>CM060941.1:808402060-810902060 GCA_030765085.1 Allium cepa
AGCTTCAGCCTCTTCGAAACCCCATATTTCGGCTACAAACCTTTCGACTATGTCCAATTCACTGTGTACTTTTTAAAAACAAAGTAAAGCTGATTTTAACTTTTTAAAGTTATTATTTTCAACTAATTTGCCTTATTTGTAAAAAAAACCATTGGTTGCTAATTTTTTCTAAATGTACTGTTGAAATTTCAAAAAAAAAATAGATTATTTACGAAGTACCCCTTCTCCTTTTATAAATATATAAAACATTTAAGTCTCATACCATAAATAAATTTATATATCTATTAAACACTTAGGAAAAATCTATAAAAATTCTCGTAAATTATTTTTAATATGTATTATAACATATATTAATTGTTGACCCAAAATCATCATAAAATAACCGTAATTAATTTAAACCCAAATAACTATTTTCTTCACTAGAAAATTTATAATAAATCCACCTTAATTCAAAAAACTATGGAAATTGAAACCTATCTCTAAAATATCATTTCAGATCATATACTAAAATCACGAAGCATTTGGATGTCATTTAGTAGGGTTTTCACATTAAAACATATCATAAAATCTATATGAATTAGCATAAATCATCAACAAGCATATATATCCATTTTCAACTATCAAAACATGACAAAACCTTTGCGAAATAGTTTGGATTCAGTCTATGTAACGACCCAATTTTTCGACGCCTGAAAGTCGACATTAAAACGTCCACTGTATTAAATGCCGCACAATCGAATGTCGAAAAATCGAACCGTTACGGTTAAAGAAGAAGAAAGAACAAAAAACAGAAACAATAACAATATCTCACATTTCGCAGTGGAACAAATATAATAGATAAATGAATATCTTAAAATAAAATCACTATATCAGTTTATACATCCATTACAGAGTTTACAACAACACAACAGTGGAAAAGAAATAACATTTACTAGTGATACGCCTCGCCATCCAGCTTGACCTCCAGATCTCCACATCATATTTTGTTGACTTCGCTCCCGAGCAACTAGAAACCTAACTCAAGGCTGTCCGTTTGGAAAATTATGGGCACCCAAAGTTTAGAAAGGGAACAATAAATTTCAGGTCATTCATGAGACTGGCACGAGATCTTAAAAACAGTTATTTTCACAAAAAAAAAGAAAAAAGAAATCCGCTATGCTTTTGGAAAATGAAACTACCATAAGGCCTCCCCCACACACACAATGCAAATGCAGAATTGGAGGAGATTTCTCCTTATGATAGTCAAACATGCTTGATACGGAAAATCCTTTTTAATATTATCATTAGTGCATAGTGCAGAAAACATTTCGAAAGTATAATATTAATCTTAGCCAGCATACAACCATTATTGTATGCCTATTATAACTACCAATTAAATAGCGGGTCACCGCCATAAGTAAAAGGCAGGTTATACAACTAAAACCGTACATGTCTCGAATTGTTTCTTGGATTTCCAACAAATGGTGAGGCTAAGGAACTTCCTACACCGAATGAGACGCCTCTGGAGGGACGCCCCCAAGAACGTAACCAGCTCTCTGCCAACAAAAGACCGAGTTACCTCACGCTATAATTACAGCTGGAACAAGGTAACTACCACAAGTATGCCATCCCCAATCGTTACCGACCTTTATCCGAGGATCCTCGACCACCTGAAAGTGTACATAAGAGTAGTGGTCAAACAAGATCCACAATATCACAAAAGAATAGCTACAAGTGCTAGGCAAAAGAATATGGATACATCAATGAGTCTATATCTCAAATGTATACAACTAAAACTACTAATCTAAGTAGTTATCCAAAAGTCAAGGTGACAATCCCAGATGTGAAGTTAAGCAGAAGCACCTGTAACATCTCGGTCTGACCCGAGTATTATTTTAATAAGAAAATAATAAACGGATTAGTCTAGCTATAAATATCAGATGAAATGATATAGAATAAGAGATATGACAAAAACATATGATAACCATAAAGCCATACTATGATAAGTGTGCAATTAAAAATCAACTAGGGATTCATCAATATCACAAGAATTTTCTCAAAGATAAAAAGGAATTTCATACTCTTTATTTTTATTCACCAAAACCATAAATATTGACAATAATATCAATGCCAATCACAAAAGTTAATACACACAAATTCACCAATGCACAAATATTGATAAAACTTATCAATGTAAATCACGAAAATTGGTGAAACACAAATTCTAGAAATCATCAATGGAAATCCTGAAATCACAAAAAGGGGGAGGCCTATCACAAAATGGGAGCATAAAAACTCACCAACATGTGTATCACAAAATGGAACGGTATTCCATGGATGCTAACCATTAATTTTGAGCCGAAGCTCCATAAAACGGCCCGAAGACCATGGGTCGCTACCCCACCAAATTGAACCGAAGCTCCACAGAAACGGGGTTTAGTCTCCCTCGTAGACAAAAAGACATCGCACATTTGCTAGTCTAAATCATAAAAATGATCGTCAACGATCATCAAGAAGTGTCAATTACAGTAAGCTAGTAAATATATAAGCTTAGCCTCATGTCCCATAACCACTAGCTTAACTTAAATATTTACGAACAAATTGTAGATCTCCACTCGAAAATTGTCACAAGAGATTCAATCGAACAAGTCCAAGAATTAACCGGCGAAGTAAATGCAAGCGTTTCATACCACTTCTTTTACTAAGCCGTTTAACTAGATTTCTCGTACGAGTGAGGTAAAGGTTTGTATATACTAGTAGATTGGAAAACGGTTTAAGAAACGAGCTTTGTAATAAAATAGGGTCGAAATCGTTTTGATGAACGAGTTTTGATATTTACTACTAGTATTGAAACCTTTATATTTTTAAAGTGACGAATCACAAAAATGATTGTAGAAACAATAAATCACAAAAATTCACATTCGAAGACGTGAATAAAATCCAAAGAATTCGATTCCAAATCCATCAAGTGGAAATACCCTTGCGACCTAAAGCAACTAGCGGCTTAAGGAGTAACATGCGGCCTAACATGGCGCGACCTAACGTGTGCAAGCAGGTGCGACTTAACATGGCCGAGCGACCTAAGGGGCTGCGACCAAAGTTGGCGTGACCTAACTGGTAGAAGAGCAAACCGAGCGACCTATGAGGTCAGCGACCTAATGCTGGCCGACTCATTGCAAGACGAGAGACTTAAATTATGGCGCGCCCTATGTTGGTGCGACCTAAAGCAGGCAGTTAAGGAGGTGAGGCTGAGCGACCAAAGTGGTTGCGAGCTAGCCGAGCGACCTAACATGGCCGACCTATATGCATGGCGTGACTTAAAGCATGGGGCGACCTAAGAGGTTGCGACCTAACTTGGCGCGACCTAAGTGGTCGCAAGATATAGCAGGTGCGACTTAACATGGCCGAGCGACCCAACACATGGCCGAGCGACTTAAGAAATGGAACGACCTATCCCATGGCGCGACCTAAGCATATGCAGGCCGAGTGACTTAAATATGCAGGACGAACGACCTAGGGGATAGAAGTGCAAAACTCCCTCAAATTTGCAACCGCTCGAGCACGGACGCTGGGGGATTACGCCTATCGGCTACCCGATCCTGTTGGCTCCTCGATGCATCACCAAAAACGTATTCAAACATCAAAGTTAAGATTTTTAAAGATTTGAACCCAAAAAACTAAAAATTGGGATTTTCACCAATTCAATCCAAATCAAAAGAAAATGCACATGAATAAGCTTTAGGAATTCATACCCAACAATCAAAGATAGTTATAGACAAAGATGAGAGATAAAAATGTCACCTTTTCACAAAATCAATGAAGGAGAAGCTTAAAAGCAAAGGAGGAATCAACCACACTTCAATCTTAACACAAGAAGATTGAATTAATGGCTTCTCTTTGGATTTGGAGTTAGATGTTGGATTTGCAAATGAACTAGGGCTTGGAGTTTTAATTTCCCCTTCCTCTCCCTATTTTTGATGAATCTTGAGTGTTAGGAAATGAAAGTGAAGTAATGAAGGGAAGAGGGGGTTGAGCTAGAGTTAATAGTTTAGGCTAATGGGCTAAACCAAACCCAAAGCCCAAAGTGAAAAAGTGGCGAAATTCCGTTAACTCCAAACATATCAAAGTTTATACTCAAAAAGATCGCAAGGGCGTTTTGGACCTAATGGAAGTGGTCCTAAGTCCTAATTCGACCGTATGCAAAAAGTAACTTTTCGGACTAAAATCCGACTAACGATAAAATATTTAAATAAAATATTTAATATTCAATCGTAAAATATGCGAGTTGTTACAGACTCCCCTCCTTAAAGAAGTTGCGTCCACGCAATATTTAAGAAGAAAATATGATGTAACAACCATGCAAGCATATCAACACAAAAGAAATTTGAAATAAGAAATTCACCTCAAAGAGCACGGGAAAGTAAGTCCGGATGTGTTCACTCGATAAATTCTCTAGATTCCGAAGAGCAATCCTTAGGATTTGAGGACCATTGAACTTTAACAAGCGGAACATCTTTATTTCGAAGGCGTTTGACCTCCGAAGCAATAATACGAACAGGATGTTGCTCATAGGTTAAATTAGGCAAAACTTTAATTTCTTCTACAACACCGGGCTCAAGAATAGAATCGGAATCTCGAAGGCATTTTCGTAATTGAGAAACGTGAAACACGTCATGAATGGCAGAAAACTAAGCTGGTAATAAGAGGCGATGAATTACGGAACCAATACGTTCGGTGATAGGAAATGGCCCAATATATAGAGGCGCTAATTTTCTCGATCGACTGAAACGTACAACACCCTTCATAGGTGAAACACGAATAAACACAAGATCTCCCACAGAAAATTTTAATTTTCTTCTCTGGTTATCGGCATAGGATTTTTGTCTACTTTGGGCTTCTTTTAACCTATTACGAATAAGATCAATCTTTTCTGTGGAATCACGAATAAAATCTGGACCTAAAACCAGCTTCTCACCGGCCTCAAGCCAACAAGGAGATCGGCATGGCCTTCCATAGGGTGCCTCAAAAGTTGCCATACCAATACTAGATTGGAAGCTATTATTATAGGAAAACTCAACAAGAGAAGTATGATCTTCACAACTTCCACCAAAATCAAGAACACATGCACGAAGAAGATCTTCAAGAGTTTGATTCACACGCTCAGTCTGTCCACCGGACTGGGGATGATAAGCGGTGCTAAAATTAAGCTTCGCTCCCAAAGATTTTTGAAGACTCTTCCAAAATACATTAGTAAACAATGGATCATGATCACTAACAATAGAAGTAGGAACTCCATGCAATTCAACAATTTCTTTGATAAAAAGTTTGGCCAAAAGAGGTATGGTTCGATTGGACTGAACGAGAATAAAATGGGCGGATTTAGTAAGTCTATCAACTATCATCCATAAGCTATCATGACCAGAACGAGAACGGGGAAGGCTGTCTGTAAAATCCATGGAAATTTGGTCCCACTTCCAAATTGGAATTTCTAGAGGTTGCAATAACCCACCGGGCCTTTGATGCTCGGCCTTGAAAAGTTGGCAAGTCACGCAACACTTAACAAAGTTAGCAATATCAGATTTCATTCCCTCCCAATAATAAAGTCGCTTCATATCTGCGTACATTTTACTACTACCGGGATGAATGGTAAATTTAGAACGATGAGAAACTTCTAAAATATCTTTATGAAGATCACTAATATTTGGCACGATAAGTCTGCCTAATTTTTGAAAGCCGCCATGAGAATCAATATCAAAATCTTTCAAACCTTCAATATCAATTTTATCCCTAAAATTTTGGCCAAGAAGAGCCAATTCGGGATCTAGCTTTTGACCTTCAAGAATGCGGTCTAAAAGAAAGGGATGAGCCTCATGGCTACATAAAACAAGAGATGAACATAAATCGGAAACACGATCTCGAATCTCTCAAGTGGATAAAACCCTGAGATCATTCCATTCGGATATCATCATAGAAACAACCGCTTGTTGCTTGCGACTAATTGCATCGGTAACCCGATTTCCCTTTCCGGGAGTATAAAGAATATCAAGATCATAAGATGCATGAAATTCGAGTCAACGTTGTTGACGCAAATTAAGTTCCTTTTGAGAAAATAGATACTTCGAAGATTTATGATTGGTGTAAAGGATAAATTTTTCTCCCAAAAGATAACGACGCCAGATTTTAAGAGCGAAAACAATAGCCGCGAGCTCTAAATCGTGAGTGGCATATCTAGTCTCGGCTGGCTTCAATTGCATAGAAGCATAAGCAATAACACGTTCTCTTTGCATAAGAACGACACCCAAACCAACGTGACTAGCATCGGCATAAACAATAAAATCTTGATTCCCCTCGGGAATAACAAGAATAGGAGCATCGGAAAGGAGTTCTTTTAATTTTTGAAAAGAATTTTCACATTTGTCCGACCAAATGTATTTAACACCTTTCTTTGTTAATCTAGTTAGAGGCACGGCTATTTTTGAAAAGTCTTTTATAAAACGACGGTAATAGCCCACCAATCCAAGGAATCTACGGATTTCCATCACACTATCCGGTCTCTTTCAATTTTGAATCGCTTCAATCTTTGAAGGATCCACAGAAATACCGGATTCGGAAATAATATGACTGAGAAACTTCACACGAGATTGCCAAAAGTGCCATTTAGAAAATTTTGATTTTAATTGATTACTCCTAAGAGTTTCCAACACAATCCGAAGATGCTTTTCATGCTCCTCCTCGGTTCTTGAATACACAAGAATATCATCAATGTAGATGAGAACAAATCGATCGAGGAAATCTTTGAAAACTCGATTCATAAGGTCAACGATATAAGCCGGAGCATTTGTTAAACCAAATGGCATAACAAGCCATTCATAAGATCCATAACGAGTATGGAACGAAGTCAAAGGAATGCTATCCTCTGCAATACGAAGCTGATGAAAACCGGTAGCTAAGTCTAATTGTGAAAAGACTCTAGCAGCACTGCGTTGATCGAATAGATCATCAATCCGAGGTAAAGGATATTTATTCTTGATAGTAAGATCATTAAGCTTGCGGTAGCCAACGCAAAGCCTAAGTGTACCATCGGATTTCTTCACAAAAATAGCTGAAGCTCCCTAAGGCAAGTAACTAGAGCGAATAAATTGCTTCGCCTCCAATTCGGATAATTGTTTGCGCATATCCTCATTTTCCTTATTGGACATGCGATAAGGAGGACGAGTGATAGGTTGAGGTCCAGGGATGAGATTAATTTTGAACTCAATTGCTCGCTTAGGTGGTAATCCTAAAACGGGCTCAAATATGTCGGAAAATTAACGAACAACGTGAATAAGAGAAATAATATCTTCCTCATCATCATTATCGTCATCATGAGGATTCAAATAATATAAATATGCAACCAAGTTGGAATCCGACTCTTTAAGCTCAATAGAAATCTATTTAACAGATCGAGGATGTCGAAGATGAATAGTCCGCTCAGGACATAGGATTTGGGCTTCATAGCGGTTAAGCCAATCCATTCCCAAAATAATTCCAAAGCCTAAGTAGCGCATGACATGCAAATCGGCTCGGAAAGAAAAATCATACAAGATAATCTCGACATCTTTACAAAGCAAACTAAGTGTTGCGGATCCACCAACCGGATTCGCAATTCTCAAAGAAGTCATTAAGCACAAAACATCCAAAGAAAAAGTATCAACAAGTTCTTTTGAAATAAAAGAGTAGGACGCACACGTATCAAAAAGAACTCGAATAAGGTGATCACGAAATAAAATAATGCCATCAAGGATAGAATGAGAAATACCTTGACCACGAGACATGTTGCCAGGGGCTTGAGCAACATTAAGATTTCCCTCCTTCTTGCCTTGAAGCTTGGGACAAGAAGATAAATAATGATCTGGGCTTTTGCAATAGTGACAAGCATGAGGCTTTGAACACTTTTTCGCATAATGGTCCTTAAAACCACAATTGTAGCATTGCCCACGACTAGAGGTAGAAGTATATGCCATTGAAGTTGCTTGCTTCCCTTTCTTATTGGGATAAGGACCTCTGAGCTTATTAGGCCTTTTCTTGTTGTTGAAGTTTGATTTGGCACCCATAACTTCAACATCACTCTCTTTATCTGCCTCTTCAAGTCGAAGAGCGATATCAATGAGTTGATCAAAAGAAACTTCTAACTTTAGAAGTAATGGCTTCTTGAGATTTTTATTAAAGCCATAGACAAAACTTTGGTTCTTCTTCAATGGGGTGTTTATGTATTCGACCCCGTATTTAGAAAGTGACTCGAAGGATGCGACATAATCTGCCACAGAGGATTCACCTTGAACAAGGTCAATGGAACGACGAGCCAATGTTACTTTCTCAGCTTCTGGCACAAACTTTAATTCGAACCGTTCCCGGAATTTCTCCCAAGTAAGATCCGCTTCAACTATTTCAGAAATAAGAAGCTCATACCAATCTAATGCTCTTTCTTGGAGCATACTAGAGGCCACCTGAACACGGTGAAGATCAATAAGATTCATGCGAGAAAAGATCCGATCGCACGTTCTCAGCCAAGCGTGGACTTCAATAATAGTTTCAGAACCTTTGAATGGCTTCCCACCCAAATTGGTATAATGGTTGCACAAACGTGCAAATCCAGACTTAGGGTGAGTAGATTCCTGATTAGAACCGGCTGCTTAGCAATCTTTACTAGATCAAGAAGCTGTTGGGCATACATAAATACTCCATCTTGCGGAGTAGCTCTAGATTGACTGGCGCTGGGACGGCCTGGTCTAACCATTTCTCTTCCTTTAGAAAGAAAGAAAGAAGAAGCAAAAGGTTATTCACCAAATGAATATCAAGCAATCTTGGTAGATAAAACAAGGAATCATAAAGAAAATAGGATGAATCGGTACGAAGACTCGAATTAAATCCTAAAGCACGACTCCTAAGAAGGACTTAGGACGATGATCCTTGCTAGATTATTCTACATTGTTCTGAAGTTTGGCTTTCATACCAAGCGAGGATGCCCCACCTCTATACCCACGCTAGCCAAGGACACTACGGTGTAATGCTGTCAACTAGCACGGAGAATAAGGCTGTTGAGGAACGATCATCCGTGTAATTACTTTGTGCGAGCACCGATATGTCAGATAGTACAACATGTATTTGGTTTCAGGAGGAAATCCGACATACAGATACAAACTCAAAGCTACTAAACAGTGGCTATATATACTCTTCGAAAACAAATATAGAAATAAACATAACACAAATCAGTCACAGATATCCATATCACAAAGGCGGAAAAAGATATGAATATAACACCTGAAAGTGTACATCAGAGTAGTGGTCAAACAAGATCCACAATATCACAAAAGAATAGCTACAAGTGCTAGGAAAAAGAATATGGATACATCAATGAGTCTATATCTCAAATGTATACAACGAAAACTACTTATCTAAGTAGTTATCCAAAAGTCAGGGTGATAATCCCGGATGTGAAGTCAAGCAGAAGCACCTGTAACATCTCGGTCTGACCCGAGTATTATTTTAATAAGAAAATAATGAACGGATCAGTCTAGCTATAAATATCAGATGAAATGATATAGAATAAGTGATATGACAAAAACATATGATAACCATAAAGCCATACTATGATAAGTGTGCAATTAAAAATCAACTAGGGATTAATCAATATCACAAGAATCTTCTCAAAGATAAAAAGGAATGTCATACTCTTTATTTTTATTCACCAAAACCATGAATATTGACAATAATATAAATGCCAATCACAAAAGTTAATGACACACAAATTCACCAATGCATAAATATTGATAAAACTTATCAATGTAAATCACGAAAATCGGCGAAACACAAATTCTAGAAATCATCAATGGAAATCCAGAAATCGCAAAAAGGGAGAGGCCTATCACAAAACGGGAGCATGAAATCTCTCCAACACGTGTATCACAAAATGGAACGCTATTCCATGGTTGCTAACCATTAATTTTGAGCCGGAGCACCACAAAACGGCCCGAAGACCATGGGTCGCTACACCACCAAATTGAGCCGAAGCCCCACAGAAACGGGGTTGAGTCTCCCTCGTAGACAAAGAGACATCGCACATTTGCTAGTCTAAATCACGAAAATGATCATCAACGATCATCAAGAAGTGTCAATTACAGTAAGCTAGTAAATATATAAGCTTAGCCTCATGTCCCATAACCACTAGCTTAACTTAAATATTTACGAACAAATTGTAGATCTCCACTCGAAAATTGTCACAAGAGATTCAATCGAACAAGTCCAAGAATTAACCGGCGAAGTAAATGCAAGCGTTTCATACCACTTGTTTTACTAAGCCGTTTAACTAGATTTCTCGTACGAGTGAGGTAAAGGTTTGTATATACTAGTAGATTGGAAAACGGTTTAAGAAACGAGCTTTGTAATAAAATAGGGTCGAAATCGTTTTGATGAACGAGTTTTGATATTTACTACTAGTATTGAAACCTTTATATTTTTAAAGTGACGAATCACAAAAATGATTGTAGAAACAATAAATCACAAAAATTCACATTCGAAGACGTGAATAAAATCCAAAGAATTCGATTCCAAATCCATCAAGTGGAAATACCCTTGCGACCTAAAGCAACTAGCGGCTTAAGGAGTAACATGCGGCCTAACATGGCGCGACCTAACGTGTGCAAGCAGGTGCGACTTAACATGGCCGAGCGACCTAAGGGGCTGCGACCAAAGTTGGCGTGACCTAACTGGTAGAAGAGCAAACCGAGCGACCTATGAGGTCAGCGACCTAAAGCAGGCCGACTCATTGCAAGACGAGAGACTTAAATTATGGCGCACCCTATGTTGGTGCGACCTAAAGCAGGCAGTTAAGGAGGTGAGGCTGAGCGACCAAAGTGGTTGCGAGCTAGCCGAGCGACCTAACATGGCCGACCTATATGCATGGCGTGACTTAAAGCATGGGGAGACCTAAGAGGTTGCGACCTAACTTGGCGCGACCTAAGTGGTCGCAAGATATAGCAGGTGCGACTTAACATGGCCGAGCGACCCAACACATGGCCGAGTGACTTAAGAAATGGAACGACCTATCCCATGGCGCGACCTAAGCATGGCGCGACCTATATGCCGTCCGAGTGACTTAAATATGCAGGCCGAACGACCTAGGGGATAGAAGTACAAAACTCCCTCAAATTTGCAACCGCTCGAGCACGGACGCTGGGGGATTACGCCTATCGGCTACCCGGTCCTGTTGGCTCCTCGACGCATCACCAAAAACGTGTTCAAACATCAAAGTTAAGATTTTTAAAGACTTGAACCCAAAAAACTAAAAATTGGGATTTTCACCAATTCAATCCAAACCAAAAGAAAATGCACATGAATAAGCGTTAGGAATTCATACCCAACAATCAAAGATAGTTATAGACAAAGATGTGAGATAAAAATGTCACCTTTTCACAAAATCAATGAAGGAGAAGCTTAAAAGCAAAGAAGGAATCAACCACACTTCAATCTCAACACAAGAAGCTTGAATCAATGGCTTCTCTTTGGATTTGGAGTTAGATGTTGGATTTGCAAATGAACTAGGGCTTGGAGTTTTAATTTCCCATTCCTCTCCCCATTTTTGATGAATCTTGAGTGTTAGGAAATGAAAGTGAAGTAATGAAGGGAAGAGGGGGTTGAGCTAGAGTTAATAGTTTAGGCTAACGGGCTAAACCAAACCCAAAGCCCAAAGTGAAAAAGTGGCGAAATTCCGTTAACTCCAAACATATCAAAGTTTATACTCAAAAAGATCGCAAACGGCGTTTTGGACCTAATGGAAGTGGTCCCGAGTCCTAATTCGACCGTATACAAAAAGTAACTTTTCGGACTAAAATCCGACTAACGATAAAATATTTAAATAAAATATTTAAATATTCAATCGTAAAATATGTGGGTTGTTACATCTACAATTAGCCACTCTCCATTCGCTAGCTTATGTATCAAAGCTATGATCCTAGTTGAATTTGAAATACCTTTCCATCGAGTTCTTCACTATAATCCATAGACTAATGAGGAACTTATATTGGAGTCTCCTAATATGTTCGCTGAGAAGCTTGATGAAGTTAACTTGAGAGCAGTTGCACATCAAAACTGAGTCGTCGATATTATAACACCAATTTTTGGACTAGGACATTCAACATTGGCCTACCTTGTTCTCAAACGAATCTTCCTAGACGCTAGGAACTTAGGCCCATGTTGGGAAGGTTTATATGCGAGTAGGAAAAAGTTTGGATATGGCACTTTCAAGTTAGCAATTGTGGATGGGGTCTCACATCCTCGAGCATGGAATAACAAACATCTACGATGCTATTTCACTTGAAATTTGATTTTGTGAATATTTAGTGAAGTTTGATGTAACAAGACAGAATCTATCATTCCTTATGTTTTAAGAAGCGAAATGACTTCCTGTATCCGTGACTCTATCTTTGCATACCTATAATGTTGCAAAACATGTTGAACATGAATGAACTTGCATGTGCGTAATGCAGATATGTAGGCACCCGAAGATAGGTGCCAATCGAACTTCTACGGTACATGATCAGACCTTTGAAGTAAAACCATATTTGGCATCCGGAGTTATGTGCCAGACAATTCCCTCAACCCACGACATGGGGGCATGAGTATAAACATTCAAGGGTAGAATGAGATAGTTTACCCCTACATCTCACGCTCGGAGTCTGGAAGAACACCCACCTCTGACCTGAGAATGGCAAGATGAAAGATCCACGCCCAAAAATAGGCGGGATCATATATTCAAACTTAGATTGATGCCCAAAATTAGGCGCAATCGAAATTGAACATCCCGGACAGAGATTTCTAAACCACTATCTCGAGTGGTTAACTCAACCAATGTCTAAAGTTTAGTATGGTCAAAACATGCACCCCGAAAAAGGATGCCTAAATTGCCTTCTAAAGATGAACCACTTTAGTTGATATCCAAAGTTATGGCACAATTGCACTCAAAAAAACACAAAAAGGATGTTTGAATCACGTTTTCTAGGTAACCAGAATTCAACCAAATTCTTAATCGGAAATAGTTACGTACGGGAAAAAATAGATAGGCGCCCTGACGGTCGTCCCTCACTCGCCTAAATGACAAAATGGACCATTACTTTTGTCCAATAATGACGATGAGAAATGGCACACAAACGCAGGAGGAAATTAACAAGCGAATTTCTCATAACTTAAGCAAAATTCACCCAAGAGTTGAATAGGACAAAATGCTTTATAGTCATATCAAGTAAAGTTCGAAAAAAGATACAATTATTATTGACATTCAAATCAAAAATTAAAAAATGGAGGTCGAACATGCACAAAGCCGACCTAAAGCAAAACAAGTCCAACAATTAAACAAACAAAAGCAGAAAGGAGATAGTTAACTATTCATGTGTTTCTTCTTCTTCTTTTCTTCATCAGAAGCTTGCCTGCCCGGTCCCTCGGAAGAAAGTAGAAAGGCTCGACTGGTAACTCTGAATACTTTTGAACATGGAAGGGGTAACTGGGGCGAAAATGGTCTTGTCGGGTAAAGCTATCGGCAAAGGAGGAGGGAAGAAGTCAACTTGCTCTTGATTGACCTTACTGACTGCCCGAACCTGTTCCTCTAACAACTCTTGCATGTTGGGCCCTAAAGAAAGGTCTGAAATCCTAGTAATAACCACATCCTCCTTAGCCTAGGCTCTAGGGAACTCACTGTTCAACTGCTCTTCTAACACATGAATTATTTGCACCCCCTTACCTAGAGTATCACCAACCAAAATGCTTGGGTTCATCCTAGAAAACTTTTATGATTATTAGCATGGTCCTTGTCGCTTGTTCTCCTTGCTTCGAGCCTTCCTTCAGGAGACTTGTAATTGCAGACTGAATTGAAATTTGAGAAATATGAAATGAGCTATTTGCAAAATAAACTAGATTTATGTGAGTTCTCTCACATACATATGAGGTCAATGAGATACCTCCGCTAGACTAGAGCTCTACCTGAGCATGAGTGCCATATAAATTCCCTTCTAGAATAGGGGATAGCGTACTTGTCTTTATCATCTGAGGTGAATTCGGATTGTACGTAGGGACACATGAAGTAATAGAGGCGATCGAAGGCCTATAAGTGAGCCATGTAGTGATATTCTTAGGGTAGTCTTGGAGCCTTGGCTTGGTCCTTCTGGACTGTGGAAGCCAACTGTGGATGCAAAATGATCTCGCTAGCATTGTGTACTTCAATCTCATTCGGGTTCAGAACCTGTAACAACCCTGATTTTGGAGATTAGCTGTTAACATTAAATTATAACGATAGTTGTAATTTAATATTGTAATTAAGATAAAATTGGAGATTTTAAATTGTTTATTTGGAATAAACAATGAATTTTGGAAATTAAAATGAGAAAATAAAGTTTGGAACTTTATTTTATTTGTTTGGGTTAATAATAAATGGAAAATGGTTTTTATTTAGAGAAAATGCAATAATTGTATTAATTATTGCCAATTACTTCTTTTAATAATTTTTAAAGGAAGTATTTGATTTTTAAAGGCTGTTTATTTAAATAAAAAGAATGGCATCGTCGACGTATTCAATAGATATTTAAGACAAGGCTAAAGATGGTCACTCATATCCAGCCCTATTCTCTGCATTAGCATACAGTATTACCTAGTAATGCTCTTTGTTAATGTATGTCTCGTGGTGGGGCGTTACAGCTTGGTATTAGAGCTGAGTTCAGGACAAAATATGATAAACACATAGCAGAAACACATATTACGGTACATCAAAGTGTAATACAAGTGCTACGAATTCCTCAATCGTGCCTTTAGTCTTTTCATTTCCTTTGAATGGATAATATGTTTGAAAACATTATAAGGGTTTTAAATATCACTATTTTTATAATAGTAGAAATTAGACCTCAGATGGCTTAGATTTAAATTATGTGTTTTGATCCTTAGTGATTAGAGTTGCACAGCGGAAACGGTGTGTCTGTTTTCGCTGGGCACATTTAATGCCTTGTTTTTAGTAAATGCTTGTTTGGTTAATAATTGCATGAATGTGTGTTAGCATAGTAATTCTTGAAATAATATTGAGTAGGTGATATAATTGAGAGTTAGAAACATACTCAATGCTAATGATAAGAACTTGCGGTGTCTTCAAGTTGTAGCTACCGCAAGAATTATTAGAAAGATTAAATTTTGAAAATGAAATTTAATTCATAAGTGGTATTTAACCAAAGGTTAAAATGAAATAAAAATTTAATGTTTGAGAATTTCATGGATGCATTTTAAAGAAGTAAAATTAATAAAAGAACTTTTGGGAAAGAAAGCATCCATGTGAATGGAAAATCTATCTAACAAAAGATATACTTATGTATATAACTTAATTGTTTTATGAATGGATTGTATGGTTTTATAATTAGAAAATGTTTTATGTTTGAAAATAAACATTGTTCTAACCAAGTTTAAGATTCCTTAATAAATCAAAACAGGTTTTATAATTTCTCGTGTCAATTGGCTAATAAGTATTTTAAGAATTCTGGTCGATGCGCCTGATCAGCGTTACCGATAGGGATTCCTAAACGCTTATGAGGCGATGTGATACATGCTTTTGAAATGGCAATAAATACTATTTACTAGTATGGATGTTGAATGCAAATATATATAGATATTGCAAAGATTTTGAAAATTCTAAATTGCCATTTGAGATAAGTATTTTATATATACTAAAGCATTTATGAAAATAGTGTGACGTAGAGGACAATGGAGAGGCAATGTTGATCTTGGTCAACTTTGCAGTCCTTGATAATGTCATTCACTATAAGTGTATTATTTAGATGTTATCATTTTATAAATTGATAATTGGAAAATTTGAATACGGTTTCATTTAAACAAATTGTATTAATTATTGGTTATATTACATGTTTGTGGAATATTACATACATGGAAAATTTAGAATGCTTAAGTAAGCTTTTGGGTAAAGTATCTTTTGGAAAATATTACCTTATGGTAATTTATATAGCAAATAACTTTAATTAAGGAAATACCTTAATTGGATGAAACTATCATGCGATAGTGATTAATTAAACAAAGTATTCAAATTTAGATAATGAATTGTTTAGAAATCTAAAATATTGATTGGAATGAGGTTTAGTAAAAAGTAAAAGGATAGTTATGAAGATTTGTTTAAAAATTTAATCATTTGATTAATAACAAGTGAAAAAAAATGTATGCCCTTGGGAAAATTTAAGAAAATGCTAATTTGGTGCTTTTGAATTAGCATGAAATTTAATAAGGAGCAAAACTATTAGAGTAAGTTTGGTTATGAATTTAAATAGTGTTAAAAACTTGTTAATTATGGATTTGTGAAGTTCAATTGAAAACAAGTTTGAATTAAGTATCAGCCTTGGCAAGTTCTTAGTGATAATAAAATAAATGTTTAGCTTTGTGGATTAAGAGAAAATTGAATATAAAAGATTCATTTATTATAAAATGCAATTTTTTATAAAAAGCAAGAAATAAAAATAAATAGAGCAACAAGATAAGATTTTTTTAATTGTGAAAGCAATTTAAAAAAAAATCAATATGCAATTCCAAAGTCTAGTTTGGATAGATAATTGTTTCTTACCAATGTAAGAAAGTAATTATTTTAATTAAACTATGGGTCTTCTTTTAAAAGACTTGTTTGTTAATTGGGAAAAAGTTTTCTTTGTAAACCATTTTGAAAGTTTGTTGTATGTATTATAGTGTAATTCTAGATGTCTTAGCTTTTCAAAAAAAAAGATCATGTAATAAATGTTTTAGAGTAAAGATTTTTGATCTAAAATTATGTAGTTTGGATTTAACAATGATTTGAAAATTTTGACAATAAAATGTCTTGTGTCGGAAAATTTTAATTGAAAAGTGCTGTTTTAAAACAGCGATAGCTTGTGATTTACATATCTGAATGAGTCTATTCTTTTTGTACAAAAGAGTACTTTCAGTAAGCTAGAAATCATCTTTATATTATTTTTGAAAATTTTGCAGTTTGGTTATTCAAAAATGAGTTTGAAAACAGATGGACATCTCTGTCCCTTTTTATAATTTCTGAGTTTAATGCTGAAAGTAAATTGGGCATAACTTTCAAACCTAAATCCGATTTTAATGATCTTTATACCGCTGGAAAGCTTGGACTGAGTAGAATAACATTTATTTTATGAATATTTCTAGATTATAAGTTTTATTGTGCCAAAAGCCTATGTCTTTGTAGCAGGCCTGAATTTGAAAATTTAAAGTGTTGAGTTGTTGTCTTATTTCAACTATGATTTTAATGCTTCTTATGTTTTTAAGTGCGTGCTAATATGTTTCAATAAGTTAAGTGCAGGTGCAAGAGGATATTAGAATGATTAATTAGCATAATGGTAAGTATAAAAGTAAGCATGCTCGCATTTTAAACCAGAAAATGAAAGGTATGAATTGTTAGGTGTTTATGTGTTAAGAATTATATATATATATATATATATATATATATATATATATATTGTGTTCCGACCTTTTGGTCGATGTATATCTATAATTCATATATATGAAATTGTAAAAGGCTCTCCATGCAAGGGAGGCTCTACCGAAATTTTTTTTTCGAAAAATTAAACACTTAGAAAAATTTTCAGGAAATTTAAATAGTGAATATTTAGAGCCATCGGTGAAGGGTCTAATAAGGGTCCTTTTAAATCATAAAGTAAAATGGTTTAAAATTTGATAAATATTGTGGAAAAAAAATATTGCTTATTGTAGTATATTCATTTTTGAATTAGAGTATGGAACAACTCTAATTTAATTTACTTTAAATTTAAAGTAAAGATGTTTGAATTGAAAATTTAAGTAAGAGACTTTAAAAAATTTCAAGTATTGAAATTTGAGTTTTGTGTATAAAAGAAAATGGATTTGAGTGAAAACTCTTATAACAAATTTTTGAGAAAATTTCTTGTAATCCTTTCTTGTGTATCTTGCCTTTGTGCGATTTTTGTGATGACTTGCATTCATGCAGTCATGTGTTATGGTGGTAGCTTGAAATACCACCTATCTTTTGTTGAATCCTCTTTTGATGATTGTTCTTATTTGTGTTACTCCTTCAAAAGAGTTAGGTGCATTTCAGTATATTCAGAAAGTTGGCTCCTAGTTATATAGGACCATCTACTATTACTGAACGCCTTGGTTTGATTGCTTTCATGCATTATTTTCTATTCAGTTTTGGGTATTCATGACATATCCAAGTACCCCAATTTTTTTTGTATCTTCGAGATTTAATCTCAATTGTTAATTCCCTTGTGTTGCATGATCACGAGCCTCACCCACTTGTGTATTGTGCCGAATTCTATTCGTGTAGTTGTTTCGAAGATTGAACACCTTCGAAATAATAATATTCCGCTTATGAAATTCTATGGTCCGCTAACCCAAAGTATTGTACTTGGAAAAGCATAGAATTAATCGTACAAATCTTATCTTGGTTTTCTATCATCTTGTTGAGGGTGAGAAGTTTTAAACTCGATCTTATCTATCTTCCTCTGATTGATGAAATAATTATGTTGTATATAAACTCTTCTCTAGAAATTGCGTGGATGCAATTTTGTTAAGGGGGGGAATCTGTAACAACCCTGATTTTGGAGATTACCTGTTAACATTAAATTATAACAGTAGTTGTAATTTAATATTATAATTAAGATAAAATTGGAGATTTTAAATTGTTTATTTGGAATAAACAATGAATTTTGGAAATTAAAATGAGAAAATAAAGTTTGGAACTTTATTTTATTTGTTTGGGTTAATAATAAATGGAAAATGGTTTTTATTTAGAGAAAATGCAATAATTGTATTAATTATTGCCAATTACTTCTTTTAATAATTTTTAAAGGAAGTATTTGATTTTTAAAGGCTGTTTATTTAAATAAAAAGAATGGCATTGTCGACGTATTCAATAGATATTTAAGACAAGGCTATAGATGGTTGCTCATATCCAGCCCTATTCTCTGCATTAGCAGACAGTATTACCTAGTAATGCTCTTTGTTAATGTGGGTCTCGGGGTGGGGCGTTACAGAACCTCACTCTCCAACTCCACAAGATTCAACTCACCTACTTCCGAATCCCGTTGCTCTTCATGCACGATTTGCTCATGCCAAAGCTAAAGCTCGGGATAGTCTTTGCTAACCATGTTAAATCTCTTAATTTTTGTACATTGGCATTGTAATTGATGATAAGTGGACCGAACCTGTCTTTGACCTACCTCTCCGCGGCTGCCACCAACTCATCCACTTTTTTAGCTTTGGCTAATGCATCATCTCTGTTTGCGAGTGTCGAGCACCTATTCACAACAGTCCTGGGCTATCGTAAGGGCTTCATCCTCCTCTTTTGTCTCCTTGACGAGCTGTGCCTGTGGCTCTTCCATCACTTTTGTCAGCTCATGGTTCCAATGGTGAACGGATTCAACTTGACTTAAATAGTCGTTTCTTTCTTGCTCGACTATCTCACTCAGTTTCTTGGTTTTCTGTTTTGCATCGGCTTCTGCCTTCTTTATCTTGGTAACCTCTGCATCGAATTGAGCGATAGTCTAATCGTTTGATTTGCCATAAATCTCAATGGCCAAGACTCAACCTCTATGCTCTTGACGTATTCAGAGATCTGCTCGATCAACCCCTTCACCATAAAATATTAGTCATAAGCATCACAAAAATACACCTTTGTATGGTCTTTTGACCTTTGGGAGAATATTTTTCAAATTGGGAGCAACTTAATGCCCTTGTGGCAGATCTTTGGGAAGCAACATTGGACATGGTTGGCTGCTTCATTATGACGATATGCTACTCAATATCCATTTTATCGGCTTTCTGATGAGACGAGCTAGGAGTAGTAGGTTTTGACGAATGATCTTAATAGAAAGAATCGTGATACGATGTTTTCTACTTTGTAGGGAGAAAAGCCGAAGAAGGAGCATAAGAGATGTGATCTCGAGAAACATCATTGGCATGGTTAGCGTGCCTTTTAGAGCAGGACCAATGCTAGATCTGTATCCAACATATTATAGGCCCATAGATTCTCATCGCTGAGCAATGTCTTAGCCTCCCTTTCTACGTTCGGATTTCATGAAGTATTCGGAGAGTCTCGACCAAGGTTGCATTGCTAGGTCTATATGGTACATCTACAAGGAATGGAAAAAAGGATGTTCAATGGTAATAACACTATGAACATAGACTCATATGAAAAGGACAAGAATGAAACTTACATATTGACAACCACCGTTATGTGTATCCAAGAGGACAGCGAACGAAAAAGAATTCATCTTTGAATTAGCTTAGTTTATTCTAGGTAACGATTAAAAATGTAGAACCCTTGGATGGCTCTAGGAAAGCAAGGGAAGGATTTCCCTTACGGCGCTTGAAGCTATATAGATATCGAATTAACTGGTAACTTGGTTTCAACGACAAGCAAATATGGTGAACAAGCTATGGAATGTAGAGTTGTTTTGATGGAACAAAGCTGTTGCCAGCTACATAAAATGTAGGACTCGTCAGATAAACTGGTAAATGGTGGATCACATCCTTCCTGGCACAAGTACTTATTGCATGTTGTATACCCATCTAGTGGATAGTGCACTCTCTGGTGGCACATAGGGACTAACAAATTCTGGAATGGGATGCTGTTTTTTAATAAATCCTTCTGAATGATCCTTCCTAAATCATTAAAGTGATAAAATCAGCAGGATCATCGAAGAATATGGCATCATCAAGTGTAACAGGAGTAGGTTTCACTCCTAGACCTTCTATAGGCTCTATAGGAACTTTTGGAGCAGGTTGTTCCGCTTGTGGATTCTCAGGCTATGGTATGGCTACGTCGGAGTTTGTCATGTAGATGGAACCATGGTTGAGATTGAGTCAGTATCTAATTCACGTATCTAGGAACTGATGGGCCTGTAGCTTGAGTGGAGATGGTCGGAACATCTATGACCCATAATTATCGAAGCTAACTTACAAGTTATATGAGAAAGATTAAAAGACTGCCCTATGTTACAGTGCAAGCCCGCTGTGTGGAGACCATGGTGTTGTGTAGTGTCATCCAATATCAGTTTCTGATACTATGCAATATTTCACGTGAAAATTTTGATGTTATCCAAATTGACCGTCATTATTGACCATCTCAACGGGCTTCACATCGTTGATCGTTCACTAGAAACACCTTGGATCTCATTATACTACTTTTAGCAAGATTTCAATTGTCTAAAGTCCAAGGTGAAAAAAGTTCCTAAATCAACCATGGGTTGGATCGGTATCGATCCATCCCCTTGGATGGATTCTGGCTACATTTCATCTCCAATCTCGAACCCATGTCTAGTCATCGACCTGAAGCTCCTCTAACCTTACCATCACCATCGCCACATACCTAAGCATATCGGAACACGAAGAGATGGCTGAGTTGAGCATTCGATTCAATTATGGGCTTGGATCTAGGAGTGGGTTCAAGTGTGAAGTGATGGATCGAATTTGGATGAATGGCATCAAGTTCAAATAGAGTGTGGCGGCGGTAGTTCAAATGTCGAGGGGCGATGGTGAAAAGTTCAACTTTAGAGGCAGGCACTTTAATGGCGTTTGTAAGCTTCAACTCGAATGGCAGTAGAAAAAGTGAGGAAGACAAAGCTAATGGTTTGGGCAATATACCCATCGAACCATGTTTCTTGGCTACAAAGTAGCCACTTTCTAAGGGCTGGATCGATACCAATCCATGCTATGGATCAGTACCAGATGATAAAAAACAATAAACACAAAAGAAAAGAAAGTGAGGGTGACCTTTGTGTGCATGCATGTGTATATGCATATGCTTAGGGAGCTCAATAAGAATATACATGTATATACGTGTTCAAGTGCATACTCAACATTCAACAACTAAAATTGAAGTAAGGTAGGTTTAAACCTGAAAATACAGAAAATGAACTAGTTCCTAATTACAATTCTCTAAATGACAAATCATGAGAGAACACTCCAGTTTTATAGTGCTGGATGCTGGTAAAGCGTTGCAATGAATAGCCAGAGATTCAAAACTTCACCAGAATTGATCGAGGGAAGGAAAATGACTGTTCAAAGCATGGATTGGAGTCCAATATGGCAATCTTGACTTGTCTTGGTTCAAAGCACATCATATTGGAAACAAGATGTACTTTATAGGATAAGTGTTATCCATCCTTTTGACCAAGCAATATCTAAATGGACTTGAGGAGTCAAGCTTAAAAGTTATCGAGGTAGGAAGCTTAGAGAAATAGCCACGGCGTCCAAAAACCAAGTATAACTAAATCAGCAAAGTGGAGTCGAGACCAACTCCAAATCCCAAAGAAATATCCATCCAAGTGACGGATCGGTACCAATCCATCCCCTGGATCGGTGCCAATCCCTAATACTCCATCAGAAGCACCCTATTTCCTCTTATTCTTAAGTATTTAAGCCAGCAACCTATTTTAATTTCGATTGCATTAATTGTATGCAATCTCTATCAATCTCCTCGAGCATCGAAAATTAGCAACTCCATTCCTTTACCAATTCTTCTTACTGGCTCAGCAACAAGCTTATAACAGTGCGAACAAGATGGAAACCATGAGGCTAACAACAGGTCACACATCATAAAATGGAAAAACTGATCCGTAAGAAAATCTTATGGATCAGTACCGATTCGTAGCTACGGATCGGTACCAATCCATCAATATTGCTGACATGGCCACATTTCTTTGAAGCCAACTGCCACTGGAACGTCAAGATCGTGGTGGAAGAAGTGGTAGAGTATTTCTTGGTGACCTAAAACTATAAATAGTATGCTATGGGCACATTTTTGAGGATTTTTTTGCTTCCTTGCAACTTTTAAATGATTCTCTTGTAACCACTCGTGAATCCTTAATGGTCCATAAGAACTGTACTTGCAAAACGACAATATAATCAATAGAAATCTCAAGTAAACATAGGAAATAGTTGGTCAAACCAATATAAACATTTGATGTCATGTTCTAACTAATTTTCCATTTACATTTCTTCATTTTTATTCTCTACTTACTCTCTTGTGTGTTTGTGCCAACTTAAGGTACTAATAATAATAAATCATTCACAACATATAGTGTTTATATAACCAAATAATATTAAGAAATGGACAATAATTACATATTCTAGAATTAATTAAATAATTATTTAAACTTCCATATAGTTTAATATTTACAATAAATAACAAATTTCTTATTCTTTATAAAATTTGTTGATCATTAAATATTTACTAATAACGATTAATAAAACACATTTTAAACTCACAAAATAGTTTGCAAAGCTAAATATGACTTCCATAAACTATTATGATTAAATACTAATTTTAAATAGTTATAAAACATCCAAATTAATTTAATTTTTTCATAATCAGATAAAACATTATGAAAATTTGAATTATATGTGTGTGTGTGTAATATCACTATAATATAAAATGATTATAAAGATAAATTAAGTAACGTAATTAAAATCACTTTATTAATTTGTCAAACTCATATTTACGATCTTAGACATACACATGTATAATATCTAGTAGATATAACTTAGAATGTAAATGTACTAGATTTAATTAGTTTTTAAATGCAAATATATATATATATATATAATTATGAGTCATTGAAACATATATACTTAACAAGTTACACACATGCAAAATGTGAAAATCTAATAGATTATAGCAAGATAAAATATAACACTAAACTAGTAATAACAATTACAAGGCCAAAACTAAGAAGTGTGCACAACCATACCTGGCCAAATACTTAAGACACACAGCAGCTAAACACAAAAGAAAAAAGATATGCAAACACACCCACACTCAGAAATGAATATAAAGACATTTTGTTTATTTCAATGCACAGGCCTATGAAAAATATAAGGCAGGAGTTACTAACCTTTTGACACCTTCAGTTATAAAATTTATCACCTATATATATATATATATATATATATATATATATATATATATTTACAGATACATACGTACATACATATTATATATATAATTGTTGCATCTATTAACACTTTCTGCCCATAATTCTCACGCATATAGTCACACACAGACACACACAGATATACATACATACATATATATACGAGTACTTTGGCACGTGCGATGCACGTGCACAAGATGAATTTGTATTAAAAAACACTGTGTGGAATTTTTTTCCAGATTTTACAAAATCATTTTGACGTGTACATAATGTTGCATTTTTATGCATGTACATGCAAAAATCAATTGTTTATCAAACATGAATGGGACCAAGTTATTTTAGAAAATAATCAACTATTATATGAATATTTATAGAAATGTAATAAATATTAAAATTATCGCTTCCGTTAGTTTGAAACATAGAAAACTTACATCATCCCATTTTTAAAAAGTATTAAACCACTGTATTAACTTTTAGAGAATTTTTGGATTTTACAAAATGACTTTGATGTGTGAATAGTTTCATTTTTTTATGTGTGTGCATGAATAAATCAATCGTTTATCAAAACATGAATAAGAGATGTGATTGGGCTTGTTTTCAAACATGCGAGTGAAAGTGCACGTTCAAATTTTTATAAAAGGTCAAAAACATATGTACTAAAAATATAATGTGTGATGACAACTTGGTTAAGTTAGTCTCTTATGTATGACGAATTGGTTCATATTAAATATATGATTCCCATTCAAATTTCTGAACATCGACACCTTTTTTAAATCATCTTCATTGTACATTCCAATATATTCAATGAGAACACAAAAAGAAGCAATAATACTACAATCAGTGTAAGTTTTAAAACTTTTATTATGTTACTCCAATTTCCTTATCAAGTTCTATTTCTTAAATTTGAGGTAAACTTTTGTAACAAATCTTAAGTGACATCTCATGTCCCTTGAAAATAAGTTCTTAATTTCCATAAAAAACATTAATTCTATGAAGCCCAAAATACTGGACAAAAAAGTAGCCAAAAATGATATTAATGACCTCTGATTTTCGGATCTGAATCTCATGCTTCTCCCAACTCATGCGTCATCACAAACCCCTTAATTCGGGCCTTCTAGCAAAGCTCTAAATGAAAATACATCAAACTATATCAAGAGTGCATATTGCAGTTAAGCGTAGAGAAACCCAAAAGACGTTAAAAGTGATGGACTTGCCAAATCCGAAGTGTACGAAAAATCACTATCAGTTCTAAGGAAAATATAAGACATTAAAGAAATGCTATAAGAACCATATGCACCTTATCTTCATTCTGGATGTTATCTGAATCATACAGACAAAATGCTTATCAATTTGAGCGAAGGTAAATAAACGATTAAACAAGTACTCACATCTAATCTTTCAGAAATAAGATAATGTGTGTATAATTTATTTTATAACATAGATAATTGACGAAAATTCCAACCTATGATTATCTTTAAATAACCAAGAAATTAAGCAAGATTGGGCTCCTCCTCTAAAGAAAACAACTAACTTTACATATCAGTAAGTTTGGAAACTAAAATAAATGTGAACATTCCTAAAAAATATTAAGAATATAAAACATAATGATTATCTTTCATTAAAATTTACTATAATAAGATCATGGTGGTTTGAAAAACAAAGGTTCATAAGTGGAACAATTTTTGAATGAACTGGGAATTTAAAGTACATACCTTAGCGCTACACTTATCAAAATGATCAAAAGCATCATATAATAGAGCTCCAGGTTCAGTGCTTCCAATTTAAAGTATTGCTCTCATATTTTCATTGATCTCTACATGAGAATCGATGTAGTTTACCGTTCTGCTTGAATACTCTTCGAGTTTGTAAAACTTGTAGAGATCTTCTACGTATTCGATAACAGCTAACTAATTGTCTATGTCTAATGCATCAATGTCAAGAATGGCGTGGTTTCTTGGAATTTAAAAGGCGCTGTTGCTGCGAGCAGACGGCACTAAGCTCATGATGTGAACTTTCTTCTTTTTGTACTTTGTTTCTTCTATTCATCCGTTAGTATCAAGGCCGATTTAAATCAAAATAATATGCTTGGGGTTACCTGCTATAGCTTTTGGTTGTGTTTCTCTGATGCTTGTTGTTCTTTGTTTTTTCGAAGACTTCAGCTTGAGAATTAGAAATAAGTTGTGAACCAAAACTTCTTGTAGTGGGTCTGTGAGCAATATGATTTTGAGCCTTAATTTCAATTACGTTGCCGATATCTCTTAACGCACATCAATTCTTCTTTTCATCAGGACATGGTGCAGCACTCTTTGCTTGCCAGCTTTTGTAAATTAACAACTATCTTTTGTTGTCGAGGAACTGGAACTTTCTTTTTTGTGGCCATCTCTCTCTCTTCCTTTTCTCTGCTTGTAAAGAAAGAAGAGCAAATACCGGTACTGTAACGCCCCACCCCGAGACCCATATTAACAAAGAGAATCATATAGTAATTCTATCTGCTAATATAGAGAATAAGGATGGTTAAGGGCGACCAACTATAGCCTTGTTTTAACTATCTATTAAACTTGCCAATAAATGCTATCTTTTTTTTTCGCTCGAATCGATCGACATATTCAATAAATAATTGATACAAAGCTATAGATGGCTATGGATCTTTCAGAACAAAACACCATAACTAAATGAATAGCTCATCACAGAACAGTAACAGATATACATATACAATGATACATCTCAATACAATACAAGTACTACGATGAAGTGGTATGACGACCACTTAATATACAAGAGAGAAATAAACAGCTGGAAGACATCTCGTAAGAATACTAAGAACCCTAAGGAGAAGACCTGATCTTATAAGAAAGCATCATGAACTTCTACATCCAAAAGAGAATCTAATACCTGAAACAAACTCGGACTAACCCGAGTGAAAACCACACGGGTCAGGCAAGCTAGAACTTATCATTAGTAAAGGTGATGATAAGAAGAGATAAAGGGAAAACCATTCCATCATTACCAATGGAATGATATAAGTCATCAAGCTATCTCTAGGGTGATACATCAATGGTTCATCATGATTGCATAGAGGAATACAATATGCATAGTAGATAGACATGGTTCATCTAATTATATATATAACCAAATGAAATGGGTGAGGATATGGACCATAAAGTCATCTTTATAAGATAATTAAAATTTAAGAATCCATCATAAATAAAACTCATCTAATAGAAAATTCTTAATTATTATACCTCATCTCATCGGTATAAATATAAATACATCTCAAATCCATCATTAAACTCATTATAAAGGAATCTCCATAATCATTTATACCTCATCTCATCTCATCGATATAAATATAAATATATCTTAAATCTATTATCAAAACTCATCATAAAAGCATTACCATAATTATACCTCATCTCATTGGTATAAATATATAATGTCTCAATTCCATCTTGATAGAGCCCAGAAAGAATCTAACATCATATTCGAAATCACAAATAAAACCATGTATGTCAATAAGCCTTTTTCTTACATAAGGCTATAATAAAGCATCATCATCAAAACTATGAAATTGAAACTCCTAAAACCTCATGGAAAACAGCACGTGCATTAACATTTGACAGTACTACCATTATTTGGTACCATTCATCGTGATGACTTGGGGTCACATAACATCGTGATCACCTTGACTGACTATAGTCGGAAACATCTTGATGACACCCAGTCATAAAAAAACCTAAGTAATAACATCATGATGATTGGAGTCGAGTAATAACATTATGAACAGCATGATTACTCCAATCGAGTACTCGGTCAGTAGTACTAGTAACATCGTGAATGTGTCTCAACCTCTCGAATAGGAACCCAATAGGCGTCAACGTACGTCCCATACCATATGTTTGCACCTATTGGTTTACTAATCGTTAGTCGATGCCACATTAGAAAACCATCATAAAACATCATCCAATAAACACTGCCTCATCTCATCGGCGAGTGTAAGATACCTAACTCGTCTTATCTCTTACTTGGATGAGTTTTAAGTGACATTGAGACTTGTCTCATGTAATGACCCGGAAATTTCGATTTCGAAAATTCCGGATAGTTAGTCAAAAGAAGAAAGAGAAAGGAGAAGAAACGTAAAACTCAAACTCAGAATCTCACATTCGTAGCGGATAAAATATAATATCACATAAATAATAGTTTTACAAAGAAGAACAGTATCTTTACTTATATTTTATAGATCAGAGTTACAACCATTACACAACACTGCACAGTTTAAAACAACATGTTCCAGATATATAACTATGTATCACAGCGGAAACGCTCTATACGTTCCTGCCATCCAGCTTGCCTCCTGAGCACCAGAACGTCCTTACCTAAATCTGTAATACTGGGTCTGACCTGAGCATTACATCAAAGTAACCCCCAGGTCAGGCTGGAAATCAGCGTGAGTAAACCAATCTAACATGGAATACAAAACATACCGCTGTCATAATACCCGGGGTAACTCATATCGATTTACAACTTCACAAGTTGTTTTAGGCATTACTTATATCACACATCAATTTCTAAGTACCAAAACTTAGATTAAATGGTCCTATTTACTTAAATCATTCCATTCTAGCCCATTTATTTCACATATCAATTCACAAAGAATCGAAGTGGTTTCGGGTATTAACTAATACCCGACCCCGGTCCCTTCGAATCCAGTGTCATCCTAACCCAAATTATTCAAATGAAATGTAATTCAAGCTTTAAATATAGGATGTCATTTTATACAATATTTTACCATAGACAACCACATTATCACTGTTCAATCCATCATACGATATTACAGGACATTTCATATCACATAGCTTCATGATAGAATACCAGGGATAACAAATAATCCAAGGTATTCAAATATCATTCAATCATTCATAAGCAAAATATTTTAGTCATACCATTTCTAATTGCTTTAATTATCTATCAATGAATTGAATTAATTACTTATTACCTATAAACCTTGATTTAACAATAATTAATTATACTCAATTAATCATTCTTTAATTATTCATCTTGATTGATCATCCTTGATTAATCATTCCTTAATTACAAGAAGTAATTAATTCTCAATTTATTACACATATTTATTTATTCTTTACCCATCCATACCAGTTACATTGAACCTTGATTAACCACTCAAATTAAGTATCTCATATTCATCTCATTTATCAATTATCCCTTAATAAATCATACACATTATTTAACTAATCACTGATTAGTTTCCTTAATCAATCAATACTTTAATTAATTACACTAAGTAATTAATCCTTAATTACTTCCATTAAGCAATTAATTAGCTACTAATTATCACTAAATTACTTAATTAACCACTAATTATTAATTAGTAAATCTTACTTATTATTAAATTAAACTAATTAATTACTCTTAATTACCCTATTTGATTAATTATTTATTTATTATCCAAATCTTAATTATTTCTTAAGACAAATCTTTATTTTTATTAATGATTTACTTATCATTAACAAAATTTAAATACATTTCAAAATATTCCACTTTTAGATTAAACTTTAAATTGAAATTTAAGATTTTAAATAACTTATAATTTAACTTAACAAATTTAAGTTAAACACACTTCAAATCTTCCAAATGAATGTTTAAGAAAACATTCAATTTACATAATAATTTTAAAATTCAAATTCAATTTACATTTTTAAAAACTTATTTGTAAAAAAAAAATTTAAAATTCCTGCATTTAAACCAATCCAGGTTCTACCCGAGAAAAGTCGAGTCTAACTTCGGATTTCCTCATCTTCTGCCTAAATTTCAAAACTTGTTAGTTCGGTAAAAATTAAATTTCAGAACCTTGTTAACTATAGTAAAGGAAAATTAAAAACACTTCGAGCCCAAAGCCCAATATTTCGATCATAAACCCAATCCAACACATGATTTTTCCCCAACCCATTCTTCTTCTTCCCTTATCAAGGTAAGCAATCCAACACAACCAGACACGCACTGATATACGTGCACATGCACTGATGATCGACCCTCCTCCCTCCATCGTCGGTACCCCCAGCAGGTCACCATCGACCATCTGAACCCTATCAACAACTCGGCATCAACAATTCTATCCTAAATCAAAAATGAGAAGAACGAGGCCCTCAGGATAGATCTGTTCACCTAAAAATTCCTTTGACACGCCACTACCCACCACCAGAAAGTTTGACTCTTCGACTGTGACTTCGCAGAAGACTCACGAACATTTCCCCCATTCGCGAACTACTCAGGCAGCACCGAGACATCAATTTCAATTGCCAACCCTCATTGACTAAAACTTTGCCTTAAACCCTTGTTAGCTTCGCTGCATCAACCACGGAAAATACGTAACCTTTCTACTATTTTTCCCATACACCCCGACACCCAAGCTTGCTTCAACCAAGGTCTAGGCCAACCCTATAACGTCGGTCTCCAGAATTTTACCCAAGACCAAAGTTCGATCAACACAAAATTTCTTAATACTCTACAACTTAAAAATCTACAAATTTGTTTTAAAATTCATCATTTTTTATAACGAATCTGGGTATATAATCAAAGCATCAAGATTTGAAAATCAAAGTTTAAGTTATTGAGGAATTTTCTCTGTAATACCTAAATTTGGGAACATTAACCAACATTTTACACAGATTTTATTTTTAAAATTTATGTCATATACACTCGAATATTTTCTTATTTGAGATCAAGATCCAGAAATCATTTTAAGTTGATAATTTGAAAATTTAGACCAGGTTTTAAACCTGTAGCATTCAAACAGGGACATGATATGACTATTCCAGGCATGTACTTAAAGAATATCATCCATATTTATACACAAATTCATTTTTAATGACACGCACAACATAATACTTATCATATTTTCAAGGATCATCACCTACAATCTTAAGATATTCCAGATTTCATGATTTACTCACCTCTGTTTGAGGACAACAGAGAAGCAGGATAGTTCCAGGTTTTAAATCAAAGCTTTTTACATACATACATATGTATGGATATATATAATCACATCTAACAACATGCAAGTGTAGTACCCATCATATTTCCCACAAATTATCACATCCAGGCACATATAAAAACAGATTAAATTAGATAGTAGTTTACTCACCTCTAAACAGAGAAACAGATTTTAAATGTGACTGGTTTTGAATTTACAGAGAGCTTGAACCTGATTTTTTTTCCTCTGAGTTTAGAATTAAGATTGGAAAAAAACAATAAGTACGAAAGATGTACACTTATATAATCAAATTTACGATTTTATAAAAATTAAGAAAAATATACTAAAGGAGTGACACTTGTCCCTTACCGCATTTAATTTCTTAACACTTGTTATCAAGTAAATTTATATGCTAACACATGTATTTGTGTATTTCATTTATTTTTAAATTGATTTTTAAAATCTTTTGTATAAATATCCTAACTAGTTAATACATTTCTAATTTAGTAAATGCTTTTGTAATTAATTTTCTAATTTATATATACATATCCTAATTTATATAAACAAATTTCTTTAAAAAGAAAATAATACAAACAATTTATGTTCTCAATAAAATCAAATAAAAGACATTTTAAAGCCAAAGTATAATTTAAGATATATATATATATATATATATATATATATATATATATATATATATATATCCTTTGAACATCAATTTAAATATCCAAATTCAAATTAAAATTCAATTAAAATTAAAAATCCAATTGATGGATACATACTATTTTAACAATTTCAAATTCCATTTATATATAATAATTCTATTCAAAATCCTTATATATATACAACACAATTATTATTATTGTTTGAAAATAACAATTTTGTCACGTCTAAATAATTTATAAAGGAGATTATTAAATAATTATTTTTCCCAAATATGAATAATTCAATTCTTTTTATATTTTCTAATTCATTTACACATCCTGATATATTTTATTATCATAATTTTATCAGTTCAATTGATTAAAACAGTTAATTACCCATTTATCAAATGTCCAAATCCCGGGTTATCACATCTCATTTCATCGACAAGTAAAAATTCATCAAAAATATCGAAATCATCATCAATCCATCATAACAACTTGCCTCATCTTCTTGGCAAGTAAAAGAACATCGTGATGGTTATTTCTAACCATAGTTGCAAATTAAAACTTAACATCAATATTGCCTCATTTCATCGACCATCACAAAATGCATCTAGACAAGTTTGTCGTCGAATGTGCTCCAAGAGTAATTCTCAAACCAATAATCTTCACCAAAATTTGATAACTTCTAAACCAACTCAAAATAACATTTCAAATTGGTTTCGATCGTACAAGTCTGATATTAAGCGATAAAGCAAAAATACATATCCCATACGACGTATTTTTTTACTAAATTGTTTAATTCTCATTCTTATACGTCGAAACTCATAAACATAGGCTAAAATATATTTAAAATAATTTTTTAGAGAAAATAGAATTCTTAAACAATCTAGAAACCATTTTAAAAGCTTTGCACAGAAAAATCCACTATTTTAAAGAGAACTTCTATTATAAAAACACTTTAAAATAATTAATAATTGATTAAAAAAATCTCTGAAAAATGCTATAAAATAATTATTTCATAAACATTGATTTATTTTTATTTAAGAAATTTTTAAGAATTTATTTGAAATTAAAATCATTTAAAGCCATCAAAATACTCACATATTGGTATTAACCGTTATTTAAATCTAAATGGAATTTAAATAAAACTTAAATCTCAAACTTATTCAAATCTAAGATAATATATTCATGGAAATCATTTCCATCTAACAACATCAAGTCTTATAAAAAAACGAATGCGACTGAAATCATCGAAATCATCAGAATATTGTCAAACACGGAAATTAAACACTGCATATATTTCGGTCCTGCTATAAAGAATATATATTTTCACATAGCAAACTACAAAATCTGAGAATGGTTATAAAATAAAAGTTGTAGCCTAAATCCTCAGGTTTCAAGAACTTCAAAAATTTCTGAATTCTGATTTGTAAGAAGAAAGTTATGATCAAATTACTTAAAACATCAAACTCGGCATGAACTTATGCATTTGCAGGACAGCGACAAACAATGGCAATTTTAGCATAGATAACTTCGAAATCAGGAAAATTGAATAAAAAAGAAAGTTGTAGCTTAGTTTCTAAGCTTTTCAAAATTACAAAGTTCATTAAATTTTGATCATCGGTTCAAATATTATAGCCGTTTTACTAACAATCTTAATCTCAGCCCGTATTATTCTAAACACAGGACAGAGGTAAAAAAAATGATTTTTAGTATCAACTCATCTCAGAATTTAACAAAAATTTGCAGAATCATACTACAGCACATAGACCATAACATACCCAAATTTGGAAGCATTTCGCTACAAATCGAGCAAGTTACCGTTTTTCAAAGATTGGATAATTTCAGACAACATATATGAGCTAACAAAGACCAACATGCAACGAAATATTCAAAATCGAACCAAATTTTGGCAAAAATCATTTTAACTTGCTATAGCTTGTTTCTTACCTTTGTTTTGGCAGCGATTCAGAAATTTTTTGCATGCAAGATGGAAGCTTTGGAGCTGGAATAGATGCTAGAGATCTGAAAAGAAGTGTGACGCCCCACCTTTATACCCACGCTAGCCTAGAACATTACGGTGTAATGCTGTCGACTAGCACGGAGAATAAGGCTATTGAGGAGCGACCATCCGTGTAATTGCTTTGTGTGAGCATCGATATGTCAGATACTATAACATGCAATACTTTATCAAGAGGAAATCCGACATACCGACACAAACTCAAAGCTACTACACAGTGGCTATAATATCTTCGGAAACAAATACAGAAATAAACATAACATAAATCAGTCACAGATAATTCATATAAAAAAGGCGGAAGAAGATATGAATATATAATTAACACATGGAAGTGTATATCAGAATTGTGGTCAAAAAGATCCACAATAATACAAAAGAATAGCAACATGTGCTATACAAAAGAATACAACTATGAGTCTATATCTCAAGTGTATACAACAAAATAAACTACTAATCTAAGTAGTTTGCCCAAAAGTCAAAGTAATAAATCCCTGGGGAGAAGTCAAGCAGAAGCACCTGTAACATCTCGGTTTGACCTGAGTATTATTTAATAAGAAAATAATAAACGGATAGTCCAACTATAAATATCAGATGAAACGATATAGAATAAGAGATATGACTAAACACATAATAATCACAATGCCAAGCTGTGATATATATAAGTAATTGAAAAATCAACAAGAGATTAATCAATATCACCAAATCTACACAAGAATCAAAGGAAATGTAATACTCCTTATCTCGTTCACCAAACCATAAATATTGACGATTATATCAATGTCAATCACAAAAGTCAATGACACACAAATTCACCAATGCACAAATATTGATAAAACTTATCAATGGAAATCACGAAAATTGGTGAAATACAAATTCTAGAAATCATCTCAAGAAATCCAGAAATCACAAGAAAAGGATGGCCAATCCCATAAACTGGACATCGACGCACCTAGAAAGACACGCCCCATGCACAGTCGAACATCGACGCACCTAGAAAGATACGCCCCATGCTCTAGCATCGGCGCACCTATAAAGATACGCCCCATGCACAAGTAAACATCGATGCACCTAGAAAGATACATCCCATGCATAAATAAACATCGATGCACCTAGAAAGATACACCCCATGTAATGTCTAACATTGACGCACCTAGAAAGACACGCCCCATGCACAGACGAACATCGACGCACCTAGAAAGATACGCCCCATGTCCCGACTTATTGAGCCGATTGCTCCACGAAGTAAATAAACATCGATGCACCTAGAAAGGTACACCCCATGCATAAATAAACATCGACGCACCTAGAAAGGTACGATCCATGTGTAAACAAACATCGACGCACCTAGATAGGTACGACCCATGAAAGAAATGAGACGAAGCTCAATAAAATGAGAAATAGTCCTCCACATAGACAAAGAGACATCACACATTGCTAGTCTAAACCACAAAGATGATCGTCATCGATCAATCGAGAAGTGTCAATTACACTAAGCTAGTAAATATATGAGTTTAGCTTCATGTCCCATAACCACTTGCTTAACTTAAATATTTACGAACAAACTGTAGATCTCCACTACAAAATTGTCACAAGAGATTCAATCGAACAAGTCCAAGAATTAACCGGCGAAGTAAACGCAAGCGTTTCATACCACTTGTTTTACTAAGTCGTTTAATTAGATTTCTCATACGAGTGAGGTAAAAGTTTGTATATACTAATAGCTTGGAAATCGGTTTGGGAAAACAAGCTTTGTAATAAAATAGTGTTGAAATCGTTTTGATGAAAGAATTTTGATATTTACTACTAGTATTGAAACCTTTATATTTTTAAAGTGACAAATCACAAAGAAGATTGTAGGAACAATCAATCACTAAAGTTCACATTCGAAGACGTGAATAAAATCCAAAGAAATCGATACCGAATCCATCAAAATGGATATTCCCTTAAATCACGAAGAAAATGTCATCAAAGCGATAATAAGTGATAATACCAAAAGGGAATCAACACGAATCGATTAACATTGGAAATTCAATCCAAAAAGGCAAATTGGACTCAAACAGCAGGTTCAGTCGACTGAACAGAGTTTTCAGTCGACTGACCCTGTACCTGGAAATTTTCCAGGTTCAGGAAACTTTCTGTTTCCAGGTTCAGTCGACTGAACAGAAGATTCAGTCGACTGAATCATGCCTGGAAACTTTGGGGTTATAGGTACAGTCGATTGAACAGAAGATTCAGTCGACTGAATCATGCCTGGGCTGTTTTTCAGCCTATTCAAATGAAGGGCAAACTCTTCCAAAATGCAACCGGACGAACATTGGCTCTAAGGGTTTATGCCAATCGGCTACCCGGCCCTATATGCTCCTCGATGCATCACCAAAAGCATGATCAAACACCCATAAAAGGATTTTCACACAAATTTGACTTAAAACCCCAAAAATGGAATATTCACAAAACCAATCCAAATCAAGAGCAAATGCACATGAAGAAGTGTTAGGAATTCATACCCAACAACCAAAGATAATTATGGTCATAGATGTGAGATAAAAATCTCAGCTTTGGACCCAAACAATAGAAGAAGAAGCTTGAAAGCAAGCTAGATCAATTCCTCTTCAATAACAACTCCAGAAGCTTCAATCTAAGCTTAAAAGAGAAACATTTCCTAAATTAGGTTTAGGAAATTTCTGAAATTGAAAGAGAATGAGCTGGAGAAGAAGAAGAGAAGGCTTACCAATGGGTTCACTTGAGTTTGGAGCAAGAAGATGGATTTGCTAATGGAAACTATGGCTTAGGATTTCCTAATTCTTTTTCTCTTCCCCCATTTTTTATGAAGCTTGAATGTATTAGGAAATTATGAAGGAATGAAGAGAAGAGGGTTGGAGCTAGGTTGATAAAATGGGGTTAATAGGCTCAGCCCAAACCAAAGCCCTAAGTGAAAAAGTAGAAAAATTACACTAACTCCAAACATATCGAAGTTTATACTCAAAAAGGTCGCAAGCGTTATTTTGAACTCAATGGGGGTGGTCTCAAGTCCCAATTCGACTGTTTGCAAAAAGTAGGTTTTCGGACCAAAATCCGACGAATGATAAAATATTTAAATAAAATACTTAAATATACAATTGATAAATATGCGGGTTGTTACAAACTCCCCTCCTTAAAGAAATTGCGTCCTCGCAATACTTAAGAAGAAAATAAGAAGTAACAACCATAGAAGCATATCAACACAAAAAAAAATTTGAAATAGGAAGTTCACCATAAGGAGCATGAAAGAGTAAGCCTGAACTGGATCGCTCGATGAATTCTCTAGATTCTCAGGAGTAATCCCTAAGATTTGAGAACCATTGAACTCTCACAAGAAGAATATCTTTATTCCGAAGGCGCTCAACCTCCGAAGCAAGGATGCGAATGGAATGTTGCTCATAAATCAAAACTGGTGAAACTTCAATTTCCACAATATCACCGGGCTCAAGAATAAAAACCGGAAACCCTAAGGCATTTCCGTAGATAAAAGACGCGAAGAACGTCAAGAATAGCAGAAAATTGAGCCAGTGCAACGGCGTAGTACAGAAACGGTACACCCGAGAAACTTGAAACTCGAATAATGTGGAACACCGACGTAGTACAAAAACGGTACGTCCAATGAACCAAAGCCCGAATAATTTCGAAACACCGACGTAGCAAAAAAGGTACGTCCAATGAACCAAAGCCCGAATAATTTCGGAACACCGACGTAGTACAAAAATAGTACGTCCAATGAGCCGATAAACCGGAACAACGATGTAGTATAATAAAGGTACATCCATTGATCCAGATAAGATGGAACATCGATGTAGTATGATAACAGTACATCCGATGAACCGAACAACATAAAAGAACATCGGACGCTAGTCCATAAAAGGAATGAGATAAAGCCCAATAAAACGAACAAAACGTCCGATGAACTTGATAAAAAGATAATTTCCATTCAGACAATATCAAAGAATCAACCACTTGTTGCTTACAACAAAGCACATTGGCAACACGATTTCCTTTCCGGGAATAAAAAGAATATCAAGATCATAAGATGCCAGGAACTCGAGTTGACATGAAGTTCCTTATGAGAAAATAAATATTCCAAAGATTTATGATCGAGGTGGAGAACAAATTTCTCCCTCAAAAATAATGATGCCAAATGCTAAAAGCGAAAACATTAGCCGCGAGCACTAGATCATGAGTGGCATATCTAGTCTCGATAAGCTATAATGATTTAGAAGCACAATTGATAGCACGTTCTCTTTTGCAATAGAACGGCATCCATACCAATACGACTAGTATCGGTACAAATAGCAAAGTCTTGGTTCCCTTTCAGGAATCACAAGAATAAGAGTATCGAAAAGAAGAGTTCTTTTAAATAATCTTCTTTTTAGAAAATTTTACTCATTTAAAGTGAATTTTAATGTGTTTGATTGTCTCATCAAAGCGTTTAGGAAATTCCTATCGATAACGTTGATCAAGCGCATCGACCAAAATTCTTAAAGCACTAAACGGGCAATACAATCACAAAATCATCTTCTAGATAGTAAACATGTTTCTAAAAAAAACTTTTAAGAATATTCTTCGTTCGTTTTAAGAACAAAAACCCAATTTTACTTAAAAATAAATCTTGTGGAAAAGATTTGCAAAATTTTAAATTACTATTTTCATCCAAAATCAATAAATACAAGTATGGTCTCATCGAAATATTCATAGAATATTCGATTTATAAAATGGATGAAATAAGCTGGACAAGCTGAATGACAAAATAAGTCATTCATAAGAATCGTAACGAGTGCGGGATGCGGTAAGTTGAATGCAAACTCTCGCAACTCGTAGCAATTGAAAACCGATGGCAAGGTCGAGCTGAAAAGACCTTATCACCACACAAAAGATTTCTTAGGTGATAAATCCTAAGACAAACTCAAAAATACCGGAAAGTTTCACAAACTATTTAGATAAGAGAAACAACACTTTCCTTATCATGAAGGCTTAAAGAATAAAATGATGCCTTTAAAAATTTGAAATCGGAATCTCAAGAAAAAATAGAAATCTGCTTAACAGATAGAAAATGTCGAAGATGAATAGTCCACACGGAAAATAGGATATGGGCTTCACAACGATTGAGCCAATCCTTACAAAATCGATTCCGAAGCCTAAATAAGAATCGGCTCGGGAAGAAAAATCACATAACATAATTTCGATGTCAATAGAAAGCAAATTGAGTGTTGCGGATCTACCATCCGGATTCGCAACTCTCAAAGAAGTCATCAAGCCCAAAATATTTTCAAAGAAAAAGAATCACAAGTTCTTTTGATATAAAATAGTGAGATGAAACCCATATCAAAAAGAACTCAAATAAGAAGATCACGAAATAAATGTAATCAAGGATTAAATGAGAAATACCTTGGCCACGAGAAGTGCCACTAGGGGCTTGCACTGCATTGAGTTCTCCCTCCTTCTTACTTTGAAGTACAGGACATGCAGTAATATGGTGACCCGAATTTTTGCAATAGCGACAAAAGAGGGGCTTCAGACACTCCCTCGCATAGTGGTTCGTGGAACCACAATTGTAGCATTGTCCACGACTAGAGGTAGGTGCTTTTGCTACCGAGGTTTCTTGCCTCCCTTTCTTGTTGGGAATGGGGCCTTTGAATTTAATAGGCCTTTTCATGTTGTTGTTGAAGTTTTGTTTGGCATCCACAACTTCAACATCACACTCTCTATCGGCCTCTTCAAGACGAAGAGCGATATCAATAAGCTGATCAAATGAAACTTCAAGTTTCAGAAGTAATGGCTTCTTAAGATTCTTATTCAAGCCATAGACAAATCTCTGATTTTTCTTCAATGGGGTATTAATGTACTCAACCCCGTATTTGGACAGAGATTCGAAAGATGCGACATAGTCTGTGAAAGAAGATTCACCTTGAACAAGGTCAATAAAACGCCGTGCTAAAGTTACTTTTTCGGCCTTCGGCATAAACTTTAGTTCGAATCGTTCCCGGAATTGCTCCCAAGTAAGATCCGCTTCGATAATCTCCGAAGTCAAGAGTTCATACCAATCTAACGCTCTTTCTTGGAGCATGCTAGAAGCCACTTGGACTCGATGTAGATCAATAAGGTTCATGCGAGAAAAGATACGATCGCATGATTTGAGCCAAGCTTGAATTTCTATAACACTCTCGGATCCCTTGAATGGCCTTCCACCGAAATCGGTGTAGTCTCTGCACAAGCGTGCAAAACCGAATCTAGGATGAGTAGGCTCTGGATTGGAACCGGCTGCTTGAGCGTTCTTTACTAGATCAAGAAGCTGCTCGGCAGACATAAATACTCCATCTTGGGGAGTAGCACTAGATTGACCGGCGCTGGGACGGCCTGGTCTAACCATTTCTTTTCTTTAAGAAAGAAAGAAAGAAGAGGAAAGAGTTATTCTCAAAAATAAATATCAAGCAATCTTGATAGATAAAACAAGGAATCATAAAGAAAATAGGACGAATCGGTACGAAGACTCGAATTAAATCCTAAAGCACGACTCCTAAGATGGACTTAGGACGATGATCCTTGTTATAATATTCCATATTTTTCCGAAGTTTGGCTCTGATACCAAGCTGTGACGCCCCACCTCTATACCCACGCTAGCCTAGAACATTAAGGTGTAATGCTGTCGACTAGCACGGAGAATAAGGCTGTTAAGGAGCGACCATCCGTGTAATTGCTTTGTGCGAGCATCGATATGTCAGATAGTATAACATGCAATACTTTATCAAGAGGAAATCCGACATACCGACACAAACTCAAAGCTACTACACAGTGGCTATAATATCTTTGGAAACAACTACAGAAATAAACATAACATAAATCAGTCACACATAATTCATATCACAAAGGCGGAAGAAGATATGAATATATAATTAACACATGGAAGTGTATATCAGAATTGTGGTCAAAAAGATCCACAATAATACAAAAGAATAGCAGCATGTGCTATACAAAAGAATACAACTATGAGTCTATATCTCAAGTGTATACAACAAAATAAACTACTAATCTAAGTAGTTTGCCCAAAAGTCAGAGTAATAAATCCCTGGGGAGAAGTCAAGCAGAAGCACCTGTAACATCTCGGTTTGACCTGAGTATTATTTAATAAGAAAATAATAAACGGATAGTCTAACTATAAATATCAGATGAAACGATATAGAATAAGAGATATGACTAAACACATAATAATCACAATGCCAAGCTGTGATATATATAAGTAATTGAAAAATCAACAAGAGATTAATCAATATCACCAAATCTACACAAGAATCAATGGAAATGTCATACTCCTTATTTCGTTCACCAAACCATAAGTATTGACGATTATATCAATGTCAATCACAAAAGTCAATGACACACAAATTCACCAATGCACAAATATTGATAAAACTTATCAATGGAAATCACGAAAATTGGTGAAACACAAATTCTAGAAATCATCTCAAGAAATCCAGAAATCACAAGAAAAGGTGGCCAATCCCATAAATTGGACATCGACGCACCTAGAAAGACACGACTCATGCACAGTCGAACATCGACGCACCTAGAAAGATACGCCCCATGCTCTAGCATCGGCGCACCTATAAAGATACGCCCCATGCACAAGTAAACATCGAAGCACCTAGAAAGATACATCCCATGCATAAATAAACATCGATGCACCTAGAAAGATACACCCCATGTAATGTCTAACATCGACGCACCTAGAAAGACACGCCCCATGCACAGATGAACATCGACGCACCTAGAAAGATACGCCTCATTTCCCGACTTATTGAGCCGATTGCTCCACGAAGTAAATAAACATCGATGCACCTAGAAAGGTACACCCCATGCATAAATAAACATCGACGCACCTAGAAAGGTACGACCCATGTGTAAACAAACATCGACGCACCTAGATAGGTACGACCCATGAAAGAAATGAGACGAAGCTCAATAAAATGAGAAATAGTCCTCCACATAGACAAAGAGACATCGCATATTGCTAGTCTAAACCACAAAGATGATCGTCATCGATCAATCGAGAAGTGTCAATTACACTAAGCTAGTAAATATATGAGTTTAGCTTCATGTCCCATAACCACTTGCTTAACTTAAATATTTACAAACAAACTGTAGATCTCCACTAGAAAATTGTCACAAGAGATTCAATCGAACAAGTCCAAGAATTAACCGGCGAAGTAAACGCAAGCGTTTCATATCACTTGTTTTACTAAGTCGTTTAATTAGATTTCTCATACGAGTGAGGTAAAGGTTTGTATATACTAATAAATTGGAAATCGGTTTGGGAAAACAAGCTTTGTAATAAAATAGTGTTGAAATCGTTTTGATGAAAGAATTTTGATATTTACTACTAGTATTGAAACCTTTATATTTTTGAAGTGACAAATAACAAAGAAGATTGTAGGAACAATCAATCACTAAAGTTCACATTCGAAGACGTGAATAAAATCCAAAGAAATCGATACTGAATCCATCAAAATGGATATTCCCATAAATCACGAAGAAAATGTCATCAAAGTCGATAATAAGTGATAATAACAAAAAGGAATCAACATGAATCGATTAACATTGGAAATTCAATCCAAAAAGGCAAATTGGACTCAAACAGCGGTTCAGTCGACTGAACAGAGTTTTCAGTCGACTGACCCTGTACCTGGAAATTTTCCAGGTTCATGAAACCTTCTGTTTCCAGGTTCAGTCGACTGAACAGAAGATTCAGTCGACTAAATCATGCCTGGAAACTTTCGGGTTCCAGGTTCAGTCGACTGAACAGAAGATTTAGTCGACTGAATCATGCCTGGGCTGTTTTTCAGCCTATTCAAATGAAGGGCAAACTATTCCAAAATGCAACCGGACGAACATTGGCTCTAAGGGTTTATGCCAATCGGCTACCCGGCCTTATATGCTCCTCGATGCATCACCAAAAGCATGATCAAACACCCATAAAAGGATTTTCACACAAATTTGACTTAAAAACCCAAAAATTGGAATATTCACAAAACCAATCCAAATCAAGAGCAAATGCACATGAAGAAGTGTTAGGAATTCATACCCAACAACTAAAGATAATTATAGTCATAGATGTGAGATAAAAATCTCACCTTTGAACCCAAACAATAGAAGAAGAAGCTTGAAAGCAAGCTAGATCAATTCCTCTTCAATAACAACTCCAGAAGCTTCAATCTAAGCTTAAAAGAGAAACATTTCCTGAATTAGGTTTAGGAAATTTCTGAAATTGGAAAGAGAATGGGTTGGAGAAGAAGAAGAGAAGGCTTACCAATGGGTTCACTTGAGTTTGGAGCAAGAAGATGGATTTGCTAATGGAAACTATGGCTTAGGATTTCCTAATTCTTTTTCTATTCCCCCATTTTTTATGAAGCTTGAATGTATTAGGAAATCATGAAGGAATGAAGAGAAGAGGGTTGGAGCTAGGTTGATAAAATGGGGTTAATGGGCTCAGCCCAAACCAAAGCCCTACGTGAAAAAGTAGCAAAATTACACTAACTCCAAACATATCGAAGTTTATACTCAAAAAGGTCGCAAACGTCATTTTGAACTCAATGGGGGTGTTCTCGAGTCCCAATTCGACTGTTTGTAAAAAGTAGGTTTTCGGACCAAAATCCGACGAACGATAAAATATTTAAATAAAATATTTAAATATACAATTGATAAATATGCGGGTTGTTACAAGAAGATTGTACAAGCATGCAAAGCCAAAAGGGTCAAAAAGACAACTACGACAAAGCAAAAAGCAGAAATTAGGTGGATAGAGGGATTGGAGAAAATGGAGATTACCTTATCTTAGGTTTTTATCTTGAATATAATCTGAATTTCACCAAAAATATATTTATAATTGAATTACAAAAAAGAGGCAGCCATGGATTTACGTTTCAGAAGTTTTGAGAAGAAGCTGTATACTAATTAGAGAAAAAGAACGTACCTTTTTCTCCAGATGTTTCCCGTTAGGACTAATGGGTATGGGTTAGGTAATTAGGCCCATTTACTTACTTAGTGAAATTTTAGATTTTTTTTACTAATTTTAACATAACTTTTGCATTATAATTCCAATTTGAGTGAAATGAATTGCGTTTTACTCGTTTTGACGAATAACATAATAAAATGTTTTAGCATTTTTAAAACACTAAAACATCCTTTCCAATCATTATTGTGCCCTAAAAATATTTATTCCAACTCATTTCATTTTATTTTACAATATAAAGAGTATTATTGGAATAAAATTCCCATACCATAAATTTTTATCTCAAAAGTTACTTAACATCATTTATTATCCACCCAAGTCTTAAATAAATTTTTCCTAATCTTATTTCCATTCAACTTATATTTATTTCAAGCCAACATTTGTTAAAATAAATCCTACATGAGATAATTTTAACTCACATTAAATTAATTCCTCAAATATTGCTTATGTAGAATAAACAATATAAATCATCTTAACACTTCTTACTTTATTCATTAAACTCGATATTAAATTATAATTTTCATCATAATTTAATATCATCGGTAATCTCCTAAAATTCGGGTTCTTACAGGTACTGCTATACTATATTTTAGGAAAGGGATAAGAATTATGAACAAAATATTTGAAAATTAAATCAATCAAATTAGACGATACCAAATAATGAAAAGTGGACATTTTTTTATTCATGCATTTACATTAGTGTACATGTCTATCTAATTCATGCACGTTTCGTTATTGATTCATGCCTAATTTAAAAAAAATAGTAATGCAGTTCTTAAAGGTAGGATTTAATTATTTTGTGGCACTTGTAGATTCATTTTGTGATCGGTAAACATATATGCTTGGATTTTCTTTCTTGCTTGCTTTCAATTCTACGTTTAATCATCGGCATAACAGGATATTTATGGTAAATTCCATATTTTATAGTTGTATACATGCTCATATTCTGCAATTCACTAAAATTAATAATAATATTCATTTTGAATGACAATGTATACCATGTCATTTCTATTTATAAGTATCCATATATTACAATAACCTTGCTATAAAACAGCAAAAAATACGTCCTTTCAAAAATATTTGAAAATTATAAACAAATATCTGAAAATTAAACCAATCAAATTAGACGATTCCAAATAATAAAAGTGGACATTTCTTTATACATGCATGTACGTTAATATACATGTTTATCTAATTCATGCTTGTTTCGTTACTAATTCATGCCTGATTTTAAAAAAATAGTAGTGATGTGTTATCCCGCCTTTTGGCAAGGCCGAGATACCAAGGAACTAACTAGAAAGAGACTGGATCGTACGTCCTTAGCTTTGAATAATTGTTGGGCAACTACAATATCAATGAATTTTGCCCGAGTCCGGATCGGGCTACGATTGATAAGACACGTCAAGCGAAGCCATGGGAACCAACGTTCCGAATTTTAAGACAATCCGAGTTCGTATGCTCAAGTTATCGCCAGTAGAAAGTGGAAGGAATGACCATGGTTCGACTCCATCAGTAGTCAGCCATGGTTTGAATCCATCAAAACACACCTTGCTTCGACTCCATCGAGCAAGCTTTAAGGTCGTATCCGTCCCATAATGCCTTGGTTCGAATCCATCCATGTATTCCCTAGCTCGAATCCATCGGGGGAAAGTTTCCTCGAATCCATGCATTGGTTCGAACCCATGAACTAAACCTCGCTTCGACTCCATCGAGCAAGCCTTAGTACGGATCCATCCAGACCACCTAGCTTCGAATCCATCGGAATAGCTATGGTTCGAACCCATCCCCATATGCCTTACTTCGAATCCATCAAGGCGATCTCAAGGTCGAATCCATTAAAAACCTTTCCCTACTTCGAGTCCATCAAGAGAGAATCCTTCGAATCCATTCATCAGTGGAGTCTTCGTATCGACTGGCTATGGAATATCCTGATGGATACAAAGGGAACTGGTGTTCAATCGATTCGAAGAAGCATACCTTCGAATCCATTACTACGAATCCATCGAGTCACAGCAGCTAAAACCAAGGGTATGACCCAGGAAACTAGGAGAAAAAGGAGGATTGACCCGAAGTATGCGCACCACGTCATCACCTTCACGTGCAGAAGCATGGATTCGACCCTATGGATTCGAACCATATCGATTCGAACGAATCCATAGGGCGAAACACACCATCTTGAATCGATCATAACTCGAGACCTACAAATTCAAATGCTATGAAATTTTCACAAGAGCTTGCATATACATAGAAGAATGTCCACGCCAAGTTTCATCACGATTGGACACTTTTTTGATCGATTTGAACCAAGGGTCGAATCGATCCCAAAGTGGGCCCGGGTCTCCAGAATTCGGCCATGTGGGCCCCCCACACATGCCAGAAGCAATCTCCCCGAATTTTAGGCGAAATATCAGCCTCCACACCTATAAATAGAGCCCCTGGTCATTCAGAAAAGGGATGAGAGAATTTTATAGATAAAGCATGCCCGGACGCTGCCAAAATTGCTTCAGAGCACCACCGCTGCCTTTGATTTCGAATTTTGGCTTGCTACTTGCTGTACTTTGACATAAAAAAGTTGTATTCTCCGAATATCAAGCAATAAAGTAACGAAACTTCATAGTGGATGTAGGCAATACGCCGAACCACTCCAAATCGTTGTCTCTCGTGCAATTTACTTCCCGTTATTTGGAGTTTTTGTTAGATAATCCCCAATTTAATTTACTTTCTTCATTTATTATCTCTTCAAAAACTTTCGACGAGTGTTGTGCCCAATTTTGACACAAACACCTTGGTGCTTTCACTGAGAGAAACCCAGTTTTTCTCCTGCTCCTTGGATCTATCTTCGATACCGGATTGCATAAATCCAAGAGAGAGATCCAGACCTCGTATTCAGATTCCTTCCGTTCTATTCAGATTTGTTCAAAGTCTAGGAAAGGATTCAACGCTTCAAGATGGTGAGTACAAGAACCACTTCTAACGTTGGTGATCAAGAAGGTCGGGATAGGAAAAATCCCACACAACTACAGTCTACCAATCAAGATGCTGCTAGGCATACGGATCAGTCAGGTCCGGTCACAAGACAAGAGTTCCAGGCGCTACTCCAGGAACTAACCCAAAGCCGACAATAGCTAACTAAGCAGTTGCGCGCTAACGCTGAGTTGACCAATCAACTAAATCGCCAAAGGCGAAGAAGATCCAAAAGGGATCAAGCTCTTCATTCTTCCACCGAAAGCTCTGCTTCATATGACTACAATAACATATCTACCCGTCCTAGGCTAGACGGAAACCATGCGCAGGCTGCTGACTATCAACAGGCATTAACCGTTGGGCAAGTAAGAGTTGGCCCATCTACCAGCTTCCATACTGGACCCTCCTCCCAAGGAGGCACTATTCCACAATACACTGCAGATGATCGTGCTGCCACAGCCGCTGCAGTTGACATAGGAGTTGATACCCGAGATCACTCCAATCAAAATTATCATCAGCAGGGACATGCTCCAGATCCATATGTCCAAGAAGACGTCGAGCCAAGGAGGCGAGACACGGATCGTCGACAGTGCCTGATCCCACCTCGCACTGTGGAACTCGACCACACTTTGGCTCACCACACACAGAATGTTCCGATGCCAGACCTCTCAGCCATGGTACGACAAATGATTCACGAGAGTCAAGGCCTAACAAATGACGATTGGGGAATCTCCCGAAGTCATACCCCGTTCACTGATGACATATTGTATGCTGAACCTCCTCGGCGATTCAGAATGCCAACCCTGCCCATGTATGAAGGGAATTCCAACCCAAATCAACATATTTTGAAATACAAATGGTCGATGACAGTTGCGAGAGCTGATGACGCAGTAAAATGCCGTAGTTTTCCCATTTCCTTAGGGGGAATTGCGACGATGTGGTTTACATGATTACTGCCACGATCTATCTCTTCATTTGATCAGTTAGCTACCAAATTTGTTGAGCAGTTTCGCACGCATATTGCCAGACCTAAAGATGTTAATACCTTATCAAGTGTCACTCAAGCTCCCCGAGAGACACTTAGACGATATTTGGAGAGATTCAATGCTGCATGCGCAGAGATTACCAACCCCAATGATAATTCTATTTTAATGGCTTTGACTAAAGGAATCGACCCTGATTCCGAGTTTGGAAATTGGCTAGCTGGAAAGTCTCCCGCATCGTTGGACCGTTTCTATTCCAAAGCCGCTCAATTCTTGAGGCGAGAGGATGCGAAACAGTCTAGGAAGCAGGACGATGCAAGGCCCAGCAGTGAAGGCATTCATAGTAATGTTGCGGTTAAATAGTCTGGCGAAAGTTCAGGAAAAGTCCAGTTGAATATTCAAAATAAGCAGACTCAACAACCGAGGAACGGTGATAACCAGAGCAAGAAGCAAGACCAGAATCGTGGTCCGAGGCGTAGAATCGCAATGTTTGACAGTTATACACCACTTAACACGTCACTGGAAAATGTATACCTACAGACTTGTATTACTGTGCAATACAAAAAGCCTGCTCCAAAGCCATCGTCGGAGAGGCAGATTCAAACAGGAAAATTCTGTAGATTTCATGAAAGTTATGGACATAACACCAATGAGTGTAGGCATTTGCAAGACCTCATTGAAAAATTGATCAGAGAAAGAAAGTTGGATCAGTTTGTTCGGGCACCGCAGTCCGGTGAGGCAGGCCCATCCAATCAAAATCGAACGCAGAATCAGGAAAGACAAGGTGAACCTGCTCGTACGGGCGGGAGGTTGGTTATCAATACAATAAGTGGTGGTCCCCATCCCGCACACAGAAGCTGGAGAGAAATGGAGTCATATGCTAGCTCGATCAGGCATGTGGACTTTGAATGTTATAGTAACTCTGAAGACGGAACACTGGCTAAACAACAAAAGACGATGGCTGACGAAATCGTATTTAGAAATCGAGATGCCGATAAAGTCGAAGACCCCACAATTGACCCGCTGGTCATATCCGCTCAAGTTGGTCCTGCTTGGATGAAGAGGATCTTGTTTGGCAGTGGAAGTTCCGTGAACATACTGTTTAAAAGAGCATACGATTTAATGAAGATGTAAGCTAAGGACTTAAAATCTTGTCAATCACGAGTCCACGACTTCAACGGAAGTGCGACAATACCAACCGGAATGGTTGAATTGCCGGTGGAGTTGGGAGTGGGAGAATGCCGAAGAGTTCGGATGTTGCAATTTGTTGTCTTGGATATTCCTTCTCCGTACAATGCCTTTTTGGGCCGACCGGCCCTAGCTGAATTTAGGGCTGCTATTGCCCCACGGTGTTTAACTCTGAAGTTCCCTACTGACCACGGGATAGGAGTTGTACAAGGATATCAGGCTGCTGGAAGATCCTGTTATGTTGCTAAGCTGTGGGAGGCGCAGCGAAAAGAAAAAGGAAAGGGCATAGAGGAATCTCTCTGCGTCCGTTTCACTGACGATTGACAATTAGAGCCTGGGCCTCGGCCTGGGCACCACAACCAATTCCAAAGGATCTTGACCCAAGGGACAATGATAATAAAGAAGAATCTACGGAAAGTCAAGCTTCTCCAGCTGAGCTAACCAAAGATGTCCCGATTGACGATGATGACAATACTCGAGAATGTTGAAGATTGGGTCTCAGCTGAACCAAGAGACACGACAGGAATTGGTTGATTTTCTCCGGGAGAATCTTGATGTATTCGCCTGGATGCACTCCGATATGTATGGAATCTCGCCGGACATCGCGAGCCACACTTTAAATATTGACCCACGGTATATCCCGGTCAAAAAGAAAAGACGTGGTATGGATCCAGAGAGATCTACTGCCCTTAAGGAAGAGGTCGACAAATTTAAGACGAATGGGTTCATTAGAGACACTTTATACCCAGAGTAGGTGTCTAATCCCGTACTCGTCCGGAAACCAAACGGGAAATGGAGAACGTGTATCGATTACTCTGACCTGAATAAAGCCTGCCCGAAAGACAGCTTTCCACTTCCTCGAATCGATCAACTGGTAGATTCAACTGCCGGACATGAATTATTATCCTTCATGGATGCTTACTCAGGTTACAATCAGATACCCATGCATGTACCCGACCAAGAGCATACAAGCTTTATAACCGACTTAGGATTATACTGCTACAAGGTCATGCCTTTTGGATTAAAGAACGCTGGCGCAACTTATCAACGCTTAGTCAACCGAATGTTTTCCGATCAGATTGGGAAGACTATGGAGGTTTATGTAGATGACATGTTGGTGAAATCACGATATTCCGTTGATCATGTCAAAGACTTGGAGTCAATGTTCAATATCCTCCGGAAATACGGAATGAAGCTTAATCCACTAAAGTGTCATTTCGAAGTCGCATTCGGAAAATTTCTTGGGTTCATTGTCAATGCCCAAGGAATAGAGGCCAACCCTGAGAAGATTTGGGCTATCAAAAATCTTCAGACTCCGAGAACCATAAAGCAAGTTCAGTGTCTTAATGGGAAAGTTGCAGCACTGAGCAGGTTTATCTCGAAGTCGACCGACAAATGCATTACCTTCTTCGATTTGATTCGAAAAAGGAAACGAAACTTCGAATGGACTGCAGAATGTGAGGGTGCATTTCATTCTCTAGTCCAACATCTTTCTGTACCACCAATCCTTTCAAAGCCTGTAGATCATGAACAGTTATATCTCTACCTGGCGGTATCTGAAAATGCAATCAGTGCTGCATTAATTCGGGAGGAAGACCGAGTGCAAAAACCGGTCTACTACGTGAGTAAACGATTGACCGGAGCCGAGAGAAATTATCCAAAGCTTGAAAAGCTGGCATATTGCCTAGTCATTGCCTCGAGGAAGCTCCGTCCATATTTTCAGGCCCATCCTATTACTGTGTACACTGATCAGCCGTTACGACAGGTCCTCACGCGGCCTGAGACGTCTGGTAGGTTACTAAAATGGAACATTGAACTGAGTCAATTCGACATCACTTATACTCCGAGAAGGGCCATTCACGGCCAAGTCCTAGCAGATTTTATAGCCGAATTCACTATTCCTAAAGACTTGCCCGAGACCAGCAAATCTCCCGAATACATCTGGAAGCTATACACCGATGGTGCGTCAAACGATCGGTGCTCAGGAGCTGGGGTAGTGCTTGAAACCCCCGAGGGACGATCCATATGTTATGCTTTACAGTTCGAGTTCCGCGCAACCAACAATGAAACCGAGTACGAAGCTCTACTTACCGGACTAAATCTTGCCCGTGATCTGAAAATCATCGCTGTAGAGATCTACTATGATTCCCAGTTGATAGTATGTCAGGTTCGAGGGGAATATCAGGCCAAAGACCGAAGATTGGCTGCTTATCTAACTCGAGTTCTGAAGATGCATGATCAGTTCGATTACTATGCCATTTTCTACATACCCCGAGAGCACAGTCAAAAAGCTGATTCGTTGGCGAAGTTAGCAATTACGGGTGAAGCTCAGCAGTTGGGGGTCGTTTCGGTTGAAACCCTATCCTCCCCGAGCATTGATCGAAGGGAGACCAATTTCACATTTGAAGCCACCTCCAACAAGGAGTCGTGGATGACTCCTTATCGAGATTATATCGAATGTGGTGTATTGCCCGAGCATCGAAGCGAGAAAAGACAAGTTCTACGGAAGGCCTCGCGATTTGTTATTCAAAATGGAGTCATGTACCGGAGAGGATACTCTGTTCCTCTCCTCCGGTGTATCGCGCACGATGAAGTCAAACGAGCGTTACACGATGTACACGAAGAAGAATGTGGCGATCACACTGGGGGGCAAGCACTTGCAAAGAAAATACTCTGATATGGGTATTATTGGCCTACTGTTAATCGCGATGCTGCAGACTATGCTAGAAAGTGTGACAAATACCAGAAACACGCTCGAATTCCTAGAGCCCCGCCTACCGAGATAACCCAAATGGTCAGTCCTTGGCCATTTGCGGTATGGGGAATATATATCATCGGCACATTGCCTCCGGCCAAAGGTGGCGCGAAGTACGCCATCGCCGCAGTTGATTATTTCACCAAATGGGCTGAAGCTGAACCTCTTGCAACAATTACGACAAAGAAAGTAATCAACTTTGTAGTACGTAACATCATCTGCCGGTTTGGTCTCCCACATACTATCATCACCGATAACGGAGCCCAATTCGACAGTGCTGAATTCAAGAATTTCTGTCAACGATTTCACATCCAAAAGAAATTCTCTACAGTAGCGCACCCTCAAGCAAATGGTCAAGTCGAAGCTGTTAATAAAGTTATCAAATCCATTCTAAAGAAGCAACTGGAAAAAGGCGGGGGCAAATGGGTCGACGAACTTCCTATGGCGTTATGGGCCTATCGAACAACTCATAAAACTGCAACCGGTCATACCCCGTTTTCTCTATCCTACGGCTCTGAAGCCGTTATTCCAGTCGAAATGGAAGTGCACTCTCATCGTGTAACATATTATGATCCGAAAACAAATGCCATACTACTTGCTGAATCTTTGGATTTACTCGATGAAAAGTGCGAAGAGGCTGACTTGAGGGGAGCCGCATATCGAAGTCAAGTTGCCCGACTGTACAATGCCAAGGTCCGCCCACGAACCTTCGAACTCGGCGATCTCGTACTCAAAAGAATCTATCCGGTTCCTTCGCACATGAAGCCAAATTGGGAAGGGCCGTATGTGATTTCATAAGAGCTCGGACATGGCACGTTCAAATTATCGACCGTTGACGGTCTTACTTTGCCGAGAGCTTGGAATAGCGAAAGTCTTCGTCGCTACTACATATAAAAGACTTTACTTATTTATTTTTTGTCAATTTATCCCTTTGCATTTTATTCTAGCATTTCGAGATTTAAATTTATAATAAGGCAACTGACTTTGCCACATTTTCTCGTTCCAGCAATAAAATGCCATCTCTTCGAGCCAGAGCTGTGATTTACTAAATATGACGTACAATATCACGATGCACGGAGAGCTAAGTTCCTCATGCGGTGGGATTTATTCAAATAGCGAGTGACTGTGATACGACCGGTCACTCGCTAAGTGTAACCCGAGCCTGGGGGCCGAACACTACATCAACATTCACAGGGATTGATACACGACAATCCCTCCTCCAACTCCAAATTTCCAGAGTGCGAATTGGAGTATAAACTTCAACTCTCGGTTCCCGAAGCGCGAACTGGAGTATAAATCCATCGCTCCCAGAGTGTGAGCCAGCTCCAAATTCCCAGAGTGCGAATTGGAGTATAAACTTCAACTCTCGGTTCCCGAAGCGCGAACCGGAGTATAAATCCATCGCTCCCAGAGTGTGAGCCAACTCCAAATTCCCAGAGTGCGAATTGGAGTATAAACTTCAACTCTCGGTTCCCGAAGCATGAACCGGAGTATAAATCCATCGCTCTCAGAGTGTGAGCTAACTCCAAATTCCCAGAGTGCGAATTGGAGTATAAACTTCAACTTTTGGTTCCCGGAGTGCGAGCCAGAATATAAAACTCTATCTCCAAACTCCCAGAGTATGAATTGGAGCATAAACACCAACTCTTGGTTCCCAGAGCGCGAACCGGAGTATAAATCACTAACTCCAAATTCCTGGAGTGCGAATTGGAGTATAAACATCAATTACAGGTTCCCGGAGAGCGAACTAAGTCATAGACATTGATAATTAATAAGTTCCCAGAGTATGGGCCGAACTGTTAATTGCAAATTGTGTTAAGTCCCCGGAGTGTGGAAATGTATTCAAGGCTTATGACATATGTGAGCACGAGCTAATCAATGCAATACTTAAGCAAAAGACAAAAGAGTTGTTTTCCATTTTATCAACAAACAAAAAAGGAGTTTGATTACATAACAAAACAAAAAAAAATCAATTAAGTGGAAGCCGAATCCACATATATACACGGCTCTAGAAGAACAAAAGAAAAGGTAAAAGAATTGCCATTTCACAACCACATGATAAAACGAGAAGTTCGCTCCTTCTTCTTCCGGGGTTTCTTCTTCGGAGTTGAGCCGCTAGACCCACTACCCGGCTTCCTGCGAGACTTTTTGACCTTCTTTGGAACATCCTCAGGATCTGGCATAATATCAACGTCTTCCTCAGAGCTAGAAGGAATAGAGATCCTTTTGTGAGGACGAACCGGTGGCAGAGGAGCCGTAACAGGTGGTGGAGCTTCGGCACTAGAAGTCATAGCTGTGCCGACAGGAGAAGTAACCATTAAAGGAGTTAAGCTTGGTGGTGCAACATCACTTCCGGAACCACCAACCGTCATCGCCACAGCCATTTCAGTGCTTATTTTGGCAAGGATTTCTTCTTCTCGGGAAGATCGAGCAGCGCTGGACACGCTGATAGTCGGCATAAACGAGCTAAAAGTTGGAGCGACTCCAGCCATTGCAAAAGAAGGATCGGTAAAAGGTTCACAAGGACGCTTGAGAAGTTCCTCAATCATCTGAGCATCAAGCAACATTGAACTCCCCTCTCCAGTCTCGCCGGTTACGGTGGTAGCCATAGTAGCCTCAGTAACGACGGCTCCTTGCATTGACTGCGAAATTTGCGGTACTGGAAGTGCTGGCACATCGCTTTTAGTCACTGATCGAAAAGAAATGAGAATAATCAGTCAAACGATCTGTTCCAAGTTCGTCATTCTAAAACGCTTAAGGAATATATGAAATACCTTATTTACCTCGGCTCGGTGATGAGACGAGTTCGGAAACAGCAGTTGTACCGAGAGACGGTTCCGGTTGATCCGGGTTATAAGCAAGAACAACATGTGGACCAACTGTAGCAGTAACTCCAGACGAGGTCGGGGCAGCAACTGAAACATCCTCGCTACAATGTGCAGCTCCAGAACCCTCGCCAGTCTCCACATGGTGAAAACCGAGTCTCTCTCTTTCAGCAGAAATCATCGCTTCATGGAGAAGTTTCTTTTCCTCCTCGCTCAACAAGCGAGACTCGAGTTCAAATTCATCCACGGCACCTTCGGGGAGAGATGCTTTCTTGTTCGCCACCAATTTTCTCCAAGCATTGAGTAGAAGCGTAGAATAATCTCCGAGCCACGAGAGATTCCTGTGCTCAAGCACATTAGCATTGTAAGTGTCAAGGAGCTCATCAAACTCGGCTTCTACCCTGAACAGCTCTGCCTGGACTCTCCCCTCCACTTCTGTCTCGATCGCTTCAACTTTAGCAACCGCCGCGTCTCGCTTGGCTCGGAGAGACACGGCTTGCTCACACGCTTCTTGTGCGGCCATATTAGCATCATCTTTTTCCTTGTTTAAGTCGGCAAACTTAGCCTTTAATTCCTCTAGTACTTTGACCGCCGCATCTCGCTCGGCCTCAACATTTTTGTACCGATGGCCCAAGTCTTCAACTAAAGTGCAATGCGCCTGTTGCATCTTCGCCATCTCAACTAATGTCTCATCGACCTTTTTCAGCGACTCAACTTCGGCCTTACGAGAGGATTCCATTTCAGACTGAAGTATATCAACAATACGGTTCTTCTGAGCCAAGTCGGCTTCTAGTTTCTTAATAATTTTGGCTCGATCGAAGGCTACTTTCGAAGCTTTAACAGATGCCTTGTACCATTCTTTGTACTGAGCATAGAAATCGCGGGTATAGCTGAGGGCGGTGTTCACAGCCTCTTCAGGAATTCTTTTGAGATTGGGAGGAAAGATATAAGCGTCGAAACATATTTCTGGAAAATCTTTCTTCAGTTGAGCAATTCTTATAGCCCCTTCACCAAATGGTTCGAGAGGGGCCTCCTCCACAGTTATGGCCATAGTTGTATCAGTCCTAGAACGGTGCGGACCAGGTTTTGAGATCTGTAAAGATGGCTGTTGTCACAAAGGTTCAAGTGCAGGTGCCTGGCTTCTGGGTGGCGGAGGAGAACGAGAGGGTGAACGGTACCTTCGGTCCCTATCGGAACGCTCCTGGCTAGAATAATGTTGGGAATGGTCCCTCTCATGATGCTCTTGCTCATAGTGCCTCCATTCACGATCACGATCAAAATCCCTACAGCGAGATTCATAATAAGATGAAGAATGATGCACTCGCCGAAGTCTATCAAGTGTAGAAGGACGATCCGACATAGCACCTGTAAAGAAGAAACAATTCAATCAAGTACCAAGGAAAAGCACTGCAATGCATGTGGAAGTCGTGAAGTGTTGTGAAAGTGTATAAATGCGCAAACCCCCCGACCAACCAGAAACGTCGATTACACTAACGGGTAAAGATTCGCTTATATCAAGCGCTCCCCGGAGCTCTTCCAACCCGGACCCGTGGTGGAGAGATACGTAGTCCGGAATGGGAATATCGTCCAGCCCTGTGAAAAAGTCTCTGGACTGGCGAGGAGCGGCGCCGGAGACAGTAACCCCAGGTTTGGAACGGGTTACGACTACAGACTTCCATCTCTTAAACTTAGGTACAGCTGCCTTGCCTTTCTGATTCTATTCGGGAAAGGTCGGCTGCTATCTCAGTGTCCGTGGGCGTTCTTTCATCATCACTTGCTTCTCTTATCACAATGCCAGGTTTCCTTTTTACCACTTTCTTCTTCTTCCTCGAGGCCGATTTTGCCAACCCTTCAATTACAATACTCTGGCTCATCTCAATCAAACCCAGCGTCCTTAAGTTATCGTCGGTCAACAGCAAGTCGATGTTCCTTGAGTCGCTTGGGACCCTTTGCAAGCTTTGAACGATGCCTCTACAATGCCCACCGGTAGGTCTCGAAATGATGGCTATAAGAGTAACAGAGTATTAGTGCAAGTATTAAGAGTGGCCATTCAAAGATGACTTATGATACTTACGTTTGGATAACCATCTCCTGGCAAACCCTGGGGGGCATCGAACAAAAAACCACTCATTCTTGAAATAGCTAAGCCTGGTCCAGGCCCCAGTCACAACCTGACAGTTTCTGACCGCTTCCAGAAAAGTGAAAGACGGGCTATCACCCTTACTCTTGAAATTGAATATGTGCCTGATCTCGTTTGGCCTTGGCGGGCGAAAAAGGCAATCCATAAATATGACAAAGACGCTATTCAGCAATGCATTCCCGTTGGGATGGAGTTGTGAAGGAGCAATTCCTAAATACGACAGCGTCTCTCTGATGTATTGGTTAAAAGGAGGGAGAGATCTAGCCGCGCAGGCATGGCGGTAAAAGGCAGTATATCCTTCAGGTGGGTTATGTGGTCTGTCATTGGCACTAGGTAATAAAACATCGTCCAGGGATATGTTATGTTTCGAACATATCCGGCCCAACAAAGACTCCAAGATATTGGACTGAACAGAATCGACAGGATCTTCGATAAATATGGCCTCCGGCAACTCATCCGGAGCCAGATCTATAACTTCAGGAGGGATTTCCGGAATCTCAAGCACTGGAGGAGGCGAGCTTTGTACTTCTTGTTGTTGAGAACTCGAAGATTCCATAATTAACTAACTCACCAGAAAGCGGCGTTAAATAAATAAAAAGGCCATGCATTCCCCCAGTGTAAAGTGTATGAATATGTCGTGCAGTGCAAGTGCTATGCATAACTTAAGCAGATTTCACAAGTTGAAACAAGATGTCCGAACGACGAAACTTTGGAATTTGAGAATGAAAATGACCGTCATCGCTGACCGTCACTTCCACGCCATCCAGATGCTACTGACCAATTCAAGTATAAATTCGTTATATTTTGGTTAAGTCATGGTGCCATCGACGAGCTCCAAAAGAGTGGTCAAGTCAAATTCGATTATGCAAGGCCGAAGCTCGCCGGAGTCAAGTATGCTAAAGTTCAGTGAGTTCGTTAAAGTTCAACTTGAAATTGGTCGTAGTTCAGATGTTGGAGCAAATCAGAAGAGTGGGAGTCCCAGAAGCAAGGACGTTCGAATCGATCGACTCGAATCGATACGAGTCGAATCGACGAACTTCGAATCGATCGACTCGAATCGATACGAGTCGAATCGATGAACTTCGAATCGATCCACTCGAATCGATACGAGTCGAATCGATGAACTTCGAATCGATACGCCCCGACTCCGTGTAGTTCGACTCGATGAGACCTTGGGACAGAGAAGCAATTCGAATCCATGAGCTCTGCATAACTTCGAATCGATCAATATTGAACACCTTCGAATCCATCAGAATATCGTTACTTCGAATCGATCGGCACGAGACCCTTCTTCTTTCACAACCATCGATTCGAAGCCTTGCACTCAAGATCGATTCAAACTGTTCATTCCTGGATCGATGCGAAACAATGAAGGAAGATAGCGTCCATCAATATCTACGCTCCTCCAAGACAACATTCTACGATCGATACGAATTGAATGGTTTCGTTCCTCAGGTCCATCGAGTCGACCCATTCCAGATCTCACAACCCTTTATGATTTACAGAAGAAAGGATTGAAATCGATGATGAAAAGTCCAGTTTCATCGTCCTACACTCGAGTCAAACCCCGTAATTACCTAGTTGGATTCGATTAACAGAAGAAGACTTGGTGGAATTTTAACGTTTCGTGCAAAGACACGGTTGTTTCTAGCTCTGGAGGATCGATTCGAAGAAGCGGCGATGGTACTAGTAAAAAGTAAAAAGTGAAAGTGAGGCTTACCTCGCGTATTTATACAGGTTCGAGAAAACGCTTGAGGCTCTTCATCTCCCGATCATATTGACCTTCTACCACCGGTCACTCGCCATGCTCCATCGATTCGAACGACCGCTCAATAACCCACTACGTTCGAACCCATCCCAGCATAGAGCCGTTGCTTCGAATCCATCACACGGCTGAGTCCATACTTCACTTCGAATCCAGTGCCTTCCTATCCATTACACGTTCGAATCCATCCCTGCAGGATCGATGCGAGGCATTATCGATTCGAAGGAGCCATCGAACAAAGGTTGTATTGAAAATTGTATCGATTCGAAGCACGAAGACCATTGAACCATTGATTCAAAAGTTGTCGCTTCGAACATACATGACTTCGAATCCATCAAAATCCAACGATGAGAACGGACGAATCGCTACAATTTGAAAAATTACTTGTCTACCTTTTATATCAATTCAGGAGAGGATCGATACAAGAGGACGATTATAGACAATCATAAAAACAGTGTCTCAACTCGAATCTCAAATCGGTTCAGGAGAGGACCGATGCAGAATTCGATAACAGACCGAACTGACAACAACGTGCAATCATGCAACGTTGGCCAAAATCAAGGTGGTACATATATGCACATATGTATGACTAATGTTTGATCTGTTTTATTCACAGGGATCAAATGTCCATTTCGTCATGATGTAGACGACGAACAACCGATCGCGATCATATGACGATTGGCTACAGCAATAAAGAATACAACTCTCAGCAAAGCATGTTCTAATTGTTCAACGATAGACTGCATCTTTTCAAAGCACGTCATGTTTACACAAGACGTACTTTGGGGGGCAAATGTTATCCCGCCTTTTGGCAAGGCCGAGATACCAAGGACCTAACTAGAAAGAGACAGGATCGTACGTCCTTAGCTTTGAATAATTGTTGGGCAACTACAAATATCGATGAATTTTTCCCAAGTCCGGATCGGGCTACGATTGATAAGACACGTCAAGCGAAGTCGTGGGAACCAACGTTCCGAATTTCAAGGCAATCGGAGTTTGTATACTCAAGTTATCGCCAGTAGAAAGTGGAAGGAATGAACATGGTTCGAATCCATCAGTAGTCAGCCATGGTTTGAATCAATCAAAACACACCTTGCTTCGACTACATCGAGCAAGCTATAAGGTCATATCCGTCCCATAATGCCTTGGTTCGAATCCATCCATGTATGCCCTAGCTCGAATCCATCGGGGGAAAGTTTCCTCGAATCCATGCATTGGTTCGAACCCATGAACTAAACCTCGCTTCGACTCCATCGAGCAAGCCTTAGTTCGGATCCATCCAGACCACCTAGCTTCGAATCCATCGGAATAGCTATGGTTTGAACCCATCCCCGTATGCCTTACTTCGAATCCATCAAGGCGATCTCAACGTCGAATCCATTAAAAACCTTTCCCTACTTCAAGTCCATCAAGAGAGAATCCTTCAAATCCATTCATGAGTGGAGTCTTCGTATCGACTGGCTATGGAATATCCTGATCGATACAAAGCGAACTTGTATTCAATCGATTCGAAGGAGCATACCTTCGAATCCATTACTACGAATCCATCGAGTCACAGCAGCTAAAACCATGGGTATGACCCAGGAAACTCGGAGAAAAAGGAGGATTGACCCGAAGCATGCACACCACGTCATCACCTTCACGTGCAGAAGCATGGATTTGACCCTATGGATTCGAACCATATCGATTCGAACGAATCCATAGGGGGAAACACACCATCTTGAATCGATCATAACTCGAGATCTACAAATTCAAATGCTATGAAATTTTCACAGGAGCTTGCATATACATAGAAGAATGTCCACGCCAAGTTTCATCACGTTGGACACTTTTTTGATCGATTCGAACCAAGGGTCGCATCGATCCCAAAGTGGGCCCGGATCTCCAGAATTCGGCCATGTGGGCCCTTCACACATGCCAGAGCGTTCTCCCCAAATTTTAGGCAAAATATCAGCCTCCTACACCTATAAATAGAGCCCCTGGTCATTCAGAAAAGGGATGGGAGAATTTTATAGATAAAGCACGCCCGGACGCTGCCAGAATTGCTTCAGAGCACCACCGCTGCCTTTGATTTCGAATTTTGGCTTGCTACTTGCTGTACTTTGACATAAAAAAGTTGTATTCTCCGAATATCAAGCAATAAAGTATCGAAACTTCATAGTGGACATAGGCAATACGCCGAACCACTCTAAATCGTTGTCTCTCGTGCAATTTACTTCCTGTTATTTGGAGTTTTTGTTAGATAATCCACATTTTAATTTACTTTCTTCATTTATTATCTCTTCAAAAACTTCCGACGAGTGTTGTGCCCAATTTTGACACAAACATAATGCATGTCTTAAAGGTAGGATTTAATTATTTTGTGGCGCTTGTATATTCGTTTTCTGATTGTTAGACATATATGCTTGCATTTTCTTTCTTGCTTTCTTTCAATTGCATGTTAAATCATAAGCACAACATGATATTTTTGGTATATTCCATATTTATATAATTGTATATGCTAACATTCTTTTATTCACTGAAATTAATAATAATATTCATTTTGAATGACCATGTATACCATGTCATTTCTATTTATAAGTATCCATATATTACAATAATCTTGTTACAAAACAACAGAAAATGCATCCTTTAAAAAACTTCCCAAATTGGATTATTTACTGCTATGTTTGGTTATTATGATTAACAATACCTAATACTTCTATGGTTATTATTATTACTTAAGGCTCATCCATTAGATGTGTGTGAAGGGTACATGAGAAAACACAAAAATATACATCTATATTCCAATAAATTATTAGATGTGGTAAGAATATCAGGTAACACTACTCTAGAAGGTGATAAAACTATTTTGTTAATGGAGATAGCTAATTTGCACACTGAATATACTAATATATAGGTAACTTCTGTAACATAGTAGGTAATAATCTATTTGTTTATAGAGATGTATTCATGTAACGACCCAACATTTTCAACCATTCGAATACGCACATCTCGGATTTGAATTGTTCAAAATACCGTGTTGTAAATAAAATTTGGCAATCTCATCATATACAGTAAATAAATAATCACATATTAACAGACATAGAGTAAATAATAATACAGTGGAAGTAAAAGAGATAGTAGTTCATGAAGCTACAATATATATATATATAATACATCAGAGTTAATCAAGATACAATAGAAGAGTAACAAGATACATCAGGTACAAATCAGAATACACCACTGGAATCACTAGATACTGAAAGCAAAATAGATGGTTGGATCTTCAAGCAATGCCCCAACTCCGAAGGTGAGTCTTGAATGCTGAATCACTCAGTCTAACCCGAGCGTAAAGCAAAACAAAAAACACTCAAATCAGAACATAAATACTTATGAACTGTAAATCAACTCAATTGAACAGTAACAAAATGAATCAATAACTTAAAGGATGCTTGGGATCGCCCATCCTTCAAGGATCCGTTAAACTATTTACTATGTAGTAATATTCGCTATTCTAATAATGTCTACAATAAAATAAACTTACTTTAAAAAAGCGTTAAAGAGTGAACCAATATTCCCCTTAACACGTAATAGTGCCAATAGTCTATACAGTACCTGCATATCTCCTAATCGAGAGACTATGAGAAGATACTCCATTAGTATGACACAAATCAAACACGTAGTAAGGCTCGCTATGGTAGGTGAAATGGCACACAAGGCAAAGCCAGGGTAGATATACCAATTACGGACACGGGCCGGTGATAACGTAGCAGCCACTACGCCCACCTCAAAACACACTTGTGACGCCCCACCTCTATGATCACAATAACAAAGAGTATTAAAAGAAATACTGTCTGTTATTACGAAGAATAAGGCTGGATAGGAGCGGCCATCCGCAGTTAGGCCTTGCACTAGTATTGGTTACCTCGATAAGAGTGTATATATTTTTATTTTTCATCTCTTATTTATTTACTCCCATCGACATACCCAATTCCAGTATAAAACGAACTACGATGGTTCATAATAGTTTAGGATAATATATATAATAATAACACAGATAAGCTAAATGCGGAACATAGATAATAAAAAGTCTTATATATATATAACTGATGTCAGTTACAATACATGTGATACAATACATATGATACAACTATAACTGTCGACTCAGGAGTTATATATACAAGTACATTATTGGCAATAATATGCATGAATACATATCATCCTATTCTACGACAACGTGTAACAACCAGGTATTTTCAACCATTCGCATCCATTATAAGTGTATAGGTAGACACTCATGCCGGAATTGAATTGCTCAAAATACTGCGTTGTAAATAAAAATTTGGCAAATCTCAAAATATGCAGTAAATAAAAATCACAGATCACAGGCACAGAGTAATAATGATGCAGCGGAAGTAAAAGAGATAGTAGTTCATGAAGCTACTATATAAATATATCAGAGTTACATGAGATACAATAGAAGAAATAAAGTACAACAGAAGTTTAAATATGATAACCAAGTACAAGCTGAATAGAACAACCGAACTGAAAAGATGAAACTTGACAAGTAGATAATCTCCAGCGATTCCAATCTCCAGAATGTGGAAATCCAAATCTATGAATAACTCAGGCTGACCCGAGCGTAAATAAAAATACAAACACTCGAGTCAGGACATACATACTTATACAATGTAATCCAACTCAAGTGAACTGTAGTAAAGATACAAGTAACTTAGAAGATGCTTGGGACCGCCCATCCTCTAAGGATTCGTTAAGCTATTTACTATGTAGTAATATATGCTATATACAATAGTGTCTAATTAGTAAAGTATAATCATATAGAAAATAGCGTTAAGGGGATGGTGAACCTTAACGCGGTCGGATCTTTAAAACCAAAATTGTAGTGGGCTTGCTATAAGGAGATGACACAGCACGCGAGGCAATGCCAGGGTGGATACACCGTTTGCACTCCCGGACCGGTGGTGACGGCAAGCCAGCAGCTTCCGCCCACCTCGAACAATACCCCCGAATCAAAGTGGCGCCACATATCGAATCGCAAAAGTAATAGAATGGTTTCCGATGGAGCATGCTCGATGAAAGGGTGCGACCTTTTGTGTAGCCCGGTATAGCTCCTGTTTTAGTCATTTATGCCAACTCACGGGAGTTGGGTCCACGTAATATACCTCGAGAACGTCGCCACCATCCTACTTCATTCTGGAATCTCCACCGCATACACAGTTGTTAAAGTGGTTTTCGGTATTGGTCGGCTATAAGACAATATCCGATCCCGGTCTCTTTAACAACCAATCGTTATTATAACCCGTAGTTATAACTTTAAAAAAAAAAATTATACTTCAAAATTAAATATCATTTCAACCCAAATCTTTATCAAAATAAAGATTAAATTATTTCCAAACCATTTCAATATATCATCATACCATATCTTTCGATTCAAATATTTATCAAAAAAAATATCAAGTCATTTCTAACCATTTCAATATATTAAATTATCATATCCTTTCAAAACTTCCTTTCAAATCATTTTAATATATCAAAATATCATAACCTTTCAAAACTTCCTTTCAAATCATTTTAATATATCAAAATATCATAACCTTTCAAAACTTTGTTCAAAATATCTTATCTTTCAGCACTTCCTTTCAAATTATTATAATATCAAAATGTCATATCTTTCAAAACTCCATTTTCAAATCATTTTAATATATCAAAATATCATATCTTTTCAAAACCACATTTCAATCATTAATATATCAAAATATCATCTCTTTTCAAAACCACATTCATTTCAAATCATTATTCATTTTATTCAATTCAAAATACCATTTCAATTCACATTTCAAAACAGTTTATATTCAAAAAAAATCATTTTTAATCATTAAAATGAAGTTATTATGTTCAATAATTAAATTATTAAATTTCCAAAATTTTCAACTTTCAAAGTTCATTTATTCACTTAAGTTTATCAAAACAGTGAAAATTCACTTTTCGTAGCATTTGGAAAACGCTACGGAAAGATACATTCAAAACAGTTCAATTTAACAAAAGACAACATTTTAAAATGTTGTAATAGGGTTTACTTAAATTTCAAATAAACTTAGTTAAATTCAAAAATTATAGCACTTACAAAAATTGCTATAATAGCTTTTAATTCAATTTAGCTTTTTAGTTCATTATCATCAACTACAGCATTTACAAATGCTGTAATATCATTTACATTGTAATTAATAGCATTTTAAAAATGCAGTCAATTAACTTCAAATATTAAATATAATTTCTCAACCAATTATATTTTTTATTTAAAACATTTTTAACTCATAAAATCATACATTTTCACATTTATAAACATCATTTAATTTTCCTCAAGTTCATGATTTTATAAAGTTAAATTTCCATTCAAAAATCAAGATTTAATAATAATTCACTTATTAAATTGCAATGTTCAATTTTAAATTTCTTGCATTGAATTTCAACTTAACACTTAAGTTCAAATTCTCAAATATAACTTAGTTTTATTTTTATTTGCTTAACTAAATGTTCACTTTTAAGTCAATTTCATAAATTTCCAATTTTAGTTATATTTCAAAATTTCAACTTAAATATTCATTCATTTCACATTCAACTTTATCGAAAATCATTAATATGATATAAAATCACTTTAAATTAATTTAAATTCAAAATATCATAAATTTATCATATTTTTAAAGTTAATTTAAATTCCATTAAAAATTAAATCAAAATTTCCAAAATAACTTACATTCATATTTTCTAACTTTTCCATAATTTATTTAACTTATAGATTTCCAGAAAATAAATAATACTTTACAAAAGTTATATTTTTATTAAATTTCAAATCAAATATTATAATAATTAAATTTCTAAAATATTTTAAATTTTTTAGGAAAACATATTTTAACTACGGGCCTGTATATAATTTTCTACGCTAGGTAAAGTGATACGGGTAATATATCATTTTAACCCGTAATTTACAAAGAAAATCCAGGTTTCATCATTTCAAACCCGCAATCCCAAGTTAAAATAAATTAAATAAAAACTGTTCAAGCCTATCATTTCAGCCCATAACGATTTTTCCCTATTCTAAAGTCCGTTCGGGTATGTATCATTTCAACTCATAGTGACTCTAATCTAAAGGGAACTTGCAGTGTGATGAACAGATAAAATAAACAGAATAGCATGAAATAATAGTAACGTATAATATAATAAGTGTAATAACAGGTGTGAACATCATATGATAATAATATAAGCATATATAACATGATAATATACTTCTACAGATTCACCGGGTGTCAATTCACATTTGTATAAGTATAAACATCTGGTGAGATTTACTCACTTGTATTAGCTGGAGATGACAAACAACTACACACAATAAAGATCTTCGAAGGCATGAAAGCATGAATATGATTTGAGAGTGGAAAGCCAAAGATTTATAGCCTTGGATACATTCAAACAAAACAAATATATGAAACATAAGTTTCAAAAACAAGATATACTTAACAATGTTAGAAATAGATGTATAAAACAAAACCAAAGACTTTGCACTTGCTTCCTATGCTTGTTTTCATGGCCTAGGGGATTAATAAGGTCAGGTTTGAGCATGGTTTGGATCAGGTATGGGTAGGAAAAGGCGCGGTTACAAGGTGATGAAGTGGGTAGGAGTTTAAATGTAGAGAATATAAAAGGTTAAGGCATATATAAGAGTTTTGGAACTTTTTGGGCTCGGCTAAGGCTTGTTTGGGCTCACCCTTTCAGGTTTTAGATCAGGACAGTAGCTTAGGTGATGGGTGGTGGTCATATCAAGGTGGTGGTGGTGGCCTAAGGTGGTGGCCTTAGTGGTGGATGAAGGTAGTGAAGCAACTAGGCTAGGCTAACATGTTTTTAAGGAGTTTTCGAGGCTTCTGTGTGGAGTTTTGCCAAGGGGGAGGGTGCGGCCTGGTCAAGTCAGAGGAGGAGATGATGTTAAGTGGTGGATGTTGAAGTGGATAAGGTGGTGGAGGTGATGGCCAAGGCTAGCTAGTGGTGGCCGAGTAAAACAAATAAAGAAAACAAGGCAAAAACAAGCAAAAAGGAAGGAGAAAAAGTAGAAAAATATAGAGAAGCCATTATCAATTTTTCTCTAGCCGTGAAAATGAGATGAGGAAGATGTTTTCACGTGAAAATGAAGAAAAAGAAGTCAGCTGAAGATAGTATAAGGAATGGCCAAAATAACTGATGTATTGATTGAAAAAGAAACGGTAAAAGAAACGGTGAAACGACTTTATATTTCTTAGCTTTTTAAAACCTTCCATACTTCCTTTTATTTTAAATCAAGTAAAACAAAATAAACTTAATAAAGTACATCTAAAACCGAAGCAAAGTGAAAAAAAATAAAAATATATAATTAAATTTAAAGAAAATATAAAAAAAATTAAGGAAATTGCTTAAAAATTGAAAACAGGGTTCAAAAATTATAATTAAAACATCGATGGCTTTGGAAAAATATCTACTTCAGTTTAAAAATATTCTAAAGCAAAATTTTGAAATAAAATAATTTATTTATCATTTCTAAAATAAAATAAATAATTAAATTTTAATTAAATAGAATTTAAATTAAGAAAATGGCTTAAAATTGCGAAGTAGACTTTAAAATTAGAAATAAATTCAATGCACTTTGGAAAATTTTTATATACTTGAAAAATAATTATAAATAAACATAAGTACACAAAATAAAAATGAATTCACAAATTAAATATATAAAATTAAATTTAAATAAAATTTTAATGAAGAAAATAGTAGAAAATAAGAAAACAGCCAAAAAAAGGAAATCAACACGGTAAACTTTGGAAAAATTATAACATCACAAAAAAAATGTTTAAAAAATATATATATCTAACATGTCATATAACACATATTAGAACATTATTTGACAACTAAAAATATAATTTATAAAATTTAACATAAAGAAAATTGTTAAATAGTTCAATGTACACACAATATTGAAAACAGTATAACTTTCACAAATTAAATCCGTTTTCAACGAAACAAAAAGCAATGTTCTTAAAATTTTATATACTTTCATAATAAAAGATAAATTTTAAATTTTCAAACTTTTAAAAATTTAAATTAAAAGTCAAAGTTTGATTATTTTGACCAAAAATTCACTTTTTGGAAAATATTCTTTTTAGTCATGCTTTGGAATGATAATTCATTTCAAAACTAAAGTTTATATTTAAAATAACAAAATTAATCATTAAAAATAAATAAAATAAGCTTTTAGATCAAAATTCAATTAAAATAATTAAAATATACAATTAAAAAAATCACAAAATACAGGGTTGTTACACTCTCCCCCACTCAAAACTTTTCGTCCCCGAAAAGGAATGAGGTACGGGAAAGCACCGAAAAAGATAGAGTGATACAAGATTAGGACAAGATGATAAAGAGAATGAAATTATACATGATAACTATTGTTATAGGTAAGTTTAACAAGGTGGAGATGGTCTTTCCAAGATCCTCCGGAATCAAGAACACAAGCACGAAAAGTGGATTCAAAATGAGTACCAAAGATTATCAAAGATTATAGAAGATTTCTAAACAGAAAGATTATAGAAAGATGCCTCGGTCTATAGAAAGATGAGGATGATAAGGACAACCAAAAGATAGTTTGAAAAACAAAATAAGCAAAGAAATTTGAAAGCATGGAAATTTCACTTAAATAGAGAATAAATCTTTTACACAAGTTAAATAAATCTTAACTATCTCAAATTTCATTATCTTATTATCCAATCATCTAAAATTAACAATTTTTAAAACCATGGGTTTGAAAAATAATCATTTATTACACTCACAATGTACTTAATAAATTTTATTCTTCTTTATTCCTAATCAAAATTAAATTTATTCCGCTCAATATATTTATCACTTATGTTAAACATACTTACACTTATTATAACTATTTTCTTTTATTCTTGGTTCTTTTAACATTATTTTATTGTAAGTTATTCAATTACCCTTTATTATATTTACCTTTGTTAATCATTTCATAATTAAAATTTAAGTGTATAACATTTGTTATAACCACTCAATTTTTATATATAAAATCTTTTTATATTGTATATTGTATATTATCCAATTACTTTGTTAACTTCTGAAATTAAGGTAAGTTATATTTGAATGCAATTGTATTATACAAATAAAACTTTCCAATTCAATCATTTCAAGCTTAAATCATTTATTCAAAAATTCTGATTTTTTTTAATTGAAATTATTCTTTAAAAATAAAATTTAAGAATTAAATTTCCAATTTCTTCAAACCATTTAGAGATAAATAAATGTATGTACATAACTTATCGAATCAAATTTTTAAATCATATATCTATATTATATATTATAAATCAAGTAATATTTTAGAAAATTCAAACCAAATTAAATTCCCAAAACAAAGCTGTAGCAAGACTACAGAACAGTCTCTTCACTTTAAAACTCGAAAATGAACGTCGATGATGCTGCAGTCACCACCGAAGTTATTTTCCAGCGACAAAGAGAAGAGCACTAATTTTAAACTTAAAATTCTTTGGAAACAAATTTCTATTCAAAAATACTTTAAATAATATGACCTTTTAAAACTTTAAACGCATGGTTTGAAACCATAGGAAATTAAATTCTCAAATTTCTTGTTCAAAATTCATTTCAGTTCCCAAATCAATTTATAAACAACTATCTATAAATTCATTTATAGAACAATAAATGATAAATCAAGTATTATCACTTCAAATAATCAATTTAAATCAGTTTATTAAGTTCCATAAATTTACTTATATATCAAAATTTATTTCATTAACCAAATTTTTAAAATAATATTATATCAGTTTGTTCTGTCAAAGTGTTTTAGAAATCCTATCAATAGCGTTGATCAGACGAATCGATCAGAAACCCAAATCAACATCAACAACTCAAACAACACAATATATAAAACAAAACATAGATATACAAGTACAATTCAAAATGTTTGGAAGAATAGATTGGAAACAAAAGACAAGATGATTAAATAACAGAGTAGAGAGGTGGATAAGCTTAAATAAATCGCGGGCAACCTTAACTGGATCAACCGTGACTTAAAAAATAAGATCGATGTGGATTTTTAGGGTAAATCTACATTCGATCTCAAGAGTTAGAGTTTGAAATAACAAAAGATATTAGCATCTAAACCAAGGATAGATAAGAATCTCTGGTGAATCGATGCTAATTGTAAGGGAGTTTCCCCTTTTTTTCAATTCAATTTGAAATTGGCGTGACCGCCGACTCACTAGAAAGATCATTCGAAGCGGAGTTATGGAATACTCCAGAATCAAAAGAAGATGAATAGTGAAGAACACGAATAGATTTTGGAATCGAAGGGAACGTTTCAAAATTCAAAGGAATCGAGTCAAAAGGGGGAGATTCAAACTCGAATGAAAGTGATTCTGTAAATACATTCACTCCATATGCTGAGTTTTGCCTAGAGCTACCAAAGCTCTGATGCCAACTTTAACAACCAGGTATTTTCAACCATTCGCATCCATTATAAGTGTGTAGGTAGGCACTCATGCCGGAATTGAATTGCTCAAAATACCGCGTTGTAAATAAAAATTTGGCAAATCTCAGAATATGCAGTAAATAAAAATCACAGATCACAGACACAAAGTAATAATGATGCAGCGGAAGTAAAAGAGTAGTTCATCAAGCTACTATATAAATATATTAAAGTTACATAAGATATAATAGAAGAAATAAAGTACAACAGAAGTTTAAATATGATAACCAAGTACAAGCTGAATAGAACAACCGAACTGAAAAGATGAAACTTGACAAGTAGATAATCTCTAGCGATTACAATCTTCAGAATGTGGAAATCCAAATCTGTGAATAACTCAGGCTGACCCGAGCGTAAATAAAAATACAAACACTCGAGTCAGGACATACATACTTATACAATGTAAACCAACTCAAGTGAACTGTGGCAAAGATACAAGTAACTTAGAAGATGCTTGGGACCGCCCATCCTCTAAGGATCCGTTAAACTATTTACTATGTAGTAATATACGCTATATACAATAGTGTCTAATTGGTAAAGTATAATCATATAGAAAATAGCGTTAAGGGGATGGTGAACATTAACGCGGTCGGATTTTTAAAACAAAAATCGTAGTGGGCTCGCTATAAGGAGATGACACGGCACGCGAGGCAATGCCAGGGTGGATACACCGTTTGCACTCCCGGACCGGTGGTGACGGCAAGCCAGCAGCTTCCGCTCACCTCGAACAATACCCCCGAATCAAAGTGGCGCCACATATCGAATCGCAAAAGTAATAGAATGGTTTCCGATGGAGCATGCTCGATGAAAGGGTGCGACCCTTTGTGTAGCCCGGTATAGCTCCTGTTTTAGTCATTTATGCCAACTCACGGGAGTTGGGTCCACGTAATATACCTCGAGAACGTCGCCACCATCCTACTTCATTCTGTAATCTCCACCGCGTACACAGTTGTTAAAGTGGTTTTCGGTATTGGTCGGCTAAAAGACAATATCGGATCCCGGTCTCTTTAACAACCAATCGTTATTATAACCCGTAGTTATAACTTTAAAAAAAATATTTTATACTTCAAAATAAAATATCATTTCAACCCAAATCTTTATCAAAATAAAGATTAAATTATTTTCAAACCATTTCAATATATCATCATACCATATCTTTCGATTTAAATATTTATCAAAATAAAAATCAAGTCATTTCTAACCATTTCAATATATTAAATTATCATATCCTTTCAAAACTTCCTTTCAAATCATTTTAATACATCAAAATATCATAACCTTTCAAAACTTCCTTTCAAATCATTTTAATATATCAAAATATCATAACCTTTCAAAACTTTGTTCAAAATATCTTATCTTTCAGCACTTCCTTTCAAATTATTTTAATATCAAAATGACATATCTTTCAAAACTCCATTTTCAAATCATTTTAATATATCAAAATATCATATCTTCTCAAAACCATATTTCAATCATTTAATATATCAAAATATCATCTTATTTCAAAACCACATTCATTTCAAATCATTATTCATTTTATTCAATTCAAAATACCATTTCAATTCACATTTCAAAACAGTTTATATTCAAAAAAAATCATTTTTAATCATTAAAATAAAGTTATTATGTTCAATAATTAAATTATTAAATTTCCAAAATTTTCAACTTCCAAAGTTCATTTATTCACTTAAGTTTATCAAAACAGTGAAAATTCACTTTTCGTGGCATTTAGAAAACGCTATGGAAAGATACATTCAAAACAGTTCAATTTAACAAAAGACAACATTTTAAAATGTTGTAATAAGGTTTACTTAAATTTCAAATAAACTTAGTTAAATTCAAAAATTATAGCACTTACAAAAATTGCTATGATAGCTTTTAATTCAATTTAGCTTTTTAGTTCATTATTATCAACTACAGCATTTACAAATGCTGTAGTATCATTTACATTGTAATTAATAGCATTTCAAAAATGCAGTCAATTAACTTCAAATATTCAATATAATTTCTCAACCAATTATATTTTTTTATTTAAAACATTTTTAACTCGTAAAATCATACATTTTCACATTTATAAACATCATTTAATTTTTCTCAAGTTCATGATTTTATAAAGTTAAATTTCCATTCAAAAATCAAGATTTAATAATAATTCACTTATTAAATTACAATGTTCAATTTTAAATTCCTTGCATTGAATTTCAACTTAACACTTAAGTTCAAATTCTCAAATATAACTTAGTTTTATTTTTATTTGCTTAACTAAATGTTCACTTTTAAGTCAATTTCATAAATTTCCAATTTTAGTTATATTTCAAAATTTCAACTTAAATATTCATTCATTTCACATTCAACTTTATCAAAAATCATTAACATGATTTAAAATCACTTTAAATTAATTTAAATTCAAAATATCATAAATTTATCATATTTTCAAAGTTAATTTATATTCCATTAAAAATTAAATCAAAATTTCCAAAATAACTTACATTCATATTTTCTAACTTTTCCATAATTTATTTAACTTATAGATTTCTAGAAAATAAATAATACTTTACAAAAGTTATATTTTTATTAAATTTCAAATCAAATATTATAATAAATAAATTTCTAAAATATTTTAAAATTTTTAGAAAAACATATTTTAACTACGGGCCTGTATATAATTTTCTACGCTAGGTAAAGTGATACGGGTAATATATCATTTCAACCCATAATTTACAAAGAAAATCCGGGTTTTATCATTTCAAACCCGCAATCCCAAGTTAAAATAAATTAAATAATAGCCGTTCAAGCCTATCATTTCAGCCCATAACGATTTTTCCCTATTCTAAAGTCTGTTCGGGTATGTATCATTTCAACCCATAGTGACTCTAATCTAAAGGGAACTTGCAGTGTGATGAACAGATAAAATAAATAGAATAGCATGAAATAATAGTAACGTATAATATAATAAGTGTAATAACAGGTGTGAACATCATATGAAAATAATATAACCATATATAACATGATAATATAGTTCTACAGATTCACAGTGTGTCAATTCACATTTTTATAAGTATAAACATCTGGTGAGATTTACTCACTTGTATTAGCTGGAGATGACAAACAACTACACACAACAAAGATCTTCGAAGGCATGAAAGCATGAATATGATTTGAGAGTGGAAAGCCAAAGATTTATAGCCTTGGATACATTCAAACAAAACAAATATATGAAACATAAGTTTCAAAAACAAGATATACTTAACAATGTTAGAAATAGATGTATAAAACAAAACCAAAGACTTTGCACTTGCTTCCTATGCTTGTTTTCATGGCCTAGGGGATTAATAAGGTCAGGTTTGAGCATGGTTTGGATCTGGTATGGGTAGGAAAAGGCGCGGTTACAAGGTGATGAAGTGGGTAGGAGTTTAAATATAGAGAATATAAAAGGTTAAGGCATATATAAGATTTTTGGTGAACTTTTTGGGCTCTGCTAAGGCATGTTTGGGCTCACCCTTTCAGGTTTCAGATCTGGATAGTAGCTTAGGTGATGGGTGGTGGTCATATCAAGGTGGTGGTGGTGGCCTAAGGTGGTGGCCTTGGTGGTGGATGAAGGTAGTGAAGCAACTAGGCTAGGCTAACATGTTTTTCAGGAGTTTTCAAGGCTTTTGTGTGGAGTTTTGCCAAGGGGGAGGGTGCGGCCTGGTCAAGTCAGAGGAGGAGATGATGTTAAGTGGTGGATGTTGAAGAGGAGAAGGTGGTAGAGGTGATGGCCAAGGCTAGCTAATGGTGGCCTAGTAAAACAAACAAAGAAAACAAGGCAAAAACAAGCAAAAAGGAAGGAGAAAAAGTAGAAAAATATAGAGAAGCCATTACCAATTTTACTCTAGCCGTGAAAATGAGATGAGGAAGATGTTTTCACGTGAAAATGAAGAAAAAGAAGTCAGCTGAAGATAGTATAAGGAATGGCCAAAATAACTGATGTATTGATTGAAAAAGAAACGGTAAAAGAAACGGTGAAACGACTTTACGTTTCTTAGCTTTTAAAACCTTCCATACTTCCTTTTATTTTAAATCAAGTAAAACAAAATAAACTTCAGAAATGTGACGCCCCACCTCTATACCCACGCTAGCCAAGAACATTACGGTGAATGCTGTCGACTAGCATGAAGAATAAGGCTGTTGAGGAGCGACCATCCGTGTAATTTCTTTGCGCGAGCACCGATATGTCAGATAGTATAACATGCATTCTATTTCAAGAGGAAATCCGACATACCAACACAAACTCAAAGCTACTACACAGTGGCTATAAAATCCTTCGGAAACAAATATAGAAATAAACATAACACAAATCAGTCACAGACAATTCATATCACAAAGGCGGAATAAGATATGAATATTACACTAGGAAGTGTACATCAGAGTAGTGGTCTAAAAAGATCCACAATATCACAAAAGAATAGTTACACGAACTACACGAAAGAATAAATATACATTAAGGAGTCTATATCTCAAATGTATACAACAAAATAACTACTAATCTAAGTAGTTAACCCAAAAGTCAAGGAGTTAATCCCGGATGAGAAGTCAAGCAGAAGCACCTGTAACATCTCGGTCTGACCCGAGTATTATTTAATAAGAAAATAATAAACGGATCAGTCTAACTATAAATATCAGATGAAACGATATAGAATAAGAGATATGACTAAACACGTAATAATCACAATGCCAAGCTGTGATATATATATATACTTAGTTGATAATCATCAAGAGATTCATCAATGTCACCAAATCTACACAAGAATCAAAGAAACGTCATACTCCTAATTTCGTTCACCATACCATAAATATTGACGATAATATCAACGTCAATCACAAAAGTCAATGACACACAAATTCCAGAAGACTACACAAGAAATCTAGAAACCACTAAAGTCAATGACACACAAGTTCACCAATGCACAAATATTGATAAAACTTATCAATGGAAATCACGAAAATTGGTGAAACACAAATTCTAGGAATCTACACAAGAAATCCAGAAATCACAAAGGGGGGAGGCCTATCACAAACGGGAGCATAAAGCTCACCAACACGTGTATCACAAACGGAACGCTAATTCCATGGTCGCTAACCATCACAAATTGAGCCGAAGCTCCACAAACGGCCCGAAGACCATGGGTTGCTACCCCATCACAAATTGAGTCGAAACTCCACAAAACGGGGTTTAGTCTCCCTCGCAGAAAAAGAGACATCGCGCATTGCTAGTCTAAATCACAAAGATGATCGTCATGATCAACGAGAAGTGTCGATTACACTAAGCTAGTAAATAAATGAGTTTAGCTTCATGTCCCATAACCACTTGCTTAACTTAAATATTTACGAACAAACTATAAGTCTCCACTAGAAAATTATCACAAGAGGTTCAATCGAACAAGTCCAAGAATTAACCGACAAAGTAAACGCAAGCGTTTCATACCACTAGTTTTACTAAGCCGTTTAATTAGATTTCTCATAAGAGTGAGGTAAAGGTTTGTATATACTAATAGATTGGAAAACGGTTTTATAAACGAATTTGGTATTAAAAGAGTATTGAAATCGTTTGAGTAAAGAGTTTTGATATTTACTACTAGTATAGGAAACCTTTATATTTTTAAAGTGACAAATCACGAAGAAGATTGTAAGAACAATCAATCACAAATATTCACATACGAAGACGTGAATAAAATCCAAAGAAATCGATAAAGAATCCATCGAAATGGATATTCAAAAATCCCTAAAAAGAGTCATCAAAATCATAATAGATGATAACAACAAATAGGATTATCACGAATCGATTTAAATTGGAATTCCAATCCAAAAAGGCAAATTGGACTCAAACAGCAGGTTCAGTCGACTGAACAGAGAATTTCAGTCGACTGACCCTGTACATGGAAATTTTCCAGGTTCAGGAAACTTTCTGTTTCCAGTTTCAATCGACTGTGCAGAAGTTTTCAGTCGACTGAATCATGCCTGGAAACTCTCGGGTTTCAGGTTCAGCCGACTGAATAGAGTTTTTCAGTCGAATGAATCATGCCTGGGCTGTTTTTCAGCCTTATACAAATGAAGAGCAAACTCTTCCAAAATGCAATCGGACGAACATTGGCTCTAAGGGTTTATGCCAATCGGCAACCCGGCCCTATATGCTCCTCGATGCATCACCAAAAGCATGTTCAAACATCCATAAAAGGATTTTACACAAATTTTTCTTAAAAACCCAAAAATTGGAATATTCGCAAAACCAATACAAATCAAGAGCAAATGCACATGAAGAAGTGTTAGGAATTCATACCCAACAACCAAAGATAATTATAGTCATAGATGTGAGATAAAAATCTCACCTTTTCACAAAATCAAACAAGAAGGAGCTTGAAAGCAATTGGAGAATCAACCTCTCTTCAACCCAACCCAAATGAGCTTGAATCTAAGCTCAAAAACAAGAACATTCCCAAGATTAGGTTTAGGAATTTCTGAAATTGGGAAGAGAATAAGTTGGAGAAGAAGAAGAGAAGCTTACCAATGGGTTCTTCTTGAGTTTGGAGCAAGGAATTTGATTTGCAAGAGAAACTAGGGTTTAAGGAATTTTAATTTCCAATCTCTCCCACCATTAACACTCTAAAAACTGAAATGAGAAGAGAATGAGGGTGAGTGGGGAAGAGTGGCTCAGATTTGAGCATAAGTTAACATAGGGTTGAGCCCAAAAACCAAACCCAAAGTAAAAAGTAGCAGAAATCAACTTTCTCCAAACATATCGAAGCTTATACTCAAAAAGGTCGCAAACGGCATTTTAAACTCAATGGGAGTGGTCCCGAGCCCTAATTCGACCGTATGCAAAAAGTAGCTTTTCGGACTAAAATCCGACTACCGATAAAATATTTAAATAAAATATTTGAATATAAAATCGACAAATATGCGGGTTGTTACAGACTCCCCTCCTTAAAGAAATTGCGTCCTCGCAATATTACAAGAAGAAGATATATAGTAACAACCATAAAAGCATATTCAACACAAAAGAAGTTTGAAATAAGAAGTTCACCTCAAAGAGCACGAGAAAGTAAGCCCGGATGTGTACGCTCGATGTACTCTCTAGATTCCCAAGAACAATCCTTAGGATTTGAAGACCATTGAACTTTAACAAGCGGAACATCCTTATTTCGAAGTCGTTTGACTTCCGAAGCAATAATACGAATAGGATGTTGCTCATAAGTTAAATTAGGCGAAACTTCAATCTCTTCCACAACGCCGGGCTCAAGAATAGAATCGGAATCTCGAAGACATTTCCGAAGTTGAGAAACGTGACACACGTCATGCATAGCAGAAAATTGAGCCGGTAATAAAAGGCGATAAGCCATGGAACCAATACGTTCGGTGATAGGAAATGGCCCGATATATCGAGGCGCTAACTTTCCCGATCGACTGAAACATACAACACCTTTCATAGGTGAAACACGAATGAACACAAGATCTTCCACAGAAAATTCTAACTTCCTTCTCCGGTTATCGGCATAGGATTTTTGTCTACTTTGGGCTTCTTTCATCCTATGACGAATAAGATCAATCTTCTCTGTGGAATCACGAATAAAATCTGGACCTAAAGCCAGCTTCTCACCGGCCTCAAGCCAACAAGAAGGAGATCGGCATGGCCTACCATAGAGTGCCTTGAAAGGTGCCATACCAATACTAGATTGGAAGCTATTATTATAGGAAAATTCAACAAGTGAGATATGATCTTCCCAACCTCCACCAAAATCAAGAACACAAGCACGAAGAAGATCTTCAAGAGTTTGATTCACACGCTCGGTTTGTCCGTCGGACTGGGGATGATAAGCGGTGCTAAAATTAAGCTTCGTTCCCAAAGCTTTTTGAAGACTCTTCCAAAATCCACTAGTAAACAATGGATCACGATCACTAACAATAGAAGTAGGAACACCATGCAATTTAACAATTTCCTTGATAAATATCTTGGCCAAAAGAGGAACAGTTCAGTTAGACCGAACGGGAATAAAATGGGCGGATTTAGTAAGTCTATCAACAATTACCCATAAGCTATCATAACCCGATCGAGAACGGGGAAGTCCATCTATAAAATCCATGGAAATTTGATCCCACTTCCAAACTGAAATTTCTAAAGGTTGCAATAACCCTCCGGGCCTTTGATGTTCGGCCTTAACGAGTTGGCAAGTCATGCAACGTTTAACGAAGTTAGCGATGTCAAGTTTCATTCCCTCCCAATAATAAAGTCGCTTCATATCCGCGTACATTTTACTACTACCGGGATGAATGGTAAACTTAGAACGATGTGAATCTTCTAAAATATCTTTACGAAGATCACCAATATTTGGCACGACAAGTCTACCAAATTACCGAATGCCGCCACGAGAATCGATATCAAAGTCTTTCAAACCTTCAATATCCATTTTATCCCTAATATCTTGGCCAAGAAGAGCCAAGTCGGGATCTAACCCTTGAACTTCAAGAATGCGGTCTAAAAGAGATGGATGAGCCATAAGGCTACATAAAACAAACGATGAGCATAAATCGGAAACACGGTCTCGAATTTCGCAAGTGGACAAAATCTCGAGATCGTTCCATTCGGATATCATCATAGAAACAACAGCTTGTTGTTTACGGCTAAGAGCATCGGCGACAAGATTACCCTTACCGGGAGTATAAAGAATATCAAGATCATATGGTGCAAGAAATTCGAGCCAACGCTGTTGACGCAAATTAAGTTCCTTTTGAGAGAATAAATATTTCAAAGACTTATGATCTGTGTAAAGAACAAATTTCTCTCCTAAGAGATAATGACGCCAAATCCGAAGAGCAAAAACAATAGCCGCGAGCTCTAAATCATGAGTGGCATATCTAGTCTCAGCAGGCTTTAATTGCCTAGAAGCATAAGCAATAACGCGTTCCTTTTGCATAAGAACGGCACCCAAACCAATGCGACTAGCATCGGTATAAACAACGAAATCTTGATTCCCTTCGGGAATAACAAGAATAGGAGCATCAGAAAGAAGTTCTTTTAATTTCTGAAAAGAAGCTTCACATTTGTCCGACCAAATGTATTTAACACCTTTCTTCGTCAAGCTAGTGAGAGGCACGGTAATTTTAGAAAAGTCTTTAATAAAACGACGGTAATAGCCCGCCAATCCAAGAAAACTACGAATCTCTGTCACACTCTCCGGTCTCTTCCAATCTTGAATCGCTTCAATCTTTGAAGGATCCATGGAAATTCCGGATTCGGAAATGATGTGACCGAGAAACTTCACACGTGATTGCCAAAAATGGCATTTAGAAAATTTTGCCTTTAATTGATTACTCCTAAGAGTTTCCAACACAATCCGAAGATGTTTTTCATGCTCCTCCTCGGTTTTATAATAAACAAGAATATCATCGATAAACATGAGAACAAACCGGCCGAGAAAGTCTTTAAAAACTCGATTCATTAAGTCAACGAAATAAGCCGGGGCATTAGTTAACCCAAATGGCATAACAAGCCATTCATAAGATCCATACCGAGTACGGAACGATGTTAAAGTAATGCTATCCTCTGCAATACGAAGCTGATGAAAACCGGTAGCCAAGTCCAATCGTGAAAAGACTCTAGCACCACTAAGTTGATCGAATAGATCATCAATCCGAGGTAAAGGATATTTATTTTTGATAGTAAGATCATTAAGCTTGCGATAGTCAACGCAAAGCCTAAGTGTACCATCGGATTTCTTCACAAAAATAGCTGAAGCTCCCCAAGGCGAGGAACTAGAGCGAATAAATTGCTTCGTTTCCAATTCAGATAATTGTTTACGCATCTCCTCGTTTTCTTTATTGGACATACGATAAGGAGGACGAGTGATAGGTTGAGCTCCCGGAGTAAGATTAATTCTGAACTCAATTGCTCGTTTAGGTGGTAATCCTAAAACGGGTTCGAATATGTCGGAAAATTCACAAATGACGTGAATAAGAGAAATAATATCACCCTCATCATCATCATCGTCATCACGAGGATTTAAAGAATATAAAGATGCAACCAAAGCAGAATCTGAATCTTTAAGAATAACAGAAACCTGATTAACAGATTGAGGATGTCGAAGATGAATAGTACGCTCAGGACATAGGATATGAGCTTCATAACGGTTAAGCCAATCCATTCCCAAAATCATTCCAAAGCCTAAATAACGCATGACATGCAAACCGGCTCGGAAAGATAAATCACACAAAATAATCTCGACATCTTTACACAATAAACTGATTGTTGCGGATCCACCAACCGGATTCGCAATTCTCAAAGAAGTCATTAAACACAAAACATCCAAAGAAAAAGCATCAACAAGTTCTTTTGATATAAAAGAATGGGACGCACCCGTATCAAAAAGAACTCGAATAGGATGATCACGAAACAAAATAATTCCATCTAGAATAGAATGAGAAATACCTTGGCCACGAGATGTGTTGCCAGGGGCTTGAGCAACATTTAACTTTCCCTCCTTCTTGCCCTGAAGCTTGGGGCATGAAGATATAACATGACCGGGAACTTTGCAGTAGCGACAAGAAAGAGACTTTGGGCACTTGTTCGCATAATGGTCCTTCGAACCACAATTATAGCATTCCCCACGACCAAAGGAAGAAGTCTTTGCCACGGAGGTTGCTTGCTTCCCTTTCTTATTGGGATAAGGGCCTTTAAATTTGTTTGACCTCTTTCTGTTGTTGAAGTTTGGTTTGGAACCCACCACTTCAACATCATTCTCTCTATCCGCCTCTTCAAGACGAAGAGCGATATCAACGAGTTGGTCGAAAGAAACTTCTAACTTTAAAAGTAATGGCTTCTTGAGGCTTTTGTTTAAGCCATAAACGAATCTCTGGTTCTTCTTAAGAGGGCTGTTGATGTATTCAACCCCATATTTGGAAAGCGACTCGAAAGAGGCGACGTAATCAGTCACGGAGGACTCACCTTGAACAAGGTCTATAAATCGTCGAGCCAATGTCACTTTCTATGCTTCCGGTACAAATTTCAACTCGAAGCGTTCTCGGAATCTCTCCCAAGTGAGATCCGCTTCATTAGTTTCAGAAATAAGGAGCTCGTACCAGTCCAATGCTCTTTCTCGGAGCATACTAGAGGCCACCTGAACTCGGTGAAGGTCAATAAGATTCATGCGAGAAAAGATTCGATCGCATGACCTTAGCCAAGCCTGTACTTCAATAACAGTTTCGGAACCTTTGAATGACTCCCCACCCAAATTAGTGTAATCGCTACACAAGCGTGCAAATCCCGACTTTGGGTGAGTAGGTTCGGGGTTAGCTCCAGCCGCTTGAGCATTTGTTACCAAATCAAGAAGCTGTTGAGCAGTCATAAAAACTCCATCCTGGGGCGGAGTGCTAGATGGCACGGCTCTGGGGCGGCCTGGTCTAGACATTTCTCTTCCTTAAGAAAGAAGGAAGAAGAAGAAAAAGGTTATTCACCAAATTGAATATCAAGAAATCTTGATAGATAAACAAGGAATCATAAGAAAAATAGGATGGAACGGTACGAAGACCCGAATAAAATCCTAAAGCACAACTCCTAAGAAAGACTTAGGACGATGATCCTTGTTATAATATTCCATATTGTTTCGAAGTTTGGCTCTGATACCAAGCTGTGATGCCCCACCTCTATACCCACGCTAGACAAAAACATTACGGTGAATGCTGTCGACTAGCACGGAGAATAAGGCTGTTGAGGAGCGACCATCCGTGTAATTTCTTTGCGCGAGCACCGATATGTCAGATAGTATAACATGCATTCTATTTCAAGAGGAAATCCGACATACCAACACAAACTCAAAGCTACTACACAGTGGCTATAAAATCCTTCGGAAACAAATATAGAAATAAACATAACACAAATCAGTCACAGACAATTCATATCACAAAAGCGGAATAAGATATGAATATTACACTAGGAAGTGTACATCAGAGTAGTGGTCTAAAAAGATCCACAATATCACAAAAGAATAGTTACACGAACTACACGAAAGAATAAATATACATTAAGGAGTCTATATCTCAAATGTATACAACAAAATAACTACTAATCTAAGTAGTTAACCCAAAAGTCAAGGAGTTAATCCCGGATGAGAAGTCAAGCAGAAGCACCTGTAACATCTCGGTCTGACCCGAGTATTATTTAATAAGAAAATAATAAACGGATCAGTCTAACTATAAATATCAGATGAAACGATATAGAATAAGAGATATGACTAAACACGTAATAATCACAATGCCAAGCTGTGATATATATATATACTTAGTTGATAATCATCAAGAGATTCATCAATGTCACCAAATCTACACAAGAATCAAAGAAATGTCATACTCCTAATTTCGTTCACCATACCATAAATATTGACGATAATATCAACGTCAATCACAAAAGTCAATGACACACAAATTCCAGAAGACTACACAAGAAATCTAGAAACCACTAAAGTCAATGACACACAAGTTCACCAATGCACAAATATTGATAAAACTTATCAATGGAAATCACGAAAATTGGTGAAACACAAATTCTAGGAATCTACACAAGAAATCCAGAAATCACAAAGGGGGAAGGCCTATCACAAACGGGAGCATAAAGCTCACCAACACGTGTATCACAAACGGAACGCTAATTCCATGGTCGCTAACCATCACAAATTGAGCCGAAGCTCCACAAACGGCCCGAAGACCATGGGTTGCTACCCCATCACAAATTGAGTCGAAACTCCACAAAACGGGGTTTAGTCTCCCTCGCAGACAAAGAGACATCGCACATTGCTAGTCTAAATCACAAAGATGATCGTCATGATCAACGAGAAGTGTCGATTACACTAAGCTAGTAAATAAATGAGTTTAGCTTCATGTCCCATAACCACTTGCTTAACTTAAATATTTACGAACAAACTGTAAGTCTCCACTAGAAAATTGTCACAAGAGGTTCAATCGAATAAGTCCAAGAATTAACCGACAAAGTAAACGCAAGCGTTTCATACCACTAGTTTTACTAAGCCGTTTAATTAGATTTCTCATACGAGTGAGGTAAAGGTTTGTATATACTAATAGATTGGAAAACGGTTTTATAAACGAATTTGGAATTAAAAGAGTATTGAAATCGTTTGAGTAAAGAGTTTTGATATTTACTACTAGTATAGGAAACCTTTATATTTTTAAAGTGACAAATCACGAAAAAGATTGTAAGAACAATCAATCACAAATATTCACATACGAAGACGTGAATAAAATCCAAAGAAATCGATAAAGAATCCATCGAAATGGATATTCAAAAATCCCTAAAAAGAGTCATCAAAATCATAATAGATGATAACAACAAATAGGATTATCACGAATCGATTTAAATTGGAATTCCAATCCAAAAAGGCAAATTGGACTCAAACAGCAGGTTCAGTCGACTGAACAGAGAATTTCAGTCGACTGACCCTGTACATGGAAATTTTCCAGGTTCAGGAAACTTTCTGTTTCCAATTTCAGTCGACTGTGCAGAAGTTTTCAGTCGACTGAATCATGCCTGGAAACTCTCGGGTTTCAGGTTCAGTCGACTGAACAGAGTTTTTCATTCGACTGAATCATGCCTGGGCTGTTTTTCAGCCTTATACAAATGAAGAGCAAACTCTTCCAAAATGCAATCGGACGAACATTGGCTCTAAGGGTTTATGCCAATCGGCAACCCGGCCCTATATGCTCCTCGATGCATCACCAAAAGCATGTTCAAACATCCATAAAAGGATTTTACACAAATTTGTCTTAAAAACCCAAAAATTGGAATATTCGCAAAACCAATCCAAATCAAGAGAAAATGCACATGAAGAAGTGTTAGGAATTCATACCCAACAACCAAAGATAATTATAGTCATAGATGTGAGATAAAAATCTCACCTTTTCACAAAATCGAACAAGAAGGAGCTTGAAAGCAATTGGAGAATCAACCTCTCTTCAACCCAACCCAAATGAGCTTGAATCTAAGCTCAAAAACAAGAACATTCCCAAGATTAGGTTTAGGAATTTCTGAAATTGGGAAGAGAATAAGTTGGAGAAGAAGAAGAGAAGCTTACCAATGGGTTCTTCTTGAGTTTGGAGCAAGGAATTTGATTTGCAAGAGAAACTAGGGTTTAAGGAATTTTAATTTCCAATCTCTCCCACCATTAACACTCTAAAAACTGAAATGAGAAGAGAATGAGGGTGAGTGGGGAAGAGTGGCTCAGATTTGAGCATAAGTTAACATAGGGTTGAGCCCAAAAACCAAACCCAAAGTAAAAAGTAGCAGAAATCAACTTTCTCCAAACATATCGAAGCTTATACTCAAAAAGGTCGCAAACGGCATTTTAAACTCAATGGGAGTAGTCCCGAGCCCTAATTCGACCGTATGCAAAAAGTAGCTTTTCGGACTAAAATCCGACTACCGATAAAATATTTAAATAAAATATTTGAATATAAAATCGACAAATATGCGGGTTGTTACAAGAAAGTACATCTAAAACTGATACAAAGTGAAAAAAATAAAAATATATAATTAAATTTAAAGAAAATATAAAAAGAATTAAGGAAATTGCTTAAAAATTGAAAACAGGGTTCAAAAATTATAGTTAAAACATCGATGGCTTTGGAAAAATATCTACTTCACTTTAAAAATATTATAAAGCAAAATTTTGAAATAAAATAATTTATTTATCATTTCTAAAATAAAATAAATAATTAAATTTTAATTAAACAGAATTTAAATTAAGAAAATGGCTTAAAATTAGGAAGTAGACTTTAAAATTAGAAATAAATTCAATGCACTTTGGAAAATTTGTATATACTTGAAAAATATTTATAAATAAAGATAAGTACACAAAATAAAAATGAATTCACAAAATAAATATATAAAATTAAATATAAATAAAATTTTAATGAAGAAAATAGCAGAAAATAAGAAAACAGCCAAAAAAAGGAAATCAACACGGTAAACTTTGGAAAAATTATGACATCACTAAAAAAATGTTTAAAAAAATATATATATATCTAACATGTCATATAACACATATTAGAACATTATTTGACAATTAAAAATATAATTTATAAAATTTAACATAAAGAAAATTGTTAAATAGTTCAATGTACACACAATATTGAAAACAGTATAACTTTCACAAATTAAATCCGTTTTCAACGAAACAAAAAGCAGTGTTCTTAAAATTTTATGTACTTTCATAATAAAAGATAAAATTTAAATTTTCAAACTTTTAAAAATTTAAATTAAAAGTCAAAGTTTGATTATTTTGACCAAAAATTCACTTTTTGGAAAATATTCTTTTTAGTCATGCTTTGGAATGATAATTCATATCAAAACTAAAGTTTATATTTAAAATAACAAAATTAATCATTAAAAATAAATAAACTAAGTTTTTAGATCAAAATTCAATTAAAATATACAATTAAAAAAAATCACAAAATACAGGGTTGTTACACAACGACTACCCCAAAAGATATGAAGAGACTTCTTAGCTCTAGTAGCAACCCAAAGCAAGGTATCTACAACCTGTAAATAACTCGGTCTAACCCGAGTATTAAATTCAAAAGAAAATAATACACGGGTCAGTCAAATTCAAACTCGGTTATTAATGCATGGAAGCAAAAATGATTAAAAAACAAATAGACGACAGTTACAATAAATCTCACCTATTCAATCCTTTAATAAGGAAATCGGATAACGGTAATATAACACGTAACAGTGTTAAACAACAAATCAGCAAATTCAAATTATCAACTAAGATAAATGAAAGGATTACCAATGAAGATAATTTAGAAAACAACAGAATTGCATAAACGGCAATTAATGACAAAATCTAATTGTTAAATAAATAATTAGAAACTCATAATCTAATTATCAAAAAGATAATTAGATATCAACAAAATCATCAAATTTAACCAAATCAAAATACGATTCAAAATATTGAATCGGACACATGAAACAATCCAAATAATTGAAATATCAATTAAAACGCCAATTCCGATAGGGCTGCAGTACACGCTCGCATGCACTGCCTCGCCACTACAGTGATTGAATACACAAAAGCTCAATGAAAGTTCACAAACGAGCACAAGGTCAAACCCAAGGAAAAGTCGGGTTCAACACAAATGCAATACAAATAAAATCACTACATGAGCACAAGGTCAAACCCAAGCGTTTAAGCTGGATTCAACTCAATGTACAAATCAATGTACAAGTCATAATACACAATGTCCAGACCAAATACTATCAATATGGTCTAACAGAGACTCCAAGCATACAAGAAGATATGAATAGATCTGAAACAAAGAATGGCCAGACCAAACAACGCAATGCAAATGAATTCGACAAAGCATTTCACAAGTCAAAGACCGTAGCACCAAACAAGACCAATGTCAATGCACAAGCACAAAAGACTCAAATCAACATATATGATCCAGACTGGACCTCAAATGAAGTTATGACCAAGACAGTAACAAACCAAAAATGCAACAAAATGGAACTGCAACCACCACATGAATACAAGGGCAACTGCAAACAAGAAACTGCAGGCACCATAGGGATACAAGGGCAAACTACAAGAAAGAAAGATGCAGTTCAAGTCAAACTGCAATGAACCAGAAATCACAAAACCAAACATCAACTAAGTTCAAATGGTCAAGACAGCTACAACTCAAATTGAAACTGCTCATATACTCGAAGCACCGTGCACGGCAACCAATATATACAATAAGCACATATAGCTATGAAGTACACAAGCAAATCCAAATGCCAAATGAAGACAACGACATCCGGCATACTAGATCAGGTGACAAACATGCACAGGCAAAGGCTGCCCAAGCATGACGCAGTAAAATAATAAATACAACCTGAGCAAAAGTGAAACAGAGGTGGCAACAAGGAACTGCAGACCAACCAAGTTAATGATGCAAATTGACTCATACAGTGACAACATGTTATAGTGAAGATTAACATGAAATGAAGACTGTGTGTCAAAAGGTCAGAGGCAGTGCAATTGTGACTCAAAGCATATACAGGAGTGCAACGGTGGTGATGAATGAACACAACATGAATGGTCATGCTAGGCCATACTAGCCTGAAACAGCTTGTAACAACCCGCATATTTATCGATTTTATATTTAAATATTTTATTTAAATATTTTATCGTTAGTCGGATTTTTGTCCGAAAAGCTACTTTTTGCATACGGTTGAATTAGGGCTCGGGACCACTCCCATTGAGTTTAAAATGCCGTTTGCGACCTTTTTGAGTATAAGCTTCGATATGTTTGGAGAAAGTTGATTTCTGCTACTTTTTTACTTTGGGTTTGGTTTTTGGGCTCAGCCCTATGTTAACTTATGCTCAAATCTGAGCCACTCTCCCCCACTCACCCTCATTCTCTTCTCTTTTCAGTTTTATAACATTAATGGTGGAGGAGATTGGAAATTAAAACTCCAAAACCCTAGTTTCTCTTGCAAATCAAATTCCTAGCTCCAAACTCAAGAAGAACCCATTGGTAAGCTTCTCTTCTTCTTCTCCAACTTATTCTCTTACCAATTTCAGAAATTCCTAAACCTAATTTTGGGAATGTTCTTGTTTTGAGCTTAGATTCAAGCTCATTTGGGTTGTGTTGAAGAGAGGTTGATTCTCCACTTGCTTTCAAGCTTCTTCTTATTTGATTTTGAGAAAAGGTGAGATTTTTATCTCACATCTATGACTATAATTATCTTTGGTTGTTAGGTATAAATTCCTAACACTTCTTCATGAGAATTTGCTCTTGATTTGGATTGGTTTTGTAAATATTCCAATTTTTGGGTTTTTAAGTCAAATTTATGTAAAATCCTTTTATGGATGTTTGATCATGCTTTTGGTGATGCATCGAGGAGCATATAGGGCCGGGTTGCCGATTGGCATAAACCCTTAGAGCCAATGTCCGTCCGGTTGCATTTTGGAAGAGTTTGCTCTTCATTTGAATAAGGTTGAAAAACAGTCCAGGCATGATTCAGTCGACTGAAAACTCTGTTCAGTCGACTGAACCTGAAACCCGAGAGTTTCCAGGCATGATTCAGTCGACTGAAAAACACTGCACAGTCGACTGAAACTGGAAACAGAAAGTTTCCTGAACCTGGAAAATCTCCAGGTACAGGGTCAGTCGACTGAAAATCTCTGTTCAGTCGACTGAACCTGCTGTTTGAGTCCAATTTGCCTTTCTGGATTGAAATTCCAATTTAAATCGATTCGTGATAATCCTATTTGTTGTTATCATCTATTATGACTTTGATGACTTTTTTAGAGATTTTTGAATATCCATTTCGATGGATCCTTTATCGCTTTCGTTGGATTTTATTCACGTCTTCGTATGTGAATTTTTGTGATTGATTGTTCTTACAATCTTCTTCGTGATTTGTCACTTTAAAAATATAAAGGTTTTCTACACTAGTAGTAAATATCAAAACTCTTTCCTCAAACGATTTCAATACTATTTTAATACCAAATTCGTTTATAAAACCGTTTTCCAATCTATTAGTATATACAAACCTTTACCTCACTCGTATGAGAAATCTAATTAAACGGCTTAGTAAAACAAGTGGTATGAAACGCTTGCGTTTACTTTGTCGGTTAATTCTTGGACTTGTTCGATTGAACCTCTTGTGACAATTTTCTAGTGGAGATTTACAGTTTGTTCGTAAATATTTAAGTTAAGCAAGTGGTTATGGGACATGAAGCTAAACTCATATATTTACTAGCTTAGTGTAATCGACACTTCTCGCTGATCATGACGATCATCTTTGTGATTTAGACTAGCAATGTGCGATGTCTCTTTGTCTGCGAGGGAGACTAAACCCCGTTTTGTGGAGTTTCGACTCAATTTGTGATGGGGTGGCAACCCATGGTCTTCGGGCCGTTTGTGGAGCTTCGGCTCAATTTGTGATGGTTAGCGACCATGGAATTAGCGTTCCGTTTGTGATACACGTGTTGGTGGGCTTTATGCTCCCATTTGTGATAGGCCTCCCCCCTTTGTGATTTTTGGATTTCTTGTGTAGATTCCTAGAATTTATGTTTCACCAATTTTCGTGATTTCCATTGATAAGTTTTATCAATATTTGTGCATTGGTGAATTTGTGTGTCATTGACTTTTGTGATTTTCTGGATTTCTTGTGTAGTCTTCTGGAATTTGTGTGTCATTGACTTTTGTGATTGACATTGATATTATCGTCAATATTTATGGTATGGTGAACGAAATAAGGAGTATGACGTTTCTTTGATTCTTGTGTAGATTTGGTGACAGTGATTAATCTCTTGATGATTATCAACTAGTATATATATATATATATCACAGCTTGGCATTGTGATTATTATGTGTTTGGTCATATCTCTTATTCTATATCGTTTCATCTGATATTTATAGTTAGACTGATCCGTTTATTATTTTCTTATTAAATAATACTCGGGTCAGATCGAGATGTTACAGGTGCTTCTGCTTGACTTCTCATCCGGGATTACCTCCTTGACTTTTGGGTTAACTACTTAGATTAGTAGTTATTTTGTTGTATACATTTGAGATATAGACTCCTTAATGTATACTTATTCTTTTGTGTAGTTCGTGTAACTATTCTTTTGTGATATTGTGGATCTTTTTAGACCACTACTCTGATGTACACTTTCTAGTGTAATATTCATATCTTATTCCGCCTTTGTGATATGAATTGTCTGTGACTGATTTGTGTTATGCTTATTTCTATATTTGTTTTCCGAAGGATTTATATAGCCACCGTGTAGTAACTTTGAGTTTGTGTCGGTATGTCGGATTTCCTCTTGAAATAGAATGCATGTTATATTATCTGACATATCGGTGCTCGCGCGAAGAACTTACATGGATGGTCGCTCTTCAACAGCCTTATTCTCCGTGCTAGTCGACAACATTCACCGTATTGTTCTTGTCTAGCGTGGGTATAGAGGTGGGGCGTCACAGCTTGGTATCGGAGCCAAACTTCGGAACAATATGGAATATTATAACAAGGATCATCGTCCTAAGTCCATCTTGGGAGTTGTGCTTTAGGATTTTATTCGGGTCTTCGTACCGTTCTATCCTATTTTCCTTATGATTCCTTGTTTTATCTATCAAGATTGCTTGATATTCAATTTGGTGAATAACCTTTTCTTCTTCTTCTTTCTTTCTAAAGGAAGAGAAACGTCTAGACCTGGCCTCCCTAGAGCCGTGCCATCTAGCACTCCGCCCCAGGATGGAGTTTTTATGACTGCTCAACAGCTTCTTGATTTGGTAACAAATGCTCAAGCAGCTGGAGCTAACCCGGAACCTACTCACCCAAAGTCGGGATTTGCACGCTTGTGTAGCGATTACACTAATTTAGGTGGGGAGCCATTCAAAGGTTCCGAAACTGTTATTGAAGTACAGGCTTGGCTAAGAACATGCGATCACATCTTTTCGCGCATGAATCTTATTGCCCATCACCGAGTTCAGGTGGCCTCTAGTATGCTCCGAGAAAGAGCATTGGACTGGTACGAGCTTCTTATTTCTGAAACTAACGAAGCGGATCTCACTTGGGAGAAATTCCGAGAACGCTTCGAGTTGAAATTCGTACTGGAAGCTGAAAGAGTGACATTGGCTCGACGATTTATAGACCTTGTTCAAGGTGAGTCCTCCGTGACTGATTACGTCGCCTCCTTCGAGTCGCTTTCCAAATATGGGGTTGAATACATCAACACCCCTCTGAAGAAGAATCAGAGATTTGTTTATGGCTTAAACAAAAGTCTCAAGAAGCAATTACTTCTAAAGTTAGAAGTTTCTTTCGACCAACTCGTTGATATCGCTCTTCGTCTTGAAGAGGCGGATAGAGAGAATGATGTTGAAGTGGTGGGTTACAAACCAAACTTCAACAACAAGAAGAGGCCAAGCAAATTCAAAGGCCCTTATCCCAATAAGAAAGGGAAGCAAGCAACCTCCGTGGCAAAGACTTCTTCCTTTGGTCGTAGGGAATGCTATAATTGTGGTTCGAAGGACCATTATGCGAACAAGTGCCCAAAGTCTCTTTCTGGTCGCTACTGCAAAGTTCCCGGTCATGTTATATCTTCATGCCCCAAGCTTCAGGGCAGGAAGGAGGGAAAGTTAAATGTTGCTCAAGCCCCTGGCAACACATCTCATGGCCAAGGTATTTCTCACTCTATTCTTAATGGAATTATTTTGTTTCGTGATCATCCTATTCGAGTTCTTTTTGATACGGGTGCGTCCCATTCTTTTATATCAAAAGAACTTATTGATACTTTTTCTTTGGATGTTTTGTGTTTAATGACTTCTTCGACAATTGCGAATCCGGTTGGTGGATCCGCAACAATCAGTTTATTGTGTAAAGATGTCGAGATTATTTTGTGTGATTTTTCTTTCCGAGCCGATTTGCATGTCATGCGTTATTTAGGCTTTGGAATGATTTTGGGAATGGATTGGCTTAGCCATTATGAAGCTCATATCCTATGTCCTGAGCGGACTATTCATCTTCGACATCCTCAATCTGTTAATCAGGTTTCTGTTATTCTTAAAGATTCAGATTCTGCTTTGGTTGCATCTTTATATTCTTTAAATCCTCGTGATGACGATGATGATGATGAGGGTGATATTATTTCTCTTATTCACGTCGTTTGTGAATTTTTCGACATATTCGAGCCCGTTTTAGGATTACCACCTAAGCGAGCAATTGAGTTCGGAATTAATCTTATTCCGGGAGCTCAACCTATCACTCGTCCTCCGTATCGTATGTCCAATAAAGAAAACGAGGAGATGCGTAAACAATTATCTGAACTGGAAACGAAGAAATTTATTCGCTCTAGTTCCTCGCCTTAGGGAGCTTCAGCTATTTTTGTGAAGAAATCCGATGGTACACTTAGGCTTTGCGTTGACTACCGCAAGCTTAATGATCTTACTATCAAAAATAAATATCCTTTACCTCGGATTGATGATCTATTCGATTAACTTAGTGGTGCTAGAGTCTTTTCACAATTGGACTTGGCTACCGGTTTTCATCAGCTTCGTATTGCAGAGGATAGCATTCCATTGACCTCGTTCTGTACTCGTTATGGATCTTATGAATGGCTTGTGATGCCATTTGGGTTAACGAATGCCTCTGCTTATTTCGTTGACCTTATGAATCGAGTCTTCAAAGATTTTCTTGATCGATTTGTTCTCATCTTTATTGATGATATTCTTGTGTATTCTAAAACCGAGGAGGAGCATGAAAAACATCTTCGGATTGTGTTGGAAACTCTTAGGAGTAATCAATTAAAGGCAAAATTTTCTAAGTGCCACTTTTCGCAATCTCGTGTGAAGTTTCTCGGTCACATTATTTCTGAATCCGGAATTTCCGTGGATCCTTCAAAGATTGAAGCGATTCAAGATTGGAAGAGACCGGAGAGTGTGACAGAGATTCGTAGTTTTCTTGGATTGGCGGGCTATTACCGTCGTTTTATTAAAGACTTTTCTAAAGTTGCCGTGCCTCTCACTAGCTTGACGAAGAAAGGTGTTAAATACATTTGGTCGGACAAATGTGAAGCTTCTTTTCAGAAATTAAAAGAACTTCTTTCTGATGCTCCTATTCTTGTTATTCCCGATGGGAATCAAGATTTCGTTGTTTATACCGATGCTAGTCGCATTGGTTTGGGTGTCGTTCTTATGCAAAAGGAACGCGTTATTGCTTATGCTTCTAGGCAATTAAAGCCTGCTGAGACTAGATATGCCACTCATGATTTAGAGCTCGCGGCTATTGTTTTTGCTCTTCGGATTTGGCGTCATTATCTCTTAGGAGAGAAATTTGTTCTTTACACAGATCATAAGTCTTTGAAATATTTATTCTCTCAAAAGGAACTTAATTTGCGTCAACAACGTTGGCTCGAATTTCTTGCACCATATGATCTTGATATTCTTTATACTCCCGGTAAGGGTAATCTTGTCGCCGATGCTCTTAGCCGTAGACAACAAGCTGTTGTTTCTATGATGATATCCGAATGGAACGATCTCGAGATTTTATCCACATGCAAAATTCGAGACCGTGTTTCTGATTTATGCTCATCATTTGTTTTATGTAGCCTTGAGGCTCGTCCATCTCTTTTAGACCGCATTCTTGAAGCTCAAAGGCTAGATACTGAATTGGTTCTTCTTGGCCAAAATATTAAGGATAAAATTGATATTGAAGGTTTGAAAGACTTTAATATCGATTCTCGTGGCGGCATTCAGAAATTTGGTAGACTTATCGTGCCAAATGTTAGGGATCTTCGTAAAGATATTTTAGAAGATTCTCATCACTCTAAATTTACCATTCATCCCGGTAGTAGTAAAATGTACGCGGATATGAAGCGAATTTATTATTGGGAGGGAATGAAACTTGACATCGCTAACTCCGTTAAACGTTGCATGACTTGCCAACTCGTTAAGGCCGAACATCAAAGGCCCGGAGGGTTATTGCAACCTTTAGAAATTCCAGTTTGGAAGTGGGATCAAATTTCCATGGATTTTATAGATGGCCTTCCCCGTTCTCGATCGGGTTATGATAGCTTATGGGTAATTGTTGATAGACTTACTAAATCCGCCCATTTTATTCCCGTTCGGTCTAACCGAACTGTTCCTCTTTTGGCCAAGATATTTATCAAAGAAATTGTTAAATTGCATGGTGTTCCTACTTCTATTATTAGTGATCGTGATCCATTGTTTACTAGTGGATTTTGGAAGAGTCTTCAAAAAGCCTTGGGAACGAAGCTTAATTTTAGCACCGCTTATCATCCCCAGTCCGATGGACAAACCGAGCGTGTGAATCAAACTCTTGAAGATCTTCTTCGTGCTTGTGTTCTTGATTTTGGTGGAAGTTGGGAAGATCATATTTCACTTGTTGAATTTTCCTATAATAATAGCTTCCAATCTAGTATTGGTATGGCACCTTTTGAGGCACTCTATGGAAGGCCATGCCGATCTCCTTCTTGTTGGCTTGAGGCCGGTGAGAAGCTGGTTTTAGGTCCAGATTTTATTCAGGATTCGACAGAAAAGATTGATCTTATTCGTCATAGGATGAAAGAAGCCCAGAGTAGACAAAAATCCTATGCCGATAGCCGGAGAAGGAAGTTAGAATTTTCTGTGGGAGATCTTGTGTTTATTCGTGTTTCACCAATGAAAGGTGTTGTACGTTTCAGTCGATCGGGAAAACTTGCGCCTCGATATATTGGGCCATTTCCTATCACCGAACGTATTGGTTCCATGGCTTATCGCCTTTTATTACCGGCTCAGTTTTCTGCCATGCATGACGTGTTTCACGTTTCTCAACTTCGGAAATGTCTTCGAGATTCCGATTCTATTCTTGAGCCCGGTGTTGTGGAAGAGATTGAAGTTTCGCCTAATTTAACTTATGAGCAACATCCTATTCGTATTATTGCTTCGGAAGTCAAACGACTTCGAAATAAAGATGTTCCGCTTGTTAAAGTTCAATGGTCTTCAAATCCTAAGGATTGTTCTTGGGAGTCTAGAGAGTACATTAAGCGTACACATCCGGACTTACTTTCTCATGCTCTTTGAGGTGAACTTCCTATTTCAAACTTCTTTTGTGTTGAATATGCTTTTATGGTTGTTACTATATATCTTCTTCTTGTAATATTGCGAGGACGCAATTTCTTTAAGGAGGGGAGTCTATAACAACCCGCATATTTATCGATTTTATATTTAAATATTTTATTTAAATATTTTATCGTTAGTCGGATTTTTTTCCGAAAAGCTACTTTTTGCATACGGTCGAATTAGGGCTCGGGACCACTCCCATTGAGTTTAAAATGCCGTTTGCGACCTTTTTGAGTATAAGCTTCAATATGTTTGGAGAAAGTTGATTTCTGCTACTTTTTTACTTTGGGTTTGGTTTTTGGGCTCAGCCCTATGTTAACTTATGCTCAAATCTGAGCCACTCTCCCCCACTCACCCTCATTCTCTTCTCTTTTCAGTTTTTATAACATTAATGGTGGAGGAGATTGGAAATTAAAACTCCAAAACCCTAGTTTCTCTTGCAAATCAAATTCCTAGCTCCAAACTCAAGAAGAACCCATTGGTAAACTTCTCTTCTTCTTCTCCAACTTATTCTCTTACCAATTTCAGAAATTCCTAAACCTAATTTTGGGAATGTTCTTGTTTTGAGCTTAGATTCAAGCTCATTTGGGTTGTGTTGAAGAGAGGTTGATTCTCCACTTGCTTTCAAGCTTCTTCTTATTTGATTTTGAGAAAAGGTGAGATTTTTATCTCACATCTATGACTATAATTATCTTTGGTTGTTAGGTATGAATTCCTAACACTTCTTCATGAGAATTTGCTCTTGATTTGGATTGCTTCTGTAAATATTCCAATTTTTGGGTTTTTAAGTCAAATTTGTGTAAAATCCTTTTATGGATGTTTGATCATACTTTTGGTGATGCATCGAGGAGCATATGGGGCCGGGTTGCCGATTGGCATAAACCCTTAGAGCCAATGTCCGTCCGGTTGCATTTTGGAAGAGTTTGCTCTTCATTTGAATAAGGTTGAAAAACAGCCCAGGCATGATTCAGTCGACTGAAAACTCTGTTCAGTCGACTAAACCTGAAACCCGAGAGTTTCCAGGCATGATTCAGTCGACTGAAAAACTCTGCACAGTCGACTGAAACTGAAACAGAAAGTTTCCTGAACCTGGAAAATCTCCAGGTACAGGGTCAGTCGACTGAAAATCTCTGTTCAGTCGACTGAACCTGCTGTTTGAGTCCAATTTGCCTTTTTGGATTGAAATTCCAATTTAAATCGATTCGTGATAATCCTATTTGTTGTTATCATCTATTATGACTTTGATGACTCTTTTTAGGGATTTTTGAATATCCATTTCGATGGATCCTTTATCGATTTCGTTGGATTTTATTCACGTCTTCGTATGTGAATTTTTGTGATTGATTGTTCTTACAATCTTCTTCGTGATTTGTCACTTTAAAAATATAAAGGTTTTCTATACTAGTAGTAAATATCAAAACTCTTTCCTCAAACGATTTCAATACTATTTTAATACCAAATTCGTTTATAAAACCGTTTTCCAATCTATTAGTATATACAAACCTTTACCTCACTCATATGAGAAATCTGATTAAACGGCTTAGTAAAACAAGTGGTATGAAACGCTTGCGTTTACTTTGTCGGTTAATTCTTGGACTTGTTCGATTGAACCTCTTGTGACAATTTTCTAGTGGAGATTTACAGTTTGTTCGTAAATATTTAAGTTAAGCAAGTGGTTATGGGACATGAAGCTAAACTCATATATTTACTAGCTTAGTGTAATCGACACTTCTCGCTGATCATGACGATCATCTTTGTGATTTAGACTAGCAATGTGCGAGTCACTTTGTCTGCGAGGGAGACTAAACCCCGTTTTGTGGAGTTTCGACTCAATTTGTGATGGGGTGGCAACCCATGGTCTTCGGGCCGTTTGTGGAGCTTCGGCTCAATTTGTGATGGTTAGCGACCATGGAATTAGCGTTTCGTTTGTGATACACGTGTTGCTGGGCTTTATGCTCCCGTTTGTGATAGGCCTCCCCCCTTTGTGATTTCTGGATTTCTTGTGTAGATTCCTAGAATTTATGTTTCATCAATTTTCGTGATTTCCATTGATAAGTTTTATCAATATTTGTGCATTGGTGAATTTGTGTGTCATTGACTTTTGTGATTTTCTGGATTTCTTGTGTAGTCTTCTGGAATCTGTGTGTCATTGACTTTTGTGATTGACATTGATATTATCGTCAATATTTATGGTATGGTGAACGAAATAAGGAGTATGACGTTTCTTTGATTCTTGTGTAGATTTGGTGATAGTGATTAATCTCTTGATGATTATCAACTAGTGTGTGTGTGTATATATATATATATATATATATATATATATATATATATCACAACTTGGCATTGTGATTATTATGTGTTTGGTCATATCTCTTATTCTATATCGTTTCATCTGATATTTATAGTTAGACTGATCCATTTATTATTTTCTTATTAAATAATACTCGGGTCAGATCGAGATGTTACAGGTGCTTCTGCTTGACTTCTCATCCGGGATTAACTCCTTGACTTTTGGGTTAACTACTTAGATTAGTAGTTATTTTGTTGTATACATTTGAGATATAGACTCCTTAATGTATACTTATTCTTTTGTGTAGTTCGTGTAACTATTCTTTTGTGATATTATGGATCTTTTTAGACCACTACTTTGATGTACACTTTCTAGTGTAATATTCATATCTTATTCCGCCTTTGTGATATGAATTGTCTGTGACTGATTTGTGTTATGCTTATTTCTATATTTGTTTTCCGAAGGATTTATATAGCCACCGTGTAGTAGCTTTGAGTTTGTGTCGGTATGTCGGATTTCCTCTTGAAATAGAATGCGTGTTATATTATCTGACATATCGGTGCTCGCGCGAAGAAATTACATGGATGGTCGCTCCTCAACAGCCTTATTCTCCGTGCTAGTCGACAGCATTCACCGTAATGTTCTTGTCTAGCGTGGGTATAGAGGTGGGGCATCACACAGCTGGTGAAATCGAACAAGGTCGAACAGCGGACAGTATGGCCAAAATCCACAGAGTACAAATCATTATCAAAGCAATGGCACAGCACACAATAGTGACCATGCAACCTGACTCGAAGCAGTGCACAGTTAAACTCAAATGTGCAAGGTCAAAACAATGCAAACTCAAATCGAAGCAGTTTCAAGTCAAGTATAGCAACAATGCACAGATATGCAAACAAGACATGCAGCTATGACACAATGCAGACAAGCTACAATGGATAATTTGAACAAGTATACATGTATCAGAATGTATATGCAGTGTATAACAAGTCGAGGCCGCAAGGAATCAAATAACCAAGGATGTCGAAATCAGGTGGCTTCAACACAAATTACCAATCAAAGCGGTAATTAACAAATAACCGAATCGGATATGCTAATAGTTTCAAAAGCCAACAAAGAATTTAAAGCAACTGTTAATGGCTGAATGCATAAAACAACAGATGAAATCAAACAAGGACGAAAGTCGAAAAAAATCCAACCAATTTTAGGGGTTCGATTGTTGAAACTCCAATTCACCAAACCACAAAAATTCAAAGCAATAGTAGCCAAGAAATCAAGCACGAAATTCACGAATAAACGAGATTAAATTTGATGTGAGTGAAAGTCGAAATTCACTCACCTTAGCTTCGATGAGCACGAATCCAATTTGCAGCTGAAGTGAGCGACGAGGAAATGATCGATCAAAGTAAAGTTGGCGTCTTCAAATTTTGTTCCAAAACCTAATTTTTTGAGCAAGCGAATAAAGAGAACGAGAGCCGCCATTTTTTATTTTTTTTCGTTATTTCGTTTAGGCTTTGAAAATGAATAATGAATCGAGAGAGAGGGGAACGGTATTCACTTTATCACGGCATCAAACAAAAATATGGGCCAAGATGATCTTAAAGCCCACAACCCTTAACCAATTTATAAAAGAATTTAAACCGGATTCAAAACTCTCAATAGCAATTAGCCAATAGAATTAATCGCCAAATGACGATAAGTAACCAGTGTAAAACCCCAGGTTGTTAAAGGCTACCCACCTTATAAAAATTGCGTCCCCGCAATTTTCATAATCAAGGTCGTCAATAACAATTATTTTTCTAACATAAACTGGTTAAGCTAGAAAAATAAAGGTCAAGAACACCGACACCAAAGAAATCTTTTAATTTCATAAAAGAAATTCATAAATTCTCAACAAAATCTAATTATCGAGTAGACAATCATAAAACAACAAAGCTGAATAAAGGCAATTCTAGCCAATATTCAATTATCAATTACATAATTAGAATGCAGAAATCACAAAACAGTAATATCTAATTATCAAAAACGATAATCATAAATCTCAAATTAACAAATATCTAATTATCAAAAACGATAATCAGAAATCTCAAATAAACAAATATCTAATTATCAAAAACGATAATCAAAAATCTCAAATCAACAAATATCTAATTATCAAAAACGATAATCAGAAATCTCAAAACAACACATATCTAATTATCAAAAACGATAATCAGAAATCTCAAATCAACAAATATCTAATTATCAAAAACAATAATTAAAAATCTCAAATCAACAAATATCTAATTATCACAAACGATAATGTAGAAATCACAAAACAGCAGTATCTAATTATCAAAAACGGTAATTAGAAATCTCAAATCAACAAATATCTAATTATCAAAAATGATAATCAGAAATCTCTAATCAACAAATATCTAATTATCAAAAACGATAATCAGAAATCTCAAATCAACCAATATCTAATTATCAAAAAGGATAATCAGAAATCTCAAATCAACAACTATCTAATTATCAAAAACGATAATCAGAAATCTCAAATCAACAAATATCTAATTATCAAAAACGATAATCAGAAATCTCAAATCAACAAATATCTAATTATCATAAACGATAATCAGAAATCTCAAATCAACAAATATCTAATTATCACAAACGATAATCAGAAATCTCGAATCAACAAATATTTAATTATCAAAAACGATAATCAGAAACAACAAATATCCAATTATCAAAAACGATAATCAGAACAACAAATATCCAATTACCTGTAGATAATTGGAAACAACAAATATCTAGAAATCAATTAAGATAATCTAGAAAATCAACATAAAAGGTGGATCGATCCCACAAATGGCGAGTTTTAGCTATGCCGCATGTGCATCAACAAATGGCCGAAGCCTACCAAGTACTATATTTTTGGCGCCCAACAAATGATCCAAAGGTGCAACAAATGAACCGAAGGTCCAACAAATGACCCGAAGGTCTAGTACTGGTATTTGACCCGAAGGTCCATCATATGACCCGAAGGTCCAACATATAACCCGAAGGTCCATCATATGACCCGAAGGTCCAGCATATAACCCGAAGGTCCAACATAGTGGCTCGAAAGCACACAAAATCATCAGAATCATTAAACAGCAAATATTTCAATTAATGAGTCTGGAATTAACCAAAATAGCAAACGCACATGTCCATACCTCGAGTTTTACTAAATCGTTTAATTCTCTTCATCGTTTTCTTGAAAGTGCAAAATCGTGTATTTTAAATAAATAACATTTTACGTTCTCAAATGAACAAGTCTGGAATTTAGCGAATTAGTAAAAGTAAGGGTTCATAGTCCTCGATTTTGCTGAAACGTTAAAATCGCTTCCTCATTATTTTGAAAGCGCAAAACTGTAGAAATTTTGGAAAACAATTTTATTTTAAAACGATTTTTAAAATACGTGATTAAAGCAGCAACATCTGTAGCAATTTCGATAAGGAAATTGCACTTCTCAAAACACCGTAAAAAAGGATCTCAAAATCAGCATTGCGGGATAACCGCTTGAACATTCACTTTAAATTTGACGGTTACTGAAGTCAAAACGACATTAATTTTTATACGTCAAAATCTCATCAAAATAATTCACATCAAAATATAACACCAGTGAATTTTCATTCATTAAAAATGTCAACAAAACATCGTGCTTCAAAAATTTAGCATTGGTGTAAAAATCCCGCTATAAAACTAACGGCAACAAAATACGTTTAAAACCAAACACCGGTTCAACATAAAATTTATGCAGTAACATGCAACTCAAATTTTCACGTATACTACAAAATAAACAAAGAAATCACTCGAATATATCTTCAATGAAGATAATTCAAAACAGCGAAAATCTCAACAAAATCACATAACTGCAATTGCTTCGGAACCTCAAATCGAATTCGAAATTTTCAAAGAGATCAAAATAAACATATCTATGTACTAACATAATGAAATTTATTTCATTTTCATATTTTTGATTTTTAAATCCAAAAGGGTTATCAGTTGTACTCAGCAAAGACAGTCTCCCTGTTTCCGTTGCGCACTCTGATAAACAGAACACAAATTACTTAATCATCAAACACAATTTCACTTATATTTTTAAATAAAGATATTTAAAAATTTCATCATAATTTCAAAACTTTTGTTTTGACTCAAAGCACAATAAAACATCGACAAATAGTTGTAACACATGTTCCATCCAAGTTATGTTTTATATTATGTCCATAGACCCCAAGCTCTGATACCAACTGTGACGCCCCACCTCTATGCTCACAATAACAAAGAGTATTAAAAGAAATACTGTCTGTTATTACGAAGAATAAAGCTGGATAGGAGCGGCCATCCGTAGTTAGGCCTTGCACTAGTATTGGTTACCTCGATAGGAGTGGTATTTCTTTTTATTTTTCATCTCTTATTTATTTACTCCCATCGACATACCCAATTTCAGTATAAAACGAACTACGATGGTTCATAATAGTTTAGGATAATATATATAATAATAACACAGATAAGCTAAATGCGGAACATATATAATAAAAAGTCTCATATACATATATATATATATATATAACAGATGTCAGTTACAATACATGTGATACAATACAAATGATACAACTATAACTGTCGACTCAGGAGTTATATATACAAGTACATTATTGACAATAATATACATGAATACATATCATCCTATTCTTTGACAACGACCAATCCAAAAGATATGAAGAGGCTTCATAGCTCTAGCAGCAACCCAAAGCAAGGTATCTACAACCTGTAAATAACACAGTCTGACCCGAGTATTAAATTCAAAAGAAAATAAAACACGAGGCAGTTTAATTCAAACTCAGTTATTAATGCATGGAAGAAATAATGATTAAATAACAAATAGACGACAGTAACAATAAATCTCACATATCCAATCCTTTAATAAGGAAATCGGATAACGGTAAATATAACACGTAGCACTGTTAAACAACAAATCAACAAATTCAAATTATCAACTAAGAAAAATGAAAGGATTACCAATGAAGATAATTTAGAAAACAACAGAATTGCCTAAACGGCAATTAACGACAAAATCTAATTATTAAATAAATAAATAGAAACTCATAATATAATTATCAAAAAGATAATTAGATATCAACAAAATTATCAAATTAAATCAAATCAAAATACGATTCAAAATATTGAATTGGACACACGAAACAATCCAAACAATTGAAATATCAATTAAAATGCCAATTCTGATATGGCTGCAGTACACGCTCGCGTGCACTGTCTCGCCACTACAGTGATGAAATACACAAAAGCTCAATGAAAGTTCACAAATGAGCACAAGGTCAAACCCAAGGAAAAGTCAGGTTCAACACAAATGCAATACAAATAAAATAACAACACGAGCAAAAGGTCAAACCCGAGCGTTTAAGATGGATTCAACTCAATGTACAAGTCACAATACACAATGTCCAGACCAAATACTATCAATATGGTCGAACAGAGACTCCAAGCATACAAGAAGATATGCACAGATCTGAAACAAAGAATGACCAGACCAAACAACACAATGCAAATGAATTCGACAAAGCATTTCACAAGTCAAAGACCGTAGCACCAAACAAGACCAATGTCAATGCACAAGCACAAAAGACTCAAGTCAACATATATGATCCAGACTGGACCTCAAATGAAGTTATTACCAAGACAGTAACAAACCGAAAATGCAACAAAATGGAACTGCAACCACCACATGAATACAAGGGCAACTGCAAACAAGAAACTGCAGCCACCATAGGGATACAAGGCAAACTACAAGCAAGAAAGATGCAGTTCAAGTCAAACAGCAATGAACCAGAAATCACAAAACCAAACATCAACTAAGTTCAAATGGTCAAGACAGCTACAACTCAAATTGAAACTGCTCATATACTCGAAGTACCGTGCACGGCAGCCAATATATACAATAAGCACATATAGCTATGAAGTACACAAGCAAATCCAAATGCCAAATGAAGACAATGACATCCGGTATACCAGATCAGGTGACAAACATGCACAGGCAAAGGCTGCCCAAGCATGATGCAGTAAAATAATAAATACAACCTAAACAAAAGTGAAACAGAGGTGGCAACAAGGAACTGCAGACCAACCAGGTTAATGATGCAAATTGACTCGGAGCAACATACAGTGACAACATGTTATAGTGAAGATTAACATGAAATGAAGTCTTTGTGTCAAAAGGTCAGAGGCAATGCAACAGTGAATCAAAGCATAAACAGGAATGCAACAGTGGTGATGAAATGAATACAACATGAATGGTCATGCTAGGTCAAACAAGGTCGAACAGTGGACAGTATGGCCAAAATCCACAGAAAACAAATCAATATTAAAGCAATGGCACAGCACACAATAGTGACCATGCAACCTGACTCGAAGCAGTGCAGAGTTAAACTCAAATGTGCAAGGTCAAAACAATGCAAACTCAAATCGAAGCAGTTTCAAGTCAAGTATAGCAACAATGCACAGATATGCAAACAAGACATGCAGCTATGACACAATGTAGGCAAGGTACAAAGGATAATTTGAACAAGTATACATGTATCAGAATGTATATGCAGTGTATAACAAGTCGAGGCCGCAAGTACTCATATACCCAAGGATGTCGAAATCAGGTGGCTTCAACACAAATTACCGATCAAAGAAGTAATTAACAAATAACCGAATCAGATATGGTAGTAGTTTCAAAAGCCAACAAAGAATTTAAAGCAACTGTTAATGGCCGAATGCATAAAACAGCAGATGAAATCGAACAAGGACGAAAGTCGAACAAAAATCCAACCAATTTTAAGGGTTTGATTGTCGAAACTCCAATTCACCAAATCACAAAAATTCAAAGAAATAGTAGCCAAGAAATCAAGCAACGAAATTCACGAATAAACGAGATTAAATTAGATGTGAGTGAAAGTCGAAATTCACTCACCTTAGCTTCGACGAGCACGAATCCAGTTTGCAGCTGAAGTGAGCGACGAGAAAATGATCGATCAAAGTAAAGTTGGCGTCTTCAAATTTTGTTCCAAACCCTAATTTTTTGAGCAAGCGAATAAAGAGAACGAAAGCCGCCATTTTTTTTATTTTTTTTTGTTATTTCGTTTAGGGTTTGAAAATGAATAATTAATCGAGAGAGAGGGGAACGGTATTCACGTTATCACGGCATCAAACAAAAATATGGGCCAAGATGATTTTAAAGCCCACAACCCTTTACCAATTTATAAAAGAATTTAAACCGGATTCGAAACTCACAATAGCAATTAGCCAATAGAATTAATCGCCAAATAATGAAAATTAACCGGTGTAAAACCCCGGGTTGTTACAGACTCCCCTCCTTATAAAAATTGCATCCCCGCAATTTTCATAATCAAGGTCGTCAATAACAATTAATTTTCTAACATAAACTAGTTAAGCAAGAAAAATAATGGTCAAGAACACGGATACTAAAGAAATCTTTTAATTTCATAAAAGAAATTCGCAAATTCTCAACAAAATCTAATTATCAAGTAGACAATCAGAAAACAACAAAACTGAATAAAGGCAATTATCAGCAATATTCAATTATCAATTAGATAATTAGAATGCAGAAATCACAAAACAACAATATCTAATTATCAAAAACGATAATCAGAAATCTCAAATCAACAAATATCTAATTATCAAAAACGATAATCAGAAATCTCCAATCAACAAATATCTAATTATCAAAAACGATAATCAAAAATCTCAAATCAAAAAATATCTAATTATCACAAACGATAATCAGAAATCTCAAATCAACAAATATCTAATTATCAAAAACGATAATCAGAAATCTCAAATCAACAAATATCTAATTATCACAAACGATAATCAGAAATCTCAAATCAACAAATATCTAATTATCACAAATGATAATTAGAAATCACAAATCAACAAATATCTAATTATCAAAAACGATAATCAGAAATCTCAAATCAAAAAATATCTAGTTATCAAAAACGTTAATCAGAAATCTCAAATCAACTAATATCTAATTAACAAAAACGATAATCAGAAATCTCAAATCAACAAATATCTAATTATCAAAAATGTTAATCAGAAATCTCAAATCAACAAATATCTAATTATCAAAAACGATAATTACAAACAACAAATATCCAATTATCAAAAACGATAATCAGAACAACAAATATCCAATTATCAAAAACGATAATCAGAACAACAAATCTCCAATTACCTGTAGATAATTGAAAACAATAAATATCTAGAAATCAATTAAGATAATCTAGAAAATCAATGTAAAAGGTGGATTGATCCCAACAAATGGCGAGTTTTAGCTACGCCGCACGTGCATCAACAAATGGCCGAAGCCTACCAATTACTATATTTTTGGCACCCAACAAATGACCCGAAGGTCCAACAATGACCCGAAGGTCCAACATATAACCCGAAGGTCCAACATAGTGGCTCGAAAGCACACAAAATCATCAGAATCATCAAACAGCAAATATTTCAATTAACGAGTCTGGAATTAACCAAAATAGCAAATGCACATGTCCCATACCACGAGTTTTACTAAATCATTTAATTCTCTTCATCGTTTCCTTGAAAGTGCAAAATCGTGTATTTTAACTAAGTAACATTTTACGTTCTCAAAAGGACAAGTTCGGAATTAAGCGAATTAGTAAAAGTAAGGGTTCATAGTCCTCGATATTGCTGAAACGTTTAAATCGCTTCCTCATTCTTTTGAAAGCGCAAACTGTAGAAATTTTGAAAAACAATTTTATTTTAAAACAATTTTTAAAATACGTGATTAAAGCAACAACATCTGTAGCAATTTCGATAAGAAAATTGCACGTCTCAAAACATCGTAAAAGCGGATCTCAAAATCAGCATTGCGGGATAACCGCTTGAAAATTCACATTAAATTTGACGGTTACTGAAGTCAAAACGACGGCAATTTTTATACGTCAAAATCTCATCAAAATAATTCACATCAAAATATAACACCAGTGAATTTTCATTCATTAAAAATGTCAACAAAACATCGTGCTTCAAAAATTTAGCATTGGTGTAAAAATCCCGTTATAAAACTAACGGCAAAAAAATACGTTTAAACCAAACACCGGTTCAACGTAAAATTAATGCAGTAACGTGCAACTCAAATTTGCACATATACAACAAAATGAACAAAGAAATCACTCGAACATATCTTTAATGAAGATAATTCGAAACAGCAAAAATCTCAACAAAATCACATAACTGCAATCGCTTCGGATCCTCAAATCGGATTCGAAATTTTCAAAGAAATCAAAATAAACACGTCTATGTACTAACATAATGAAATTTATTTCATTTTCATCTTTTTGATTTTTAAATCCAAAAGAGTTATCAGCTGTACTCAGCGAAGACAGTCTCAATGTTTCCGTTACGCACCCTGATAAACAGAACACAAATTACTTAATCATCAAACACAATTTCACTTTTATTTTTAGATAAAGATATTTAAAATTTCATCATAATTTCAAAACTTTAGTTTTGACTCAAAGCACAATAAAACATCGACAAATAGTTGTAACACATGTTTCATCCAAGTTATGTTTTATATTATGTCCGTAAACCCCAAGCTCTGATACCAACTGTGACGCCCCATCTCTATGCTCACAATAACAAAGAGTATTAAAAGAAATACTGTCTATTATTACGAAGAATAAGGCTGGATAGGAGCGGCCATCCATAGTTAGGCCTTACACTAGTATTGGTTACATCGATAGGAGTGGTATATACTTTTATTTTTCACCTCTTATTTATTTACTCCCATCGACATACCCAATTCCAGTATAAAACGAACTACGATGGTTCATAATAGTTTAGGACAATATATATAATAATAACACAGATAAGCTAAATGCGGAACAAAGATAATAAAAAGTCATATATATACATACATATATATATATATATAACTGATGTCAGTTACAATACATGTGATACAATACATATGATACAACTATAACTGTCGACTCAGGAGTTATATATACAAGTACATTATTGGCAATAATATACATGAATACATATCATCCTATTCTATGACAAAGACAACTCCAAAAGATATGAAGAGACTTCATAGCTCTAGCAGTAACGCAAAGCAAGGTATCTACAACCTGTAAATAACTCGGTCTGACCCGAGTATTAAATTCAAAGAAAATAATACATGAGTCAGTCTAATTCAAACTCAGTTATTAATGCACCGAAGCAATAATGATTAAATAACAAATTGATCGCAGTTACAATTAATCTCACCTATCCAATCCTTTAATAAGGAAATCAGATAACGGTAAATATAACACGTAACGGTGTTAAACAACAAATCCGCAAATTCAAATTATCAACTAAGATAAATGAAAGGATTACCAATGAAGATAATTTAGAGAACAACAGAATTTCCTAAACGGCAATTAACGACAAAATCAAATTATTAAATAAATAAATAGATACTCATATTCTAATTGTCAAAAAGATAATTAGATATCAACAAAATCATTAAATTAAATCAAATAAATATACGATTCAAAATATTGAATTGGACACATGAAACAATCCAAACAATTGAAATATCAATTAAAACGCTAATTCTGATAAGGCTGCAGTACACGCTCGCGTGCACTGCCTCGCCACTATAGTGGTGAAATACACAAAAGCTCAATCAAAGTTCACAAACGAGCACAAGGTCAAACCCAAGGAAAAGTCAGGTTCAACACAAATGCAATACAAATAAAATCACAACACGAGCACAAGGTCAAACCTGAGCGTTTAAGCTGGATTCAACTCAATGTACAAATCAATGTACAAGTCACAATACACAATGTCCAGAACAAATACTATCAATATGGTCGAACAGAGACTCCAGGAATACAAGAAGAAATGCATAGATCTGAAACAAAGAATGGCCACACCAAACAACGCAATGCAAATGAATTCGACAAAGCATTTCACAAGTCAAAGACCGTAGCAGCAAACAAGACCAATGTCTATGCACAAGCACAAAATACTCAAGTCAACATATATGATCCAGAATGGACCTCAAATGAAGTTATGACCAAGGCAGTAACAAACCAAAAATGCAACAAAATGGAACTGCAACCACCACATGAATACAAGGGCAACTACAAACAAGAAACTACAGCCACCACAGGGATACAAGGCAAACTACAAGCAAGAAAGATGCAGTTCAAGTCAAACAGCAATGAACTAGAAATCACAAAACCAAACATCAACTAAGTTCAAATGGTCAAGACAGCTACAACTCAAATTGAAACTGCTCATATACTCAAAGCACTGTGCACGGCAACCAATATATACAATAAGCACATATAGCTGTGAAGTACACAAGAAAATCCAAATGCCAAACGAAGACAACGACATCCGGTATACCAGATCAGGTGACAAACATGCACAGAAAAAGACTGCCCAAGCATGATGTAGTAAAATAATAAATACAACCTGAACAAAAGTGAAACAAAGGTTGTAACAAGGAACTGCAGACCAACCAGGTTAATGATGCAAATTGACTTGGAGCAACATACAGTGACAACATGTTATAGTGAAGATTAACATGAAATGAAGTCTGAGTGTCAAAAGGTCAGAGGCAATGCAACAGTGACTCAAAGCATATACAGGAATGCAACAGTGGTGATGAAATGAATACAACATGAATGGTCATGCTAGGTCATACTAACCTGAAACAGCAGGTGAAATCGAACAAGGTCGAACAGTGGACGGTATGGCCAAAATCCACAGAGTACAAATCAATATCGAAGCAATGGCACAGCATACAACAGTGACCATGCAACCTGACTCGAAGCAGTGCACAATTAAACTCAATTGTGCAAGGTCAAAACAATGCAAACTCAAATCGAAGCAGTTTCAAGTCAAGTATAGCAACAATGCACAGATATGCAAACAAGACATGCAGCTATGACACAATGCAGACAAGCTACAATGGATAATTTGAACAAGTATACATGTATCAGAATGTATATGCAGTGTATAACAAGTCGAGGCTGCAAGTAATCAAATACCCAAGGATGTCGAAATCAGGTGGCTTCAACACAAAATACCAATCAAAGCAATAATTAACAAATAACCGAATCAGATATGGTAGTAGTCTCAAAAGCCAACAAAGAATTTAAAGCAACTGTTAATGGCCGAATGCATAAAACAGCAGATGAAATCGAACAAGGACGAAAGTCGAACAAAATCCCAACCAATTTTAGGGGTTCGATTATCGAAACTCCAATTCACCAAATCACAAAAATTCAAAGCAATAGTAGCCAAGAAATCATGCAACCGAATTCACGAATAAACGAGATTAAATTAGATGTGAGTGAAAGTCGAAATTCACTCACCTTAGCTTCGACGAGCACGAATCCATTTTCCAGCTGAAGTGAGCGACGAGGAAACGATCGATGAAAGTAAAGTTGGCGTCTTCAAATTTTGTTCCAAACCCTAATTTTTTGAGCAAGCGAATAAAGAGAACGAGAGTCGCCATTTTTTATTTTTTTTCGTTATTTCGTTTAGGGTTTGAAAATGAATAATGAATCGAGAGAGAGGGTAATGGTATTCACTTTATCACGGCATCAAACAAAAATATGGGCCAAGATGATTTTAAAGCCCACAACCCTTAACCAATTTATAAAAGAATTTTAATCGGATTCGAAACTCTCAATAGCAATTAGCCAATAGAATTAATCGCGAAACGACGATAATTAATCGGTGTAAAACCCCGGGTTGTTACAGACTTCCCTACTTATAAAAATTGCGTCCCCGCAATTTTCAAAATCAAGGTCGTCAGTAACAATTATTTTTCTAACATAAACTGGTTAAGCCAGAAAAATAAAGGTCAAGAACACCGGCACCAAAGAAATCTTTTAATTTCATTAAAGAAATTCACAAATTCTCAACAAAATCTAATTATCAAGTAGACAATCAGAAAACAACAAAACTGAATAAAGGCAATTATCATCAATATTCAATTATCAATTAGATAATTAGAATGAAGAAATCACAAAACAGCAATATCTAATTATCAAAAACGATAATCAGAAATATCAAATCAACAAATATCTAATTATCAAAAACGATAATCCGAAATCTCAAATCAACAAAAATCTAATTATAAAAAACGATAATCAAAAATCTCAAATCAACAAATATCTAATTATCAAAAACGATAATCAAAAATCTCAAATCAAAAAATATCTAATTATCACAAACGATAAATAGAAATCTCAAATCAACAAATATCTAATTATCAAAAACGATAATAAGAAATCTCAAATCAACAAATATCTAATTATAAAAAACGATAACCAGAAATCTCAAATCAACAAATATCTAATTATGACAAACGATAAATTCAAAAATCTCAAATCAACAAATATCTAATTATCAAAAACGATAATCAGAAATCTCAAATCAACAAATATCTAATTATCAAAAACGATAATCAGAAATCTTAAATCAACAAATATCTAATTATAAAAAACGATAATCAGAAATCTCAAATCAACAAATATCTAATTATCAAAAACGATAATCAGTAATCTCAAATCAACAAATATCTAATTATCAAAAATGATAATCAGAAACAACAAATATCCAATTATCAAAAACGATAATCAGAACAAAAAATATCCAATTATCAAAAACGATAATCAAAACAACAAATATCCAATTACATGTAGATAATTGGAAACAACAAATATCTAGAAATCAATGAAGATAATCTAGAAAATCAACATAAAAGGTGGATCGATCCCAACATATGGCGAGTTTTAGCTACGCCGCACATGCATCAACAAATGGTCGAAGCCTACCAAGTACTATATTTTTGGCGCCCAACAAATGACCCGAAGGTCCAACAAATGAGCTAAAGGTCTAGTAGTGGTATTTGACCTGAAGGTCCATCATATGACCCGAAGGTCCAACATATAACCCGAAGGTCCAACATAGTGGCTCGAAAGCACACAAAATCATCAGAATCATCAAATAGAAAATATTTCAATTAACGAGTCTGGAACTAACCAAAATAGCAAACGCACATGTCCCATACCACGAGTTTTACTAAATCGTTTAATTCTCTTCATCGTTTCTTGAAAGTGCAAAATCGTGTATTTTAAATAAATAACATTTTACGTTCTCAAACGGACAAGTCCGGAATTAAGCGAATCAGTAAAAGTAAGGGTTCATAGTCCTCGATTTTGCTGAAACGTTTAAATCGCTTCCTCGTTCTTTTGAAAGCGCAAACTGTAGAAATTTTGGAAAACAATTTTATTTTAAAATGATTTCTAAAACACGTGATTAAAACAGCAACATCCGTAGCAATTTCGATAAGGAAATTGCACTTCTCAAAACACCGTAAAAACGGATCTTAAAATCAGCATTGCGGGATAACCGCTTGAAAATTCACTTTAAATTTGACGGTTGCTGAAGTCAAAAATACGGTAATTTTTATACGTCAAAATCTCATCAAAATAATTCACATCAAAATATAACACCAGTGAATTTTTAATCATTAAAAATGTGAACAAAACATCATGCTTCAAAAATTTAGCATTGGTGCAAAAATCCGGTTATCTAACGGCAAAAAAATACGTTTAAAACCAAACACCGGCTCAACGTAAAATTAATGTAGTAACGTGCAACTCAAATTTGCACGTATACTACAAAATAAGCAAAGAAATCGCTCGAATATATCTTAAATGAAGATAATTCAAAACAGCAAAAATCTCAACAAAATTACATAACTGCAATCGCTTCGGATCCTTAAATCGGATTCGAAATTTTCAAAGAAATCAAAATAAACACATCTACATACTAACATAATGAAATTTATTTCATTTTCATATTTTTGATTTTTAAATCCAAAAGAGTTATCAGCTGTACTCAGCGAAGACAGTCACACTGTTTCCGCTGCGCACCCTGATAAACAGAACACAAATTACTTAATCATCAGACATAATTTCACTTTTATTTTTATATAAGATATTTAAAAATTTCATCATAATTTCAAAACTTTAGTTTTGACCCAAAGCATAATAAAACATCGACAAATACTTGTAACACATGTTCTATCCAAGTTATGTTTTATATTATGTCCATAAACCCCAAGCTCTGATACCAACCGTGACGCGCCGCCTCTATGCTCACAATAACAAAGAGTATTAAAAGAAATACTGTCTGTTATTATGAAGAATAAGGCTGGATAGGAGCGGCCATCCGCAGTTAGGCCTTACACTAGTATTGGTTACCTCGATAGGGGAGGTATATATTTTTATTTTTCATCTCTTATTTATTTACTCTCATCGACATACCCAATTCCAATATAAAACGAACTACGATGGTTCATAATAGTTTAGGACAATATATACAATAATATCACAGATAAGGTAAATGCAGAACATAGATACATATGTATATATATATAACTGATGTCAATTAAAATACATGTGATACCGTACATATGATACAACTATAACTGTCGACTCAGGAGTTATATATACAAGTACATTATTGACAATAACATACATAAATACATATCATCCTATTCAATGACAACGACTACTCCAAAAGATATGAAGAGACTTCATAGCTCTAGTAGCAACCCAAAGTAAGGTATCTACAACTGTAAATAACTCGGTCTGACCCGAGTATTAAATTCAAAAGAAAATAATACACGGGCCAGTATACTTCAAACTCAATTATTAATGCGCGAAAGCAATAATGATTAAATAACAAATAGACAACAGTTACAATAAATCTCACCTATCCAATCCTTTAATAAGGAAATCGGATAATGGTAAATATAACACGTAACGGTGTTAAACAACAAATCCGCAAATTCAAATTATCAACTAAGATAAATGAAAGGATTACCAATGAAGATAATTTAGAAAACAACAGAATTGCCTAAACGGCAATTAACAACATAATCTAATTATTAAATAAATAATTAGAAACTCATAATCTAATTATCAAAAAGATAATAAGGTATCAACAAAATCATCAAATTAAACCAAATCAAAATACGATTCAAAATATTGAATTGGATACATGAAACAATCCAAACAATTGAAATATCAACTAAAATGCCAATTTTGATAGGGCTGCAGTACACGCTCGCGTGCACTGCCTCGCCACTACAGTGATGAAATACACAAAAGCTCAATGAAAGTTCACAAAAGAGCACATGTTCAAACCCAAGGAAAAGTCAGGTTCAACACAAATGCAATACAAATAAAATCACAACATGAGCACAAGGTCAAACCCGAGCGTTTAAGCTGGATTCAACTTAATGTACAAATCATTGTACAAGTCACAATACACAATGTCCAGAACAAATACTATCAATATGGTCGAACAGAGACTCCAAACATACAATAAGATATGCACAGATCTGAAACAAAGAATGGCCAGAGCAAACAACGCAATGCAAATGAATTCGACAAAGCATTTCACAAGTCGAAGACCGTAGCACCAAACAAGACCAATGTCAATGCACAAGCACAAAAGACTCAAGTCAACATATATGATCCAGACTGGAACTCAAATGAAGTTATGACCAAGACAGTAACAAACCGAAAATGCAACAAAATGGAACTGCAACCACCACATGAATACAAGGGCAACTGCAAACAAGAAACTGCAGCCACCACAGGGATACAAGGCAAACTACAAGCAAGAAAGATGCAATTCAAGTCAAACTGCAATGAACCAGAAATCACAAAACCATACATCAACTAAGTTCAAATGGTCAAGACAGCTACAACTCAAATTGAAACTGCTCATATACTCGAAGCACCGTGCACGGCAGCCAATATATACAATAAGCACATATAGCTGTGAAGTACACAAGCAAATCCAAATGCCAAATGAAGACAACGACATCCGGTATACCAGATCAGGTGACATACACGCACAGGCAAAGGCTGCCCAAGCATGATGCAGTAAAATAATAAATACAACCTAAACAAAAGTGAAACAGAGGTGGCAACAAGGAACTGCAGACCAACCAGATTAATGATGCAAATTGACTCGGAGCAACATACAGTGACAACATGTTATAGTGAAGATTAACATGAAATGAAGTTTGTGTGTCAAAAAGTCAAAGGCAATGCAACAGTGGCTCAAAGCATATACAGGAATGCAACAGTGGTGATGAAATGAATACAACATGAATGGTCACGCTAGGTCATACTAGCCTAAAACAGCAGGTGAAATCGTACAAGGTCGAACAGTGGACAGTATGGCCAAAATCCGCAGAGTACAAATCAATATCGAAGCAATGGCATAGCACACAACAGTGACCATGCAACCTGACTCGAAGCAGTGCATAGTTAAACTCAATTGTGCGAGGTCAAAACAATGCAAACTCAAATCGAAGCAGTTTCAAGTCAAGTATAGCAACAATGCACAGATATGCAAACAAGACATGCAGCTATGACACAATGCAGACAAGCTAAAATGGATAATTTGAACAAGTATACATGTATCAGAATGTATATGCAGTGCATAACAAGTCGAGGCCGCAAGTAATCAAATACCCAAGGATGTCGAAATCAGGTGGCTTCAACACAAAATACCAATCAAAGCAGTAATTTACAAATAACCGAATCAGATATGGTAGTAGTTTCAAAAGCCAACAAAGGATTTAAAGCAACTGTTAATGGCCGAATGCATAAAACAGCAGATGAAATCGAACAAGGACGAAAGTCGAATAAAAATCCAACCAATTTTAGGGGTTCGATTGTCGAAACTCCAATTCACCAAATCATAAAAATTCAAAGCAATAGTAGCCAAGAAATCAAGAAACGAAATTCACGAATAAACGAAATTAAATTAGATGTGAGTGAAAGTCGAAATTCACTCACCTTAGCTTCGACGAGCACGAATCGAATTTGCAGCTGAAATGAGCGACGAGGAAACGATCGATCAAAGTAAAGTTGGCGTCTTCAAATTTTGTTCCAAACCCTAATTTTTTGAGCAAGCGAATAAAGAGAACGAGAGCTGCCAATTTTTTATTTATTTTTTCGTTATTTCATTTAGGGTTTGAAATGAATAATGAATCGAGAGAGGGGAACGGTATTCACTTTATCACGACATCAAACAAAAATATGGGCCAAGATGATTTTAAAGCCCACAACCCTTAACCAATTTATAAAAGAATTTAAACCGGATTCGATACTCTCAATAGCAATTAGCCAATAGAATTAATCGCCAAATGACAATAATTAACCGGTGTAAAACCCCGGGTTGTTACAACACTTCCAATCAAAATCGGAGGATGGCCATCAAATTAATCACAAGTAAGAGTATAGTATTGAAGAAATGTGTCCGATAGGAGGAATGACCTCACGTGGCCTGAGATCGCTCCTGTTTTAGCCACCTTATGCCAACTCACGGGAGTCGGGTCCACGTTCATACCTCAATAGGAACGTCGCCACCATCTTACTTCATTCTGGAAACTCCACCGCGCACATGGTTGTTAAAGTGGTTTTCGAAGTTGGCAGAGAGTATGACAGCTTCCGATCTCGGTCTCTTTAACAAACAATCGTTATTATAACGCCGTGGTCATTTCAAAATAGTTCATACTTCAAAATCAAATCATTTCATTTCCAAACTATATTCCTTTCAAAATAGTTTATACTTCGAAGCCAAAACCACTTTTTTATTTCAAACTATATTCAAATCAAAATAGTTTGTACTTCGAAACCAAAACCATTTTATTTCAAAACTATATTCAAATCAAAATAGTTTATACTTCGAAACCAAAACCATTTTTATTTCAAAACTATATCCAAATAAGTACGATATCATTTCCATTTCAAACATATATTCACCTTTCAAAAATCATAATACTTTCAAAGTTATAAGTCTTTCGAAACTAAAATATTTGAAATCATTGAACTTTGAAAATCATAACATTTCGAAATCATACATTTGAAATCATGGTACTTTCCTTTAATTCTTTACATTTTACAAATTTATTCAATTAAACCCAAAATTTCAATTTTTAAAAATAAATTTGAAAATCTCATTTATACACATATACATACATATACATACATATATATATATATATATATATCAAATTCACTTTCATATTATTTAGCTTTGGAATAATCACTTAATAAAATACAATATCATTAAAATAAACCTGAATTACAAGTTAACCAAATATCCTTTCATACTAATATAAACTTCAAATATTCATTTATTGAATAAATCGAATAAATAAAAATCAAATATTATTCCAAATTCACATTCTTTATCAAAATAAAGATCATGCCATTCAAAACCATTTCAATCATTAAAATATCATATCCTTTCAAAATCTCATTATCAAATCATTATTTGAATTCAAAATCAAATATTCAAATTTAAATACCTTTTAAAAATCAATTATGCCATTCATTTATTATTTCAAATATCATTACAAAACACATTTCAAAATTCCATTCAAAAATTCATTTATCTCATTACATTTCATTCCATTTAACACATAACAAAATAAACATTACTTAAATTCAATTTAAATTTCTTAAAAATTTAAATTTAAAAATCAAAATATATTCAAAACTCCTTAAATTTCTTAAATAATCAATTCCAAAAGTTAAATCATTTAACACTTTAAACTATAACTCAAAACAGTGCTAAAATCTATAATATTTCAAAACATTGTCAAATTTCAGCAACGACGGCATTTATAAAGTGCTATCATAGCTTATAGTTTTCAAAATAGTTTAGTTCAGGAATAACGGCATTTATAAAATGCCGTAATAGATATTTGGTTATTTTAAACATGGTTAAGTTCAAAAACAATAGCACTTAAAAATGCCGTCATAAGACCACAACATTTTTTAAAATGCTATTAATAAAATTCCAGATTTTTATATAACTTCAAAAACATTAACACTCCAAAATTTTTGTTATTTTAAACTTATAAATCATATTTCTAGAATTCAAAATTTCACATTTAAATAATTTTAACATATGATTTATCACAACAAAATTTATAATTAAATATCCAATTTAAAACTCAATCATTTGTTAAGTCAAAATTCACTGTTTTCTTAACTTGTAAATTTAGCAAAACTTAACAATTTACTTTAAATATCATTTCAAAACTTTAATTTTAATTTCAATTATTTACTTATATTTCAGTAAGTATAATTTAAAGTCAAAATCACACTTACTTCAAATTTACACACTTAAATTCACAAATTCAAAACTTAATATTTAGCTTTCTCAAAACCATAAATATATATTTTTAAATCAAAATTTCATACTGTAAAAATGCATATCATAAGAAAAATCATTTCAAAATACACCACCGGGTCTGTATAAAATTTTCTAACCTGCGTCAAGTGATACGGATATGTATCATTTCAATCCGCAATTGAAAAAGAAAACCCGGGTTCTATTATTTCAAACTTGCAATCCTAAGTCAAATAAAATACAATAAAAATCACTTGTGCCAATCATTTCATCTCACAATCATTTTTTCCTATTCTGATGTCCGTTCGGGTATGTGTCATTTCAACCCACAGTGATTCTATCCTAACAGGGAACTAGCAGTATGAACATGTGCATAAACAATATAAACAATTATACTTACATGTCAATGTCACAATATACTGTCATATATCATATGTCAGGTGATAATTAACAATGTTAACATGGTAATAACATGAAACAACATATCATATAATCATCATTAACTTGCATAAACATTTTAATTTCTAATCGCTTGTCATCCATTTACCATTTCATAAGTAATAATGTCAAAGTGAGAAGGACTCACCTTTATCAAAGCCAGAGACCAAAACAACACACACAAAAGTGATTCCAAAAGCATGATAAGCACGATTAGATTAAATGAATGGAGAGCCTTGATATTAATCTTGTACATAACAAATAAACAAGACAATATAAACATATACAATACAAAGATTTATTTGGAACAAAATGGAAATTTGAATTAACAAATAACATCACCAATCTTTAACACAAAAGCGCTTGACCATGACTCAACATAGGCTAGGCCACCTTCAATATTTTTCACGTCCATGGTGTAAATATGGTGGTAAGGGATCGGGTTTGGCATCATATAGGCGCGGCTACATAGGGATGTGAAGAGGCAGGAGTTACTAGTGGAGGAATACAAGGGACAAGTACAATTGCACATAGGCTCGGCCTATGCAATGTTGGGCTCAGCCATGCAGTGGTTCAGGTCAGGTCAAAGGTTGTGCTGGTGGTCAAAGGTCAGGTCATGAAGGTGATGGAGCTAGGGGAGGTGGTCGAGGCAAGATATGGAGGTGGTGGTGAAGTTTAGGTCGGCTAGGCATCGTTTTCATGGATTTTTGCAAAGTTTTGTGACGTTTTGCTCATGCTATTGTCACGGCCAGATCTGATCTGAGGCGGAGGTGTTTGGCAATGGATGACGAGGAGGAGGAGATGGTGGTGGTGGTCGGAGAAGATGGTGGTGGTTGTGGCCGAGCAAGACAAGAGGAAGCAAGGCCAAAACAATGGAAAAGTGAAGAAGAAAAGTAGAAAGAAGAAGCCATTACTTACCAAAACTTTTGGCCGTGCGATATGAAGGTGAGAAGGAAGTTTTTCACGTGAAGAATGAATGGAAGCACACGGCTACCAAAAAGAAGTGTACGGCCAAAACAAGGAGAATGAAAGGCCAAAGGAAATGAAAAGACTAGGCTAATGAAAAATCACAAGTAATTGAAAACACTTTGTCTCTTTGAATTTCCAATTTTAATAATTCACCTTAAACAAATAAAAATCAAGTAAATAAAAATAAAAAGCTAAAAAAAATAAAGTGGAAATGAAAATAAAATAATATCTTAGGAAAATAGAAAATAAATAAAGAAAATAGTTTATTTAAATGCAGTTAGAATTTAAAATTGTAAACAAAATACAACTAACATTGAAAAATTTCAACTACTTTTAAAATGTTTTAAAAATAAAATATATCCATAACAGGTCATGTTACACATGTAAACATAAATTAGAACATGACATGACAAACAAAAATATTATTTATATAAATTAAAATAAACAATTTTGTTAAATAGAACAATTTACATACAATAGTTTAAAAAACATAACTTTCACAATATTAATCGGATTCCAAGGAAATGAAAAGCAATATACTTAAAATTTTATTTACTTTCATAATACAAGTTAAAATTCAAAAATTCAAATCTTTAAATTTTTAAATTAAAAGTCAAAGTTTACATTGACCAAAATTCACATTTCTGGAAAATATTCTATTTAGTCATGTTTGAAATTATAATTCACATAGAAATCAAAATTTATTTTAAAATAACAAAAAATTCATTTTAATAAATAAAATAAAGTTTTTAAATCATAAATTAAATTAAAATAATTAAAATATACAATTAAAATGTCACGATCCAAATTCCAATGTTCGAAAATCGACATCCGTACTCCACTGTACTTAAATGCCGCAGATTCAAACGATGAAATTCAAGTCGTGCCGGAGCTTATAACACATCAAGTATAACAACACAACGAAAGAAAAGAAATGAATATCATTGATATACAACATTCGATACAATAATGATACAATATGAATCAATATCAGAGATACAAAATAACAATGCTACAGCGGGAAAACAATATGATATAGCAGCGGAACCCAAAAACTCCAAACAGCAACTCTAACTCCAAAGCACCCAAAGAAAAAACTCCAAACCACTAGCTCGAACCACCATCAATTTGCACCAAGCTAAGCAAGTCCAGTCCGTGAATCCGAAGACTCCAAAGAATTCCAAAGAGAATGCTAAAAGCTACATAATCGATATCTATATCTACTATTTGAAAAACCCAACTCTAGATTGCCCGTGTGGAAAACAGTGGGCACCCATAGTTTAGGAAGGGAACAATAAAGCCGGGTCAGTCGTGGAACTGGTATGAGAAAACAAAAACATTTTATCTTTAAAAACAAACAAAAGGATTTTAATTTGAAATCCGCAATGCTTTTTGGAAAATGAAACTACCATAAGGCCTCCTGGCACACACACAATGCAATCGCACATTTGGGGGAGATTTCTTCTTATGATAGTCAAAAATGCTTACTATGCAAAATCCTCTTTTGATATTATTACTAGTGCATAGTGGAAAACATTTCGAAAGTATAATATTAATCTTAGCCAGCATACGTACTATTATAGTATGCCTTCTATAGCTACCATGTTAGATGGCAGGTTCTACAACTAAAACCATACAAGGCGCGTATTAGATGATTGGATTTCCAACAAATGGCCAGGCCAAGGAACTTCCCATTGCCACATGGGTATGCCTCTAGAGGGACGCCCCGAGAACCTAACCGGATCTCTGCCAACAAAAGGCCGGGTTACCTCTATAACTAGGTAACTACTACACGAGTATGCCATCCCCCGGTCGTAACCAACCTTTATCCCGGGATTCACCAACAACCATGAAGTAATAAATTTGCAGCAACCACATAGGTTAAGTATCTGAGCTCCATACCATGATACCACCTCTATCCAGAAGGAAATGAACATACCCTCAGGGGGCGCTACCCCCAAATAACCTTGCCGCATTCTTCCTGTTTCGACCATTCCGAGTTGTGAAGTTCGACGAAGTCTCGTCCACAAAGCTACGCTTTTTACAAAGCCATGTTGATCAACAAATGATCAGCAGCACTTCGTATGCCACATTACCAAATTGGGAATGTATCACTAGTAACCATCAACTACATAACCTCTGAGCTCGTACGTCTCAGAGAAGGGTGTTAAGCTAAGAGAATAAATCTCCGCCACCAAACAGAAATGTATTTGATAGAAACCGGTTTTATATCTCAAATTGTAACGTCAGACACACATCCATACAAGTCTATTCCAGGTTCGCAAAGAACCGAAGGCACTTCCGAAGAAGCCCTTGCAATCCGGATAATCTCAAATCACGTCCGGACTTCCCATCACAATGGGTGCGGAAATCTCTATACTGGGGATCAGCCGATGTAGAGACATTCGACAAGAAACCCTTTCGTTTTCGAAAATATCTGATCTTCACCACCGATCTTCAATTGCTATCCATAACGTCGTATCACTATTCGTAATGGGTTATATGACACAAAGGTCCTCTCTCGGCTAAACTGAATAGTGAGTGCAATATTTAAAAACATATGGATATGGGATCTCAGTTAAGTCCCAGACTTATTACCCAAAACTTTTCTTTCAAATGGTTAAACAAATTACCATTTACAAATCTTTTAAACAAAAAGATTCATTTCAAAAACCTTCAATTGTTTAAACAATTTCCACATTTGAATCTTTTAAACAAAAGATTCACTTTTAAGACCCCTTTCAATTTAAAACAAGGTTCACCAATCTTTTAAACAAAGATTCATTCATAGCCTTTCAAAACAATTCCACTTCAAATTAGACTAACTCATCCGGTCTTTAAATCAAAGATTCATTTCATAGCTTTCAAAGCCATTCACGTTTCAAATTTGAAATCTTTTCATCATAATTTTGGAAATTCTTTCCTTATATAAAAGCTATTATTATTTGAAAACCACTTGTTCCGTTTCGGAAAACCCGATTACATTTGCACGAGTTAAAGCTTTTAAATATAAACTTGGGTTAAATTTAAATTCTCAAAACTATACTTTTAAAATGGTTTAAAAACCCATATAAACAAATTTATAGCTTGTATAACCTTTTTACGTCATAAATACCAGATATAGAATTCAATTTCAGATATTGAATTCAATTTAAATCAAATTTCTCAAATTTCAAATCTTTATTAAGTTATTCAAAATAACTTTTATTTTTAAAACACTTTTTCAAAAGTTTTTCACTTTAAACCCAATCCATTTCCAAAACCATTTGGATTTAAAATTCAAATTCAAAATTATTTAAAAATCTGTGACTTAACCGATTTCCGCATGCAATCCATATTTGTATGCATATAGTATAGTCTCGGGGTTTCACGCAATAGTGCAACATCAACAATCATCACAGATTCAAGCATATCAATATCGATAAGCGATATAATCTATAACGCTTGTCTTTATTCACAGATTCATAGGTAAATAAATTATCAGTCACAAAGATTCATCATTATGATTCGATGTGGGTTTCGGATAACCAACAACTCAAGTTCCCGTGGCGATCAAATTTCTAAGATTAGTTAAAACTAGGGTTCTAAGAGGAATCCCACTGCTGCAACTTCCACGATGAAATGCACCACAATCCAATATTTTTCCTAGCATCTCTGATCACCCCTCCATCATTACCCAGAATCCCGACCTCTCCTAATAATTGGATCACCAGAAATTGACTATAACCCATTTTCTATTCATCTCAAAATGTCTTGCTAATTTCATTATTAAAAATCTTGGGATTTACGTCAAAATTCATGAATTTGCAATACGCACACATTCATACAATTTAAACTTGAAATTCTGATATATAAATTTGGACCAAATTTTATCTTCTACTGTTATCTGACCTTCTTCTAGAATATTTCTAAATATACTTGCTTCAAAACTATTTTTTAAAATTTATAATACAATGTTGCAAATATTTACTTTCTAAAGATCAAAGCTTAATTTTGATTGTATAAAAATATTTTTTTAAACAGGTCTTAAAAGCCCTGTAACCAAAGGCACAGACCTAATGTTGCCTATTTACAGACTTACATACTAACATTTTGACATGTTTTCATTCATACAAACTTAACTTTAGCATCACTTTAAGCAGTCATCACATTCTATCAAAATATAAACATATAAAGGTGAAAAAAGTGATGTTTGCTCACACTGTTTTAAAGCAGAGGAACAGATTTTTTTTTTTTTTTGCCTGGAGACAATGAATTGAACTGAAGCTTAATTGCTTTGATTTGCAGTTTTGATCTCTAGCTCATAAGCTTCCAGGTTTGATTATTGATCTGGAGATGATTCCCTGAGTTTGATCTTCTAGTTTCCTAGATTTTGATTTTTGCTACTTGATTTCCAGGTTTGATTTTTGTTGTCTGAACTTGATTGAATCTACTCTGGTCACAAGCTTCAAACCTTTGAATTGGAGTGTTGTTTCCAGATTAATGAACTTGAATTTATTTTCTTTTTGATCTAAGTTTGTTTGCTTTGTGATTTTCTTTGAATTTTCAGACTTGCTTTTGGTTTGCTTGAAATTGAAACATATCTTTTTTCCTGGTTTGCTTTCTTATTTATTAAGTTTTGAAGAATGAAGAAATTGAAAGGCCTGGTTTACAAATTTTATTTCCTTCATATTGTTTGTGTAATTAAATTTTCAAAAGAAAATTTGATTCCTTTGCCACTTGTAAAATTTCAAGTTACACTTGTCAATTTTTTAAGCTATATGGATCTAACACTTGTAAATTTTTATGTCATATAGTTTACATTTGTTAAAAATAAGGAAATTAATGTTTGAGACCTTTTTCTTTATTTTATTTATAAATTATGTTTTAATCCTTTTTGTTTTAGTACTTATGTTATATATATATATATATATATATATATATATAATTTCAATTTAACTTTACGCATATATGTTTTATGTTATGTATTTTTGCATACAAACCTTTTTATTATTCAAAAATATTTAATCTATATACATTTACTTTCATAACTATTTACATATCCTTTATTCCAAATTAATTTAAAATTTTATAGTGTAAACCCTTACTTTTATAAATTATTTAATCCTTATATTTACATATGTAAATGTTTCACATTTTAAATTCAAAAACATAAAAACTATATTTATTCATTTTAAAAGAAAAGGTGTTTTAAATTCTTTTATCAAATTCATATTCAACTTTAAAACTTTTATTAATTCTTGTTTCACATCATCCATACATTATACATACATTGTTTAACTATCAATACTTATGCATCCTTACAGAAAAAATGTTTTGAAACTAAATTACACTTTAATAATTAATCATATATATTCATTTTTTAATTTTAAAAAAATTATTCTTAAATTCCCAATTCAAATCTATTTTCAATCTACTTATAAAACACATTTATTTTCAAATCCAATATTATTTATAAAATACTTATCCTTAAATTTCAAATCAAAATTTCTATTTAAAATCCAAAAATTTTATTTATTCTAGAAATTTTCTAATTAATTAATAGTTAAATTCACAATTAAATTTCAAAAATTAAATTAATTATCAAATTATCTTAACTAAAATTTTAGGGATGTTACATAAAATAATAGCAAAATACAGGTTTGTTACACTCTCCCCCACTCAAAACTTTTCATTCTCGAAAAGGAATGAGGTATGGGAAAACACGTAAAAAGATAGAATGAAATAGGATTAAGACAAGATGACAAGAAGATTAAAATTATATCTGATAATTGTTGTTATAGGTAAGTTCAACAAGGTGGAGATGATCTTCCTAAGATCCTTCGGAATCAAGAACACAAGCACGAAAAAAATCCTTTAGAATCTAATTCATCCTTTCGCTTAACGGACGGTCTACGGATGGCAAGCAGTGCTCAGATTCAAAATGAGTACCAAAGATTATAGAAAGATTTCTAAACAGACTGGTATAAGCAATAGCCTCCCCATTCTATAGCAAGATAAGGGAAATAAGGACAACCAAAAGATAGTTTGAAAAACAAAATAAGATAACTAATTTGAAACCATGAAAATTTCAACTTAAATTGAAAACTGGTTTTACATAAGTTAAATAAATCTTAATCATCTCTAATTTCGTTATCTTATCATCCAATTATCTTAAATAAGCAATCTCTCAAATGATGGATTTGAAAAAAAAAATCGTTTATTATACTTATAATGTACTCAATAAATATAATTCTTCTTTATTCCTAATTACAATTAAATTTATTCCTCTCAATATATTTTATCACCTATATTAAATATATTTACACTTATTATAACTACTTTAAATTTATTCTTAGTTCCTTTAACATCATTTTATGTTGTAAATTATTCCATTGACCTTTTTCTCTATTTACCTATGTTAATCTTTTAATAACTAAAATTTAAGTGTATAACATTTATTATACCCACTCAAATTTTATTTATAAAATCTTTTCATATTGTGTATTATCCAATTACATATTCAACTTCTATATAATTTAGGTAAGTTATTGGAATGAAATTGTGTATTATACAAATAAAACTTTTAAATTCAATCATTTCAAGCTCGAATATGTATCCAAATATTGAAATTATACTTGAAATTATCTTTCAAGATAAAATTAAGGAATTAAATTTCCGATAAATTCCAAACTATCTAGAGATAAATAAATGCACATATACTATATATATATATATATATATATATATATATGCATTCAAATTTAAATCATATATCAGCATATGTTATAAATCCAGTCTTATTTTAGAAATTAAAATCAATTAAATTCCCCAAAACAAAACTGTAGCTAGACTACAGAATGGTCTCTTCACTTCGAAACTCGAAAATGAATGTCGATGATGTTGTTGTCATCACCGAAGTTATTTTCCAGCGACAAAGAGAAGAGCACTAATTTTAAACTTTAGAATTCTTTGGAAACAAATTTCTATTCAAAAATACTTTAAATAATATATCCATTTAAATTTTAAATGCAAGGTTTGAAATCCATCGGAAATTAAATTCTCACATTCTTGTTTTAAATTCATTTTAAATTTCCAAATAAATTTGTAACCATATTTATAGTTTAATTATTTATATATGAAATAAGAGAAGTGATATATAAAGTCAATTATTATTTCTTAACAACCAAGTCAATAAAAAATCCAGAATTTTTTTTTATAATATAGTTACAAAATTTATTTCATTACCAAATTTGAAGAAAAAATATTGTATCGTTTGGCTCTGTTCAAGTGTTTTGGAAATCTTGTCGATAGCGTTGATCAGGCGAATCAATCGAAAACCCAAATCAACATCAACAACTCAAACAACACAATATATAAAACATTTTAAATATTAGTTTACAAATACACTTCAAGAATGATTTGAAGCTAAGTTGGAAACAAAGATGAGATGATTAAATAACAGAATAGGAAGATGGATAAGCTTATATAAATTACGGGCAACCTTAACCAGGTCAACCGTGACTTAAAGAATATGACCGATGTGGGTTTCTGGGGTAAATCTACATTCGGTCTCAAGAGATAGAGTTTGGAATTATAAGAGATATTAGCATCTAAACCGAGGATATAAAAATCTGTGGTAAATCGATTATAATATCCTGGAATTTCCAGGAATTTAAAATGTGATAATCTCTTAATTTAAATTATTTGAAATTGATAAAATTGTTATTTTAAAAAATAAATAACCAAGTAATAGTAATATAATGTCTTAATTTGGTTTTAAAATGAGAATAATTATTTTGTTTGTGTAAGTAATTTCTAAATTGACTTATTGTTTTCAAAGTTAATAAATGTGTTTAAATATATTTATATCTGTGTGTTTAAATTGATTTTAGAATAGGATAAATTATTTATAAATAATAATGAGCTTATATAAAAATTGATATTTATATTTATTTAAATTGATTTTAGATTTGGATTTTTTAAATTGACTTTGAATTTGAATATAAATTTGAATTTAAGGGAATATACATACATCTTAAAATAAAATAATAATATAGTTTGGATTTAAAATATATAGATAATGTTTTTAGTTAAAAATAAGATTTGTTTTATATTATTCTTTTTATAGAAATTTATCTATAGAAATTTGGATATGTATTTATTTAATAAGAATAAATACAAAGGCTTTTTTTGAAATAGCATTTTAAAATGAGTTTGTAATATTATATATAATTTTATTTAAATTATAATTGGTTTTATTTTATTTTCTTTTAAAGATTGTGTTTATATAAATTTAGAAAACATTTATAAATTTATAAATGTATTGGTTTTTTAGGAGTTTAATTAGAAATGTATTTATAAATTTAGAAAAAACATATTAGTTAATTAGAAAATCAAATTTTAAAAAAAGCTTTTAAAATTCTTTTAGGATAAATATAAATAAATATTGACAAGTGTTAAGTTATAAATCTCTTAGATAACAAGTGTTAAAATATTAATATAAGCTAGAGACATGTGTCACTTTTATTTGCATTTTCTTTTAATTTTAATAAAAACTGAAATTAGCCTATATAAACCCTATCTTCTCTTCAGTTTCTTTTTTTTTTTAAATCTATGTTCATTTCTTAAAGAAAACTAGAATTATCCATGCAATCTTCACCCTTCAAAAACCAGAAAATCCTCAAACCAAAACCTGAAATTTTCCTCAAATAAAATCTAAAACAAATGCTCAGTTTAAAAACCTGTAATTCATTCCAAAACCTGAATTCCTTTCTCTGTTTTGAATTCCTTTCTCTGTTCAAATCAATATCATGTAAACCTCCTCAAGTTCAAATGAAAAATTGAAATTCCTCAAATTCAACACAATCCAGAAATGAATTTGAAGCCCTGTAACTCATTTTCCAGACCAAAATACCAAAACCTGAAACCATGTGCAAATCAAATCTGCAAAATTTATTTCCCTGTAACCTCCTTATACCAAATCTGCAAAGCCTACAAACACTCCACAAAACGTCAATCTCTATTTACATATCCAGTATGTAAACATCCTTCAAAACTGCATGCATGCAGCATGTTTTCAAAAAGTTCAAGCAAGTACTCCAGTTTTTAAATCGCAGCCATTTCAAAAATTCAAGCATTGCCAGTTTTCAAAATGCAAACCTGAAGCATTTCAGTTTAAAAGCAAATCAAAGGAATGAAGCTTTTCTGTTTCAAAAAGGCTTCAGTTTCAAGTTCAAATGTTTTGGCAAGTTTCCAGTTTTATCATCAAGATCAAGTTCTTTGCATTTCTTTATAAGGTGAGTAACTTTTTAATTAAAAGTTAAGTAGACAAATAAAGTTGCTTTGAGTTTCTATGGTGAAAATGCTCTGCATGTTTATATATATAAGTGTAGTACTTTTATTTATTTGGTTGTGTTCAGAAGTGTGCATGTCTGTGTTACATTATTCCCCTGTTCTTATTTCAGGATCATCAAGTTTAAACAAAATTTCATGCTGCACTTACTCTGATTTCATATAGGATTTGGTTATCAAACATTAAATGTTTTTTAAGCTAAGATTCAATATTAAAAATGAATTTAAGTAGAAATATTTAGCAACTCATCTGGGAAATAGAATTCAGCAAAAATTCTTATAAACATGATAAATCCAGTTACTTTAATTTTAATGTTTCAAATTTATGACTTGAATCCATTTTAGAAGTTAGGATTTTTAAAATTAAAATTACAATTTTAAATAAAGGAATGAATGTGAATTTGGGATTTGTCTGGAAATGGGTTTTAGGGCAAGTTCTGGTGGTCAGAACATTTAGGGTGGTTGGCAATTCTACTGGAGATGGAGGAAGGATCAGAGTTGTTGGGACAAATGATGAAAACGTTGAATGATCGCCGTAGTGACGGCGGTAAGGTGATTTGGGTTTCTAAACCTAGTTTTGGATGTGGCCAGTGATCATTCCTTCACCTCTGGACGATCGAGTGGGTCGTGGATGAAGGATGTGGTTGTGTAGGTGTTCGGCAAGGTGTAGACGAAGGGGTTCACCCTCCGGTGGTCAGAGGCGTGTGAGCGATGAGTTTTCTGGCAGTGGTTAATTCCAGTTTCAACTGGACAGTTCAATCGAGGTAGCTCGATCTTGTTTCTAGGATTGTTGTGGTTACCTAAATGGTCAAATGGTGGAAGGAGGTCAAATGGGTCATGTCAATGATGGTCGTTGATGCCGGAAGTCCACCAGTGTTAGGTGCAGGTGCACATGGTGATCGGTGCAACATTGGGGTTGTTTTTTTTTCTCGAGTAGGGTCTCGGGGTATAAGGTAAATGACTCGGGGGAAACTCGCATAATTTATTGTTGTGTATCGAGTTGTTTCTGGGGTCTTTTACAAGCCTGGTTAAACTGTTAAGTTTAACAGTTTTAAAATTTTGACTAAAACAGTTTTTAAATTTTCAAGTCAAATTATTTAAAAGAAAGATGATGTTCTTGGTTCATGTACACATGGGTTGAACCCAAATTGAAATGTTTAACCAGATTTTTAATTTAAAATAAAGTAAGTTTTAAATTTTGAATAATTAAGGTAAATTAATTTCTTGAAATTCATTTCTTTGAATTAAGTTTTTTTATATAAATGAATTTGTATGAATGGTTTTAAATGTTTTAAGTTAAAACCTTATCGTTATTTTCGAACTTATTTTGGAAATATAAAAGGAAATTTATAAGGTAATGTTTTTTTAATTAGCTAATGAATAATGATTTATAAATTAACAATTAAGGTTTTCAAGTAATTTATTAACTTGAAACTAAGGATTGTTAATTAATAATTAAAGGTGGGTAATTGATGATTACTTTATATTTTAAACTAATTAATGAATTAAGTTAAGTAAAGATTTCAAGGTTAATTAAAGATAATGTTTTATCTTAAGGATAATTAAGTTTTAATGAGTTGTAATTAATTAGTTAATTAAGAAATATCAAGTTTAATTAATTAATTTAATTAATTATTTAAAAGGGGTAATTAAGTAATTAATTAAGTATGATAATTAATTTAATTAACTAATAATTATGATGGATTAATTAATGATTAGAGATTAATTAAATTACAATTAGAAATTTATTAATTAAGTAATTAAGGGTTAATTAAACTAGTAATTAAGTGATTTTTGGGTTTTCTTGATTAATAATTAAGAGGTTTAATCTATAAGCAAGTTAATTAAGAATTAATTAACTATTATTAAAGGTTAATTAATTGTAATTAAGGATTAATTAATTACAATTATGGATTAATTAATTTGTAATTAAGGTTGTTGATTAATAATTAAGTTTTATTAATTAATGATTAAGAGATGATTAATTAGTTAATTAAGGTTAATTAATTAATTATAAAAAGTAATTAGGGATTGATTACTTTGTATTGAAGGATTGATTAATAATTAAGATTTATTGATTAATAGCTGAAGGTAATTAATCTATAATTAATGATTAATTTGGTTAAAGAGTAACTAAAGGATGAATTACTCGATTATGATTTATGAGGTGATTGTGATCATGTTAAGTTAATTAATTTGTTAATTAATTGAAGATAGTCACATGATAAATGATTAAGTATGCTTACTTAATGAGTTTTGATAAGAGTAATTACTTAAAATAAGTAATTGATGAATAAATTACAGGAGGTAATTGAGATAAGTGAAATTACTTATTGGGAAGTAATTTTAAATGGATAATTACTTGGTAAAGTAATTAAGGATTTATTACTTGGTGTAATAAATCAAAGGATTCATAAATGTAGTTAAAAGTAATTAAGAGTAATTTATTACTGTTTATAATTATTTAAGTTAATTTAATTTATTTAAGCATGATTAATTAATGTAACTAATTAAGCAATAATGTAATTAATTTTAGTTAATTAATTAATGGAAGTAGTTAATTAAGATTCATTAATTAATATGATTAATGAGGATAATTAAGGATTAATTACTTAATTAAGGGATAATTAATCAAGGTTGATTAAGTAAGATGATGAATAATTAATTGGTTTAATTAATGGATAAGTAAGCAAGATTTATTATGATTAAGATAATTAATTTAATTAATTTTAAATTAATTAAGAGATGAAGTAATTAATTTAATTCATTTTAAATTAATTATAAATGGTGTGATTTATAGATCATTGCTCATGGATGGCTGATTTATTTTGAATGACTTGGTTGTTTGATATCTCTGATGAGATATATGTGATATATGATATGGATGCTTTGGTTGCATTGAGATGATAGTAAGTTATCTATTTATGATGATAACATGAATTATCTGTTGTGATGATAATGTAGATTATCTATTGTGATATTGTGAATTATCTATCTGTGTGGATATAGATAGTTGAATTGAATTGTTTAACCTTAAACAACTTGGACCTAAAAGATACGTTTTGAATTTCGATGAGACCGGGATCGGGTTTCCATATTTGGATATCCGAAAACCACATCGATCCAAATTAACGATAGGTCGTGAATCACAAGTGAAGATGAAGATTCAGAGTGCAAGGGTTATTGTCGTTAACTCTGAGGGTGATTCCTAAATGAGGGTAACGAGATAATGCCTTCGGTTTCGTTCGAACACGGAACGAACTTGTATGGATTGAATGCTTTCAGAACATCGTCGGGTGGACGATGAGCATTCTAAGTGATGTGTTCACTAAAGGTAATCGTAGCCTCAAGCCTCATCAACCGGGAATGGCTAAAACAGGGGAGGTGCAGCAAGGTTAAGTGGGTCATGCCCAAGTGGGACGAGATTTTCCCCGGTCTAGAGGTCCCTTTTTATTCGGCTTTGTGGGCGGTTGCTAGCTACAACCGCGGGGTTGTCTTGTTCGGAACTGTTCCGTAAGGAATGGTTTCGGTCTTGTGTTGCAGGGGATTGGGAGTGATCCTCGGTACGGCGATCTAGTCCACGTACTGTGACGGGCGGCACCCCGGTAGCCCTACCATTGTATGGAATCCAAAATCCAATAAGTACCATCGGATTTGATTGTATTACCCACTTTTATGGATAGCAACTGGAATTTAATAGATGTAACAATTTCGGCTATTTCATATTTACTTGAAAACCTGGAGGATTCAGATTGGCTTGACGAATCCTGGAGGAGCAATAGAGCGGGAGGCTTCTGCGTATAGATATATAGTATTCCGCTATGTGTTCTCTGAGTCATGTGTCTGTGTTGTATATATTGAGTTGTATAACTAGAGTGGTGTTCATAACCGTCTAATATGTGTTGTTTTAGCTGTGTATCTCTGATGTATACGATGTTATGTAATATATTTTGCGATTAATATAATTTATTCGTTCCGCTGTTTAGATTCTGATGTTGTTTCTTTCTTTCTTCTCTGTCTTTTCTCCTTCCTATCCCTTTCTTTCTTAAAAATAATGCGTCTTTCTGTGGAGAGAAAGTCGGATCATTTCATCGATGTTGTTGTAAAAGAGTTTCACCCCTTTTATAAATCAATTTGAGATTGGCGGGACCGCCGACTCATTATAAAATCATTCAAAGTGGAGTTATGGGATACTCCAGAATCAAAAGACGACGAATAGTGAGGGATACGAATGGATTTTGGAACCGCAGAGGAACATTCCAAAATTCAAAGGAATCGAGTCAAAAAGGAAGAGATTCAAACTCGAATGAAAGTGATTCTGTAAATACATTTACCATATATGCTAATTTGCCTAGAGCCAAATCTCTGATACCACATGTAACGACCCGATATTTTCAAGCATTCGCATCTGCACGTGTCGGACTTGAATTGTTCAAAATACCGCGTTGTAAGTACAATTTGGCAATCTCATCATATACAGTAAATAAGTAATCACATAATCACAGATATAGAGTAAATAATAATGCAGCGAAAGTAAAAGAGATAGTAGCTCATGAAGCTACTATGTATATATAAAGTACATCAGAGTTAAACAAGATACAACAGAAGAGTAACAAGATACATCAGGTACAAATCAGAATACATCATTGGAATCATTAGATACTGAAAGCAAAATAGATGGTTGGATCTTCAAGCAAAGCTCCAACTCCGAAGGTGAGTCTTGAATGCTGAATCACTTAGTCTTACCCGAGCGTAAAGCAAAACACAAAACACTCGAGTTAGGACATAAATACTTATGAACTGTAAATTAACTCAAGTGAACAGTAACAAAATGCATCAGTAACTTAAAGGATGCTTGGGATCGCCTATCGTTTTAAGGATCCGTTAAACTATTTCCTATGTAGTAATATTCGCTATTATAATAATGTCTACAGTAAAGTAAACTTACTTTAAAATAGCGTTAAGGAGTGATCCAATATTCCCCTTAACACGTAATAGTGCCAATAGTCTATACAGTACCTGCATATCTCTTGATCGGGAGACTATGAGAAGATACTCCATAGGTATGACACAAATCAAACTCGTAGTAAGGCTCGCTATGGTAGGTGACACGGCACACAAGACAATGCCATGGTAGATATACCAATTACGCACATGGGCTGGTGCTAACGTAGCAGCCACTATGCCCACCTTGGAACACACTCCCAATCAATATCGGATGATGGCCATCAAATCAATCACAAGTAAGTGTATAGTATCGAAGAAATGTGTCTGATAGGAGGAATGACCACACTTAGCCTGAGATCGCTCCTGTTTTAGCCACCTTATGCCAACTCATGGGAGTCGGGTCCACGTTCATACCTCAATAGGATCATCGCCACCATCCTACTTCATTCTAGAAGCTCCATCGTCCACACGGTTGTTAAAGTTATTTTCGGACTTGGCAGAGAGTATGACAACTTCTGATCCTGGTCTCTTTAACAACCAATTGTTATTATAACGCCGTAGTCATTTCAAAATAGTTCATACTTCAAAATCAAATCATTTCATTTCCAAACTATATTCCTTTCAAAATAGTTTATACTTCGAAACTAAAAACATTTTTTATTTCAAACTATATTCAAATCAAAATATTTTATACTTCGAAACCCAAACCATTTTATTTCAAAACTATATTCAAATCAAAATAGTTTATACTTCGAAACCAAAACCATTTTTATTTCAAAACTATATCCAAATCAATATGATATTATTTCCATTTCAAACATACATTCACCTTTTAAAAATCATAATACTTTCAAAGTTATAACTCTTTCGAAACCAAAATACTTGAAATCATTACACTTTGAAAATCATAACATTTTGAAATCATACATTTGAAATCATGGTACCTTCCTTTAATTCTTTACATTTTACAAATTTATTCAATTAAACCCAAATTTTCAAATTTCAAAACTAAATTTGAAAATCTCATATATACACAAATATATATATATATATACATACATACATAAAACTCACTTTCATATTATTTAGCTTTGGAATAATCACTTAATAAAATACAATATCATTAAAATAAACCCGAACTACAAGTTAACCAATTATCCTTTCATACTAATATAAACTACAAATGTTCATTTATCGAATAAATCGAACAAATAAAAATCAAATATCATTCCAAATTCGCATTTTTTATCAAAATAAAGATCATGTCATTCATAACCATTTCAATCATTAAAATATCATATCCTTTCAAAACCTCATTATCAAATCATTATTTGAATTAAAAACCAAATATTCAAATTTAAATACCTTTTAAAAATCAATTACGTCATTCATTTATTATTTCAAATATCATTACAAAACACATTTCAAAATTCCATTCAAAAATTCATTTATCTCATTACATTTCATTCCATTTAACTCATAACAAAATAAACATTACTTAAATTCAAATTCAATTTAAATTCCTTAAAAATTCAAATTTAAAAATTAAAATATATTCAAAACTCCTTAAATTTCATAAATAATCAATTCCAAAAGTTAAATCATTTAATACTTTAAACTATAACTCAAAACATTGTCTAATTTCAACAAAGACAGCATTTATAAAGTGTTATCGTAGCTTATAGTTTCCAAACTAGTTTAGTTCAGGAATAACAGCATTTATAAAATGCCGTAATAGGTATTTGGTTATTTCAAACATAGTAAAATTCAAAAACAATAGCACTTAAAAATGTCGTCATAAGACCACAGCATTTTTTTTGAAATGCTATTAATAAAATTCCAGATTTTAATATAACTTCAAAAACAACAACACTCCAAAATTTTTGTTATTTTAAACTTATAAATCATATTTCTGGACTTCAAAATTTCACATTTAAATAATTTTAACATATGATTTATCATAACAAAATTTTATACTTAACTATCCAATTTAAAACTCAATTCATTTGTTAAGTCAAAACTCACTATTTTCTTAACTTGTAAGTTTAACAAAACTTAACAATTTACTTCAAATATCATTTCAAAACTTTAAATTTAATTTCCATTATTTTCTTACATTTTAATAAGTATAATTTAAAGTCAAAATCACACTTACTTCAAATTTACATACTTAAATTCACAAATTCAAAACTTAATATTTAGCTTTCTCAAAACCATAAATATATATTTTTAAATCAAAATTTCATGCTTTAAAAATACATATCATAAGAAAAATCATTTAAAAATATACCACGGGGTCTGTATAAAATTTTCTAAGCTAGGTCAAGTGATACAGATATGTATCATTTCAATCCGCAATTTAAAAAGAAAACCCCGGTTCTATCATTTCAAACCCGCAATCCCAAGTCAAATAAAATACAATAAAAATCACTTGAGCCTATCATTTTAGCTCATAATGGTTTTTCCCTATTCTGATGTCCGTTCGAGTATGTATCATTTCAACCCATAGTGATTCTATTCTAACAAGGAACTTGCAGTGTGAACACATGCATAAACAATATAAACAATTATACTAACATGTCAATGTCACAATATACTGTCATATATCATATGTCAAGTGATAATTAACAAAGTTAACATGGTAATAACATGAAATTACATATCATATAATCATCATTAACTTGCATAAACATTTTAATTACTAATCACTTGTCATCCATATACCATTTCATAAGTAATAATGTCAGAGTGAGAAGGACTCACCTTTATCAAAGCAAGAGACCAACACAACACCCACAAGAACGATTCCAAAAGCACGACAAGCACGATTAGATTTGAATGAATGGAGAGCCTTGATATTGATCTTGTATACAACAAATAAACAAGACAATATAAACGTATATACAATACAATGATTTATTTGAAACAAAATGAAAATTTGAATTAACAAAGAACATCACCAAGCTTTAACACAAAAGCGCTTGACCATGACTCGACATAGGCTCGGCCACTTCAATATTTTGCTCGGCCATGGTGTAAATATGGTGGTTAGGTCTCGGGTTTGGTATCATATAGGCACGGCTACATAGGGATGTGAAGAGGTAGGAGTTACAAGTGGAGGAATACAAGGAACAAGTACCATAGGTTGAGTTTTTGTGCACATAGGCTCGGCCTATGCAATGTTGGGCTCGGCCATGCACTGGTTCAGGCCAGGTCAAAGGTCATGCTGGTGGTCAGAGGTTAGGTAATAATGGTGGTGGAGCTAGGGGAGGTGGACGAGGCAAGATATGAAGGTGGTGGTGAAGTTTAGGTCGGCTAGGCATTGTTTTCATGGATTTTTGCAAAGTTTTGTGATGTTTTGCTTATGCTATTGCCACAGCCAGATCTGATCTGAGGCTAAGGTGTTTGGCAGTGGATGATGAGAAGGAGAAGATGGCGGTGGTGGTCGGAGAAGATGGTGGTGGTTATGGTCGAGCAAGACAAGAGGAAGCAAGGCCAAAACAATGGAAAAATGAAGAAGAGAAGTAGAAAGAAGAAGCCATTACTTACCAAAATTATTGGCCATGAGAAATGAAAGCGAGAAGGAAGTTTTTCATGTGAAAAATGAATGGAAACACATGGCTAGCAAAAAGAAGTGTACGGCCAAAACAAGGAGAATGAAAGGCCAAAGGAAATGAAAAGACTAGGCAAATGAAAAGTCACAAGTAAATGAAAAGACTTTATCTCTTTGAATTTCCAATTTTAATAATTCACTTTAAACAAATAAAAATAAAGTAAATAAAAATAAAAAGCTGAACAAAATAAAGTGGAAATAAAAATAAAATAATATCTTAGGAAAATAGAAAATAAATAAAGAAAATACTTTATTTAATTGAAATTAGAATTTAAAATTGTAAACAAAATACAACTAACATTGAAAAATTTCAACTACACTTTTAACATGTTTTAAAAATAAAATATATCCATAAAAGGTCATGTTACACATGTAACATAAATTAGAATATGACATGACAAACAAAATATTATTTATATAAATTAAAATAAACAATTTTGTTTAATAAAACAATTTACATACAATGGTCTAAAAAACATAACTTTCACAATATTAATCGGATTCCAGCGAAACGAAAAGCGGTATACTTAAAGTTTTATTTACTTTCATAATAAAAGATAAAATTCAAAAATTCAAATCTTTAAATTTTTAAATTAAAAGTCAAAGTTTGACCACATTGACCAAAATTCACATTTCTAGAAAATATTATATTTAGCCATGTTTGAAATTATAATTCGCATAGAAATCAAAATTTATTTTAAAATAATTTTTTTTTCATTTTAATAAATAAAATAAAGTTTTTAAATCAAAAATTCAATTAAAATAATTAAATACATAACTAAAATAATCACAAAATACAGGGTTGTTACAATTCATGCACGTAAATCATGCACAATTATTATATGGTAAAACATAGAAACTTGACGAATTAAAAGGAAATAGATTTTTTACAGTCTGACATACGAATACAGTAATAGGTGATTGTTTCTCATTCCTTTATTGGAAAACTTTATAATTTAATTGCCTTACAATTTTCTTATGCAGTTTCACGTAATTGAAGCTTTGTCCCATATATCACCAACCAAAGGTAGGTAAATTGAAAGAGATAAGAATTATAAACAAAATATTCGAAAATTACATCAATCAAATTAGATGATCCAAATAATAAAAAGTGGAAATTTTTTATTCATGCATGTACATTAATGCACATGTTTATCTAATTCATGCACGTCCCGCTATTGATTCATGCCTAATTTAAAAAATAGTAGTAATGCATGTCTAAAAGGTAGGATTTAATTATTTTGTGGCATTTGTAGATTCATTTTTTGATTGTTAGACATATAATCTTGGATTTTCTTTCTTGCTTGCTTTCAATTCTTTGTTTAATCATCAGCATACTAGGATGTTTATGGTAAATTCCATATTTATATAATTGTATATATGCTCACATTCTGCACTTCAATAAAATTAATAATAATATTCATTTTGAATTACAATGTATACCGTGCCATTTCTATTTATAAGCATCCTTATATTACAGCAATCTTGCTACAAAAAAACAAAAAATGCATCTTTTCAAAAATATCTGAAAAATATAAACAAATATTTTAAAATTAGACCAATCAAATTAGACCAGTCAAATTAGACGAATCCAAATAATAAAGAGTGGACATTTCTTTATTCATGCATGTACAATATTATACATGTCTACCTAATTCATGCACGGTCCATCACTGATTCATGCCTAATTTAAAAAAATAGTAGTGATGCATGTCTTAAAGGTAGGATTTAATTATTTTGCGGCACTTGTAGATTCATTTTGTGATTGTTAGACATACAAGCTTGATTTTCCTTGCTTGCTTTCAATTCTATGTTTCATTAAAATTAATAATAATATTCATTTTGAATGACATTGCATACCATGTTATTTGTATTCATAAATATCCATATATTACAATAATCTTGCTACAAAACAACAGAAAATACATCCTTTCAAAAACTTCCCAAATTGGTTTATTTACTACTATGTTTAGTTACTATTATTAACAAAAATATACATCTACATTCCAATAAATTGCTTGATGTGATAAGAACATCGGGTAACACTACTCCAGGAAGTGATAAAACTATTTTGTTAATGGAGATAGTTCATTTGCACACTGAATATACTAAAATATAGGTAACTTCTGTAACATAGTAGGTAATAACTTATTTGTTTATAAAGATGTATTCATGCACATAAATCATGCACAATTATTTATGTGGTAAAACCTAGAAACTTGACGAATTAAAAGGAAATAGATTTTTTACAGTTTGACATACACATGCAGTAATAGGTGATTGTTTCTCATTCCTTTGTTGAAAAACTTTATAATTTAATCCTCACAATTTTTTAGGCGATTTCATGTAGTTGGAGCTTTGTCCCATATATCACCACCCAAAGGTAGGTAAACTCAGCGTTTTGCTCTTAAACATTCACTATTTTTATCTTGCTTTATTTTATACATAGTTTTTTGATAACTTAGTTAGGAACAAATATATAGGATTAATGTAGTCGACAACATTTTATACAGTTTGCGATATCGTAATAATTAGAAATAATAAAAAAATATCACTTCCATCCAGACTACAAAATAGCAATAAATTATTCAAACCTCATCCAATGAAAAATTAAAATTTCCTAACAATTTTCGGACAAACCAAAATACCTTTTTTGACATAGATTCCTCCTAGTTTTTAAAAAGATATTATACCTTTTCGATGTGAACTGTAGGAAAAAAATTCATCGAGAAATATTTGGGGTTAAGTGTTGATTGATGCACTTCTATGGTGGTAGGCAATGCAAAGTGAGATTTCCTTGGAAGGTGAGGGCTAGTGTGCCTAATCTATCATCATGGTCGGTCCGAGATGGATGTTGGCTTCAGATCTGAGCCTATGCAACCTTATGTTGAATATAGGAAGGGTGTCATTATTAGTGTGGACTAAGCTGTCACCACGGCCGATCCGAGAGCGAATGTTGGCTTCTGATCTGAGACTATGCAACCTCAAATTGAACATAGGAAGGACATCATCATGACTGTGGATAAAGGTTTGCCCAGTAAGAGATGGTGGCTCATAGACGTGGGGTGCTTATGAATGGCGCTGTTGGTGGCTTGAGATCGATGGTGAAAAGAGAGAGCGGAAAATTGTCTTCAGGTGGAAAACGTTACATGAGTGATTAATAATTTGGTACAAATTGGAGGAAGTTGAGTTGATAATAATGAGAGTTGTCAATGTGCCGAGTAAATGGGGGAGAAAATTGATGATTTTATGTGAAACAAATTAGGATTTGAACAAAATTTAATTGATAAATTAGGGTGTGCCATTGGAGGTGAAGGAAAGATGAATAGTCGATGAAGGTAGACTGAGAAAAATTAGTAGCGATGTGTTATCGTATCAAAAGAAGAAGCGCTCCAGAATATGGAAAGACAAAATGACAATGCCGCCCTCCTTTGTTTTTCTCGTATGGTCATTGCACTAAGGTTAATTTTGAAAGTTCGAAAAAGGCTTCACTAGGGGAAGTATTTGCTTATATATATATATATATATATATATATATATATATATATATATATAAGACACACACACAAGAGTTCATATACACACAACCACTCACACAAATAGACACAGCTACTCACAAGTCACACACGAATACTTGCAACACAGCACACAATCAATAACATACATACACATAATACATAAAAAATAGAAACGCATGCATAAAATACTAGAAAATAGCTACATATGCAATACACTTCCCACAAAAACACAGCCTAAAAAATATACACATATATAAAAACAAACATGCAAAAATATAAAGTGCACATGCATTGGTAATACATAATACAAATGGACACACAAAATTATCCCCACACACCATATCACGCATGTCCATAACATAGCAATATGCCTGAATATATACATATACATACCCACACATATATCAGATCACACACATAATGTACACAGACAGAGTAATATACATGCACACACACTGTAACAACCCGATATTTTCAACCATTTGCATCTGCATATGTCGGACTTGAATTGCTCAAAATACCGCGTCATAAATAAAATTTGGAAAATCTCAGAATATATAGTAAATAAATAGTCACAGATCACAGACACAGAGTAAATAATAATGTAGCGGAAGTAAAAGGGATAGTAGTTCATGAAGCTACTATATAATAATAAGATACATAAGAGTTAAACAAAATACAACAGAAGAGTGACAAGATACATCAGGTACAAATCAGAATAGATAACTAAAATCACTGAATACTGAAAGCAGAATATATGGCTGGATCTTCAAGAAAAGCTCCAACTCCGAAGGTGAGTCCTGAATGTTGAATCACTCGATCTGACTCGAGCGTAAAGCAGAACACAAAACACTAGAGTCAGGACATAAATACTTGTGAACTGTAAATCAACTCAAGTGAACAGTAACAAAATGCATCAGTAACTTAAAGGATGCTTGGGATCGCCCATCCTCTAAGGATCGTCAAACTATTTACTATATAGTAATATTGGGCTATAATAATGTCTACAGTAAAATAAACTTACTTTAAAATAGTGTTTCGGGCTTACCCATATCACCCTTCACACATAATAGTCCCAATGTCCATCCAATATCACCATATCTCTAGATCGGGAAACTATCAGAGGGTACCACACGGGCTACGGGAGAAAAACAAACTCGTAGTAAAGGCTCGGTATGGTAGGTGACACGGCACACAAGGCAATGCCAGGGTAGATATACCAATTACGCACACGGGCTGGTGGTAACGCAGCGGCCACATATGCCCACCTTGGAACACACTCCCAATCAAAATTGGAGGATGGCCATCTAATCAACCACAAGTAAGAGTATAGTATCGAAGGAATGTGTCCGACCAGAGGAGCTACCCTTTTGGTCCGAGATCGCTCCTGTTTTAGCCAACTTATGCCAACTCATGGGAGTTGGGCCCACATAATATACCTCAAGAACGACGCCACCATCCTACTTCATTCTGGAAACTCCACCGCGTGCACAGTTAAAGTGGTTTTCGGAGTTGGCAAAGAGTATGACAACTTCCGATCCCGGTCTCTTTAACAACCAATCGTATTATAACGCCGTGGTCATTTCAAAATAATTTATGCTTCAAAAAGATCAAATCATTTCATTTCAAAACTATATTCCTTTCAAAATAGTTTACACTTCGAAACCAAAACCATTTTTATTTCAAAACTATTTATTCAAATCAATACAATATTATTTTCATTTCAACATGTATCAACTTTCAAAATCATAATACTTTCAAGGTTATAACTCTTTCGAAACTAAAATACTCGAAATCATTACACTTTGAAAATCATAACATTTTGAAATCATTCTTTAATTCTTTTCATTTTACAAATTTATTCAATTAAACCCAACTTTCAAATTTCCAATTTAATTCAAATCAAACCATCATTTCAATTCCATTTAGTTTTCCAACAAAACATTTCAAATCTTATAAATTTCACATATAGATTTGATCCACCAAACAAACTATTTAATTTTTAATATATTTCAAAGCTTTAATATACCATATTTCAAAACTAAATTTTTATAATTTCATATATTACAAATTTAACTTCATTATTATTTAGTTTTGAAATATTCATTTCATAAATCCAATTGAAATAAACACAAATTACAAATAAACCAAATATTCTTTCATACTAATATAAACTTTAAATATTCATCTATCAAAATCAATTATCATTCCAAATTCATATTCTTTATCAAAATAAAGATTTATATCATTCAAAACAATTAAAATATCATATCCTTCAAAACCTCATTATCAAATCATTATTTAAATTCAATTTTAAATATTCAAATTTAAATATCATTTAAAAATCAAATATGTCATTCATTTATTATTTCAAATATCATTACAATATACATTACAAAATTCCATTCGGAAATTCATTTATCTCGTTACATTTCATTCCCTTTAACACATAACCAAGTAAAACTTATTTAAATTCAAATTCAATTTAAATTCCTTAAGATTCAAATTTACATATTAAATTTTATTCAAAACTCCTTATATTTCACAAATAATCAATTTCCAAAAGTTAAATCATTTAACACTTAAAAAATATAATTCAACTAGTGTTAAAATCTATAACCTTTCAAAACATTGACAAATTATAGCAACGACAGTATTTATAAAGTGCTATCATAGCTTGTAGTTTCCAAAATAGTTTAGTTCAAGAATAACGGCATTTATAAAATGTCGTAATAGATATTTAGTTACTTCAAATATAGTTAAGTTCAAAACAACAGCATTTAAAAATACTGTCATAAGACTACGGCATTTTGGAAATGCTATTAATAAAATTCTAGATTTTTATTTTAACTTTTCATAAAACAATAATGTAACAACCCGCATATTTATCGAGTTTACATTTAAATATTTTTATTTAAATATTAAATCGTTAATCGGATTTTGGTCCGAAAAAACTACTTTTTGCAAACGGTCAAATTAGGACTCGAGACCACTTCCATTGAGTTCGAAATGTCGTTTACAACGTTTTAAGTATAAACATCGATAGGTTTGGAGTTAGTGAAATTTCACTAACTTTTCCCGCTTTGGACTTTGGGTTAGTTTAGCCTATTAAGCCCAAGTTCCAACCCTCTTCTCCTCACTCTTCATAAATTTCCTAACTAACTCAAGCTTTGGCATTAATGGTGAAGAGAATGGGAAATTAAAACTCCAAGCTCAAATTCAATTGCAACTCCATCATTCAACTCCAAATTCAAGTAGAAGATATTGGATTCAAGCTTTGGATTGCTTCCCCTTGCTTTCAAGCTTCATCTTCATAAATTTTAGTGCAAAGGTGAGATTTTTATCTCACAATTCTAGCCTATAACTATATTGGACTGTTGGGAATGATTCCCTATCATTTTTGCATGCATGTTAGCATTTGGTTTGGATTGGATTGGCAAAAAACTCCAATTTTTAGCGTTTTGTTGAATTTTCCGCACTTGAGTCGCTGAGTCGTTGGACCCTTGAGTCGCTGAGTCGTTGGACCCTTGAGTCGTTGAGTCGTGGACCCTTGAGTCGCTGAGTCGTGGACCCTTGAGTCGCTGAGTCGTTGGACCCTTGAGTCGCTGAGTCGTTGGACCCTTGAGTCACTGAGTCGTTCACCCTTGAGTCGCTGAGTCGTTCACCCTTGAGTCGCTGAGTCGTTGGACCCATGAGTCGCTGAGTCGTTGGACCCTTGAGTCGCTGAGTCGTTGGACCCTTGAGTCGCTGAGTCGTAGACCCTTGAGTCGTTAGGTCGTATGACCCTTGAGTCGTTAGGTCGTTAGACCCTTGAGTCGTTAGGTCGTATGACCCTTGAGTCGTTAGGTCGTTAGACCCTTGAGTCCTTAGGTCGTTAGACCTCATTTTATCTTCACTAGGTCGTACCGTTTTGGTCGGGGCGCTGCCCCGCACCCCGCCGGGGGCGCTGCCCCCTGGACCCCCGCGACCTGACCGGGCAGGTCGAACCCCGTAAGCGGTGGCGTTGCCCCCGCACCCCCACCTTGGGGGGTTGCCACCCCCCCTGGACCCCCCCTCCGTAGGGGATCTTATCTGAAAAACATTGAGCTGATTTCCTGGGAATTTATTCGCATCTCCGTATGCGATCTTTGTGACTGATTGTTTCTACACTTGCTTATGTGTTTTGTCACTTTATAATATAAAGGTTTCAATACTAGTAGTAAATATCAAAACTCTTTTAACAAACAATTTCAACTCTATTTTTAATAACAAAGCTCTTTTCTTAAACCGTTTTCCAATCTATTAGTATATACAAGCCTTTACCTCACTCGGATGAGAAATCTAATTAAACGATCCTGTAGACCCATCACTTATTCTCCAAGATCACAGAAAAGATCCAAAACACTACAGAGCTACTTCACAAACTTACCCAAACTTATAGCTCAGTTACGATCAGAGAAAACTTATCCAAAATTAAACTTCCGACTTCAGAGTCCAAATCTCTTCGACTCTTATCCACAAAATCTCTTCGGACGATCTTGAGCTACCTACAGCCTACCCGCTCAGCTCAACCTACGCTGATGCTTCTAGAAACAAACCAGACCAATCAACTCAACAAAATGATCTCCTCAAGATCAACCAAGACCAAGAACTCAAACTCAACTCCTCAACATCAGAAAACAACAACTTACTTCTCCTGTCCAGAAAGAAAAGCAGATACACTCCCCAACTGCTTCCGCTGCTCAACTCTGATCCGAAGAAGAGAATTGTTGAAGAAGAACACAAGCACAACTCAACAACATACCCCAAAGATATGGTTCAACAAATCCATAAGAATCATTCAGGAGTTCCTCCAAAAACTCCAAGCTGCTACACCAACTCAATCTCCTAGAACCATTCTACTATTAGGCTGAACCACCCGAACCACTTCTGGAATCCCAGCCGATAAGGAAGCTCAATCTCCAGATGCAAACCAAACTCTGACTTCCTGAAGACATTCAGGAAAACTCAGATAACCCAAGAGAACACTCCATCAATCGCAAGTCACTTTTGCGATCAACCCAAACCAAATCCAAGGAAAACCGTTCTCTCTTAACCAAATATAACAACTTAAACTTAATTAGTCAACCCATCGAAGTAACGGGTCTACTAAACTGCTCCTGAACTCTACTTCAGAAAAACTGCTAAACCAAAAGATCTCTTGCCAACACTGAGAACATTTCAAACTGCACTGCTGCCACAGATGCCAAAGAATTCCAAAACGAAGCTCTCCGAGAAACTCGGACTTCAAAACAAACAAAAACTCAAGCTGACCACAGCCACAACACTGAAGCAGACTTGCTTCCTTAACTTGTCCAAAGAAAACATCTTCGGGAACATCCATATTCACTGCATCTCATTACGCAGCTACTACTTCCTGAGGTATCAAAATACCATCACTTGCTTCTGCCAACCAACAGATCCAAACTCTACTCATCAAAATACCATCACTACAGATTTTAAAATATGAAACCCAAATTTTAAAAATAAACAGAAAACAGGTTTAAATGCTTGGAATTTTAACTCAAATCAAAATTCAACTTGAATTTAAATCTAAAATACAAACTTGAATTTTATTTTAAACTTAAACTTCTTAAAACCTAAAAACTACAGGTTTGATAGGTTTTGAAAACCCAGATTTCAAAAATAAACAGTTTCCCCTGAAACCTGTTAATCTACAGGTTCTACCCAAGAACCTCATTTTCTACTTCGAGTTTCCCTCACACTTACTCCGAGTTCCACACTACCCTGCTTCGAGTCATTCTTCCACTTTCCCCACAACTTCCCTGCAACATCCAAAATCAAAACAGTATGCCTGAAAACATGTCGCTGCCACCACTGCCGATCACTCGTGATGATCCAACAACCTCCAAAACCCCTCAATACCCTAACTACAACACCAGGTTGAACAAAAGTTCAAGCATTCCAATATTAAGCTCTGAAACCCCCAAATCAAAACCTGTAAAAAGTATTACAGGTTTACATTCTAACCTGTCAACGGCGAGTGCTTGTCGTTCCGATCATCTGATGATCAAACCTTTCGGCCCCGAGTTCCCTCACCCATCATCTACACCATCACCAACTTTCATAACACTCGATCATTCCCTCTCTTCACACTGACTAAAAGCTTAGACCCACTTCCAAAACTAGGTTTAGCTGAAATTTTTTAAACTGTACTAACTCTAAACAGTTTTAAATAAATCACTTATTTTTCTGAGGATCAATGATCCTTACTCTATGACTCAGGAGAGTTTTAAGTTTCCTTAAACTACAGTTTGCAAGAATTTTGCTTATACTCAGTTTTGGTTTAAGAATAAACTGTTTCATTGTCAAGCACCTAAAAATACTAGAACTTGATTTAAAAATCAAGCTTCAATTAATACATAGTTTTGTGATTCTGAAATACCATGTTAACTCATTGAAAATTTGTTTTGAATTAACATGCAGAGTCCACACTACTTATATCTTTAGCTTGCTAAAGTTTATTTATCTCCATGCAGTAATTAATTCACCTAAAAATATTTTGATTTTTAATCTAAATAAGCAAACAGTTTTAGTTATTTGAAGAACAGATTCTAACACAAATTTAACCATATTTGGTGGATTACTTTCAATAGGAAGATGAATTAGAGATCACAGTAGAGCATAAACATCATGTACATTCAAACTTATATAAGTACACAACATATTTATCTCAACATTTAACAAGCAACTTATTTAATTTGAGATATAAATGTTACTCACTTTTGAAAAATGCAGAGCTCAGTTGAATATGCAGAAAACTCAAAATTGCAGGCATTCCATCTCATACACAAACACAGTCATATCCTTCATACTTATCAGGCAACTAATTTAAGCAACTATATCATTTTAATTTAGTTTTAAAATAAATTGTTACTCACCTTTTCATGTATGCAGACCACTGATTAGCTCCTGTTTTGGATTTGCAGAAAACCAAAAATGCAGGCTTGACTAGATATACTTCATGTAGATGATGCAGTTGCTAATCTCCAAATGCATGCAGATGAAGGTGATGTAGTTTCTAACTTCTCACAAACATGCTGATGGTTGTGATACTCATCCCTCAATGCATGTTAATATTTCCATTTCCAGGCTTAAACAGAGGGTAGGAACATGCAGGCTCCATTTGATTTTGAAATGATGTGTAGAATTTGGTAACAGAGGTTGATTTGATTTTGAAGAGGTGGAGTATACATAATTTTTTTGTATTTGAATATGCAGGTTTTTACTTTGATTTTGAAATGCAGATTTGTGGATTTTCAGGGGTTTGGATTGTGGATATGAAAAATGAATTTGATCTTTTAATATGCAGGTTTATGAAGAGAATGCATAAATGAAGAAAATGAGTTTGATCCCCTTTTTTTTTCTTTTGATTTAGGAGAATGAACAATGTATGCATAAATGAAGATGCAACTAAACCAATGTATTTCAGATTTTAATAAAATTAAAAGAAAAAGAAAACTAAGATTTAACACATGTCCATTTCATAACACTTGTCAAAAGAATACATATAAATCAAACACTTGTTTTCTTAAAGATAATTAGTTTTTTAATTACAAATAAATGTTATATTAGCTTAACTTAAGTTGTTAATTTATATGTATAAATTTATAAATGAAAATAAAAACAAATCATGTTTACAAATGAAACTTATACAAATTATAGATTAAATCAATTAAACAATTTAGATTTTATTTTATTTTTGAATTTAAATCCAAACTAGATTCAAAAATCAAACAATTTTCAAATTAAGTTATAAATAGAAATTCAATTTGAACTAAAATTTACAAATGTTATTTAAAACTTATTAAAAAGTCATTATATTATCAATATTGCTTTTATAATCTTATTTTAAAAGAAATTACATTTTTATCAAATAAATATCCATTTTATTAAGTCATAAAAATCAATTTGTTAAATTTATCCTAAATTTAAAACAATATCAATCTATTTAAAATATAAACCATATATTCATATTGTAAATAGAAATCAATTTATTATTTTTAAAAAGATAAAATAACCAATTTAAATATTTATTGAAGAGGATTATTAAATTTATCTGAATAATTATTTACAGAACATCAATATCAATTTAATTTTAACACAGATTATTAAATTGATATTGTCAAAAATTCCGGGACGTTACAATCCTTCCCCCTTAAAAGAATTTCGTCCTCGAAATTTAAAACAAAGGTAATTTAATAATCTTATTAAATTTTAATTTAAACACAAGCATATATCAAACACATGTTAACAACCAACAACCAATTCAACCAGTCAAACAAATCTAATTATTCAGACAAATTCTGAATAAAATTTTATCGAGTTTCCCCTGTGTATATATATATCCACCGGGATACTCGCCCTAGAAAATCCAAACAAACAATACTATGAAGCTACAAAGCTCCTATACAACTATATCTATAACACTAGACAAAATATCAGACTACAAACGAGTCTGACTCAACAACCAAAACTCCAAAACTGCTGGTTCCACAACCAGAGACAGATCATACACCTACTCCCTCAGAGATACGTGAAACTCATCAATTCCCAGTTATCCAAACTGGCAACTCAATCCTGTAGACCCATCACTTATTCTCCAAGATCACAGAAAAGATCCAAAACACTACAGAGCTACTTCACAAACTTACCCAAACTTATAGCTCAGTTACGATCAGAGAAAACTTATCCAAAATTAAACTTCCGACTTCAGAGTCCAAATCTCTTCGACTCTTATCCACAAAATCTCTTCGGACGATCTTGAGCTACCTACAGCCTACCCGCTCAGCTCAACCTACGCTGATGCTTCTAGAAACAAACCAGACCAATCAACTCAACAAAATGATCTCCTCAAGATCAACCAAGACCAAGAACTCAAACTCAACTCCTCAACATCAGAAAACAACAACTTACTTCTCCTGTCCAGAAAGAAAAGCAGATACACTCCCCAACTGCTTCCGCTGCTCAACTCTGATCCGAAGAAGAGAATTGTTGAAGAAGAACACAAGCACAACTCAACAACATACCCCAAAGATATGGTTCAACAAATCCATAAGAATCATTCAGGAGTTCCTCCAAAAACTCCAAGCTGCTACACCAACTCAATCTCCTAGAACCATTCTACTATTAGGCTGAACCACCCGAACCACTTCTGGAATCCCAGCCGATAAGGAAGCTCAATCTCCAGATGCAAACCAAACTCTGACTTCCTGAAGACATTCAGGAAAACTCAGATAACCCAAGAGAACACTCCATCAATCGCAAGTCACTTTTGCGATCAACCCAAACCAAATCCAAGGAAAACCGTTCTCTCTTAACCAAATATAACAACTTAAACTTAATTAGTCAACCCATCGAAGTAACGGGTCTACTAAACTGCTCCTGAACTCTACTTCAGAAAAACTGCTAAACCAAAAGATCTCTTGCCAACACTGAGAACATTTCAAACTGCACTGCTGCCACAGATGCCAAAGAATTCCAAAACGAAGCTCTCCGAGAAACTCGGACTTCAAAACAAACAAAAACTCAAGCTGACCACAGCCACAACACTGAAGCAGACTTGCTTCCTTAACTTGTCCAAAGAAAACATCTTCGGGAACATCCATATTCACTGCATCTCATTACGCAGCTACTACTTCCTGAGGTATCAAAATACCATCACTTGCTTCTGCCAACCAACAGATCCAAACTCTACTCATCCAACCTCAAAAATTCAGACTCCAACCAATGGTAGTAATCGTGTAACACACAATACTACCCCATCTACCTTCATAACTTATATTGGAATACCTGAACAGGTAACCCAACAGATAGGTAGAAATATATATAGTTATATATAAAAATTACAAATACGCTCTCTCAAGAAAGACACCACTACTGAGCCTAGGTATTCACTCAACCTAATGCTCCCTAAAGAAAGATTCATTCCAGAGCCTAGGTATTCGCTCAACCTAAAGCTCTGATACCACAATGTCACAACCCGACTTTCTACTCCCAGAAAATCGCGTCATGAATGAAGAAAGAAAGGGATAGAAGAAGAAAAGAAAGAAGAGAAGAAGAAACAACATCAGAATCTAACACAGCGGAACGAATAAATTATATTAATAACATAAATATTACATAGTATCATTTACATCAGAGATACACAGCACAATCAACTCATACTAGACAGTTATAGACACCTGTCTAATTATACAACATAATACAACAAACTCTCAGAGGACACACAGCGGAATACTCTTTATATATCTACCCGCAGAAGCCTCCTGCTCCATTGCTCCTCCATAAGTCGTCGAAGCTAATCCAGAATCCTAACCTGAATTCCCTTGACTACTCATAAAAATTTGAGTACCCAAGAGTTTATGAAAAACAAAAATAAACTCCGGGTCAGACATGGGTCTGGTGTGAGTAACAGGTTAAAGTTGCTTAACTTTCAAAAACCTTTGAAAAGAAAGGTATCACGTAAGACTTCCCACACATAAACATGGAAAAGTTTTTACCTTACGCTAACCAAAACATTTGATAGGAAATCCGATGATATTATAATAGTGTCTAGGGTTTTCAAATAAATAAGAAATAGCCGAAATTGTTACATGATTAAATTCCAGCTACTAGCCACAAAAGTGGGTAATACAATCAAAACCGTTGGCACTTATTGGATTATGGATTCCATACAATGGCAGGGCTACTGGGGTACCGCCCGTCACAGTACGTGGCCTAGATCACCGTACCGAGGATTACTCCCTTCATCCCCTGCAACACAAAGCCGGACCCGTTCCTTACTGAACAGTTCCAAACAAGACAACCCCGGCGATTCTAGCTAGCAATCGCCCCACACAGCCGAAATATAAAGGGACTTCTAGACAGGGATCAATCTTGCTCTCCAGTGGGCGCTACCCACGAAGCCTTGCTGCACCTCCCCTGTTTTAGCCATTCCCGGTTGATGAGGCTTGAGGCTACGATTACCTTTATAGGACATATCACTTAGAATGCTCATCGTCCACCTGACGATGTTCTGAAAGCATTCAATCCATACAAGTTCGTTCCGGGTTCGAACGAAACCGAAGGCATTATCTCGTTACACTCGTATTGGAATCACCCTCAGAGTTAACGACAATAACCCTTGCACTCTGATTCACCATCTCGAATCTATAAGGTCTATTCCGTCAAACTCATTACGGAATCACCCACAGAGTTATACTGACGTATAGCCCTTACACCTCGAGTCTTCACAAAGCTCCACTTTGAATCACGACCTAACGTTATTTGGAATCGATGTGGTTTTCGGATATCCAATTATGGAAACCCGATCCCGGTCTCATCGAAAACCAAAGCGTGTCTTTTAAGGTCCAAGTTGTTTTAAAGTTTTAAAACATTTCAATTACAGTATCTATATACACACAGATAGATAACTTAAATCATAACTGATAATCAACATTATCACATAACAGGTAATTCACATCATCAATATCATATAGATATTCCATATCTCAACATCACAATAGATAACCTATGTTATCATCACAATATAACCAACATCCATACCACACAATATCATTTATCTCATTACTGAGATTACAAAGCATCCAAGTCAAACCATTCACCCATAAGCAAAGATTCACTCATCACAATATAATTAATTTAAAATGAATTAAATTAATCATCTCTATCTCAAATTAATTTAAAATGAATTAAATTAATCCCTTCATCTTTAATTAATTTAAAATAAATTAAATTAATTACTTCATAATAAAAATCTTGCTTACTCAATCATTTAATTGATTACAATCAATTAATCAATCATAAATTACTTTAATTAATCACTCTTGATTAATTACCTTTAATTACCTTCATGTAATTATCCTTAATTAATTCCACAAATTAATTATTCTCACTAAACAGTAATTAACCCTTTAATTACTTCAATTAAATTAATTAATCATAATTAATTATCTTAATCCTTAATTAATTACATTTATTAATTACCTATTATTGATTAATTAATCCTAATTAATCATCCTTAATTACATCATTAATTAAATAATTAATGATCCTTAATTATTCCTTAAATTAATTACTCAAAGTAATTAACAACTTAATTACTATATTAAACCAAATTAATTATCCTTAAATTAATTTCTTAATTAATACCTTGATTAATTATTTAAATAATTAATCCAAATTCCTTCATACTTAAACATCTCCTTAATTACAACCTGTAATTATTATATAATTACTTAACTAAGTAATTTCCAAAACATAAAGTAATTATCCTTAACCCAAGTGTTTAAAATTAATTAAACTTAATTAATTAAAAATAAACAATCATATTAAATTAAATTAATTACATTAAGTAATTAATTTCTTAATTACTTTATCAAGTAATTACTCAAACCATTTATAATTGATTATTATTAAATTAATTAATCTAATTAATAATAAAAATTAACTATATTAATTAATTGTTAAATAATCATGGTTAATGACCTTCAATAACCATCCTTAAATTATTTTATAAGGTAATTAACTTAAATTAATTACAAATTAGATTATCTTTAATCATTTATTAATTAAATTAAATTATTAAACTAATTAACCTTAATTAAAAACTTAACCACATAATTAATATTCATTTATCATTAATTAAAAAATTTAATTAATCATCTTAATTCCAAATTGATAAATCATTAATCAATTATTAATTCCAAAATTAATTAATTTAAATAAATTAACAAATCTTAATTACCTTATTAATTAATTCTAAAACATAAATCTTAATCAAGTTTCAAAATAAACATAACTAAATTATGTTTAAAACAATTTAATTCAAATCTAAGTACTTTTGAAAATTACCTTTCAATTTCAATTTAAATTCAAATTTAAAATAAAATAATTTTAAACTTATCAAAGTTTTAAATAAATTTTAAAACTTTTAAATTGCCAATCAAACAAATACTATATGAAATTTTAAAGTTAATTCCATTTTAAACCTTTAATAACTCAAGTTTCCACTTTAATTTAAAACTTCAAATTTAAACCTTATTTGAAATTTAAAGCTGAAATTCAAATTTAACTTTTTAATTTCCAGATTATAAAATTAACTTCAAATCTATTCATATGTTAAAATCTCATTTTTAAAAATGATTAAACTATTTATCAACATGATATAGTTAAATAAGTTAAATTTTAAACTTAAATTTCTATTTTAAAAACTGGAGTTTGAACTTGAATCAAAAAGTTCAAACTTGAATTTGATTTAAACCTAACCTTACTTTTAAACAACTACAGATTTTAAAATATGAAACCCAAATTTTAAAAATAAACAGAAAACAGGTTTAAATGCTTGGAATTTTAACTCAAATCAAAATTCAACTTGAATTTAAATCTAAAATACAAACTTGAATTTTATTTTAAACTTAAACTTCTTAAAACCTAAAAACTACAGGTTTGATAGGTTTTGAAAACCCAGATTTCAAAAATAAACAGTTTCCCCTGAAACCTGTTAATCTACAGGTTCTACCCAAGAACCTCATTTTCTACTTCGAGTTTCCCTCACACTTACTCCGAGTTCCACACTACCCTGCTTCGAGTCATTCTTCCACTTTCCCCACAACTTCCCTGCAACATCCAAAATCAAAACAGTATGCCTGAAAACATGTCGCTGCCACCACTGCCGATCACTCGTGATGATCCAACAACCTCCAAAACCCCTCAATACCCTAACTACAACACCAGGTTGAACAAAAGTTCAAGCATTCCAATATTAAGCTCTGAAACCCCCAAATCAAAACCTGTAAAAAGTATTACAGGTTTACATTCTAACCTGTCAACGGCGAGTGCTTGTCGTTCCGATCATCTGATGATCAAACCTTTCGGCCCCGAGTTCCCTCACCCATCATCTACACCATCACCAACTTTCATAACACTCGATCATTCCCTCTCTTCACACTGACTAAAAGCTTAGACCCACTTCCAAAACTAGGTTTAGCTGAAATTTTTTAAACTGTACTAACTCTAAACAGTTTTAAATAAATCACTTATTTTTCTGAGGATCAATGATCCTTACTCTATGACTCAGGAGAGTTTTAAGTTTCCTTAAACTACAGTTTGCAAGAATTTTGCTTATACTCAGTTTTGGTTTAAGAATAAACTGTTTCATTGTCAAGCACCTAAAAATACTAGAACTTGATTTAAAAATCAAGCTTCAATTAATACATAGTTTTGTGATTCTGAAATACCATGTTAACTCATTGAAAATTTGTTTTGAATTAACATGCAGAGTCCACACTACTTATATCTTTAGCTTGCTAAAGTTTATTTATCTCCATGCAGTAATTAATTCACCTAAAAATATTTTGATTTTTAATCTAAATAAGCAAACAGTTTTAGTTATTTGAAGAACAGATTCTAACACAAATTTAACCATATTTGGTGGATTACTTTCAATAGGAAGATGAATTAGAGATCACAGTAGAGCATAAACATCATGTACATTCAAACTTATATAAGTACACAACATATTTATCTCAACATTTAACAAGCAACTTATTTAATTTGAGATATAAATGTTACTCACTTTTGAAAAATGCAGAGCTCGGTTGAATATGCAGAAAACTCAAAATTGCAGGCATTCCATCTCATACACAAACACAGTCATATCCTTCATACTTATCAGGCAACTAATTTAAGCAACTATATCATTTTAATTTAGTTTTAAAATAAATTGTTACTCACCTTTTCATGTATGCAGACCACTGATTAGCTCCTGTTTTGGATTTGCAGAAAACCAAAAATGCAGGCTTGACTAGATATACTTCATGTAGATGATGCAGTTGCTAATCTCCAAATGCATGCAGATGAAGGTGATGTAGTTTCTAACTTCTCACAAACATGCTGATGGTTGTGATACTCATCCCTCAATGCATGTTAATATTTCCATTTCCAGGCTTAAACAGAGGGTAGGAACATGCAGGCTCCATTTGATTTTGAAATGATGTGTAGAATTTGGTAACAGAGGTTGATTTGATTTTGAAGAGGTGGAGTATACATAATTTTTTTGTATTTGAATATGCAGGTTTTTACTTTGATTTTGAAATGCAGATTTGTGGATTTTCAGGGGTTTGGATTGTGGATATGAAAAATGAATTTGATCTTTTAATATGCAGGTTTATGAAGAGAATGCATAAATGAAGAAAATGAGTTTGATCCCCTTTTTTTTTCTTTTGATTTAGGAGAATGAACAATGTATGCATAAATGAAGATGCAACTAAACCAATGTATTTCAGATTTTAATAAAATTAAAAGAAAAAGAAAACTAAGATTTAACACATGTCCATTTCATAACACTTGTCAAAAGAATACATATAAATCAAACACTTGTTTTCTTAAAGATAATTAGTTTTTTAATTACAAATAAATGTTATATTAGCTTAACTTAAGTTGTTAATTTATATGTATAAATTTATAAATGAAAATAAAAACAAATCATGTTTACAAATGAAACTTATACAAATTATAGATTAAATCAATTAAACAATTTAGATTTTATTTTATTTTTGAATTTAAATCCAAACTAGATTCAAAAATCAAACAATTTTCAAATTAAGTTATAAATAGAAATTCAATTTGAACTAAAATTTACAAATGTTATTTAAAACTTATTAAAAAGTCATTATATTATCAATATTGCTTTTATAATCTTATTTTAAAAGAAATTACATTTTTATCAAATAAATATCCATTTTATTAAGTCATAAAAATCAATTTGTTAAATTTATCCTAAATTTAAAACAATATCAATCTATTTAAAATATAAACCATATATTCATATTGTAAATAGAAATCAATTTATTATTTTTAAAAAGATAAAATAACCAATTTAAATATTTATTGAAGAGGATTATTAAATTTATCTGAATAATTATTTACAGAACATCAATATCAATTTAATTTTAACACAGATTATTAAATTGATATTGTCAAAAATTCCGGGACGTTACAATCCTTCCCCCTTAAAAGAATTTCGTCCTCGAAATTTAAAACAAAGGTAATTTAATAATCTTATTAAATTTTAATTTAAACACAAGCATATATCAAACACATGTTAACAACCAACAACCAATTCAACCAGTCAAACAAATCTAATTATTCAGACAAATTCTGAATAAAATTTTATCGAGTTTCCCCTGTGTATATATATATCCACCGGGATACTCGCCCTAGAAAATCCAAACAAACAATACTATGAAGCTACAAAGCTCCTATACAACTATATCTATAACACTAGACAAAATATCAGACTACAAACGAGTCTGACTCAACAACCAAAACTCCAAAACTGCTGGTTCCACAACCAGAGACAGATCATACACCTACTCCCTCAGAGATACGTGAAACTCATCAATTCCCAGTTATCCAAACTGGCAACTCAATCCTGTAGACCCATCACTTATTCTCCAAGATCACAGAAAAGATCCAAAACACTACAGAGCTACTTCACAAACTTACCCAAACTTATAGCTCAGTTACGATCAGAGAAAACTTATCCAAAATTAAACTTCCGACTTCAGAGTCCAAATCTCTTCGACTCTTATCCACAAAATCTCTTCGGACGATCTTGAGCTACCTACAGCCTACCCGCTCAGCTCAACCTACGCTGATGCTTCTAGAAACAAACCAGACCAATCAACTCAACAAAATGATCTCCTCAAGATCAACCAAGACCAAGAACTCAAACTCAACTCCTCAACATCAGAAAACAACAACTTACTTCTCCTGTCCAGAAAGAAAAGCAGATACACTCCCCAACTGCTTCCGCTGCTCAACTCTGATCCGAAGAAGAGAATTGTTGAAGAAGAACACAAGCACAACTCAACAACATACCCCAAAGATATGGTTCAACAAATCCATAAGAATCATTCAGGAGTTCCTCCAAAAACTCCAAGCTGCTACACCAACTCAATCTCCTAGAACCATTCTACTATTAGGCTGAACCACCCGAACCACTTCTGGAATCCCAGCCGATAAGGAAGCTCAATCTCCAGATGCAAACCAAACTCTGACTTCCTGAAGACATTCAGGAAAACTCAGATAACCCAAGAGAACACTCCATCAATCGCAAGTCACTTTTGCGATCAACCCAAACCAAATCCAAGGAAAACCGTTCTCTCTTAACCAAATATAACAACTTAAACTTAATTAGTCAACCCATCGAAGTAACGGGTCTACTAAACTGCTCCTGAACTCTACTTCAGAAAAACTGCTAAACCAAAAGATCTCTTGCCAACACTGAGAACATTTCAAACTGCACTGCTGCCACAGATGCCAAAGAATTCCAAAACGAAGCTCTCCGAGAAACTCGGACTTCAAAACAAACAAAAACTCAAGCTGACCACAGCCACAACACTGAAGCAGACTTGCTTCCTTAACTTGTCCAAAGAAAACATCTTCGGGAACATCCATATTCACTGCATCTCATTACGCAGCTACTACTTCCTGAGGTATCAAAATACCATCACTTGCTTCTGCCAACCAACAGATCCAAACTCTACTCATCCAACCTCAAAAATTCAGACTCCAACCAATGGTAGTAATCGTGTAACACACAATACTACCCCATCTACCTTCATAACTTATATTGGAATACCTGAACAGGTAACCCAACAGATAGGTAGAAATATATATAGTTATATATAAAAATTACAAATACGCTCTCTCAAGAAAGACACCACTACTGAGCCTAGGTATTCACTCAACCTAATGCTCCCTAAAGAAAGATTCATTCCAGAGCCTAGGTATTCGCTCAACCTAAAGCTCTGATACCACAATGTCACAACCCGACTTTCTACTCCCAGAAAATCGCGTCATGAATGAAGAAAGAAAGGGATAGAAGAAGAAAAGAAAGAAGAGAAGAAGAAACAACATCAGAATCTAACACAGCGGAACGAATAAATTATATTAATAACATAAATATTACATAGTATCATTTACATCAGAGATACACAGCACAATCAACTCATACTAGACAGTTATAGACACCTGTCTAATTATACAACATAATACAACAAACTCTCAGAGGACACACAGCGGAATACTCTTTATATATCTACCCGCAGAAGCCTCCTGCTCCATTGCTCCTCCATAAGTCGTCGAAGCTAATCCAGAATCCTAACCTGAATTCCCTTGACTACTCATAAAAATTTGAGTACCCAAGAGTTTATGAAAAACAAAAATAAACTCCGGGTCAGACATGGGTCTGGTGTGAGTAACAGGTTAAAGTTGCTTAACTTTCAAAAACCTTTGAAAAGAAAGGTATCACGTAAGACTTCCCACACATAAACATGGAAAAGTTTTTACCTTACGCTAACCAAAACATTTGATAGGAAATCCGATGATATTATAATAGTGTCTAGGGTTTTCAAATAAATAAGAAATAGCCGAAATTGTTACATGATTAAATTCCAGCTACTAGCCACAAAAGTGGGTAATACAATCAAAACCGTTGGCACTTATTGGATTATGGATTCCATACAATGGCAGGGCTACTGGGGTACCGCCCGTCACAGTACGTGGCCTAGATCACCGTACCGAGGATTACTCCCTTCATCCCCTGCAACACAAAGCCGGACCCGTTCCTTACTGAACAGTTCCAAACAAGACAACCCCGGCGATTCTAGCTAGCAATCGCCCCACACAGCCGAAATATAAAGGGACTTCTAGACAGGGATCAATCTTGCTCTCCAGTGGGCGCTACCCACGAAGCCTTGCTGCACCTCCCCTGTTTTAGCCATTCCCGGTTGATGAGGCTTGAGGCTACGATTACCTTTATAGGACATATCACTTAGAATGCTCATCGTCCACCTGACGATGTTCTGAAAGCATTCAATCCATACAAGTTCGTTCCGGGTTCGAACGAAACCGAAGGCATTATCTCGTTACACTCGTATTGGAATCACCCTCAGAGTTAACGACAATAACCCTTGCACTCTGATTCACCATCTCGAATCTATAAGGTCTATTCCATCAAACTCATTACGGAATCACCCACAGAGTTATACTGACGTATAGCCCTTACACCTCGAGTCTTCACAAAGCTCCACTTTGAATCACGACCTAACGTTATTTGGAATCGATGTGGTTTTCGGATATCCAATTATGGAAACCCGATCCCGGTCTCATCGAAAACCAAAGCGTGTCTTTTAAGGTCCAAGTTGTTTTAAAGTTTTAAAACATTTCAATTACAGTATCTATATACACACAGATAGATAACTTAAATCATAACTGATAATCAACATTATCACATAACAGGTAATTCACATCATCAATATCATATAGATATTCCATATCTCAACATCACAATAGATAACCTATGTTATCATCACAATATAACCAACATCCATACCACACAATATCATTTATCTCATTACTGAGATTACAAAGCATCCAAGTCAAACCATTCACCCATAAGCAAAGATTCACTCATCACAATATAATTAATTTAAAATGAATTAAATTAATCATCTCTATCTCAAATTAATTTAAAATGAATTAAATTAATCCCTTCATCTTTAATTAATTTAAAATAAATTAAATTAATTACTTCATAATAAAAATCTTGCTTACTCAATCATTTAATTGATTACAATCAATTAATCAATCATAAATTACTTTAATTAATCACTCTTGATTAATTACCTTTAATTACCTTCATGTAATTATCCTTAATTAATTCCACAAATTAATTATTCTCACTAAACAGTAATTAACCCTTTAATTACTTCAATTAAATTAATTAATCATAATTAATTATCTTAATCCTTAATTAATTACATTTATTAATTACCTATTATTGATTAATTAATCCTAATTAATCATCCTTAATTACATCATTAATTAAATAATTAATGATCCTTAATTATTCCTTAAATTAATTACTCAAAGTAATTAACAACTTAATTACTATATTAAACCAAATTAATTATCCTTAAATTAATTTCTTAATTAATACCTTGATTAATTATTTAAATAATTAATCCAAATTCCTTCATACTTAAACATCTCCTTAATTACAACCTGTAATTATTATATAATTACTTAACTAAGTAATTTCCAAAACATAAAGTAATTATCCTTAACCCAAGTGTTTAAAATTAATTAAACTTAATTAATTAAAAATAAACAATCATATTAAATTAAATTAATTACATTAAGTAATTAATTTCTTAATTACTTTATCAAGTAATTACTCAAACCATTTATAATTGATTATTATTAAATTAATTAATCTAATTAATAATAAAAATTAACTATATTAATTAATTGTTAAATAATCATGGTTAATGACCTTCAATAACCATCCTTAAATTATTTTATAAGGTAATTAACTTAAATTAATTACAAATTAGATTATCTTTAATCATTTATTAATTAAATTAAATTATTAAACTAATTAACCTTAATTAAAAACTTAACCACATAATTAATATTCATTTATCATTAATTAAAAAATTTAATTAATCATCTTAATTCCAAATTGATAAATCATTAATCAATTATTAATTCCAAAATTAATTAATTTAAATAAATTAACAAATCTTAATTACCTTATTAATTAATTCTAAAACATAAATCTTAATCAAGTTTCAAAATAAACATAACTAAATTATGTTTAAAACAATTTAATTCAAATCTAAGTACTTTTGAAAATTACCTTTCAATTTCAATTTAAATTCAAATTTAAAATAAAATAATTTTAAACTTATCAAAGTTTTAAATAAATTTTAAAACTTTTAAATTGCCAATCAAACAAATACTATATGAAATTTTAAAGTTAATTCCATTTTAAACCTTTAATAACTCAAGTTTCCACTTTAATTTAAAACTTCAAATTTAAACCTTATTTGAAATTTAAAGCTGAAATTCAAATTTAACTTTTTAATTTCCAGATTATAAAATTAACTTCAAATCTATTCATATGTTAAAATCTCATTTTTAAAAATGATTAAACTATTTATCAACATGATATAGTTAAATAAGTTAAATTTTAAACTTAAATTTCTATTTTAAAAACTGGAGTTTGAACTTGAATCAAAAAGTTCAAACTTGAATTTGATTTAAACCTAACCTTACTTTTAAACAACTACAGATTTTAAAATATGAAACCCAAATTTTAAAAATAAACAGAAAACAGGTTTAAATGCTTGGAATTTTAACTCAAATCAAAATTCAACTTGAATTTAAATCTAAAATACAAACTTGAATTTTATTTTAAACTTAAACTTCTTAAAACCTAAAAACTACAGGTTTGATAGGTTTTGAAAACCCAGATTTCAAAAATAAACAGTTTCCCCTGAAACCTGTTAATCTACAGGTTCTACCCAAGAACCTCATTTTCTACTTCGAGTTTCCCTCACACTTACTCCGAGTTCCACACTACCCTGCTTCGAGTCATTCTTCCACTTTCCCCACAACTTCCCTGCAACATCCAAAATCAAAACAGTATGCCTGAAAACATGTCGCTGCCACCACTGCCGATCACTCGTGATGATCCAACAACCTCCAAAACCCCTCAATACCCTAACTACAACACCAGGTTGAACAAAAGTTCAAGCATTCCAATATTAAGCTCTGAAACCCCCAAATCAAAACCTGTAAAAAGTATTACAGGTTTACATTCTAACCTGTCAACGGCGAGTGCTTGTCGTTCCGATCATCTGATGATCAAACCTTTCGGCCCCGAGTTCCCTCACCCATCATCTACACCATCACCAACTTTCATAACACTCGATCATTCCCTCTCTTCACACTGACTAAAAGCTTAGACCCACTTCCAAAACTAGGTTTAGCTGAAATTTTTTAAACTGTACTAACTCTAAACAGTTTTAAATAAATCACTTATTTTTCTGAGGATCAATGATCCTTACTCTATGACTCAGGAGAGTTTTAAGTTTCCTTAAACTACAGTTTGCAAGAATTTTGCTTATACTCAGTTTTGGTTTAAGAATAAACTGTTTCATTGTCAAGCACCTAAAAATACTAGAACTTGATTTAAAAATCAAGCTTCAATTAATACATAGTTTTGTGATTCTGAAATACCATGTTAACTCATTGAAAATTTGTTTTGAATTAACATGCAGAGTCCACACTACTTATATCTTTAGCTTGCTAAAGTTTATTTATCTCCATGCAGTAATTAATTCACCTAAAAATATTTTGATTTTTAATCTAAATAAGCAAACAGTTTTAGTTATTTGAAGAACAGATTCTAACACAAATTTAACCATATTTGGTGGATTACTTTCAATAGGAAGATGAATTAGAGATCACAGTAGAGCATAAACATCATGTACATTCAAACTTATATAAGTACACAACATATTTATCTCAACATTTAACAAGCAACTTATTTAATTTGAGATATAAATGTTACTCACTTTTGAAAAATGCAGAGCTCAGTTGAATATGCAGAAAACTCAAAATTGCAGGCATTCCATCTCATACACAAACACAGTCATATCCTTCATACTTATCAGGCAACTAATTTAAGCAACTATATCATTTTAATTTAGTTTTAAAATAAATTGTTACTCACCTTTTCATGTATGCAGACCACTGATTAGCTCCTGTTTTGGATTTGCAGAAAACCAAAAATGCAGGCTTGACTAGATATACTTCATGTAGATGATGCAGTTGCTAATCTCCAAATGCATGCAGATGAAGGTGATGTAGTTTCTAACTTCTCACAAACATGCTGATGGTTGTGATACTCATCCCTCAATGCATGTTAATATTTCCATTTCCAGGCTTAAACAGAGGGTAGGAACATGCAGGCTCCATTTGATTTTGAAATGATGTGTAGAATTTGGTAACAGAGGTTGATTTGATTTTGAAGAGGTGGAGTATATATAATTTTTTTGTATTTGAATATGCAGGTTTTTACTTTGATTTTGAAATGCAGATTTGTGGATTTTCAGGGGTTTGGATTGTGGATATGAAAAATGAATTTGATCTTTTAATATGCAGGTTTATGAAGAGAATGCATAAATGAAGAAAATGAGTTTGATCCCCTTTTTTTTTTCTTTTGATTTAGGAGAATGAACAATGTATGCATAAATGAAGATGCAACTAAACCAATGTATTTCAGATTTTAATAAAATTAAAAGAAAAAGAAAACTAAGATTTAACACATGTCCATTTCATAACACTTGTCAAAAGAATACATATAAATCAAACACTTGTTTTCTTAAAGATAATTAGTTTTTTAATTACAAATAAATGTTATATTAGCTTAACTTAAGTTGTTAATTTATATGTATAAATTTATAAATGAAAATAAAAACAAATCATGTTTACAAATGAAACTTATACAAATTATAGATTAAATCAATTAAACAATTTAGATTTTATTTTATTTTTGAATTTAAATCCAAACTAGATTCAAAAATCAAACAATTTTCAAATTAAGTTATAAATAGAAATTCAATTTGAACTAAAATTTACAAATGTTATTTAAAACTTATTAAAAAGTCATTATATTATCAATATTGCTTTTATAATCTTATTTTAAAAGAAATTACATTTTTATCAAATAAATATCCATTTTATTAAGTCATAAAAATCAATTTGTTAAATTTATCCTAAATTTAAAACAATATCAATCTATTTAAAATATAAACCATATATTCATATTGTAAATAGAAATCAATTTATTATTTTTAAAAAGATAAAATAACCAATTTAAATATTTATTGAAGAGGATTATTAAATTTATCTGAATAATTATTTACAGAACATCAATATCAATTTAATTTTAACACAGATTATTAAATTGATATTGTCAAAAATTCCGGGACGTTACAGAATGTAACATACATTTATATATAAATAAGTATGTACATGTATATTTATAAATCAATATACAAAACATATCTAAATCCAATAGAAAACTATATGTATAAAATGGACACATATCAAATCAAACTATACAAGGTATATACAAAACCAATATATGCGAAACAAATGTATACCTAAATCGAATGGTAACAAAATACAAAGGAGTATATATATAAACACACGACACAACTGGAAAAGCATCACACACATAAATAAATACTTACGAGACATATAAACCTATATATATGCAAAGGCACGGCGAGGTAGAGATGGACAGTGGATGACGCAGCGGATAATTCGAAAACAAACTTCAATCGGTGAATGTAGCAATTGGTGAATTGATGAATACTGAATGGCCCAAATCCGTTGATCCAAAGATACTGGATTCTAGCTATCTTCATCTCGTTGATCGCGCACGATACCGAGAAACAAAGATCTACGATTCTTCGGACGTTGATCTAGCGCACTAGATTCCGTGAATCGGCTTCTACGAACGTTGAATCGAGCGCACTCGATTATCCGAACGAGGAGATAGGAGATCACACTCAACTACCAATTAAAGAAAGCACAAAGCAATCAAAGAGAATTTTATTCAAAAATCAACAACCTGTTACAATGACACCACTAGCCTATTTATAGGCTTACAACATGACTTAAAATTTCAACACAAACATTACACGACTTAAGAAAATAAGCAAAAATACATTGACTCGGCTCCGACTCAGCTAAAACGACTTAAGGACTCAGTAATAAGTCGCTCGCGACTTATGAAATTCATCAGCGACTTAAAGACTCGACAGAAACATGGAAATGAAACTCTCGCGACTTAACAATGGATCGGCCGCGACTTAAATTCGTCTCTTCCTTCACGAACGATCTGCTGGGGAGGGAAATAAGGCGCGCGCGACTTATGAAGAGGCGGAGGGGAAGATTAAGTCGTTCGCGACTCAACGTTGAATCGTGAATTAGGGTTTTGGGTCGGGGAGAAATAGATGAGTCGGTCGCGACTCAGGATGGAGGAGTTAGGTCGTGGACGAGGTGGAATTGAGGGGATTAGGTCGGAGGTCGTGTCTCGGTGAAGTTGAGGAGGTTTATCTCGTATCTCGGTGGGGTTGAGGGGATTAGGTCGGAGGAAATTTAGCTCGGTGGATTTGGGTTTGTTGGGTCGGCTGGAGTTGGGTCGGCAAGGCGAGTTGGGTCGGCAAGGCGATTTGGGGGTGCTCCGGTATAAGGTTAGATCTTCATCATCCTCCCCTTGTTGGAAGGAATTCGACCTCGAATTCACACTCTCGTCAACTTCATCAAGTTCCCCTCCATAATACGGAACTAAGTGTTTGATATTGAAAACATCAGAAGTATGAATATTTTCCGGTAATCTTAATCGATACGCATTATCATTGATCCTTTTCAAAATTTCTACTGGACCAATTTTTCGTGCTTTCAACTTGTTGTAAGTTCCCACTGGAAAACGATCTTTCGTCAACACTGCATAAACAAAATCACCTTCTTTGAAAACAACATTTCTCCATTTCTTATCCGCCATATGTTTATACCTTTCATTTGACTTCTTCAATCGTTCCTGAACGATTCTATGGCATTCTGTCAACCCATCGACAAAATCAACATCCCGTTTAATAACTCCTTTCTGACATGGTACTACTACCAAGTCCAACGGTCCCTTTGGTAAACTTGAATATACAATCTGGAATGGACTGAACCCTGTACTTCGGTTATTTGCATGGTTGTGAGCAAATTCAGCTTGGCTCAACTTCATATCCCAACTCTTCAGATTATCTTTCACAAGACATCTCAGTAAGTTTCCCAATGATCGGTTAACCACTTCCGTCTGTCCATCTGACTGCGGGTGGTACGCGCTACTAAAATTCAGCTTCGTTCCGACCATTTTCCACAGACTCAGCCAAAAGTGACTCAGAAATCGAGTATCTCTATCCGACACAATAGACTCTGGTAACCCATGAAGTCGATAGATTTCTTTGAAAAATAACTGAGCAACTCGAACTGCATCCGCTGTCTTCTTACAGGCTATAAAGTGTGCCATTTTTGAAAATCGATCAACCACTACATAAATGGAATCGTTTCCCCTTTGAGTTCTAGGTAACCCCAAAACAAAATCCATACTCAAATCAACCCAAGGCTTAGTCGGTACAGGTAATGGCATATACAACCCCGCATTGGTCGCTGTTCCTTTCGAAACTTGACAAGTATGACATCTCTCCACAAATCTCTCGACCTCTTTCCTCATTGACGGCCAAAAGTAAGAATGTGAAATCAACTGCAAAGTACGATCACGGCCCGCATGACCTTCCTCGTGCAACTCTTTAATAATCTTCAACCTCAGACTACAATCTGGAATACATAAACGATTTCCCTTAAACAGAAAACCATCTATCAACATGAATTCATCAGCACTCCCTTCCTTAACTTGTTCAACAAATTTCTTAAAGTAAGGATCTTCCTCAATCAGTTCTGGTAATAATTCAAACCCTGTCACTTCAACCTTCATAGTCGTCAATAAGTGACTCCTCCTACTCAAAGCATCAGCTACCCGATTCGTCACCCCTGACTTATGTTTGACAACAAAAGTAAACTGCTGTAAATAAGCAATCCAAGATGCATGTCTCGCTGAAATCTTGTCTTGTCCTTGTAAATGCTTCAACGCCTCATGATCAGTGTATAGAACAAATTCTTTCTGAAATAGATAGTGTCTCCAATGTTTAACAGCTTGTACAACAGCATAGAATTCAACGTCATATGTACTGTATCTCAACTTTGCTCCTGATAACTTCTCACTGAAATAAGCGACTGGTCTCCCACTCTGGCTCAATACTCCACCAATTCCCACTTTCGAAGCATCAGTATGCAATTCAAATAACAACTGAAAATTCGGCAGTACTAGAATCGGTGCTGTCGTCAAGAGTGTCTTAATCTTCTCAAAAGCAACTCCTGCTTCCTCTGACCATATAAACTTCTTTCCTTTCATACAATCGGTTACTGGTGCCATAACACTGCTAAAATGTGGAATGAATCTTCGATAAAACGAAACCAATCCATGAAAACTTCGAACTTCAGTAATTGTCTTCGGTTGTGGCCAACTTCTGACAGCTTCTATTTTATTCTCATCCACTTGAATACCTTCCTTTGACAGAACATACCCCAAGAACAAAACACTGCTCGTCATAAACACACACTTCTTTGTTGCTGCATAAAACTGCTCTCGTCGTAGAATTATCAACACTTCTCGCAAATGCTGGATGTGCTCTTCCATATTCCCACTATAAATCAGAATATCATCAAAATAAACAACCACGAACTTCCCAACAAATGGTCTAAAAATCTGGTTCATCACTCTCATAAACGTACTAGGAGCGTTTGACAAGCCAAACGGCATAACCAACCATTCGTATAAACCTTCCCTGGTTTTAAAAGCAGTTTTCCACTCATCACCCGGTCTAATACGAATCTGATGGTATCCACTCTTCAGGTCAATCTTGGAAAACACAACAGCTCCGCTCAACTGGTCAATCAAATCATCAAACCTTGGCATAGGAAATCTATATCTTACAGTAATCTTATTCAAGGCTCGACTATCAGTGCACATCCTCCACGTCCCGTCCTTCTTTGGTACTAACAATGCTGGCACAGCACATGGACTTAAACTTTCCTGTACACGTCCTTGCTCTAACAACTCTTCCACTTGCCTTCTCAACTCCTCGTGTTCTTTCGGACTCATACGATAATGTGGCCTATGCAGTAAAACAGCACCTGGCACTAGATCAATTTGATGTTGTATGTCTCTCAACGGTGGCAATTCCTTCGGTAGCTCTTCAGGAAACACATCACTGAATTCTTCCAATAACGGCTTCACTTCTTCTGGAATTTCCACGGATTCAGTAGTTTCATGTCCAATTAACAAAAACACTTCAGGACTCTCTTCTACTTCTTCAACGAATTCTTTCAATGTCAATAACGTTTTTAACTCCTCAATCTCCTCAGATTTGTTTTCTCCGTGCTGTCTCTTCTTTGGCACTAAAATGATTTTAACACCTTCGAACATAAAACTGTAACTATTGGTCCGACCGTCATGCTGCACTGCTCGATCATACTGCCACGGTCTACCCAAAAGCAAATGACAAACATCCATCTCAACTACATCACACCAAATCTCGTCTTTATATTTCTTCCCAATAGAAAAGGGTACTCGAACTCGTTTATCAACCTTCACTTCTCCTCCTTTTCTCAGCCACGCTAATTTATAAGGATTAGGGTGTCTCTCCGTCTTCAATTTCAGTTTCCTCACTGCTTCAGTTGAAATAATATTGTCACAGCTTCCTGCATCTATCACAAACTTACATACTTTCCCCAATATAGTGCATGTCGACTGAAAAATGTTACTTCTCAACCAACTAGCTTCATCCTCTTGCTTTGGTGTTAAACAAGACCTCCTCATCATTAGATTACAGCCTTCGTCTCCCGATGCGATATCCTGTTCATTCTCCTCAACTGGACTAGAATCATCTTCACCCACATCCTCATCTTCAATCTCAGCAATCATAGTTCGCTTCTTTGGTTTTGGACATTCGTTGCTCTTGTGGCCCACTTCCTGGCAATTGTAACATTTGAAACTGCTGTTGACCTTCGCCTTTTCATTCTCCTTCACAACTGGTTTACTGACAGCTTTAGAAACACTGGAACTCCCATTAACACCTCTGCTTTGAATATTGGAATTTGTAAACACACCACCTCCTCGTCTTCCCTGCTTCTCCCAATCCAACGCTTTCTGGTGCGCTTCAGCCACAGATCTCGGATCAAACATATTAACCATATCCTGGATCTGCATTCGCAATCCTCCAACAAACCTAGCAGTCAACTGTTCATCTGTCTCCATAATGTCATTTCGAGCAATCAGTTGATAGAATTCATCAGCATAGTCATTTACTGATTTCGTCCCCTGCCGTAGATTCTGCAACCTTTGGTACATAAGAGATTGATAGTTGTATGGTAAAAATGTAGCTCTCATCAATTTCTTCATCTTCTCCCAAGACTCAATCTTTGACTTCCCCATCCGTTCTCGTGTAAGTTTGGTTTGCTGCCACCACGCCAAAGCTCTCCCCCTCAACCTAGTAGCAACCAACTTTACTCGACGATTCTCCGGCACTTCCTTGAAATCAAAGATTTCTTCAACATTAGATAACCAATCCAAGAATTCTTCTGCAACCATTCCGCCTTTAAATTCTGGAATCTCCATCTTCATTCCCGATTCCCATCGTCGATCATCATCAATAACCCGATATTGACGTTGTCCCTGATCTCTATCTCTGAAATGAACACTTCCTCTCTCACCATCAAACTCCTCATCAAAGTCTGATGTATAACGTTGTCGATCTCGTCCTCCAACATCTCTACTACCATTCCGTCGTTCAACATTTCTATTACGGTTGTCAACACTTCGATGATCTTGCTCTTCTCTTCTCTCTCGATCTGAATGGATCGAAGCTCTACTTCCCCCATGGTCTGATTCTGGCGAAACTCTTCTTCGATTTTGATTCATTTCAAGCATCATTCTCTCTAATCGACCAATTCCATCATTCAACTTTTCAGTGAAACTCTCGTTAATTCGTTGCTCCATTTCGTTAGCCTCTTCTCTTCCATACAAGGCATTAATATTGCGATGACGTTGAGCTCGTCTCGGAGGCATGATTAAACTTCAAACAAACTTCAAAAAATAAATTTTCAAACACCTTTCGAACTCTGATCCAAAGTAAAATAGATCGAAACTTCCAACTTGTCGTAATTTCACGATGAACACGATGAACACCAAATTCTTCAACAATGGCAAATCCGATCTTCAAACTTCAATTTCTCGAAACCCAAGTCTCCAAATAATGCAAACTCCTTGCAACCTGGCTCCGATACCAAACTGACGCAGCGGATAATTCGAAAACAAACTTCAATCGGTGAATGTAGCAATTGGTGAATTGATGAATACTGAATGGCCCAAATCCGTTGATCCAAAGATACTGGATTCTAGCTATCTTCGTCTCGTTGATCGCGCACGATACCGAGAAACAAAGATCTACGATTCTTCGGACGTTGATCTAGCGCACTAGATTCCGTGAATCGGCTTCTACGAACGTTGAATCGAGCGCACTCGATTATCCGAACGAGGAGATAGGAGATCACACTCAACTACCAATTAAAGAAAGCACAAAGCAATCAAAGAGAATTTTATTCAAAAATCAACAACCTGTTACAATGACACCACTAGCCTATTTATAGGCTTACAACATGACTTAAAATTTCAACACAAACATTACACGACTTAAGAAAATAAGCAAAAATACATTGACTCGGCTCCGACTCAGCTAAAACGACTTAAGGACTCAGTAATAAGTCGCTCGCGACTTATGAAATTCATCAGCGACTTAAAGACTCGACAGAAACATGGAAATGAAACTCTCGCGACTTAACAATGGATCGGCCGCGACTTAAATTCGTCTCTTCCTTCACGAACGATCTACTGGGGAGGGAAATAAGGCGCGCGCGACTTATGAAGAGGCGGAGGGGAAGATTAAGTCGTTCGCGACTCAACGTTGAATCGTGAATTAGGGTTTTGGGTCGGGGAGAAATAGATGAGTCGGTCGCGACTCAGGATGGAGGAGTTAGGTCGTGGACGAGGTGGAATTGAGGGGATTAGGTCGGAGGTCGTGTCTCGGTGAAGTTGAGGAGGTTTATCTCGTATCTCGGTGGGGTTGAGGGGATTAGGTCGGAGGAAATTTAGCTCGGTGGATTTGGGTTTGTTGGGTCGGCTGGAGTTGGGTCGGCAAGGCGAGTTGGGTCGGCAAGGCGATTTGGGGGTGCTCCGGTATAAGGTTAGATCTTCATCAGTGGAAGACAGCCTGCTGCGTGGTGATGGAGCAAAGTGATAGATGGGAGGGAGGTGCTGCTCGCACTGGGTTGTGCTTGCGTGGGTAAGTTGATGCGGGAGAGAAAATGGTTGTAGCTAACATGGGAGAGAAAGGTGGGGTATGGCTGCACCCGAGTCGACGATGGCGAAGATGTCTGGAGACGTGGGTTTCGAGGTTGGTCTCGATTGAAGTGCGCTGCAGGCTATGTTGTAAATGGTGGCCAACGTTGTTTATTTCGGGAGAAGGCAGAAGAATTTCGAGCTGGTCACGAGAAAATGGAGCATGGGGAAGATGGGTTTTAGAACAAAATATAGTGCACGCTCAGGAAACCAATATAATACAAGGGGAGAGGATTAGACGTTCACATACTTAATAAAAGTTTGTTTTCAGAAAGTAGAGAAATGTGAACGATCTCAAATTTTTTTGGAAACTAACTGAAACCAAAAGTCAGATCAGTTGGAATTCAGAAGAAATAAATTCAATTGTTATGATGGTTCGTTTCAGCTGCCAGGAAACAATTGGACGCAGAGACAAAATGTTAAAATGGTACTGTTACGGATGACTATATTTCAGTTTCGGCAGTGTAACGGACTTCAACACATAAAGTTGAATACACCGTAGAGATCAGTATAACGAGACAATCAAAATGGTATATAAATATCAGTGGTATGATTATCCGTTCAAAAGTCGATAATGGATAACGGAAAATGTTGCTAATCTGACAGAATTAAGATAAACAGAGCAATAACAGTCAAAATTTAACGAAATGAAATATGATGTCTCACTCGAAAGATGATTTAGAAATTTTCTATACAAAAATATTCCGTTTTGAAAAATATTTTATTATCACCAATTTAACTGATATAAATTGAAATAGATTAACAAAATAAACTTTCAATTATCGGATGAAAATTCACCAGTTGCTATGTTTAAGTATACGCATTCCAAACCTAATTTATATTCAAAATTTTATTATTTTAAATTTCACCAAAATTTGAATTAAACACGTAAATAAAACCTTTAAAATTTATTTAAATTTACGGATCGTTACACACACAAATAAAAAACTTACAGGTAGGCATAAAAACCAAGGCTCAATTTTCTTTTTCGTTTCTGTTTCGGTCATTGGACAAACTCAAAATTTCGGTTCCGTTTGGAAAATTCCGAAAATTCTGCTTTGAATCCGGTTTATGAATTTAAGTATATTTTTTGTAAACATGTCAACAAAATTGCAATAGTAATATTAAATTATAGTAAATTGTTCTAATAACATAGAAGATACAAAGCATACAACACAAAAAATTTAATATCAAAAAACATTTCTTCGAATATCATAAATATTGTGTTCATCGTTGTCTTCGTCTTACCCACACCATAAAATTGTTATTAATCTAATTAATTAAACAGTTATCCAAATTAATCTAGCCCATAATAAATATTATCCCATCCGAATAAATTGCAATTAGCTCGCCCATTGTTACCAAATCAATCAGCCCATGTAGCCTTCGTATTCTTCTCCTCTTCTTGACAAATCAATTCAACGACGAAAAAAAACCATGAATCTTCAACACAGCCGTCCAATACCTTGTCATTCAAGCTCGAGTCCCATTATATCTTCATCGCTGATGGAATGATAAGTCAAGATCCCCTTTGGTCGTCATCGTCGGTGGATGCTTCCCGAAATCAGCAAGCACGAATCTTCAAATCAAGTAACAAAAATGATTTTTTTTTTGCGGGATCAGAATTTTCTAAATTATAAGTTGAGTTTTTTTCCCTAACCCAAAATCAGAATTTTCTGCAATTTTCGTTTCGGTTCATGCCGGAACCGGAGCGGAATCTTTGGGATTTTGGCATGCCGCCCGGAATCTTGAACCTTGATAAAAACACCCTCACCAATACTCAACAGCTACACACACCTCACGTACACACATACATACACACTCTGCTGTTGGAGTACTCATACATACACTACATACAAATATACATAGATGCATGCTTACACATCAGTAAGGTATAAGGCACTGGAGCACACAACTACACATTCACACAAACTATACGTACATAATATAAACAACAATGCAAAGTCAAGAACCTTAAACATGAACAACAGCAATGCAAGAAACAAAAATATACTTAGACACTCTCCCATACAAATCAAACGCTTAAAAGAATGAACAACAATGCAAGAAATAAAATCGACCGTAAGCAGAAGATTAACAGGCAATGATTTTCACATACTTGTAGCATTTTTGTTTGTAATGTAGTTTGAACTATGGGATAAAACAACAAAAGATGAGACGAAAAAGAAGGAAGCCAAAAAAAGTAGGAAGATATGTAGCAGCAGATATAGATGGGAGAGAAAAAACAAAGGAACCTACAACAAACATTTTAGTCAATTAAGCAAACAGTGAAGTGCTTCCTCTGTATTTATCCATGTATATTCTCAAAATACACATATAAATTACCAAATCAGCTATCCAAATCCTAGCTTCAGAGCACCCGAACGACCCTGCCTTCACGTTGCCCTGCCTTCCATTGCCATCTCCTCACTCAATGCACGCATGCACCTAAATGACCTACTCCCTCTTCTCTAATTAGCCACCACACACAATCCACGTGACCTCGTCACCTTTGCTCATCGCTCATTCTTAGGTTTTCGTACTTCCCAATCATGCTTCTTCTGTTGCACGCACGTTAATTTGATATGGTTGTAAGGATATTGGACTATACTTCGATCTTTTTGAAGTTAAGAGAATGAACTAGTGAAGCCGTATTTATAAAATGAGTTGAATCATCAAGCGAAAGGAAATGTCTGGAAATGAGTTTGGGTGTGGGATAGTTGGGCTTGGGCCTTGGAAAAAAGTGCGCATACATATATGTTTTCATTTTCTTTTATTCATAATCTAAATGCTATTAATTTAAATAAATACAAATTTCTATTTCAAAATAACTTCTTTTACACATTAATATTATCTTTACTTACATTACTTTTATAAAACATTATTGACATATTTTTAATTCGTTCAAATTTAAATATCCTATTTTCACAATTAATTTTTTTCTTATTAAACAATTTCAAAACCAAATTTTCAAATAAATATCTAAATTCCAATTTAATTAACCAAATTACTATTATTAACTTTAATTGATTGTTACTTAAAATCGGGTTATTACATTTACATTCGTTTGAGTGCTGGTTCTAGTAGAATTTTCGGGAAACGGTCATGCTTGGAAGTTTCCCTACTCTCATTTAGTAGGTTGCCAAGAAGCAATGAGAAGATCCACTTTGTGCCGAAAGGATTTAATTCCTAACGTTTGGTGTTGAGAATGAAGAGTTAAGATTTTTTAGGGTTGATGAAAAAGGTTAGCTTCGAAAGAAGGAAATTATGATGACCTAGAATTTTGGGCAATATCAATTTAATAATCTATATTAATAATTAAATTGATTTGATAATTTTCTTTTATAATTTTAATTTTAATTTTAATTGGCAAGTTTATTCTTTTAAAAGCAACTAAACATTTAATTGGTAAATTTTATCTTTTAAAGCTAATAAAATGTTTTCTATTTATAATGTATATATATTTGTATATATTGTAAATAGAAAAGCTTTGGTTTGAATTTAACAAATAAAATCATGTTATATTTTGGTAATTTGGAAGTCACGGTTAAATTTAATATAAAACTTTTCAAAGGTTATATAAATGAATAACCATATAGTTTCAAAATATTTAAGGTAAATGTTTATTTGTTTAAAATATATTTTAGCTTAAGTTATATTTAAATAAGATTAATAAAAAGGTTTGTTTTATTTTCTTTTTTAAATATTTCTTGATAAATATGATTTGTAATTTATATAAAAGTTTAAAATACAATGCACAAAAATATAAAACATATGATACATTAATTCATTTAGTAATATAAGTAATTTATAGATAATATGGTAATTTCATTTATAAATTTTTTTAAAATTGGCAAGATTGTTATTTTCAAAAAATAATAATAATGTTTTGTTTTTATATATAGATATAAATAGATTTTAGAGAAAATAGAATTGTTATTTTCAAATTAAATGTGCTGTTATATATGTATATATATAAGTTGACTTTAAATTGGATTTTTAAATTTAATTTGAATTTGAATTTTGATTTAAAATTGAAATTCAAAAGATAAATATTTTAAAATGTTTTGGATTTAAAAATACGTGTATAATATTTTATTTGTATATAATTTGTTTTATAATATTTTCTTTAAAGAAATATATATATATATATAAATTTAGATGAGTATTTATAAATTAGTAAATTAAGTATAAAAAGCTTTATATTAACATTTAAAATAAATAAAAATTTCATAATTACAAGTGTAAAATAATAAAGTCAAATTATAACAAGTGTTAGATGATAAGCATATGCTAATCACAAATGGAGAGTTTTAAACAAGTGTCACTTTTAATTTTTATTTTTCTTTTATTTTAATAAATCAATTTAGCCTTTATAAATACATGCTTATTACCTTTATTTCTTTTTCTATCGTCTTGAATTCAAAATTAAGAAAAAAAAACTCAAATCCTATAACTCAAAACAAATCTGATAATCAAATATTTCTCAAACCAGAGGCTAATCAAAATCAATAACCTATAAATCATTTTCAAAATCAAAACTAAAAGCCTATACATTTCTTTAGCCTGAGATTAATCAAAAGCAAGCTCAAGGAAAATCAAGGAAGGATTCATATTTGTTTCAAAATTAAGACATCTCTACAACAAGTTTCCAAATCACAGCAATTCAAGTTTTTAAATCAAAGACGCATTTTCTAGCATTAAGGTTTTAAAGTTTCAAAATCAAGAGCCATTTCAAGTTCTTTTTCAAAATTCCAAATTTAAACTTAAAAGTCTGTGTTTTATTCTCTGTAACAGGTGAGTAACATTTTTTTTAAAAAGCCTTAGCATATGAAATCTGGTTGCATGTTAATTTCTGAAATAAAGTATGTATTGTGTGTATATATATAAGTGAATTTTCTATGTATATATGGACGTATAGATGTGTGCACGCCTGTTGTATCTGTGACATCACTTTTCATAGTTTTCAAAGCTAAGATTTCAAACAAAATTCATTATCTCTTGATCTAATCTTTGTTAGGACTTAGGTTTTAAAAAAAATCTATTTGTTTAATCATAGATTAAGGCTTAAAATTTTATGTAAGTGAATTAAATGTGTAATGCTCTGGAAAACAAAGAAGAATAGTGCAAGCTTGAGTTATGTTTAAAATTCAAACGTCTTAATTCATCAATTCAGGCATATAAACTAAATCCTTATCTAAAAACATGGCTTTTAAAAATGAAATCACAAATTTTAGATGTGGGTCGAACGAGCATTTCGAGTTTGATCAGAATTTGAGTTTTGGGTAGTTTCTGATGATCTAAGTGCTCGGGGAGGTAGGGGACTTCATTAGAGGTAGAAGGATGATCGGTTAGCTTGGCAAAAATTGTAGTAAGGTGTATAACCTACCGTGGCGGTGGCTGGTGACCAGAATAGTTTGTAACTCTAGTTTTGGCAAGGTCGGGAATTTGGTTTATCTCGGCGTCTCTGGTGGATTGAGTTTCACCAGATTTTGGGAAATGGTAGAAGGGGAGCTAGCGAAGGTGTGGCTAGAGGCTCAGGCACTCCGATGGTGGGAGGAGTGAGTTCAAGGGTTTTTCTAGGTTACGGTTTTGTTCTAGGTTCGTGTAGAGTTGCTCGATTTTGATTTTGAGTGAGAATCGAAGTTTTGATGGTGGTAATCTGGTATAGGGAGGATCGTCGACATGCGAGAGGAGTCGTGGATGGTTGGAGGAGGCTGGATCGCCGACGCATGTGCGCGGCAGTGATGTTGGTGTCAGTAGTTTTTGTTTGTGGATTGTCTCGAAGGAGGGATCGTGATTTTGGGTAGGAGACTCGAGTGAATACTCGGGTAGACGTGAGTGCATTTGTTTCAAGATTTAAACTTTAAAACTTAAACTAATTTTTGCAAAGAAGAAAAGAAATGGTTTTTCTCGGGTCAATGCTCGAGTAGCCATCGGGTTGAACCCGAAGCACATTTTAAAATAGTTTTAAAAAAAGTTTTAAAAAAAATAAGTTTTTGAATTTAAATAAACTTAGTTTAACTCCTCCTATATAAATTGCTTTTATGTAAAATAAGTTTTCTTTAATACTTAATTAAGAGGTTTGTAATTTGTTTAACTTAAATTTTGTTAAGTTAAATTTGTAATCATTTTAAACCTTAAATTTGAAATGAAATTTAAAAGTAAATTTAAAAAGTATAATGTTTTAAATGCACATGTTAATGATAATGAAGTCATTACTAAGGATAATGATTATCTTAAAGTTAATTAAGATTTAATGATTTGATATTAATTAAATTAATAAGGAGTAATTAATTAGTTTAATTAATTAATGTTAAGGATTAATAAATAAATAGTTAAGGGTTGTAAGTTAATTAGTTAGAGGTTAATTAATTTGTAATTAAGGATCATTAATTAGATAAGTAAAGATTATTAATTAATGATTAGAAATTAATTAATTAAGTGGTTAAAGATTAATTAGGTTACAATTAACCATTAGTTAATTAAGTAATTATAGATTAATTTATCGGTAACTAGGGATTAATTAATTTGTAATTAAAAATGGTTTATTAAAGTATAATTACTTAATGAAAGTAATTAAAGGAATTAATTATTCAATGTAATTAATAAAATTAATGTGATTAGTTTAAGTTAATTAATTAGTTTAATTGATTTAAAATAGTCACTTGATGGTTTGCTAAGTATAATTACTTAATGTGATTTATAAAGTGTAATTACTTAGTGAAGTAATTAATGGGTAATTACTGGATGTAATTAATTGAAGGATAACTAATTAATGGAAAAAAATTGGGTTTAATTACTTTGTGTAATTAATAAGAAGGATAATTACTTAGTGGAAGTAATTAACGATTAATTGCTTAGTGTAATTAATTAAAGAATTAATTAATTTTAAGAGTTAATTAATTAATGAAAGTAATTATGAATCGCTAATTACTAAATATGATTAATCAAGGCCGATTAATTAAAGATTAATTATTAAATATGATTAATAATTAAAGAAGTAATAGAGGATCGTTAATTAATATAATTAATAAAAGTAATTATGAGTTGATTAATTAAATGATAATTAATCAATATAGGTGATTAATATAATTAATTAAGGGTTAGTGTAATTAATTATAGTTAGTTAATTAATGAGAGTAATTAAATGTTAATTACTGTAAATGGTTAAGAATAATTAATTTGTGCAATTAAGTAAGGCTAATTACTTAATGTAATTGAAGAATAATTTATCAAGGATGATTAACTAAGATGGGTAATAAAGGAAGGATGATTGATTAATTGGTTTGTCATTAATTAATGGTTAAGTAAGCAGGATTTCTAATGATGGAAGTAATTAATTTAATTTATTTTAAATTAATTAGAGATAGCGTGATTAATAAATCTTTGCTTATGAATGGCTGAATGATACTGAATGCCTTGAATTGTTTGATATCTCTAATATGGGATATATGCTCATCTGTGATATGAGATGCTTTGGTTAAATTGTGATGATATGGATCATCTATTTGTGATAATATGAATTGTCTATCTGTGTGAATATAGATAATTTAATTTTAAAACAACTTGACCTTATAAGTCGATGTTTTGGATTTCGGTGAGACCGGGATCGGATTTCCAAATTCGGATATCCGAAAATCACATCAATCCAAATTAAACGATAAGTCGTGAATCTCAAGTGATGATCGAGATGAAGATTCAGAGTGCAAGGGCTATTGTCGTTAACTTTGAGGGTAATTCCAAAATGAGTGTAACGAGATAGTGCCTTCGGTTTCGTTCGAACCCGGAACGAACTCGTATGGATTGAATGCTTTCAGAACATCGTCATTGGAGGACGATGAGCATTTTAAGTGATGTGTTCTGAAAAGGTAATCGTAGACTCAAGCCTCATCAACCGGGAATGGCTAAAACATGGGAGGTGCAGCAATGCTAAGTGAGGCGCGCTCAAGTAGGACAAGATTTCCCCTCTCTGGAGGTCCCTTTTTATTCTGCTGTATGGGCAGTTGGTTACAAACAACTACGGGGTTGTCTTGCTTAGGGCTATCCAGTAAGGGATGGTTCCGGCCTTATGTTGCAGGGAATTTAGGGTGGATCATCGTTACGTTGATCTAGACTAGGTACTGTGACGGACGATACCCCTGTAGCCTTGCCATTAATGGAAACTCATTCTTCCTACGTGCCCTTTACGGTTTTGATTGTATAACCCACTTTGTGGCTAGCATGCTAGAATTTAATCATGTAACAATTTCAGCTATTTCTTATTTACTTGAAAACCCTAGACCCCATTATAATATCACTGGATTTTCGATCAAATGTTTTAGTTATCATAAGGTAAAAACTTTTCCGTGTTTATTTGTGGGAAGTCTTACGAGATAACTTTTGTTTCCAAAGGTTTTCAAAGTTAAGCAACTTTAATCTGTTACTCACACTAGACCCATGTCAGACCTGGAGTTTATATTCTGTTTTCTTAAACTCTTGGGTACTCAAATTTTTACGAGTAGCCAAGGGATTCAGGTTGGCTTTGATGAATTCTAGAAGAGGTATGGAGCAGGAGGCTTTAGCTTTTGTAGATATATAGTTTTCCGCTGTGTTGGTAACTCTGTGTTGTATATTTGAGTTGTAATGACTAGACAGGTGTTATAACTATCTACTATGTGATTTATAAGCTGTGTAACTCTGATAGATGTTGTATATTATGTAAAACTTATTTGATTAATATAATTTATTCGTTCCACTGTGAGATTCTGATATTTTTTAGTTCTTTCTTTCTATCTTTTCTCTTTTTTATCCCTTTCTTTCTTATTAATGATGTGTCTTTCTGTGGAATGAAAGGTGGGTCGTTAAAGTAATTTATGTGTTTCAAATATAGTAGACATTCAGTGGAAGTATTAGATGAATGCTATTAGTCAAAGCTTGCTATTCCTAGGAGTTACTAAGATGTACCAAGACATGAATCGAAACATTTTCTGGTAAGAAATGAAGATTGTTATTGAAGAATGTGTGAAAAGATGTTTCAAATGCCTGAAAGTTAAGACTGAACATAAGAAACAAAGATGACTTTTGTAGCCTTTGAAAAATCCGACATGGAAGTGGGATTCAGTATTTATGGATTTCACAGACGTCTACCAAGATCAAGAACTAGAAATGAGAGTATATGGTATATAGTGGATAGAGTGACTAAAAGTGTCCATTTTATTCTAGCGATATTAACAAGAATGGAAATAAAACTGGCCAATATTTAATTGAATACTATAGTGAAGCTACATGGATTTCTAAGTACTATGGTTAATGAACGAAACCCATTGTTTTCTAGTGAGTTCTGGCGGAGCATACAAACTGCTTTAGGCATGGACATCTATGAGTACAACATACTATTCTCTGCTAGATGGACGGACCGACAAGTCAACAAAGTACTCTAGGATCTATAGCAAGTCTGTGTATTATACCTTGGAAGATCTTGGGAGGATCACTGACACATAGTGGAGTTTAATATAGCGATAGTTACCAGTCAAGTATTAGAATGGTACCTTTCAAGGCAATGTATGGAGGACCTGGTAAGTCACCAGTATATTGGTGCAAGAGAGATGATAAGCTTTTGTTGGGACTAGATCTCATGAGAGAAGCTTAGGAAAAGAGTGAACTAATTCAGTAAAGGATGAAGGATGCCCAATCAAGGCCGAAGAATTATGCTAATAGGATGTTGAAGGAGTTTGAGTTTGAGATTAGAGATCATGTATTTGTGAAGATTTCTCCGATATGAGGTACGACGAAGTTCGAAAAGGCTAGAAAGTTAGTACAAAGATATGTGTGTCCCTTTGCAATACTTGAGAGAATTTATAAGTTAGCTATAGGGTTGAATTACTGAATGCTTTTGTCGGAGTTTATACTATGTTTCATGTACCACATTTAAGGAAGTGTATCAGGAACTCTAATGTTGTTGTGAATTAGATAGTTGTAGAAGACTTGGTTATTGAACCAAACATGACTTATATGAGAAGATCAGTTTGAAAGTAGACTAAGAGGTGTAAGAGCTTCGAATAAGGTTATGAAGCTAGTGTGAGTACAATGGAGTGACGACTGAGATGATTATACTTGGGAAACAGAAGATAAAGTTAGAAAGACTTATCTCGAATTCTGTGCTTGGACCTAATACATATGTTTTTGTATGCTTTTGTTATGTATATGTTGATGCACCATTACATTTTTTTCACACTTTTGTGGGAAACTCATGTATTTTGTTATGCATTAATAGATGCACTAATATATTTTGTTTTTTTCCCATTTGTAGGGAACTTATTATTTATGCTAGCATGGGCATGGGAAAGACCAAAATCACTACCGTGACATATTCGAATTTCAGATATGAAATTCTTGTAAGGTGAGGCCTGTAACACCTCATATTTTAATAAAGGATTAGTTAACGAATTAATATTAGAATGATTTAATTATGGAGTTATATAAGGAAATGTGTGAAGTAAAACAGATGGTGATAAGGTAAGTATTTAGGTAACATTTATTTACTTTTTTCCATTTAGACTAAATAAGTAATGGTTTATCATGATAAATAATTCATTGTACATCTACTTGTTATGTTACAACATAAAAAAAACTTAATCGAATGAATAAATGAGAAGGTTAAAACGGCCAATGGCACAACTCATTATGAGATAATAGAAACAACATATCTCATATTCCATTCATTCATTATTCGTAAAACAAAAGCAAAAGCTTTGAAACTTATTAATAATGAAAATAGATTAGAGAAGTAAAATGAGAACAAATCAAGGGAAACTTAAAGTATAAAGATCAAGTCAAGCAAAAAGTTTAGGTAACTAATATCATTCTCCTTTCACACCATTTCATTTATATTGAACACAACTATGATTGATATGATAGACTTCATATGAATTAAGTGTGTATAAATGATTGAAAATGTTTCAATGAATGTTTTGGGGGTAAAATAGCTTTACTATAGGATTTTTAGCTATGATTCCAAATTTAAATTATTTCTAAATAAGATGAAAATATAATATGGTTTTTTAAACACATTTTTAGTGATGGATGACAAATTTTTAGAACTTTCCCATATTTAAATAATTTTCTATTAATTTTTAAAGGATCCATGTATTATGGAAATCAAGGGAAAATTGCTAAAATATGGAATTTTGGATAAAAATGCACTTGGAATATTTCTGAATTTTCTAGAATTTTGATAAGTAATTCCCCAATTTAAAATATGCATTTTTCAAAGCATAAATGTGATTTCTAAAGCATAAATTGGGATCGTCAAAGCCGATAATAAAGATGCTAGAGGGTATTTATTAGAAACAAAATGTATAACAAATGGATAACAAAAACAAGATCCAAAATAAGTGCTGCAAAGTTAGGTAAAGTACTGTAGAGATTCAAGCTCGAACGAAAGTGATTCTGTAAATAAATTTACCATATATGTTAAGTCTGCCTAGAGCCAAAGCTCTGATACCAACTGTAACGATCCGGTATTTTCAATCATTCGCATCCACACATGTCGGACTTGAATTGCTCAAAAGACCGCGTTGTAAATAAAAATTTGGCAATACTCAGCATAAATAGTAAATAAATAATCACAGATCACAAACATAGAGTAATATAATGCAGCGAAATAGATAAATAGTAGTTCATGAAGCTACTATGTAAACATCAGAGTTAGAAATAATATACAATAAAATATCTCAGATGCAGTGAAGTTTCTAGTACGAGCAGATGACTTCTCTGAACCAATCAACTGGAAGGGCTGAAAACGGAATCGATAGTTGGATCCCCAAACGAAGCACCAAACTCCGAAGGTGAGTCTCAAAAACTGTATCACTCAGTCTGACCTGAGCGTAAAGCAAAACACAAAACACTCGAGTCAGGATTAACATTCTTATATCAATAAATCCAACTCAAGTGAAATATCAACTAGAATACAAGTAACTCAAAGGATGTTTGGGATAACCATCCTCTAAGGATCTGTAGAACTATCTACAAGGTGGAAATATACACTATAACACCATGGTCATCCAAATTAATTTATACTTCAAAACCAAAATATCATTTCCCTTTCAAATTTATCTATTTTCCAAAATAGTATATATATTAAATAATTTATAAAGTAAAGTATTTGAAATTTCCTCAACTACACAAATTGATTCCAATCAACTCAAATTCCAAATTCCATTTATTCAAAGCTCAATTCATTAATTCAATTCAGTTCTCAATAACCATTTAAACTTTCGATATATTCAAAGCTTTAATTTTCAACATTTTCAAAGTTAAATCTAACAGTTTCATATAGATCTTGATTTAGCTTCATTATTATTTAGTCAGGAAATATCCACTTAACAAGTTCAATATCATTTAAATAGCCTTAGATTACATTTTACAGAATATTTCCTTAAATTTATTTAAACTTAAAATATACATTTAATCCCTTTTACCAAAACCAAGTTATAAAATCATATCTTAAATCCCGAATACGATCGTTTCAAATCGATTTAATTGAATATAATTCTTAATTAAATACCATTTCCAATTAATTCAACTTTATCTTCTCAACCTTAACTTATTCAAAATTTTACCAAATCTATTTTGAAATATAAATTTAAACGAATCCTTAAACAAATTATATGAATTAAATCAATCTCAATTAGATTAAATATTATTATTAGGTCTATACATAAAATTTTCATTTTTATACATTAAATATTCTAAGAATCAGTCTTTATTAAAACTATATTTTCTTTCCAAAACCATAGAAATTATTTTCAAAACATTTATATTGGACCAATGGCGTCTGTATATAATTTCCTATCCTACGGTCAAGTGATACGGATATTTATTATTTCAATCCGTAATTTAAATATATAAGGTAGATATCCTTTCGACCCGCAATCCCAAATTCAATTCAAATGAAAATCGCTTGGGTCTATCATTTCAACCCATAACGATTTTCTCCTATTATATAGTCCGTTCGGGTATGTATCATTTCAAACCATAGTGAATTCTATACTAACAGGGAACTTGCAGAGTGATAACAGATAATATAAAATATAAGAACAGGCATATATCATCAACAACAACATAATATAAACAACAGGATATGGTGTCATATCCCACAGGTGAACAGTTACAGATAATAGCATATATAACAATTTAAATAACTAACAACAGCCAAATTCAATTGTCGTTTCAATTGAAATCAAATTTAATAAATATAAGAACGTTAATCGTGAGTGATTTCTCACCTTTCGATGTTAGAGAGATTCTACACAGAAATGAGCTACTAAATCTAAAGCAACGCTAAGTGGATATGATTTGATATAGAAAACAGGCACGACGGACAAGGCTGATAATGGAAAATCGATGAGAACGATTGAATTAATTTTGATATAACGGAACTATTTCATTTTATATATTATTATTTTTAAATAATTTCAAACATATATTTTCAAATCCATATCATGTCCCAAAAATTTTAATTTAAACATAATTCAATATACAATGTTTATACAATTCATACATTTCCTTAAAATTTCCTTAAATCCATCTTAAACGCTAACACTAATATTAGTTTGAAAATCGACCCAACATATATGCAGACAAATACAAATCCAAATGCAATGATATATATTGTCTTCCCATGAAATCAATATTTAATTTTTAATACGAATGTTGAAATAAAAATCATTGTTTACATTTAAAACGCCTAAACAGTTTGGATGTTGAAAATAGTACATATATTAAAATACTTTAAATAGTTTGTATATTAAAATAATTTGTATATAAATTCAAAAGTTTAAACACATATTAAATTAAATATATATCTAAAATCATCTTTTTGAAAAAATAACATATCTACATAATATACTTTATATAATACTTACAGATATGCTGCCTAACACAAACAGATACTTTAAATATATGTATTTCTAAATAAGCTACAATATACACAACAGGTCGAACCTATGTTAACAACTTTACTAAACACTTAACTTATATTATTATACAAATAATAGGCTATATGATTTACATACTTGATTCTATATGCATAACAAAATATATTGTAAGCCTTTCATATTATGCTGTAAGCCTATATATGTATGCACTATATAACTATATGCTGCTAATACTATAAAAACAATGTAACTAATAGATTTGCAGGCTCCTACAAAACTTATACCTACCTATATTTTATTTCGCTTTTATTTTATTTTATTTTATTTTTTATTTTTAAAGCAAACATACACATTAAAAATCAACTTATATATAACTATACTGTTCGTACTATAAATTATAGATATAAAAACTTATAGATATAAAATAGCAAACCTATTTAAGCAAGATCAGATAACAGTTTATATACACTTATGGATATATATACCTTTAAATAAAAGAGAGGAGCAAGGCCGAAAGTGGTGGTGGTGGAGGGGCGCAAGCCTGTCGTGGTGGTGAAGAGCCGAGCACTTGATGGAGTGAAACAATGGAAACAAAAGAAAATACAAGAAGAAAAAAAAAACAAGTGCATGCGGCCATTACCTGATGAGCAAGCTTTACGCAAGAGAAGAAGGCCAATTGATATTCAGTAGGGTATTGTGTACGTGTTTATATTTATTAGAGAAGTTGCGTTGATTAGGTGGAAACAAAAAAATGGCAAGGTAAAAATTTGTAATGGCTATAGGAATTTGAGGATTTAATTCATATTATATAAAGAGACGTAAATGGAAGGTGGAGTGAGATGAAAGTTTTACACGTGAATTTGCAAGGCAGCTTTAAATTCTTCCTTTTAAAAAGGAATGGCTGATTGATTTGCAAGCTAACGTATGGAATCAAAGGGGTGTATTTTAAAGGCAAGAGATAATTTAAAACGTATGCCCAAAAGTAACGTATTTAAATTTATTTGTTTCTTATTTAATTAGTAAAATATACACTAAATAATATATCAGGAAATAACGTTCCATTTATAATGCCAAATAAATTAAACAAGAACGGATATAAAACGTACCAAATAAAACGTATAATTTATTGCCTTTTTACAACATTATTTATTACTTAATTTAAAAGTATATAACCCATACAAGTAAAACAACAGCGAAATAAATGTTGTAAATATATATTTTTTATATAAAAGATTTGAAGTTAGAATTTAGAATTTAAAATTTCAATTAGTGTCAAATTTTAACCAAAATCTACCATTACAGAAATTGTTTACATTTATTTAAAATTGGGCAAATTAATTCAAGAAATTTTAAAAATTCAAACTCCTTTCAACAATTAAACACCAAGGTTTTAAAAATAAAATATATGCATAACATATCATGTTATACAAATTAGAACATGATTTTACAAACAAAAAAATTATTTATATAAATTAAAATAAACAAATTTGTTAAATAAAACAATTTACACACAATATTATAAAAAGCATAACTTTCACAATACTAATCCGATTTCAACAAAAAGAAAAGCGATATTCTTGAAAATAAATCTATTTTCATAATAAAAGATAAAATTTCAAAAATTAAAATAATTAAATTTTAAATTTAAAAGTCAAAGTTTGACCAATTTGACCAAAAATCCATTTTTTTGGAATTATTCTATTTATTCAGGTTTGGAATTATAATTCACACAAAAATCAAAATTTATATTTAGAATAACAAAATTTATCCATGTTAATAAATAAAATAAAGTTTCTAAATCAGGAACTTCAGTTAAAATAATAGAAATATAAAATTAAAATAAACATAAAATACAGGGTTGTTACACTAGTTGACGTGCGAAGTTGAGAAGATGATGCCTGCATGCGTTTCTCGTTGACGTGGCAACCAATAGGGTATTTTTATTTTATTTTATTTATGTTGCATTTCAAATTGTTTTGATATGCGTATCTTTTACATAGGATATCCGTTTTACACGCAGTTTCTTTTGTTAGGATCGTATCTGAATTCCGGACATTTTGGCGCTGGTTTGGACGGATTCAGAGACAGTTCAAATTTTGGGTTTAAATAGGATATAAATTCAATTTAAATTCAAAAGGTGAGTGTTTTAACCCACTCACAACTTCTAAATTTCTTATGTTTGTTAAATAGATTTATGATGTGATTAAAAATTTATTTATAGCTGTTTGGTATATTTTATCATCATTCCAGTTAAACTGAATTTACTGAATTAAATTGTTATTTAATTTATTATTGAATATAAACTGTTAGTAATTACCTGTTATTTATTATCTGTTCTATATTGATGTTATTGTTTGAATTAGATGATGATTGTGATAAGTGGTTGATGGTTGATATTGAATGAATGGATGTTGTATTTTATATTGTTATAAATGCAAATTGTTATGCACCTTATTTCATCCGGGATTGCGATTTGAAATGATATAAAACCGTATTTTTTTATTTTCAATTACGGATTGAAATGATAAATATCTGCATCACTTGACCATAGGATAGAAAATTTTATACAGACACCGTCGGTCTATATATATATGTGTATATATATATATATATATATTGAAAATGATTTCTATGGTTTTGGTTAGAATTATACGGTTTAATAAATATTGATTCTTTTAATATTATATATATTTTTATATATAGTTAAATTCATGTATTTAAGCTATGTATAAATTTGTTTGATAACAATAAGTTTAATAATGGAGTTTGATTTTATTAAAATAAAATATGGTTAAGTATTTAAATCATACTTTAATATAGAGGTTATAATGATTTAAATAAATTAAGATTGGAAGGAAAATTGGAAATTTATTTGAAATTGAGCGTATTTAAGAATTAAACTCCATAAGTTGATGTAAAATTCATTAAACTTGAAATTTTAAAAGGTATAATTATTATAACTTGATTGTGGGGTCAAGGTGAATTCAATGAGTATTTCAAGTATAACTAAATTGAAGGGAATATTTAGTTATTTGTAGTTTGAGTTTTTTTAAGAATAATGGATTTATTATGCATATATTTCAAAACTAAATAATATAATAGTGAACTTTGGAATCGTAATTATCAACCTTAGTTTTGAAATTATTCAATACTTAAAATTGAAATATATTGAAATTGAACTGGTTATTGAAACTGAAAGTGAGTTGAAAGTTATTAACTGAGATTTAATTTAAAGGGAATAAAATTGTGAACTCGAGGAAATTATTTTATTTTATAAAGTGATTTTAAATTCAAACTATTTTATTTTATATATTGTTTGAATATCCAAACCATTTAAGTTTTGAAGGTTATGGTTTAGAAGCTATGAAAATTCGAAGTATTATGTGTTGAAAGGCCATATTTCAAGCGTTTGGTTTCGAAATATTAAAATTTTGGAAGTTCTATGATTTTGGAAATGATATATTCAAAATAAAAATGATATTATGTTGATTTAGGTTTTATAAAAATGATATCATATTTACTGGGTTTTTGAAAGGGAAATGATATCGTATTTATATGGTTTTGAATTGGATAGTATATTTTGGTTTTGAAGTATAATTATTGTAACGACCCAGAATTTCTGTCATTTGAAATTCGTATATTTAATTGATTTTAAATATTAACAAGTAAAATTTGTAAGTCGAATAATTTTTTTTCCGAATATCTAGATTTAATTGGATAATTAAATCGATAATTTAATATTTGAAATTACAGAAATAACTGAAAATTGTGTTTAATGTGATTAAAATAGATTTATAAAGTTCTATTAAATCATATTGGAGTTAGAATGATGTTATAGAACTTTTAAAATTTAATTAAAAGTTAAATTGTAGAAATTGAATATTTTAATATTTAATTGACCAGTAAAAATAGTCATTTTTCAAACAGTCTCAGATTTCGACGAAACTAGTTTCATTGGATCCATAATATTAAATTATTGTAAGATTTCAAAGTTCGTGTCAATCGGATTTACGGTTTGTCCGGGGCAAGCTAAAACGCGTAGAAATCGGTTTAAGCGAATTTTAAATTTAAAATAGTCGATTTGAAAACCTATCTTCCAAATACTTTCGATTGGCTCCCAATATATATTCCATTGCGTTCAGAATAGGGGTAAAACCTTATAAACGCCAGGCGGCACGCTTCGTTTCGAGTTCAGAAATTTTTTGGGTGAATAGTGTTTTGCAATTTTCTACATAAGGACATCAGATTTTCACTTTTGCAAAGCAATTAGGGTTTCAGGCCCTAGCCGCCACCTCCATTTACACGACCAGAAATTCACCTCCTTCCTCCATAATTTTCTTTTAATCTGTCAATCGATTTGAAATGTTTTCAACTGCAAAAAGGTAGAGGGCGACGAGATCTCTCAGATCAACGGTGGTGATCGTCTAATTCGCAACGATCGAGGGGATAAAGGCATGTGAAGTAATGCGTTTGGGTTTGGTTTTCTATGCCAAGATGGAGACCGAGTTCAACATGGTGGCGACGGCAGGTAGAGCTCGCAAAGGGCAATCGAACGACGTTGTCTGATCGTCTCCTCGGCGATCGTAGTTCGCGCGTTGATTAGGGTTCGAACGGCGGCTTCAATGGGTTATAAGCATGCGTTAAAACCTGATGGAGGGAAGAAGAAGTTTGCAGCCTGGATCTAGGGTTATGGAATGGACGGCTTTGATTTGTCAAGGTTTTAAAAAAAGTGAAATTAGTTTATATTATAATTCGTTCAATCTTTAAAATAGCATAACCTTTTGATACGAGGTCCGTTTCGCACAAAACGAGTTGTGTCAGGTTCGTATTGCTGAGCATTACGCGATGGAGCTAGATTGGGATTGATTGGAGCTACTGTGAATTTTGGGTAAAATTAAACGCGCATTTAATTTTATTTGGAATAAAACACTAAAACTGTATTGGAAGCAAGGTAAGAACTTCTCACTCAATCGAATTTGTTTCGATTTAAATTTTAAATAGTTAAGTTTAAAATTGCTTGATTGTGTGATTGAATGATGGTTGCTATTTGTTGTATTGAAATAGACCATATACGCCACATATTAAGCGGAGGTTATTATATTAAACACATATACCGCGATATTCCACCTTGAAGTGGAATTGGTATTATATATGTACTTGGAGTTGATTTCCCGCATTATATAGCGGATGAGACCCTATTACGCCGCATAATAACGGATAATATTTTTATATAAACCCATGTACCGCGATATCCCGTCTTGAAACGGGATTGGTATTGTGCTAACATCTGTAGATGCATGGAAACAGGTTGGAGGGATCCAACTGGATTCCTCAAATAATTGAATTTGTTTCAATGTTGTGTGTTGATTATTTATAATCTCTATGTGATTATCTTTTTGATTGAAATCGTTGAAGGCTAAAATTTAGCCGAACATAATTTTGGTATCGTTAGATACCTGAAATAAATAAAAATTTGATTTTTGAAAATCTAGGTTGAAAGCTTATATTAAAAATTGTTTTTGAGAATTGAATAAATTTAAAAGAAGGAATTCTAAAATAATAAAGTTTTATTTTTAATCTTGATGAATAAAATTTCAAAATATGGGAAAAGCTTTAATAAATGGATTTCGGATAATATTATTCAAAGGTTGAAGAATTTATTCAAAATACGGATTTTAAAGGGTTGAAAAAATTAAAGAATTGGTTTTCTTTAAAAGGAAATAAAATTTGAAATCCATTTGGGAATCGATTTTTGGTGATTAAATTTAAATCTTTTGAAAATCCATTTGGAAATTAATTAGGTGGTTCGAAAAGAATTTGGAATCAATTGGAAAATAGATTTGGGGTTTAGTAGAAATTAATTTCAATTTGAGATTTGAATGAAATTCACTTGGTGTTTAATTTCTTGGGAAATCAATATGGAATTTGATTTGATGTTTTTGAAATCAATTTGAAAATCGTGTATCAGTGGATATTTGGAAATTTAAATTCACCATGGAATTTATAAAGGAAAGGGAAATTTGTTTAAAAATAAACATTGATTTATTTTTGAAGTGTGGAAATAAATTTAAGGATTTGGAACGTAAACTTAAAATAAATCGATGAGGATTTATTTAATTGGTCTAAATGAACCATTTTGAAATGAAAGTGTATTCTCCCTGGAAAGCCGAATAAAATTTCTGAATAACTTTGAAATATATATATATATATATATATATATATATATATATATATATATAATTCTAGAATTGGTTTTGAAAAGGATACTTTGGAGAAATTAACTTCTTAAATTGTTTTAAATCCTTTAAGTAAAGATTTATTAAGTTGATATAGAAATGATTATTTCTAAGATTTAATCAATAATTTTTTTAGAAAATAGTTATTTAAATAGTTATACTCTATCTACTAATTTTATTTTGAAAATTAGTTTGGACTTAAGTTATATGTAATCTTGGTATAATATTTTAATCATGATGTTTTCAAAAGTGTTTAAAGAAAAAAAGTTTTATTTCAAAGTTTTTTCCCGATATATTTTGGATAAGTGTTATAAATTATTTTAAAGTATTTGAATTCGGCAGATTTCCAGTGAAAATGAATAAATATTTAGAAGTGTTTCCGCGTAAGGAAAATGATTTGAAATTTGTTTTCAAAAGTTGTAAAGGTGAAAAGTGATTTGAAATTTGTTTTCAAATGGTTGAAGTGTGGAAAAATATATCTTGTAAAGATATTTTTTGGAAAATAAATAATTCGGGAAATTATTTAGAATCTGGTGATGTTGTGCATATCTATTGATAGTTAAATAACCGACCATCAATATTTACCTTTAAATGGGTATTTGATGTGATTTGCTTGAATTTGAATGCTACACTTATTTTAAAATAAGCGCTCGTTATTCGGTTTAGCCGGGAGAGGATCTTTGGGTCATGAATCCCATTCTGAATAGTGATACGTCGTAATGGATAGCATTTGAAGACCGGTGTTGAAGACAGGATATTTTCGAAAACGGAAGGATTACCGTCGAATGTCTCTGCATCGGCTGATCTCTGATATTGAGATTTTATCACCCTTTGTGATGGGAACACCGGACGTGATTAGTGAATATCCGGATTACAAGGGCTTCTTTGGAAGTGCCTTCGGTTCCGTTCGATCCCAGAACGGACTTGTATGGATGTGTGTCTAACGTTACACTTTGAGATGTAAAGCTGGTTTCTATGAAATACATTTCTATTGGTGGCGGAGAATTTATTCTCTTAGCTTAACACCCTTCTCTGAGACGTAAGAGCTCAGAGGTTATGTAGTTGATGGTTACTAGTGATACATTCCAAATTTGGTAATGTGGCATACGAAGTGCCGCTGATCATTTGTTGATCAAAGCATAGCTTTTGTATAAAACGTAGCTTTGTGGACGAGACTTCGTTGGACCTCACACCCCGAAATGGTCAAAACAGGAAAGATGCAGCAAGGTTACAGGGAGTAGCGCCCCGTAGTGTATGTGCATTTCCTTCTGGATAGAAGTGGTGTCATGGTATGGAGCCCAGATAATTAACTTATGCGGATATCGTAAGTATATATGACTTTGTGATTGTTGTTGGTTGAGGATCCTCGGATAAAGGTTGTTTACAACCGGGGGATGACATACTCGTGTCAGTAGTTACCTACTTTTGCAGAGGTAACCCGGCCTTGTGTTGGCAGAGATCTGGTTAGGCTCTCGGGGCGTCCTTCCAGAGGCATACCCATGTGGCAATAGGAAGTTCCTTGGCCTGACCATTTGTTGTAAAATCCAAAGAAACAATACCCGCCCTGTACGATTTTAGTTGTATAACCTGCCATGGAATGTGGCGGTAACCTGCTATTGAACATGGTAGCTATAGTAAGCATATGATAATGGTTGCATGTTGGCTTAGATTTATATCATACTTTCGAAATGTTTTCTGCACTTTGCACTTAAAGTAATAATATCAAAGAAATTCACGTATCAAGCATATTTGACTATCATAAGGAGAAATCTCCTCCAATTCTGCGTTTGCATGGTGTGTGTGGAGGGAGGCCTTATGGTAGTTACATTTTCTAAAAGCATTGCGGATCTATTTTAAAATATTTCTTTATTTTTTTAAGATAAACTGTTTTAAGTTCTCACACCAGTCCCATGATTGACCTGTAGTTTATTATTCCCTTCCTAAACTATGTGTGCCCATCATTTTCCACACGGGCAGCCTAGAGTCAGGTTATCAGGATATTCTGGAATTCAGGAGGTGTTGTGGAGCTCAAGAGGTGAGTTGGATGGCGAAACGTATCACTTGTATTTGATATTATCTTTTCCACTGTGTATCCACTTGTAAGGACAAGTTCATATAATTGTCCAGTTGTGTTGTGTTGTAAGTTGACTCTGATGATGTAATGTATAAAATGTACAGTTCTTTTGATTTAAAGATTATTCATTTATCTATTATATGTTGTTCCGCTGCAATTGTGAGATTCTGATATTGTTTCTGTTGCTTCTTCTTTCTTTCTTCTTCTATAACCCTAACAATTCGGTTTTTCGGCCTTCGATTGCTTGACAGTTGATACAGTGGACGTATTAATGTTGATTTTCGAAAGTCGAAAATCCCGATCCTCACATTAGGTATCGGAGCATTTGGTTAAGCGACAACCCTGGCTCTGTTGGGAATTACTCATTGTAGATAGAGTCAGTAGTACTCTATAATCAGTGTGAGTGTAATCACAGATACGAGCGCGTATTTGTTAGTGAATATAAAAATGTTTTATATTGTGTTTGCTTATCCATTGAGCTGTTTGTGAATTCTGGTCGGTATGTGGGATGCCATATTATCAGTAGGGATTTATAAACACTTAAATGAGGCAAGTCGATATAGTATCATTTTAAATTAGGTAAATGAAATAATTTTACCTCGATTATATTTTACATATAAAGGAAATATTTTTTAGAAATTATTAAAGTGTATATCTGATTGTTTGGTTGTTAAAAATGTAAGAATATATATAAGTTAATTAAAAGAATAATTGTATAAGCAAATGAATTATTAAGTATGGAATTATAATTAATGTGATTTACAATTGTGAAATAATCTTATATATAAGAGGTGAAACTATATGAATATATTAATAAATATGAGTTGTAAATAAAAATGAATTTGGACTATGAATTTGAAAGTTTTGAATCCCGTCTATTTTGAAAGTTGTTTTTCAAAGTTAAAGATGTTATTAAGTAAGATAAATCAATTTGGAATAATCTTATGTAAGTGAAGTGGAGTAGTGAAATTCTATAAGAAAAATACTTATAAATGTGAGTTATAAGTAAAAGGAAATTTTTTGAAAGAATTTAAAGCACTGGATTCGCTGCTGTTGCTAGGAAATAATAAAGGTGATGACTGCAGCATCATCAGTACCATTTTCGAGTTTCTGTGTGATGGATTTGCTACCATAGTAAATTGGAAATTGAAGTTTTGTTGAGATAAACAAATTTGAAAATTTAAAATCCAAGTTGTAATTGTTGAATATAAGTAATCAAGTTTTGGACTTATAATATGAAATAATAAAGATTTTACTTTGGTAAAATTGAAATAAATTTGAGTTGGCATAATAAAACATATGATTTGAAATTTAACTACACAGTGGTTAAATAAATTGATTTGGATTAGATATGTTATTGGAATGGAAAATTAAACTTAAGATAGTAAGTGATTACATAATATGAATTTGGAAGTTTATAAAAATAAGTTGTATAACATATAAAATGAGATAAGGTAAGTAAAACCAATTGATAAAATGGTTAAACTATTTTGTTAAGTAAAACAAGATATGAATTTGAATAATGAGATGAAATTTGACTTTAGTAAAAGGTTAGTGAAATAAATTAGAGAATGAACTTATGTTATATAGTGAAAGTGAAGGTAAATGAAATTGAAATGGAATATAACTTAAGTGATGTAGAATGAAGTTGATTTTGGTATCGAAGAATAAGAATAAAGTGAACTAAATGGATGTGGACTTGAGTTATATAAATGAAATACAACCTTACATGTTAAATGAATTAGCAATCGAATTAATAAATGGATTGAATATTAATCAATCGAATGTAAAAGAATTGATATAAAATAATGAATGTAAGTGTTAATTCATTAGAAGCTAATGAAGTTGAAAAAAAATTGAATAATTGAAAGAAAAGTCAATTAGATATTAAACCAATAGGAAAGTAAAAGTGTTAAACCAAATTGAATGTAAATTTAATAATTTGGTTATGTTGGTTATGATTTGATTGTTATATGATTGTTAGTTGATTGTATATAATTCATTAAGTGTTAATGAAATTGAATTGATAAATGGAAAGCTATGTAATTGAATTTGAATTAAAAGTGAACTAATGTTAATTAGTTGTAAGCAATTAAATTTTGTATCGAAACCTTATAAATTGCTTATGGGAATTATTTTGGTTGCATTGATTATGAAAACTATGTGTTTTCTATTGAAAATTAGTGAAATGTAAATGAATTTCCTATATATGTCACTTACATGTATAAACTGAGTAAGTACAGGTACCGGGGCTGCAATTGGCTGGATTTGGTCACGCTAAAATGCTAATAAATAACTGCTTTGCTTAAAAATGCTAAAAAGGTACGCCTACGCAATAAAAATAGGAAATATGAACTGTTTTTCTGTTTTCCGACCATGTGGGTCGATGTATATATATTTATATCTATTGTGATATTGCTAAAGCTCCTCCGTACAAGGGAGACTCTGCTAAAATTTTCTGTAAATTTTGGGAGCTAGAAAAATTTTGAAAATTTTTAGAAATTTTTTGTTAACGAAAAGTCAATTTCTAAATTGAAATGAAAATGTAGGATTTGAAAACATAGTAAAGTTATTGTAAGAAGTTTAACAATGAATTTTGGAAAAGTTAGAATGTTTAAATGAATTTGAAATTTAATTTGGACAAATGGTTTTGAAAAGTTAATGGATTTCAAGACTTTTTCTGACTTGGAAATTTCGAGGACGAAATTCTTTTAAGGGGGGAAGTTTGTAACGACCTAGAATTTCTGTCATTTGAAATTCGTATATTTAATTGATTTTAAATATTAACAAGTAAAATTTGTAAGTCGAATAATTTTTTTTTCGAATATCTAGATTTAATTGGATAATTAAATCGATAACTTAATATTTGAAATTACAGAAATAATTGGAAATTGGGTTTAATGTGATTAAAATTGATTTATAAAGTTATATTAAATCATATTGGAGTTAGAATGATGTTATAGAACTTTTAAAATTGAATTAAAAGTTAAATTGTAGAAATTGAATATTTTAATATTTAATTGACAAGTAAAAATAGTCATTTTTCAAACAGTCTTGGATTTCGAAGAAACTAGTTTCATTGGATCCGTAATGTTAAATTATTGTAAAATTTCAAATTTCGTGTCAATCGGATTTACGGTTTGTCCGGGGCAAGCTAAAACGCGTAGATATCGGTTTAAGTGAATTTTAAATTTAAAATAGTCGATTTGAAGACCTATCTTCCAAATACTTTCGAATTGGCTCTCGATATATATTCCATTGCGTTCGGAATAGGGGTAAAACCTTATAAACGCCAGGCGGCACGCTTCGTTTCGAGTTCGGAAATTTTTTGGGTGAATAGTGTATTGCAATTTTCAATATAAGGACATCAAATTTTCACTTTTACAAAGCAATTAGGGTTTCAGGCCCCAGCGCCACCTCCATTTACACGACCAGAAATTCACCTCCTTCCTCCTCATTTTTCTTTAAATCCGTCAATCGATTCGAAATGTTTTCAACTGCAAAAACGTAGAAGGCGACGAGATCTTTCAGATCAACGGTGGTGATCGTCTAATTCACAACGATCGAGGGGATAAAGTCCCGTGAAGTCATGTGTTTGGATTCGGTTTTCTGTGCCAAGATGGAAGCCGAGTTCAACATGGTGGCGACGGCAAGTAGAGCTCGCAAAGGGTAATCGAACGATGTTGTCTGATCGTCTCCTCGGCGATCGTAGTTCGTGCGTTGATTAGGGTTCGAACGGCGGCTTCAATGGGTTATAAGCGTGCGTTAAAACCTGATGGAGGGAAGAAGAAGTTTGCGGCCTGGATCTAGGGTTATGGAATGGACGGCTGTGATTTGTCAAGGTTTAAAATAAAGTGAAATTGGTTTATATTATAATTCGTTCAATCTTTAAAATAGCATAACTTTTTGATTCGAGGTCCGTTTCACATGAAACGAGTTACGTCGGGTTCGTATTGACGAGCACTAGGCGATGGAGCTAGATTGAGATTGATTGGAGCTAGTGTGAATTTTGGGTAAAATTAAACGCGTATGTAATTTTATTCGGAATAAAACGCTGAAAGTGTATTGGAAGCAAGGTGAGAACTTCTTACTCAATCGAATTTGTTTCGATTTAAATTTTAAATAGTTAAATTTAAAATTGCTTGATTGTGTGACTGAATGATGGTTGCTATTTGTTGTATTGAAATAGACCCTATACGCCACATATTAAGCGGAGGTTATTATATGAAACACATATACCGCGATATTACACCTTGAAGTGGAATTGGTATTATATATGTACTTGGAGTTGATTTCCCGCATTATATAGCGAATGAGACCCTATTGCACCGCATAATAGCGGATAATATTTTTATATAAACCCATGTACCACGATATCCCGTCTTGAAACGGGATTGGTATAGTGCTAACATCTGTGGAAGCAGGGAAACAGGTTGGAGGGATCCAACTGGATTCCTCAAATAATTGAATTTGTTCTAATGTTGTGTGTTGGTTATTTATAATCTCTGTGTGATTATCTTTTTGATTGAAATCGTTGAAGGCTAAAATTTTGCTATCGTTAGATACCGGAAATAAATAAAAATTTGATTTTTGAAAATTTAGGTTGAAAGTTTATATTAAAATTTATTTTTGAGAATTGAATAAATTTAAAAGAAGGAATTTTAAAATAATAAATTTTGTTTTTTAATCTTATTGAATAAAATTTCAAAATATGGGAAAAGCTTTAATAAATGGATTTCGGGTAATATTATTTAAAGGTTGAAGAATTTATTCAAAATACGGATTTTAAATAGTTTGAAAAATAAAAGAATTGGTTTTATTTAAAAGGAATTTATTTTTAAAAGAAACAAAATTTGAAATCCATTTGGGAATTGATTTTTGGTGATTAAATTTAAATCTTTTGAAAATCCATTTGGAAATTTATTAGGTGTTTTGAAAAGAATTTGGAATCAATTGGAAAATTGATTTGGGGTTTAGTAGAAATTGATTTCAATTTGAGATTTGAATGAAATTCACTTGGTCTTTAATTTCTTGGAAAATCAATATGGAATTTGATTTGGTTGTTTTTGAAATCAATTTGAAAATTGTATATTAGTGGATATTTGGAAACTTAAATTCACCATGGTATTTATAAAGGAAAGGGAAATTTGTTTAAAAATAAACATTGATTTATTTTTTAAGTGTGGAAATAAATTTACGGATTTGGAACGTAAACTTAAAATAAATCAAAAAGGATTTATTTAATTGGTTTAAATGAACCATTTTGAAATGAAAGTGTATTCTCCCTGGAAAGCCGAATAAAATTTCTGAATAACTTTGAAAAATATATATATATATATATAATATAAAATTCTAGAATTGGTTTTGAAAAGGATACTTTGGAGAAATTAACTTCTTAAATTGTTTTAATTCCTTTAAGCAAAGATTTATTAAGTTGATATAGAAATGATTATTTCTAAGATTTAATCAATAATTGTTTTAGAAAATAGTTATTTAAATAGTTATACTCTATCTACTAATTTTATTTTGAAAATTAGTTTGGACCTAAGTTATATGTAATATTAGTATAATATTTTTATAACTAATATTTTAAGTAAAGTGTTTAAAGAAAATAAGTTTTATTTCAAAGTGTTTTCTCGATATATTTTGGATAAGTGTTATCAATTATTTTAAAATATTTGAACTCAGTAGATTTCTAGTGAAAATGAATAAATATTTGGAAGTGTTTCCGCGTAAGGAAAATGATTTGAAATTTGTTTTCAAAAGTTGTAAAGGTGAAAAGTGATTTGAAATTTGTTTTCAAATGGTTGAAGTGTGGAAAAATATATCTTGTAAAGATATTTTTTGGAAAATAAATAATTTGGGAAATTATTTGGAATCTGGTGATGTTTTGCATATCTATTGATAGTTAAATAACCGACCATCAATATTTACCTTTAAATGGGTATTTGATGTGATTTGCTTGAATTTGAATGCTACACTTATTTTAAAATAAACGCTCGTAATTCGGTATAGCCGGGAGAGGACCTTTGGGTCATGAATCCCATTCCGAATAGTGATACGTCGTAATGGATAGCATTTGAAGACCGGTGTTGAAGACCGGATATCTTCGGAAATGGAAGGATTACCGTCGAATGTCTCTACATCGGCTGATCTCCGATATAGAGATTTTATCACCCTTTGTGATGGGAATTCCGGACGTGATTAGTGAATATCCGGATTGCAAGGGCTTCTTTGGAAGTGCCTTCGGTTCCATTCGATCCCGGAATGCACTTGTATGGATGTGTGTCTGACGTTACACTTTGAGATGTAAAGCTGGTTTCTATCAAATACATTTCTGTTAGTGGCGGAGAATTTATTCTCCTAGCTTAACACCCTTCTCTGAGACGTAAGAGCTCAGAGGTTATATAGTTGATGGTTACTAGTGATACATTCCAAATTTGGTAATGTGGCATTAGAAGTATTGTTGATCATTTGTTGATCAAAGCATAGCTTTTGTATAAAGCGTAGCTTTGTGGACGAGACTTCGTCGGACCTCACACCCCGAAATGGTCAAAACAGGAAAGATGCAGCAAGGTTATAGGGAGTAGCGCCCCTTAGGGTATGTGCATTTCCTTCTGGATAGAAGTGGTATCATCGTATGGAGCCCAGATACTTAACTTATGTGGATATCGCAAATATATATGACTTTGTGATTGTTGTTGGTTGAGGATCCTCGGATAAAGGTTGTTTACAACCGAGGGATGACATACTCATGTCAGTAGTTACCTACTTTTGCAAAGGTAAGCCGGCCTTGTGTTGGCAAAGATCCGGTTAGGTTCTCAGGCCGTCCTTCCAGAGGCGTACCCATGTGGCAATGAAAAGTTCCTTGGACATACCATTTGTTGGAAAATCCAAAGAAACAATACGCGCCCTGTACGGTTTTAGTTGTATAACCTGCCATGGAATGTGGCGGTAACCTGCTATTGAACGTGGTAGCTATAGTAGGCGTATGATAATGGTCGTATGTTGGCTAAGATTTATATCATACTTTCGAAATGTTTTCTGCACTTTGCACTTATAGGAGGTTTTGTGGAGCTCAAGAGGCGAGCTGGATGGCGAAACGTATCACTTGTATTTGATATTATCTTTTTCGTTGTGTATCCGCTTGTAAGGACAAGTTCATATGATTGTCCAGTTGTCTTGTGTTGTAAGTTGACTCTGATGATGTAATGTATAAAATGTACAGTTCTTTTGATTTAAAGATTATTCATTTGTCTATTATATGTTGTTCCGCTGTGATTGTGAGATTCTGATATTGTTTCTGTTGCTTCTTCTTTCTTTCTTCTTCTACCTCTTCTTCTTTAACCCTAACAATTCGGTTTTCTGGCCTTCGATTGCTTGGCAGTTAACACAGTGGACGTATCAATGTCAATTTTCGGAAGTCGAAAATCCCGATCCTCACAATTATTTTGAAATGACCGCGGTGTTATAATAACGTATGGTTCTTAAAGAGACTGGGATCAGAAGTTGTCATACTCTCTGCCAACTCCGAAAACCACTTTAACAACCGTGTACGCGGTGGAGATTCCTGAATGAAGTAAGATGGCGGCGGCGTTTCCTTGAGGTAAATACATATATCCAACTCCCGTGAGTTGGCATAAGGTGGCTAAAACATGTGCGATTGACGGGCTAATGAGGTAGCACCTTTGATCGGACACATCCCTTCGATATTACACTTTGACTTTGATTGATTCGGTGGCCACTTTTGATTTTTGATTTAGGGGTGCGGCTCGAGGTGGGCGGTAGCTGCGTGCTACACGTTACTACCGGCCCGGAAGCATAATTGGTATATCTAGCCTGGCATTGCCTAGTTGTGCCGTGTCACCTACCATAGCGCGCCTTGTACGAGTTTGGATTTCTCCCGTAGCCCGTGGAGTATTTAGGATAGTCTCCCGATCTGGAGATGCGCTGATACTGGATGGACTACTGGGACTATTACGTGTTAAGGTGGAAAATGTAAAGCCTTAAAGCTATTTAAAAGTAAGTTTATTTTGCTATAGAAATTATTATAATAGCGAAATGTTACTACATAGTGAATAGTTTAACGGATCCTTAGGAGATGTAAATCTCGAGCATCACTCAAGTTACTGCACTCACGTTAGACACTGGGTAGGAGATGTCAAATCCCGTAAACATCTCTGACGCCGTTCCACTCATATTTATTCCTGTTGATTTAACTCACATAAGATCTTTTAGTTCTGACTCGAGTGTTTTGTCTTTTTAATTCGCTCGGGTCAGCCAGAGCATTTCAGGATTGAAGACCCTATTACTGGAGGACGAAGAAGGTGATTGTATTATTACTATTATTTATTTTATTCCACTGCACCACATTGTTCCGCTGCATTGTTATTGATTATTCTCTAGTATGTGTAACTCTGATATGTATTGTATAAGTATAATCAAATGTTTTGTAAAACAGCTTCATGAACTGTTTATTTGATTATTATATTTTATCATTCCGCTGCAAGATTCTGTTTTGTTCTTTTTCTTTCTCTGCTTTTTCTTATTTAACCCATAAAAATCCGCCCTTATTTATGGTTTACGTATGACGTGGGTGGTTTATCGTCGATTTAAAACGTACAAAGAAGGCGGGACGTTATAGTAGTACAACAATACGTAGCGGAATAGATAAATATTATTTCATGAAGCTACTATAGAAATAACAGAGTTAAGATAAAAGACAACAAAAGTCTATATACACAATAGTCTCTAATACATAACCAAATAACAAGTCTGAACAGAAATAACTAAATGACTGAAATAACGGAATAACTGGAAAGCTAAATAGGTAATAAAGATCTCCAAGCCAAGCTCCAAGCTCCAAAAAATGAGTCTCAAATGCTGTAATACTCAAGTGAAATGTCCAAATGAATGCAATAACTTAAAGAATGTTTAGGATTTGCATCCTTTAAGGATCCGTGGAACTATCTACATACATAATACAATACGCTACATAAATAATATCTATAGTAAAGTGAAACATTAAAATAGTGTTAAGGCGTTACCCATATCCCCTTTAACACATTTTTACATAAATATCGTGGTCTATACAGATACTGTAAGCTCCACTGGTGGTTTACTCAATGAGCACTCCATAGGTACGATACAAACAAAGTCGTAATGTGCGCGATCAGGATAAATATGACAAGGCACGCGAGGCAATACTCAGGGTAGGATACTACCGTTTTGCAGATCCGGACTGGTGGTAACACATAGCAACTACTACCTCCTACCTCGAGACACACTACAAATCAACTCAAAGGGTGGCCACCAAATCAATCATAAAATAATAATATGGCATCGATGAAATGTTCCCAATAGGGGAAGCGACCCCACTTGGCCCAGCATGGCTCCTATTTTAGTCATTTTAATTATGATCCAAAGGTCAAGGCTATCCATCATCGTTCTCTTACTTCATTCCAGTAGCATTCACCAAACCATCCTACTTCACTCTAGATTCTCCACCACATGCACAGCTGTTAATTTATATCAACAATATCATATTCACTTCAAAATCATATCACTTTCGAAATCATATTCACTTCAAAATCATATTACTTTCTAAATCATATTCATTTCTGAAATCATATTCATTTTCAGAATCATAACCACAAAATAGGTTAAACCCTCATATCAAAATATCGCATTCTAATTCAATTAAATCTAAATCATAACAGTTCCAACTCTAAACATTTTGAATATGAAAGTAGTTTACATATTGAAATAGTTATACATTAAAAATAGTTTATATTTTAAAAATAGGTTATAGATTGAAAAAGTTTATATATTAGAAATAGTTTACATATTAAAATAGGTTATAGATTGAAATAGTTTATATATTAGAAATAGTTTATATATTGAAATAGTTTATATATTAGAAATAGTTTGTATATTAAAATTGGTTATATACTAAATAAATATATTAATTCAAATATTTTAAACATAATTCATTTAATTTTTATTAATTTGATTAAATTAAATCTTATATTATGAAATAAAAGTAAATAAAATTATCAGTAAAACCTTAAAATTTACAATTTGAAACTTAACTTATAAATTTACAATTCTTAAAACATATAATTTTAAAATCTAAAATTTTCATATAAGTTAGAAAATAAAATCTTTATATTAAATTTAAAAATCATTTTCCTTTTTTTTCAAACACATCTTTCCAAAATTTCAGAAATCACTTTAAAAAATAGGCCAACGATGTCTGTATATAGTTTTCTATCCTAGGGTCAAGTGATACGAATATTTATCATTTCAATCCGCATTAAAATTTATGGGTATATATCATTTCAACCCGCAATCCCAAATTTCTAAAATCAATAAATTTGCTTAGGTTTAACATTTCAACCCATAACGATTTTCCTTAATCTAAAAGAACATTTGGGTATGTATCATTTCAACCCATAGTGATTTCCTAAAGCTTAGGGAACTTGCAACATGATTTACATAAAATAAATAACATAACACCATATTCATACATAACATATTACATAAGGTAGCACATAACTTACATAAAAAATTGCATAAAATAGCATATACTTGCATAACAAATTACATAAAATAGCATGTAGCTTACATAACAAATTACATAACATAGCATGTAGCTTACATAATTAATTACATAACATAGCATATAACTTGCATAATTAATTACATAACATGGGAATTTAGGTGATTTCCAACATCACACATTTATGCATATAAATTGTATTCTTTTTTTTCTTATTTCGTACATAAATTTCACATGTCATATTAATGACATTTTTCGTCTCTTAAGTGTCAACCTTAAAATCAATACAACATTTTTATTTATTTTTTCAACACAACAATTTAATATTAATATCATGAAGCATAAATTCTAAGCATATCATCACATCTATTTTTATAAATAAACAACATAGTATCAATAATAATATCATGTCAAAAATAACAAACGAACATAGGTGAACATATGTCATATCAAATCATAACCAAACTATGCAAAATTTCTAAACTATTACAACATTCCAATAATATGTCAATTGATATTCATTCATTTGGCATAAGATTATAAATCGTGCATGAATAGCTCACCTTTCGAGGCTAGGGAATATTTGACAAAACAAAGCTATGAAATTTGAATCTTAATTCCAAAGCAACACAAGCTAGAATCGATGGATCGCAAAATAGAAATATGTAACTTTTTTCAAAAAGGAGGAAGAGGGGTGCAAAGGGCTTATCCTAGGGCTTAAATAGGGCTCGGATGCGACTAAGGTTAGGGAAAGAGGAGGGGTTTTGTCTTATGCTTGGATGGAGATGAGGAGGAGGAGATGACCTTGGGGATGAAGGAGAGTGGCGGCTACAGGAGGAGGAAGGAAGAGATTTGGAAGAGAGGAGGAAGAAGTTTTGATTTGGAGAAATTTTGAGTTTTTAGATCTAGAACTCTTTGTAGATTTGGAGACGAAGAAGGAAGTGTGATGAGATAGTTTTCTAAAGAGAAAATTATGTACATACAAGTTAGTCAGAAAGAAACAAATGGTCATAGGAAAAGAAATAGACACAAGTCTCTTGGTATGGTTAGAGTCTCTTGGTTAACCAAGGCCCATAGGCCAAACAAACACATTAGAACTTGGCCAAATTTCACAACTAAACACTCTTTTTTCACAGAAATTCAAATATTTAGAGCAATAGAATTTTGATTTTGGCAAAACGAAAAGTGGAGAGAAGATCAGAATTCTGTTTATTATCATATAAAAAGAATGAAATTTTAAAATTCAAATTTAAATTTATCACCCAAAAGTCAAACTTTGACTAAGTTTAACCAAAATTTGAAATTTTCGAAAATTTTCTATTTTATTGAATTTCGAAATATATATTACTCGATATTCCAAAATTTGCTCTTTAATTTTAACCTTTAAATTTTATATAAATTCAAATAATAATATATTTTAAAATTGACTGAATTGAACCTTCACTTTATTAACATTGGTTTGTCTTTATTCAAATGTTCATTTTACTCAATTTAACAAATGTTGCTTATTCTTGACTGAATCAGTTACCATCTATTTCTCTTTATCTTAATTAAAATATTTAATTCCAATTAATTCAATATTAAATTTCCAATTGAATGTTGGTTGCACATTAATCATTTTACTTTCATTAAATAATTCAAAAAAAGTTTTATCCTTTTATTTCGATTTACATGTTCTATATATTACATCAAGTTTCTCTTTCAATTAAAACATATGTTTCCTTTTTATTTCCTCAACTTCCTCTTTTATTTTAATTCAAACATATATTTCTATTATTACGTCCATTAATTACAATTAATGTTCTCTTTCCTTTTATTTGAAAGATTTCAATTACATTCAATTCCATTGATTACAAAATAAATTCCAAAATGGATTAATCAATGGGATAAGGATAAATCAATTGTTACAACTTTGTGATCCATATCTATTAATTTATTGTTTACACAAGGAGTATAAATCTACTTACCAAATAATTGATTTCTTGTTATATGCTAACATACTTAGAATATTGTTTATCCCATTCTTCAGTAACATTTATTTTTACAGTCGATTGAAATTACATTAATACCGTTGGTAATTACACTCAATCAATATTATTAAATTATATTCTAATACGCGTTACCACCTTCCATTTTATTAAAGATTAGTTGTTTTAGATTTTATCTTAGATCATGTTTTATATTCTAACAAATTTATTATTATTATTACTATTACTATTATTATTATCATCATCCTTTTTTTGGTAATAATTGAAAATTCTTTTTTTTCTAACCATATTTTATTCAACAATTATAATTAGTATTTCTTTAACAATTTCTCGAATTTACGAGTCGTTACAACAATTTAAATATTAAAGCTTGTAAGGACTTTGCCGAGGTATGACATCGGGATCGAGTTCAATTGCTTATAGATCATTTAGGAAAATAAAATTCTAATTTTTATAAGTTACACCCAACTAACGATATTTTATGCACATTTTCTCTTCTTCATCCTTATATCACTAACATATCAATAGCCCATTCAATGGTCAGGAACTTCATTAATATCCACCGTTAATTGTGTAGTGCCACCTTAAAGCTTTTGTTTCAATCCAATAACACTTATCAATAGTCTAATTTATTCTGGCCTGGAATTTTGACTTTAGCGGACTACCAGTTATGTAATGACCCACATATTTTCCAATAATTAAATCTTTGAATCTAATAAGATTTTGTAATTTAATATTAGAAGAAATTAAAATGTGAGATTTATTAATGAGAAAATAACTAGAATGAAATGTAATAAAGTAATTTAAGGCAAACGGTGACTAATCTAATGCAATTCCAATTAATTGAAATGATGGTAAATGTACAATTTTGTCATGAATTTAAAATAAAGAAATAAATCAAATGTTGTAATAAACGATGAAATTGTATGTAATTAATTGAAATTGGTTAATGAGAAATAATTAATCAGTATGTGAACTTATTAGCTTTTGTTTGTAAACAATAAGCATAGAAATGTTTGAAATTATAAGCTGTAACAAATTGTTAATTATAAATTTCACTACTTAATTCATTGAAAATCAATTGGAAATCAATTGCAATTAATGTAATCAATTATTGCAGTTAATGTGAATTAAGATGATAACGGAAGGATATTGATGTAATAAAGGGTAAACCAATGTTAGTTATGTCCATTGGGTAATGATTGATTGAACAAAAAAAGATTGAAATCAAGTTTAATCAAATTATTGGGATTTAAATTATAATTAATGGATTTATTGCAATTGAAATTTAACACTATAATTAGTGAAATAATTAACACTGAATTTGACATGGGAAATTGGTTTTGAAAAGATTGTTAATTTTTGTGTAATTAGAAATGATAAAATTTGTATTTATAAAAATTGAATTGAAAAGTGATTTAATTAATTTAATAATAATTTATTTAATTAACGTGAAAATAGCTACTTGGGCCACTGTCTCGAATTTCAACAAAACTAGTTTCATCAGATCCGTAACGATGAGATATTGTAGGGTTTCAAGTTTTGTAGCGATTGGGTTTGTCATTTGATCATACGGGCTCGAAACGCGCAGAAATCAATTTAATTGAATTCAATCGAAATAAGCTGATTTTAAAAGCTAACTTCTTTATACGATAAAATTATGACTTGAAACTTATCCCATTGATTTTAAAACTATAAAAAACATCCATTTTGATATATGGAATGACCCACTTTTGTTTTGGAAGTGGAACGGGCTTTTCGGTTGCTGTTGTCGTTTGTATCAATTCGGTAGGTGTTTATTTTCTTATCGGACTTTGTTCATATAAATATATTTTCCTAAACCCTAGTAGCCTTTTTAATCCTCATTACCGTGTACGTACTAAAATTTTTGTCGTTCCTCTCTTCTTAATGAATGAAATCGAAATCCCAAATCCAAATTCAAATCCCAATCAATTTCAAAAATTCAAACTCCTCCAAACCATGACATATTATATACCGTTTCGAAGCTCTCGACGAGCATAATCCACTAGTGCAATTCATTTATCGAATTGAATCATCATTTGGCTAGGAATCAGTGATTTAGTTTCGGCCGTCCATTTGCTAGGGTTTCGATCCAACGGTGGATCTTAGCCTGATCGACGATGAAGTGGTATAGGAGTGTGCAGGTCATCGAGCAGGTCTCAAAATGGTCGCCGTTCATCAAAATATGGCCATGGATCGCCAGAAATTAGCAAATTACAATTGCGGTGGCGGAGGCAAAAAGGAGGCGGCGAATACTCAGGCCCCGCATAGAGAGATGCGGCCGATGGCACTTTGGATGATGGTGGCCTCCGATCTGGTCTTAGGCAATCGTGGTGGTCGGGGAATTCGATGGCGTGTTGGAGGCTCATGTACGCATTCAAACTAGAAGGAGAGTTAGGGTTTCATGGTAAGGGGTGATGACGTGGTAAGTGTTTTCTTTTCTTTTTTTTTGTTTGTATGTTTATTCTATTTAATTTATATTCAAACTGCCTAACGACTATAACTTTTGCATATAAACTCGGAATTGGGCGCGGTTTTTTCATTTGGATCATATAAAAATTTCAAACATTATGGAATTGGTTTGGACTAATTCTGAGACTATTGAATTTTGGACCTTATTTTGGATTTTAAGTCGATTTGAAATCAAAGGTGAGTGTTTTGATCCACTCACAACTACTAGATTATCTTATGTTAGTTAAATTTAATTTATGATGCAATTAGAAATTGAATGGTTGATGTTTGGTATATTTAAATTATCGTTCCAGTTAAATCTAACTTTTATTGAACATTATCGCTGTTAATTTAATATTAAATTCTAAATTGACGGTTAATACCCGCTATTGATAATCAGTCACTTGTTATTGTTTAATGATTGGATTGAATGGTGATTGTGATGGATGTTGATTGTTGATATTGGATGATTGGTTATTATATTGTTTTAACACTGCAAGTTCCCTATGGATTGAAATGATACATAGCCGAACGATCTGATAGATTAGGGAAAATCGGTATGAGTTGAAATAATAGACTCAAGCGATTTCATGGATTTGTAATTGAATTCGGGATTGCGGGTTGAAATGATATATATCCATAAATATAAAATAATTACGGATTGAAACAATAAATATCCGTATCACTTGATCATAAGGTAGAGAATTATATACGGACACCGAGTAGGTTAAATTAAACGATTTTAAATCCTTAAAATTTGAATTCAGTTAAACGATATTTTGAAATAAAATTTAATTTGCATAAACTGAATTATTTTCAAAATCCAAGCTTTAAATGTTTAAAATTGGAATTGATTTAATGAATTGTTTAAAGAATTAAAATGGAAATTTCAAAGTTGAATTTTTTTTGAAATTTTGAAGCATAAACGAAATTTATCGAAATTGAATTATCTAAATTGTTTGAATATAACTTTGAAATATTATTTTAATTTGAAGTGGTTTAAATTGGTAATTCAAACATGAATTTGAAATCGATATTGGTTAAATGATTTAATGAGAATCTGAATTTAAAAACCAGTTTTAGTTAGTTGAATTGAAAGCTGGACATGGTCCACATGTGTTAAAATGGAAGAAATGGTTTAATTTTGATATTAATTCCAAACTAATTATTTTAATATAAACCGTTTAAAGATTTTTATTTTAAAATCTTGATTTTAAAGATTTCAAACTATTAAACAATATTAAATCTATTTTAAACTATTTTTAGCCAATTTAAACCATTTACATTTATTTTAATCTATTTTAATATATTTAACCCAATTTAACCTATTTTAACCTATTTTAGACTAATTAACCCATTTAATCTATTTTAAATCTATTTAATTTATTTTAAATCTATTTAATCTATTCTAAATATATAATATATTTATATCATTTAAATCTATTTAAACTATCTTAAATCTATTTAAACTATTTTACTCCACTTTAAAGTTATTTACAAAAATTCAAACTATTTGAAATTTATTTTCAACTTTACTAAACTACTTAATTATTTATAACTATCTAAATTATTTTCTAATTTCCAGACTGTGTAAAGTGGAAGTGTTTATACTTAAATCCTTGATTTAAAAGCAAATACGGTTAAATGATGTTATAACCTAAGTTGGAATTTAAATGACATATTTGAACGAATACGATGATTTTGAAATGAGGATTTAATTAACCTACCTTAATCGATTATTTCAAAAGTGAATATGATTTTGAAAGTAAATATGATTTCAAAAGTAATATGGTTTGAATAAAATATGATATTTTGATATCAATTATGAATTGACTTTTGAAATGTAAAAGAACCATCCGGTGTGATAACGTTTAGTTGAGACCGGGATCCGATATTGTCATACTCTCTGCCAATACCACTTTAACAACTATGTACGTGGTGGATTTTCCAGAATGAAGTAGGATGGTTTGGAGACCGGGATCCGATATTGTCATACTCTTTGCCAATACCACTTTAACAACTGTGTACATGGTGGACTTTCCAAAATGAAGTAGGATGGTTTGGAAAATGATTCTATATATGGTATTATCATAGCCCTGACTCCCGTGGGTCAGCTTGATGTGACTAAAACAAGTGCCACGCTGGGCCAAGTGAGGTCGCACCGTAGATCGGGCTATTACTTCGTTACGATATTATGACTTTGCGATTGATTTGGTGGCTACCCCTCGATTTTGATTATGGAGTGTGTTCCGAAGTGGGCGGTAGTAGCTACTATGCGTTACCACCAGTCCGAATCCGCAAAACGGTAGTATCCTACCCTGGGAATTGCCTCACATGCCTTGTCACATGCCTTACCGTGCCTTTTACGAGTTTGTTTTGTACCGTACCTATGGAGTACCCTTTAGGTAAACCACAGGTTTGGTGGAGCTTACGGTACTATATAGACTACGGGAATATATAAAATGTGTTAAATGGGATATGGGTAACGGCTTAACGCTATTTTAATACTTTACCTTACTATAGACACTACTATTTTAACATATGGTACTATGTACGTAGATGGTTTAACGGATCCTTAGGAGATGGGAATCTCGAACATCTCTTAAGTTATTGCACTCTCGTTAGACACTGGATAGGAGATGTCAAACCCCATGAACGTCTCTGACGCCATTGCACTCATACTTATTTGATGTTGATTTAACTTACATAAGATATTTTGGTTCTGACTTGAGTGTTTTGTCTTTTCAATTCGCTCGGGTCAGTCTGAGCTTTCCAGTGTATCGAATACTGCTATTTTAGAGGACAGAGACAAAGATTTATTACTATTATTATTTATTATATTAATTCCACTGTGTCATGTTGTTTCGCTGCATTATTATTTATTATTGTTGCATGTACTCTGATTCTGTACTGTAAAGTGTAATCAAGTATTATTTGTAAAACAGCTTCATGAACTGTTTTTTTTATTATTATATTTTATCATTTCGATGTGAGTTTCTGTATTTTTTTACTTTCTTTCTCTACTTTTTTATTTACCCCATAACAATCCTCTCTTTTGAATGGTTGAGTCTGGCGTGTGTGGTTTGTCGTCGATTTAAACCATCTAAAAAGGTGGTCGTTACAAGTTACGATGGTACTGACCTTCTACAACGAAAGAGATGAATCTTCCCTTGAATGTTATTTCACTTCAAGTAGTCAACGTGTACCAAACTATCGTAGTAACTTGATCGTGACGTAATATGACTGAAAATAATCAAGTATAGTTTAGATACTTAAGAGCAATAGTACTCTTAAGTTTGAATAACACTACACGTCGTTATGTAAGATCTTCTACTTTCATTTAATTATTTTAGCCTATAAAAGACTCTCGTTAGTCATTTTGTGATTGCTCCAAACAACCATAAGTACATGATCTATTGATGTCCCTTGCGGTCATGATTACTCACCATTCGTCATATGGGGAGCATTACATTCACCAGTTTCAAATGGTGTATCGATATCCTCTTCTTGACACATCTTAACTGGTAATATTTTAAGGATAATTATTTTAAATGTTTGATTTAAAACTTATGGTTACGAACGCAGTTGCAACTGCAGTCGATTACATATTTTTCCTAAGAATTTTCTATTTGTATATATTTAATATATTTTAACCATAAGCTATATCCCAATACAATAAAAAACAAAAATAAATGTACAATTTATGTCAAATAAGATTCTTATACAAAAGTTAAGTCATATAATAAATTATGTAACTACACCCAGGACATGCCCATAACTTCATCACATATATGCATGTATTTAAAAATATCAGCATATATATTTAAAAAAAACGTATTTACATATGTATAGTAATCAATACAATATATATTAGTATAAATGCATGTGCCTATGTGCGTCCAATAATGAAGATATTTACTTTGTTTCTAAGAAATGTTTAATGCGGGAAAAAAGTTAATAATATTGGTTTTTATTATGTGTGTTATAAGTGAAATAACTTTATCGACCACAAATGCCTTTATTTCAAGCAATCTTATTAGTGGTGGAGATTGGTAATCGACAGTGAGATCGGTTGATGGATAGTCAAAAATGGGATAGTGGTGCATGCTTAAAATTGTTGATGGAATCTATTGTTTACACATCATATTGCTAGCCTTTCCTTTTGAAATATAATTCCATCTTCCACCTAGCTTTTTTTGCAAATCTCAACTATAGGCTTCAACTAGTTGCTAATGGGGTATAGGATTTGAGTTTGATTATATGTATAGAATGAGAAAAGGAGGTGGTGTTGATAGCCACCAGATATCACAAATATCTCCTTCTTTTTCTCCTTTCTACACTCTAAATCTAATCTTAGTTATAGAGAAGTATTAAAACTACCTTTACCTATTGTTTTGACCTTCCACCATTTATAGACAATTCTGTAATGTTGGGCCCAATTAATATCATGTATTAATTAGATAAATATTTATTTCAAATGATATTGTCAACTAAATTAATACATAACATTTATATATTATTTTAATTAATTCTAGGGCCCTAAATAAATAATAAAAAGCCATAAAAAATAAATAAAACATCACCATCAATTTATAACATCCACAATTAATTTGAGTAGTTGCATATAGAAAATTGCAAATAACATTATAGTGTTTACTCCCTGGTGTGAACTCGTTCTTCGATGACATTTAAACTGTTTGCGTCAAAATTGGCCACAAACACCAATTGCCGATGAAAGCGCTCGTTCACAATCGCAGATCACAGATAGCAAGTATGTAGAGAATATAAATGTGAAGAACACTTAAAAAACTAAAAGGAAAGCAATTAAAAGACAAAATTTATAGTGGTTCGGCGTCATAGCCTACATCCACATTAAAGAGTTGTTGTTTTATTGATGATTCTCTACTAATTTACCATAGTATAATTGATAGTATCCAAATTACAATGGAGTTCAGCAGAGTAACGGCATACAGGAGCCAAAAAGATGCCTTTTTTGAAGCTCTTGGACTGCTATTTATAAGTATAGGATGCAAATATCTCACCCGGGTCTCGAAAGACTCCTTTTCTCACGTGGGTGGGCCCACGTGATCGATCCCTTGACATTTCGACTCAATCCATAAATTCGTATCAACCCAAAATTGCTCTTTTTGGGTTAGGATTGATCACGGACTTTCTTGAGGTTGTACGCAAGCTCCTGTGAAAATTTTGTGGCATTTGGATTTGTAGATTATGAGTTATGATCGATACAAGTTTGTGTTTTCAGTTGGATGTCGTGCTCACATCAATTGCCTCGTATCCATCAGATTCGTATCGACCAAGATGGCGAAGTGGAGCAATTATTTAGATGAGATCCACATTTCACACTGAGTTGACTGCTTCCTCATCAGTATCAATCGGTTGCTATGTTCTTCGTATTGATCATGTATCCTTGCTTTCATATCGATCAGTTATCGAGCCTTTTGCATAGATCCACATCTAATTCCTTCGCATCAATGTTTTTTGTTTAGCTTCGTATCGATAACTAAGCCTTCTACTCATATCAATGCATGGCTATTTCTTTCTTATCGAACAAGTGAATGATCAATATGAAATATGCCACTGTTGTATTGATACGAAGTGGGAGGCTTGGATGGCTGGATACGAATCGGTGTTTGTGGGATGGATACAAATGAGAGGGGGATGGATACGAAGTTGTGGGTGAAGTTAAACGGATACGAATTAATGTGAACTCCTGGATGTCGATAATTCAATGCTCTAACTTGAAGCAACCATCTCCATGGCCCGAAGTAAACCCCTCAGCGACTCGAAGCAGGTGCTGGGATGACTCGAAGTAGCTTATTCCTCAAAGACCCGAGGCTGGTGTCCGTTTGACTCGAAGTAACATGCCTGGAAACCCGAAGCAAACAAGAAGGTGACTCGGGGCAGACCCCAAGCAACTTGAAGCGATCAATCTTTGTTGAAACCATATTTGAAATATCTTGTGTTGTTTTCTTATCAGCTATGCTATATTCTGGCTTGACGATCATCTTTATTATTTGTGAAAATCAAGCATTGATCATTGTGCAGTCATTTGTGTTAAATCCGCATGTATGTTGCCTTGCCTAAAGGTGGGTTAACACTTTGCCTCCCAAAACATGCCTGACGATAGGAAGGTGTGCTTTGTACTGCCATAAGCTGGATGTTCGTATCCTGTTAATGACTTGTAAAATGATTGATAATCTTACATGATTGTGAATAGCGATGGTTCAAGAGAGTATGTCGTTCGGGCAGTATGTGACCGTTCGAGATCATATGTCGTTCGTGGCGAATTATGACCATTTGAGGCTGGGTGTCTTTCGAGGCCAATTGTGACCGTTCATGGTCGGGTACCGTTCGAGGCAAATTATGACCGTTCGCTGTCCGGTGCCATTCGAGGCGAATTATGACCTCTCATAGTCGGGGTGCAGTTCGAGGTGAATTGTGACAGTTCGCGGTTGGGTGCCGTTCGAGGCGAATTGTGTATGCCCGAGGAGGACTTAGTATCATTAATGTCAGATTTCACGTTCGATTGTGTGACGCCCCACCTCTATACCCACTCTAGCCAACAACACTATGGTGTAATGCCCTCAACTAGAACGGAGAATAAGGCTGTTGAGGAGCGACCGTCCGTGTAATTGCTTTGTGTGAGCACCAATATGTCAGATAGTACAAGGAAATCCGACACACCGATACAAACTGAAAGCTACTACACAGTGACTATATATATTCTTTGGAAATAAATATAGAAATAAGCATAACACAAATCAGTCGCAGACATCCATGTAACGACCCAGAATTTCTGTCAATTAAAATTCGTATATTTAATTGATTTTAAATATTAATAAGTGAAATTTATAAGTCGAATAAATTTTATTTTGAATAACTAGATTTAATTGGATAATTAAATCGATAATTTAATAGTTGAAATTACAGAAATAATTGAAACTTGGGTTTAATATGATTAAAATTGATTTATAAAATTTTATTATATCATATTGGAGTTAGAATGATGTTATAGAACTTTTAAAATCGAATTAAAAGTTAATTTGTGAAAATTGAATATTTTAATATTTAATTATCGACTGAAAAATAGCCATTTTTCAAACAGTCTCAGATTTCGACGAAACAAGTTTTATCGAATCCATAATGTGATATTATTGTAAGATTTCAAATTTCGTGTCAATCGGATTTACCGTTTGTCCGGAGCGAGCCAAAACGCCTAGAAATTAGTTAAAATCGGTTTAATTTGAAATCGGTCGTTTATTGCCGTAACTCGCACAGATGATTGAATTAGCCTCCGAAACCTATTCCATTGTGTCCGGAACACGGGGTAAACCCTAGAAACGTCGGTCACTGCGCTTGATTTGGAGTTCGAAAAATCCAGGATGAATAGTGTTTGAGAAAATTTCTATAAAAGCCCTTCTATTTTCATTTTTTCACAAAAAAAAAAGAAACCTAACCCTAAAACTAAAGCCAGCCGCCTCATATAGATTCAATGGCCAACACACTCCTTCCTTCCTCCTCATTTTTCTTCACATCTGTATATCGTTAGCAAAAATCATCTACTAAAGTCGAAGTACTCGTCGAGAACTATAGATCCAACGACTGAGATGTTGTTTGGCAAAGTGGGTAGCTCAGAATTTGGTCGCGTTCATGCCATGTTCGCAAGCATTTTTGTGCAGGAAGACACAACCAAGCTTGCTCGTTTTCGAGCTATGGGTGCACGCGAGCATAGGCTCCATCGTGGTGGTTGCTGATCATCTTGGAACGGAGTGTGGTGGTGGTGATTTCGAAGCCCTAACTATGGTTTTGGGTTCGGTTTCACGTATGAAACCTGGAGGGAACGTGCATGGAAGATGGAGAAAACGTGTGGCCTGGATAAGTTTTGGGTAAAATATAAAAAAAGAAATTTGTAAAAGTTAATTTTATTTAAATCGTATAAACTTTGTAATAGCGTAACTAATTCATACGAGGTCGAAAAATCTCGAAACAAGTCGCTTTGGCTTCGTTTTGTCGAACACTACGCAATGGAGCTGGATTGGAGTCGTTTGGAGCTAGTGAGAATTTCGGGTAAAATTAAACGCACGTTTAATTTTATTCGAAATAAAACGCTGGAACGGAATTAAAATTAAGGTGAGAACTTCTCACTCAATCGAATAGTTTCGATTTAAATTTTAAATAGTTAGATTTAAAATTGTTGATTGTATGCCTGGATGATAATTATTATCTATTGATTGTTGAAATAGACATTATGCGCCGTTAGTAAGCGGAGGTTATTTATTAAAAACGTATACCGCGAATATTTCACCGTATAGTGAAATTGGTATTATATATGTACTTGGAGTTGATTTTCCCGCATTATATAGCGGATGAGACCCTATTGCGCCACCTATTAATCGGATAATATTTTATGAATCCCATATACCGCGATAATTCCGTACTGGAACGGAATTGGTATTGTGCAAATGTTTGTGGATGCAGGGAAACAGGTTGGAGGAATCCAACTGGATTCTTCACCAGTATTTATTTGATTACAGATATTTTGATGTTTGTTGATTATCATATGATGATATATGGTGTTTGTTGTCGTGATTGACTATTGGGTGCTATTGCATCATCGGATCCATTTTTAAAGTTTAAAAATAACTATTTTGATTTTAAAAGGATTTTTAAAATGATTTTTCAAAGTATACGCTTTATTAAAATTTTGAATTGATTCATTTTAAATAATTAAAACGTTATAGATTTTTATGTTATAAAAATTAAGATTTTTGTGAAATATAACCAAAAAGTGATTTTTAAAATAAATGGATTTATAAAATAGTCTAAATTTGGATTTTTTGAATTAATATAAAGGATATATATAAAAGATTTTTTAACATTGATATTTATAATAAAAAAAAATAAAAAAAATATTGGAATTATAAAACGAGTTTATTAAGTGTTAAAATGAAGTATAAAATGGATTTCATTAAAAATTATAAATTTATAAATTGTGAAGTTATGAAATGAATAGATTTTGTAAAATAAAAGATTTATAAGTAATTAACTTATAAATCGGATTTTTTGGTATAAAAAATTGAGCTATGAACTGAAGTGGTTAATAAAGGAGATTTATAAACCGAAGTTTTATAAATAGAAATGGAATTTATAAACACTATTTATAAATCCGAAATAAATTGAATTTGATAAATTTAATATAGAAGGTTATTAAAGGAGATATATTCGTGATTTCAGATAGCAAATTATCCTTGAAATAAAATATGTAGAAAATATTGAATTTGGTTAGTGAAGTATATTCACGATTTTGGACAGTGAATATATTATTAAACAAAATGGATATGTTTTGGGAAAATGAATATTATCAAATGAAGTTAATTGTTTTAAAGATGTTTTAAAATGGATTAACTATCGAAGCCATAGATTTCAACATTCATTGTTCAAATAGACGTTTTAGAGAAATAGAAGGAAATGGTGGGCTATAACACTGTTGTTATAGTAAATGATTCCCGAAAGGAAATATTTTGTATAGTATTGGGATTTATATATCTATCTTAATTTCGAATCCCTATACTAGTGATTTTGGGTTGTCGTAACGATGTTTTACGCAACATTCGTTTTGACTCAAATAAATGTGTTCAAGAGCACGTTTTCTTTAAAGAATGAAATATATACTTAATTTCGATTTAAGTATATTGAATATTTTCCAAGTGTTGAAAATAAATGGATCTGTGAATTACTTATTATTAAATAAGTATGGAAATGTTTTCCAATATGAAGTGAATATTTTGAGACTTTATCTTTTAAAGATAAATTGAAAATGAATATTAGAAATCGATTTGAAAATCGTATATTCATAGATATTTTGGAATTGTATTCACTATGGAATTTATAAAAGGAAGGGAAATTTGTTTAAAAATAAACGTTGATTTATTTTTGAAGTGTGGGAATTAATTTACGGATTTGGAACGTAAATATAAAGTAAATCGTTAAGGATTTATTTAATTGGTTTAAATGAACCATGTTGAAATGAAAGTATTTCCGCGTAAGGAAAATGTTTGAAATTTGTTTTTAAAAGTAGTAAAGGTGAAAAGTAATTTGAAAATTGTTTTCAAATGGTTGAAGTGTGGAAATTATATATCTAATAAAGATATTTTGGAAAGTAAATAATTTGGAAAATTATTTGGAATCTGGTGATGTTGAGCATACTTATTGATAGTTAAATAATCTGACTATCAATATTTACCTTTAAATAGGTATTTCCTATGATTGCTTGAACTTGAATGCCACACTTATTTTTAAATAAGCGCTCACTATTTGGGTTAGCTGGAAAAGGACCTTGGGGTCGTATAACCCATTCCGAATATGTGATACGTCGTTATAGATAGCATTGATGACCGGTGTTGAAGACCGGATATTTATGAAAACGGAAGGATTACCGTCGAATATTTCTGCATCGGCTGATCTCCGATATAGAAATTTATTACCCTTTGTGATGGGAAGTCCGATCGTGATTAGTGAATATTCGGATTGCAAGCACTTCTTTGTAAGTGCCTTCGGTTCCGTTCGATCCCGGAATGGACTTGTATGTATGTGTGTCTGACGTTATAGTTTGAGATGTAAAGCTGGTTTCTATCAAATATATTTCTGTTGGTGGCGGAGAATTTATTCTCTTAGATTAACACCCTTAGAGGTTATGTAGTTGATGGTTACTAGTGATACATTCCCAAATTGGTAATGTGGCATACAAAGCGCTGTTGAGCATTTGTTGAATTAAAGCACAGCTTTTGTATAAAGCGTAGCTTTGTGAACGAGACTTCGTCAAGCCTCACAAACCGGAAATGGTCGAAACAAGAATGTTGCGGCAAGGTTTTTTTTAGGGGTCGCGCCCCTAAGGTATGTCCATTTTCTTCTGGATAGAGGTTGTATCATGGTATGGAGCCCAGATATTTAACCTATGTGGTTGCTGCAAATTTATTACTTTGTGGTTGTTGGTATTGAGGATCCTCGGATAAAGGTCGGTAACGACCGGAGGATGGCATACTTTTTGTGTGGAGTTATCAAGTTACAGCTTCATGCACCCAGAAGCGTGTGGTAACTCAGCCTTGTGTCAGCAGAGATCCGGTTAGGTTCTCGGGGCGTCTTTCCAGAGGCGTACCCATTTCGGTGTAGGAAGTTCCTTTGCCTGACCATTTGTTGGAAATCCAAAGAAACAATATGAACCCTGTACGGTTTTAGTTGTATAACCTGCCATGGAATGTGGCGGTAACCTGCTATTGAACATGGTAGCTGTAGTAGGCATACGATAATGGTCGTATGTTGGCTAAGATTTATATTATACTTTCGAAATGTTTTCTACATATGCACTAAAAATAACAAAAATCAAATGATTCTGCGTAGTAAGCATATTTGACTATCATAAGAAGAAATCTCCTCCAATTTTGCGTTTGCATTGTGTGTGTGGCGGGAGGCCTTATGGTAGTTTCATTTTCCAAAAGCATAGCGAAATTCTTTTGATTTTCTTTGTGAAAATAACTATTTTCAGTTCTCACACCAGTCCCATGACTGACCTGGAGTTTATTGTTCCCTTCCTAAACTCTGGGTGCCCACCAATTTCCACACGGGCAGTCTAGAGTTAGGTTATCTGGTTATTCTGGATTCGGGAGTTGCTATAGAGATTTGGAAGCAAGCTGGACGGCATGGCGTATTAGCTAGCATATGTAGTATTTCTTTTCCGCTGTTTGTTGTTGTTTGTTGTTGTACACTCTGATGATGTAATGTAATGTAATATGATGTAATGTAATAACTGATATAGTTCTTTGTTTAAAGATTATTCATTTATCTATTATATTTTGTTCCGCTGCGATTGTGAGATTCTGATATTGTTCTGTTATTTCTGTTATGTTCTATCTTTTTCTCTCTTCTTCTATCTTCTACCTCTTCTTTAACCCTAATGGTACGGTTTTCCGGCCTTCGATTGCTCGGCAGTTGATACAGTGGACGTATTGATGTCGGTTTTCGAGCGTCGAAAAGTCGCATCGTCACATTTGGTATCAGAGCATATGGTTAAGCAACAACCATGGCTCTGTTGGGAATTACTCATTATAGATAGATTCAGTAGTACTCTAGAATGAGCTTGAGTGTAATAATAGCTATGAGCGCGTATTTGTTAGTGAATATAAAAAAAAGTTTTATATTGTGTTTGCTTATCCGTTGAGCTGTTTGTGAATTCTGGTCGGTAGATGGGACGCCATATTATCGATAGGGATTTCTAAACACTTAAACGAGGCATGTCGACATAGTATTATTTAAATTGGGTAAATGAAATAATTTTACCTCGATTATATTTTATATATAAAGAGATAATTTTTCAGAATTATTAGTGTATATAAATTGATTGTTGAAAATGTAAGAATGTATGCAAGTAAACAAAAGTTGTTTGAATAAGTTAGATTAAAACAACAACTGTAAAAGGATGAATTGTATAAGCGAAGAATTATAAACTATGGAATTATAATTAATATGATTTACAATTGTGAAATAATCTTACATATAAGAAGTGAAACTGTATGAATATATTTAGAAATATGGGTTGTAATTAAAACTGAATTTGAAAATTTTAGAGATTTAGAAAGTTTAAATTCCTTTTGATTTTTAAAATGAATTTCAAAGGATATGGAAAAGCACCTTCTATTGAAAATTTGTGAAGGTGTTGGAACTCGGTATGAGTGTCCATTTGAATTGGAATCCCGCGTGATGGGATCATGTTGATTGATCATGATGTATACTAGCGTAATTCGAGGGGCGAGATGCCTACGGTTACAAGCGATTCCACTAGGATAGTGGCGTAACCGCCGTGTGAACTACGATCTATGGCAACAACCATGGCGAAATTCAAGAGATGTGAAATCTACAGATTACAAGCGATTCTACTGGGATAGTAGCGTAACCGCCGAGTAACTGTGATCCATGGGGAACGTGCTTTCCATATCCATTTTTAAAATGGAATATAACTTAAGATAAGTTGAACAAAATTGGAATGTGAAATTGAATTAAAATTGAATAAAATTGATTTTGGTGTCGAAATAAATTAATAAGTGAATTAATGAAATGAAGTCATTAAGAATTTGAACTTGAGGTATATAAATGAAATTCAACTTTATAATGTTAAATGAATTAGCAGTTGAATTAATAAATGGATTGAAGGTTAATCAATAGAATGTAAATAATTGATATGGAATAATGAATGTAAGTGTAAATTCATTAAAATTTAATGTTATTGGAAGTTGAATAATTGAATGAAAGTCAATTTAATATGAACCAATTGGAATTAAAAGTGTTGAACCAAATTGAATGTAAAGAAATGTAAATTGAATAAATTTGGTTGTAATGAATATACATTGGTTGTTCTATGGTTGTAAATTGATTGTATCTAAATTCATTAAGTGATAAAGAAGTTGAATTGATAAATTGGAAGCTAAGTAATTTGATTCAATTTGGAAGTAAACTAATGTGAATTTAATTAGTGAATGTTAACTAATTGAAATTGAATATGAATGAATGTTAGTAAAGACATCCAATGTTAATGAATCAAATGTGATTAAAATGAAAACCAGTTCAATGAATATTAATGAGAAGTGAATTTATATTGATTTGGTTATGAATTAGTTGCATGATATTGATTTGATGGTTGCATTTGTTGTTTTGTTGCAATTGCTATGTTGGCACATGTAGTTGTTATGTTGCTATATGATGTATATTGATATTATTTTCATATATGCATGTTTCTCATGGTTTGTTGAGTGTTTAGTAGGTGCGGATTGCGCTTGCTTCGCATTTGGAGTTCGCTTTCGCGCTATATTAGTCGTATACGCTCGCTAATAATAAATAAGGTACATATCTCGGATTAAATATCGTACTATTACACTTTTTTCCCTGCGGGATGCCTCATCACTTGATGAGATGTATATTTATGATATATATACTGTCATTTTTTTTCGGATCGAGCCGCGCAAAGGAGACGCTGGTGAAATTTTTCGAAAATTTAAGGCGTTAGAATATTTTTGAGAAAATTGGGAAATTTTTGGAAACTAAGTATGATTTGAAAACTTAGTAAAGATTTTGTAAGAAGTTTAACTATGAATTTTGGTAAAGTTAAACACTTAAGAGATTTGAAAAATCTAATTTGAATGGTTTGTTTTGATAAGTTAATGGATTCTGTAACTTTTTCCTACTTGGTAATTTCGAGGACGAAATTCTTTTAAGGGGGGAAGTTTGTAACGACCCAGAATTTCTGTCAATTAAAATTCGTATATTTAATTGATTTTGAAAATTAATAAGTGAAATTTATAAGTCGAATAAATTTTATTTCGAATAATTGGATTTAGTTGGATAATTAAATCGATAATTTAATAGTTGAAATTACAGAAATAATTGAAACTTGGGTTTAATATGATTAAAATTGATTTGTAAAATTTTATTATATCATATTGGAGTTAGAATGATGTTATAGAACTTTTAAAATCGAATTAAAAGTTAATTTGTGAAAATTGAATATTATAATATGTAATTATCGATTGAAAAATAGCCATTTTTCAAACAGTCTCGGATTTCGATGAAACTAGTTTCATCGGATCTGTAATGTGATATTATTATAAGATTTCTAATTTCGTGCCAATCGGATTTACCGTTTGTCCGGGGCGAGCCAAAACGCCTAGAAATTAGTTTAAATCAGCTTAATTTGCAATCGATCGTTTATTGCCGTAACTCGCACAGTTGATCTAATTAGCTTCTGAAACTAATTTCATTGTGTCCGGAACGCGGGTAAACCCTAGAAACGTCGGTCACTGCGCTTGATTTGGAGTTCGGAAAATCCGGGATGAATAGTGTTTGAGAAAATTTCTATAAAAGCCCTTCTATTTTCATTTTTTCACAAAAAAAAGAAACCTAACCCTAAAAATAAAGCCAGTCGCCTCATATAGATTCAATGGCCGAAACACTCCTTCCTTCCTCCTCATTTTTCTTCACATCTGCATATCGTTAGCGAAAATCATCAACTGGAAAGTCGAAGTACTCGTCGAGAACTATAGATCCAACGGCTGAGATGTTGTTTGGCGAAGTGGGTAGCTCAGAATTTGGCCGCATTCGTGCCACGTTCGCACACATTTTTGTGCAGGAAGACACGACCGAGCTTGCTTATTCAAAACCCTAGCTATAGTTTTGGGTTCGGTTTCACGTATGAAACCTGGAGGGAACGTGCGTGGAAGATGGAGAAAACGTGCGGCATGGATATGTTTTGGGTAAAATATAAAAAAAGAAATTTGTAAAAGTTAATTTTATTTAAATCGTATAAACTTTGCAATAGCGTAACTTATTCATACGAGGTCGAAAAATCTCGAAACAAGTCGCGTTGGCTTCGTTTTGTCGAACACTACGCAATGGAGCTGGATTGGAGTCGTTTGGAGCTAGTGAGAATTTCGGGTAAAATTAAACGCACGTTTAATTTTATTCGAAATAAAACGCTGGAACGGAATTAAAATTAAGGTGAGAACTTCTCATTCAATCGAATAGTTTCGATTTAAATTTTAAATAGTTAGATTTAAAATTGTTGATTGTATGCCTGGATGATAATTATTATCTATTGATTGTTGAAATAGACATTATGCGCCGTTAGTAAGCGGAGGTTATTCATTAAAAACATATACCGCGAATATTTCACCGTCTAGTGAAATTGGTATTATATATGTACTTGGAGTTGATTTTCCCGCATTATATAGCGGATGAGACCCTATTGCGCCGCCTATTAAGTGGATAATATTTTATGAATCCCATATACCGCGATAATTCCGTACTGGAACGGAATTGGTATTGTGCTAATGTTTGTGGATGCAGGGAAACAGGTTGGAGGGATCCAACTGGATTCCTCATCGGTATTTATTTGATTACAGATATTTTGATGTTTGTTGATTATCATATGATGATATATGATGTTTTTTGTCGTGATTGACTATTGGGTGCTGTTGCATCGTCGGATCTATTTTTAAAGTGTAAAAATAACGATTTTGATTTTAAAAGGATTTTTAAAATGATTTTTCAAAGTATACGTTTTATTAAATTTTTGAATTGATTCGTTTTAAATAATTAAAACGTTATAAATTTTTATGTTATAAAAATTAAGATTTTTGTGAAATATAACCAAAAGGTGATTTTAAAATAAATGGATTTATAAAATAGTCTAAATTTGGATTTTTTGAATTATTATAAAGGATGTATATAAAAGATTTTTTAACACTGATATTTATAATAATAAAAAATATATAAAAAATATTGGAATTATAAAACGAGTTTATTAAGTGTTAAAATGAAGTAAAAAATGGATTTCATTAAAAATTATAGATTTATAAATTATGAAGTTATGAAATGAATAGATTTTGTAAAATAAAATATTTATAAATAACTAACTTATAAATCGGATTTTTTGGTATAAAAAATTGAGTTATGAACTGAAGTGGTTAACAAAGGAGATTTATAAACAGAAGTTTTATAAATAGAAATGGAATTTATAAACATTATTTATAAATCCGAAATAAATTGAATTTGATAAATTTAATATAGAAGGTTATTAAAGGAGATATATTCGCGATTTCGGATAGCGAATTATCCTTGAAATAAAATATGCAGAAAATATTGAATTTGGTTAGTGAAGTATATTCACGATTTTGGACAGTGAATATATTATTAAACAAAATGGATATGTTTTGGGAAAATGAATATTAGCAAATGAAGTTAATTGTTTTAAAGATGTTTTAAAATGGATTAACTATCGAAACCATAGATTTCAACATTCATTGTTGAAATAGACGTTTTAGAGAAATAGAAGGAAATGGTGGACTATAACACTGTTGTTATAGTAAATGATTTCCGAAAGGAAATATTTTGTATAGTGTTGGGATTTATATATCTATCTTAATTTCGAATCCCTATACTAGTGATTTTGGGTCGTCGTAACGATGTTTTACGCAACATTCGTTTTGACTCAAATAAATGTGTTCAAAAGCACGTTTTCTTTAAAGAATGAAATATATACTTAATTTCGATTTAAGTCTATTCAATATTTTTCAAGTGTTGAAAATAAATGGATTTGTGAATTACTTATTATTAAATATGTATGGAAATGTTTTCCAATATGAAATGAATATTTTGAGACTTTATCTTTTAAAGATAAATTGAAAATGAATATTAGAAATCGATTTGAAAATCGTATATTCATAGATATTTTGGAATTGTAAATTCACTATGGAATTTATAAAAGGAAGGGAAATTTGTTTAAAAATAAACGTTGATTTATTTTTGAAGTGTGGGAATTAATTTACGGATTTGGAACGTAAATATAACGTAAATCGTTAAGGATTTATTTAATTGGTTTAAATGAACCATGTTGAAATGAAAGTATTTCCGCGTAAGGAAAATGTTTGAAATTTGTTTTTAAAAGTAGTAAAGGTGAAAAGTGGTTTGAAAATTGTTTTCAAATGGTTGAAGTGTGGAAATTGTATATCTAATAAAGATATTTTGGAAAGTAAATAATTTGGAAAATTATTTGGAATCTGGTGATGTTGAGCATACATATTGATAGTTAAATAATCCGACTATCAATATTTATCTTTAAATAGGTATTTGTTATGATTTCTTGAATTTGAATGCCACACTTATTTTTAAATAAGCGCTCACTATTCGGGTTAGCCGGGAAAGGACCTTGGGCCAAATTGATCTTGGGCTTTTAATTTAATTCAACCCAATTTCCTTTTTAATTGTTTTGAGTAGCACTCTCCTTTATTTGTATATAAAATGTTAATTTATTTTAAATTGGTCTATGTTTCATTTCATACAAGACGTTTCAATAACTACACAATTTCATTTGATATTATTTCACTCTGTTTAATTACCCATTGAATTGATATAAACAAATTTACTCATCTTCGTCAGTTTACCGATTTTTATTATATATCGAATATAACTTCTTTTCGTCCATTTCAAATAAAAAAGTTATTTACACTATAAAAATATTATATATTTATTAGGACACTTTATTTGAATTTTTATATATTATCTAAAGAGGTGTTTATTAACTAATTAAATTTTATTATAGCAAAATTCTTTTTTAACTAAAATTTAATTGAATAATAACTTGGTTCCAAAATAATAATAATGCAAACCGAATTCGAATACTATTATTTTAATCAAATTTATAGAATATTATGGCTTCGAAAACAGGGTTGTTACAAGTAGAAAGGCAAGTTATGTACACTTTAGCTTTATACTCCCATTGAATAATGGGTTCAAGCTAGTTGATGGAAAGCTAAATCATGCATATTCTGGTTTTTCATTCCTGGGGGAAGACTTTGATGCTCAATCGATATCAAGCATGAGTTGGGTAACAACACTAGTTTTGGTGATTACATGGAAATTTAATTATAACAGTGGTCACAATTTAATATTGGAGAAATAAAAAAAAAATTGGAGATTTATAATTGTTTAATTTGTGTAAAAACCCTCGTTCTATTGATTACCTGTGTTATTAAGTTATAGCGGTGGTTATAATTTAATAATGGAAAAATAAAATGAATTGGAGATATAAATTTGTTAAAAATTGTTTATTTTAAATAAACAATGGATTTGGAATAAACTAAATGGAATTAAGTTGAATAATGGCATTTTGTAGATCTGAAGATTAATTGAATTAACTTAGTGAAGTAAAATAGTTTAATTCAATATAATTTGTGGATATATATATATATATATATATATATATATATATATTGTTGAAAAAAAAATTTAACTTTATTATGTTAGTTCGTAACAAAAATGAGGATTATATGGTTTTAATTTGGTATAATGCAATAATTTTGCAAATTATTTCCAAATGTGAATTCTATTAATTTTGGTTCAAGTATTTGAAATTTATTATGTTGTATATTGTAAATAAAAAGGTGAAATTAGTTTTAAAAATAATATTTGGATGAAAAATGATGTTAATATGGTTTGTTGTATTTAGTTATACAAGAAAATGATTTTTATGTAATTTTTGGTGTTATAAATAGCGTTTTATGTAATAATAGTGTAAATTGAGTATTTAGTTGAAATGAAGTTTTAGTAATGAAAATTAATTTTTATGGTTAAAAATTACTTTTTGTTCGTTGTAAAATATTTTGCTGAACATTAAAATATGTTTGTGTGATTTTATGGAATTGAAAACATGGAAAAATATGTTGTAATCATTTAAATATAAGTTGTAATTTAATCAACGGAAGCTTTTAAATTCATGTAATCCATCCCAAAACTAAAGATTATTTCATCTATTACATGTTTTGGGATATTTTGGTCTGCAACTTTTGGATCTCTATTTGCATGCCTGTATAATTTCTATTTACAGATTCTTTTAGCTAAAACTTGAATAAAGCTCGCATCTTTCAATGGATTTACTCGAGTTTGATCTTCGATTGCTATGGTGAGTTGCAAAATCACATATCTATCTTTATTAAGTCTTAGTTCTTTGAATTGAGTGATAAGTATTAATAAATAGTTGAATGGTTTGAGTAATTTTATTTAATTGTTGAAATTTTCAAAGTGGTTGTTGAAATTTATTTATGAACATTGCTGTAGTAAAACAACAATATCTTAGTGTAGGATGATCTGTATTCTTTCATTCTTTTTGTGGTAGAAAGATATTTAAATAACCTATAAGTTCTCTTTTTATCATTTTTCGAAATTCTATATTTAAAAGGGTCTAATTAAGTTTGAAACTAATGTTATAGCACAGCCATTTCAAATTTTCTAAGTTGATATCGGACAAAAAATGGCCATAACATTTTAGCCATAAATCCGAATTAAGTACACTTTTTTTTAGAAAGCTAAGATATTAAGTAACAAATTTTATGTTACAAGTTTCTGCAAATTCTGTGATCTATAGGGACGGAAACGGGTTTGAAACTGATACACATGCTCTACTCTGTCGATTTTCTTAGTTGAAACCTAAAACTAAAATCACCATAACTTTTGAATGGTAAATCGAAATTGAGTGAGGTTTTTTTCAGTTGGAATTTATATTTATAAGGAACAACTTTATGTTTATCATTTTCTACAAATCTACATTTTGCTAATTGTAATATGTTTTTGAATAGCAAGTAATCTCTATGTCCTGTGTTTTTAGTTTAGACTTTAAAACACATAATTGTTTTGGCCATATCTTTTTCCTCTTCGGTCGGAATTTGATTATTTTTAATGTTCTGAAAAGCTTATACTTTTAGCTACAACTTTAATGTTTTATGTTTTGCTAAATTTGAGGTTTAAATAGCCAAAATCATAATTTTTGTCACTGCCCTGAAAATAAACGACAGCGACAACGTATTTAAATCTGAAAATTATTTCGGTTATAACTTTTAAACCCTAAATTCAAATTAAATTATCTTTTTCTTGTATGAAAGCTAAGACTTTTGCCTACAACTTTCATGTCCTAATTTTGTAAAATTATGGGATTTAGGTGGTCGAAACTATTTCACTTCATGATACAAAGTCCGACTTTTGACTTTTGCTTCATGTTTCGTGATATTCCTAAAATGTTTTGAGGTCATGATGTCTATCAGTAGACTTGCCAAATTTTAAAGATTTTGAAATTCAAATTTTGAATTGAATTTGAATTTAATTTGAATTGAATTCGTATCGATTTGAGTGATTTCTTGGGTTTTTATATGTTTTCGAGCACTGATTTTTCCAAACCTTTTTGAAATAATTTTTAAAATAAATGGGCATTTAAAATATAATTATATCATATTTTTAAAGTATTTTCAAATATAGAATCTATTTATTCTCGATAATAAGGGAATTTTCAAATATGGCTTTCAAAATTGGTTTTCAAAGCTTGTTTTCCAAAGTAAATTATTTTATATATAAATTACACGTTTTTGCACATTTCAAACGAATGAGAAGTCGATTTAAACGGTTTAGTAAGCCACGTGGTATGGGACACATGCGTTTATCTTATCGGTTAATTCTCGACTTGTCTGTTTGATCGTTTTGACCTTCGAGTCGAGTTTACCGATGAGCTGAAGTAAACTTTTACAGCTTTGACTGTGAAATTTACTAGTGGTTAGTAAACCATTTATTGCAAACGTGTGGTATGGGACATACATTAACACTGTTCGTGTTCCTATCCGAGAGTTTATGACACATTTGTCATTGCGGCATATTTCCAGTACTGGACCTTCGAGTCATAGCCATTACGGCATAGTTTCCATGCCGCGGCATATCTTCCATTGCGGCGTATTTCTAATTGTGACGTATTTTCCTTCGGACGTGGTACCATATTTGAGATCAGTACTCGGCAGGCTTTGGCTAAAAGCACGTGCTATATCTTTGAGATGATTCCATTGATGTTTGTGATTTCCACAGTGTATCACTCTTTTCGGAATTGGTCCTTTGAACCATTCGATATATATTTGTGGCGATTACCTTTCGAGAATTTGAACTCTTGGGATTTCTATTTTAGAGATTTACGTTGCCTACACTGGCATTATATGAGATTTTCATTTTGGCGTTTACTTGATTTTTTATTCTCCTCTTGGACATATATTTTCTACGTGTTTGAGATGGGATCTCTTGATGCATATTTTGGATTTGCCAAGATGGAGGGTTTAGGTTTATCCCTAAACCATATTTAATGTTTTATGAATATCGATGATACGAGGCTCGCTACTGTTAGCACTTCCTGGGTATTTTATCTCCTTTGAGATTATACGTTTGTGTAGTGATACCACATTATCACTTGATGTAATCATACACTTAGATTGTTCATTCCCATTCGGGAATATTATCACATTATCCTTATGCTTATATTATCTCTTATCCTTGTAAACTGATTTGTTTAGTTAGACTAACCCGTGTATTTTATACTTAAGTCTGACCGAGGTGTTTCAGGTTAGGTACCCTTTGGACTTAGCCTCTTCTCCTTCCACATGGACTTTTCTGCTAGCTCTTTTTGTTATAGTTTTTTGTATAGTCCTTTTATTGCTACTCGGATACGTATATTCTTTAGATTCGCTTGTATATTGTTATTGCTATACCACTTGATATGTATCATTTTATATACTCTATGATGTACCTTTATATGTTTATATATGTGATGATATACTGTTCTGTGATGTGCTTTGCATTTGAGTTATTGTATTTTGTTCTGATTGATCCTATAGCCATCTATGGTTTTGTATTAAGTATTTATTAGATATGTCGATCCACTTAAGATAGAAAAAAATATATGCCAATTATCGACGTATTCAATAGATATTTAAGACAAGATTATAGATGTCGCTCCTATCCAGCCCTATTCTCTACATTAGTAGACAATATTACCAATAATACTCTTTGTTAATGTGGATCTCGGGGTGGGGTGTCACAGCTTGGTATCAGAGATGAGTTCATAACAAAGTATGATAAACAAAAAACAGAAACACATATCACGGTACATCTAAGTGTAATACTTGTGTTAAGAATCCCTTACTCTTAGTGTCCTTAGCCTTCCCTTAATTCTTTGAAGTAGATAATTTTGGTTATGTCTAGGAATATATTTTATTTCACAGTATTCCATAATTATTTACGATATCTAACCTTAGGAGTAATACATTGGGTTTATTCTATTGAGTCCACTTCAATACGGGTATGACACCCAATCGGGCAATCCAGTATTATATTGACCTCCTTCCCTATACTTGGCCTTTAGGTCATCCTTCCTCGAAGATGTCCACTAGGGAAATGAGGTAAATTATTGTCATTTTTACCCCTTTTGAGATATCCTCTTTAGATACTCACTTGTTGATATTCTTTGTAGTATTACTTCACTCAAAGTATTAATTTGTTGTTAATGTTACTTCTCCTCATTTGAAAAGATATTTAACCTTGCTTTTATATCTCGTTTCTCTCTTTTTAATCTACAATGTGATGCTAGGGTCATTGCTCAGCTTGATCCAAAACTGGTTTTTCATAAGCTTCGGTCGTTGAGGATAGAGTTACTCTTACCACAATCTACGCTCGTTATGAGTCTTGTGAGTGGTCCGTTATACCATTTGGAATAATGAACACTCCAGTCTATTCCATCAATCTTGAGGATCGAGTATTCTGGGAATATCTCTATGAGCTCTATTTGTGTTCCTTGATTTTGAGTATAGTTATAATTGAGTTTTCAAATCTTTCAAATTGAAGATATGTTTTTAAGAGAAAATGGATTTTTGTTTTTGGAAAAAACAAGGAATATTTTTAGTATTATATGAGGTATTTCTTTTTAAAGAAAATAAATTTTTGTGTTGGGTTGACCGTCTAGTGCCTTGAGAATTCTGGTCGACGCGTTTGGCCAACGTTATCGATAAGAATTTCCTAAACACTGTGATGAGACAGTCATACACGGTAAATTGAGATTTAATAAGTAAATTTTGGAAATAATTAATATGATAGAGTATTAATTTTTGTTTTAAGTGTTTAATGAAGCTATTGAACCATAGTGAGTGTTGGATGAGTGGCGAGGCAGTTTTGGCCATTTGATCAACTCTACAGCCAATCAATGGTGAGGCAATACTCTTATAATATTTGAAATTTGAGAAATTGAATATGGTGATTTGAGTAAATAAAGTAAATTAATTCTTTTTAAGGAAATGTCTTAATTGGAAATCATATGATGCTTTGATTAATAACATGATGTATTCAAGATAAAATAATACATTGGTTAGAGCATATTGGAATCACAATTGAATATTTTTGTTCAAAGCTAAATTTGATGACTTTAAAATTTGTTTTGGTAATTGGTTATTTGAAAAAAAATAGATAATATGATTTAAAACTCTATCTTAAGGGAAATTAATGAAAACCTAAATTTAAATTTTAAGCATAAATTTGTGAGTAAGCTTGGGTTTTGAAACCTTGATAGTATTAAAACTTGTTGGTATGAACTTGTAAAATTCTTTTGAAAACAAATTTGAGTTAATTATCAACTTTAAGTAATTGATAAAAATATGGAAATTTAATTTTGTGACAAGAGGAAATATGAATTGAATGGTTCATTTATTTTAAAATGCTCTATTACGAGATGCAAGGTTTAATAAATGAATAAGTCACGAGATGCAATCATTTTAAATTGTGAGAACAATTTAAAAATTTATATGTTAATTCAAAATTTATTTTGGATGGATAATTATCTTTTGATAATGAAAGAGATTAGTTATCTCTTTCAAAATGAGTCGTTAGTTGTTTTAAAAAAAACTTGTTTGTGTAAAGTGATAAAAGTGTTTCCAATTAGTGGATTGTTTCTTTTAAAAGATGATTACAGAGAGTTGATCATAATTTTGTATGTCTTAGCTTTTCAGGAAAAATAAGATCATTTAATAAATTATTTAGAAAAAACAAATTTGAAAATGTAGTTTAAAATTAAAATGGTTTGGGAAAATTTTTAGATTTTAAATTGATTTGAAAGCTGAAATTTGGTATGAAAAGTACAGTGCTAAAACAGCGATAACTTGAGATTTATTACTCCAAATAAGCTCAATCTTTTTTTAAACGAAAGTTCTTTCAGTAATCTATGAATCTACTTTTTACACTTTGGAAGATTTTTCTTTTTATTCAGTCTAAAATGGGTTTGAAAATGGATGGGCATCTCTGTCCGATTATGAAAATTTCTAAGATTTAAGCTGAAAGTTAATTTAGCATAACTTTTAAACCGTGAGTCTGATTTCGATGATCTTTATATTACTAGAAATTTAGACTCAGTAGAAAAACTTTCGTTTTATAAGTGTTTTCAAATTTTGAAGTTTGCTATGTCAAATTATGAGTTCTTTATAGCAGGTCTGAAGTAGAATTAAATAAAAATTTTGCCTTAATAGTCAAATGTAGTGCTTCCTATTTTATGATTGTAACCTAATATGATCTATTTGAGTTAAATACAGGTGAAAGATGATAGTTGGACTATATTTTAAACAAAAGGATTATATAAGATTAAGCTAACTCGCTTTAAAAATGGTAAAAAGAAACGTATGTTTTCGTATTAAATTTTCAAGTATTAAATATTGATATACGTTGTGTTTCCGACCTAATGATCGATGTATATTATAAATCTTTTTTTTGTGATATTGTAAACGGCCCTCCGTACAAAGGAAACTCCACCGATTTTTCTGAAAATTTCTTACACTTAGAAAATTTAAGAAACAAATTTGAAAGAAAATATGTGTTACAAATTAAAATATATTTATACAAGAGTTAGAGAATAAACAACTCAAATCTTATTTACTCTAAATAAAGAGTAATGAGTTTAAATTAAAATTTAGATAAGAATTTTGTAAATTTTCAAGTATTAAAAATTGAGATTATGATTATGAAGATAATGCGTTTTGAAACACTAAGAATTTTTTATTGTAAATTAATATTAATATATATATATATATATAGTTTTTTTAGTTTCTTGTGTTTATGTTGCCTTAATGCAATGGTCTAACGACTAGCAGTTATGCGATCATCTGAGTTTGGTGGCATTTGAAGAACCACCTCTCGTCGAATTTTCTTATCTCTATTGTCGTCAATCTAAAATCAGTGTGGCTCTTTCCGTAGTGACACATGGAAAGTCATGCCAATAATTATCTTGTTGATTGGAGTCCGGGATAAAGTGATGCTAAAATCTTGACTCTATTCGAGAAGCTTCTGAGAAATCAATCTCACTTGTTTGCTCTTTTTTGCAGCATTCGATTTGTGTTTTTGTTTCGAAGGTAAGATGCCTTTGAAAGCATGATGTATTGCTTGCAGAAATTCAATGGTCCACTAATCCCAGTAATTACACTTGGGAAATCATTGAATTCATCAAGCAATTTTATCCTGGTTTTCTAACATCTTAAGTCGAGGGCGAGAATTTTTTTTTAAAAAAACTCGAGCTTTTCTATCTTTTTCTTTGCTTGATGAAATAAAATCGTGTTATTTATAGCTCAATCTCAAGAAATTACGAGGACGTAATTTTTTCATAAGGGGGGAGTATGTAACAACTCTGGTTTTGGTGATTACCTGGAAATTTAATTATAATAGTGGTTACATTTTAATAATGGAGAAATAAAAATAAACTAGAGATTTAAAATTGTTTATTTTGTGTAACAACCTTGGTTTTGGTTAATACCTGTGTTATTAAATTACAGTGGTGGTTATAATTTATTAATGGAGAAATAAAATGAATTGGAGATATAAATTTGTTAAAAATTGTTTATTTTGAATAAACAATGGATTTGGAATAAAGTAAATGGAATTAAGTTGAATTATGGCATTTTTTTGATTTGGAGATTAACTGAATTAAATTAGTAAAGTAAAATAGTTTAATTTAATATCATTTGTGGATATATATATATATATATATATATAATGTTGAAAGTAATATTTTAAAACTTTATTATGTTAGTTTGTAACAAAAATGAGCATTATAGGGTTTTAATTTGGTATAATGCAATAATTTTGCAAATTATTTCCAAATGTGATTTCTATTAATTTGGACTGAGGTATTTAAAATTTAATATGTTGAATATTGTAAATAAAAAGGTAAAATTAGTTTTAAAAATAATATTCGGATGAGAAATGATGTTAATATGGTTTGTCGTATTTAGTTATACAAGAAAATGATTTTTATATAATTTTTGGTGTTAAAAATTGCGTTTTATATAATTATAGTGTGAATTGAGTATTTAATTAAAAATGGAGTTTTAGTAATGAAATTAGTTTTTATAGTTAAAAATTACCTTTTGTTTGTTGCAAAATATTCTGCTGAACGTTAAAATATGTTTGTGTGACTTTATGGAATTGAAAACATGGAAAATATGTTGTAATCATTTAAATATAAGTTGTAATTTGTAATATATGTGTCTTGAGATAATTAGAGTTAAGCTAATAATTTCCTTAATTTGGTTAAGCCCAATTACAGCCTAATTATGAAAGAAAAAGTTCTTTCTTCTCAACTGTTACATACAGTTTTGTGTTTACAGTAAAAACAAAGAGAAGAAACAAGAAGCTTCTTCCCTCTTTGAAACTAAAAACCAAATCTTAAAAAATTCTTCATTTCTTTGCCGAATTTATTCAACGGAAGCTTTTAAATTCAGGTAATCCATCCCAAAACTAAAGATTCTTTCATATATTTCATGTTTTGAGAGATTATGGTCTGTAACTTTTGGCTCTGTCTTTGCATGCCTGTACAATTTCTATTTACAGATTCTTTTAGCTGAAACTTGAATAAAGCTCGCATCCTTCTTCGGATTTGCTTGAGTTTGACCATCGATTGCTACGATGAGTTCCAAACTCACATATCTATCTCTATTATGTCTTAATTATTTGAATTGAGTGATAAGTATCAATAAATAGTTGAATGGTTTGAGTAATTTGATTGAATTGTTGAAATTTGCAAAGTGATTGCTGAAATTTGTTTATGAACATTGCTGCAGTAAAATAGCAATATCTTAGTATAGAATGATCTAAATTCATTCATTCTTTTTGCAGTAGAAATATATTTAAATAATGTGTAAGTTCTATTTTGATCATTTTTCAAAATTCTATGTTTAAATGGGTCTAAATTAAGTTTGAAACTGATGTTATAACACGACCATTTCAAATTTTCTGAGTTGATATCTGACAGTAAAATGGAATAACTTTTTCACCATAAATCCAATTTAAGTATCCATTTTTTTGTTAGAAAGGTATGACATTAGGGAACAACTTTCGTTTTTTAAGTTTTCGCAAATTCTATTATCTATAGGGTCGAAATTGGGTTTGAAACTGGTACACATGCTCTGCTCTGTTGATTTTCTAAGCTGAAACCTAAAACTAAAATCACCATAACTATTGAATGTTAAATCAAAATTGAGTGAGGTTTTTTCTAGTTGGAAGGTATATTTAAATGGAACAAATTTTATGTTTGTCATTTTCAGTGTATCTACATTTTACTAACCGTAATATGTGTTTGAACAGCAAGTAACCTCTCGATCCTGTGTTTTTAATTTCAACTTTGAAACACAAAATTGTTTTGGCCATATCTTTTTCATCTTTGATCGGAATTTGATAGATTTTAATGTCCAAGAAAGCTTACACTTTTAGCTATAAATTCATGTTTTATGTTTTGCTAAATTTTGAGGTTTATATAGTCAAAATCATAATTTTTGTCACTGCCCTGAGAATGAACGACGGCGACTATGAATTTAAATCTGAAAATAATTTCAGTCATAACTTTTAAACCATAAATTCAAATTAAATGATCATTTTCTTGTTTGAAAGCTATGACCTTTAACTGCAACTTTCATGTTCTAAATTTTGTAAAATAATGAGATTTAGGTGATCGAAACTATTTTACTTCATGATACAAAGTGCGACTTTTGACTTTTACTTCATGTTTTGTGATATTCCCGAAATGTTTTGAGGCCACGATGCCTATTAGTATTCGTTCTTTGAGTGATTTCATGGATTTTTATTCGTATTCGAGCAAGCATTTCTCCAAACCTTTTTGAAATAATTTTTAAAATAAATGGGCATTTTAAATTATTATTATATGATACTTTAAAGTTAATTTCAAATATAGGATCTATTTATTCTCGATAATAAGGGAATTTTCAAATATGGCTTTCAAAATTGGTTTTCAAAGCTTGTTTTCCAAAGTAAATTATTTTATATATAGATTAAATGTTTTTGCACATTTCAAGCGAATGAGAAGGAGAATTAAACGGTTTGGTAAAACACATGGTATGGGACACGTGCGTTTATCTTACCAGTTAATTCCCGACTTGTCTGTTTGATCGTTTTGACCTTCGAGTCGAGTTTACCGATGAGATGAGATAAACTTTTTACTTCTTTGAGTGTGAAATTTACTAGCGGTTAATAAATCGTTTAGTGTAGAGGTGTGGTATGGGACACACGTTAACACTGTTCGGGTTCCTATCTGAGAGTTTGTGACACATTTGCCATTGCGGCTTATTGCCAGTACTGAACCTTCGGGTCATTGCAATTGCGGCGTTTGCCATTGCGGCGTATTTTCCATTGCGGCGTATTTTTCATTATGACGTATTTTCCTTTGGGCGTGGTACCGTATTTGAGATCAGTACTTGGAAGGCTTCGGCCAAAAGCACGTGCTATTCTTTGAGATGATTTCATTGATGTTTGTGATTTCCCTAGTGTATCGCCCTTTTCTGGAATAGGTCCTTTGAACCATTCGATATATATTTGTGGTGATTACCTTTCAAGAATTTGAACTCATGGGAGTTATATTTTTGAGATTTAAGTTGCCTACACTAGCATTATATGATATTTGCATTTGGCGTTTACTTAAGATTTTATTCTCCTCTTGGAGAAATATTTGCTGCGTGTTTGAGATCGGATCTCTTTATGCATGTTTTTGGTTTGCCAAGATGTCGAGTTTAGGTTTTTCCCTAAACCATATTTGGAGTTTTATGAATGTCGATGATACGAGGCTCGCTACTTTTAGCACTTCTTGGGTATTTTATCTTCTTTGAGATTATACGTTAATGTAGTGATACCACATTATCACTTGATGTAATCATACACTTTAGATTGTTCCTTCCCATTCGGGAATATTATCACATTATCCTTATACTCATATTATCGCTTATCCTTGTAAACCGATTTGTTTAGCTAGATTGACCCGTATATTTTATACTCGGGTTAGACCGAGGTGTTTCAGGTTAGGTACCCTTTGGACTTAGGCTATTCTGCTTCCGCATGGACTATTCTGCTAGCTCTTTATGTTATAGCTTTTTGTGTAGTCCTTTTGTTGCTACTCTGATATGTATATTCTTTTGACTCGCTTGTACAACTTGACATGTATCATTTTGTATACTTTGTGATGTATCTGTATATGTACATATATGTGATGAACTACTATTATGTGATGTGTTTTGCATTCGAGTTATTGTATTTTGTTCTAGTAGATCCTATAGCCACCTATGGCTTTGTATTAAGTATTTATTGGATATATCGGTCCACTTGAGATAGAAAAAAATACATGCATATGTCGACGTATTCAATAGATATTTGAGACAAGGCTATAGATGGTCGCTCCTATCCAGCCATATTCTCTATATTAGCACACAGTATTATCCAATAATACTCTTTGTTAATATGGATCTCGGGGTGGGGCATCACATGTTGGGTAGTGGACGGTCAATCATGACTATTTTTGATGCAGATGTTACCATACTCTAGGCAGGATGCAAAGAATAGATGGTCAAGTCACATCTAACTGTTGATTGATGCTCTCCCTGTCAGACAAACGGAAAGGATCAGAATGCGGAGAATCGAATCACATCCATTTTGTATTGCTCTTCTAGTTGGACATGGTAAGAGTCAAGGAATGAATGATCGCATCGCAATCATATAGAGTTGGATGGTCAATCACGTCCATTTTTATTCATATTCTCCTGTCAGATCAGGGGATAAAGTTGGCTCAAGTGTTTTTAGGTCATGCTTACCTGGTTTCATACTCTTTCCGATAGATTGAAGGAGGGTGCTGGAGAATTATAGATCAATTCAGGCTCATTTGTAGCTTATTCCTCTATCCACACTCCGGTGATCAAAGTTTTTCGAAGGACATCCGAATTATATTCGTTTGTGTTTGGTATGGATCGATATTGACCATCGATCCAATGTCATGATATAGAGAATTTGGATTAATATTGCTTGTCGATCTAGAGGCATGATATAATCAGTCTCCCATAACTTCGAACGTCATTTCGATTGGTCTTGTATTGAGGCCTTCTTCCTGTCGTTGCCTTAAATTGTAAAGATCACATTGTCGAAGCTATAGTAAGATGTCACGTTTGGCTTATAGTAGTTTATAATCTCGTTCCCATGCTCGGGTTAGTAGAATTAGTTCGTAGAAGGTTGAATTCCATATGTAGTGAGTTTATACTCCTTCTATCGAGTTCAGGTTGGAATTTATAGAATATTGAGTGGTTGAATTGCACTTATCTATTAGTTTTGTAACGACCCAGGATTTTTAATAATTAAAATTTGAATATTTAATTAATTTTAAATACTTATAAGTAAATTTATAAGTCGAATAAATTTTATTTGAATAATTGGATTTAATTGAATAATTAAATCAATAATTTAATATGTTAAATTATAGAAATAATTGAAAATTGGGTTAAATATGATTGAAAATGATTTGTAAAATTTTATTTTATCAAATTGAAGTTAGAACGATATTTTAGAACTTTTAAAATCGAATTAAAAGTTTATTTGTGAAAATTGAATATTTTAATATTTAATCGACTAATGAAAATAGTCAATTTTTGAACAGTCTCAGAATTGAACGAAACCAGTTCCATTGGATCCGTAATAGTTAGTTATTACCGGATTTCAATTTTCGTGTCAATCGGAGTTATCGTTTGATCGTGGCAGCTCGAAACGCATCGAATTATTTTTAATATTAATTTGGCGAGTTAAAATAGCCATTTTTCAAAAAGTCTCGGATTTCGACGAAACCAGTTTCATCGGATCCGTAATGTGATATTATTGTAAGGTTTTAAATTTCGTGTCAATTGATTTACCGTTTGTCCGGTACAAATTAAAACGCCTAGAAAATCGTTTAAATCGGTTTAGTTTAAATTGAACGTTTATTGCCATATCTCGCACAGATGTCCGAATTAGCTTTCGAAACCTGTTCCATTGTGTCCGGAACGCGGGGTAAACCCTAGAAACGCTGGTTACGGTGCGTGAATCGGAGTTCGGAATTTCCGGATTGAATAGTGTTTGAGAAAATCCTATAAATAGACCACACCCTTCATAAATTAAAAAAAAAAAAAAAAAACTAAAACCCTAAACGTTGCAGCCGGCCCTAACAAATGAAAGGCCAGAATTTTCCCTCCTTCCTCCCTCAATTACTCCCAATCCATTCATCGATTCAACGAAGCTTCAACACGAGAATTGTAGATGGTCTCGAGCTCGTTAGATCCATACGGTGATGATGGAGTTTGGCGTCGCGTGGAGGGGGGAAAGTGGCCGCATTCATGGGCCGTTCGGCCTCGTGTTGCGTGAGGATGAGGTGGCCGAGCTCGCTATGGTGGTGGGCGAAGGTAGAGGGGGTTTGGAGCGTCGTGTTGCAAGTTGCTGATCAAATTTTCATCGAGTATTGGTGGAGCAAAATCAAAACCTAATATGGAGCATTGGGTTCATGTTGCGGTGTTGAAGCCTGTAGGCGTGCGTACGTGATGGAAGAAAGGGGGTGCGGTCATGATGGGGGGGATGCAGATCCAAGGGCTGAGAATAGTTGAGGGTTTTAATTATAAAATTTATGTTGAAATTATTATATAAAATTTGTGTAAACTTCAAATATTCGTATCTTTTTCATACGAGGTCGAAAACGCGCGAAACCAGTTGCGTTGGAATCGTATGGACGAGCACTACGCGATGAAATTGGATTGGAGTCATTTGGAGTTAGTGAGAATTTCGGGTAAAATTATACGTCCGTTTAATTTTATTCGAAATAAATCGCTAAAACGAAATTGAAATCAAGGTGAGAACTTCTCACTCAATCGAATCAGTTTCGATTTTATTTTAAATAGTTAGATTTAAAATACTTGAATGCATGTTTGAATGATGATTGTTATCTATTGATTGTTAAAATAGACATTATGCGCCGTTAGTAAGCGGATGTTATTTATTAAAAACATATACCGCGAATATTTCATAAACAGTGAGATTGGTATTATATATAATAGCAATATATATATATATATTGGCATATGTATATATTGGAGTTATTGATTTCCCGCATTTGTATAGCGGATGAGACCCTATTGCGCCGTCTATTAAGCGGATAATATTTTAAATCCCATATACCGCGATAATTTCGTACTGGAGCGAAATTGGTATTGTGCTAATGTTTGTGGATGCAGGAAAACAGGTTGGAGGGATCCAACTGGATTCCTCAACAGTTTTTATTTGATTTCAGATATTTTGATATTTGATTGATTATCATATCGATATATGATATCGTTGTAGTCGTGATTGACTATTTGGTGTGTAGCATCATTGGACCAAATTTTGGAATTTTAAAAGGATTTCAAAGTGATTTTTGAATGAAAACGTTTATAAAATATTTTTGAATAGATCCATTTTAAATAAATAAACGTTATAATTTTAATGTTATAAAAATTATGATTTTTGAGAAATATAGTTAAAAACTGATTTTTGAGAAATATGGATTAATGATTTTATAAAATAGTTTAAATTGAAATTTCTGAATTTATTGTAAAAAGTTTAAATATAGGATTTATAAAATTTGATTATTTTATAAATCAAAATGATGAAGTTTTTAAAGGAGTTTAAAGACGTTTTAAAAGAATAATATAAATTGATTTATATTAAGAGATTTATAAATGGATATTTATAAATTGAAATATTGACATTATAAAACGAGTTTTTATAAGTGTTTGAATGAAGTGAAAATGAATTTTGTAAATGAATGGAATTTATAAAATTATAAATGGCGAAGATATAAATGAAATTTATAAATAGTAAGATTTATAAATTTTGTGAAATTATTAAAGAATATATTTGGATAAATAATTGAATCTTATAAGTATAAGATTTATAATTATGAAGTTCAAAGGAATGATTTTTCAAACAAATAAATTATAAGTATTTCACTTATGATATGAACTTTTGTTTTATAATTGAATTATGAATTGAGATAGGTTAATAAAGGAATTTTTAAAAGGAAGTTGTTATAAAATAAATAGAAATGGAGTTTATAAACATTGTTTTATAAATTCGCAAACGACTTATTTTAAGAAGTAAATTGTTGTAACCTATTAATGGAGTTATATTCACGTTTTTGACTGTGAATAATCCTTTGAAATAAAATGAATAAAAGGATGAAATTTGTTAACGTAGTATATTCACGTTTTTGAATAGTGAATAATATGTTAAAGAAAATGTTTAGATTTGATGTTTTAAATAGAATTTAAAACGATCTAACGATGTTTTAAAATGTGTTGAGATTCAAAACTATAGATTTCAACATTTATTGTTGAAATAGACGTTTTCGAGAAATAAAAGGAAATGGTGGACTATAACACTGTTGTTATAGTAAATGATTTCCGAAAGGAAATGTTTTGTATAGTATTGGGATTTATATATCTATTTTAATTTCAAATCCCTATACTAGTGATTTTGGGTTGTCGTAACGATGTTTTACGCAACATTCGTTTTTGGCCCAAATAAATATGTTTAAGAGAACGATTTCCTTAAAGAATGAAATATATACTTAATTTCGATTGAAGTATATTGAATATTTTCCAAGTGTTAAAAATAAAAGATTTGTGAATTACTTATTAAATAAGTATGGAAATGTTTTCCAATATAAGGTGAATATTAGAGAATTTATCTTTTTGAAGATAAATTGAAATGAATAATTGAAATCGAATATTTATAGATATTTTGGATTATAAATTCACTAAGGAATTTATAAAGGAAAGGGGAATTTGTCTAAAAATAAATATTGATTTATTTTTGAAGTATTGAAATTATATATCTTGTAAAGATATTTTGGAAAATAAATAATTTGAAAAATTATTTGGAAACTGGTGATGTGTGCATATCCATTGATAGTTCAGTAACCGACTATCAATATTTCCCTTTGAATGGGTATTTGATGTGATTTGTTTATTGAATGCCACACTTATTTTTGAATAAGCGCTCACTATTCGGGTTAACTGGGAAAGGACCATGGGGTTGTATAACCCATTTCGAATATGTGATACGTCATTATGAATTGCATTTGAAGATCGGTGTTGAAGACCCGGTATTTGCGAGAGCGATAGGATGACCTGTCGATTGACTCTGCACCGAGTTGCTCCGGTATAGAGTTCTCCATATGTGATGGTGAATCCGATCAGGATTGTGGATATCCGGATTGCAAGGACTTCTTTGTAAGTGCCTTCGGTTTTGTTCGAGCCCGGAACAGACTTGTATGGATTGTATGTCTGACGTTACAAATCGAGATATAAAGCCGATTTCTTTCAAATATATTTCTGTTGGTGGCGAAGAATTTATTCTTTTAGCTTAACACCCTTCTCTGAGACGTACGAGCTCAGAGGTTATGTAGTTGAAGGTTATCAGCGATATATTCCCAATTTGGTAATATGACATGCTGAGTGTTGCTGTGAAATGATCATTGTGTTAATTATTTGTGATAGGATCATTTATTTGATCGTCTATCCTGGTGATCATTTCTATGATCATTTGTTGACCCAAAGCATGGCTTTTGTATAAAGTATGTTTTTGTGGACGTGACTTCGTCGAGCCTCACACCCCGGAATGGTCAAAACAGGAAAGATGCAGCAAGGTTATGAGGGGTAGCGCCCTTTAGGATGTGTGCATTTCCTTCTGGAAAAGGGTGGTATCATGGTATGGAGCCTAGATACTTACTCATGTTGAAAACACTTTATGATTGTGTGAATTGATTACGAGCGCTCGGTTGAAAGGTCCCAAAGAACCGGGGGATGGCATATTCGGTCAGTTGTTACTCAGTTAGGGGTAACCCGGCCTTGTGTTGGTAGAGATCCGGTTTGGTTCTCGGGGATGTCCATCCAGAGGCATTCTCATGTGGCAATGGGAAGTTCCTTGGCCTGATCATTCGTTGGAAATCCAAAGAAACAATACGTGACTTGTACGGTTTTAGTTGTAGAACCTGCCATTTAATATGGTAGCTATAGTAAGCATACTATAATGGTACCTATGCTGGCTAAGATTTATATTCTACTTTCGAAATGAATTTTTCCTACACTATGCACTAATAATAATATCAAATGTTTCTTTTTAAATGTGTATCAAGCATCTTTGACTAACATAAGAAGAAATCTCCTCCAAGTCTGCGTTTGCATTGTGTGTGTGGCGGGAGGTCTTATGGTAGTCTCATTTTTAAAAGCATTGCGAATTGACTTTAAAATATTCTTCTATTTTGATTTTAAAGATAAGTAAACTGTTTGAGTTCTCAGACCAGTCACATGACTGACTCGGAGTTTATTGTTTTCCTTCCTAAACTCTGGGTGCCCACCAATTTCCACACGGGCAGTCAAGTGTTAAGGTTTATCAGGATATTCTGGAGTTGCAGGAGGCAAGCTGGATGGCATGGCGTATTACTAGTATATAGTATTTCTTTTTCCGCTGCACTGTTTGTTGTTGCTGTACACTCTGATGATATAATGAAATGAAATGTAATGTAATGTAATAACTGATATAGTTCTTTGTTTAAAGATTATTCATTTATTATTATATGTTGTTCCGCTGCGAATTGTGAGATTCTGTTATTGTTCTGTTGTTTTCTGTTTCGTTCTATTTTCTATTTTCTTTTCCCTCTATTTTCTATCTTTTTCCCTCTTCTTCTACCTTTTTCTTTTTCTTAAAACCCTAAGTGTTCGGTTTTCCGTCGTTCGATCGCTCGGCAGTCGATAAAGTGAGTATCGATGTTGAATTTTTGAAAGTCGAAGAATCGGGTCCTTACAAGTTTGTACTCATATCTACATTTTAGGGATGAGAGTTTGTCGGCAGGTGGTGAAAGCGCACCCAATTTTTGCTTATTCTCCAATCCGCACCGGGGGACCAGAGTTATTTGCTGGACGGCCGAACCGCGTCCATGTCTTGGTTTGGAATTTTGGCTTGCCGATGTCCGGATAAGGCTTGGACCGTCGTACCTCGGGCACAAACAAGGTCATGGATGGATGTATCACATCCTCTTTGGATTGGACGGCCGAACCACGTCCAATTTAGGTTTGGGCTCTTAAATTTCCCCTTGCATCAAGGGCACGAGTCGATGCGTGGACGGTCATACCACGTCCATTTCCATTTGGATCCAGTTTCTTCCGAGCCTTGGGAGTAAGATGAGCGTTCTGAAGAACTTTAAGCTCAAGAAAGGGAGGAGATGTCCAGATCGCATCCACTTTGAGTCGTGTGTTTGCCCCCAAGTAAAGGGTAAGAGTTGAGGAGTGAATGGTTGAACCGCATCCACATTTTGTATTTATACCCCGTTCCATGCTCTGAGGACCAGAGTTTTATGATGGGTGGTCAATCACATCTGTTTGATGTTTGTACTCCGGTCCGCGCTTTGGGAACCAGAGTTGATCGATGGATGGTCGAACCGCGTCCATCTTTTTGTGTTTATACTTTGGTCCACACTTTGGGGACCATAGTTTTATGATGGGTGGTCAGTCACTCCCTTTTGATGTTTATACTTTGGTGGACACTCTAGGAACTAGAGTATATTGATGGATGTTCGAACTGCGTCCATCCTTTTATGTTTATACTTTGATCCGCACTTTGGGGACCAAAGTTTTATGATGGGTGATCAGTCACATCTGTTTGATGTTTATACTCTGGTTCATGCTCAGGGAACTAGAGTTGATCGATGGACAATAGAAACGCGTCCATCTTTTTGTGCTTGTACTCCGACCCGCACTTTGGGGACCAGAGTTTTATGATGGGTGGTCAGTCACATCCGTTTGATATTTATAGTCCGGTCCGTGCTCTAGGAACCAGTGTTGATCAATGAACAGTCGAACCGCATCCATCTTTTTGTGTTTATACTTAGGTCCGCACTTTGGGGACCAATGTTTTATGATGCATGGTCAGTTACATCCGTTTGATGTTTATACTCCGGTCAGCGCTCTAGGGACTAAATTTGATCAATGGATGGTTGAAACACACCCATCATTTTGTGTTTATACTCCGGTCCGTATTCTGGGGACCAGAGGTTTATAATGGGTAGTTAGTCACACCCATTTGATGTTTATACTCCAGTCCATGCTTTGGGAATCATAATTGGTCAATGGACGGTCGAACCACGTCCATCATTTTACTTCGTACCCCTCCCAGCATGTCAAGGGAGAGAGCTTTCGAGTGGACAATCAAGTCACATCCACCTCAAGCTGCAGTTGTGTCCACTTTAAGTTGAGCTTTCGAACTGCTTTCTGTGCTCTGGGCAGGAGTTAATGTGTGGGAGGTCAAGTCGCGTCCACTTTAGTTGGACCCTGGTTGTGTCGAGCTTCAAAAGAGGCATAACATTTTGGCGAACTTCAAGTATGCGCTAGGGAGTGGATGGTTGGGTTGCATCCACTCCAAGTCTTTCTTTGGTCTCCAAGTCAGGCACGGAAGTTGATGAGTGAACGATCAGCCATATCTACTTTATGCTGGATCCTGACCTTGTCGGGGTTTTCCATTTCGAGTCCCTGGCCCTGAGTCAGAGGCATATCATAGCTAATGAGCGGTTGAATCACGCTTATCTTGATGAAACTCCAAAGGTCCGATCATGGTCCAAGAATCAGTTGGCGCCTAACTCTCAGTACTTGGTCACCTGCATCATTTGGAAGTAGTTTAGTTCATGTTGGTCGTAGTTCACAACACAATTGAAATTGAAATAATTCAAAGAAGATCGAAATAAATATCGTTGACAAGTGAAGCAACGTTGTATGCTCACTATTCCACTTTGTCCAAGCCCTTCTCAGTTGGAAGTTGACCGTAGGTGGTCCGATTAATAATCAAAGTTCTTTATTGATAGGGGTTGGATGTTCCCTACCCGCTATTTCATGGGGCTTGTGCATATTGTCGAAACTTTCCTTTCCGGATCAACTTTTTGATCACATCTCGAAGGTGTTTGCAATCACTAGTTTTAGGACTCTGTGTATCTTAGAATATGAAACATTTCCTGAATTTCCTCTGAGCTTTAGTGGACTCTCTCAAGGCCAGTTTTCAGTACTGCTCTGAGTCATGAGTTTCCAAGTAGATTATCGATTGAATCACTCAAAGTAGTATATGAGTCGAATTTTGAGATTCTAGGTCATCCCTTAGAATCTTAGTTCTTAGCAACTGAGCCTGTATTGTTCTTTCTCCTAGTCTGCTCTACCTCCTACTTACTTAGGTTCTGATTCACTTTGTAATAGAAACGATCCAAGGTCTTCGGAGGCTTTCTAGCTAACTAGCTTCCCAAATATATCTGGGGGTCGATTCCCCTCATCAACGCCATTAGTATTCTCACTGGGATTGCTCGCTTTAGCGACGACGACATTGAATATCTACAGGAAGTCTTCGAGCGGCTCACCTAGCATCATAAATAAATTGGATAATGACATCACATCTGAGTCGCATGCATTCTGAACTACTTAACAAACTTCTGATCCGGTTGATTGAATGTGGAGATGGATTAGGGCAATAATCGCATAAACTACATGATCGCTATACCTTCGATGAATATAGAAAAGTGTCTGCATTCAATGGCACATGTCACTCTGGCAAAATTCACATGCCACTCAAATTTCATGAGATGTAGTCCAGGGCCGGTTTTCCCTGAGTAAACCAATATGATTAGTACATTGAATCTCCTCTGATATTTTGCACACTGAACCGCTTAAAAGAATAGGCTTTGACCGAAGAAGATGCTTCAGTCATTTTCAATCCGATTCATTTTCAAGTTATATCAACATGTCATGCTTATGAATGATGTATGCATAGTTCTCCAACATTTGAATAGTTGAGAATGCCGGTCAAATGGCGAATCAGTTGGGATGGGGTTGTTGATCAGGGATGATCCCCAAACTTTCACCCAAAAGGACTGTGATCCATATAAGGCAGTAAGGAGTGCCTCTTGAGTTTGAACAACAAGTTTCAAGTCATTGGAGTTCGTATGCTCGAGATATAAGCAAAGAAAGATGGATCGGTATTGACGGATTGGTGGTAAGTTACTTGAAGTCAGACCCGAGAAAATCTGCTATCTGCTTGGAGTCAGCAACTGGCTTGCTAGGAGTCACCAATTTTGGCTTTGGGCCAAAGTTTATTGGGTTTGCTTAGAGTCACATCACCTATGTTATCCAAAATTTGGGAGTATTGTTTGAGTAGCTGTTGCTTGTCCATTCCTTGGTTGCAATTCAGAAGTTGTCGCTTGGTCCTCTATTCCCTGGTCAATCACAGGATGTAAGAGAAGTGGATAGAATGCACTGTCTTTAAGTTGAGATAGTGATTGTTTTCCACTAAGTTGTACTTGCTTGGCTAAAATATGCTGATCCTTTTGATACCGATCCCTTTCTTAGGTGAAGTAATTCGCCCATAACTTGCGCACAGAAACTCCAAACAACTTGAGATTTGAAAAGTAGCCTCGTGGGGCTTTCCTTGCCGTTCCATATCGATCTCAACCAGTTTGAGACAAAAACCATGGATAGCAACTGATCCCTTGGGGAGTGCTAGTCCCATGTAGAGCCATTTTTTGAGTGCCATCCATCTGACTATCGTGCATAGCTTTAAATATAACCGACTTCTAATCAAAATAATCCCTCTTCGAGCAACCTGTCTTGATGAATATCATTAACGCCAAAAATGGGAATCAACACCCAATAGAATCTCGTAGAGATTAAACGATGAATGAAATTGAAAACATAGAAAAAAAAAGTAAATGAATACACAGATTTTCATAGTGGTTCGGCAATCATGGCCTACGTCCACTTCATATTTTTATTGATCTTACACTAGATTATGATTACAAGAATGTTCGGATCAGCTAGGATACATTAATATAAGAGTGAAGAATAAAAATGGTAGAGCCTAGGCAACAGAAAGAAGAATCCTCTTTATGGAGAATGGCCACTGTATTTATAGGAGAAGACGTGCATAGATTGGGTTGAAATTTTGCAAGAAGAGTCTCTAGATCCGTAGGGGCCCACTATAACAACCGGTGGCCCTAACTCGATATTCTGGAACGATCGGCCAAAGTTTAGCTGATCATTATTTGGGCCTCTATTTAATAAGAAATCGATAGTGTACGCTCTTCATGATGTAAGATACTTGCTCTCCTAATTTTGTGCAATTCCGACGTACCATTTGTGAGATATCACATTTTCCATGAAATTATGGATCGTTCTGGCTGATTTTATACGATCATTGTGGAACAATCGACATGTCTTTCCAAGATTTGGGATTTTTGTCATGCGATCATTTTTTGGGCTCCACTCTTCACTATATTGATGCCTCTTAAAGTTTCAATTGCATTGGCTTTGTAGATTTGAGATATTGATCGATCTTCGTTGATTTATGTTATTTTATGGATCGTTTTAGATCGATCCATATAAATTCTTCATTTGTCCATAACTCAAGCGCATGAACTCTGACTGACATGAAATTTAATATGTAGCCTTATGGGGTTTTACTTGTCACTTCATATTGATTGCACCTTGATCGGGACCCAGTCTGAATATGCTTGACCATCGTCCATAGTCTTGTATATCATTGATTCTCAAGGTTGGTAACCACTCTTTTTTAGTTAAATCTACGGTATTATGGCCTTGCCAAAAGGTGAGATAATAATTACTAAATACATTGGCTAAATCCCGCCTTTTCAAAAGGTGGGTTAACACTTTGCCCCATAAAACGTATCTTGTTTTGAATAGTTGCAAATCCAAAATCCGAAGTCCAAAATTCATAATCTTATCCAAAATCCAATCCATTTCCAGGCCGAATCCATGTCCATCGATATATAATAACCGAGTCCACATCCAAATCTGTATCCAATAGCTAAATCCATATCCAAATCCATGACCTCTTTGGTTCCTTGCCAAGCATAATCCATAAATGACGACCTTGATCTCTCTGAATCCTTGTCGTGCATAATCTATACCCGACGACCTGATTAGGTCTATCCATCACGTTCAGGCGAAGCGACCTACCCCTTGCCAAGCATAATCCATACTTGACGATCATGATCTCTCAGGATTCTTGCCGAACATAATCCATGCCCGACGACCTGAGTAGGTCGATCCATCGCGTTCAAGTGAAGTGCCCTACCCCTTTCCAGGCGTAATCCATACCTGACGACCTTGATCTCCCCAGATCTTGCCGAGCATAATCCAAACCCGGCGACCTGAGTAGGTCGATCCATCACATCTAGGCGAAGGGACCTACCCTTTGCCAAGCGTAGTGCATACCTAACGACATTGATCTCTCCGGATCCTTACTGAGCATAATCCATACCTGACGACCTTAGTAGGTCGATGATGTGCACGTAAATATGCATATTTTTACCACCATATTTAATCTATTTAAATTGAATAAATAATCATATTGGGTATTTTAACTTGTTTTAACCAAAATTCAAATTATTTGAAATTGTCACATTTTCATCGTCATCCAAGGGCAAAATGGACATTTTTGTGCATATATCGAATTGAGAAAATTTAATGGGAAATTTCTATATTATTTTGTAGGAATTTAAACTCAATTACAAGTGGTTTCATGAAGAAATATGCATGCACAAAGAATATAAAGGAATGAAGATGGAAATAATTCAAAGTGAAGATCATGGAGGACCCCACCTACCCACCTACCTTAATGTACAAATTAAAGGTTAATTCACATGCTTTTGGAGTTAATGGTTTCATGTACACTTAATGGGGGATTAAGACATGTCAATGATTACTTGGCCTCCACACTTCCTAAGGGGTATTTTGGGCATTCCCCAAAAATATGAATTAGGGTTTCATACATGTATAAATACCCATATGTTTCATGTAATCCATCTCTTCTCTTAGTCTCTCTTAGGCCTCCTTCTCTTTAGTTTATTTTATATCAAATAAAAGAAAGCTCTCTTTCTCTTTTCATGGCTACTTAGCCATTTTTATTTTATGTAATTTTCTTTCCTTTTTATGCAATGTTAATTAGTGTTTCCTTTTACTAACATGTTCATTTCCTTTCATGCTAGTAGTGTAGATTTACTTTTATGCAAGTAGAATAGTTTTCTTTTCATTTGCTTTCATTTTCCTTTCTTTTTGCTTTTATGTTGCTAGCTACATTTGTTAATCAAATGACAAATATGATAGGCTAAACCCCTTCAATTTAGGGTTAATGAAGCTCTCTAATTAATGTAGCTTCAACATTTTGTCAATTCATGCTCTCTTTTTGTGCTTAATGATGATGATGGAAATGGTTTACTAGTTGTTTTTGCTTTGAATTTTGATAGCCTATATTGTTGACACCAAATAGGCTATGCTTAAACAATCACTAACACTAATTGCCTCTTCATCAAAATATGATTATGGCAAAAGAAAGGATCTGAAATTAAAATTTGATGGTCTATGTTTTTAATCAATAGTTAATAGGCCATACTTAAAATAGATTTCATTTTCATTTTCTTTGTCAAGTTTCATGAAAGTTAGTAAGTGTTTTAAGGGGTGTGTTATAGTTTGATGACTTATATTGGCTAATTAATAGCTCAAATATGTCATACTTATGAAACACATCAATTAAAACACTATTGACCATAAAAGAGAGATCATGATTTCATGTGTTGAACTACATGATCAAGAGAGTGGATTTATTCTCTAAATTGTCATTTAACTCTCATATTTGCATTTCTTTTCTTTTTGTTAGTTAGTTCATTTTCTCATTTTCTAGCTTAAACACACTCGACTTTGGTATAATTTGATTGAGTAGGAAATTTTAAAATCATCAATTCCCTGCGGATCGACCCGTATTCGCCGCGTGCTACATTCGTACACCGTGCGCTTGCGGTTATTTTTATTTTAAATTCGTTCGACGGTTTTCTAAACCGATAAAATTTCCGTCGACGAACAAGTTTTTGGCGCCGTTGCCATGAAATTAGTTTGATTTTGGTTTTCTATTTTTCAAATTATTTTTTCTTGATTTTTGTGTGTTTTTATTGTGTGTGTGTTTGCATTACAAAAAAATATTGTGTGTTTGTTGTTTTATTTTAGTTTTCAATTTGTTGGGTGCATGTTTTAGTTTTCGAATTGCATTTACATATTTAAAAAAAAATGCATTGCATCTTTCTTGTTCACTTTCTGTTTGTGCATTTCTATACCCATTTTGCATTGCATTTTGTTTGTTTTTCTAGTGCATTTTCATCACTGTTTCTATTGTCATTTAAATTTCTCTGCGTTTTCAAAAACAAAAAAACAAAAAAATCCCATTGCTCAGTGTTTACATTTGCAAATAAAATTGTAACAGGGACCATTTGCATTAGCTTTTTTGTTCACTTATATTACTCTCACACTTACATTTACAACTAGGTTTTCCAAGTGCTTTTCTATTGCCATTTACAAGTCAGATTTCAATTGTTACAGGCAACTGAACAACCCACCCCATCTCATTTCATCTTCACTTCCATCCACTTCAACGTTCTGCAGCCTGCACTTCTCCACTGACCTGAACCACCAATCTCCCATACAACCATTCCCCTGTCCATTGCACTACACTACCCCTTGCCACAACTACGCTATCCAGTTGACAAACCAAAGCACTTCACTGCCATTTCCTCCAGCCATCACTTCATCATTCAAAAGACCATCCTATACAACCAGTTCACCCATCCTCTTCAACCTCAACCACATATCCACCCAAACAAACCACTGCAACCACTCCACATATCACCTGCCTTGGCTTCTTCCTCATACAACCAATCGCAACCACATCGAAAAAAGAAAGGAAAAAAACAGAGAGTTCCTACTCACCTGAAATCGCCGAAACCACATAACCCCTCCATCTTCAAACCATTGTGAACATACTTCTCAAATCCACTCCACAACGCAGCAAAACAACTGCACATAACCAAACCACACTTCTATGCAAACTTCCGGCCTCTCCCATACACATACATCGCTGCCCCGAGCCTTCAGCACCATCGTATCATATCATACAACCCTGAAATTGTTCTAGCCCCTCCATACCATACACAGCAGCGACCACTTCAACATTGCCATCTCACTGATGTTGCCACCTAACTACTTCACCGCGAACTAAACATTGCACTGTGCCTTACCTTAACATTTGTACATCTCATACAACCCATCTCCATTCAACAGTACCACTCCATATTCCATTCATCCCATACCACACTGCACAGTGTCACTCACCCAAATTGCCTGCCACTTACTTCACTATAATACAACAGCAGTAACACAACCTTCAACCTTCAACAGACATCACCAATTCCTCCATACCATCCTTCCATACCACCTCGAATGCCACATCTTCCTTTAACCCAATAATTCGACAATCGCCTGAAAAACTTCTCTCTTCCTTCCTCTATAACCTGAAACCACTTCGAATCGCCATCCTCGACTCAATTCCTCCTCGAATCTGCTGCCGTGATCTGCCTTCTCAACAAAATCGCGACTTCAATCTCTCTGCCTTCCGCCACCAATCGCTCAACCCAATCGAACCGCCTCCATCATCTACTCGAATCCATCAGCAAAACGCATCGATGAATAGTGGCATGAACCAAATCCAAAGCCAAAACTAGAAATTCCATCCGATTGATGGAGTTCGAATTGAATTTGCACTGAATCTCGATTGAATATCGATTTCGACGGTTTCCTTTTTTCAGTTTCTTTTTCTTTCTTTCTGTTGTGGTGGTCGTGTTTAAAAAAAAAGACGAGAGCGGATTAGGGGATTGGGTTGTAATATCATATTGGGCTTTTGGGCTTGTATTTGGTTGAGTTTAAAAAATTTTATTTTTGTTTTTTTTTAATTTTAACTTTCATTTCTTATCTTCATTAAAAAAAACACTTGTGTATATATCTTGTTTTTTTTAGGTTGCAGGTGGCAGAATTGTTTGCTAAAACTGCTCGGCTTGCTTGTTAAAAAAAAATTGCCGCTTAAAAATAAATTGCTAATAATTCTGCACGCTCTGGTATCGTGCTTTCATCCCTTGTTTGAATTGCATTGTTGGTTGCTTGCATTTATATTTTATATAAAAAAAAATTCAAAACCCAAAAAAAAACAAAAATTTCATTCGTAGTTGCATTGTTAATACACGTTTACATTTTGCTTTGCATTTCATTCTAAAATTTTGTTTAGTAATAATGGTTAGACATCATTAACACCTAATTGTATATTGGCAAGTTGTCTTCTTTGAACAATTCAATTTCTTAGTGTCTAGGCTACGGCAGAGTAATAACCATTTATAAATATTACGGTGATTCGTAAATATTATAGTGGTTGTTACTCTGAAGGTACTTAAACCTTCGGCTGCATTGCTATGGTGATTCGTGGTGCACCGATAAATCCTGTCTGTTACCTGGCTGAGAACTATCTTGTTTATCTAAGACAATTTGTGATTATACAATTTTGGGTTAACTTAGGATAAATAATTTGTAATTAGACCCTTGCATTCATTTAGTTGTATTAGTTCATGCATATTCAAAAAAAAAATTCAAAATCCAAAACTAAAAAATTGTAAATATTTCACTTAGTTTTTTTTCCTTTTCCTTTGAAAATTTTCAAATCAAAAATCCAAAAAAAAATTAAATCAAAAATCCAAAAAAAAATCTTTTCAAAAAAAAAATTTGAAATCCAAAAACAAAACAAAAAAAAAATTTCCATTTTGAAAAATAAATTCTACTTGTAAATATTTTTCTTTATAAAAAAAAACCAAATTTTTCCTTTTCCTCACTCACTTGAATTTAGTTGTGAAAATCAATATAATCCATATGATTTCACTTCGAATACATATGGATATTTTAACGACAACTATTCTTTAAACAATTCGAATTTTGAAAAATAATGTTTTCAAAACCACGGCCAGCCCACGAATTTCGAAAATAACATTTCATCTCTACTTGAAATCCCTACACGACAAAATCAAATGACAAACAATTTGTATTTGTGCTATAACTCGAATCAAAGTTTTCAAAATAATCAAAATTTGAATTCACTTCAAAATTCAAATGATTTAGAGTGTAACCCATGCCAATTCAATTCGGAGCTTCAAAATGAATTTCAAAATCAAGATGAAAATGTGAACCAATTTTTAAATAATTTTGGCAATGGGAATAGTGTCAATAACGATACGATTGAAAACTTTGGTTGTTAACAAATTCAGAATGAAAATTTTCAAATTAATAATCATGAATTTGATTTTGTTGACCAAATGGAAAAAGATTACGGGGATTTATTACTTGAAAAATACAAAACTTTCCATGAAAATCATAATCAAATCTCAACCCACGAAGAATCAAATAATAATCTACCTTTTGTCGAAATTGACAATTCTTGTTCTCAACAAGTCCAAATCGAAAATTTTCAAGTTAATAATTACAAATTTGACTTTGTTAAGCAAATGAATGAAATTTACGATGATCACATGAATTTATGGATTAAAACATTGGAAAATTTTTGTGAGAAACAAAATCAAATTTCAATGTGTGACGAGTCAAGTGATAATCCATCTTTTACCCAAATCGATGATTTTCAAATAACAACTTTTGAATTTGATAATGACAATCTTAATCAAGTTGTTGAAAATACGGTAATTAAATTAGATTTCAATTCTTTTGAGAATGAGAAACTCGATTTAAATTTCGATCTTCCTTTTTCTAAAAATTTGAGTACAACAACTTTGGATTTTGAAATGGATATATGCGATGAAGTTGTTGATAATCCAATGAAGGAAGATGAATTTAACAAACACGAGTTTTATGGACTTTTCGAAAATGAGTCATTAAAATATGATGGGGAAGATTTCGATCACCATGATTTTGAAATCGATACTTTGGAAGAAATTGAACTTCAACCAATTTTTCTATCTACCCCAAAAATCATTGAAAATAAAACAACTCGTATGATTTTCAATAAAATGACTTTCGTTTTTCCAAATCCACATTCAACTTCGAAATCTTTTACGATTTGGTTTTTCGTGCTTAAACCGTGTCTCTCACATTTGACGAGACAAATGAATCGATCTTTAGAAGACCGTTTCATTTACTTTTTGACTGTATACTTTCTCATCTCTTATAAATAATAATCTTTCATGTAAATATAGGATTTTTATTTTATTTTTCTCCTTCCACTTGGGTTGACCGTGGGGACACAGTCAAAATCAAGTGTGTGGGGGGGAGACTCATCTTCAATTTTTTTTTCGTGGTTTATTTTTGCTTTAAAATATCAAAAAAAAGTAAATAAAAAAAATCGCAAAAACAAATTTTCTTTTGATTTATTTTTAAAGACACACTATAGGAAAAATATATGGTTTTGGCTTACTAAATTGAAATTTTTGAAAATTTATTCGTCTTAACAAAAATAAAAATGAAGTTTTATTACAAATAATAATGGTTTAACTGGTATGTAGGAAGATTCATACGTGTTAATTATGAAGTACATCCTAATTGAAAATCTTCGTTTTAAAAAGTGGTTGATTTAAAGTAAAGGATATAACATTTTTTTTGCCTTCTAAGTTAAATGGTGCTAAGATGATTTTGCAAAACTCTCTCTCTCTTTAAAAAACATATAAAAATAAAAAATAATAACATCCAAGTATTCACTCTCATTTAAAAGTCCTCACGGTTATGCATGGGTGAATTACTTGGAATCTATGATTATGTGCTTTCATACTCATTTAAAAGTCCTCACGGTTATGCATGTATGGAACACATGTGAAAAAGAAAAAGAAAAAAAAAGAATAGTCTTAATAAAACCACCTACGGTCGATAGGTGTATGCACGAAAGTGTATGCACTCGCCATGCTCTATACACCCTCACATAAGCCCGAAAGGCAGTGCATGGGTGGTATATCTGGCCTCAGTTTACCTGAGCTAGGTGTGTAATTTTTCTTACAAATAATGAGAGAGCAAGCAATTGAAATCCTAGCACTATTTTTAATTATTTGATTTGAATTGTTATTGAAAAGAAATGAAAATACCACTTTGATAAACTTTGATAGTCAACTACAGATCCATTTCATAGATACACTTTATCAACTGAAACAACGAGTTAAACTATTGTCTATTTGTTATGATAACTTGATTTTTGTTGGAAATTTTGACGAGTAAATGACATAAGTTTTCAAGATAATAACCAAAACCTATATTTAACTTATTCGTGTTGATTTAAAAACAAATCCTTCATTTGTAAATATTTCAAAAACTTGCATTATTCTCTTTGTAAATAAATCTTACATTCTGTAAATATTTTCATCCTGCATTTGGATTTTGTGGGTAGTATTCGCTGAAAACCCTCACGAGACAACACTCGTCCTACTGGGGACACCCAGAGGTTTAACGGCTTGTTGCATACGCTCAATGCAATCGTGCTCCCTACGAAAATGGATTTATCTTAGGTTTTCTTTATTCGAGGACGAATAAAAAGATAAGTGTGGGGGTATTTGATGTGCACGTAAATATGCATATTTTTACCACCATATTTAATCTATTTAAATTGAATAAATGATCATATTGGGTATTTTAACTTGTTTTAACCAAAATTCAAATTATTTGAAATTGTCACATTTTCATCGTCATCCAAGGGCAAAATGGTCATTTTTGTGCATATATCAAATTGAGAAAATTTAATGGGAAATTTCTATATTATTTTGTAGGAATTTAAACTCAATTACAAGTGGTTTCATGAAGAAATATGCATGCACAAAGAATATAAAGGAATGAAGATGGAAATAATTCAAAGTGAAGATCATGGAGGACCCCACCTACCCACCTACCTTAATGTACAAATTAAAGGCTAATGCACATGCTTTTGGAGTTAATGGTTTCATATACACTTAATGGGGGATTAAGACATGTTAATGATTACTTGGCCTCCACACTTCCTAAGGGGCATTTTGGGCATTCCCCAAAAATATGAATTAGGGTTTCATACACGTATAAATACCCATATGTTTCATGTAATCCATCTCTTCTCTTAGTCTCTCTTAGGCCTCCTTCTCTTTAGTTTAGTTTATATCAAATAAAAGAAAGCTCTCTTTCTCTTTTCATGGCTACTTAGCCATTTTTATTTTATGTAATTTTCTTTTCTTTTTATGCAATGTTAATTAGTGTTTCCTTTTACTTACATGTTCATTTCCTTTCATGCTAGTAGTGTAGATTTACTTTTATGCAAGTAGAATAGTTTTCTTTTCATTTGCTTTCATTTTCCTTTCTTTTTTCTTTTATGTTGCTAGCTACATTTGTTAATCAAATGACAAATATGAGAGGCTAAACTCCTTCAATTTAGGGGTAATGAAGCACTCTAATTAATGTAGCTTCAACATTTTGTCAATTCATGCTCTCTTTTTGTGCTTAATGACGATGATGGAAATGGTTTACTAGTTGTTTTTGCTTTGAATTTTGATAGCCTATATTGTTGACACCAAATAGGCTATGCTTAAACAATCACTAACACTAATTGCCTCTTCATCAAAATATGATTGTGCCAAAAGAAAGTGATTTGGAATTAAAATTTGATGGTCTATGTTCAAAAGTTAATAGGCCATACTTAAAATAGATTTCATTTTCATTTTCTTTGTCAAGTTTCATGAAAGTTAGTAAGTGTTTTAAGGCGTGTGTTATAGTTTGATGACTTATATTGGCTAATTAATAGCTCAAATATGTCATACTTATGATAAACACATCAATTAAAACACTAATGACCATAAAAGAGAGATCATGATTTCATGTGTTGAATTACATGATCTAGAGAGTGGATTTATTCCCTAAATTGTCATTTAACTCTCATATTTGCATTTCTTTTCTTTTTGTTAGTTATTTTATTTTCTCATTTTCTAGCTTAAACACACTCTCGACTTTGGTATAATTTGATTGAGTAGGAAATTTTAAAATCATCAACTCCCTACGGATCGACCCATATTCGCCGCGTGCTACATTCGTACACCGTGCGCTTGCAGTTATTTTTATTTTAAATTCGTTCGACGGTTTTCTAAACCGATAGAATTTCCGTCGACGAACAGTCGATCCGTCGCGTTCAGGCAAAGCGAATTACCTTTGTAAGGCATAATCCATACCTAATGACCTTGATCTCTCCAGATCCTTACCAAGCATAATCCATACCTAACGACATGAGTTAGTCGATCCATCGTGTTCAGGAAAAGCGGCCTACCTCTTGCTAGACATAATCCTTACCTGACAACCTTGATCTCTCTTGATCCTTGCTGAGCATAATCCATACCCGATGACTTGAGAAGGTCGATCGCATTCATGAGAAGCGACCTACCCCTTGCTAGGCATAATCCATACCTGATGACCTGTTTGTTCATCGTATTACTGTGGATCCAAGTGTTTTGACATTCATTAGTTATGGTGGTTTATCGCCATCTCAGAGCATGCCTAGGGATCTTCATCGATCCAGCACATGGGTAAGTGACAGCCATTTTACTATAGAGTTGATTATTAGTTATTTAGTTCATGCTATCCTGATCAAGAGATGACGACATGATCCCTTAAGTCGGGCTCACTCGTTTTTAGTGGTGGATGATGGCTGCTCCTATTCCGTCACTGCTATCCACTTCCACGGAAGCCATCCAAATATGTGTCCCAATTCCATAGGGAGTAGTGCCGATCCATTTTCCTTGGCTGGGTTTTGCCCCTGGTTGCTCCAATCTTTATCAAGCTAGCTAGTTTTCTGCTCCAAATCCTGGATTCTAATTTCCAGCTATTCCAGCATCCATATGTGGTCTCCAATCATCATTTCCATCCTAACCTCCCCCTCCCCCCTGTGTCCATGAGGGGATCCCAAATTATCCCTTTCCAGATGAGTGTCTGCATTTCAGTTGACCCCAAACTGCACAGCATCAACCGTGGGTCCTTTAGTAGCGTGACCATCTAGACCTGGGTGCATGCGCCTGGCCTTTGGGGATTGGTGTCGGTCCTTCTGGAGGGATCGGGGTCAATCCCTATCTATTGGCCATGGACTGCCCCCGGCTACTGTGTCATATTCTCTAGTCTGCTTGCTCCGTTTCCACGTTTCTGATTCTGTGTTTCTACGGATCCTGCTGCTCCAACTTCATGATCCATAGCTCTTACTGTTCCTATCCGTCAGAGTATATTCTGCATCACCTCCTCCTGTCTCTTTAGCATCTGCTTCTGCATAGTGTTCACTATTGTTTCCATCTCCTCTCTGATGATGCAGGTAGAGGTTTGATTTGCTCCATCTCCTGAGGAAGCCTCCTGGCTCCCTTTACGATGCTCCTATCCGCCACCTATCTTCTTGTAGATTACTTCACCGTTACTTTAAATCTAGGCACTAGATCTTTTCCAAACTCTGAATTCAAATTCCAAATCTACGGGGTCTAGCCTTCTCAATGAAAGCACGAAAATATTGGTGTCAAAATTGGCCACCAACAACCAATTATGTAAAAGTACCAATATCTAATCCAATCATAGAAATATGAAGAAAACTAAATAAAGAAAAATAATAATTAAAACAATCAGAAAGTAGGTACAAAGAGGCATGATTTATAGTGGTTCGGCTAAATTTGGCGAACGTACAATCCCAAATAATCCTTTTGATTATAGTGGAGTTTATTCACAATTAAAATCCAATATCTAAGAAAAATTAGCAGAGTGTAGCCTAGGTTTAAGATAAAGAGAAGCAAAAAAATGATCCTTTTTCTGATGCCATGTCTACTGTATTTATAAGGTAAGGCGTGCATGGATCGAGTTGAAATTTTGACAAAAAGTTTGGGAGACCAAGACGAGGCTACCCAAAAATTTTCAAATGGGCTGTGATCCTTATGAGGGGTGCCCCATGATTTTAGCTACCTGCTTCCCAATATCGTGAAATTCCAATGTATGGTTTGTGAGATATTGCATTTTCCATATAGTAGTGTTGCTTGAATTTTGATTTCTGTCGATCCCTCTGGAGGGATAGGTGCCGATCCCTCCAATCTCTTTCAAATGCCATGTGATCCCTAGGGAAGATTCTCCATATTTTATTATTCTTAGCCTCCAAGTTCCATGCTAATTGAATTAGTAGAACGTGAGTTATTGATCGATCTTTGTTGCAATATGTTATGAAGGCTGATTATAGTTAATCCATATGGAGGGATAGGTACTGATCCTCCAGCTTACTCCAAATGATATGTGATCCCTATAAGGTGTTCCACATGTTGTATTTAGCTTGTCCTCTAAGTTTCATGTCAATTAGATGTGTAGATGTTGAGATATTAATCGATCTTTGCTATAAAATTGGGTTTAGCTAATCCCTAAGAGGGAAGAGGGCCGATCCTACTTTCTTCATCCTTTTGATGTGTGATCCTTGAGGTAGGCTCCTTAGGGTTCCCATTCTTACTTATAAAATTTCATATACATTGGACTTATGGATTTTCGGATATTGATTGTTTTCCATTGAGTTGTACTTTCTTGGCTAAAATATGTTGATCCCTTTTATACCGATCCCTTTCTTAGGTGAAGTAAATTGCACATAACTTGCGCATACAAACTCCAAACGACTTGGGATTTAAAATATAGCCTCGTGGGACTTTCCTTGTCATTCCATATTAATCTCAACCAGTTTGAGACAAAAACCAGAGATAGCAACCAATCCCCTAGGTGAGTGTTAGTCCCATAATTAGCCATTTTATGAGTGCCATCCATCCGACTATCATGCATGGCTTTAAATATAACCGACTTCCAATCCAAATTATCACCTCTTCGGGCGTACTATCTTGCTGATTACGAAATCCATTGGTTTAAAACCAGCCTTTAATGTGCTTATGATGTTATTGATAAGACTAATATGACCGCATTCTTTCATTGGAGAATAATACTATTGACGACTACAGCATCAGTAGCGCTTATTTTCAGGTCTTGGAATGGGGATGTTATAAATAGAGAGAGAATTACAATCAAATCATAAGATTATAACTACATCATAACGCTATTAATGTATAATCTATATCTAGATGATCAATTTCACTAATAGACTTGCTTATACTCAAAAACACCAATTTGATTTTGTTTATGAAATATGACTTATCTAAGAGGATTGTTGGTGGAATTTCTAGTTATCGATGAAAATGGAGGTTATGCCAACTTGTGATAGTCCAGTTTAGCCTAAACTAACAAATTAAACATCAAATTGATCATCAACTTGAAAAATATAAAGTTCAAGCCAAAAAATATTCATATTCAGTGAATGCTCATGAATTTCAAAGTAGCGACTAGTCAACTGCTAGTTGATTAGATATTAGTCAGCTCATTGAATTCTTGGAAAAAATCAACTTAACATCACCAAAGATGGGCCATTGTGGTGTTGTGGATACTTCGCACTTTTCATTACAATTTCATTTTCGTTCGGTCTTTAAACCTTCGTTACTTCTGAACCATAATTTTGATTACCATCTTGACTATCCATTTTATAACTTCCTGCCACTTCTTCAATTTTTCATATAGTTTGAAATATATTTGAATCGTATAAATTCAATAATGCATCACTTCTTCAATTTATTAGGATTAAATTATTTAAATTATTATCTAATGATTATACAATTTCAACGATTATATCATGATATAAATATTTATGCATGTGTATGTTTAGTTTCTACTTAATTGGATGACTAATTTATTGAATAAACATTACATGTATAATATGGATGGTGAAAATTTGAAAATATTCAAAACTTTTATTAACGTAGAAAGCTCCTTTCAATTAGTAGAAAATCTTAATGAGTCATCCATGTTTTCTCCTTCAATTTTCAATAAAATTATATTTAACCCATTTTAAAAATAAACGGGATGATAATGTTTGAAAAGTTATTGTTTATTTGTAAAAATTATTAATGATTCTAGTTGATCTTTAAAAAAAGGAGAATTTTGTTTAAAGGAAAATTGTCTACCAAAGTTTAATCTATAGGAAAACACCTTCAGAAATTAGCCATAAGAAAAAAACAAAGAATATGCATTTTCTTCTCTCCACATCGCATATCTTAGACTGTCGGCATTCACCATTACCACCACAAAGGAAGCGACGGTCTGCCATTAGTCTATCCACCCTACCACTACCATATCAGTCGCCGCCACTACTCTTGTTACCACCCCGACCACCATCTATGCCTTAAAGCTCTCACAGCCACTTTTTCACACATCCTCAATGATTGAGTTAAGGCCATGCACTAGGGTTAATTATGTAATTTGATTATGTAACATAACTCTTATAACAAATTTTTCTTGAAATAAAGTAAGATTTTAGCTTTATTATCTATTGTACATATTTTTATATTATGATATAAATAATTTATAAATTTTTGCCCTTAGGAAAAGTATTTAATCGATTTCAGTTACGAATATGTTTGTAACCATGAGTGTTTAACCGATAAAATATATACTTGTTCATAAAATTCCTAGTCAAGATGTATTGAGAATGAGATATTGGTATGTCTATTGAGACTAGTATACATAACGCTCTTTATATGATGGTTGGTGATTTACTTATGACCATTGGAGGCACTAAGGTGTAGTTGTTGGAATAATTATAAAATGACCCACTGATAGTTTCTACATTTAAAAGTCAAACGGTAGATCTCACATGATGATATGCGGTTGTCTTTTGACTTGAGAATATTATGAATCCTAAGGTTATAAACTACACTTTGATTATGCTCAACCATAAGATAATGTAGATTGTGTTAAGGCCAAAGTTAGGTATAAATTGATCCACTTATATTGGAACGCTATTCAAGAGAGGATTCGTCTTCTTCGAATAGAAGATTAGTATCACCGTAATCGATAGTCAACATAAAGTTAAAGTCTTTTACCAATGTGAATTGGTTAATCGATAATTGCTATTGGATTAAACCATGGATTTATTGTTGGACTTTGTAATTAAATGCGGATATTGTTAGAATTTTGATCATTGATTGAGATCTTGAGCTAAGTGATATAGCGACGACGAGGAGATAACATGCATAATATGTAGTTGTACTAATGTCTCTTTAATAGATAAGAAATTGGATTTCATCTAGATAATCTGTAAACATTTGAACTCGTGTTAAACCACGGTGTTTCAATAAAGTTCGTACAAGCTTTAATATTTAAACTATTTAAATATTACCGATGGTTGAGTTCATACGTATGATTCACAAAACCGCAACTCTTAATTTTCGATTGAAAATGGAAATAATTTATAAAAGTTATAAATTATTATTATTATAGACAAATTAATATAATGGTTATATTAGTTAATCAATTATCTATATATAATAGGAATACTCCATTTTGAAGCTTTTGAAATGTCTTATTTATCCTTCTCGATTTATGCCTCATTTGTGATCATATTTGTAATTATTCTTCTCCACGTCCTTACCAGCTAAACTCACGTCTAAAACAGCAACAAAGACATTTCCTCCTCACCCTCACTTTGCATAATTTCTCCCCAAATAATTCAAAAACTTTTATAACTACAAGACAGATCTTCACCATCGCCACAACAGAACATCTCATTTATCTTAGATGATCAACTGCTGTAGAATCAAGCGGATCTAGAAGAAAAGGCAAAAACTATCGAAAAGCAAGTCATTCATCTCGATAATCTAAGTCGACGAAAATTTGCATCATCATGAAGTTCATCGGAAGAGAACAACCAGCAAACAAAGACTAGATGAATTGATGCCCTAAATGCTTTAACGAAGGTTCCTCTTTTTAATTTGATTTCAGATTGATCTCTTAATTTTAGCTATTTTGGGTTGTACCTTTTCTATTATTTGATTGTATTAGCTTATATACAAACCAACTACACTGATTTTGTTTAGATTTATCGCATTTATTATATTTCTAATTTGTCTACATTTGGGAAATTCCGAAGATAATATAAAATTGATGATATAGAAGTATTTCAAATGATTTGGTATTTGTTGAAAATGCACAAGCCTGATGCAATAAATGGATCATTCAACTATAGTCTTATTGAACATTTTTTCCTCTCAATCACTAGCAATATGATGTTTCCTTTTACATAGTCATAGAGGATGTGCCTAAGATTTTTGTTATGTTTTGAAGCTTTACAGTAATGCTAGACATGCAAGTCCACTTATACATGTGAAGCCTTACACATATCAAGCACCTTTTTTGTGTTCTTCACCATCGTTAATGGTGTATGAGGATGCATTTGCTCTTTTTTGGTATTATTTGTGATCTCATTTGGAGACTTTATGGAAATATAACTACATACTAAGACCCCTTTATAGTTGTATAGATTTTTGTTATATATTTCCTGCAATATTTAAAATGCAATCTTTTCTAACATTCTTTTTAAAAAAGGTTACTATTATAACATTATTGTTTAAGTTTCATATTTCATTTAGTTAGTGATATGAATTTTTTTTTTTATTTAAAATAAGCATTACATTCTTCTCAATCACTGAACAATCTTACCAAGTTAAAGGAGATGTAAATTCATCATACTACTGTTCCTACTATTATGGTGCAACAAAATATACTGCAACTGTTGACATACTTTCATCATAATATCTATGATCAACTATTATGTATCATTGAATGACAAAAGCTCCTTATTTTCTCTTTTAAAATTTGCAGGTGAAAGTTTATCATCAATGTATTTTAGGTCAGATAAAGCGTGGATTCATCTTTCAAGGTTATGAGGTTGCTTTAGTTGGATTTTGGATTATTTTTAGCCCCATATATTTTACTTGACCTACAATCTACATAAACCAGCTTAAATTTTATATGTCATTTATATATAATGAGAATTTCTCCATTTGAAGCTTTTGAATTTACTAAAATCCCCTAACATCTTTACTGACTCACAATTAAACAATAAAGGGCACATTGTACAACTCATATTTCAACCGCAATATTTCGGTTACCTGTACAATTGAAGATTTTTGGAATGTCTAAAATTATCCTTTCATTATTTCGATCGGTACGATGATATCTACTAGAATGATCCCAAGGCTGTCTCTGAAACTGCGCATTGAAGTACGATGTGTTGATACAGCTACTAGCAGTAGATGAGGAAGAAGCTGATGCTGAAGAAGTAAATGATATAGAAGAACCAAACCCGCACTAGAAGTAGCATACAAAATCTGATCTAAAATGGATACGGGTTGCAACCCAGCTTGATAGTTTTCGGTACCCTGCAGCAATCTGGAATATTCCAGATAATCACTTGGAAACGATTGTATAGATGAAGACTGATGCCTGGGAGCAGCAGTAGTGGTACTTGATAGTTTTTATGGAGGTTGTAAGTGAGGTTTGGCGTTTTTCGAAAAGTTTAGCTTGGCTCGGTTGCCTTTTAAGCGGAGGGCGGCGTCATCATGGGCACGTGCAGCTGCTTCAGCGATCTAAAAGGTGCCAAGCCAGACACGGACCGCTTTGTGCGGATCGCGAATCTCTACGGCCGTTACGTCCTTCATCAAACCTATCATAACCGTAGAAGACATCAACCAACCTATCACCTTTATCACCGTCTCCACGCATTAGTAAAAAAACTGTATTATGTGGAGAGGAATTTGAAAAGAGCAGTATGGTTTGGCGTGCAAGTTAAACTTTGAAAGAGGAGAAACGGAATGTAACGACTCGAAATTTTCAAACCCGAAAATTTCAGATAGTTATGAAAAAGTAGAAAGAGATAGAAGAATAAGAAGAACAGAAACATCAACATCTTACATTCATAGCGGATAAATATAATAATAAATAATAACAGTTTACAAGCAATATAATATCTGTCGATTACATTTTAATACATCAGAGTTTCACATATATTCAAATGCTGGACATATACAATCAACTTATCACAAAATTACCATAATATAATTACAGCGGAAATATTCTATGCGTTCTTGCCATCCAACTCGCCTCCTAAGCTCCAGAACGTACCTACCTGAAAATCTGCAATACTCGGTCTGACCCGAGCATTACATCAAAGTAACACCCGGGTCAGGCTGGAAACCAGCGTGAGTAAACCCATCTAACAAGGAATACATAGCAAACAACTTAAATAAACCCGGGGTAACTCGAATCAATTCACAAGTTCACAATATGTTATGGACTTCACTTATTTCACGCATAAGTTTCTATTTACCGAATTCAAATTTATAGCCCAATTCACTTAAATCATTTCATTCCAGCCATTAGATTTTACGTGTCAATCTATAAAAATTCAAAGTGGTTTCGGGTATTTCCCAATACCCAATCCCGGCCTCTTCGAGTCTCATGTCATCCTATTCCAAGTTATCCAAATGAAATACATGACATTTCATATCAGAGATATCAACTCATTCAAAGCACCCGATACCATTCAATCATCCATAAGCAAAGCTTAATCACATACAAATTTAATTCAATTGGTTCTAATTGAATTTTGAATATCAATCACTTAGATTCCTTCATTTAACGTTAATTAATTCCAACTCAATAAATTAGTCAACCCTTCATGATTCATCTTAATTAATCACCCTGGATTAATTATCCTTAATTTTCATTCAGTAAATTATCATTATTCGACTTCACAATATTTATTATTCTTAACCAAAATGAATAAGAAATCTTAATTACTTCATAAATTAATTAACTATATTAATTACATTAATCCTTAATTGGTTATATTAATTAATTTCTCATAAGTCACTTATTATGAATTAATTAATCTTAATTAATCAAATCTTTTATTACATCATTGATTATATAAATTGATGATTTTCGATTTACAATTTCAATTTACCCTAATCTAATTTAATACATTAAATAATTAATCATTTATTAAGCAACACGTATTAATCACTTTTGATTTACCTCAACCGGTAATTATCTACCTTGTTGTTTACTTCATTAAATAAATTAATTACTCCTTAATTAATTATCTTAATTAATCTCTTGATTAATTTCACAAGTAATTATATTTTATTAATTTCGTTAGGTAATTACTTATTAAACCATCCATCGATTATTCCATATTCTTTTAACTTAATTAATTAACCCAAATCATAAATTAATTTAATTAATTTTCCATTTAAATTATCCTACCTATTTAATGAATCACCAATCATTAAACCCTTATTAACTTTAAAATGAACCATTCTCTTATTTATGATTTAAGTTCAAAACCATTTAAAAACCAAATGCTTCGAGTCAAACAACAATTAACTCGAGTACCAACCAAAACCAAGATCACCCGATCATCAGCACACATTTAATCAACTCAATCAATTAACCAATTATTTAAATTTAACCATTTAAATTTTGTAGGATCGATTTCACCCTAGAGGGGGGTGAATAGGGTGTTGCTATTAATTATAAAAATTAATTGCGGAAGCTTATAAATAATTTCAACACAGATCACAGAATAATAGCAGCACAGAAAAATAGCAGAATAGTAAAATGTAGAAATAGAACGACACAGAATTTACCCAGCTTTGGCAAAACCCTACCTACGTGCTGCCCCTAAGTTTCTACTAGAAATTAGATGGTCAGACGCTTACACACGTAAACTCGCGACACCCGCTATCGACTAAACCTAACTCTACGCTCAAAACCCTACCACAACTCAGCCACTGAGTTGCGAATTCTCAAACTACGCCACGTAGTTTGTCCCCTAGTCACACGACCAGAAATTTAAACGGTTTAAAAAGAAATTACAGATTAAAAAACAATTTAAAATAAAATAACGCTATTTAAAATTAAAAGCCCTTATTAAAAACACCGGTCCCATTTATAATTTGGCGCGTCTCTTTTATTTGCTCCGTTCGTTTACGTAAAGATGGCGGTCGTTTCTCTTTGCAACTAAATTAGGGCTTCGTCTTTTCGTGAAATTGAATTAGGGCTTTGTTCTTTGATTCCAAATTAGGGTTTCGAGAAGAGCCTGACTTATGTTGATCAATTGCGAGGATAATTCATGAGTAGCTTTGATCGATCTTTTCCTAGTTGCTCACTTTGGCTGCTTCGTTGATCGAGTTCTATCCTTGCTTCGGTATGTAATTTATGCTTTTGTGCTTTAGTGCTTTCGTACTTGAACTCGATGGATATTGCCGATGATGATTATTGCAATTTATAGAGATTGAATCCCTGTATTTGCGTTCATCTGGAGTTAGTTGAATTTGTCAATTGATATAGCTCGGTCGTTTGATATTGATTGAATGTTGACGATGATTTCTGACTTTGTCAATTTGTATATTTTTGGTTACTTGATATTCACGGCTTTGATTTTGAAATTGCGGTATATTTGGTCAAAACAGAATTTTGATTTCTTTTCGTGATGACCACGGCTTCGACTCTGTTCCTTTTTCTGTTGACTTGTTTGATTAAAAACACGGCTTTGACTTGGTTACACACGGCTATATGCATGAATTTTTGTATCACTGTAACCTGTACTGTTGCCTGACCTTTGTTGCCTCTGTTCATTGTTTAGCTCGGCTAGATCACTTGTTGGCATTTGGTTGTAGTTGGTCTGACCTTAACTTTACTTAAACATCAATTGGTCTCTGATCTTTTGTTCAGTGTAGTCATTGTATACACGATGGATATTTACTTGGTTGAAACTGGTCACTCATGTTGTAAGTGATTTGTGCATTTGGTTTGAGTCACTGATTTATGCATTGAGTTGCATCACTGGTCTTTGCATTGTGTAGTTGCCATATCTTGTGCTCGAGCTCTTTGCACACTGATGCATTCTGGAGTTGGTCTTGTTGCAGTTTGGCTTTGTGTACATGTATATAGTTGTGTAGCTTCACTTGCATTTGTATTCTGATTCATTTGTTCTTCTGTACAACACCTTTTCTTTGTTTTTCATTAAGGTCTACATCTCTGATCTGGAAGCTTCACTATTTCATCTGATAGTTGAGTTTGTGCATTTTCTTTGTGGTTACTTTGGTTACTGGTTCATATCTTGTAATTGTAGACTAGCTTGCACACTTTGATCTACTTCATACCAGTAGCATTCATTAGCTCATGTGGTTTCATTGTTTATGTATTTGTGATACTCTGGTTTTGTATCACTTGATTTACAGTGCATTGTTGCTTGTGTATACTTGTGTGGTGGTGCCCTTGCTTTGTGATTCTGTTGGACCTAGTTGTCCTATCTGCAGTGCACTGTCCACTATTCTGTATGTTTGCTTCATGCTTCATTATTATCTGGTAGCTCTCGAGTCTGTTTGCACTGGTTCGTGTATATGAGCTGTTTTACTTTGTTTTGGTTTATTTTGATTTTGGTCGAAGCTTTGCATTTGAGTTGAGTCATGGCAGCAATGGCTTGACCTTTGCATTTTGTTTGTTGTTTGGTGCCTTCTTGAATTTGTGTAGACTATGCATTACACTTGAGTTGAATCCAGTTTCATAACTCGGGTTTGACCTCGTGCTGAAGTCGAGATTTTATTTATGTTGCTCATGTGTTGAACCCGTCTTTTTATTTGGGTTTGACCTTGTGCTCACCTGTCCTATAGCATTATCAAGTGTATATTGGTGTGCACGGCCTTATGGCATATACAGTGATACACTGTGTATGTCACAAGTTGTTCGTGTATAATGGATTAAAAATTAAATGATGACGAACAACCCAAATAACTGAGGCAAATATCATTTTCAAAATTCACATTTTATTTTATATTGAAAAAATATTTCTTTTTCAATTTTACTGCGTTAGTGAATATTTTTGCAGATTACTCAGATACTGGATTCTAAGTGGAATGAAGTTGAAGATGAACTACGAGTGTGAGTGATATGTAGTGACGAATTTATGTAAATATGAAATTGTGATGTATTGTAATCAAAATTGTATAGTGAGAGCTTGAATTTGTACTATTCAAAAATGTAATAGATATTTGTTTGAATAAAATTTCTGTTTGAATTCAAATTCTGCATTATTTAATTTATTCAGCAAATATTTATTTATTCTGTGAAAAATAAAATAGTACATTAACAAATACATTTAAACGAATGTATATATGTTTATTATCATCAAACAAAAATCATATAAGCGCATATTCAACAATCTCCCCCTTTTAATGATAACAGACATATATTTGAGATTTTGAATAGGTTAAATGTATTTGATCATTCATATGCTCTAATTGCTCCCCCTATTTAAATGCTTCCTCTCTACACAATACTCCCCCTACATATATGCATACAAATAAAAATATGCAAATGAGCCTAGATGCAAATGGAAAATTATTTGACCTTTGCTTGATTTTATTTGACAAAATCTTAACTTTTCTCTCCGCCTTTTGTTATCAGCAAAAGAATAATAGTGTTAGAGAAAATAGAGATAATGTGATCGATATTAATTCAACATTAAAACTCAATTGAGTATAAATATTAAATTTCAATAAAAAATCAAACAAAAATCATAAATATTTTGTTATGCGCATATTCCACTTTTAGAATGATGGGAATTATGTCATCATATAAAACCATACAGTTGTGTCTATTTGTGGCATATTTATACCAGGAATTTGAATATTTACTAACCATGCATAACCGTTAGGACTTCTAAATGAGATTAGTAGTATTCCAATTTTAAAAAAATTGAATTCAAGCATCTTCTAACCACGCATAACCGTGAGGACTTTTAAATGGGATTAGAATCAACTTGTTTATTTTAAAAATCAACTTTTGAGATGCGTTCCATACATGCATAACCGTGAGGACTTTTAAATGAGCATGGAAGCGCATAACAAATTCCAAGTAATTCACCCATGCATAACCGTGAGGACTTTTAAATGAGAGTGAATACTTTGACATTTATTTATTTATTTTATTTTTTTTAAAAAGAAATATAAAATGAAAAACGAACGATTCCTGTTTAAAGTACCACATATTGACAAACTATATAGAATTTTGATGAGTGATGGTCGTTAGAAATATGATAGAGAAAGAGATGGTCATGGAATTTTTACCAACAAAAGTTTTATAACTCTTGTTTAAATTTCTAAAGAAATTTACTAATTATACCGTCTCGAGTCATAATATATAATAAATATCAACACTCATCACTTTTTCAATCACTATTTATCTTTTCGATAATTATTAGGGAGTCAGATTAATCAAAATAGTCACTTAAAATCAAATTCAAAAATAATTATGAAATCAATTTTTCAAAATGACTAATCTGAAAATATGGTCAAAAATGATTTTCTCGAGGGGGTTTTATAAGAAAATTTTCTGCTATTTGAAAATCATTTGAAATGAAAAATATGCAGATATTTTCTTTGAAAAACGATGCAGTTACTAAATGTCTCAAAAATCACGTTTTAACTAGTAATTTTTCTATCAACTAGATTACCAGTGTAATCTGCATTTGAATTTCTTTTTCGCTCAAAATTATCATTAATTTAATTTGATCGACCAAGAAGTGTCACCTTTATACTAGGAAAAGGAACTTTGCTTTGTCGCCCGTTATCTTTCTGGAACAGCCAAAAATCCAAAGAACACTGTTGTTGTTCCTTAGCCTGCCACCACACCTACACGGGAAAAGATTTATGTGATCTATTTGTTTTTATAGGTCCATGGTTGTTAGTGGCAGAAAATTTTGAAAAACAATTTTGTAAAGACCCAAAACTATTTATAATTGTTCCCTTCGGCACCCAAACTTGTTTAACTTTGAGAGTTTTTATATTTGTGCCTTTTGGAACCCAAATCGGTACAGTTTTCACATGTTTGGGTCTATACCAACAATTATTGTGATTGTGTCCATATTTTCTACAAATCGTGCATATAGAATTAACTTGATTAATATTTCTTTCAATATTTTCAGAATGATTATATCCAAGTCCTTGTCTTACCATATTAACAGTTTGCTTTCCTAATAGCATATTCAACGATTTTTCACTTTTTGAAAATTTATCTAAAGTCGTTGACAAACGTTGGACTTGCGTTTTGAGAGATTCATTTTCGTTTACCAATTGTGTGCACTTTTTGATAGAATTCTCTCTCCTAGTATTTTCACTTTCTTTCAAAATCAGAATTTCATTTTCAAGCGATTTCATTTTAATTTCTGATTTTTAATTTCTCCTTCAAATGCTGGACACTTATCACACTTAGGGATCCTACTTTGATAGATTTTAACTAATTGGTCAAGTTGTTCATTTAATTCTATCAAAGTAACTTTTTATGATTCAAGTTTAGCATATTTCTCCCTAAGTCGTTCTAAACAGCCATTTACTTCGTGGAAATAAATAAGTAATTCAGAGTAAGTTTTGATACCTCGCTTGGCTCGTCATCGTCGCTATCGGTTATATTCCCATGAAGGCACATAATTGCTTTCTCACTTTCACTGCTATCGCTTTTATTCCACGTGGCTGCAAAACATCTTCTTTTTGATTTCTTTTCAAAATCGGTTGAAATCAGAGATAATTGGGCTTGATATCACAGGGTTTGTTGCAAATGATCTCGTGTTCTTCCGAGTTGTCTAGTGCTTTGATTATTCTGCTTTTTAATTCTTGATTTAGAGCTGGATTTCCATATTTATGGTTCCATCTTTTGAATTTCTTCATTATTAATGCCAGCTCAACTGCTCCATCATCATCATCCTCATCACAACTGCTTTTTACAAATCCTGTTAAGCACATTTCTTCAACTGAGTTGGTTGTGGACGATTTCTCATTGTTGTTGACTTTTGCACCATATATTGCATCGAAAGTATTTTAGATTTCCTGTGCATTTTCACAATGAGAGGTGAAATGAAAATTATCTTGATTAATATGAGAATATAATACATGCATAGCAAGAGTGTTAATCGAGATACTTTTCTTATCTGTTATATCACACCCGTTTTCAATAATATCCCAACATTTAACATTAACAGATTTTAAATAAAATTCCATTTTCAATTTCCAATTCAAAAAATCTGTTCCATCGAAAATAGAAGGAATAATATTGGAATGACCCTCAATAAAAGTATTATTAAAAGAAGCCATTTTAAAAATTCAAATTTATTAAAACGAAAATCGATTTCCACGAATTTTTAAAACAAAAATTGACTTCTATTCCTAGCTCTGATACCACTTGTAGGATCGATTTCACCCTAGAGAGGGGTGAATAGGGTGATGCTATTAATTATAAAAATTAATTGCGGAAGCTTATAAATAATTTCAACACAGATCATAGAATAATAGCAGCACAGAAAAATAGCAGAATAATAAAATGCAGAAATAGAACGACACAGAATTTACCTAGCTTCGGAAAAACTCTGCCTATGTGCTGCCCCCAAGGTTTCTACTAGAAATTAGATAGTCAGACGCTTACACACGTAAACTCGCGACACCCGCTATCGACTAAACCTAACTCTACGCTCAAAACCCTGCCACAACTCAGCCACTGAGTTGCGAATTCTCAAACTACGCCACGTAGTTTGTCCCCTAGTCACACGACTAGAAATTTAAACGGTTTAAAAAGAAATTACCGATTAAAAACCAATTTAAAATAAAATAACCCTATTTAAAATTAAAAGCCCTTATTAAAAATGCCGGCCCCTTTTATAATTTGGCTCGTCTCTTTTATTTGCTCCGTTCGTTTACGTAAAGATGGCGGCTGTTCCTCTTTGCAACTAAATTAGGGCTTCGGCTTTTCGTGAAAATGAATTAGGGCTTTGTTCTTTGATTCCAAATTAGGGTTTCGCGAAGAGCCTGACTTATGTTGATCGATTGCGTGGATAATTCGTGAGTAGCTTTGATCGATCTTTTCCTTGTTGCTCACTTTGGCTGCTTCGTTGATCAAGTTCTATCCTTGCTTCGGTATGTAATTTATGCTTTTGTGCTTTAATGCTTTCGTATTTGAACTCGATGGATATTGCCGATGATGATTATTGCAATTTATAGAGATTGAATCCCTGTATTTGCGTTTGTCTGGAGTTAGTTGAATTTGTCAATTGATATAGCTCGGCCGTTCGATATTGATTGAATGTTGACGATGATTTCTGACTTTGTCAATTCATATATTTTTGGTTACTTGATATTCACGGCTTTGATTTTGAAATTGCAATATATTTGGTCAAAATGGAATTTTGATTTCTTTTCGTGATAACCACGGCTTCGACTCCGTTCCTTTTTCTGTTGACTTGTTTGATTAAAAACACGGCTTTGACTTGGTTACACACGGCTATGTACATGAATTTTTGTATCACTGTAACCTGTACTGTTGCCTGACCTTTGTTGCCTCTGTTCATTGTTTAGCTCGGCTAGATCACTTGTTGGCATTTGGTTGTAGTTGGTCTGACCTTAACTTTACTTGAGCATCAACTGGTCTCTGATCTTTTGTTCAGTGTAGTCATTGTATACACGATGGATATTTACTTGGTTGAAACTGGTCGCTCATGTTGTACATGATTTGTGCATTTGGTTTGAGTCACTGATTTATGCATTGAGTTGCATCACTGGTCATTGCGTTGTGTAGTTGCCATATCTTGTGCTTGAGCTCTTTGCACACTGATGCATTCTGGAGTTGGTCTTGTTGCAGTTTGGCTTTGTGTACATGTATATAGTTGTGTAGCTTCACTTGCATTTGTATTCTGATTCATTTGTTCTTCTATACAACACGTTTTCTTTGTTTTTCATTAAGGTCTGCATCTCTGATCTGGAAGCTTCACTATTTCATCTGATAGCTGAGTTTGTGCATTTGTGATTCTGTTGGACCTAGTTGTCCTATCTGCGGTGCACTGTCCACTATTCTATATGTTTGCTTCATGCTTCATTGTTATCTGGTAGCTCTCGAGTTTGTTGGCACTCGTTCGTGTATATGAGTAGTTTTACTTTGTTTTGATTTATTTTGATTTTGGTCAAGGCTTTGTATTTGAGTTGAGTCATGGCAGCAATGGCTTGACCTTTGCATTTTGTTTGTTGTTTGGTGCCTTCTTGAATTTGTGTAGACTGTGCATTACACTTGAGTTGAATCCAGTTTCACAACTCGGGTTTGACCTTGTGCTGAAGTCGAGATTTTATTTATGTTGCACGTGAGTTGAACCCGTCTTTTTATTTGGGTTTGACCTTGTGCTCACCTTTCCTGTAGCATTATCAAGTGTATATTGGTGTGCACGGCCTTGTGGCATATACAGTGGTACACTGTGTATGTCACAAGTTGTTCGTGTATAATGGATTCAAAATTAAATGATGACGAACAACCCAAATAACTGAGGCAAATATCATTTTCAAAATTCACATTTTATTTTATATTGCAAAAATATTTCCTTTTGAATTTTACTGCGTTAGTGAATATTTTTGCAGATTGCTTAGATACTGGATTCTAACTGGAATGAAGTTCAAGATGAACTACGAGTGTGAGTGATATGTAGTGACAAAATTATGTAAATATGAAATTGTGATGTATCGTAATCAAAATTGTATAGTGAGAGCTTGAATTTGTACTATTCAAAAATGTAATAGATATTTGTTTGAATAAAATTTCTGTTTGAATTCAAATTCTGTGTTCTTTAATTTATTCAGCAAATATTTATTTAATCTGTGAAAAATAAAATAGTACATTAACAAATATATTTAAACGAATGTATATATGTTTATTATCATCAAACAAAAATCATATAACCGCATATTCAACAAATTTAATTAAAAATCCTGCATAGTGAGATTCACTCACCTTTTGTTTTTATTAGCATCCATTCCCAAATCCATCTTGCTTCTTCTCAAATTTTGACCTTGTACAAATATTAGATGTTTTATTAATATTCGAACTTATTGAATAATTACTTTCCTTTGACAATTTTACTTGACTAATTATTTATTTTTAACCTATGTATAAATCAAATTAAATTCAAACAACACTGCTTAATCTATCATTAACCTTAAATTGACACTAAAACAGAAATCACCTTACTGCTTGATACACGAGGCCTGACCAACGCTGATCTCCGAAAGCTGTCGACATCGACGAAACGCAGCGAACTCCATCCTATGCCAGCTCCGAGACCCTAAATCCAAGATCGCCAAACGATGCCACCAGGGGCTCGAAGTAACAGCGCCCCCTTACTTAGCCTCTCGATCGCCCACACATCGCCTTGCCGAGCTCCACGCCATGGCCACGCGAACTCATCGCGATCTGAAATCGTGACATATCCCCTTTCAGTTCGAAAAGAAGGCGACCTCGACTCGAACAGCGATGGGAGGAAGGAAGTTGATTTCGAGCAGAACCATGAGGCTGCGGCCATTTTAATTATTATTATTTTCGAACTAGATTTCGTTCCTCTCTTTTTTTTCGTGAATTTTTTTTTTATGTTCGATCCTGCTTGAAGATGAGGGAGGGGACAAAGATAATTTATCGATTAGGGATGGCTTCCTGCGTACGCTTGTTAAAAATATCTCGTGTTGTTAATAACAATATCTTGACTTGTTGACTTTAAATTATATTATATTATAAAACCTTCAAAACGTCTCGTTAATTGCCATTTAAAATTTCAAACTCCTCTTAAGGAATGCCGCTGGGCGATTATAAGGTTTTACCCGTGTTCCGAACATAATGGAACGTGTTTCGAAAGCTAATTCGATCATATGTGTGAGTTACAAAAGAAAACGACGAATTTTAAATTAAATCAATTCAAATAGTTTCTATGCGTTATGAGCTGCCAGGGTCAAACAACAACTCCGATTGCTACGAAAATTGAAACCCGATAATAACCAACTATTACGGATCCAATGGAACTGGTTTCGTCGAATTCCGAGACTGTGCCTCGGAAGGCTATTTTTAAATTCAATTTAAACGATATATTATTAAAATTGAACAAATTAAATTTCAACCATTCTATTATCTTCAGCATCGTCATTATAAATTTTATAAGCCTTTAAATTGTTTTATACAGGCTTAGAATTTCAGATTCAACACTTTACCCAATTTCAATTATTAAATTCAATATTTAACTATATAATTCAATGATTTAATTATCAGGTAAATATTGATATCTTGAATTCAAGTTAAAATTAACTTTTAAATATTTTAAAATCAATTAACTATTCAAATTTAAATTGTTAGAAATTCCGGGTCATCACATTCCTCCCCCCTTAAAAGAATTTCGTCCCCGAAATTACTAGTTAGGAAGAATGGTCCAATACCCGTTTACTTTTCTTCCAAAACCAACTGTTCAATATCCTACCATCTATCTTTTATTAAAGCTCCGCTATCACCTCAACCAACTTCCCAAAACCTTATATAGTTTCCAACAACATTAATTTGGTTCACTTATTCAAGTTTAAATTTAAAATCAAATTTTGAATTATCGAAATTTTCTCAAAATTTTTCTAACTCTCTAAATTTCCGAAATTTTTTGCCAGTGTCTCCTTTGCGCGGCCAGCTCGGTACAGCTACAAAAGGCCTCTACGGGCTCCCAAATTCCAAAAGAAAACAAAAGCCAAGTGGCTAGATCAAAAACCCAATCCAATTTCATTCAGAAATTTCAAATACATACCTTTTAGTCGGGCAATTCAAATTTATCTTTTGGAATCACAATCAATTTTCTTTTTCCCTTATAATACCTGCACATCCTTCTTAGCAATAATATCCAATCGTAACCTTTCAAATCACTGTATACATTTTCCTACATAAGTTTCATACCCATTTCTATTCAAATTAGCTTTTCCCATTTCCATATGGATTCAGTGTCTTCAATTCTGAATATTGAATTTAATTCACATCATTATGGTAAATTAATTTCATTCGCTGATTTATTTCAGTTTCATATTAAAATCGTTTTGTTGCTAACAAAATTCTTTTTCAAATAAATTTCTAACTCTCAAAATTTTCGAAAAATTTTAGCAGAGTCTCCTTTGTATGGAGGAGCTTTTGCAATTTGACAAGAGATATAAATATATATACATCGACCCACCCGGTCGGAAAAAGAAAAAACAGTTCATATTTCCTATTTTTATTGCGTAGGCGTACCTTATTTAGCATTTTAAGCTTGCGGCTTATTTATTTTAGCAATTAGTGCATACGAATCCAGCCAAACGTCCTTCAGGTACCTGTACTTACTCAATTTAAATATGTAAGTACTTTCTATAGCTAAACACATGCATTACTACACAACAAGCACCAAACACTTCCCATAAACAATTTATATGCTTTAAAGCTAATTCAATTGCTTTCAACCAATTCATATGTCGTTTCACTTAAGTTTTAATGGCTCACAACTCAATTGCTTATATTCAATTTATTTTTAATCCGAACAAGCTTATATTCACTTCAAATGATTCAAAATCAATTTTATTTAATCTCTATCAACTCATAGAATTTTAATTACCTTTTGTTTACGCCAAACGACAATTATTTTTAAGAAAATTTTGGCGATATTTGCTTAATAGAGTGTCCATTTTAGTTTATAACTACTTCAATTTAATTTCAACTCTTCCTGTATTTAATTCTGTTTCATTTCTAATTTATTCACCAACCATTCATTTAGCTCGACACATTCCATTCTTGTATACTTCTAGCCATTCCCAAATTAATTCAATCTAAGCTTTCATTTAATGGGCTTTCACTCTTATTCGAAGCCAAGCTTCCACAAATTTTAAACTTAAGTTAATCTACTTTTATTTATTCCAACATCAAACTTAAGTTTACTTTTATTTGATTCTCATTTAATCAAATTCCATTAAATTCAGTTAACCCATTATAAATTTTAATTTACTTACTTAATTCATTATCGAATTTATGTTATTAATACAAGGCCATTCTCAATTTATTTCTATTCATTTGGGTTTTGTTTGCAACTCAAACCATTTCTATTATAATTTACTTCCATTTCATTCGACAACACCTCCATTATATCTAAGTTACTTGCACATTGCGTTAAATATTACTTATAACACACTTGAATTTTCATTTGTAATTCAAACCATCACTATTTGTTCCAACTCTATTTTATTTAACTCAAGTTCATACCCCAACCTCCATTATCAACTTACAATTCATTTATTTAACCAGGTTAAATTTTATTAACATAATCTATCAAATAATTATTTAGCTAATTAGCTTACTTCAAACTTTTAAATCTATATTCAATTTTATTACAAAAATCACTTTATTAATTTTCCCCTAATTTCAAATTTTATTTTATAATTCCAGTTTGGATTTCTTTTATTTTCCAAAATTCCAACATTTTTGTTTTAAAATTCTAGAAATGCCCTTAAATTCACATAATACTATTAAAACAGCTTTTTATAAAAATAATTTTTATAACTCGATGTCTCAACCAGTCCATCCTCGTTCTCACAGAAATTCAGTCATACGTTGATCAGGCGTAGGACTGAAAATCTACAAGTACTTGGCAAACCCGTTTTCAACATCCAGTGAAAATACTTGGAAAATAATTTTATTGAAAATATAGAAACAATTTTTTGAAAATAGAGGAAATATCTTTGGTGAGAATGCTCTGGGAATCATCACTCCCATCCATGGTCGTAGTTAACCCGATGGTTACGTTGCCATCCCGACAAAATCCATAGATAACTGTAGGCCTCCGCGCCCCTCGATTACACCATAGAACCCGCTACAGATCATAGCTACAACTGGGGTAGCTATCACAGCAAAAACCCATATAGCTATATGCATCAGCGCCCTCGAATTTCGCTGCCAAAAGAATGAAACTTCTCCACTCCACTCGACCATAGATCGCAGTCTACCGATGTTGCGTTGCCTTCCCGGCAAAATCAAGTGTAGACTGTTGGCACTCATCCTCCACACGATTTTCGCTATGGTCCCCACAGTAGATCGCAGTGACATCGAGTTACACTGTCATCACAGCATAACCCAAATGCCCCTGTAGGCATCAGCGCCCTCGACTTTCGCTACCCAATAATCCTCAGGAACTAGTTTTGTCCGGACTCCTCACAGGATCAACTTTAGAACCCCCGTCTGGGGCTCAAGGCAGCACCACCCGGTGGCACTCCTGAGAAGTTCAGCTTACCCTTTGTTCCTTATCCTAGTATAAAGGATTTACTTACCCTTTTTTTTTATTAGCATCCAATCCCAAATCCAGCTTGCTTCTTCTCAATTTTGACCTTGTACAAATATTAAATGTTTCATTAATATTCGAACTTATTGAATAATTACTTTCCTTTGGTAATTTTACTTGACTAATTATTTATTTTTAACCTATGCATAAATCAAATTAAATTCAAACAACACTGCTTAATCTATCATTAACCTTAAATTGACACTAAAAGAGAAATCACCTTACTGCTTGATACACGAGGCCTGACCAATGCTGATCTCCGAAAGCTGTCAACATCGACGAAACGCAGCGAACTCCATCCTATGCTAGCTCCGAGACCCTAAATCCAAGATCACCAATCGATGCCACCAGGCGCTCGAAGTAACAGCGCCCCCTTCCTTAGCCTCTCGATCGCCCACACGTCGCCTTGCGAGCTCCACGCCATGGCCACGCGAACTCATCGCGATCTGAAATCGCGACCTATCCCCTTTCAGTTCGAAAAGAAGGCGACCTCGACTAAAAACAGCGGTGAGAGGAAGGAAGTTGATTTCGAGCAGAACCATGAGGCTGCGACCATTTTAATTATTAATTTTTCGAATGAGATTTCGTTCCTCTCTTTTTTTTTGTGAATTTTCTTTTTTTTATGTTCGATCCTGCTTGAAGATGAGGGAGGGGACAAAGATAATTTATCGATTAGGGATGGCTTCTTGCGTACGCTTGTTAAAAATATCTCATGTTGTTAATAACAATATCTTGACTTGTTGACTTTAAATTATATTATATTATAAAACCTTCAAAACGTCTCGTTAATCGCCATTTAAAATTTCAAACTCCTCTTAAGGAATGCCACTAAGCGATTATCGGGTTTTACCCGCGTTTCGAACACAATGGAATGTGTTTCGGAAGCTAATTCGATCATATGCGCGAGTTACAGAAGAAAACGGCCAATTTTAAATTAAATCGATTAAAATAGTTTCTATGCGTTATGAGCTGCCAGGGTCAAACAACAACTCCGATCGCTACGAAAATTGAAACCTGATAATAACTAACTATTACGGATCCAATGGAACTAGTTTCGCCGAATTTCGAGACTATGCCTCAAAAGGCTATTTTTAAATTCAATTTAAACGATATATTATTAAAACTGAAAAAATTAAATTTCAACCATTCCATTATCTTCAGCATCATCATTATAAATTTTATAAGCCTTTAAATTGTTTTAAACAGGCTTAGAATTTCAGATTCAACACTTTACCCAATTTCAATTATTAAATCAATATTTAACTACATAATTCAATGATTTAATTATGAAGTAAATATTGATATCTTGAATTCAAGTTAAAATTAACTTTTAAATATTTTAAAATCAATTAACTATTCAAATTTAAATTGTTAGAAATTCCGGGTCGTCACACGGAAATTTAGGGTTGAGAGGTAACCATGCTAATTTTACAAAAAAAATCTTTTTTAATTTATCTGTTATTATTTGGACAATTAAGTTACGAGAATAATGCCATTATCTTTAAACTAGGTCAAGGTAAACTGCAACAGTTAGATAACTCGTATTATGCAAACCTTGGTTTGAACACATGGAAAAATCCTCTTTAGTTTTTTATGAAATGTCACAACCCAAAGGTCCCATTTGTAAATGAAGTTTCAAGTATGGACTTAAAATATTCTGAATACAATGGAAGAGCAACTCTGTTTTTGTTTAAGCTTAGACAGTTTCTATTAAGGTTTTAATCACATTATGCGTATGTCGTACTAAATTAGTGGGTGTATCCAATTGATATAAATAATCAAATATAATCACATATAGCCTATTTACTTTTGACTTCAACTAAGAAGATGCTCGATATTATTTTTGCACACTTCTTTAAGCTTCTTATTTAACGTCGGTCAATCATTATTTCCCTAATGAAACAATCACTGCTATTGAAACTATCAACCTTTATTATTGGAGGGACAGATGATTAGCAGATTAGGTTACTTGATCAGGTATACTTAGTATATTATATGCATAACGTTTTCAAGTGTTGGTTTGTTTATATTATTTTGCTCATCAATATAATCTGTTGCATGGCAGCATGGTCATTTGATTCAATTACGTACTTTTATTTTTAATAAGTGAAATTATAATTGTTTTAAAATATTATCAAGGCCCACAAGTGCATATGTGAAAGTTATTTTTGTTTCTATTGCAGCTAAGGTGTTTGCTGAAATATACATGAGCTCATGAGAAAACAATGTGGAAAAAAAATATAATCATAATGCATTTATGTATTATGCTGACATGATTGCTATATATAATCTAAGCTTTCATGTAATAAATGGATTTAAATGAGCAAGTTGTTAAGCTAGAAACACCCAATGTTACAAACATGGTACTCACGAAAAGATATTCATCTGAGCTCATAAAATGAGGTAATGAGCAGTAGTATGTAAGGCACGTCCAATGGGTGTGTTAAGCATATTGTACTTTATCTTATCTTTTCAGCTATTTTTATGAAATGCGAAGTTCAAATTTTAGCATAACTTAATATAATAATATAACAAGCAGACTTTAATCTGTATGACCATTGATGTATGCAACTTTTTTTCAAGCACAATACATTGTTATGGTGCTTCTTCAAAAGTACTACTTTATGGAAAGCCCATTGAATATTATAACTATACCTACATGTTTAATTATGTATGCATATAACCATTACTTCATAACAAATAAATTTATTCTTAGTTTTCTCTGTACACGTCCAATGGACGTGTCTAACATACTGGTCTATATATAATAAGGATATCTCCATTTTTTTTTTTTTTTTTTTTTTTTTTTTTTTTTTTTTTTTTTTTTTTTTTTCTTTTTTTTTTTTTTTTTGTCATTATATTTTTCACATCTGATTCACCAACCCATAATCCAAGTGATCCCACGATTTGACTACTCTCCACTCTCCCCAACGCATCAAACTATTCCTCATTTTTGCTCGTAATTCTTTAAATCAATTACTTGAGATCTTCTCTCTCTTCCTCTCAGTTTCCGTCACCGCCTTTACATCAATCCCATTGTCAGCATTAGGTGGACTATAAGATTATTTTTAGTATTTTGTTTACTATCTTCCATTTCTTTCTTTGTATTCTCTATCTGAGAATAACTCATCCATAGTAGACATAGAGCGAAAAGCCAGCTAGGGTTCTTCCTTTATTGCTTTTACTTTGATATTATATTTTTGGTTATTTTGGTCATTAGCTCTCATGTTAAAAGGAACCAAAACTATCACTACAAGAGAAACGGCTATTTCCAACGGCGAATGGCCGTTGGAGGCCGTTGGAAAGCCGTTGGAGGCCGTTGGAATTGCCGTTGGTATACACTTCAATGGTTTCCAACGGCCTCCAACGGCATCAACGTGGATATACCAACGGCTTCCAACGGCAAATTTGCCAACGTGGCAAAGCCTGTTGACCAACATACCGTTGGAAATCGTTGGAATATGCCGTTGGACGCTTGGAAGCCGTTGGAGTTAAATGGCCAATTGGCCGTTAGTAGCCGTTGGAAGCCGTTGCAAATCTGGGTATTTTTTTTATATAAAAGCAGCGGTGCTTGCTTCCAGCAACACACAACCACAATTATATCAAAACAGCTCCATTTCGAGCATATGCATATAACAACTATATCCAAACATATATATATAACCAAATCTTACATATATTTCAATATAAACCAACAACCAAACAAAACACAACATAACCATCATTAAAAAATCCAAACCAACATCAACAAATCCAAACCAACATCCACAACCAAACCATCAGAATGTATGAAATCCAAATATACACAAACCATCACATCAAAATGTATCAAATTCTCACCAACTCCAAAATATACATGCCAATAACAAAACACACCTAAATCACTCAGCACCAGAACCACCAGATGAAGGAGGCTGTCCATACTGTGCGATGAACTCCGCCATACGCCGGTTCAACTCCTCTGTCCTCGCTTCATGCAGCAAATTGTGTTCCCGCATCTCAACAAGCTCGGCTCGTAGCTGCGCAATCTCTTCTTTATCTTGAGCCCTTTGATATTCTTTCTGGGCTGTCTGAACCTGTAAACAAATTTAAATTATCAACTGCACTAAAAAATTAGTATTAAAATAATTGCAAATTAACTAACCGATTGGCTTCCATATCCGTAGCGTCTGCCGTGGGTCACTGGATCCATGACGGACTCAAAAATGGCGTCCTCCTCATCGAGGGTCAAGTGAGCTCGTCCCGTACTCTCAAGTAAGGCTGTCCGCGCTTCCTGAAACTTTTGCTGTCATGCAAAATATAATTGAATTTAGTTAATTACATTATTTGAATTAACTTGTAAGTTTTAGTTACTTATGTTATACTTACATAGGCAGCACGCGCTTTGTCATCGTGGTCCCAAGAGCAAGAAACTGCGTCGGAATCATCGACCTGAGTCAATGCATGTGTATGGGTAAACACATCCCAATAACTAACAGCCCCCCCCCACCCTGCGTTATCTCTCCTGAAATATGCACATATAAATATACATTATTTATAATTTAACAAATTAAAACTTAAAATAATTAACTATTTGTCTTATTTAATAATTATACCAAATCTTCCCGGTGATGCTGGAAAGACTTGGAACCACCGCGATGTGTAACGGGGTTCCTGCTCCTGTTTGCAGAATTCCTCTCGGATAGCCTCTGCAAATTTAAATTGAAAACAAAAATTGTTTTGACAGTTTTAATTATTTATATAATATTTGCCTCAAACAATTTAAATTAAATATATGATAGAGATTTGCCACAAAATCCTCATTGCTCCACCAGGTGGCGAACTCATCAAAAACAGCTCCACTCATCCAATGAGGCCTCTTTCCCGATGTTTTGATGTTGTTAATCGTTTTGCGATAGTTTTTTGCAATTTTGCTGCTCCAATGGCGACGGACAACTGAAACATCAAAATCGGCCAAGTCCACTTCCCCCTGCACGTTTGAAAAAATATGAGTTATACAGTTGCTATAAATAGTGCAAACATGAATTGACATAATGTACATGACTACATAATGCAATAATTGCTATACCACACATACCAAAAAGTCCTGCCAGATAGCCTCCCGCACCCCCTCTGGTATCACAGTCCACCTCGGCCAACACGAGGTCATACGGGCCATATACGCCCGTCGCGAGATCGTGAGTACTATGTTGGAAGGCTCCAACGAAAACCCACCGCTGTGTAAAAACAGAAGAAAAACATTTAATATTCTGTTACTACTATATATATTTGATAAAAGATTGTATGGAATAAAATTCAATTTTGAAACTTTATACTTACCTGCCATCGGCTTTGGGTTTCAGCCATACCATAGGCCGAACACCCGGCTATGAAGGACCAGCATCATCACCTCTCTGTGAGCTGGAAGATCCGGATGTGAACGTCTGCGTCCCGACATACCTATATGAAATCATAGTATAAAGAAAAGCAAGGGTAACATTGATTAATTTAATATGCAAATGGTGTCAGAATAATGAACATGGCGTAACATACATTATGGCGTAACATAAAAGAGACTTTGTGGTACATATCATATAAAATTACTTTGAAAATAGAAAAATGAAAAAAAATTACCTTCTCAAAATATTAATTAGTGGTCAATCCTCATCACTTTCGGATTCTGACTCTTCTTCGCACTCTATATTTTATTCCTCTATACTCTCAAATGCTTCAATTAATGCATTTGGTTCATCGTTTAGAGGTCCAAAATCTATTTGATCGTTGGTTAATATTATTCCTCTATTTTCCTCGATATCTACTTGGTAAGCTTGCTGTTCAGGAATATTTCGTCCATCAAATGTAAACCTTGGTTTGGTTTTAATAACAGCCGACCAATCTATTTTATCTCTTCTTAAAGATGAGTAAGGAGCATAATAAACTTGAAGAGCTTGTGTGGCAAGTACAAAAGGTCGTACTTATAATATCTCGAAGTATGTTTTATTTCTATAAGATTATATTTTGGATCCACGTTTATTCCAGAACTTGGAACGTTGTTGAACCAGTTGCATTTAAACAAAAATACTTCTTCCGCGGGTCGAGTGAAATATGTCAACTGCAAAATCTAGGTCAGCACGCCATAAAGGTCATTTATGTGATCATTTGGATCATCACTACCTTTGACAAATACACCAGTATTGTTAGTTGATTTTTCGGTACCGTATTCTTTGGTATTAAATTTATATCCGTTGACAAAGAATATTGGATATGTCTTGAATATCCTTTTTGGTCCCATAGCTAAATGTTTCAATCCTTCATCTACAACACAATTTGTTGTATCAAAAACGTAGTTAGAAAACCAAGCAGCAAATTCTTTACCGATATCGTCATTTGGATGTTGTGATTCGCAAATACTGCAATTATAGAACAAATGTTGCATTATGATTAAAATACATGTGTGCATATATATTTGTGTATACATATGTGTAGATGTATGTGTATATATATTACCTAATAAATGGTGCAACTTTGGCACAGTTGAGAAGAATGTACGTGTGTGCTTCTTGATAATCTCTATCATCCAACCACACATTTACCAGCAGGCCGACCAGTTTTTTTAAAAATAGATAAAGTCGCTTGACAATCATCTTCATCAATGCCTTCATCATTACGCGTAGCACTTTCAAATGATATGTTCACATGGTCGCTGAAATAGTGAGAGAAAAAAAAACGAAGCTTCTTCTTCGATGTACGATTTGCAAATCGAACATTCAACTCGAGCTTTCTGTCTCACTTTTTTCTTTAGATGATTTAAATACCTAGCAAAAATTATTTTAATTTAATTTTGTATACATTTAATTAAACCAATATGTAATAAACTAAATAGTAATATACCTTTCTAATGGATACATCCATCCATATTGCACAGGCCCTCGAAGACGTGCTTCAAGTGGAAGATGAATTGGTAAATGCTCCATAACATTGAAAAAACCTGGAGGAAATATTTTTTCCAGTTTGCAAAGCAATATAGGGATTTCTTCCTCAAGTTTACGTAGACGATCAACTTTTAATGTAGTTGAACAAATCTCTTTATAAAACAGACTAAAATCTGTTACAACAGTCCAAACTTTTACGGGCAACAGTTCTTTAAAAGCGACGGGTAACAAATTTTCCATCATAACATGACAATCATGACTTTTCATCCCGCCAAGTTTATTGTTCTTATCGTCAACACATCTACGAAGATTAGAAGATATGCCATCTGGGAATCGTAATCCTTCCACCCATTTTAAAAGTAATTTAACTTGATTATTGTCTAGCTCATAGCAAGCTTTTGGCTTTTTTGTGTCATTCGGTTTTATATGAAGCTTAGGACGATTACATATTACTTCGATATCACGTCTTGATTTCAAATCATCTTTCGTCTTCCCTTTAACATTCAAAATTGTATTAAACAGATTATCAAACACGTTTTTCTCATTATGCATCACGTCAATATTATGACGAATCAAGATATTTTTCCAATAAGGCAATTCCCAAAATATGCTCTGTTTGCACCAGTTATGTATCGATGATTTACCTTGAATTTCAATTTGTTCTCCGATTTCATGTATCTTTGGATAATCCTTTATAAGTTCATAAATTTCTTCGCTTGACCAAACCGTAGGTGGTCTCAAAGTTTTATGTCTATTAGTTGTAAAGTTTTTTTATCTCTTCTAAAAGGATAATTAGTATGAAGAAAACATCGATGACAGTCAAACCACGAAACTTTCTTTCCATGAGGTAAAAAAATTGCTCGTGTTTCTTCCATGCAATAAGGACAAGCTAGACGACCGGTCGTACTCCTACCTGAAAGCATTGCATATGCAGGAAAATCGCTGATTGTCCACAATAAAGAAGCATACATGCGAAAGTTCTTTTTTTGAAAAATATCATATGTCTTTACTCTCTCGTACCACAATTTTTTTAATTCATCAATCAATGGTTGTAAATAAACATCGATTCCTTATGTAGGATCATCGGGACCAGGGACGACAACTGTAAGAAACATATATGGAGTTTTCATACACATCCAAGGAGGTAAATTATAAGGTGTGACAATTATAGGCCAGGACGAATATTTCGAACCAAATTGAGAGAATGGGGAAAATCCATCTGTACATAAACCAAGTCTAACATTACGAATTTCGGACGCAAAATCGGGATATTTCTGGTCAAAATGCTTCCATGCTTCCCCATCAACTGGATGTGTTAACGTACCTACTTCCTGTGTTCTCACACCGTGCCATCTCATATGTTGCGCAGTTACAGAAGATGCATATAACCTTTGAAGTCTAGGAGTAATTGGTAAATAATGCATACGCTTATACGGGACTTCCTTTCCCTTTTTCTTTCTTGGTTTGTATCTTTCCTGATTGCATATTTTACAATTTCTAAGGTTGATATCTTCCTTCCAAAACAACATGCAACCCTTTAGACACGTATCTATTTTTTGATACGGTAAAACGAAAGCCGACATCAGTCTTTTTACTTCGTAATGATTTTCGCACATTAGAATATTAGGAGGCATATGTAGTTTCACAGCTTGTACAACAGCCGTAAATCCAGATTCTGTGAGGTTGTACTTGGATTTCATCGCAATGTATTCAGCAGTTACTGATAACTGGGTTCCGCTTGTGCAGCCTTCCCAAAGGGGTTTTTCGCGGCATCTAACAAATCAAATTTTTTTTTGCCCCAATATTTGGTTCTTCTTCAGCATTACCATCGTCATCAGTTAATTGAGGAACAGGAAACATTGAACGTGCAGCATCTTCAACCATATGTTCTACAAGATTTGTCGTACCAATTTCATTACTCACCGCCTCCTCATCTTGTACAGGATTAGATGCTAACTGTTCCCCATGACGATCCCAAATCAAATAGTTCGATACGAAACCGTACTGACGCAAATGAACTCCAACCATTTGTGGTATCAAATGCTTTAACAGTTTGCATTTACTACATGGACAACGGATTTCTTTATAGTTTCCGTTATTACGTAAAGCAAAATCCATAAATACGCTAACACCATTGTTAAAATGTTCACTTGTTGAGCTTTCGGTATCGACCCTTCGTTTTTTGTACATCCAGCTCCGATCAGTAAAATAATTGTCCATTTACCTACGCATATAATTAAAAAGTACGATATAATTTTGCGTTGACATTTTTTATTAAAACAATTTTATAAACATTCTTCTTGTTTTTGTTATATCTGTTAAAATAATACTTAAAGCTTATTTTGAAATGAACATTATATTCTATTTAAACAATTTTATTAGCGAATTTGATATTAATTGATCATTGACACTTTGTTGATGGGTCATCCTACCTTCCATTACAAATACAATAACGTAATTAAATCGCATAAATCATTTCAATTTAAATGATCCAACAAAATTTCGATAGCACTTCGCTTTAGTTCCTGAACAGTACACAATTGCGTGTACACAGGGAACATAAAGGGAAGCGCTGTCGAAATTTTGCGCACCGTTTAAACTGAAATGATTTACGAGATTTAATTACGTTATTGTTTTTGTAACTTGTCCAATACAGGGACAAATCCAACAAATACTGTATACGATGAATATAGATGTCTGTTCTGTTAAAAAACGAATATCCACACAACGATCATATACAATACTTATCAGACGGGGCCAAAAACACTCTAAGGGTTTAAATTTTTAAATTAGCGATATAAAAGTTTAAATTTTATTTTCATAAAATTTAAACTTTTATATCAATAAACAAATTGTTGAATCAACGCATATATAATGATTTTTTCCTAAAACAAAAAAAAAATACAGTGTGTGTGCGCAACGTATAAAATAAACGAACAATGTTATACATATAATCGCATCACAAATCACATTCAGTCATGCACAAACTGTATCACGTATATATCGTATCATAACATGTCAAAAGTGAACAATTTATATGTCAATATAATCACTTAATTTCTACGTACGTTTTTACGCAATTCAATCACCAATATAATAACAAGTGAGGTTCATGCTTAGCTTAGTGACAATTATTAAGTTTGAAACTAATTTAATAATAAACCTAATTTAACAAATCATAGTTAAACATGCAATAATTAGTTTAATAACAATAATTAAGGTCCAATACACTACACTACACGAACAATAACACAATACATGCATTAAAATTACCAATTTAACCTAAAATAAAAAAATTAACAAAATTAGGGTTTTAGCAAATAATACCTGATTTTGGAGGTTGTGAAGCTTGCAAACGAAGATGGGGATGCTAGAACGTGTAGAAGGGGATAAAATGGGGTTGGAAATGTTTTAGGGGGGAAAATGGGGGTTTTTTGGAAATGTTTTCGGGTGAAGATGGAATGGGGAAAAAGAAGATCGAGCTGCAGGTTACTCTCGGTTTTCCAACGGCTTGCAACGGCCGCCAACGACATATTTCCAACGGCTTCCAACGACAATTGTTCTTTGTTATTAAAAAATTCCGGGAAAAAGTTTGCCGTTGCTAACCGTTGGTCAATGGTCGTTGGAGGCCGTTGCCCCCGTCCGTTGCTATAAACAGTAATTCTTGTAGTATATTAAGTTTTCACATGGCCTTCGAGTCGGTGCTTCTTTGGAATGGTTTCTGAAAATTCATTATTTTCTAAACATATAGATAATACATATTACGTGTTTGCTGAATTGTGCTTTAAGCACCAAAAGGAAAAATATGAAAATATTATACATATGTTCTCAGATCACTATGAGTACTTTCGCATAATGCCATTAGCAGTAAGATAGATTTACCATTATCGGGCCTTTAAACCAAGTTATAATATTGTGATAACACTGCAATAATTGTTATGCAAACTATAATTAATTAGTAAGTTTGCACAGTGATTTATAAAACTAATGTGAATGACACAACACTATCTGCTAAGCAACCATAACAACTAGCTTATGCTTAGTATGCTTTCATCGCTTGAGCCTTGAACTAGTCGGCCTTGATTAAACTACCAAAATGGCACAAGTTAAGCGGGAAGCAATCATTTATTTGTTAATTTTTCTTGCATGCAATGAAACGACTTGGAGATGCTTAAAATGTCAAGTTTTTATAAAAATAGTTAATGACCCGTGGTTTTGTACGAAGGAAAACATCATTGTGATATTTAGAGTTCAACATATTAGTTAATAGTTGTTATGTAGATGTGATACTATTGCAATTTTTATGGTCTTACTGTGGTCGACTAAAATAGTTTACTGTATAAATGTTCTTGAATAGCTCGATAATAGTGTTCCTAATTTATAATTATTTATAGAAGATGTTGAACTGAGCTGATCATATCATTGCCTATAATATTATTGTCCATTGATTATTATGTATTGATTGATCATGAAGCATTACTGAACAAAATGGATGTTATTCTTAGTTAGCTTTAACTTAATGCTAAAATATATATATTGTGCCTTCTACTGTGGTGATGTTAGTTGGCATGTTTTCATTTTCATACATGAAAGCATACATACTTTTTTGATAACTATACTTAATTTAAATATAGCACTCATTTGAATAAAACTCTAAATCTATTAGGAAAATTATCATGAGAATGTCAATCTGCACAATATATTTTCTTGCATTCATTATTTACACAAAAGGAAAATTAATGCTCGAAACTGGCGCAATGAGATTTCTACATATTTGTTCATACTATTTTAGAGTAAAAAGAAGTTGTTTCATATATTTATTTGTGTAATGACTAATATTTCACAATAAATAAATTCGCTTTCGATTATCTTTGCACACATCGGACGAGCCTAACATTCTGGTTACTATAGGGCCCAAATTAATTAGGAAAATTTACCAATTTAGGCTTGTTTTAGAAAGAAATAACAAAATTAGTTAAGTTTTAAAAATAATTACAGAAATAGACCACTTTTTTTTCTGGTCTATAAAGTTGGCGAATTTTCAAAAATCGCCCAAAGGAAAAGGCTATCCTACGTTGGCGATTTTCTAAAAGTCACCAACTATGAAATATGCATTTCCTTTGGACGATTTTTCGAAAATCGCCTGTTGGCGACTTTTGAAAAATCGCCAACTAAATAGATCAGAAAAAAAAGTGGTCTATTTCTGTAATTATTTTTAAAACTGAGCTAATTTTGTTATTTCTTTCTAAAGCAAGCCTATATTTGTAAAATTTCCAATTAATTAATAAAAAATTTAATTGTTATTTACATATTTAACAACTCTCTAGACCAATATTATATATATATATATACACACACACACACATACATATATATACATATATTTGTGTGTGTATTGTTTTGGTAGTTGAAATTTGTATAATTGCTTTAAGATAAAGCGGGTTAAAATATACATGGGTTGAATTAATAAATGGATTTAACTAATTAAGTGATATACTCACTTATATGGGATCATATCTTTTTTTTTTTTTTTTTTTTTTTAAGTAAAAGAGATATATAAACATCACCAAAAGCTGTCAACAAGCCTGACAGGTAACCGACAAAGAACAAAGACGAAAGAATACAAGACCAGATCACAGAAATAACCAAAATATGAATACAAAAAAACCACTAACAAAAGGGACCATAAAGACGTCTCCCAGCCGGCACAAAGCAATCCCGAATAAGTCCAAAAACCCCTAGTCCGACCAAAATCGAAAACGTGCTCCGGCAAAGCCACCGCCCGGTTTCGATGAATGGATACCACCGAAAAATAGATAGCGGACTACTAAAAGAGATACCACCGGTAGAAGAACTAGAAGGAAACAACAGATAGCAATCCAATACCAGAAATACCGAAACCCGAAAAGCAGCAACAGAAAACTCGTATCAAGCTCCAAACAAAGATCAGACTGAGAATCACACCCCCAGAATGCCTCTACCTACAAGCAATAACCTAAACATGAGAAATAAAGCGGGGGGGGAGGAGGCTTAGAAGGAGTATGGACAGTCATAACCACCAGTCTCCGGAAAGGCAATCAACCGATACCTTGTCTAATAGAAGATCTAGAACAGGTGATTGATAACAAATTCACTAGACGACCAGAACGATAGTTGACAGAACCTCGGAATGGACGGGCCCGAAATGCCAAGTAAACATCATCTCGAACCTTCCGAATAACAGATATAGGGTTCATAGGAGTTTCGTCAAAAATTGCCTTATTCCGGGCACACCAAATGTGCCAGCAAATCAGACTAGGAATCAACCGAAATAAAATAGAACGAAGGGAACGACCAGCACGACGACACCACCAAGTGGACAGCAAATCAGTAGAAGAGTTGATGGAACCACGAACCCCCACTAAATTCCCGAAGTAGTTCCAGCAAGACCTGGCACACCAACCGACGAAAAGCAGATGAGTCACGGACTCCGTCTCCCCGTTTCCGCAGCATCTGCAACGAGAGACAAAAGGAATGCCGATCCGTTGAAGGTTAACATCAACTGAGAGTCCATTATGGAAGGAACGCCACAGCAGAAGAGAGACTTTAGAAGGGATACGGACATCCCAAATGAAAGAAAAAAAAGGAAGAACGGGCGATGGGATTCTAGCAGAGTTCCAAGCCCTCCGAATAGAGAACGGACCACCATCCCATCCGGAGAGGCCGTTATGAGAGTCGACAAACACCTTGACCGATTGCATATGCTTCCAAGTCTCACTCGCGAAGGAAGGAGTACCGGAAAATCCAGAATCAGCCAGTCTACGGTATTTAGCATGAAGAAATTGCGACCACAAGGAGTCGTTAGCCCCAAACCTATTCCACAACTTGCAAGCGAAAGCCAAGCATATGTCCTTCGGATTACGCAACCCTAACCCACCCTCACACTTTGGCCGGCAGATAACATCCCAAGACACCCAATGATGACGACGATCGTCACCCTTAGAACCCCAGAAGAAAGAAGAAGCCAACGACCGGAACGAACGAAAGAAGGAGGAAGTTGGGGTCATAGCGGCGAAAATATGAACACCCAAAGAGCACAAAACCGATCGGATAAGCACCAATCGACCAGCCTGGGACAGGAGAGATGCATTCCACCGGATAATCCTCCCCCTAACTTTGTCCGAGAGGGGGTCGAAAACGGCGTTAAGTTTCCTCCCTCTGTATAGAACAATGCCCAGATAAGGAAGAGGGAGGGAAGCAGCCCTGAACCCAGAAAAAGACTCGACCCACGATACTCTCGAAGGACCCATGTCCTTTGCGGGAACGAAGCAACTCTTGGCCGAATTGACTAATTGGCCCGAACATCTTTCGTACAAACGAATGAATCGAAGAAGGCGCCGAACAGAGGAACGACAACCGTTAGAGAAAATGACAATATCATCAGCGAAAGACAGAGAAGAAACTAGCGGACATCTACTCGGAATGCCAAAGCGTTGAATTTGACCAAAAACCGTCAATGTGTGAATACCACGAATGAAAGCTTCGGCCGCAATAACGAAGAGAGAAGGGGACAGAGGATCGCCCTGCCGGATACCTCTACCAGCTTTGAAAAAACCATTGGCAGAACCGTTAACGATAACAGAGAACCAGCAGTTGGAAATGAGCCTCCAAACTAAGTCGATAAGAGTTTCAGGAAAACCGAAAGCACGAAGAACCTTGATGATGAAGAACCATGACATACGATCATAGGCCTTTTCCATATCAAGTTTGAAAATAACGTTTGAACCCCTGACCTTTCGGTCTATCTGAGAAACGAGTTCTTGGGCTAACAGGACGTTATCAGTGATCAAACGACCTTTAACAAAGCCAGCCTGCGAGGAAGAAATAATGCGATCAAGGTACGGAGCCAAGCGATTGGCCAGGACCTTAGAAATGACTTTATTCGCGAAGTTACACAGACTGATCGGACGGAATTCCGAGCATAACGTCGGTTGATCACACTTAGGGATGAGTATCAAGTTAGTGGAAGACCAACTAACGGGAAGATCGGCACCCGAAAAAAAATGCTGAATAGCCAAGCAGAAATCCGACTGGATGATGTGCCAGGTGCAACGGAAGAAAGAGCCATTAAAACCGTCCAGCCCACTGGCACTCTCCTTGCTGAGAGCAAACACACTGGCACGAATCTCCTCAGGAGAAGGCAGGATAGCTAAGCTGGCACTACCTTCAGCTGAAACAATCCTAGGAATAAAAGACAGGATGTCCGAAATCGGGTCCGATACCGATGGAACACCCAGATAAGATTGGAAATGTGAAACTAAAACCTCTACAACTTCAGATGGAGTCGAAGCCATAGAATGGTCCGGTCTCAGAATCTCACGAATTGAAAGCAAATTAGCTTTCTTACGGATAGAGGAATGGAAGAACTTGGAGTTAGCATCACCATCGACCACCCACTTGATCCTCGCCTTCTGGCGGAGGTATGAGTTTTCAATGCGGAGCTCCGAAGAAAAAGCGAGTTGGGCGGCAGCGAGTTGGGCAGCAGCCCATAAATCCTTGTTGTCGGCTGTTGGATTCTCGTCGAACAAAGATTCGGCAATAATCAGAGATTCTTCAGCCGCACGCACACGGTCGAAGATGTTCCGGAAAACAAGGGAATTCCAAGACTTTAGGCAAGACTTAAGACGACGCAGTTTCCGAGAGAAGGCTTGCATCGGAGCAGCCAATATCGGAGCGGACCACGATTCCTCCACCACCTGCAAAAAACTGTGGTGGGAGCACCACAGCAGCCCATAAATCCTTGTTGTCGGCTGTTGGATTCTCGTCGAACAAAGATTCGGCAATAATCAGAGATTCTTCAGCCGCACGCACACGGTCGAAGATGTTCCGGAAAACAAGGGAATTCCAAGACTTTAGGCAAGACTTAAGACGATGCAGTTTCCGAGAGAAGGCTTGCATCGGAGCAGCCAATATCGGAGCGGACCACGATTCCTCCACCACCTGCAAAAAACTGTGGTGGGAGCACCACATACTAAGGAAACGAAAAGAAGAAGGCCCTGACAAGGACCGCGAAGCGCACCTTAAAACCAACGGCGCATGATCAGAGCAGGAGCGGTGAAGATGAGGAACGGAGAAGGAGAAGGGGAGGAGCAACCAATCAGTAGACCCAAAAACCCTATCCAACCTGGATAGAATCCGATTCGGTCCAACCTGATTATTAGACCAAGTAAAGGCTGATCCAACGAAGGGGATTTCAGAAAACCCAGAACGCACGATGAAAGAATTGAAATCAGAGACCGAGAGCCTATTGACGGCCAACCCTCCGTCCTTCTCAGCCTGGCTCGCGACAACATTGAAATCGCCCCTCACCACCGAAAGCGAGCAACCGAGGACACCAAGAGATAAAATGTCATCCCAAAGAGATAATCTCTCAACCCGGTCACACTTGGCATAGACCGCCGAAAATATGAACGGTTGCGGGAAATCGGAAGAGGAACCAATGACAGATAACAGTTGAGACGAGTCAAAAACGGGCCGAACTGTGAATTCTTTGGACCAAAGAATCCAGATCTTACCCGAGCAATTAGACACAGCACCACCGAAACCAAGCGACAGAACAGCGTTGGAAATCTCTCCAGAACCCAAAAGAGGTTCTAAAAGAGCCACCAAGCCAATGGAATGCTTCCGGACAATCCGCCTAAGTCTAGCAGCGGACGCTTCGTTACCGATGCCACGAATGTTCCAAAAAAGAAAATTCGACATGAGGGCCAAAAAAAAAACCGACCGAAAAGGACAAATCAAAGAAAACAAAACAGCCGCAAATCAGGAACGATACAAGGATGACAGAGCAGAACGGTCAATCTGCTCAATCGCCGCTATAGAGCGAGTACGGATAGTCCGGGGGATGGAGGACGCAGTACGCGACCAACGACTAGACGCTCGTCGAGGAGGCTGACGCCTAGACTCGGATAACGAGGAAGCGCCAATATTCTCCTCCGAGACCGAAGAAGAAGAAGTGGATCTGGAAGGGACCGAGTTCTCGGTAAGACGAGATAGCCGTTCGTTAATCAATGCGATTTCGGCTACACTAAGCATGGGAATATCAATCGAAAAAGCACAAGAGGACGAAGGAAGAGAGCAACGGGAGGAGCAACAAGAAGAAGGAGACACCGAAGAAACTGAGACGGAAGAAGAAGAACGGAGATATGTAGGGGAGCTAATAATACGCAACCCACGATCCTGTAGGAACCGAACCCAGGCCGGACAGTCACTAATGAGACTGCCCCGCGAAACGGGAGAGGTTCGCACTATGGCTCTATCAGATCTATCATCTGCTTGAATCGCAAATGACTGGTAATATTCCATGCTGTCCGCATAGTGGACCGCAACAGGGTACACTATGCGAGCAGAAATGGAACACCGCCAAAGCCAATCGATCCAGACAGAATAATAAATCCGCGGAGACCAATGGGGGTCAACCAGAACAGAAAGAACAGACGGACGGAACGAAGCCACAAACGACACTGACCAGACTTCGCTATGGCTAAAAGCAAACAACCTACAAAGAGAACCACACTGTCCGCTCCAAACGGAGAAAACAATGCCTAAGGGACCTGGCACGACAATAACCAACGCTATACAACCCGTGGCAGGGAGCACTCTCCGAAGCGAGTCAATGCTCAAACACTCAAAGAACAACCCATAAGGCAAAGCCCGGCAAAAAACCACATAACCAAAAGACACGAATAACAGGAAAAACACCAGCGAGAAACTCACCTGTCCGTGCAAAGCACCAATAGACAATAGCGCCAAAAAGAAATGGGTATCATCAAAAACGAATACTAAAAGCACGCACCCCCAACCACCAACCAGAGAGGGGATCCCCACCGAGGAAGATGGGGTTGCCCAATCCAAATAAAAAACCGAACCAGCACCAAAGGCACCACCAACCACCTCAACCCTGCGCCTCACATCCCCAAATGAGCGAATCACCAAGGAAGGGGCACAGAGTAACCAAGCCACCACCCATCTAGAGGAGACCACAACCCCATCAACCAAAATATACAAACCCACACCAAAAACGCTGTCGAAATCACAGCAGACAGAAACCCCGACCGAATCAGCAAAACAAACCATACCAAAACCAACAGGACAAACCAAAGAACCACTAACCACCGCAAGAGAAGCATGAAAGGCCACCGCCGCATCCACAACCAAAGGGGTAGTGAAATCCCCTCCGGCGACTGCCACCGATCCAAAGCCAAACTCACAACCAACCGGATCCAACATCAGTAACTCATCAACAACAGACAGAACATCACCATCGAAGGAAAACGAGATAGATGGTACGAAATGGGTGGTTAAATCCCTATCGTCCACTCCATCATAGTCAATAACCGAACCACAACACACGGAACCCACCACTACAGAAATCTTCCCGAACGGCACCAACCCAGACACGGCAGCAAAGGACAACGATGGTTCGAACTGGGTGGTGAAATCCCTATTCAACACCAACTCGTCATCACAATCAAGATCCACCACCTCCTGCACATCACCAATCTGTGGACAACAAAACACGGGAGGAGGGCGACACTGCAAACCGACATCAGAGACCGGTAGCACCTCCAGGAAACAGAATACAACCCAAAAAAACCGAGATCTGACAATAGCCCCAAAATCGGACAAGTTAAAAACCCTAATTTCCACCGATTTAGGACCAGTAAAGATCAGAGAGATAGGACCGGCCACAACTGCCAAAAGGGCATCGCCAATTGCCTCGAACGGCAGGCAAGATCTAATGAAAGTTCCAGTAAGCACAAATTCTTCCGCGTCGCACGAGGACGATAACATTTCCATCCAAAGACAATCTCAGAAATCACACGAGAGAAGGAGATAATCAGCTAGGAGTAAAGAAAAGTAAAATAGGCGAAGAGAAGAAAATTCGCTTATCGCTTAGAGAACGAGAGCCATTAAAGAGCCGTTTGATGTGGTGTATTTTAATGATATATGGGATCATATCTGGTGGATCTAGGTTAGATATTATAAACATTCGATTAGTTTTGCTATAAATATACCTCTTTAATTAATAAATGGATTTAACTAATTAAGTGATATACTCACTTACATGGGATCATATCTGGTGGATCTAGGTTAGATATTATAAACATTCGATTAATTTTGCTATAAATATACCTTGATGCCTCCGTTCTTACATAGAAATTCTTTCTTTTTCCATAAAAATAAATTACTTATTAACAATGGTTCAAGCTGTGTAATCAACTCGAATGATTATTAAAAAAGAACTTTGAAGAAAAATAAAATTTATTAAATGGAATCAATATGAATAAATTTAAAATAATTGGTTTTAAGGTTTTAATCTCTTTCAAAAAAATAAAATGGAAGTTTATTGTTAAATGTGTTATCGTGAAAACAGAAAATCACCGCTGGTGCAGATTACTAACGGGGCTAACGGTTTACACCGACAGAGTAAGGACCCCGAAAATGTGACCTAAGCAACGCATGAAGTCATAACTGAAGATTTGAGAAGATTGGATCTGACTGGAGACTGGCATGACGAGACATATAGTGATAGATTAGAAGCAGCTAGATTTGGATCAATGAGGCTATGTTGAAAAGGCAATTGACGGTTTGGCGACGGCGAGGCTGAACAAGCTTTGATGGACTCTGGTGTCAGGGCGCAAATGCCTCAGGCACGGCTACGGTTTAGATGAAAGAAAGGAACATTTGTTAAAACACCTTAATATTTTACAAGTTACATTTCAGACCCTAAAACTTCAAACATGAATAAATGTCATATACAAATTCCGTTTTGCATACAGTTGGTGCGTATGGTTCGTATTAGGATCCTTGACACATTGATACCGTTTAATTTTATACCATACACTTCAATATAACACTGTTAATTAGATTTAATATTATAATTTGTTATTAGGAAATTTATAAATTAATATATCAAGACTTTATTGGGTTGGAATTTGCTGTCAGGTTGCGCTAAACCCTGGATAAGTGAGATGGTGTTACTGTCATGGGCAATTCTCTATGTTCAACCTTAGTTTGAACCCACCATCTTCGGCCTCTGCTTTATAAAAAAAAAAAATAGTTAACTGTTGTAGGGAAAATTGCATTTGCACTGTGATCGAGATTGGTAATGGCATGAGAACTGCCTTCCTGGACTGACCCTTGGCTCAATGGAGTTGCTCTATCTTCAGTATTCCCTCATCTCTACAGCCTTGTGTCTTCCAAGGACATTACTATCAATCATGTCTTCTCGGATGGGAGTTGTTGCTTATCTTTCAATAGTGTCATAGTGGGAGAAAACCTGAGAGACCTTTGCTCTCTTCTACGTGCAACCCCCTCGGTCACGTTGAGGCAGGATGATGACAATTACAAATGGGCCATTTCTCGGTGAAATCTCTATATGATTTTTATGAATTCTCTGGTTTGTCCTTTAATTTATTAAATATTTTGAAAGCTCACTCCCCTCCTAAGTTTAAAATTCACATGTGCCTTATTATGCTCACTAAACTTATCACTACTGCTAATTTAGCTTCAAAGCAGGCAGGCTTCACTCAACAGAGCTTTCTATTTGATAATTACACAGATTCCGTAGGTCAAATTATTTTCAGCGTGACTTTGCTTTACAAGTTTGGGTGCTTTGTGCTGCGAATCTCCTCATAACTAACGCTTCCTCAACTTGGATCCAGTCCAGTTCTGACTTTAGATCCCTCTAAGCTGGAGGCAAATCTGGCTCTAGCTTTCTGCTGGGAGGTTTCGATCGAAAGAAATGAATGATGTTTTAATTCTAAGACTAAGCCTTATACTTCGGTGCCTAATTGCGTAGTCTTTAATTAATATATATGTGGACAAGTGATGCTGCTTGGCCTTTACAGCTTATTCTCCGTAGCATCGATCGTAGCATCGATCGTGAGGAATCGGCAGGTAGCAACAACTTGAACTGATGTCTGCTTAGTGGCTGTTTACGTGGAGGTGCTTGCTATGTAGATTATTTAGTTGCTTAACCGTCTATGCTTGTATATACGTGGGAACTTCTTTTGCATGATTTGTGGTACTACTATATGGCACGTAGGCTTGGAAGCGTAAATTTTGATTCGAAAGTGAACTTCCCAAAATATCTTTTACTATATATAATTTAAATATTATCTGTTATTCCATATGCAAATAACTAAAAAAAAATCGATAAAATCCTAATCAAATGCGGATGTTATTCATATTATTTTTAGCATATTATTTTTAGGCTAGACTGGAACTATTCAAACTAAGTTAATATAGTTAAATTTCTTTATAAATTCAAACTATTCCACTACGCTTAAGAATAGGATCTAGCAAATAAATATTATTTAAACAAATAAACATCATTTAAAATTCGTTGTTGATCAATTAATAATATAAATAAAATTCAAACTAATAAAAAATTAAATGTTACAACTTAGAAATAAAAATTTAAACTAACTGCACGTGATTTCAAAGTAAAAACATGATAAAATATTTTTGCAAATCATTTTGATGTGTTAATCATATATAAATTCACGATCAAAACGCATGTCATCATCACGCGCGAAGCGCATGCCGTAACGCTCGTCTATTAATAGTTGGCTTGAAAGCGTAGACTTTTGATCCGACCGCAAACTTCCGAAAATACCCTTTACTCGAATATAGTTTAATGTTTATCTATATACGTTACCAAATCCCTTAAAAATTGGATCTAACAAATAAACTGACTTTACAAATTCAACGCGCGCCTATACAAATATTAATAAACATTAATATCAGTTGAAAATAGGACTTGACAAATAGCCTTTTTACAAATTCGGAATGCGCAAATATAATCGAAAATCTTAATGTCCGTGTAAAATAGGATATAACAAATGAAATTCCCTTATAAATTCTTTCTTTATTAACTAATAACAGAAATATAAATTGAAACTATCAAAAAAAATTAGATATTGAAACTAAAAAATAAAAATTCAGAAAAACTATGTATGAGTTCAATGCAAAATACCACTAAATATTTTCGAAAATTATTTTTTTGAGTGTTTTGAAACATATTCAATTTGTAGATTAACTCACACGTGAAGTGCATGACGTAACCCTTGTAGATAACTGATCTATTCTGGCTATGGACCAGGCATGTTAGTCGGATTATTTATATTATACATATACATATTAATATGGTCGTGCATCTTAGTGTTGCTTATCTTTTAATCAAAAAAATATATAAGATATTATTTGTTTGATTCGAATAATTGTTTTTTGAATTAAGACCAACTATAGTCATATAGATTTGTAACATCAATTCTATAAGCACTGGATTTAAATTTGCTTTTGAATATACTAAAATTGTTTAATTAGTTATTATAATTAAAATATTCGTTATAAAAGCAAAATTTATACATATGTATGCATCGGTGGGTATAAAATTATTTTATCATTAAATTTATCTTTGAATAAATGTTATTTAGTTTAACACTGAAATTACATTGTTAAACATTTTGAACAAATTAAAAATTGTAATTTCAAAAATGCAATAATATCAAAGGTCTAGAGAGCTCATATCGAATTTTCATGGAATCTTACATTCAACCGTGCCCTTGAAGACGCTACCTTAGCCCAGTTTGTCTCACTTTGTACCAAGTTGGAATACTATAACCTAAATAATGAGTGGATGCTAAAAGATGTTGGGATAAAAGTGGAACCTACACCCCCAAACTCGACGTACAAGCTTTAAACTTCTCAAGGACTTCTCCAAACTGTTCAAAGCTATTTGATAAGTTAATCTCCCCTTAAGGTGGAGTTATACATTTGATTAACCTACATAAGAAGTTAAATACAATAGAATTCTTGAAGAAGAAAAAATTTGCCCATGGAAAAAATATATGCCTTTTGCAATTTAGACCAAGAAAACATAACGCACCTTTACTATCACTGTCCCATAACCCATTCTTGTTAACTCTCTTAACATTTTTAACTTAACCTAAACCAACACTAATCTTAATTATGACAACTACCGGAATAATCTCATATTCCAATAGAGTAAAGATTGTAGAATTTTACATAATACCATCTTCACTATTATTTGTTGGTGTAAGGACCCCTGAATTTATCACTTTGGAAAACATATTCAAATATAAGGTTTTATAGCACAAATTATATCATTTTGAACAATGATTAATAATGTTAATCTTATTTTGAATAAGTAATTACAAAAATATACTTTTTGGAAAAATATCGATAAAATGATCGAAAATTATTTTATCGATAAACTGCATTTTAACCATCAGAAATTAAGAATGAGTTTGGATATATAAACTTATTTATCCATATAAGTAAGAATATTTAATAAAATTACTCATTTCATTTTTGAAAATAAAATGTTTTTTTGACATCAATAATGATATCATCTTTTTAAATAATCATTTTTAAATATAAATTGATTTTAATTGATTTAATAATTATTTTAAAATCAAATGAGGCCCTTGAAATATTATGTTCAAACTTTGTTTACCAATTTATAGAGTTTAATCAAGAAGTGAAAATATGATCAAAAATCGAAATCGGATATCATGATGGTTTGATGTAGAGAAGTTGTGCAACGTTATAGGTTATATCACATATATACACATCCATACATATATGAAAACACTTAAGAATTACCATTAACATTTCATATTTGCTAATAGTAAAATAATATAAACATTATGATATTTATTTAAAAATATCATGATATTTCCTAACTAAAACAAACAAATCTCGCCATCACTTATACACGCATAGCCTTGTTCATAACGTTGACCGGACAACCACATATCTTAAATTATTTAAGATGGGGTTTCTTCCTAATTCATGATCGTAATCCTACATTTAGCTGAAACCAAATGCAACGTATGTGCTTACTCTTAGTTGCATATCCTTATAGAAAAAAGTAACAAAACTTTGTATGTTGTCCAGTAGAGTCGATTACTCCTATCGATACATCATCATGCAACATAGGGAGTGATGCCTTTAAGAGTGAATCTTATTAACTTTTAGGTACTCTTGAAACTCTCATACAAAATGCTCACCTATTTAATCAAATTGAACCGATTTAATTATTTATCATGTTATATATTTTCTACTACCATTTTGTTTTCTATAAATTTATCATAGATACCTGACTAAATCAAATAAACATGTTCACTATAAACAAATTCAATAGTGAATTAAATGAAGTTTTCGGTATCATTAGACTTTGCACTACATATTTCTATATGTATCAATCCAAAGAGTTTGCTAACAATTTTTCGCTCTTACGAAATGAGCGCATTAGTGTTAGTCGTTTGAGATACAATTCACAAGTACCATATGACTCACAATTATATGATTAAAGAGCATCTTCTTAAAGATTTGGCTCCACGATTCTAAAAATAATTTTTTATTTTATTTTAGTAAGGCTAGTCAACTTTATAGCGGGTCGTGCCACTATTATTAATAAAATTTAAATAGATGTTCGGCACATGCGCTAGAACAACTAAAAAAACAAAAAGAATAGGAGTTTGGCAGAGAACCAAAACTATTAAAAACTAAAAGACTATTCCCCCTCAAAGAGGAGGATCCATTGCCATCATCAGATGAATCAGGCCCTATAACATGAAAGAAATTCTCAAACACCGATATCAAGGAAGAAACATACGCAATCAAATCAGAACAGTATATGTACTTCCTATCCCAAGAGTCATCGGTCAACAAAGACCTATTCCTTTCACCAAGCTCACTAAAAATAGTTATTAAATACTTTAGATGCTTTTGTATTTCAATAGCAACACACCACAATTATTACGATAACAAATACCACCATTAATTGAAATGCAGAAAAAATAGAATTATTTTATAACGAATATTCATAATTTTCGTACTAAAACAAAGCTATATTCATTTTCAATCAAAACTGAAGTTAGTCACTAATTTATAAATAATATTTGGTATACAAGAATGTAATTTTTCAACACCTGATGCATCATTAGCAATTGTCATATGCTTCCAGTGTTTCTGTTGTTATAATAACAACATTCGAAATACGATGCTCTATTCAGTCATTTACTATAGGCTATTTGTTTTTCTATTCTAATTAATTTACAATTGAGAGTTTTAGATCAAGTATCTTGAACCCATATAAATAAACCTTATAAAGAATAATTTTCGACAAGAAAAACTTATTTGAAACAGAAATCATATTTCTTATTCCTTGTTAAGTGTCTATAAATATTTTATACAATTCCATTTTCAATGTCCCTTCAAGAAGTAGAGGTGATCATTCATTCTCTCTATCCTAACTATACTTATGTTACATCCACCCTCAGACTTTCGCTTTCCATTACAAACGGTCGACCCCTTCTAAAAGCCCTTTAATATAAGACCACATCGAATTTTTTACGAAAATGATATTGGTCATTGTAATGAAACATATTTCAACCCCCGAAAATCGACATTAATACGTCTATTATATCACATGCTGAACATTTAGATGCCGGAAACACCGAATTGTTAGGGTGAAAGAAGAAGGTAGAAGATAGAAGAAAAATACAGAACCTCACAACGCAAATAATATATAATACAACAATGATCTTTACAAAAAGGAAAAATCTTTATTCATATATATAACATCATAGTACATTAGACTTATCATAATTTTGGACAGTTACAGAAACCTGTTCTTACATTGACAAACTTATAGACTCTTTAATGTAGAGGAAGAAAAATATACCTAAATACGTCTTGACCATCAGCTCCTTTCCAACTCCATAGTATCCGACTAAACCTAGAAAAACATGCTCGGTCTGACCCGAGAATTACATGGAATAATGCCCGAGTTAGTCTGGTAAACCCGCGTAAGTAAAACTCAATAAGAAATAACACCCAAACTGATTTCTTCATTTGAAAACTTTTCAAACAAAGGGTATCTCATTAGGCCACACCGCATATAAAAAGGGATGGGTTTTTACCTTACGGTAACCAAAACGTTTCGCCTATTTCCTATCTCATTTCGCTCGTGCGCAAGCTAATTCTTAGCTCCTATCTCATTTCGCCTAGCTAGCTCGTTGAAGATCCATGGACAAGTATGGATCGCTGGCGATCCATGGTGTATGGATCGCTACTGATCCATAAACTTAGCATATTGTCTTGCTTTTCCTCTTTTGGCCTCTTTGCTTCCATATGTCATAGCGAACCATCATGTTGCATGGATCGCTGGCAATCTAAGTACTTGAATTATTTCTGGAGTTTGAAGTTTGGAATGCTTTCATGGCCTTATATTGACGTTGTTCGTGTAATCTCGCTGCATGTTGCTCCATTTCGATGACGATCTTCTTGCTGGTTGTGCTTAGCTGCTAGTTGGACTAAATGGACTCTAGTCCCTTGGTTTAATCAAATTCAATTGATGCTTTAGTAATATGAGTTGGCTCTCTTCAACTTATTGCTTTATCCCTTTTGGCCTGAGTTTCGAGCCATTCTGACTTCATCATCTTATTCCGCCTTCTATTGGATCCTACTAGGTTAAATACCTGGATAACAGGTTTGGTATCCGAGCTTGTTGTTCTATCTGAAGACTATTTCAGTTATGTCTAATTCTACAAAAAAGCATTGGTAGAAGCTCTACAAACTATGGTGCCGCTAGATTTGATGGAAAGGTAGATTTTGGCACAGGAAGATGAAGATGGAAATGGTATCGAAGAAAGAGAGGACTTTTAAGGTTGTCTCAGATCTAGAGAAACTAAAGAAATTACCACCTAAAAGGATTGAGAATTGAAATAGGATGCTCTTGCTACCATCCAGCTTAGCCTTTCTGATGAAGTATTTAGAGAGTTTTCTCATGTGAAAACTGCTAAGGAATTATGGGATGCTCTTTAGAAAAAGTTCTACGACAAGTCTCTCACTAACAACATCATCCTACAACAACTTTCCTCGTTCAAGATGAAGCTTGGAACCGGTGAATTAGCTCGCGTGGATGCCCTAAATATATGTTTGCGCCAAAATTGGTCACAAACACTCAATACCGTGAAAGCACCAGTGTATGAATATAAATTAGTGATATTCAAACACAAATAACAGATCTCAACCAATAATAGGCAGCAATCCCAAAAATAAAGAACAGAGACACAAGTTTTATAGTGGTTCGGCTATCTCCGGCCTACGTCCACTCCCATTTTTTCTTTTTATTGATTATCCTTGAAGATTACAAGTGATTACAACAGTTGTAGTGACCAAATCAGAAGAAAATAGCAGTAATGATGCCATGGAATGATTTTAGCAGCGTCTGGGCTTGCTTTTCCTCTCTAAATTTTTCCCACCCCCTTTCTGAATGACCAGAGGCTCTATTTATAGGCGTGGAAGGTTGAAATCCCGCCTAAAACATGGGGAGGTTGCTTGGCACGTGAGGGGGGCCCACAGGCCCGTGTTCTCGGAATCCGTGCCCAGTTTGGGATCGATTCGAAGTGACTTTCGAATCGATCAAGAATCCATCCAATTGAGCTGAAATTTTGTGTGAACATTCTTCAACATGTATGTAAGCTCCTGTCAAAATTTCATTGCATTTGGATCAACGGTTTGGAAGATATGATCGATCCAAGTTCTAGAATTCGTGCGTCCTGATTGGTTCGAACCCATGCTCTGTCCACTTCGAAACCATGTATTTCGAACCCATTCCTTCGAACCCATCCCTTCGAAACCACTCTATTCGAACCCATCTCCCTCGGCTCCTCTCCTTCGAATCCATCGCCCTCGCATCCATCACCAACTTCGAATCCATCACCAACTTCGAATCCATAGCAACTTCGAATCCATCACCAACTTCGAGTCCATCTTCATCTTCGAGTCCATGCCTAGTTCGAATCCATCACTTTCTACGAATCCATCATAAACTTCGAATCCACTTCCTTTCTTCGAGTCCATCTTCATTGCTTCGTATCCATCATCTTCGAATCCATATCCATCGTTCGAATCCACTGTCTTCGAGTCCATGTTCATCATTCGAATCCACTATCTTCGAGTCCATTGCACTGAAGTTACTCCTTTCGAACCCATCTAGTTCCCATTGATTCGAACCTGATGGGTTTGAACCTGATGGGTTCGAACCTGATGGGTTCGAACCTGATGGGTTCGAACCTGATGGGTTCGAACCTGATGGGTTCGAACAACATTCCTCTCCCACCTCGAATCCATCATATTTCCTCCATACGAACTCCGATTAACCTGATATTTGAAACATAGCCTTTCATAGTCCTTATCATCATTTCCAATCAATTTCGTCCCGATCGGAGTTCAACAAAATTTTGACGATGTCCATCGTAGCCTTATTCCTAGTCCTGCTATCCATAATTCCTTGCCAATTTGTTGTTATTCCCGTTTTGACCAAAAAGTGGGATAACAGCTTGCCCCCCAAAACATGCCTTGTGATAACAAGACGTGTTTTGAATAGTTCCGAATCCAATATTCGAAGTCCAAAGCCATATTGCCAGAGTATATCATCCTTGACTGCTTCGAGTCGATGTCCAATGCCATATCCAATAACCAAAGCCTTAGCCAATTCCGTATCCATTCGAAGTCGACAACCAAGTTCCAATCCATCCTTATCCAATAGCCAATAACCGAAGCCAGGACCTCTCCGGGTCGATAGCCAAATCCATAACCTCTCCGGGTTGATATCCAAATCCATAACCTCTCCGGGTTCCTGCCAAGCGTGATCCACATCCGACGATCGTGGTCCAGTGTCCCTGGACGTTGAGTTAATCTCTCCGGGTTCTTTCCAAGCGCAATCCATACTTGACGACCTTGGCCCAGTGTCCCTGGGCGCTGTAAAATGCCATGGCTTAAGTCCTAAGCCGAATCCTGATCTCTCCGGACCCTTGCCGAGCATAGCCCATACTCGACGACCTTGGCCCAGTGTCCCTGGGCGTTGTAAAATGCCATGGCTTAAGTCCTAAGCCGAATCCTGATCTCTCCGGACCCTTGCCGAGCATAGTCCATACTCGACGACCTGAAAATAATATATGATAATAGAGGGCCTAAGTCCTAGGCCGAATCCTGATCACTCCGGACCCTTGCCAAGCATAGTCCATACTTGACGACCTGAATGAGTCAATTTACCACGTTCGGGCAAAGCAACTCACGCCTTGCCAGGTATAATCTATACCCGACGACCATTTATCAAAAACCAGATAAAAATCCAACCAAAATCTATTCCAAAATCCAAAATCCAAATCCAAATCCGAAATTCAAATCCAGAATCCAAATCCAAAATCCAAATCCAAATCCAAAGTTCAAATCCAAAACCAGAAAACCAGAAATCCAAACCAGAATCCAAAACCAAAAACAATCATCCAAAGGAAAATCCAAATAAAAAAGCAAGAAAAACCAGGAGCTCAATCCAAGCTCCAAAACCAAATCCAAAAAGAAAAGCAATGTCCAATCTAAAAAGCAAGAAATAAATTTCACAAACCATAGCGTCCCGGGTTATCATCATTCAGAGCATGCCTAGAGGCTATCTCCGTCCCCGTACATGTGTAAATGACTTTACCGTGTGCTAATAGCTTGCTACTTATTCCATATTACCCTGGTCAATGGATGATCAATCGACGATCATCCCTGGGCCTCCCATCATCACGGCGTGAGGTGGTCGGTGGTTGCTCCTGCTCCACCGTTGCATCCCGAGTTCCAACGTATTGCTGTAACTGTCCATTCCTCACATGCTCCTCGATTATATCCTTTAGGTGCCTGCAGCTGTTGGTATCGTGTCCATCCAGATCATGGAAGAGACAGTGCCTTCCTGATGTCCTTTCCCGCTCTGTTGGTTCCCTCCTAGCCGGCCTTCGGTAGGGAAGGCGATTCCGAGTTTCCAAGTATATCCGTTCCAGCGTCTCGTTCAATCCAGTGTATGTGGAAAACTTTGGATCCTTCCATCGTTTTCTAGCATTTCCAGAGTCGTCATCTAACTTTCTCCTTCCTTTGTCCTTATCCGAACCATTTTTGGATACCGCTCCAACCTCGAGTGTATTAACCTTCTTCAACTTTAAATCCGTACTTGCATCTTCTTGCCGAAGGAATCTTTCTGCCTCATGAAAGAATTCGTCGAGATTTCGCGGGGGATCTCGTATCAGAGATACCTTGAAATCCGAATTCTCCTTGACTCCTGATACTGCTGCCATTAAAACCATTGATGGATCAGGCCGATCCACCGAAGCGACTGCCGCACTGAATCGAGTTAGAAAAGTTCTAAGTGATTCGTCCATCCTTTGCTTCACCGATGTTAAAGTCATCACGTTTTTTGGCCTCTTAACGTGAACCCGAAACTGTCCCAGAAACTTTTCCACTAATTCCTTCCAAGTCCTGATAGATCCTTCTCCCAGCTGCCTAAACCACATTGCAGCTAAGTCCTTCAAATACAAGGGGAAACATCGGGCCATCACTTCCTCCGATGCCCCCAGCACCTCCATGTGTCTGGTGTACCTCATTAAGTGATCTGTTGGATCCGTCTTACCATCATATACCTCCACGCTAGGTAGCTTGAACTTAGGTGGATTCCGAGCCATCCTTATTTCCCGAACGAATGGACTTCTATTTACTCCTTCCAAATCTCCGTTTGTTAACCCACCTCGCACAGTCTTCCTGATCATCTCTACTAATCCTGTATTGTCTGGTAGGGGTTGCCCCCCATGCCCCCGAGGGAACTCTGGTACATATTCCTCGTGTGGCTCACTAGCAGCAACGTTAGTTCTAGCTTGCTGAATTCCTTCCAAAGGTTCTTCTGTATTGAATCCTGTGGGCCTGCCCCCAAGCCCTTGTTGATTGCCTTCTGGCTCCGTATCCTGTCCTTCATTGGGTTCCACAATCCTGGCTCCTTGTCCTGCATCCGCAGCTGCTGTAGCTGTTCCTAAGTTCTGCATCCCTGTAGCTCTCATTTGTTCCAAGAAAGTTTGCATCATCTCCTATTGACTTTTCAACAATCTCTCCTGCAAAGAATTGGCCATAGCTTCCATTTCATCCCGAGTTACGTAAACCGAAGCCTGTCCTTCCTCACCTCCGGAGGATGCTTGTTGACTTCCTCCTTGTTGGCTTCTCTCAGCCCTTAGCCTTCTGCTATCCTGTCTAGCCATTGTCTTCCAAATCCAAATTCCTTAAACTCTTCAAATCTGATGTAGCGGGTGCTAGTTGTTCTCAGTGAAAGCACCAAAATGTTTGCGCCAAAATTGGTCACAAACACTCAATACCGTGAAAGCACCAGTGTATGAATATAAATTAGTGATATTCAAACACAAATAACAGATCTCAACCAATAATAGGCAGCAATCCCAAAAATAAAGAACAGAGACACAAGTTTTATAGTGGTTCGGCTATCTCCGGCCTACGTCCACTCCCATTTTTTCTTTTTATTGATTATCCTTGAAGATTACAAGTGATTACAACAGTTGTAGTGACCAAATCAGAAGAAAATAGCAGTAATGATGCTATGGAATGATTTTAGCAGCGTCTGGGCTTGCTTTTCCTCTCTAAATTTTTCCCACCCCCTTTCTGAATGACCAGGGGCTCTATTTATAGGCGTGGAAGGTTGAAATCCCGCCTAAAACATGGGGAGGTTGCTTGGCACGTGAGGGGGGCCCACAGGCCCGTGTTCTCGGAATCCGTGCCCAGTTTGGGATCGATTCGAAGTGACTTTCGAATCGATCAAGAATCCATCCAATTGAGCTGAAATTTGGTGTGAACATTCTTCAACATGTATGTAAGCTCCTGTCAAAATTTCATTGCATTTGGATCAACGGTTTGGAAGATATGATCGATCCAAGTTCTAGAATTCGTGCGTCCTGATTGGTTCGAACCCATGCTCTGTCCACTTCGAAACCATGTATTTCGAACCCATTCCTTCGAACCCATCCCTTCGAAACCACTCTATTCGAACCCATCTCCCTCGGCTCCTCTCCTTCGAATCCATCGCCCTCGCATCCATCACCAACTTCGAATCCATCACCAACTTCGAATCCATAGCAACTTCGAATCCATCACCAACTTCGAGTCCATCTTCATCTTCGAGTCCATGCCTAGTTCGAATCCATCACTTTCTACGAATCCATCATAAACTTCGAATCCACTTCCTTTCTTCGAGTCCATCTTCATTGCTTCGTATCCATCATCTTCGAATCCATATCCATCGTTCGAATCCACTGTCTTCGAGTCCATGTTCATCATTCGAATCCACTATCTTCGAGTCCATTGCACTGAAGTTACTCCTTTCGAACCCATCTAGTTCCCATTGATTCGAACCTGATGGGTTTGAACCTGATGGGTTCGAACCTGATGGGTTCGAACCTGATGGGTTCGAACCTGATGGGTTCGAACCTGATGGGTTCGAACGACATTCCTCTCCCACCTCGAATCCATCATATTTCCTCCATACGAACTCCGATTAACCTGATATTTGAAACATAGCCTTTCATAGTCCTTATCATCATTTCCAATCAATTTCGTCCCGATCGGAGTTCAACAAAATTTTGACGATGTCCATCGTAGCCTTATTCCTAGTCCTGCTATCCATAATTCCTTGCCAATTTGTTGTTATTCCCGTTTTGACCAAAAAGTGGGATAACAATATACTTGCTATGAATCTTTGAGCAGCTGAAGTAAAAATTGAGAATGAAGCGCAAGTTGTCATACTTTTATGTTCTTTGCCAACGAAGTATGACTTTTGTTAACTCTATGATCTATGGATGCTCTTATATTTGCTTGGTGGATGTGAAGACAAATTTGCATAGCGAGATGTTGAGGGGAAAGCTAGCAAACATTATCATAAAGAATGATTCTGTAGGCCTCATTGCACAAAGGGGAAGAATTAAGAGTAGATCCAAATACGATGGAGATAGAGCCAATTCAAGATCTCAATCAATCGGAGTTCCAAAGGGAGTTTTTCATTATTGTAGAAGGCCTGGACATTATATTGCAAGTTGCCAAAGTTGGAAAACAAAAACAAAGCCATTACCCAAAATAATTTAGCTTTTACAGCAGGGACATCAAATTCAAAAAGTGATCCTTGCATTTTTACAGCTTCTTCCTCTTCTATAAAAAGTACTATGTGGGTTATTAACTCTGGAGCATCATATCATATGACACCTGATAGATACTCTTTTTCCACTTATCATCGGCATGATGGAGGAGAGGTTCCCATGGAAAATAATGCTACTTGTCACATGTTTGGTATTGGAATAGTGAGGATCAGGATGTTTGATGGTGTTGTTCGTAATTTATGTGATGGTAGGCATGTGCCTGATTTGAGGGTAGTTTGATCTTCGTTAGAACATTGTACAATCTTGGCTTGAAGTGTGTAATAGAAAAAGAATCATTGAAAATTACAAATGACTTATTGATAGTGATGAAAGGGGTAAGAGTTGGAAATCTATATTTGCTAAAAGTTAAGACTGTTGTTGTGGAGTTTTCTTCCATTGTAGATTCTATTGCTTCCAATTCTACCAGATTGTGGCATTTTCGTATGTAAAAAATTAGAGCACGGTTTGGAAGTGTTGAAAAAGCGAGGTTTGATTGACAGTATTCATCATTCAAACTTGGCTTTTGTGATGGATGTGTACTTTGAAAGCAGACAAAGGTTTCTTTCGGCATTATAGTGCATAAGTCTAAAGATGTTATGGAGTATGTTCACACTCATGGTCGAGGCCCCACACCATGCCTATCTTTCGAAGGAGCAAGGTATTTTGTTTCATTTGTCGGTGATTTTTCTAGAAAGTTATGGGTTTATTTTATGAAGTCCAAGGACGAAACTTTTAATAAGTTTCACAGTTGAAAATCTCTCGTTGAGAAACAGTCGGGAAATAAAGTGATGATTCTTCATTCAGATAATGATGGTAAATTCACTTCTCAAAATTTCACCAAATTTTGAGAGTCCTGTTGAATATGCGATTATATGATTTTTGTTTGATGATAATAAACATATATATTCGTGTAAATGTATTTGTTAATGTACTATTTTATTTTTCATAGATTAAATAAATATTTCCTGAATAAAAATAAATAACACAGAATTTTTATTCAAACAGAATTTTTATTCAAACATATATTTATTACAAATTTTGAATAGTACAAAGTTCAAGCTCTCACTATATATTCAATTTCAATTACAATACAACTTTGATTACATCACAATTTCACATTTACAATTGACCTCACTACATATCACTCACACTCGTATTTATCTTCAACTTTATTCCAAATTGAATTCAGCATCTGAGCAATCTGCGAAAATAAATATTGACACAGTAAAATTGAAAAGGAAATATTTTTGCAGTATAAAAAAAAATGTGGATTTTGAAAATAATATTTGCCTCGGTTATTTGGGTTGTTCGACATCATTTAATTTTCAATTCATCATACACGAACAGCTTGTGACATACACAGTGTATCACTGTATGTGCCACAAGGCCATGCACACCGATATATGCACTTGATAATTTTACAGAGACAGGTGAGCACAGGTCAAACCCAAAACGCCGGGTTCAACTCAAGTGCAATAAAATAATTTTACAACCTTCGGCACAAGGTCAAATCCAAGCTATAAGTTGGATTCAACACATGTGCTAGTTCATGAAAATGGTCAAGACAACTAAAACAAGCCTCGACAAAAAATCCAAATGTACAAAGCCATATGCAAACTGAAACAGGCAGTGGCAACAACAATGAATCAGAAATTACAAACCAAAGGCCAACAGTTCAAGTCACTGCTAACATGACTCATACCATATAAGGAAATACAACACTTCTTTATATACATGACAACCAGAGTGCACATAACTATCCAAAGACTACAACTACAAAGAGCAACAACATCCAAATGAAACAATGAACCAGATTACAAGACAAACCAGTACAGTTTGCATATTGAAACCAAGTGCATGAAGACTACATCAAGTATATAATTCAAATGCAATCATACAGTTTTCAATAATACAACTCGAAGTAACAACACAATGCAAACCAGAAAGGAAAACCAGACTACATCATATATACAACAAACTACATGAAGACACAGCAGAATGAAGGTGAAAGCAAACAGAGGTGGCAACATGAAACTGCACCAAACCGAACAAATGCAACTGATTTCAAGTGAATGGCAACAAGTGATGCATTAGTGAAACAATTCAACAAATGCATATAACATCAATGTGCACACATGTACACAATGCTACAACAATGATGAACGAAACTGCAGTGGACCAAATCATGAATAAAATTGCAGACAAATGAAAACAGTGAAGTACAACATCAAGATCAAATGCCACCAGACAACAGAACGTAACATCATGAAGTCTAAGTCAAACTACAAATGCAACCGAACAGTTCAACATGATATCAACCCAATGCAAACAACATGAATGGTCACAGGCATGAACACAGAAATACATATATGCAACAGAGACAAAATCAAAGCAAAATCAAGATACACGTTTCGAACAAGTCAGGTATGCTACAAGGATGAACACGTTGGCCAAAGTCAATTTTTTTCTCACAGCCGATACACAAAATCATATGACCAAAGTCAAATGCAAACCAAGCCGTGGTGGCTACGAAATTCAATGGTGCCTTGATAACCAAGCAATCAAGGAATCGAACCAAGTCATAGTTCAAAACCGTTATTCAAGTGAATTGAAAAAGTCAGAGAAATCATCAACATCCAAACGAAATCAAATGGCCGAAGCACAATATTGAAAAAATCAGACCAACGCAAATAAAGGAGATCGAATCCATATACAAACCAAATCATCATCGGCAACAAATCAATCGAGTTCAAGCATTCAATCAGAAAGTAAAAAGAGAAAAAAATTACTTACTGAAGCAATACCTCGAACTCGATCAATTTCAAAGAGCCGTAAGCAAATCAGAGAAACGTGCGATCGACAAAGCAAACGACGTTATAAATCATTCATTCGATCGAGCAACTAAAGTCGGCCTCTTTGAAATTACAAAAGCCCTAATTTTTGAAGAAAGAGGAACGAATGAAGAAACAAGAGCCGCCATTATCACGAACAAAGGAACGGGCCGATAAAAGATAAAGAGAAAGAATAATTTTTGGGCCGGCCTTTATTTCTTGGGTTTAAAATTATAATAAGGCTCATTAGGGTTTAGTTTTAAATTTTAATTGTTTCTAATTTGTAATTTCTTTTTAACCGTTGTAAATTCTAGTCGTGTAACTAGGGACAAACTACGTGGCGTAGTTTGAGAATTCGCAACTCAATGGCTGAGTTGTGGCAGGGTTTTGAGCGTAGAGTTAGGTTAGTCAGTAGTGGGTGTCGTGAGTTTACGTGTGTAAGCGTGTGAGTACTTAATTTCTAGTAGAAACCTTGGGGGCAGCACGTAGGCATGTTTTGCCGAAGCTGGGTAAATTCTGTGTCGTTCTGTTTCTGCATTTATTATTCTGCTATTATCCGTGCTGCAATATTTCTAATTTATCTGTGTTGAAATAATTTTATAAGCTTCCGCAATTAACTTTTATAATTATCAGTATCACCCTATTCACTCCCATCTAGGGTGAAATCGATCCTACAAGTCCGAGGGTATCAAAAAGCACCACAGCACACCAAAGGTCCCTCGGTCAAATAGGGTTATAGAGAGGATGGACCAAACTTTGTTAAAAAGAACTCATTGCCTACGTCTGATTGCTAGATTAAAAAGAGATTTTGGGCAGAAGCATTATCTATGGTGGTTTCGCTTCATCGACCGTACACCTTCTACCACCATGCATATGAAGATTTTTGAAGAAGTATAGAAGGGAGAGTCTATTTCATATTCCTTTCTTAAAGTGTTTGAGTGTCTAGCTTATATGTATGCAAAGAGAAATTGGATCCAAGATCACGCAAGGATATTTTTCTTAACTAGAGGAGAGGAGTTAAGGGTTATAAGTTGTGCTGTCCTACTACACAGAAGATCGTTGCTAGCGGGCATGTTACATTTGATGAAAATCCATGTTGAAGATGTAGCCTTCTTCTTCAGTTAATAATGATGCCGAAAGGAAAAATTCAGAGTACTAGACACAAAGCAGATCATCAGACTTCCCTACAAGTAATAATGGTGTTTTTGATAACACCGTTGTTGATGAGGAGAAGATAGGTAATCAATCTTAAGGTGGAGCTCAAGTTCAAACTCGACCAATCAGAGAAAGGAAAACCTAGATGGCTTCATGATTTTGTGGGAATGAGCATTGAAGGCATCGACTTTGATAACATGGCAGCATATACATTAAGCATATTTGATGATGAGCTCAAAGACTATAGAGATACCATCAGTTCAGTTGATAGTTCCAATTGGTTAGTAGCTATGAGGGAGGAAATTGAGTCTTCGCACTAAAATCACACTTGGGATTTAGTACCATTTCCTTCCAACAAGAGAGCACTTGAGTGTAAGTGGTCTATAGGATGAAAGATGGCGGCAATGGTGACTTGAGTTATAAGACGATAATAGTGATGAGTGGTTATGTTTAGAGGCAAGGTGTGGAGTTCCATGATATTTTTCTCTAGTTTTCAAACACACTTCCATTCACATTCTTTTGACATTGGTTGCTCACTTCGACATGGAGTTGGAACAATTAGATGTCAAGATAGCATTCTTGCATGGTGACCTTGAGGAGGAAGACATTTACCTATGGAAGCCAAATGGGTTCATTGACATTAGTAGGCTATGTTATGTTTGTACGCTCAACAAATCTCTTTATTGTTTAAAACAGCCTTCTAGATAGTGGCATAAGAAATTTGATAGGTTTATGATCTCACATGGTTACTCTAGAAGATTTAAGGACCATGCGTCTATTTTAAGAAGTGTGATGAAGACATCATCTATTTGTTGCTTTATGTTGATGATATGTTGATAACTTCTAATAGCTTGAGTAGAATTTCAGAGTTGAAGACGAAGTTCAGCAAGGAGCTGGATACGAAAGATTTGGGAAAGGCGTAGAGAATTTTAGGGATGGACATTCATAGGGTTAGAAAGCAAAAGGTTTTGAGGCTCACTGAAACTCAGTATATCGAGAAAGTCCTATCTCGACTTGGTATGGAGAAAGCTAAACCGGTGGCTACTCCATTAGGCTTTCAATTTAAGCTATATAAAGATTTATGTCCCATACGGAATGAAGACAAAAGGAATATGGCTAATATTCCTTACTCTAGTGTAGTTGGAAGCCTTATGCATGTTGTGATATGCACAAGGCCTGATTTAGCTCATGCAGTTGGTTTTGTTAGTAGATGCACGTCTAACACATGCAAGACTCATTGGCAAGCAGTAAAGTGGATTCTACGGTATTCGAGACACACTTATGATATTGGCTTGTTGTTTGGAGGTAGCGACATAATTCTAAGGGTTTATTGTGCTTCTGGTTATGCTGGGGATAGAGATGGTAAGAAATCGATTTCGGACTATGTTTATACACTTCATAGGCCCGATTTCTTGGGTGTCCAAACAACAATCCATTGTAGTTTATCAACTACAGAGGCATATCTTATTTTTTGTTATGGAACTGACCAAGGGAGAATTGTATTTGTTGCAGATTTTGAAGTATTTATCAATGATGCAGAAGACGGTGGAGTTGTTTTCAGATAGTCAATGTGTCATTCATCTTATAGAGAATCAAGCCTGCGGCTCACTGACAAACCATAACGATGTTAAGATTTTCTTCCTCACACTAGAAGAAGAGAGAAATAAGATAAAGCCATCGAAGATACATACAAAAGACAATCTTATTGATGCTTTAACAAGTCAGTTCCGAAGGACAAGTTCGAGCATTGCTCAAACTTGATTAGTGTGGTACGAGCTACTTAGCCCCATAGGGCGCTGACCCAACAACAATTAGTTGATTGATTGATATATTTAAATCGAGGTGGAGTGTTGAATTTGGACGATTTAGATCTACTCCAAATATTAAAAGAGAGAAGGTATTAATTGATTCTCGCAATCAGTCAAATATGAGAAACAAATAGACATATAATCAATTAAAGTCAGAAGGATATACGTAGAAACTAAGGATATACGTAGAAACTAATAGTCAAATAATTGATTTGAGAAATTAATCAAATAAGGATATACGTAGAAACTAATACTAATATGCTAAATTTGTGTTGAAATCAAATCAAATAAATCCGCCAAGATTTCATCCTTATCTTCAAAGCAGTCGTCAACTTTCCACATATACATATGAAGACATTTGTTCATTTTTTGAACACAAGACTACAAATGAGTTCTCCATAAAATATTTTTAGTAAGATCTTTATTTCTGTTTATCTTTGTAGGGTTAGAAGTTTATATTGAGTGATTTATATTCTTATCATGTTGTACTCTCTCTTGAAGTGAAGAAGAACAAAGTTTATTAGATACGAGACGTAGGCATAGCCGAACCTCGTTATATCGGTGGGTTATTTTCTTTCGGTCTATATGTTGCACGCTTATGGGAAGAGTTTCCATATTAAATACTCAAAGTAGTTACAGCTGTAAAATAGGCTGGTGTTAATAAATAATTAGACCATCTGACACGTAATCCCGTAGTCAGACAAAAGTAAAGGTCATAATGAGAGATATTTGGTTTTTATGCAATTGCCAACCTCTCATATAAAGATTGCTGTGAGGGAGAGAGAGAGAGAAGACTAGCATATAAGTGGTCGATTTTAGCAGGCCCGTTTTGACAACTAATAAAACATGCATGAGACGGAAGGGGGTTCCACCGCAACAACTCAGACTATTTTGACATCGAACATCGTACGGTCTGTCTTAAAACATATCCCCTATCCATATAGGTTGTACTGCATATGCGTACGCGCTAAGCGAGCCTGTGAAATTCGACCATGCTTTTACTAAAAAAATCACACAGCTTAAACTTTTTATTTTTATTTTTTAAAAACCGCATGGAATCGAACCGGTAAACTCGTAAGGAGGATACAGTATAGCTGTTTGTTGATCTAAGATTCCATATCCCGAACAAATTTATATAGAATAGGAAAGCTAATGTTAGAAATCGAATCTGAGTTTTTTTTATTAAAATCTAAGCCTCTTTTTAACTGCGCCGAAACCACGGACAGAGTTAACGGTTGTTTTGCCAAGCTATCATGTTATCCACAAACTGTGATTTCTCATCCTCATGTTTTTTTATGCTGTGCTAACCACTCTACTAAATGAGTATAACTTTCCATCCAACTGTATTAGATGCCACATGTTGTTCTATAACAACATGATAAGGTTATGACTTGGACCATAATGATATTTCACATGATAATTAAGACGAATGTGACATGCTCATTTATGAATATTAAGTAACAGTTGCAATCTTTCAAGGGATTATCTTTTGTTATACACTAATAATTGTCGCATATATATTGTTTTAAGAGGCATTTCACTAGAAGAACAAACTTCACAGTACAATTAGTTTCTAGGACACACATACACATAAATTAATTTCAAGACCAAAGTCAGCAGAATAGCCGAATTAGTTTGAAGGACATAATTTCATAGGCTTTTAGACCTTAAAAACTAATTATTTTGCATTTTGTCCTTAAAACTAATTATTTTAGTTGCGTGTTCTAATAACTAATTGTACTTGCTAAAGAGGTGTTTGTGGCTAATTTTCACTTGTTTTTTGTTTTAATCTGTAGCTTTATGTTAATCCACATGCATGCACAGTCGTGACACTCTCAAGTAGGGCACGGACTGCACCAAGTGGGCCAACTTAAATTAATTATGGGCTTGGTAACATGTATCTAGATGCATCACTACATACTCACGGTTAATGTCTATCTTTTCTTCTTTCTTTTTCTTCTTTCTTTTCTTTATTTTCATCTTGAGCTCATGCATACGGGAATAGCCGATGAGAATCTTGGGTAAGACGCGCGTGCAAGTGATTGATCCATTTGCTGATGCGACTTGTAGGCCAAAGCGTACGATTTGTAATAGCTGTCGTTACATAAGACCCACTACACATGCGCAAACGGTTTAAATAGCAGGCCGTACAAAATCATTGGAGCCCATGGCCCGCCATCGTTAACCCTTGCTTCCTGTACTGCTAGTCACAAAGTGCCTCCAGCCCACGGTCCACTCCATTTTATGAACGATGTGAACATCGTGTACACTGCAAAGCGCGATGTGTCATCGGCCTACCAGCATTATTATGTACTTTAACACACACGCAATATAGACGACACACACATCTCCAATGCTTGCATTTCCATCGGAAAAAAAAAATATCCAGAAACTACTGGTTTTTGAATGGACACAAGCAGCAGTTCTACATAGGAAATCAAAATTATTGAAGTCGCACGACTTTCCATCCAAAAATATTATGCTCCGTTTGACTTATTTTGTATTTTGTATTTTAAGTTTTAAACATTAATTACAAAATACGAGAAAAGTAGAGAGACGACAGATGAAGTAAAGGAAACATGAAGGAGACGTCAGAACGAATGAAGGCACGACATAAATGAATCGTTTCTCGTTCTTTTGTTATTTTTCAAATCATCGAAAATAAAAGTAAAATGTTTCATATTTCTATGTTAACTTTGTTTTCTAAGTGGATTAGGACATGCGGTTTCATTTTGAGTTTTGTGTTTTCAACCTGCACTAAAAAATACAAGAATAAAGAAGAAATTTATTTGTAATTCTTAGCTATCGCGACGATAGATGTGCAAATGGAGGAGATATTCATCATTTTTTCTGTTTCAAAACATTAAAAATCAAATAAACTTGTTTTTTTATTTCTACCTTAATTTTGTTTTTCAAAGTTGTTTGTTTTCCAACAATCTATAAAAAATGCGCATTTTTGTTTGGATGAAATCACGAAATTAAAAAGGCAAACCCAACGGAGACTTATTTTTCACAAAATATATGGGTCGTCGAAGGATTTACCAAGATCGATAAATCGACCAAAGCCTTAATTTGTTCTAAAATTTATTTAACCAGTGCATAAATCGAGCAATTTCACAAAATCAACGCAGTTATACCAGATTTTATCCGCTGCGTGCAGTGGTTTTGGTGCACGCTCACCCTCTGTTCGTACAGAACTCTATTTCAACACCTTTTTAGCTTTGAATTCTTTACTATTCCTCCTACAGAACCATTTTCTTAAAAGTAAAAGGAATGTTCTAATAACAATTCAAATTTTTCTGACGTTCCAACCCCAGTTGTTAGCTCTAATTATTTAGAAGTTCAAGCTCTGCGTTTTGCATTCAAAACTTTTTAAGAGGGTATAACAAGGCCGTCCGCTGTTCCAAGCCTACATGCCACGGGGTAAATTTATATAGGATAGAAAATCGCATAGTAGGAATCGAATCTGGTTCTTTGTATCAGAATCCAAGCCTCATTTCCACTGCACCACACCCGCGGACAGTTTCATTCAAGTCTTATCCCCAAAGAAATCAAAATCCGACTATATTCCACAAATTTCACTAGAATTAGGCACGTATTCATTTTTCTAAAACTTATTTATTTTTCATTCTTTTCTTTTAAAAACAATTTTATTCATCGCACTTTTTCATACTTCTCCCTTTTATATTTTTCATTTTCAAATTTAAAAGTGGTTGCCGCATGTTATGCATTATATAAAATGATAATATAAACACATCTTAAAGTTAATAAAATTACCAAGTTATCGTCCATTTAAAAAAAGTCAAATTCGTTACTGAAGTTAACAACCCAATTTCTACTGTAAAGAAGACGAAAACATAAGAAAAAATAAAATAAACGAAAAGAAGCTTTTACCGAAGAATTCCAATACAAAACAAATAATGTAAAAAAAACAAATAATATAAGAAAAGCAACCATGTTGCGTCTAACCGCGATAATTCTATACTTGCTGAAGGGTAGATATCTGAACATGTGGTTCCTAAAGGATGATTGAATGAGTATTATTTACTTTTATGATTGGACATATGGACAAGATTTAACGAAGCTTATTATGAAATGGTTGGAACAAATTATAGCGTTCATAAAGCTTACAAACACCTGTCAAATTGAATCAGCCGGATGGGCTAATTTATTAATTTATGGTTTAATTTGCAGTGTAGAAATTTCGGGATGTAGATTCACAGAGGATCAATTGAAGATTTAACAGGGGATAAAGTTGAAAAAAATAGATTGAGGTAAATAATGTATATCAATTATTTAATAATTAACTTCTGAATTTTAAAGTTATCTACATAGATCGTGGTACACCCACAAACACAAATAGTAAATGCAAACTAAAGTAAAATTAGTAAGAGTAAAAGATACCAAAACTTTTTAGTGGTTCAGATATACAATCCTTTGTCCAGTCATGTACTTTTCGAATATAACTTCACCGTCACTTCTTTGCTTTCCACGTATAATAAAGGTACATTTATAATCTTACAATTACACAGGTGGTAATTTGCACATTTCTTCCTAACTTTTTATGGTTGGTAAGAACATCTTTCTCTTATCAAACAACAATAATGCATGGTAAGTAGTTGAATTTCAGCAAATATTCATATTGTTTTTTTTATAACGATCCTATAAACCTCCAAAATTAATATGTCTTTAAATTATGTGAGGAATATGACAAGACCAGAGAGAAAATGATCGAGAATTCATGTATAAATTCTCTGATCTTATGCGTTTAACAAATCTTTAAAAAATTTGAGTGAAAGAGACTGAAATTCATTTTTCAGACCCTTTTAAATAAACGATGAAAGGATGTGTATGTTCACGATGAGATGGCGACAAAATCCTTTCATTTGTAATATGAAAATCAAAATATATGCATCTATGTCGAACTGCAATGAGTATGTAGACATATATTCTACTATAATGTTCCCATTTTTCAGTATTCAAATTTGACTTCCACACTTCTAAAACTCGAAGTGTGTGTTCATACGAAGATGTTAGTATTGGAAATAAACTTTGATTTTAAGAAACGTTGATTATATTGACAATTATAATCTTTGTATTTATGGAAATGTCAAATTAAGAATTAAGAAAAATACTGACTTATTAAAGGGGGAATTATTTTAAAGTACAAAAATTGGTATATTTTTTGCCCCAAGGACACGACCTCAATATTTTTACCACAAGGACAAACATTCTTCTAAATTATTCATAAGTACAAACATTTTCCAAAATTATTCATAAGGACAACAAAACTGCTACCGAGCTAAAACTGCTACCGATAACTACAAACTGATACCTAAAACCTGCTATTAATAAATAAAAACTGATACCTACAGAAAGTTGTCCTTCAGGATAAAATATTGAAGGTCTGTCCTTGAGGTTAAAAAACTGTGAAATTTTGTCCTTGACAATAATTTCCTGCTTATTAAATATATAATTTAATATATTCTCTGTCTAGAGAATACACTCTGTTATAAATTGAGATACGCTATCTCATTTAATATATCCAAGCAAGTAAATGTAATTGTATGCAAGTAAAAAAAAAAATAGAAAGAAAACAAAGCTTATTTCCTCCTATACAAAATATTCTCTCAATCTCCATTAGTAAATTAATAGTTGTTTCTTCCTCCTTCTTCTTTTATAAAATTTTTCCAACATTGGTATCGGAGCTTGAAGAACCTTCTAAAATTTCTAACAATAGTATTAGATCCAGATTGGTCATTAAGGAAGATGAAAAACGGAACGACTCCTTTTCAAGTTTCTTTATTAAAGAAGGAGAATTATGATAACTGGAGCATTTGCATGAAGGCGCTGCTTGGATCGTAAGATGTGTGGGATATCATAGAAAATAGGTATGCAGAACCCACCGATATTTTCATTTTGTCCCTATTTGAAAGGGATAATATGAAGAGTTTGAAGAAAAAGAATTTACATGCCCTACTTATCATTCATCAAGTTTTAGATGATAATATGGTTGAGAAGATAGCAAATGCGTCTATTAGTAAGGAATTATGAGAGATTTTGAAGAATGTTGTAACGACCCGAAAATTTCGTTAACTAAATTTGTCATATTTTCCATAATTTTTAATAAAATGAATGTTAGGAATTTGGTGTGGCCATTTGTTCTTATTAAAAGTTAACAATTTAAAATGAGATTTCCAATTCAATAAAATAATGTAAATATTGTGGTTTAAATTTTGAATGGGATATGTGAAAACAAGAGTAATTATGGAATAATATGTTATTTATTTAGAGTATTGAATAAAAAAAAAATTTAAGGCAGTTTTAATTAATGGTAATAATGCGATATAAGCTAATAAATTTGATCTCAATGCGATAACCATTTAATGAAGGTAATGAAACAGGATTTAGAAAATGTATACTAGGTATAAATCAAATAGAAGGAAACAAACGTATATATCGAATTGATTTATGAATAAATACTTTGGATAGTAATTGAATGTACAGTAATGGTAATTTAAAACCTATTTATAGTAAGACTGCATAAGATTCAGTAAATTAAGTGATGGAAAGATTTTTCCTAGATATACTTTGAAGATGTGAAATTAAAGGTGAATATTAAAATTGGTTAATGTAAAATAACATTGATTAACCGTAAATGGGAATAAATTTGGAAATAAAAATTTATGTTACAAGTGGGTGAAAGTAAAGATAAGGGTTTAGAGTGTTGGAATAAAATATTGATTTATGGAAATTGAATGTAAACGGAGGTAATAAAGTAATGCAGGACAATAAATATTTATTTAGTACAATCCCCTTTTTATTTGTAAACTATTGTAAGGTGTTAATTAATTGAAACGTGAAAATTTGGAAATAGATTCAAATTTATGTTAGACAATGAATTGCAATAATTAAAGTTAATAAATCAATGGATTAAATGGAATAATTAATTGGATTTAGAAATCTTAATTTGTTTGTGAGTATTTATTTATATTGGAATATAAAAGGGTAAGTTTATAGTATAAAATGTTGACATCACCTTTATGATGATGGGTTTATATTTGATGCATAATAGGAAAATCAAATGAATGGGTTTAAATTGAATAACAATTAGCAATTAATGAATGGATAGAAATTTTTAATGGGCGTAATTGATTTCGTTAAATTAATTTTGGTAACAAATTGTAATGAATATAGATTTAACGTTTTGTGATGTATTTAAGTAATAATTGGAGATCAAGGTAAATTATATCCGTGAATGGTCAATTTAATTAAACAACAAGATTTTTGTAATAAATAAACGTTTTATTTAGGTTTTAATTTGATAATTTATGTAGTTTAATGGGAAATCAATTGCAATTAATTGCCCTAATTTGTGCAATTAGGGTAGATTTGATTTGTCATTTAAAATGGTAAATTCTATAAGATGTAATAAATGCTAGTTTTATTTATAATATGAGGACTGGTAGATTTAGGAAGTAAAAAAAAAAATCAAGATTTATTAATTTGAAATCTAATAAGTGGATTTATTGCAATTAAGGAGAATATAATATTTAAATACTACATAAGTGAGGATTTAGATGAAAATTGGGAATGTTAAAATAATGGATTTTGATTCCAATATTTATTTCATCTGTATTTAATAATGAATTTGAATAATATGAATGAAAATCTAATTCAAAGGAATTTTTGAAATTTTAATTTATAATTTCTAAATTTAACGAAATTGGAATTTAACGCTAAAATTGACGATTGAATCAACATTTAAGCGACATATAAATTTGTTTAAAGCATTGTAAATGTATGGAAACTATAAAGGTAATAAAATTGGTCAATTTTAGAATTGAAACCAAGAATTGGATTTTATTTATTTAATTATTAAATTATTTAATTAATAGGAAAATAGCCATTTTGGCCACTTTCTGGGATTTCGACGAAAGCAGTTTCATCGGATTCGTAACGGTGAATTATAATAGTGTTTCAAGTTTCGTAGCGATCGGACTTGTCGTTTGATCGTACAGACTCGAAACGCCTTGAAATTTACGCAATTGAAATCAATTGAAATCAATTTGGAAAATATTGTTTTCAGCATAACTTCTTCATACGATTCCATTTGGACCTGAAACTTTTTCCATCACGTTCAGAATATTTTAAAACACCTATTTTGATATATGGGTTTACCCAATTTCGTTCCGGGGTCAGAACAGGCTTTTTGGGTCACGTTAGCATTAGCGCGTATATCTATCAACCCGATCCATATATTTTATTTCAATTTGCCTATAGATATCCTACCATAAACCCTAATTCCCCTCATTTTCATTTGCCTGTACGTATATCTCAACTCTCTCCTCCTAAATGACAGACAACATAATTCCAATTGCAATCCCAAATTAAATCCAAAGCTGAAAATTCAAACTAGACAAAATATAGCAAATTATATATGGATTCGAAGCTCTCGGAGAGCGTAACTCGATTCTACTGTTCGTTTTTGGATCTGGCTAGCCGGAATTGGTCGATGTAATCACGGCCGTCTATCATGCCGTAATTATCTGCGTCTGATCGTCAATTGGAGGTTACCATCGCGTAGAGATCGACGAGTGCTTCGCATCCATGGTGTTCGTTCATGAGATTAATGGCTAGATCGTGCGAATTAATTCGATTAGGTTAAAAAGGAGGCGGCGGCTACTGAATTTTGGGCGACCGGAGATCTCGCTTGGGCTACCGCGTGGGGTCAGTGAAGCAAGAGGATGGTCGGCGGCAGGCCAGGGGAGGCGTGGCGCGCTCGTTCGAGCGAGAAGCGGTGGCAATTTCGATGGAGCGTTCAAAGGGCTTTCAGCGTGTTGTGCGTTAGTGGATGGACGCGTGCGTATCTGGAATGCAGATGATGACGTGGAAGAGGAAGGTAAGTGATTGTGTTCCATTTTCTTTTATTTTATTTTTTTTGATTTCAATCGCGTTTATCGTCATAACTTTTACGTACGATATCCGTTTTACGTGCGGTTTCTTTTATTAGGATCGTATTGAAATTCCGGACTTGATGACGCTGGTTTGGACGAATTCTAAGATGGTCAAATTTTTGGGTTTAAATTGAATTTAAATTCGATTTAAATTCAAAAGGTGAGTGTTTTAACCCACTCACAACTTCTAAAAGTTTTTATGTTTGTTAAATTTATTTTAGATATGAGTAGAAATTTATTTATGATTTTTTGGCATGTTTTGTTCATCATATTTGCTAAATCGCGTTATTTAATTTAACTGTTAATTTATTTTATTTATTGCATATTAATTGACAGTTAGAATTTATTTATTTGCATAGGAACTGCTAGTAAACAGTTATAAAATTTATTACTAAATATAAACTGTTAGTTTAATAGTTGATTAAATTTATTTTTGAATATAACCGTCAGTTATTACCTGATATATATTATCAGATATATATTGATATTGAATTATTATTGGATGATGATTGTTATTTGGATGATGGATGATGTTGATGAATGAATGTTTTATTTTATATCATTAAACTGCAAGTTATCATGCATTTTTCGTTTCATTCGGGATTGTGGTTTGAAATGATATACAGCCGCAAAATTTTATTTTTAAATTGCGGATTGAAATGATAAATATCCGTATCACTTGACCATAGGATAGAAAATTTTATACAGGCACCGTGGTCTATATATAAATTATTTTAAAGTGATTTCTATGGTTTGGATGGGATACGGTTTATAAAAATTTGATTTTGATATTTTATAAAATATTATTCTTCGATATATATACATATGAAGTTAAAAATTTGAAAATTAAGTTGTGTATAAACCTGTTGAATAAAAATGAAAAATTGAGAAAATGGAATTTGGAAATTTATCTTATATGTTTAAATTTGGAAATTTTAAGGTATGATATTTATAACTGGATTTTCCAAAATGAATTAAAAATGAAAATTTTAGTATAAAGTAAATTTGAGAAAATATTTAATTTCTAGAAATTGGAGTTTTATTTATGGAATTTATATGAATATTCAAGACTAAATAATAGAATATTAATTGTTGAAAGAAGAAAATCCAATTTTAGTTTTGAAATATTAATACTCCAAATGGATATATATATATATATATATATATATATATATAGAAATTGAAGCGGTTTTTGGAACTTGAAGTGATATTTAAATTATGGTTTAAACTTTAAATAAAGAAATATATTTGAAAAGCTATGGAAATTATTTTTCTTTACAACGTAACTTTAAAGTTAAACCATTTATTTTACATTCGTTGAATATCCAAACCATTCAAGTTTTAGAAGTTATGGTTTTAAAATTTTGAATTTCAAAATATTATGCTTTGAAAGTATATTTCAAATATTTGGTTTCCAGATATTTTAAATTTTAAACCAGCATGATTTTGGAAAAGAATTATATTTGAGATAAAATGATATCATATTGTTTGGGTTTAAATTGAAATCGTATTCATAGTTTTGAAATGGAAAATTTTATTCTGGTTTTAAAGTATAAACTATTTTTAAATGACTGCGGTGTTATAATAACGATGGGTTGGTAAAGAGACCAGGATCGGATATGGACATACTCTCTGTCGATACCGAAAACCACTTTGACTAACCGTGTACGCGGTGGAGATTCCAGAATGAAGTAGGTGGTGACGACGTTTCCTGTAAGGTAAATACGTGGACCCGACTCCCGTGAGTTGGCATAAGGTGGCTAAAACAGGAGTGATTCTCCGGCCAATGAGATCATACCTCTGGTCGGACGCTCCTCATCGATATTATACTTTGACTTTGGATTGATTCAGTGGCCACTTCTATTTTTGATTTTGGGGGAGTTTGTTCGAGGTGGGAGGTAACTGCGGCTACGCGTTTCCACCAGCCCGGATAGCAATTGGTATATCTACCTTGGCATTGCCTAGTTGTGCCGTGTCACCTACCATACCGAGCCTTTACTACGAGTTTTGTTTTGTACCATACCTATGGAGTGCCCTCTGACGACGCCCAGTACGGGGGAGATTACGGTACTGTATAGACTATGGGAATATATGCTGTGTTAAGGGCTATATGGTTAACCCCTTAACGCTATTAAAAAGTAAGTTTATTTTATAAATAGACATTATTATAATAGCGCAATATACTACATAGTAAATAGTTTAACGGACCCTTAGGAGATGTAAATCCTAAGCATCTCTTGAGTTACTGTACTCATATTTATTTCTGTTAATTTTACTCACATAAGATCTTTTAGTTCTGACTCGAGTGTTTTTGTCTTTTCAAATTAGCTCGGGTCAGTCCGAGCGTTTCAGGATTTGAGGATTTAGCTCTGGAGGACGAAGACAAAGATTTGTATTACTAGTATCTACTATATTATTTCACTACACCATTAATTCCGCCGCATTGATAGTATTGGTATGGGTAACTCTGATATTCATTGTACAAGTAAAATAAAATATTTTGTAAAACAGTTTCATGAACTGTATATTTGATTATTATATTTTATCCTTCCGCTGTGAGATTCTGTTTTGTTTTATTTCTTCTCTGTTTTTTCTTATTTACCCCAGAACAATCCACCCTTCCGTATGGTTTGAATCGTCATGTGTGTGTCGGTTTAAAGTGTGCGAAAAGGCGGGATGTTACAGTTGGTATCAGAGCTTTGGTTTAGCGATAAACCTTGGCTTTGTGGGGTTTGACTCTTTGTTAATAGGGTAGTAATACCCTATGGGAGTCGCTGAGTGTATATATATGAGAGAGCGTATTTGTTAGTGTTATAAAAAGATTTTAATATTGTGTTAATCTGTTCCGTTTTGTATTTATAAATTCTGGTTGATGCATGGGACGCTGTGTCATCAATAGGGATTTCTAAATACTTAATAGGACAGACCGACATAATATCTGTTTTAATATAGGTGAATGAAATATTTTTGCCTATTATATTTTCTATATATAAAATAAATTTTTAAATGATATTATATATATATATTTTGTTGCAATAGATTGGGTGTTAGGAATAAAATTTATATATAATAGGTAAATAAGATTGAATTTAAAATCAATGTAATTTGGAAATTTTAGAACTTAAGTCCGGGATTTTGAAATTTGCTTTCAAAGGATTTTGAAGTATAATAATATTGTTATAAATATTTTCCGATATAAATATTTCAGTATAATCCGGAAGAATTGTTTTAAAGAAGATTTTGGAGAAAATAAGTTTTGTACTTCCTCTCTGTCGCTGGAAAATAATTTCGGTGATGGCGGCCGCATCATCAACTTTCATTTTCGAGTTTCGAAGGGGAAAGGCCACTGTGGTAAATTCTACTGCAGATTTATTTTGAAATTATTTAAAATTTTAATTGTTTTAAATATAATTAGAGATATAAAAGTTGTGAGAAATTATTTATCTATTATTTTTAAAATAATTTGAAATTTGACCCGGTATTTAATTCTTAAATTTCCATTAATTAATAGTTTAAATAATTTTAGTGAAATAAAAGGTAAGTAATTAATGAATTTAAACCTCTAATTTAGGTAAGAAAATTTATGCAAAGTTATAAAGGGAAATTTGAAATTTTTAACATATGAGACAAAAAGTAATATTGTTGAACATTAAATTTAATTAAAAGAAGAGATAAAACTTGTATAAGTTCTTTTGCATTTTCTTTAACATATATAACTTACCAAATATGAAAAGTTGAAATGTTAAATAAGTGATCGGAATAGAATATTATACAAGTAGAAATTTTGGAAATAATGAAGTATTCAATGAATTGCTGTTAAATGAGAATTTAATGTTATAAACTTAAGTTATAATTGAAATTTTACCATAATTAAAGGTAAGTATTATAAATAGGTGATTTTAAACTTAAGTAAATAAAATGAAACTCTTTAATAAATAAGGATTGATGTGTATGGTTATAAAATTTAGTATGATTTAAATGCTACTAGTTGAATAAAATGGAAAGTAGGTAATATAAATAAATGACTGTAAACCTTAGGTAATAAATTAATAAAATCCTTTATTTATAAGAATGGAGGTTATAAGGTTAAGAATTTAAGTGTAATTAAAAAAAAAAGGTGTTACTGTAATATAATATAATAGCATGTAAGCATTTAATAAATGATTGAATTTGAGAAGTGCATTAAATGTAATACAAATAAAAGAGACTTACATAACCTAAATAAAATAAAAATAATGGTAAGTAATAAGTAGAAATAAGGAAACAACCATTGAATGAGAAATAAAATTTGAAGTTTGTTAGAAATAAATGTAAATTATAAAAAGGAAAATTTATGTCGGTTGAATAAAAGAAAGGAAATCAAACAATTAAAGTATGTAATGAATTTATATAAGTTGAATTGATTTGTTGGTTTAAATCGATATTGTTTACTTTATAGTTGGCTGGGTAAGGAAATTTGAAGTTGTTGGATGAATAAATAATCTATTTTTGTCCCATCTAAGACTGTTGAGTAAATGATGCACTGGATAGTTATTTTTCATTCCATACCATTTCAAGTTTTGAACCCGAACAACTATTTGCTTGTTTGATTGAATGGTTGTTTTGTTTTGTTGTGTATACTGTTTGTCGAAATTGATTGTTGTTAGTAGTTGAAACCATGAAAATATTTCGCTTTATATAAATTGTTAAACCTTTGGATGTTTATAAGCGAAATGCAGGTTATGGAAGCAATTGCTACTGCTTTTGGTTCCATAATAATAAGCGTAATATGCCCGACAAATAGGTACGTTTCGGATTACGATTTATAACGCTATTTATATATTTTTCCCGTATTGGGATATATTATTTTGAATATTATATATGATATTTTGTTATATGTAATATTTTATTTTCTCCCGAGCCTCTCCGTACAAAGGAGACTCTGCCAAAAATTTTCGAAAATTTTGGACTTAGAATTATGTTGAAAATGTTTCCAAACTTTAATTATTTAAGTATAAAAGGATATAATGATTATAAAACGGGTATATTTTATTTAAGGTAATAAATTTAGTAAATTACTGTTTATAAGTTAAATATTTTGAATAAGATGTATTGTTATTTAATTCTTTCTTCTCCCTTCTTTTCCTTTTCGGGGACGAAAAGTTTTGAGTGGAGGAGAGTGTAATGACCCAAAAATTTCGTTAACTAAATTTGTCATATTTTCCATAATTTTTAATAAAATGAATGTTAGGAATTTGGTGTTGCTATTTGTTTTTATTAAAAGTTAACAATTTAAAATGAGATTTCCAATTCAATAAAATAATGTAAATATTATGGTTTAAATTTTGAATGGGATATGTGAAAACAAGAGTAATTATGGAATAATATGTTATTTATTTAGAGTATTGAATAATTTTTTTTAAGCCAGTTTTAATTAATGGTAATAATGCGATATAAGCTAATAAATTTGATCTCAATGCGATAACCATTTAATGAAGGTAATGAAACAGGATTTAGAAAATGTATACTAGGTATAAATCAAATAGAAGGAAACAAACGTATATATCGAATTGATTTATGAATAAATACTTTGGATAGTAATTGAATGTACAGTAATGGTAATTTAAAACCTATTTATAGTAAGACTGCATAAGATTCAGTAAATTAAGTGATGGAAAGATTTTTCCTAGATATACTTTGAAGATGTAAAATTAAAGGTGAATATTAAAATTGGTTAATGTAAAATAACATTGATTAACCGTAAATGGGAATAAATTTGGAAATAAAAATTTATGTTACAAGTGGGTGAAAGTAAAGATAAGGGTTTAGAGTATTGGAATAAAATATTGATTTATGGAAATTGAATGTAAACGGAGGTAATAAAGTAATGCAGGACAATAAATATTTATTTAGTACAATCCCCTTTTTATTTGTAAACTATTGTAAGGTGTTAATTAATTGAAATGTGAAAATTTGGAAATAGATTCAAATTTATGTTAGACAATGAATTGCAATAATTAAAGTTAATAAATCAATGGATTAAATGGAATAATTAATTGGATTTAGAAATCTTAATTTGTCTACGAGCATTTATTTATATTGGAATATAAAAGGGTAAATTTATAGTATAAAATGTTGACATCACCTTTATGATGATGGGTTTATATTTGATGCATAATAGGGAAATCAAATGAATGGGTTTAAATTGAATAACAATTAGCAATTAATGAATGGATAGAAATTTTTAATGGGCGTAATTGATTTCGTTAAATTAATTTTGGTAACAAATTGTAATGAATATAGATTTAACGTTTTGTGATGTATTTAAGTAATAATTGGAGATCAAGGTAAATTATATCCGTGAATGGTCAATTTAATTAAACAAAAAGATTTTTGTAATAAATAAACGTTTCATTTAGGTTTTAATTTGATAATTTATGTGGTTTAATGGGAAATCAATTGCAATTAATTGCCCTAATTTGTGCAGTTAGGGTAGATTTGATTTGTCATTTAAAATGGTAAATTCTATAAGATGTAATAAATGCTAGTTTTATTTATAATATGAGGACTGGTAGATTTAAGAAGTAAAAAAAAAAATCAAGATTTATTAATTTGAAATCTAATAAGTGGATTTATTGCAATTAAGGAGAATATAATATTTAAATGTTACATAAGTGAGGATTTAGATGAAAATTAGGAATGTTAAAATAATGGATTTTGATTTCAATATTTATTTCATCTGTATTTAATAATGAATTTGAATAATATGAATGAAAATCTAATTCAAAGGAATTTTTGAAATTTTAATTTATAATTTCTAAATTTAACGAAATTGGAATTTAACGCTAAAATTGACGATTGAATCAACATTTAAGCGACATATAAATTTGTTTCAAGCATTGTAAATGTATGGAAACTATAAAGGTAATAAAATTGGTCAATTTTAGAATTGAAACCAAGAATTGGATTTATTTAATTATTAAATTATTTAATTAATAGGAAAATAGCCATTTTGGCCACTATCTCGGATTTCGACGAAATCAGTTTCATCGGATTCGTAACGGTGAATTATAATAGTGTTTCAAGTTTCGTAGCGATCGGACTTGTCGTTTGATCGTACGGACTCGAAACGCCTTGAAATTTACGCAATTGAAATCAATTTGGAAAATATTGTTTTCAGCATAACTTCTTCGTACGATGCCATTTGGACCTGAAACTTTTTCCATCGCGTTCAGAATATTTTAAAACACCTATTTTGATATATGGGTTTACCTAATTTCGTTCCGGGGTCAGAACGGGCTTTTTGGGCCACGTTAACATTAGCGCGTATATCTATCAACCCGATCCATAAATTTTATTTCAATTTGCCTATAAATATCCTACCATAAACCCTAATTCCCCTCATTTTCATTTGCCTATACGTATACAACTCCCTCCTCCTAAATGACAGACAACATAATTCCAATTGCAATCCCAAATTAAATCCTAAGCTGAAAATTCAAACTACACAAAATATAGCAAATTATATATGGATTCCAAGCTCTCGAAGAGCGTAACTCGATTCTACTATTCGTTTTTTGATCTGGCTAGCCAGAATTGGTCGATGTAATCACGGCCGTCCATCATGCCGTAATTATCTGCGTTTGATCGTCAATTGGAGGTTACCATCGCGTAGAGATCGACGAGTGCTTCGCATCCATGGTGTTCGTTCATGAGATTAATGGCTAGATCGTGCGAATTAATTCGATTAGGTTAAAAAGGAGGCGGTGGCTACTGAATTTTGGGCGACCGGAGATCTCGCTTGGGCTACCGCGTGGGGTCAGTGAAGCATGAGGATGGTCGGCGGCAGGCCAGGGGAGGCGTGGCGCGCTCGTTCGAGCGAGAAGCGGCGGCAATTTTGATGGAGCGTGCAAAGGGTTTTCAGCGTGTTGTGCGTTAGTGGATGGACGCGTGCGTATCTGGAATGCAGATGATGACGTGGAAGAGGAAGGTAAGTGATTGTGTTCCATTTTCTTTTATTTTATTTTTTTGATTTCAATTGCGTTTATCATCATGACTTTTACGTACGATATCCGTTTTACGCGCGGTTTCTTTTATTAGGATCGTATTGAAATTCCGGACTTGACGACGCTGGTTTAGACGAATTCTGAGACGGTCAAATTTTTGGGTTTAAATTGAATTTAAATTCGATTTAAATTCAAAAGGTGAGTGTTTTAACCCACTCACAACTTCTAAAAGTTTTTATGTTTGTTAAATTTATTTTAGATATGAGTAGAAATTTATTTATGATTGTTTGGCATGTTTTGTTCATCATATTTGCTAAATCGCGTTATTTAATTTAACTGTTAATTTATTTTATTTATTGCATATTAATTGACAGTTAGAATTTATTTATTTGCATAGGAACTACTAGTAAACAGTTATAAAATTTATTACTAAATATAAACTGTTAGTTTAATAGTTGATTAAATTTATTTTTGAATACAACCGCCAGTTATTACCTGATATATATTATCAAATATATATTGATATTGAATTATTATTGGATGATGATTGTGATTTGGATGATGGATGATGTTGATGAATGAATGTTTTATTTTATATCATTAAACTGCAAGTTATCATGCATTTTTCGTTTCATTCGGGATTGTGGTTTGAAATGATATACAACCGCAAAATTTTATTTTTAAATTGCGGATTGAAATGATAAATATCCGTATCACTTGACCATAGGATAGAAAATTTTATACAGGCACCGTGGTCTATATATAAATTATTTTAAAGTGATTTTTATGGTTTGGATGGGATACGGTTTATAAAAATTTGATTTTGATATTTTATAAAATATTATTCTTCGATATATATACATATGAAGTTAAAAATTTAAAAATTAAGTTGTGTATAAACCTGTTGAATAAAAATGAAAAATTGAGAAAATGGAATTTGGAAATTTATCTTATATGTTTAAGTTTGGAAATTTTAAGGTATGATATTTATAACTGGATTTTCCAAGATGAATTAAAAATGAAAATTTTAGTATAAAGTAAATTTGAGAAAATATTTAATTGCTAGAAATCGGAGTTTTATTTATGGAATTTATATGAATATTCAAGACTAAATAATAGAATATTAATTGTTGAAAGAAGAAAATCCAACTGTAGTTTTGAAATATTAATACTCCAAATGGATATATATATATATATAGAAATTGAAGGGGTTTTTGGAACTTGAAGTGATATTAAAATTATGGTTTAAACTTTAAATAAAGAAATATATTTGAAAAGCCATGGAAATTATTTTTCTTTACAAAGTAACTTTAAAGTTAAACCATTTATTTTACATTCGTCGAATATCCAAACCATTCAAGTTTTAGAAGTTATGGTTTTAAAATTTTGAATTTCGAAATATTATGCTTTGAAAGTATATTTCAAATATTTGGTTTCCAGATATTTTAAATTTTAAACCAGCATGATTTTGGAAAAGAATTATATTTGGGATAAAATGATATCATATTGTTTGGGTTTAAATTGAAATCGTATTCATAGTTTTGAAATAGAAAATTTTATTCTGGTTTTAAAGTATAAACTATTTTTAAATGACCGCAGTGTTATAATAACGATGGGTTGGCAAAGAGACCGGGATCGGATATGGACGTACTCTCTGTCGATACCGAAAACCACTTTGACTAACCGTGTACGCGGTGGAGATTCCAGAATGAAGTAGGTGGTGACGACGTTTCCTGTAAGGTAAATACGTGGACCCGACTCCCGTGAGTTGGCATAAGGTGGCTAAAACAGGAGTGATTCTCGGGCCAATGAGGTCATACCTCTGATCGGACGCTCCTCTTCGATATTATACTTTGACTTTGGATTGATTCAGTGGCCACTTCTATTTTTGATTTTGGGGGAGTTTGTTCGAGGTGGACGGTAACTCCGGCTACGCGTTTCCACCAGCCCGGATAGCAATTGGTATATCTACCCTAGCATTGCCTAGTTTTGCCATGTCACCTACCATACCGAGCCTTTACTACGAGTTTTGTTTTGTACCATACCTATGGAGTGCCCTCTGACGACGCCCAGTACGGGGGAGATTACGGTACTGTATAGACTATGGGAATATATGCTGTGTTAAGGGCTATATGGGTAACCCCTTAACGCTATTAAAAAGTAAGTTTATTTTATAAATAGACATTATTATAATAGCGCAATATACTACATAGTAAATAGTTTAACGGACCCTTAGGAGATGTAAATCCCAAGCATCTCTTGAGTTACTGTACTCATATTTATTTCTGTTAATTTTACTCACATAAGATCTTTTAGTTCTGACTCGAGTGTTTTTGTCTTTTCAAATTCGCTCGGGTCAGTCCGAGCGTTTCAGGATTTGAGGATTTAGCTCTGGAGGACGAAGACAAAGATTTGTATTACTAGTATCTACTATATTATTTCACTACACCATTTAATTCCGCTGCATTGATAGTATTGGTATGGGTAACTCTGATATTCATTGTACAAGTAAAATAAAATATTTTGTAAAACAGTTTCATGAACTATATATTTGATTATTATATTTTATCCTTCCGCTGTGAGATTCTGTTTTGTTTTATTTCTTCTCTGTTTTTTCTTATTTACCCCATTACAATCCACCCTTCCGTATGGTTTGAATCGTCATGTGTGTTGGTTTAAAGTGTGCGAAAAGGCGGGATGTTACAAATGTATTCATAGGAATTGATAAAATGAAGAAAATTCGATTACAAACCGTGCGAGGTCAGTTTGAATCTTTATCAATGAAATCATCAGAAACAATCGATGATTATTTTTTTCATGGGTTTTATCAATTGTAAACCAATTGAAAAGATATGCAGAAAAAATGGATAACCCTAGAATTTTGATAAAATTTTATGATCTTTGGATTCCAAATTTGACAACATAGTTGTAGCAATTAAAAATTCTAAAGATAAAAACCATGAACATTGGTCAACTCATGGAAATGCTTCAAGCCTATGAAGAAAAATTGAATAGAAAAGTCGAAAAAGAGCTATTAGATCAAGCTCTTCAAATCAAACTCATGACGGGTAATGAAACATAATATATTGAAGAAGACATCTTAATTAATAAGGACAAAAAGGAAAACAACAAAATAAGATAGAATATTACAATGGAAGAGGAAGAAAAAACGAATATTGACATGGAGGAGAATGTTGCATAAGATTCGCCTAAGATAACAGAAGAGGAAGTCATAAGGATTGCAAGTGAAGAGCATAGAAAAACCAATGAAGTGGAAAATGAGACTGCCAAGGAATTAAATATAAAAGAGAATGAAAAAATGAAGATGAAGAGGATAAAATCAACAAAGATGATGCAAATTATGAAGAGCACGAAAGAAAAAGCGAAGAATATGAAGAAGACGTGAACCAATGAGAAAAAATTCTAGAGACCGAAGATGATTTAAAACATGAGCAAAAATACGAAGAAATGAAAATAGAGAATATTAAAGAACCAAAAATAGAATAGTCAGAGAAAAAGTCAAAGAGACATGAGATGAACTCCATGATGGCGAGTACAAATTCGTGAGAAAAGATTATATCCTTTCTCTTACAAATAATCTTATTTTTCTTTCAATGTGGTTTGGAATCTAATGCAAAAGTCAAATTTTGGAAACGCATAAAGAAATTGAGTGGGTCAAAGATTGTAAGATTAAAATTAAAAAAGAATGAAAAGATAACATACATAACTCATTCAAAGTTTATAACACTGGACCAAGATGAAAGTTAAGATGCTTATTTTTTGGAGTATTCTATGGTAAGAAAGGAGGAGAAGTGAATGAGCACCATAACCATTCATGAACTCGCACTGAAGGTCGTGACGTTGGTGAGGTATGTCAAAATAATGAAGAAAGTTTGGATAATTTCTTTATTCCTACCGAAGCACGTAAAATACAAAGATTGGAAAATTTACTCGGGATTATAAAACCAAATTTACAGCGATGTTGGAAATAAACTTTTTTTGGAAACACTGATTATGTTGACAATTATAATCTTTGTATTTATGAAAATATCAAATTATGAATGAAGAAAATCTAGACTTATCAAATATGTAATTTAGAGAATTCTAGAAAATTCTTTGTTAAGAAAAATCTTGCAAATAGAATATTGAAGGAAAGTGCATAAAAAGAAACGTTCAGAGAATATACTCCATTATAAATTGAGATGTGCTCTCTCATTTGATGTATTCAAGCAAGTAAATGTAATTGTATGTAAGAAAAAAAGAAAAGTGGAAAGAAAATAAAGCTTATTTCCTCCTTTACAAAATATTTTCTCAATCCACATTAGCAAATTAGGAGTTACTACTCCCTCCTCCTTCTTCTTATAGAAATTACCTAATATTGTATTAGTGCGTGAAGATCTTTTTAAAATTCTAAAAGTTAGAAATTAAAATAGAGTTAACTGAAAGAATAATTTCATGGATATCAGCTATGGGGTCTTTAACTAAATTCTATGGCTTAGTAGACGCAGTAAACATTTCATTATCTTTATTGTTGAAGCCTTCGTGTTCAATTTGTCTGTTAGTACCACATGCATGGATTTTGATAACTATTATAGTGAAATAAAATCAAAGTTTTGGGCAGTGAAAGCAGAGCACTCAATAATCTAGTTTGTCGACAATCTCAACAATTCCAATCCAACAAAGTGAATAAATAGAAAAATAAAAGAGCACAAATTATAAATAAAAGATAGAAAGGAAAGAACACACCGATATAACGAGGTTCATCTATGCCTATATCCTCGGTCCCAACATCCATTGTTACGTCTTTATTTCAAGAGGGAGTAAAATATGAGAAGAAAACAAATCACTCAATATAAATTTCTCAACCTACAATAGATACACAAATATGGATCTTATTAAAGATATTTTATGGAAAACTCTCTTGTTGTCTTGTATTGATAAAAGATGAGCAAAAGTTTTCATATTTATAGGAGCAAGAATGAAAATTGCCTAGGAGATAAGGATGAAATATTTCTAGATTCGTTTGATTTGATTTCAATATAAATCTGGCATATTTGTGTTTGGTTCCACATATATCTTTATTTGATTTAAAATCTATTATGATATTAATTGATTTTCTTTCCAATTTATTTCTCGTATTTGGCTGATTGCAGTAATCAATTAATATCTTCTCCATAATAAATTTGGAATAGATTAAAATCATTCAAATTTAACACTCCTCGTCGATCTAAATATACTCATCAATCAACAAAGTTGGTTGTTGGGTCAGCATCTCATGGCGCTAAGTATCTCGTATTACACTAATCAAATTTGTGCAATGCTCAAATCTACCCTTTGAAACAAACTTTGTCAACATACCGGCTGGATTATCTTCTATGTGAATCTTTGATAGCTTCATCTTATTTCTCTCTTCTTCAAGCATGAGAAAGAAACTCCTAACATCAATGCGCTTTGTCCGTGAGATGGAGGTTTGATTCTGAACAAGATGAATGGCGCTCCGACTATCTGAAAACAACTCCACCGTGTTCTGCATCGTTGGTAAATCATCCAAAAGCTGGAACAAATACATTCCTTTCTTGGTCGCTTCCATAGTAGAAATAAGCTCAACCTCAGTGGTTGATGAAGCTACAATGGATTGTTGCTTAGATCTCTAAGAAATCGGGTCTAGCCAAGTGTATAAACATAGCCCAACATCGATTTTCTACCATCACTATACCTATCATAATCTAAATCACAACAACCCCTTAGAGTTACGTCATCACCTCCAAACAACAAGCCAATATCATAAGTGCCTCTCAAATATCGTAGAATCTGCTTAACCGCTTGCCAATGAGTCTTGCCTGGGTTAGACATGTATCTACTAACAACACTAACCACATGAGCTAAATCAGGCCTTATGCATACCATAGCATACATAAGGTTTCCAACTGCACTAGAGTAAGGAATATTTGCCATATCCCTTTTGTCTTCATCCGATGTGGGACATAAACCTCTGAATAGTTGAAATTGAAAGCCTAATGGAGTAACCACGGGTTAGCTTTCTCCATATCAAATCGAGGTTGGACTTTCTCGATATACCGAGTTTAAGTTAGCCCCAAAACTCTTTGCTTTCCATCTCTCTGAATTTCCACCCGAAAAAATCTCTGTGCATATCCTAGATCTTTCATATCAAATCCTTGAGCTCCATCTTCAACTCCAAATCCTTGTCATGCTCTTAGAAGCTATCAACATATCATCGATATAAATCAACAAATAGATGAAGTCTTCGTTACACTTCTTAAGTTGGTCCTTAAAGCTTCTAGAGTAACCATGCAATATCATAAACTTGTTAAATTTCTTATACCACTATCTAGGAGACTGTTTTATACCATAAAGAGATTTGTTAAGCTTACAAACATGATTGGACCCGTTGGTGTCAATGAACCCCTCTGGCTGTTGTAGGTAAATGCTCGAAGTCATCATGAAATAATGCTGTCTTGGCATCTAATTATTCCAACTCCATGTCAAAGTGGGAAACCAATGCCAAAAGAATGAGAGTGGAAGCGTGTTTGACAACTGAAGGAAATATATCATTTAACTCCCCAATTTTCCTCTAAACATAACCCTTCACCATTAATCTCGCCATGTACCTCAAGTCACCATTGCCGCCGTCTTTCACCTTATAGATCCACTTACATCCAATTACTCTCTTGCCAGAAGGAAGTGGCACTAAATCCCAAGTCTGATTGTTCGGCAAAGACTCAATTTCCTCCTCCGTAGCTACTAACCAACTAGAACTATCAAATGAACTAATGGCATCTCTATAATCACTGAGCTCATCATGAAATATGCTTAATGCATAGGCTGCCATGTTATCAAAGTCAATGTCTTTAATGCTTAATCTTATAAAATCATCAAACCATCTAGGTCTTTTCCTATCCATGATTGGTCAAGTAATCTCTCTCTCTCTCTCTCTATATATATATATACACGCCAAAAGGCAAATCTCAACACGCCAGTGTAGGCAATGAAAATCTCAAAAGAACTCCCAAGAGTCCAAAAATCCTAAAGTAATCGCCATCGAATGGTTCAAAGGACCGATTCCAAAACGACGACACACAAGGGTAAAAATCATCTCAAAAAGGTTTTTCACGTGCTATTTTTGAGATTTGCCTTTTGGCGTTGTATGAGATTTTTATCTCTTTGTCGACATTTGCCTTATGGCTTATGTCGAGATGGCTTTTGCTTATGTTTTCTTGGAGTTTCCGATATGGCGGGTTTGGGAATTACTCTTTTAGGAGTTTACATTTTGCTATTCCCTAAACCATTCTTATTGATTTATGATTGGCGATGATATGAGGCATGCTACATTTTAGCGATTCATGAGATGTTGTGTTTTATGCTTATTGAAGCAATAGTGTTTTATCACCTAATATAACCATATATGCCATACATGTTCTGTATCCCCCATATGACTATAGTCTGCTTTCTTATGGTTTCTTCTTGTTTAAGAAGAATATCACTATGTTCTTATGCTCTATTATTCTACTTCACCTTTTACTGATTCGTTTAGCTAGACTGACCCGTGTATTTTATACTCGGGTCAGACCGAGATGTTTCAGGTTAGGAACTTTTGGACTTAGCATATTCTGCTTCTGCATGGACTATTCTGCTAGCTCTTTTTGTTATAGCCTTTTATGTAGTCCTTTTTGGTTTGCTACTCTGATATGTATGTCCTTTTGACACGTGTTTGTACTGTGGTCGTCATACCACATATGTGATGTATTATTTTGTATACTTTGTGATGTATCTGTGTATGTGTGTATCTATGGAATTATCTACAGTTCTGTGATGTGTTTTACATTTGAGTTATTGTATTTTGTTCTGATAGATCCTATAGCCACCTATGGCTTTGTAAGTATTTATTGGATATGTCGATCCACTTGAATCAGGAAAAAAATGGCATTGTCGACGTATTCAATAGATATTTAAGACAAGGCTATAGATGGTCGCTCCTATCCAGCCATATTCTCTGCATTAGCAGACAATATTACCCAGTAATGCTCTTTGTTAATGTGGGTCTCGGGGATTTGATCTCCATTTTGAGATTGGTCCTCTGTCCTTTCCTCATCAACCACGATGTCATCGAAAATACCATTTTTACTTGTATGGAAGTCTATGATCTACTTTTTGTTTGGTACTCTGAATTTGTCCTCTCAACATCGTCATTAAGTGAATAAGAAGGCTCCACCTCCAACATAGCCTTTTCATCAAATATAACATACCTGCTAGTAACATTTTTCTACGTAGTAGGACACCATAAGTTATAACCTTAACTCCTCTCCTATAGCCAAGAAAAATACACTTGCACGATCTTGGATCCAACTTCCCTTTGTTCTCGTGCACGTAAGCTGGACAAGAAAACACTTTGAGAAAAGTATATGAGGCTCACCCTTCCATACTTCTTTATGAATCTTCATATCTATGGCAGTAGAAGGTGTACGATTGATGAGAAAAACCACCATAGATAATACTTCTGCCTAGAACCTATTCTTTAATCTAGCGGCCAGACATAAGCAATGATTTCTTTCTAACAAAGTCCAATTCATCTTCTCTGTAACTCCATTTAACTGAGAGTCCCCTGGTGGTGTAATGCCTTTTGGTTTCCTCAAACTCACAAAATTGGGTGAATTTTTGAGAAGTTAATTCACCCCCATTATCTGAACAAAGAATCTTTACTATTCTTCCAGACTGCTTCTCTATAAGAGATTTCCAACTTTAAAACCTATTAAAAGTTTCATCCTTGGACTTTATAAATCAAACCCATATCCTCCAAGAATAATCATCTACAATGGAACAAAATACCCGACTCCTCCAAAAGATAGGCATGATGTAGGGCCCCAAACATCAATGTGAACATACTCTAAAAAATCTTTAGACTTATGATCTGCAACGCCAAAAGAAACCTTCATTTTATTTCCAAGTACACATGTAATGACCAACAAATCCGTACCCTCTAAACAGACAACAAACCATGCATGTCGACCCAGAGCGAACAGAATTGCAGATAATCATGATAAATAAAAGAGAGGGTGAGAAGAAAGAGAGAAGAAAAAAGAAGAGAAGAGAAGAAGAAGAGAGAAACATAACCAAAAAATAAAGAATTTCACATTGCAGTGGAATAATATATGATATAGGTGAATAATCTTTACAAAAGAGAAACTGTAATATACATACATCAATATCAAAGTACACGAATAAACAATTATCAGCTTGGAAAATATAATAACATATCCTCACAAATGCTGCTATTTTGCAACAATCATACTGCAAAGCAGCGAAAAAATAAATAGATACGTGTGTACGATATGAAGGTCTCCAGTTGCCTGCTGAAGCTCCAAAAGCACTAAATATAAACCTGTACATATATACGGTCTGACCCGAGCATTGAAAGGGAAGAACGCCCGGATCAGTCTGGTAAACCAGCGTGAGAAAAACACATCTCAACTAAATTTATAAATCTATCAAAACTTTTCCTTTATCAAAACAAAAGGTATCTCGTAAGACCACGTCCACACATAAACACAGATGAGTTTTTACCTTACGATAACCAAACCATTTCATATCAAATCTTGTTGTATTATAATAGTGTCATTATACAAATAATAATCAATATAGCTGAAATTGTTACATTATTAAATTCCAGCGACACTAGGCTCTACAATCAAAATGGCAGGCACGCAGTGGATTTTGAATTCTATACAAATGACAAAGTGAAGGGACTACCTTTCCGAAACTCGGTACACCTCTAAAGGGATATACTTAGGGTCCAGATATTGGGCGCCTAAACCAACACAAGACCAGCCTACCACACGTTGGATAGTACCAATACATGTCATCACTCTGGTCGTTACCGACCTTAAATCCATGGCCACAAGCATACATCAATAATAATCAACTGCACGACGTCATAGTGTGTAAAGATATATCTAGAAGAGCGATTATATCTCCTAGTGGAAGCCACCCATTTTAGCCTTGCTGCTTCTATCCCTGTTTCGGTTATTTTTTAGGGAGAGACTAAAAGAGGTATCGATTACCTTTCACATATCATATCATCATAACAATCTTTGAATGCCACATTGACATTCTCGTTGACTACTAATTTCCTTCCACAAAAATACAACCCTTGAGCTCGTATGTCTCAAGGAGGGTGTTAAACTAAAAGAAGTTGCCTTCCCCGCCACCACATGATGTACGTTCCTAAAAACCAATGTACGTAATCTTAGAAATGCAATGTCAAACACTCATCCATACAATTGTCCAGGAACAGGACAAATCGAAGGTACTCTCCTACCACATCCTATAGAATCAGTAGCGACAACCATTACAATGGATATTTCATAATGAGGAGACTACTTCTACTATATGCATATTGGGATTTTAACCCCAAATGATCAACATGCAGTCCTTCACTATGAAAATCCTAAATATCAATATCACCGACCAACCTGTACAATCGTCACATATATGTTGGTCCAAAGTGATTTTCGGATATACCAATCTCGAACTCTTCGCATCAACAATGCAAAAGCATTTCTCAACCTCATACAGAAACCAAGTCTCGTAACATTATCACTTCTCCAACTTTCAACTTGATAACCTTCAGCCAAGAAAGAAGCTCGACATATTGGAGTAATCACTCCACACTACACGAATCAATATCCTCAACACAAACGATTATCAAGCCTACATAGTCAGTTACGTACTAAATGCAGGACTAATTAGTTTCTACATCAGGTTGAGAAACTAAAATGGCCAAATTTGATAGTCAGTTATTTAACTGTCAAAGCAACAAAAAAATCTAGTGCATAAGCAGTCACTGGGCCTAATTTTATTAATCATTTATAAATCAAATCACTTTCCAATTACTTCAAAATATCTTTAAAAAATAATATTCAAAACCATTTCACTTATTGGATATTTGGAAAACATTTTCGTTACTTATTTTAATAATAAGTGAATTCACAAATCATTTTATTTTCAACACTTAGAAAATATTTCATATACTTAAATCAATGATTATGTACGTATATATGCAAAATCTTTAAGGAAAACATTTTTCAACACACATTTAATTTGGGTCAAAATGAATGTTGCATAAAACATCGTTACGACAACCCAAAAATACTAGTATAGGGATTTAACTAACTATTTTAAAATATCTCTTTTCAAAAATCATTTACTATAACAATAGTGTTACATTCCATGCCTTCCTTACTTTTTAGAAAACGTCTATTTCAACAAAAAATGTTGAAATCAATGTTTTCAATACACAACACATTTCAAAACACTTTTCCAAACCTTTTATTCTCCATTTATAAATATCACTTGCAAAACATTTGCTTAATAGATTATCCACTTTAAAAACGTGTATATAATTTCTTTATAAACTTTCATATTTAACTTATCAAATAAGTCGATTTCACCTTTATAAAACAATGATATATATCTTGTTTCTTTTTTTATAAAAATTCTATTTTGTATAACACTTATATATTTATAAAATTCCATTTTATAGATCCATTCTTTTCTGAATTTCATTTGCTATAAAAATCCAATTATAACTCTTTTGACAAAAATCTAATTTAATTATATAAATCCATTCATAAAATATTGAATTCAAATCCAATATAAAATATTGGTTTCAAATCCGATTATAATTCCATTTACAAAACGACTTCAAATTCTTTTACTAAACATTTAAAAATTTCAATTTTAAATAAATTTATTATTTATAAAAATATCACCTTTAAATCTTTTCATATAAACTTGTTCAAAAATCTATTTTCAAAGTATTTCCCAAAACTATATTTTGAAAACATAAAAAATCCTTACTTTTTATTAAAAAAAACTACTTTGCTTTCAAAATAAATTAGAAATCATTAAAACATATTTATTTCCAAAAAGCACTTCGAAAACCTTCTACATTCAAAATCACCAATTTTAGTACTTCCAAAAATATCGAAAACAAGGCCCAATGCTACCATAACATTAAATAAATCAATCATATCAAAAACATTATTATAACATCCAAACATCATATATCATCATATATATGAAAATAAATCAACAGTGCTGAGAAATCCTGTTGCATCCCTCCAACCTATACCCTGCTACAAATATGCATATGAGATTATGTACAATGTCTGTTTCGGTGAAGACATACATACAAAGGGTCATCCGCTCAAACACAGAAATGTAAAGGGTCTCATCTGCTCCAATAGGTAGGAATATATTCAACTACTAACTACTATATCATAACGTTCACATATGTAGATACATACATACTTACACACACAAACACACACACACACACATCAAAACAACATAATAAAAATATTCCCACTTATATAAAAACATAAGCGGTTAGAAAGAGTGAATTTTACTCACATTGCCTACAGTCATCGTTGCAGCGTTTTATTTCGATTAAAATTGAACATATGTTTAATTTTGATCAAAATTTTCAACAGCTCCAAATTCATTCAAACCAGCTCTAAAATGTAGTGCTCGACAACACGAATCCAACGTAATTCGTTTCGTTTGATTTGAACCTCCTACGAATGAATTACGAATTTATTAACATCGAATTAATTAATTAATTAAATAGTTAATCAATAAATTAATCACCCTAATTAAACCAAACTAATCTCACCCTTAATCCCGCTTAAACCTTCTTCCTACAAAACGCGAGCGAACCCATCCTCCCTCCGCCTTTCACGCTGCCGCACATCACCATGGATGACCAGAGCATCACCGAAGCAACCTGCCGACTCGCCTGAACCCCTACTCCACTCCAGCACCCATGGCGACCCCCTAATCACCTTCGTCCCCTCGTATTTCATGCACGAACGCATGACCAATGTGGGCCTGCTACCTTGATCATCGCAAGATAGTTGATCATAGCGGTATGGACGTGAAGAGCTCGACAAGCTTGAAAATATTACTGTTGAACGTTTTCCTTGATTATGGCTGGATCGTGAGTTATTGAGGAGGAAAGGTCGGAGATTTTCGGTCATTGAATTCATTAGTGGTGGCTATGACCTAATTGCTCTAGGGTTTGGGAATGCAGGTGCTCATATAGGCAACGTTTCGAAACACTATTCATGCAAAATATTTTCGAACTCCAAACAAAGCGTGCCACCTGGCGTTTATAAGGTTTTACCTCTATTCCGAACACAGTGAAATATACTCCGAGAGCCAATTCCATCGTATTTGGAAGATAGATTTTCAAAATCAATTTATTTTAAATAAAATTTACTTAAACAAATTCCTAGACGTTTTTAATTTGCAAGATCAAACCGTAAGTCAAATCGACACGAAATTTGAAATCCTATAATAATATAACATTACAGATCCAATGAAACTGGGTTCATCGAAATCTGAGATAGTGTCAAAAATGATTATTTTCCATGTATTACTTAAATATCAAAATTTTCCAATTTTTTTAAATTAACTTTTATTTATTAAAAGTTTACTAACTCCATTCAAATTCAAATTGGATTTAAAATAACGTAAGAAATCATTTTTATTCACATTAGATTCATTATTTAATTAATTAAATGATTCAACTTATAATGTTCGTTTTTCAATATTTAAATTCAATTAAATATTCTAAATTCAAACGACTGGAAAACAGGGTCTTACAATGCATCCTTCACAAAAGTCAAGTCTTGAACAATAAATACCGTCAATCAAACCTCACTTTCTCAACACTTTCAAACCGTGCTCTCCAATGTGTCCAATACGAAAATGCCACAACATTATAGAATCAGAATCAACAGAATGAACAACCAAAGTAGACTCTACAATAACATTGGTACCCTTCAGCAAATAAAGGTTTCCAGCTTTTACTCCTTTCATCACTATCAATGAGCCATTTGTAATTTTCAATGAATCCTTTTCTATTACACACCACAAGCCAAGATTGCACAATGCTCCAATCCGAAACTACGCCTCAAATCACGCACATGCCTAACATCACACAAAGAACGAACAACACCATCAAACATCATGTTCTTCACCGTTCCAATACCAATCATGTGAAAAGTAGCATTATTTCCCATAAGAACCTCTCCTCCATCAAACTGATGATAAGTGGAAAAAGAGTGTCTATCAGGTGTCATATAATAGGATGCTCCAGAGTTAATAATCCACATAGTATTCTTTATAGAAGAGGAAGAAGCTGTAAAAATGACATTATCACTCTCTGAATATGATGTCTCTGCTGTAGTAGCTGAAGCATTTTAGGTAATGGCTTTGTGTTTATTCTCCAACATGGGGCAACTTGTAATATAATGTCCAGATCTTCTCAGTAATGACAAAATCCCTTGGATCTCCACTTGGTTGAGATCTTGACTTGGCATTATCTTCACCATATTTGGATCTACGCTTACTTCTTCCCCATTGCGCAATAAAGCTTTTGGAATCATTCTCAATGCTCATGTTTGATAACTTTCCCTTCAATATCCCATTATGGAAAATTTGTCTTCACATGCTTCAAGTAAATAAAAGAGCACCCATATATCATAGAGTTAACAAATGTGTTATACTCCACAGACAAAGAACATAAAAGAATGACAGTTTGTGCTTCATCCTTAATATTTTACCTTAGCTGCTCGAAGATTCATAAAAAGTGTATTTAGGGCATCCACGTGAGCTAATACATTGGTTCAAGGCTTATTCTTGAACGATTAAAGTTTTTCTTGTAGGATGATGCGGTTGGTGAGAGACTTGTCATAGAACTTTTTTGAAGAGCATCCCATAATTCCTTAGCAGTTTTTACATGAGAAAACTCTTTTAGTATTTCACCAAAAAGGCTAAGTTGGATGGTAGTAAGAGCATCCTCTTCCAATTCCTTAATCTCTTTAGGTGCTAGTTTCTTCATTTTGTTTGGATCTGAGTCAACCTTAAAAGTTCTCTCTTTCTTCAACACCACTTCCATCTTCATCATCCATGTACCATAATCTCCATTTCCATCAAATATAAAGACTCCATAATTGGTAGAGCTTCTACCAGTGCTATTCTTTATAGAATTAGACACAGTTGAAATAGTCTTGAAATAGAACAACAAGCCCTGATACCATACTATAGTGGAAAAAATAGAGTTTTGGGCAGCGTAAGTAGAACACCCAATAATCTAGTCCGTGGACAATCTCAACTATTCCAATCCAACAAAGAGAATAAAAAGAAAAAGCAAAGAGCACAAATTATGGATAAAAGATAGAAAGGAAAGAACACACCGATATAACGTGGTTCAGTTATGCCTAAGTCCTCGGTCTCAGCAACCATTGTTACTTCTTCACTTCAAGAGGGAGTACAATATGGGAAGAAAACAAATCACTAAATATAAATTTCTCATCCTACAATAGATACAGAAATAGAGATCCTATTGAAGATATTTTGTAGAGAACTCTCTTGTTGTCTTATATTGATAAAAGATGAGCAAAAGTCTTCATATTTATAGGAGCAAGAATGTAGATTTCCTTCGAGATAAGGATGAAATGTTTTCAAATTTGCTTGATTAGATTTCAACACAAATCTAGCATTTTTTTGTTTATTTCCACATATATCTTTATTTTATTGATTCCCCAAATCAATTAAAGTCTATTATGATATTAATTGATTCTCTTTCCAATTTGTTTCCCATATTTAACTGATTACAGGAATCAATTAATATATTTTCCCTAATAAATTTGGAATAGGTTTAAATTGTACAAATTTAACATCCCACCTCGATTTAAATATATTCATCAATCAACAAAATTGGTTGTTGGGCTAGCGCCCAATGGCGCTAAGTATCTCGTGTCACACTAATCAAGTTTGAGCAATGCTCAAACTTTCCCTTTGGAACCAACTTTTTCAACATATCAGCTGGATTGTCTTTTGTGTGTATTTTTGATAGCTACATCTTATTTCTCTCTTCTTCAAGCATTAGAAAGAAAATCCTAGCATCAATGTGCTTTGTCCGTGAGCTGTAGGCATGATTCTCAATAAGATGAATGACACTCTGACTATCCGAAAACAACTCCACACTCTTCTGGATCATTTATAAATCATCCAAAAGCTACAACAAATACAACCCTTTCTTGGTCGCTTCCATAATAGAAATAGGCTCCACCTTATTGGTTGATAATACTATAATGGACTGTAGCTTCGATCTTCAAGAAATATGGCCTATGCTAAGTGTACAAACATAGCCCAAAATCGATTTCCTATCATCTCTATCCCCAACATAATCTAAATCACAATAACCTCTTAGAGTTATGTCGCTACCTCGAAACAACAAAACTAATATCAGAAGTGCCTCTCAAATATCGTTGAATCTGCTTTACCGCTTGCCAATGAGTCTTGTCTGTGTTAGACTTGTATCTTCTAAGAGCATCGACCGCATGAACTAAATCAGGCCTTATGCATGACATTACATGCATAAGGCTTCCAACTGCACTGGAGTAAGAAATATTAGCCATATCCCTTTTGTCTTCATTCGATGTGGGAACTAAACCCTTGGACAGTTGAAATTGAAAGCCTAATGGAGTAGCCACATGTTTATGTTTCTCCATACCAAATTGAGATAGAATTTTCTTGATTTACCGAGATTGGGTTAGCCTCAAAACTCTTTACATCTATCCCTTTGAATTTCTATCCATTAAATTTTCTATGCATTTCCGAAATCTTTCATATCAAACTCCTTGCTAAGCTCCATCTTCAAGTCTGCAATCCTAGTCATACTCTTAAAAGCTATTAACATATCATCAACATAAAGCAACAAACAGATGATGTCTTCATTACACTTCTTAAAATAGACACATTCATCCTTAAAGCTTCTAAAGCAACCATGTGAGATCATAAAATTATCAAAGTTCTTATACCACTGTCTAGGAGAATGTTATAAACCATAAAGAGATTTGTCAAGCTTACAAACATGACTGGGCCTTCTGCTATCAGTGAACCCCTCTTGTTGCTGTAGGTAAATGTCTTCCTCGAGGTCACCATGCAAAAATTATGCCTTGACATCTAATTTTTCCAATTCCATGTCAAAGTGGGAAAATAATGCCAAAAGAATGTGAATAGAAGTGTGTCTGACAACTTGAGAAATAGTATCATGGAACTCCACACCTTTCCTCTGAACATAACCCTTCGTCATTAATCTCACCTTATAACTCAAGTCACCATTGCCGCCGTCTTTCACCTTATAGATCCACTTACATCCAATTGCTCTCTTGTTGGAATGAAGTGGCACTAAATCCCAAGTGTTTTTTGTGCGCAAAGACATAATTTCCTCCCCTATAGAAAATAACCAAATGAAATTATCAACTGAACTAACGACATCTCTAAAGTCCCTGGGCTCATCATGAAATATGCTTAATGCATAGGCTGTCATGTCATCAAAGTCAATGTCTTCAATGCTTAATCCCACAAAATCATCAAGCCATCAGGGTCTTTTCCTCTCTTTGATTGGTCGAGTTTAAATTTGAGCTCCATGATTAGATAGATTGTAACGACCCAAAATTTCGACCTTGAGAATTCGACACTAATACATTCACTATAGAAGTGTCGAGAAATCGAATGCCGGAAATTTCAAATTGTTAAAGAAAAGAAGAAAGAAGGAAGAAGAACAGAAAACAACAATATCTCACATTCGCAGCGGATTAAATATAACAAAAATGATAGCATTTTACAAAGAAAATCTTTAATTGTTACTTTACATACAATTCATCAGAGTTACAACCATTACAAATAGACTAGACAGTTATATCAAACTGTCCCAGACTACTATCAATACAACTCTAATACACAGCGGTGAACTCCATACGTTCCTACCATCCAGCTTGCCTTCTGAGCTCCAAAACGTCCTAACCTGAAAATCTGTAATACTCGGTCTGACCCGAGTATTACATCAAAGTAACACGCGGGTCAGGCTAGAAATCAGCGTGAGTAAACCCATCAAACATGAAATACCAATGCATAAAACTTATTTGAAACCCGTGGTAACTCGTACCATATTACGAATTCTTTTCTTGTTAAAGCCAATCACTTATTTCACAAACAATCACTAAGTACCCTTACTTAGTTTCAATGGTCTAGTTTACTTAAATATTCCATCCCAGCCTATTGATTTCATATACCAAATCTATAAAGAATATTTGTAGATTGCAAATCTAAGTGGTTTCAGATATTTACCCATACCCGATCCCGGTCTCTTCGAATCCAAAATTATTCTTTAAGCCAAATGTTTAAGTTTAAACAATATAATCAATATTCAGGATTTCATATTCACCCAACAATCCATTTAAGATATATAACCCACAATAACATAGTTCAACCAAAATATCTCATATCACAAAAACAGCACAAATCACATATCAGAGATATCAAATAATCAAAGTCATTCAATATATTTCAATCATCTGTAAGCAAGACTAATTAGTCAGACCATTTTAATCAATTTAATTAAATTAAATTAATTAATTCAATCATATTCAATCCTGCTTACTTATCAATAATTAATTTCAAACCAATTAATTAATCATCCTTTAATTATCATATTTAATTAAGTAATTGCCTTTAATTAATTACACAAATTAATTATCCTTTAAACATTCATATTACTTAACCTTTAATTACTCTTATTAACAATAATTTATTACATTGATCCTTAATTAATTACTCTAATTAATTATTCTATAATTACTTCCATTGATTAATTATCCTTTAATTAATCACATTCATTAATTTAACTAGCCCTTTAATTAATTTCCTTAATTAATCAATCCTTTAAATAATTACACTAAGTAATTAACCCTTAATTACTTCCATTAAGTAATTCCCTTTAATTACTTATATTAAGTAATTATCATTTAATAAATCATATTTGGTAATTACCCATTAATTACCCTCCTTAATTAAGTAATTATTCTTGATTAATCACTTAAATTAACTATCCTTGAATTATCACTTTAATTAACTTAAGATAATCTATTATCATAATTAATTACTTAATCATTATTAAATATTGTTTGAAAATCACATAGAAATATAATAAAATAATTAATTTATTATATAACTATTTTAAACCAAACATTTTAAATTCAAAAACATTTGATTTATAATTTTATACTTCAAACTTGTTCTAATATTTAACCTTGAAACCTTGCTAACACTATTTTACTTTGAAGGCCTTCATTTCTTTGCTTTTTAAAACTTGTTTTAACAAATTTACTTTTACTTTAAACCTGCATTCCTTGTTTCTACTATTACCTGGTCATGTTCTTTTTAAACATAAAAAAAATCTGGCATAAATTTTACTTCCAAATTTTCAAAAACCTGTTAACTTAAAAACCCGGCAGTAAACAAACAGACTCGAGCCTCTCCACACAACTTCCCGACAAAAACTCAAGCCAAACCCTTCTTTTCTCATGCACGAGCCCGGGACTAACCCTCCTTCTCTAATCCCTGAAATCAACAGACATGAGAACAACCCCGTGCACGTGCACACGCGACTAGACCCCCTCCAACCATTTTGTTGACCATCCACAAGTCGACGATCCTCCCTTGAGCCAACCTATCCACTCAGAACCACAACATCGTCGGTAAACAAAATCGAACCTTTGAGCACCTACAGAAAAAAACAATCTCAGACTATAACACCTCGCACCGCCACCGTTGATCACCAGACACCACGTCGACGGACCCAATCCTTCAGCAGAGCCTCACGCTCCTAATTCACCTACCCCGACCAAGTCCACTGCGTCTACGAACTCGGAATTGCCTCACAAAACCCTCGACCAACCCAAGCTTAAAACCCTAAATCTCTACCGCCGCACCTCCACGACGTCAGAGAATTTGAGCCACCATTTTTACCGTAATTCCCATCTTTCCAGCCTTCTTCTGACACAACTCGAGCCCTCGAAGTGGAGAAGTTCACCAGAAAAGCCTCATAACCCATTTTTCGATCATCCGTAAGTTACTCACTCAATCAAGTATTAAAAATCTGGAATTAACTCTTAAATTCATGTTTTTTGGTAACAAAGCAGATTATAAACCTGGAAACATAAATTGTTTAGGTCGAGAATTTGATATGTTTGCAATTTCCACTGTCATCCTTAACTTCCAGATAGTTTTCAAAATTATTATGCTTAAATCTATGTTTAAAACCTTGTTTATGTTTAAACAAACAAATCTTATTTGAACTCCGCAGCCTATAAGAGATTACAAGAGAAGATTTTGAATTTTTGATTTATATTTAAACCTTCAAATATAAAACAGAGAGTTCTATATGTATGAAGACATGCATACTTTACACTTCATATTTTTAAACATGCAAACATAATTTCATTCATGCAAAACAACTAACACATCATCTTTCCAAACATCATTCACATGCATCAGATTCAAACGGTTTTTAAGCTGGTTTTACTCACCTTTAATATTTGAAACAGAGGAAGCCTGTATTAGTTTTGAAAACTTTTGATCTGGAATTCGGACTTGATGATGATCTGATCTGCTCTAGTTTTGCTAGATTTAGTTGAAGATGAAATCTTGTTTTACTGAGATAATTGCTACAGGTTGTTGAAAGAGTTGATTGTTGTTTTCGAATTTTCTTTCTTTCTTCTTATTTTTCTTCTATTTACAGGCTTGTTTTTTTACTTGTTTCTTTGATAAAGAAGATAAAATAAAAATGAGAAAGGAGTAGAAATGTATATATATCTTATTTTATCTTTTATTTATTATTTAAAAACAAAAACAAAAGAATGACACTTGTTAAATTTTCTTACAAATGTCATTTGCATGTTATAATATGGTTCACATTTGTTATATTGAAAGAACCTATGTTTACATTCGTAATTATGTACACATATTATTTACATTTGTAATCTCCATGTTTTTATATGTATTTATATAATATTTCAAATTTTTTTTAATATTTATAAATGTCTAAATATGTTTTTAATATTTTTTTATATTATAAATTTGCTCTTATATAAATGTCTTATATTTTAATGTTTAAACTTTCTCTTAAATTAATCTTAATTATATTTATTCTTTCTCTTTTATTTATTTATATATAACTTAAAAGAAAATGATGTTTTTTCCAATTGTAAACTTATAAATAATTTATATAAATATACTAGTTTTTAAAACATAGAGTTTTTAAATCCAATTTATTTCTAAGATGTTTACAATTGAATTTCAAATCCAGATTTTATTTACTACAATATTTATTTAATAAGGCAATCATGACTTATTAAAAGATTTTGAAAATTCCAAATCGCACTATTCTATAAATATCTTATATATGAATGGTAACAATCATAATTTATTTTTCTTTAGAATAGAAATTTATTTTATTTGAATTTATTTTGTTCAATAAAATAAATATCTCAATGGTAAAATCAGTAAATTACCAAATTACCAATTGTCCAAAAATCTAGGTTATCACATTCCTCCCCCTTTGTATCTTTTCGTCTTCGAAAAGGAACGAAACCAGAATTTTAATTATATTGCTAATTATCAGTTAAATTATCCTTTAAGCATTTTGAAATCTCAATTCCCATTATTTAAAATTTTTAAAGCACCTTTAAAATCTTCATAATATTGCCAAAATTGCTTCTATAAAAATACTTTTTATAACTCGATGTCTCAACAAGTCCATCCTCGTTCTCATAGAAATTCGGTCATACGTTGATCAGGTGTAAGACTGAAAATCTGTAAGTACTTAGTAGACCCATTTTCAACACCCAGTAAAAATACTTAGAAAATATTTTAGTGAAAATATAGATAACGTTTCTGAAAACAGAGGAAATATCTTTGGTGAGAATGCTCTGGAAATCATCACCCCCTCTATGGTCGTAGTCAACCCGATGGTTACGTTGTCATCCCGGCAAAATCCATAGATAACTTGTAGGCACTCCGCGCCCCTCGATTATGCCATGGTACCTGCCACAGATCGCAGTTACCTCTTGGGTTACGTTGCCATTACGGCAAAAGTCCATGTAACTGTATGCATCAGCGCCCTCGATTTTCACTACCAAATGAAACTTCTCCACTCCCACATAGATCGCAGACTACATCAGTCAAGTCCCACTATAGCCTTAGGCTCTCACGACCTCTCGACTTTTGCTATGTCTCCATAGGTCGTAGTCTACTGATGTTACGTTGCCATTGCGGCAAAATCAAACGTAGACTGTTGGCTCTCACGGCACATATGACTTTCGTTATGGTCCATAGTAGATCACAGTGACATCGAGTTACACCGTCGTCACAGCATAACCCAAATGTCTCTGTAAGCATCAGCGCCCTCGACTTTTTCTACCCACTACACATAAACCTCAGGAACTTTAGTTTGTCCGGACTTCCTCCCAAGATTCAATTTAGAGCCTCCCCCTTAGGGATCAAGGCAGACCCACCCTGTGGATCTCCTAATGAAGTACATTCCAATGGAAGCGCCTTTTTCCCTAGAGCCAATCTCAAAACACTTTGTACTATGCACTTATAGTATCTTTCAAATCATACCCTTTATGATTTACATCAAAATCTCCTTTACACAAAATCGATATCTCAAATCGATAGTTCCAAACTTGGCTTTCCAAACTCCCAAAATTTAATCTTCCTAAAATCAAAATCCTTTTCCAAATCCATAGGTTCCAAAACCCTTTTCCCAAAATCATTCTCATAAAACCATTTATACACACACACACACAAAACTTATCCTTTCCAACTTGAAAATAATCTTTGGATCACTTATATAGATTCCCCTTTTATACTTCAATTCTTATCTCAATTGGTATTCAATTATAGATAGTTTGCACTCTGACCAACTTATATTAAGAAAATAGCTTGAAATTTTTTAAAATAGATAAGTAATTGTAAAATAGTTATTAGTTGCAAATAGTAGTAAAATAGTAAGTAATTTTAAAATAGTTTTAAAGTAGTTGAATAGTCGTAAAATAGTTAGATAATTGCAAAATGATTGTAAAGCAGTAATTAATTCATAAAACTGTTGTAAAATTATTGTAAAATAGTTAAATAATTCCAAAAGTAGTTATAAAATAAGTGTAAGATAGTTTTTTGGGTTTTTAAAAAGAAAAGTTGTATAGTAAATAGCTAGGAAAAATAAATTTAAAATAGTTTATTAAAACAATTTATTTTAAAAAAAAGTTCAGAGTCAAACGGTTCAATTCCCAATCTCCATTTCCAATCAATTTCCAATTTCCACTCCTATTTAAATTGACTCAATTTAGATTCAATTTAAAGTAACCTCAGTTCCTATCCCAAATTCAAATCAAATCCCATTTGAAATTCAAACTTATTCAACTTCAGTTTCATTTCAAATTAATTCAATTCAAATTTTCTATTTGAATTTTACGCTTATCCATTTTGAATCACAATTCCAATTAATTCAAATCAAATTCAATTTGAACTAATTCTATTCAAATCTCAACTTAAAACCATCTCGAATTTCATAAATTCAAGTTAAATTTTTAAATGTTGATTTAATCCTCTAAATCAAACCAACCTTTACTTTTAAAAACGAACAACTTAAATCTTTAAACCATTTGATCCTGAGACCATTTGATCCTGAGTCCAAATTTCAAAATTCCATTTAAATTACCTTTACTTAACTTATTTTAAAATTAAAATAAGAGTTGAAAACTTTTTAAATGATTTAATCTTCAGAATCCAATTTTTTTAACCAATTTTAACTTCGAAACCAATCCTTAACAAATTTCAACAAGCTCATTTCTAACATTTAAATCTTTAAGTTCAAAGTGATTTTCTTTTCATAATTTCAAATCTTATTTTTTTTTTATTTCAGTAATGGATGTATATTTCCTCAATCCGTTTCTTAATTCACTTAAAATAATCCAATTCTCAGTTTCTTGGATTACTAATAACAACAGGATGATATCGGGATAAGTCAAAATAAATAAGAATCCAAATTATTTAAAATATTCATCAATAGTATCTAATTCCAATTTCCAGATCTCGAACCCATTTTGAGATCACACATATTCCCGATTCAAATCAACCATTTTACTTCCCAAGTTAAATCTCAATTTCATCTTGAAATTTCCAATTTAGGTGGTTTGCCTAAATTTATTTAACTTTCCCTAAGTTAAATTCAATTCAATTTAAACAATCCAGTCAACTTTACCCAATTTGAATATCCATTTCAAATTTTAAACTTAAAAATCTACCCACTTATAAGTTCAAAAAGTTATCCCTTTGGGTTTTCATATCACATTCCAAGGAAAAAATTTAAAACTCAACGCTTAGAGTTTATTTCAAACCATCTTTGATATTATGTATATTCCTCATATATATATTTCTTTGCACACCAAGTTATACATCAAACTTTAAACCACCTTTGGTTTTAATTCAAAACAAATTTTCTTTAAAATTTTCAAACAACTCTTGTTTCAAACATGCTCTTTTCATTCAATTACATTGTAGATAATACTATCATTAATTCTTTTAACACTTTGAAACAAGTCCTAAATTTTCAGGACTTAGATTTAAAACTTCCCAATTTAGACCATCTTCATTTCCTATTTATAAGTCATACTCCCCTAAATGTTTACTTCCTTAAAACATTTCATTTTGCTTAATCATTGACAAATATTTCATTATTAAACACAACAACCATGTATGATAATAACCAAGATTATCATATCTGGAAACCAATTCATTATTGTCTTATTGCGAAAACACTTCTATAAATTCAGGATTTTAATTTCAGTTTAGATCCATTTCAAACTTATCTTCATTGAATTTCAATTTGGTTGTATTTCTATTACCACTTAATTCTTATTGTTATTTTTAATTCCAATAATCAACAACCAATTACCTTAATATTTATAATAATTTGAAAGAAATATTGCTTTATGCATATCAAAATATAAACTTATATAAAATCATTTTATAAGAAAATAACAAATACCCCTCATATATACTACACTCAACTCATTCTAGGGTACTATTGACCTTATCCTTAATGAGTCAACCCACCAGAGCCAAGGTTCTCGCTTAACCTTCAGCTCCGATACCAAAACGTAACGACCCAAAATTTAGACCTCGAGAATTCGACACTAATACATTTACTGTAGAATTATCGAGAAATCGAATGCCGAAAATTTCAAATTGTTAAAGAAAAGAAGAAATAAGGAAGAAGAAGAAAAGAACAACATCTCACATTCGCACCGGATTAAATATAATAAAAAATAATAGCATTTGACAAAGAAAAGCTGTAATTGTTACTTTACATACAATTCATCAGAGTTACAACCATGACAAATAAACTAGACAGTTATATCAACCTATCCTAGACTGCTATCAATACAACTCTAATACACAGCGGTGAATTCCATACGTTCTTGCCATCCCGCTCGCCTCCTGAGCTCCAGATTGTCCTAAACTGAGAATCTATAATACTCGGTCTGACCTGAGCATTAAATCAAAATAACACCCGGGTCAGGCTAGAAACTAGCGTGAGTAAACCCATCAAACATGAAATACCAATGCATAAAACTTATTTAAAACCCGGGGTAACTCATACCTTATTATAAATTCTTTTCTTGTTAAAGCCAATCACTTATTTCACAAACAATCACTAAGTACCCTTACTTAGTTTCAATGGTCTAGTTTACTTAAATATTCCATCCCAGCCTATTGATTTTACATATCAAATCTATAAGGAATTATTGTAGATTGCAAATCGAAGTGGTTTCGGGTATTTACTATTACCCGATCCCGATCTCTTCGAATCTAAAATTATTATTTAAGCCAAATATTTAATTTTAAACAATATAATTTATATCCAGCATTTCATATTCACCTAAAAGTCCATTTCAGATAGATAACCCATAATAACACAGTTCAACAAAAATATCTCATATCACAAAACAACACAAATCACATATCAAGATATCAAATAATCTAAGTCATTCAATATATCTCAATCATCTATAAGCAAGACTAATTTGTCACACCATTTTAATTAATTTAAATAAATTAAATTAATTTAAATAAATTATATTAATTACTTCAATCATTTTCAATCCTGCTTACTTATCATTAATTAATTTCAAACCAATTAATTAATCATCCTTTAATTATCATCTTTAATTAAGTAATTGGCCTTTAATTAATTACACAAATTAATTATCCTTCAACCATTCACATTAATTAACCTTTAATTACTCTTATTAACAATAATTTATGATATTGATCCTTAATTAATTACTCTAATTAATTATTCTATAATTACTTTCATTGATTAATTATCCTTTAGTTAATCACATTCATTAATTTAACTAATCCTTTGATTAATTTCCTTAATTAGTCAATCCTTTAATTAATTACACTAAGTAATTAACCCTTAATTATAGTTAATTTAATTGATTAATCAAGAATAATTACTTAATCAAGGAGGGTAATTAATGGGTGATTACTAAATGTGATTTATTAAATGAGTACTTCCATTAAGTAATTCCCTTTAATTACTTACATTAAGTAATTATCATTTAATAAATCACATTTAGTAATCACCCATTAATTACCCTCCTTGATTATGTATTTATTCTTGATTAATCACTTAAATTAATTATCCTTGATTTATCACTTTAATTAACTTAAGGTAATCCATTATCTTAATTAATTACTTAATTATTATTAAATATTGTTTGAAAATCACATAGAAATATAATAAAATAAGTAACTTATTATATAATTATTTTAAACCAAACATTTTAAATTCAAAAACATTTGATTTATAAATTTATACTTGAAACTTGTTCCAGTATTTAACCTTGAAACCTTGCTAACATTACTTCACTTTGAAGCTCATCATTTCTTTGCTTTTTAAAACTTGTTTTAACAAATTTACTTTTAATTTAAACCTGCATTTCTTGTTTCTACTATTACATGGTCATGTTATTTTTAAACTAAAAGAAATTTGGTATAAATTTTACTTCCAAATTTTCAAAAACCTGTTAATTTAAAAACCCCAAAAAAACAAATAAACTCGAGCCTCTCCACATAACTTCCTCGACAAAAACTTGAGCTAAACCCTTCTTTTGTCGTGCATGAACCCGAGACTACCCCTCCTTCTCCAATCCCTGAAATCAACAGACACAAGAACAACCCCGTGCACGTGCACACGCGACCAGACCCCCTCCGACCATTTCTCCGACCATCCACAAGTCAACGATCCTCCCTTAAGTCAACCAATCCATTCAGAACCCACAACATCGTCGGTAAAAAAAATCGAACCTTTGAGCACCTACAGGAAAAACCAATCTTAGACTGTAACGCCTCGCATCGCCACCGTTGACCACCGGACACCACGTCGTCGGGCCCAATCCTTTGCCAGAGCCTCACGCTCCTAATTCACCTACGACGACCAAGTCCGCTACATCTACGGACTCGAAATTGCCTCGCAAAAGCCCTCGACCAACCCAAGCTTAAAACCCTCTACCTCCATACCTCCACGACGTCAGAGAACTTGAGCCACCATTTTTGCCGTACTTCCCATCTTTCCAGCCTTCTTCTGACACAATTCGAGCCCTCCAAGTGGAAAAGTTCACCAGAAAAGCCTCATAACCCATTTTCTGATCATCCTCAAATTACTTACTCAAGCAAGTATTAAAAATATGGAATTAACTCTTAAAATTCATGTTTTTTGGTAACAAAATAGATTATAAACCTGGAAACATAAATTGTTTAGGTCGAGAATTTAATATGTTTGCAATTTCCACTGTCTTCCTTAACTTCCAGATAGTTTTCAAACTTATTATGCTTAAATCTATTATTAAAACTTTGTTCATCTTTAAAAAAACAAATCTTATTTGAACTCCACAGCGTGTAAGAGATTACACGAGTAGATTTTGAATTTTTGATTTATATTTAAACTTGCAAATATAAAACAGAGAGTTCTATATGTATAAAGACATGCATACTTAACACTTCATATTTTTAAACATGCAAACATAATTTCATTCATGCAAAACAAATAAAACATCATCTTTCCAGACATCATTCACATGCATCAGATTCAAAAAGTTTTTAAGCTGGTTTTATTCACCATTAATATTTGAAACAGAGGAAGCCTGTATTAGTTTTGAAAACTTTTGATCTGGAATTTGGACTTGATGATGATCTGATCTGCTCTGGTTTTGCTAGATTTAGTTGCAGATGAAATCTTGTTTTACTGAGATGATTGCTACAAGTTGTTGAAAGAGTTGATTATTGTTTTTGAATTTTCTTTCTTTCTTCTTTTTTTCTGTTTACAGGCTTGTTTTTTTTTTACTTATTTCATTGATAAAGAAGATAAAAGGGAAATGAGAAAGGAGTAGAAATGTATATATCTTCTTTTATCTTTTATTTATTATTTAAAATAATAATAATGACACTTGTTAAATTTTCTTACAAATGTCATTTGCATGTTATAATTTGATTCACATTTGTTATATTGAAAGAATCTATGTTTACATTTGTAATTATGTACACATATTATTTACATTTGTAATCTCCATGTTTAAATGTGTTTTTATATGTATTTATATAATATTTTAAATTTAGTTTTTTTACATTTATAAATGTCTTAATGTGTTTTGAATATTTTTTTTATATTATAAATTTGCTCTTATATAAATGTCTTATGTTTTAATGTTTAAACTTTGTCTTAAATTAATCTTACTTAATTATATTTATTCTTTCTCTTTCATTTATTTATGTATAACTTAAAAAATGATATTGTTTTCCAATTGTACACTTATAAATAATTTATATAAATATACTAGTTTTAAAACATAGAGTTTTTAAATCCAATTTATCTCTAAGATGTTTACAATTGAATTTCAAATCCAGATATTACTTACTACAATATTTATTTAATAAGGCAATCATACCTTATTAAAAGATTTTAAAAATTCCAAATCACACAATTCTATAAATATCTTATATATGAATGGTAACAATCATATTTTATTTTTCTTTGGAATTGAAATTTTTATTATCGGAATTTATTTTTTTCAATAAAATAAATATCTTAATGGTAAAATCAGTAAATTACCCAATTACAAGATGTCCAAAAATCTGGGTAATCACATTGGTCCTCTGTCCTCTCCTCATCAATCAAAGTGTCATTGGAAACACCATTTTTACTTGTATGGAAGTCTATGATCTACTTATGTCTGGTACTCTAAATTTCTTGTATGGTGTAATGCCTTTTTACTTCCTTAGACTCACAAAATATGGTGAATTTTCGAGAAGTAAATTCCCCATCATTATCTGAATGAAGAATCTTTACTTTCTTTCCACACTGCTACTCAACAAGAGATTTCCAACTTTGAAACCTATTAAAAATTTCACCCTTGGACTTCATAAAGAAAATTCATAGTTTTCTACGAAAATCATCAACAAATGAAATAAAATACAGGGCTCCTCCAAAAGATAAGCATGGTGCGGGGCCCCAAACATTAGTGTGAACATACTCTAAAACATCTTTAGACTTATGCTTTGCAATGCCAAAAGAAACCTTCAATTACTTTCCAAGTACGCTTCCTTCACAAAATCCAAGTTTTAAATGATGAATACCGTCAATCAAACCATGCTTTTTCAACACTTCTAAACCGCGTTCTCCAATTTCTCCCATACGAAAATGTCATAATCTTGTCGAATCAGAATTAACAGAATGAACAAATGAAGAAGACTTTGCAATAACAGTGGCACCCTTTAGCAAATATAAATTTCCAACTTTACTCCTTTCATCGCTATCAATGAGCCATTTGTAAATTTTAATGAATTTTTTTCTATTACACACTTCATGCCAAGATTGCACAATGCTCTAATAGAGATCAAACTACACCTCAAATCAGGCACATGCCTGACATCACATAAAGTACCAACAACATCATCAAACATCCTGATCTTCACCGTTCCAACACTAATCATGCAACAAGTAGGATTATTTCGCATGAGAATCTCTCCTCCATCAAACTGATGATAAGTGAAAAAAAAGTGTCGATTAGGTGTCATATGATAGGATGCTCCAAAGTCAATAATCCATATAGTAATCTTCATAGAAGAGGCAGATGCTGTAAAAATGCTAGTATCACTCTCTAAATCTGATGTCTCTGCTATAATAGCTAAAGCCTTTTGGGTAACACTTTGTTTTTATTCTCCAACCTAGGGTGACCTACAATATAATGTCATGGTCTTCTACAATAATGACAAACTCCCTTTAGAGCTCCCTTTGACTGAGATCGTTGCTTGGCTCTGTCTCCACCATATTTGGGTCTACTCTTACTTCTTTCCCTTTGTGCAATAAAGCCTTTAGAATCATTTTCCATGCTCATGTTAGCTAAATTTTCCCTCAACATCTCGTTATGCAAATTTGTCTTCACATCCTCCAAGCAAATAGATGAGCGCCCATAGATGATAGAGTTAACAAACATGTTATGCTCAGTAGATAATGAACATAAAAGAATGACGTCTTGTGCTTCATCCTCAATTTTTACTTCAACTGCTCATGTATTCATAACAAGTGTGTTAGGACGTCCACGCGAGCTAATACATCAGTTCCAGGCTTCATCTTGAAGTAGTAAAGTTGTTGTTGTAGGACGATGCGGTTGGTGAGAGACTAGTCGTAGAACTTTTTTTTAAAGAGCATCATATAATTCCTTAGCAGTTTTCACATGAAAGAACTCTCTATTTATTTCATTAGAAAGGCTAAGTTGGATGGTAGTAAGAGCATCCTCTTCCAATTCCTCATTCTCTTCAGGTGCTAATTTCTTTAGTTTTTCTAGATCTAAGACAACCTTAAAGTCCTCTCTTTCTTTACATCGCTTCAATCTTCATCTTCCATGTGCCAAAATCTCCCTTTTCATCAAATCTAGAGACTCCATAATTGGTAGAGCTTCTACCAGTGCTACTCTTTGTAAATTTAGACATACTTAAAATAGTCTTCAAACAGAACAACAAGCTCTGATACCAAACTATAATGGAAAAAATTAGAGTTTTGGATAGCGAAAGTAGAACACCAAATAATCTAGTCTTTTGACAATCTCAACAATTCCAATCCAACAAAGAGAATAAAAAAATCAAAGAGTATAAATTATAAATAAAAGATAGAAAGGAAAGAACACAACGATATAACGAGGTTTGGCTATGCCTACGTCCTCGGACCCAACAACCTTTGTTGCTTCTTCACTTAACGAGGGAGTATAATACGAGAATAAAATAAATCACTCGATATTAATTTCTCGTCGTACAATAGATACAGAAATAGGGATCTTATAAAAGATATTTTGTGGAGAACTCTCTTGTTGTCTTGTGTGAATAAAAGGTGAGCAAAAGTCTTCATATTTATAGGAGCAAGAATGAAGATTACCTCGAAGATAAGGATGAAATGTTTTCGGATTCGCTTGATTTGATTTCAACAGAAATCTAGCATATTTATGTTTGTTTCCGCGAATATCTTTATTTTATTGCAAATAAATTAATATCTATTATGATATTAATTAATTCGCTTTCCAATTTGTTTTCCATATTTGACTTATAACGGGAATAAATTATTATCTTCTCCCTAATAAATTTGGAATAGATTTTAATTGTTCAAATTTAGTAGTAACAACCATATAAATATTATTACTAATGACTTTTAAAGTTGTGTATACTACAATATATAAAAGTTGGTATACTACTTAGAAGTATTGTAGGGATATAGATAAATCAAGAAGTCCAAGACAAAAAATGCAGGAATAATACCCAATGAAATAATGTAGGGATATAGATGAATCAAGAAGGCAAAAATAAATCAAGGAGATCAAGAGGAATCAAGCAGATCAAGGAGACAAAGATGAATAAAATAAATCAAGAAGACAAAGAAGAATCAAGTAGACTCAAGGACAATGGTAGGACGATACAAGAGACCAAATGACAATGTTAGAAGATACAAGAGACTCAATGAACAAAGACGAAGAGCACAAGGCATTAAGTTAGTTGTGTATAGAATCTTAACAATATTTGTTAAAGCCACTATAGTACTTCTTTGAAATATCCGTTTAAAAGATTTTTATTTTCTTCTCTAGAGCATTTTTACAAAAGTATAATATTGAATTTAAATATTATATATTTCAAAACAATTTTTAATGAAGTGTTTTTCAAAATCAACTAGCTTATGTCGACATATCATGAAAATATATGTTGAAAAAAGAAAAAATCATCACTTGCATATTTTTTAAAATCGACACAGATATGTTGAGATACTTTGAATATATGTTGAAATACTAGCCATTGATGCAACCTTTGAATTCAAATGAATAGATACATCCTTTAACTCTTCATCAAAAGACACTCTCTTCATCTTCTATATAAAGGCTTTGCAAAATGAATATTGATAATAATTCTCATTCTTATCTCTCACTCTTTCTTCTCTACTATTTTATGGTTATGTTATCTTACTTCTTTATGCATATACTTGCTAGCTCATAATCTTTCACTCTCAATCTTCACGAATTTGCAAACTACAAAAAATCTAAGGTTCTTACTTGAATTCTCTATCATTCTATCTCCAATCTCATCATATTTCTCAAAGATTCGAATTATAAACTACTACCGAAGGTCTATAGGATCATTATACTAAAGAATACAAGGTTTTAGTTTCAAAAGATGCTATTTCTTGTTCAAATACCCTACTAATAGTTGACTTGTAAAAGCGTATTCTGCCACGTGCAGAAAGTAAGGATTGTATATGTGTTTTTTCCATCCGTAGAAAGTCAAGAGTCTAGGTGTGTCTTTCCATCCATGAAAAGTTAGGACAAGTGTGCTTGCCACCTCATTTAAAGCTAAGTTGTATAGGTGTACTTTCCACTCGTGGAATTGTAAATTTTTGTTATAATGGAAATTATGTACGGAGTATAGGACTAGACATAGGATTGAGAATCCGAACTAGTATAAAGTTTTGTATTGTTATTCTTTTTACTTTATTGCTCATTATTATGCGTTCATATTATTATTTATTTGTGATTCTAAATTGATAGGTTTGAAAAATACAAGTTAAAACAATAAAAGTGTAAATACACTATTCACCCTCTCAAATGTCATAATAGCATTAAGGTTTTTTCTGCATAAATATTGATGTATCTCGCATATGCCACGTTTGGTGTTAGAGTAGATTGTAGCATGATAAAGTGCTTACACACCATGATCTATGGAAAATGTTAACTCTCACGCCTACATGTCTACTGGCATGGTTCGCTCAAGCAAGAGGTTGGACATAAAAATTGAGTCTGATGGACTACTGCAGACTACTGAGGTGAGTTAGAATTCCTCACAAAAGGAACACATTGGGTATTAGAGCAGACGGTTTTCAAAAAACTCAACTACTGATTTTTGAAAAGTTTAAATGGCTCGTAACACTAATAACACCCTTTCTAACACATTTGTAGAAGTTCAATACACCACTAGACTGCTACATTTTACTAGTAGTAATTATGCATATTGGTAATATAAAATAAACATATATCTACAATCTAATGATTTTTATAAACGGAAAATCACACAATCTGAGTACACTGAGCCTAGACTAACTATGCACAATGGACTAATGAGCAAAAGCCTCTAGCACTTACTAATTCAAAGCCCATGAATATTTTACTCTATGCCCTATGTAAAATTGAGTTCAGTAGATGTCTGTTTATAAAAGTGCCTGTGAAAATTGGAGAATATTGCAAGTTACAAACAAATGCACTAGTAAAGTAAACAAATTAAGATTTCTATGTTAGCTAATCAGTGCGATTGCCAAGACTCAAACTCTCAACCTACTATGAGAGAGGCATACGCTCTTGCTAACCGCACTAGGTTGCAGACAGTTTTCAAAACATATTACATGCACTAATATCATTAGAAAAGATTTCACTGAAGTGGACTGAGTTTATAAGATCATAAACCTGTTCTCTAGTGAATGAGATCAAAAGCCATAGGAGATCGAAGAATCCAACGATATTAGTACATTTAAATAGAAGAGGTAACTGGTAATTTAATGTCATATGAAGTACAATTGCAAGAAAGGAAATAAAATCAAGAAAATAAAAAAAATCACTAGCTTTTAATGCAACGGTTAGAGAATCAAGGATTCAACGAAATGATGATGATGAAATCACATTTATGGAAGAAATCTCAAAAAATTCGTAATGTACAGAAAAAAGAACAAATTCTGAAAGATGGGAAATATTAAAACTATTCGGGAAATGAAGCGTTATCAAAAGTTTTGAATGCGACAAATTTGGACATCTGAAGCGAGTCTGCCCAAATATTAAGAAATCAATGAACTTACCCAACATTGATTCAATCAAAAAAGAAAGTGAACATTTACATCAACATGGGTTGATTTTGACATGACATCAAGCAACGCAAATTCATATTATGAAAGTATTAATCTGTGTTTCATGGGAAAAGGAATAAAGCACTTGTTAACCAATAACACTGAACCATACTTTATTATTAGTATATTTTTGAATTTTTGGATGTGTATGCAATTAAAAATGCCTATATTAGTTAAATACATTTATAAGTTACAATTTTTTAAAATATGATCCAAAAAACAATTATATATATATAGATAAAATACACACACACATATAATAGAAATTATTATTAATAATTTATAAACATAAATGTTCAAGTTAAAATTGTACAAAATAATAAACATTTAAAAGTTATATATATATATATATATATCAAATTCATAAAATATGTTCAAAAAAATATATAATTAAAAAGTAAAAACATATCGTAATCTCCACTAAAATTCCATTCTTTTGAAAATTGGTTTACTAAAATTCTATTTTTATGAATATATATGTATACGCACGCACGTGCGTGTATGTGTTTGTGTGTGTATGTGCGTGTGTTATCATATGTATGTATATATGTATAATTTACAATTATATGAATAATAAAAATATATAAGTATGTAAAGTATTTAGAACATATTTAGGTCAAAAGTATGTTACAGAAATTATAAAAATAAATAAAAAGAAAAATAAATTCCAAAAGAGAAAATTTTCAAAAGATCACAAGTATGTCAACGTATTACTAATGAAAATGTCGTCATATCCTGGTTTGAAATGACATATTGCAAAATTATGGCGTTAGCTTCATTCTCGTTTCTACAATCCTTTATCTCACCTTCTTTTTCTCTTACTCAATCTCGTAATCTCCATTCTTTTTCTTTTAATGATTGCAATCCTCCACCTTCGCGTTCATATGCATAGGTTGTTAAAGGATCTAGTGTCTCTGCTTCTCAAGTTTTCGCTCGAATACTTAATACCAAGAAATGGATCAATTCAAGAAAGGGGAGAAAATATTGTTTCAATATGGGGATTATTCACGCATGGCTATTGAATTTCGTAATCCTATAAGATGTTTCAAATGCGGTTTCTTCGGGTAAAAAAAGTTCGAGTGTTCGAGGAAATTTACGAATAGGAGTCGCGATCGTTTAATTACTAATCATGGTTTTCAGTTTGTCTTGAAATGTATGATGCTTAAAAGAATTTTGTTAGATCACTTATGGGTATAGAGGAAGGAATTGGCTTCTTGGAGGAACTTTTCCGTCATTTTGATCTTATTAATGAAGTAAGTATAAGCAGGAATTATAAAGAGAAATTTGGTGATCCCAAATATTATTTTGGAGATTATGTTTCTTGTGTAGTAGATGAAGTCGTGATTGTAGATAAGATATCTGATTCCAATGGGCATTAGGGTGATTTGATTAATTCTGATGTTTTCAAGGTTGTAGCTGATTCCACTGTTGCTGTTCGCAGAGATGATTCAATCTTCCTTGATCCAATGTTTTTGGATCTCGATGTTGTGCACTAAAATTGGATGCTTCTTCATTTGAAATCAAGGAATCTTTATATGACTGCAGATATGAGGCTATTGATTCTTTATCTCATAGGAGTGATCTGAATAATGACTTTGTCTAGGTTCATAGTAAAAGATCCAGATCTAATTCATATGTAATGGATAGGTTTGAGTTAGTCACCTCTAATCGATTTAATTGTCTTAATTCTATGAAGCTTTCTGATAAGAAATCTAAAGTGGTTGATAGTATTAATAATGTTATAACATCAGTAGAACCATTGTTGCAAGAAGGCATGCTCGTAAATAAGATACTTGAATGCCATAATACTATTGAATGTTTGTTGGTGAGTGATGAGAGTCATATTATAAACAAGGAAGATGGAAGTGGTGGTTCTCTAAATAATTATAAGGTTGGTCTTGATCAGTACAATGTTGATTAGAACATGTACACAGATGAAGGGGTAAAGACTGGGGTTATTTCGGTAGTTGATGAAGGTGATGGTGGCCCTGATATGAACATCGTTGTGCATGTTCCTGAAATTGATTTTAACTGTAAGTTCTGTGATGGTATGCACAAGGTGGTTGATGTGCACAAGAACATGTGCACGGTGAAGGATGTTAACGACGGTAGTGTAACATCCCGTCTTTTTGTACATTTTAAATCGACGATAAACCACACACGTCAGGATCAAACCATACAAAAGGGCAGATTTTTATTGGGGTGAATAAGAAAAACAAAGAAAGAAAAAAACCAAAACAGAATCTTGCAGCGGAACGACAAAATATAATAATCAAATAAACAGTTCATGAAGTTGTTTTACAAAACGTTTGATTATACTTATACAATACAGTATCAGAGTTACACATACTAAAGAATAATAAATAATAATGTAGCGGAACACTGTGATACAGTGGAACACTATAGTAAATAATAATAATACAATCTTCATCTTCATCCTCCAGAAATAAAGTCTTCGAATCCTGAAATGCTCTGACTGACCCGAGCGAATCGAAAAGACAAAACACTCGAGTCAGAACTAAAAGATCTTACGTAAGTTAAACCAATGGTAAACAATATAAGTAGAACGGCGTCAGAGATGTTTACGGGATTTGACATCTCCTATCCAGTGCCAAATGTGAGTGCGGTAACTTAAGAGATGTTCGGGATTTACATCTCCTAAGGATCCGTTAAACTATTTACTATGTAGTAATATTTTACTATTATAATAATGTCTATAGTTAAAAAAACTTACTTTAAAATAGTGTTAAGGAGTGACCCAATATTCCCCTTAACATGTAATAGTCCCAGTAGTCCATCCAGCATCATAGTCTCTCCTGATCGGGAAGCCACCAAAGAATACTCCACGGGCTACGGGAGAAAACCAAACTCGTACAAGGCATGCTAGGGTAGGTGACACAGCACACAAGGCAATGCCAGCGTAGATATACTAATTACGCACATAGGCTGGTGGTAACGCGTAGCAGCTACTACCGCCCATCTCGAGCCACTCCCCAAAATCAAAAATCAAAAGTGGCCACCAAATAAACCTCAAAGTCAGAATATAATATCAAAGGAGTGTGTCCGATAAGAGGGGCTACCTCCTTGACCCGAGATCGCTCATATATTAGCCACCATATGCCAACTCACGGGAGTAGGGTCCACGTATATACCTCAAAGGAACGCCACCACCATCCTACTTCATTCTGGAATATCCACCGCGTACACAGTTGTTAAAGTGGTTTTCAAAATTGGCAGAGAGTATGACAACTTCCGATCCCGATCTCTTTAACAACCAACACCGCGGTCATCTCAAAATAATTATACTTCAAAACCAAAGTATAATATCCATTTCGAAACCATATAAATACGATATCATTTCCGTTTCAAAAACCAAATCAATATGATATCATTTTTATAAAAAACCAAATCAATATAATATCATTTTTATTTCAAATATATCATTTTTTCCAAAATCATAGCACTTTCAAAGTTATAACGCTTCGAAATCAAAATACTTGAAATATAACAATTTCAAATCATAATACTTTGAAACTCATAACTTTGAAACATAACTTCCACCACTTAAATGGTTTAAAAATATAAATTTTTTATATTATACAATAGCTTCTTCAATTTCACAAATCAATTCCAAAACAACTCGAATTTCTACATTTTATATTTAACCACATCCCAAATCATAAGTTAAAATTCAATTTAGTTTCCAAACAAAATATTCCAAATTTTATCGATTTCAAAATAGATTTGATCCACAAAATAAGCCATTTCAAATTCAACATATTTCAAACTTTAAGTATTCAACAATTTCAAAACTAAGTTTGGTAATTACGATTCAATAATTAAATTTTATATTATTTAGTTTTGAAATATTTTACTTAATAAATTCATTACCATTTAAATTAAACTCAAATTTCGAATAACTAAATATTTCCTTCAATTTAATTATACTTGAAATATTCATTTAATTCACTTTAAACCAAAATCAAGTTATAAAATCATACCTTCTAAAATTTCAAATTTAATAAATTTCACATCTAACTTATTTGAGTTTAATTCTTAAATAAATTCAATTTCATATAATCTCGAATTTATCTTCCAACCTTAATTTATTTAACTCATTATAAACTCTATATTAAAATATAATTTAAATACTTAACGATATTATCTTCAATAAACCTATTATTAAGCTTATTTTATATTAAAACAAATTATACATAGCTTAAAATCAAGGGTGAAATAATATTTGTATAATATCTAAAATCAATATTTATCTAAAACCATATATTTCTTTACAAAACAATAGAAATTATTTCAAAATATTTTTATATATAGACCAAGATGTCTGTATATAATTTTCTATCCTATGATCAAGTGATACGAATATTTATCATTTCAATCTGTAATTTAAATTATACATACGATTATATATCATTTCAAACCGTAATCTCGAATGAAATAAAAATCCATAACAACTTGCAGTTTATAACAATATAAGATACAACATCCATTCATCCAATATCAATCATCAAACATTTATCACAATCATCATCCAATTCAATCAATAACATCAGTATAGAGCAGATAATAAATAACAGGTATTTACTGGCAATTTATATTCAATAATAAATTAAATAACTATTTTATCCAAATAAATTCAAATAAACTACGATGATGATTCAAAATATGCCAAACAGTCTTTAATAAATTTCTAATCACAACATAAATCAATTTAACAAACATAAGACATTTTAGAAGTTGTGAGTGGGTTAAAACACTCACCTTTTGAATTTAAATTGAATTTAAATCCAATTTAAACACAAAATTCAAACAGTCTCAGAATCGGTCCGAACTAGAGTCAAAATGTCCGGAATTTTGATAGGATTGCAGCGGAGAAAACCGCGCATGAATTGGACCCTATATGTAAAAGTTATGCACGTTGTAACGATTGAACTCAAAATTGAAATAAAATAAACTAAACAAACCATTCAGAAATAGACACGTCACCTAACCTCACAACCGAATATACATGTGCCCCAACCTCTTAGTAAAGTCGCAACTGACATGCCTTAGAAGCCGCCGTCATCTTGCATGCTATAGGCGAACTCCGCCGTCCACCTCCGACACTCGCCGACCTCCCTGAAGGGCTCCCAGTCACTTGCGATCGTCGATGATGGCCGATCGACGCCCCAAAACTCCCAGCTGCCGCCGAGACTATAATGACCCAATCGAATTTTATCGCCAAATCCAACCATTGATTCGCCTAACTAAGCACGCCGATGGACTACGCTCGCTGCTCTCTACACCATGGTACCACCAATTTGTCGATCAGGCAGAGTTGATTTCGACATAATGGATGGTCAAAAATAGTTCTTCAATTTCTGGATGAACAAAGGTTCAAATTCGAAAAAGAATTACAAATATGAGATGCGCTCGTCGAGATCTTAAAATCGACATATAATTTGATATATTTTGAGGAGTTTGAAATTGTGATTTGAATTTGATTTTGAAATTGCAATTGGGAATTTAGGTTTTGTCTGCCATTGAGAAAGAGGAGCAACAGAAATTTCTGTAGGTACAGAAATGAGAAATAGAAAAACCGCTAGGATTTACAGCGACATATATATATATATATATATATATATATATATATATGCAGAACAAATAGAACAGATGGGTTCGATAGAATTAGGGATTTGAATGATAGTTGTCCCGAAAAAGCCCGTTTCGACTCCTGAACGCAAATAGGTCAACTCATATATCAAAATAGATGTTTTAAAATATTTTAAAATCAATGGAGTAGGTTTCAAGTCCAAATTCCATCGTATGAAGAAGTTATGCTAAAATCAAGTTATTTCAATTTGATTTCAATTGATTTCAATTAAATTGATTTTGAGGCGTTTCGAACCCGTACGATCAAACGACAAATCTGATCGTTACGGAATTGAAATCCTACAAAAATTCACAATTACGGATCCGATGAAACTAGTTTCGTCGAAATCCCTGTCAGTGGCCAAAATGGCTATTTTCCAGTTATTAAATTAAATTAATAATTAATTAATTAAATCACTTTTCAGTTTAAATTAAATTATTTACCATTTCTATCATTTTTGATTTCTAATCATTTACAATAACTTAAACAATTTTAGATGTCAATTTAAAGTCGATTAACCCATCAATCTCAGTGTTATTTTCCAATTTCATTAAATTTAGAAATTATTAATTAAAACTCCAAAATCCATTTATTAAATTTTTAAACCTTGTGAGTCTTTTATTACAATAAGGATATAACTAACATTGTTCTAAATCTTGGTACTTAATATTTCTCATTCCTCTTAATTTCTATTTTCATAATATTTAAATATTAATTTTCATTTGATTTCAATTAATCCAATTATTAAATTTAAATTAATAAATCTTGATTCCCATTCTTTTTATTCAATCAATCATTATCTTATGAATAAACTTAACATTGTTATATATCTAATTGCCCTAATGGTTTATAGTCATCAACTAAATTCATATTAACTTAGTATTTAATTACATTTAATTGCAGTTGATTTAGATCTAATTCAATAGATTAAATGAATATGTAAACAATTTACTATTTGCCAAACTTAATTCTATTCATACTTTATTATCAACCAATAATTATTATAATTACTTATCTAGCATCGATTCTATCAAATTACAATTTATTACGTATTATTTCATCAATTAATATAACTTTGAATTTATTTCCCAATTTACTAATTACAATCAATTATAACCTTACGATTGTTTCAATTAATTGGGATTGCACTAAATTAGTTATTTATTAACTTGCATTAACATTATTACCTCAATTTACATTCAATTACTACTAATAATATGTTATTTCATTTGTCATTTAAATAATTACATTTGTTTTCCTATATTCACTTTGCAACCAAAGATAGCCTTTCAATCACCTTATTAAATTTGAATTCCATTAACTTATTAATAATTCACTTAATTTAACTTTGTTACATTTCGTTTTAGTTATCATTTCATTCTCAAATTACAATTTTTTTATTTCTTCTAGATTTAATTACCAAAATCATATTAAATTAACCAATCTAATTATCAAAATTTGCGGGTCGTTACAGCTAGTTTTGGATCTTTTGCTGGAATAGGTGATCAGCTGATGTTGGTTGGAGATAGAAGTGATGTTTGTACAGACGAGGATGGAGATGAACTGCTTAATGATGTAAGTGATGCTGTTAATAGTCGCTTTGATCTAAGCGTTGTTGTTCATGTACTAGACATTGATAATAGATCTAGTATTTCAAATGAGTTCTGGAATGATATTCACAAGGTTGTTGATATGCACAAAAACATATACAGGGTAAAGGATAATATTATAAACAGTTTTTTCCAATATGGTATTGGTTCGAGTGATGTGGTTGGGAAGTTAGATGAAGTGAAGTTGAGTGTTTTCGCTAGATCAGTTGCTCGACTAAGTGATCAGGTGCTGTTGGTAGGAGATGGAAGTGATTTGATAACTGATGATGTTTGTATAGATGGGGATGTAGATGCTCTGCTTAATGATGTAGGTGATGCTGTTAGTAGTAGCTTTGACCTTAGTATAGTTGTACAAATCCCTGATACTATTTTGTTCTAGTATGATATTCACATGGTTGATGTTATGCACAAAAACATGTGCACAAAAACATGTACACTGTGAAGGATAATAACATTCTGTGCAAATATGGTGATGGTTTGAGTGGTGTGATCAGGAAGTTAGATGGAGAGAAGTGGAGTGATTTATCTGGATTAGTTACTTGACTAGGTGATCGATTGCTGTTGGCTGGAGATGGTGGAGATTCGATTGTTGGTGTTGCTTGTATAGATGGGGGTAGTGTTTTCAACTGTGATAGTGAGGGTTTCAATGAAGAAGCTACTAATGTAAGTTAGGGAAATGATTTTTAGGTTCATAATAATATCTTATCTAAGAAACCAAAGTGTATAATGAACACCTCATCGGTGAATAATGTAATTCTATTAACAGAGACTCAAACTTATCTACTTTGTCAAGAAGAGGCAGGCATAGGAAATTTGTTGTTGCTATTGGTGTTGTTCATCAAAGTGCTTGGGTCTGTAACAGTCTTTCTTCGCGGATGAGTCATTTGATTCAAGTGCTATGAGCGACACTACGAATTCAGGCTTAAGTATGGTTTCTGTTCTACGTAGTACTTATTCTTCCTATCCCCTTCGTAGTTTATCCACCAGTGAATTATGTCAGCTAGATAGGGATACCGCTTTTGTTTTTACCAATGACGAATTAGATTCTACTTATATTAGAAGTAGGGAAATAGAGAGGGTTAGATCAGCTGGATTATGAGGATTACCAGCGGGAATATTAGTGGTCTTAATAATTTAAATAAAAGTGATAAATTTATAACTTTTTTTTATAGATTATTTTATTTATATGGCACTTTTACAAGAAATGAAAATTGATTGTCAGATCTTCATTTTTATAGAAGATTAGGTAGTTATCATTTTAGACATTGGGTTTTTATCTTCTATTGGGGCTTCTGGGGGTTTACTTATAGGGTGGTGTTATAACTCTTTTAAACTTCTTCAAACTATTACAAAGTAACACTCTATTCATATAATTCATTTACCTTAGCAATAACTCTTTATTAAATATTTCCAACGTTTATGGACCAAACTCAAAAATTGGCCGTCGAGTTCTATTGAGCGAGTGTCTAGAATTCAGATCATTCACTCTTGGACCTTGGATTTTAGGAGGGGATTTAATGTTACGCGTTTTCTAGGAGAGAGATATCCCAGGAAAGGAGATTTCTCTTCCATGGAAGATTTTGATCAATTTATTGTTAATGTTAATTTGATAGAAATTCATTTATCTAGTAGAGAATTCACTTGATGTAATACTAGAGAATCCCCATTCTTTAAGATAGATTTTTTTTATTCATGACGAAATTGAAGATAAATTTTCTAATTGTAGAGTCACTTGTTTGCCTTATGCATATTATGACCATTGTCCTATCATTCCTACGTATGATCAATATAGAATTATTACTAAATTTCAAAAAATGTCACTTTTAGAATCCAATTTCTCTAACCTAGTTAAAAATAAATGGATATCAATGAATTTTTATAATATTTGGAAGATGGATAACTCAGCAAAAATTTTTGTTTTAGAACTCAAGGGTCTTGGAATTTTCTTAAAAATTGGAGTAAGAATGTTTTTGGTAATATTTAAATTAAAAAAGAAAATTTACTTTTAGTAATGCTTAAATTAACAAAATAGAAGAAACTAGACAACCTAATCTAGGGGAATTTAATGTTCTCACTAACCTAAAAGAAGAACTTAATTCAATCTTAGAAAAAAAAGATTATGTGGAAACATGGATCTAGAATTCAATGGATTAATGAAGGGGGTAATAATACAATTTTTTTCATAATATGCTAATGGGAGAAAACCTAGCAATATAATAATTTCTACTTTTGTGAATAATGTTGAATTGGTCGAACAAAGGGATCTAAATAAGGCATTTACTGATTACTAAAGGGATATTTCTGGCAATAGGAATAAGCATAGGATAAACGTTAGATGGAATGAACTCTATCCTATTGAATCTAGAATTAACCTTACTGAATTTGATAATCCTTTTTCTGAAGAGGAGATTTTGAAAGTTATTAATGACATGCCTAGTGATAAAGCCTCGGGTCCTGATGGGTTTCCTATTTTATTTTACAAAACATTTTGTGATGTTTTAAAGTTCGATTTAATTAGCATGTTTAATGAATTTTATAATGGGAAATTACAATTACGAAGATTTAATTCTGCAAATGTAGTTTTATTATAGACAAAAATCGATGCAAATAATTTAAAAGATTTTAAACCAATTTCTTTAATTAACCTGTGACGACCCGGAATTTTCTCGCAATATCAATTTAATAATCTGCATTAAATATTAAATTGATTTGATATATTTTTGTTAATTAAATCTGAATTGATACTTTTCTTTTAATAAATATTCAATTGGTAAATTTTATCTGTTAGAAATTAATTGTTTGTTTTCTATTTATATATGTATATATTTGTATACATTGTAAATAGAGGAATTTGTTTTAAAATGTAACTAATAAATTTTGTTTTAAATCCTAATATATATTTTAGTGAATTAGAAATTATGTTTTATTTAATATAAACTTTTTTAAAGGCTAAATTAATCAATATAGAGTTTTAAATATATAAGTAAATGTTTAAATAGTTCAAGACTCATTTTAACTTAAGTTTAAATTTAATTTATTAACAAAAGATTTGTTTACTTTTCTTTTTAGTATAGTTTGATTAAATTATGGATTTAAAATGATATATGAGTTTTAATATAATTTTGTAAAAACAATACTTTATCATACATTAATAAAATATGTAGCTATAATAAAAAGATAATCTATTCTATCTATCATTTCAAAATAATAAATATGTTTTTATAAAATAAATAAAATTGAAATACACATATAAAAATACAAGCCTACAAGATAAATTGGAAAACAAATATAAGTTAGTAGAACATTAGTTAAATTAAAATAACATAACAACATTCATATGCATTTTAAAATATAACAGGACAACAAATAAACTAGAAAATAAATGAGTTTTTAAGTTGTAAACCAATATGAGCAAATTGTAGCATATATAATATGTTTAAAACATTAAGAATAATATCTAGAAGCAAATGACAGTAATATAACAACTGTATATAGTGTAAAGCATCAAGATAATAACATTTAATGATCTCCTCAACATTTTTGTCTCAGCCACCTAAATAAAATAATAATGCTAGTAACTTGTTAATAAGATTCAGACAAGTATCAAGTATAAAACAAAAATCTAGCAACAAATCTAAATATGCAGGCATAGGATAGGATAGTCAACCTGTAAGTAATAAACAAAGCAAAGTAAAGTGTGATTGTATAAAACAAAATGAAGATATTAAGAAATATTTGTATGCAGGCTAAATAACTAAACAAACTGCATATATGAAGCTTGTGTAGGAAGATAGTGTTAAATATCCTTAAGCTAACAAACAAAAGTAATTAATGTAAAAATTCTTTTAGTACATAATAGTATACATATCAGCCACCATTTACAAATATCTCTGGAAAACAAATCTGTACAATACAAGATTGTATGCAATACTGTCACTATTTCATGAAACATAATTATAACCCTGCTCTTTTCTTTTTCTATATGTTAGCTTCATATCAGTTCGAACTAAGTAGAAATTAAAATAAACTTCATTTCAAACTAAAACATGAAAGTAAAACAATTTCAAACTTAACAAAATTCAGGAAGAAAGCAAAAAGGAAGTTTACAGTTGTTTCATTATCAAAAGTATCTCTGTTCTACTCTGCAGATTGGTGAGTAACTTCTTTTTAAAAGCTTAAGGAAATTTTAATTTGTTGCTTGTGAAAAATTTCTGAGATGAAGTTTTAAGTATGTGTATATATATTTGAAAATGCATGTGTATATGGATGGATAGATAATTGCTGTAGTTAAACTTGTTTTTGCCTGTTTAGTTTCAGGCTTGGCTTCTAAACAAGGTATCTAATTCCTTTTGATCTGTTGGCTGTTAGTTGATAGAATTTAAACGAGACTCGTTTGTTTAACCTTAAGATTTAAGTTTAAAATTTATTTAATTTAAAATATAAGAAAAATTTATCTGGAAACCAAAATATAACTGACAGTGTTTATATATGTCTGCTTTCTATTACTCTGTAAACAGAACTTCACCTTCAAAAATCATTTGCTTCTTCTCTGATTGATGAATGGACTTAAGATTTGAATAAAAGATGTTTGTAACATTAAGATCTAAGTTTAACAATTTAGTTAAGATATAAACATCTTAAAACTTTGTCTCTGGAAACCAATCTCTGAGCAAACTCAACATTTGACAAAATTCAACCTCCACCGATCATTGGTTCAGGATCATGGATCGAATAGTTGAACCAAACTATGATTTTTAAAATTAATAAGGGAATTTTTAATGTAAGGATTGAGGTTCACTTCGTGTTCTTCTATTTTAGGCATTTTAAGTTGCCATGGTCGATCAAGTGAATTTGGGGAGTTGAGCTTCGGTCTGTGGGTAGAGGAGGTTGCCGTGGAGTTGGGAAAAATAGGGGATGGATGAGAAAATGGTGGTGGAAACATCGGCATGGGTTTCAAATTTGTAAACCTAATTTTCACAGTGTTTGGAAGTTTTGATCGCCGCGGGTTGTTCAGAGGTTCGAGTGTTGCGTGGTTTTGCAGGGAGGTAGGGGAGAGACAGTCGAAGTGGTAACCGGAGTTTGGTGGCCTCCGGTGATGGGAGCAACGTGCACGTGGCAGTGATAGGTTTGGAGGGGTGAGTGGCGCTGTGTTTTCCAGGTTTGGTTCTCGGTTTCAGTTTCTCGTGTGTGCCTGGAAAGAACTCGAAGTAGCTCGTTCGTTTTCACGGGGAAACTTGCGTGTTACTCGAAGCAAATTAGAGGGGGGGTCGGGTTATTAGTTTACAGACTTGTAAACCTGTAACAAGTTTTTTTTTACAGTTTCAACTGATTTTGAACTTGTGTTTTAAAATTTAAAATCAAAGCTAAAAGCTAGTGCTAAAATGAAGTTTAAATAATGAATTTAATATAGTTTTGAAATATAGTTGTAAGTGATTAAGTTTCATAATTTAAATTATTTTATTAATTCAAAAGTGCTAAATATTTAAGTAAATTCAAAGGAGTTGAATTCAAAAATGAAATATAGAATGTTAAGAAAGTATTAGATAAGTTAACTCCAAAGGAAGTCAAGACTTAGATATGTAATTCCAGACTTGAAACTAAATTAAAGTTTTATAATTTAAAATTGATTCAAATAAGTTTAATGCTATTAAATATGTAAGTTTAAAAAAAAGAAAAGGGAAGGGGTTTTGAAATAAATGTTTCAAACATATTGGAATTGAAAATATAATCAATAATGAAAATGGTTTGCTTTAATTCATGAAGTTTTAGAATTTATGTGCATCACCTTTAAGTTAATTAGGTAGAATAATTAATAATATATATTAATTAAATTAGTAATTAATAGTTTAATGTAGTAATTAAAGTTAATTAATGAATTAATTAACTAATATGTGATTTAGAACTATAGATTAGTTTCTTTTAAATTAATAATGGTTAATTAATTCATAATTAATAATTAATATTAGTTGATTATGTTAGAAGGAAATAATTAAATAATTACTAATGTAGTTCATTAACCAGATTATGTTGTAATGAATTAATATGATTGATTTTGTAATAAATTAATTAGATTAATTAATTAAATAGTTTAAATAAAATTATTTATTGAGGAGTAATTAAGAAATTAATTACTTATTAATTGTGTACATTGATTTAATTTGAGTTAATTAATTTAGTTTAATTAACTGATATTTTGAAATTGAATTACTTAGAAAAGTAATTGAAGAATAATTACGGGATGTAATTAACTGGATAATATTGTTAATGGAAGTAATTGAGAATATCATTACTTAAAAATTTATCAAGAGATTAATTAAGCTTATTATTGAGAAGTAACTGTTTATGAATGATTAATTATTGTATATATGAATCAAGAGGATTAATATTTATAATTTGAAGATGTATATTCTTAATATAATTAACAATTGAAAATGAAATTAGAAATCATTAATTAATATAATTAATGATGGGAATTAGAGAAATTGATTTATTTGAGAATAATAAATCAACAAGATAATTAAATGGAAATAAATCAATATAAGTGTAATTAATGGAGCATAATTACTCAGAATAGTATTTAGATGATAATTACTTGATGAGATTCATTCAAGATGATTTGTAAATGAAGTAATGTGAGTAATCTCTTTTGTAATAAATCAAAGAAGTGATTTATGGAAATAATTAATCATGGAATGATTAATTTGTTAATAAGTAGTTAAGAGTAGTTAATTACTGGTTTGTTATTAATCAAGGGGTGATTAATAATTGTGTTTAAGTAAAGATTAATCACTTAATTAATTTAAATAAGTAATTTAATATAAATTGAAGATCATTAATTAATATAATTAATGATGTAATTAAGAATTGTAAATTAAGGAATAATTAAGTAATTAAATGTTAATCTATTATGAATGATTGAGAATAATTCATTTGAGAAATCTATTAAAGACTAAATTATTCTTGTAATTAGAGAATGATAAATTAATTTGATTTATAATTAATTAATGATTGTGAGAGCAGGATTTATGAAATGAGTAATTAATTAAAATGGAAGTAGTTAATTTAATTCATTTTAAATTAACTATAGCTTGTGATTCATAAATCATTGCTTATGTATGATATTGATATTTCATTGATTGATTGTAATCTCAGAAATGAGTTGGATAATGTCTATGTGATATGAGATGTTTGGTTTAAGTATGATGATGTTTAATTATCTGTTGGGATGATGATATTAGTTATCTGTTTATGATGATGATGTGATTATCTATTATGAGATGTGAATTATCTATCTGTGCATATTGATGATATTGAATTAAGTGTTAAGACTAAATAGACAACTTGGCCCTAAAAGACACGTTTTTGGATTTCGATGAGACCGGGATCGGGTTTTCCGCATTAGGAGTATCCGAAAACCACATCGATTCCAAATTAACGATAGGTCGTGAATCTGAAGTGAAGATGAAGATCAGAATGCAAGGGTTATCGTCGTTAACTCTGAGGGTGATTCCAAAATGAGTGTAACGAGATGATGCCTTCGGTTTCGTTCGAACCCGGAACGAACTTGTATGGATTGAATGCATTCAACACATCGTCAGGCGGACGATGAGCATTCTAAGAAATATGTTCTATAAAGGTAATCGTAACCTCAAGCCTCATCAACCGGGAATGGCTAAAACAGGGGAGGTGCAGCAAGGTTAGGTGGGTCATGCCCAAGCAGGACAAGGATATTCCCCTGTCTAGATGTCCCTTTTTATTCGGCTTAGTGGGCGGTTGGTCTGCAGCCAACTGCGGGGTTTATCTTGTTCGAGACTGTTCAGTAAGGAATGGTTCCGGCCTTGTGTTGCAGGGGATGAAGGGAGTAATCCTCGGTACGTTGATCTAGGCCACGTACTGTGACGGGCGGTACCCCAGTAGCCCTGCCATTGTATGGGATCCAATTTCCAATAAGCGCCGTACGTTTTGATTGTGCCCAACTATGTTGGAATGTGAGATGTAAGCATTTCAGCTATTTCTGTATTTTACTTGAAAACCCTAGACACTATTATAATATCACTGGATTTCCTATAAATGTTTTGGTTAGCGTAAGGTAAAAACTTTTCCATGTTTATGTGTGGGAAATCTTACGTGATACCTTTTGTTTTCAAAGGATTTTTCAAAATTAAGCAACTTTAACCTGTTACTCATACCAGACCCATGTCTGACCCGAAGTTTATTTTGTTTTTCATAAACTCTCGGGTACCCAAATTTTTACGGGTAGCCAAGGGATTCAGGTTTAGCTTTGACGAATTCTGGAGGAGCAATGGAGCAGGAGGCTTCAGCGTTATAGATATATATATATAGTTCCGCTGTGTGATATCTCTGTGATGTATTGTGTATTGTGTTGTATTAACTAGACAGGTGTTTATAACTGTCTAGTATGTGATGTACTATATGTATCATTCTGATTGATGTTATATACTATGTAAATACTTATGTGATTAATATATTTTATTCGTTCCGCTGTGAGATTCTGATGTTGTTGTTCTTTCTTCTCTATCTTTTCTATTTTCTCACCTCTTTCTTTCTTATTAACGATGCTTCTTCCTGGGAGTAGGAAGTGGGGTCGTTACAGTGGTATCAGAGCGCTTGGTTTAGTGAATACCTAGGCTCTTAAGTGATTTCTTTCCTGAGAGAGCGTATTTGTAATTTTGATATATATATATATATTTATTTTCTATCTATTTGTTGGATTACCTGTTCGGGTTTTCCAATATAAGCATAAGGGTAGATTGAGTAGTGGTGTGTGTAACACGACTACATGTGGTTGGAAGTATATTTGACGAGACTGTTGACCTAATACCGTCTCGAGTGAATTTGTGGTGTAAGGATTTCACCAAATCTCTGGAGGAAACTGTTAAGATTTGGAGTCCATTTTGTTGTACAAGAGTGGATGTGTAGAATTTGGATTGTGTGAGTGAGCAGAAGCTAGAATATTATCTTAGTAACTCAAGAAGTAGTAGTTGTATGTTGAGATGCAGTAGCGATGGTTTGTTTCCAAAGAAGTTCTCAAAGATCTTTGGATAAGAAAGTGTGTCTGCCTTAGTTTTGAGGTTGAGTCCAGTTGAATGTTGTGTTTGGCTTTGAGGCCTGAGTTTTCCGAGGAATTTTGGATTAAGAAATTGTTGGCATCAGTAGCAGTGTTGCAGCTCAGATTGTTCTACTGGCATGCGAGGAGGTCATTTGTCAGCAGTTCTTTAGAGGTGAAGTCCAGAGGCAGTTTTGTGAATCCATTTCTTCAATGGATTGGCTAGTTAAGCTTAAGCTGTTCAGATTGGTAAGGAGAGTACAGTTTTCTTTGGATATTAGTTTGGATTGATTGCAAAAGATACTTGCGATAGTTAAGTATTCTTTGGGATGTCAGAAATCTTTTTCTGAATATCTTTGAAGAAGTCGGTGGTTTGCCTTAGCATCTGCGGAGTTGAGCTTGGTATCGACTGGATTTCAGAAGAAGTGCAAATGGTTCGGCTTAGTAGTAGAATGGTTTCTGGAGAGAGAGTTGGTTAAGCAGCTCAAGTTTCGGAGGAATTTCTGAGTTCTATTTTGGATCTGCTGAATCATATTTTTGTCATGTGTTGTCCAGTTGTGCTTATGTGCATCATCAGCATTTTCATCCATCCAGATCAGAGTTGTGCAGCGGAAGCAGTTGGAAGTGCATTTGTTTTTCTTTTCTGGGAAAGAGAGGATGTTTTCTACTGATGATAGTAGAGGTTGAGTTCTTAGTTTTGGTTGGTTTTGGAAATTATTCTACCGGATTGTTTTTGGATTCAGATTGTTTTAGGAGTTATTAGCGAAGGTTGAGCTAATCAGTAGGTTGAAGGCAGCTCTGGATTGTCAGAAGTATTTGGTGAATAAGAGACGAAAGAATTTAGATTTGGGAGTCAGTGATTTGATTTTGGATGGATTTTCTCTGATCCAAAGGAGCTCTGTAGATTAGTAGTATAGACTGTTTGGGTTTCTATAGATCGAGTATTCCGGTATTATACTGGGAAACTCTACGGAGCTCTATCCAGAATTTTGTCTGGACAGTTAGCTTTGTTGATTGCGTAGATTGGTTGTGATGATTGTTAGCATGTGATTGATATATGTTTATGGTTTAAAATTAATTTAAAATCTTAAATATATTATTAAATTACCTTTGCTTTTAAATTTCGGGGACGAAATTCTTTTAAGGGGGGAGGAATGTGACGACCCGGAATTTTCTAACAATATCAATTTAATAATCTGCATTAAATATTAAATTGATTTGATATATTTTTGTTAATTAAATCTGAATTGATACTTTTCTTTTAATAAATATTCAATTGGTAAATTTTATCTGTTAGAAATTAATTGTTTGTTTTCTATTTATATATGTATATATTTGTATACATTGTAAATAGAGGAATTTGTTTTAAAATGTAACTAATAAATTTTGTTTTAAATCCTAATATATATTTTAGTGAATTAGAAATTATGTTTTATTTAATATAAACTTTTTTAAAGGCTAAATTAATCAATATAGAGTTTTAAATATATAAGTAAATGTTTAAATAGTTCAAGACTCATTTTAACTTAAGTTTAAATTTAATTTATTAACAAAAGATTTGTTTACTTTTCTTTTTAGTATAGTTTGATTAAATTATGGATTTAAAATGATATATGAGTTTTAATATAATTTTTTAAAAACAATACTTTATCATACATTAATAAAATATGTAGCTATAATAAAAAGATAATCTATTCTATCTATCATTTCAAAATAATAAATATGTTTTTATAAAATAAATAAAATTAAAATACACATATAAAAATACAAGCCTACAAGATAAATTGGAAAACAAATATAAGTTAGTAGAACATTAGTTAAATTAAAATAACATAACAACATTCATATGCATTTTAAAATATAACAGGACAACAAATAAACTAGAAAATAAATGAGTTTTTAAGTTGTAAACCAATATGAGCAAACTGTAGCATATATAATATGTTTAAAACATTAAGAATAATATCTAGAAGCAAATGACAGTAATATAACAACTGTATATAGTGTAAAGCATCAAGATAATAACATTTAATGATCTCCTCAACATTTTTGTCTCAGCCACCTAAATAAAATAATAATGCTAGTAACTTGTTAATAAGATTCAGACAAGTATCAAGTATAAAACAAAAATCTAGCAACAAATCTAAATATGCAGGCATAGGATAGGATAGTCAACCTGTAAGTAATAAACAAAGCAAAGTAAAGTGTGATTGTATAAAACAAAATGAAGATATTAAGACATATTTGTATGCAGGCTAAATAACTAAACAAACTGCATATATGAAGCTTGTGTAGGAAGATAGTGTTAAATATCCTTAAGCTAACAAACAAAAGTAATTAATGTAAAAATTCTTTTAGTACATAATAGTATACATATCAGCCACCATTTACAAATATCTCTGGAAAACAAATCTGTACAATACAAGATTGTATGCAATACTGTCACTATTTCATGAAACATAATTATAACCCTGCTCTTTTCTTTTTCTATATGTTAGCTTCATATCAGTTCGAACTAAGTAGAAATTAAAATAAACTTCATTTCAAACTAAAACATGAAAGTAAAACAATTTCAAACTTAACAAAATTCAGGAAGAAAGCAAAAAGGAAGTTTACAGTTGTTTCATTATCAAAAGTATCTCTGTTCTACTCTGCAGATTGGTGAGTAACTTCTTTTTAAAAGCTTAAGGAAATTTTAATTTGTTGCCTGTGAAAAATTTCTGAGATGATGTTTTAAGTATGTGTATATATATTTGAAAATGCATGTGTATATGGATGGATAGATAATTGCTGTAGTTAAACTTGTTTTTGCCTGTTTAGTTTCAGGCTTGGCTTCTAAACAAGGTATCTAATTCCTTTTGATCTGTTGGCTGTTAGTTGATAGAATTTAAACGAGACTCGTTTGTTTAACCTTAAGATTTAAGTTTAAAATTTATTTAATTTAAAATATAAGAAAAATTTATCTGGAAACCAAAATATAACTGACAGTGTTTATATATGTCTGCTTTCTATTACTCTGTAAACAGAACTTCACCTTCAAAAATCATTTGCTTCTTCTCTGATTGATGAATGGACTTAAGATTTGAATAAAAGATGTTTGTAACATTAAGATCTAAGTTTAACAATTTAGTTAAGATATAAACATCTTAAAACTTTGTCTCTGGAAACCAATCTCTGAGCAAACTCAACATTTGACAAAATTCAACCTCCACCGATCATTGGTTCAGGATCATGGATCGAATAGTTGAACCAAACTATGATTTTTAAAATTAATAAGGGAATTTTTAATGTAAGGATTGAGGTTCACTTCGTGTTCTTCTATTTTAGGCATTTTAAGTTGCCATGGTCGATCAAGTGAATTTGGGGAGTTGAGCTTCGGTCTGTGGGTAGAGGAGGTTGCCGTGGAGTTGGGAAAAATAGGGGATGGATGAGAAAATGGTGGTGGAAACATCGGCATGGGTTTCAAATTTGTAAACCTAATTTTCACAGTGTTTGGAAGTTTTGATCGCCGCGGGTTGTTCAGAGGTTCGAGTGTTGCGTGGTTTTGCAGGGAGGTAGGGGAGAGACAGTCGAAGTGGTAACCGGAGTTTGGTGGCCTCCGGTGATGGGAGCAGCGTGCGCGTGGCAGTGACAGGTTTGGAGGGGTGAGTGGCGCTGTGTTTTCCAGGTTTGGTTCTCGGTTTCAGTTTCTCGTGTGTGCCTGGAAAGAACTCGAAGTAGCTCGTTCGTTTTTCACGGGGAAACTTGCGTGTTACTCGAAGCAAATTAGAGGGGGGGTCGGGTTATTAGTTACAGACTTGTAAACCTGTAACAAGTTTTTTTTTACAGTTTCAACTGATTTTGAACTTGTGTTTTAAAATTTAAAATCAAAGCTAAAAGCTAGTGCTAAAATGAAGTTTAAATAATGAATTTAATATAGTTTTGAAATATAGTTGTAAGTGATTAAGTTTCATAATTTAAATTATTTTATTAATTCAAAAGTGCTAAATATTTAAGTAAATTCAAAGGAGTTGAATTCAAAAATGAAATATAGAATGTTAAGAAAGTATTAGATAAGTTAACTCCAAAGGAAGTCAAGACTTAGATATGTAATTCCAGACTTGAAACTAAATTAAAGTTTTATAATTTAAAATTGATTCAAATAAGTTTAATGCTATTAAATATGTAAGTTTAAAAAAAAGAAAAGGGAAGGGGTTTTGAAATAAATGTTTCAAACATATTGGAATTGAAAATATAATCAATAATGAAAATGGTTTGCTTTAATTCATGAAGTTTTAGAATTTATGTGCATCAACCTTTAAGTTAATTAGGTAGAATAATTAATAATAGATATTAATTAAATTAGTAATTAATAGTTTAATGTAGTAATTAAAGTTAATTAATGAATTAATTAACTAATATGTGATTTAGAACTATAGATTAGTTTCTTTTAAATTAATAATGGTTAATTAATTCATAATTAATAATTAATATTAGTTGATTATGTTAGAAGGAAATAATTAAATAATTACTAATGTAGTTCATTAACCAGATTATGTTGTAATGAATTAATATGATTGATTTTGTAATAAATTAATTAGATTAATTAATTAAATAGTTTAAATAAAATTATTTATTGAGGAGTAATTAAGAAATTAATTACTTATTAATTATGTACATTGATTTAATTTGAGTTAATTAATTTAGTTTAATTAACTGATATTTTGAAATTGAATTACTTAGAAAAGTAATTGAAGAATAATTACGGGATGTAATTAACTGGATAATATTGTTAATGGAAGTAATTGAGAATATCATTACTTAAAAATTTATCAAGAGATTAATTAAGCTTATTATTGATAAGTAATTGTTTATGAATGATTAATTATTGTATATATGAATCAAGAGGATTAATATTTATAATTTGAAGATGTGTATTCTTAATATAATTAACAATTGAAAATGAAATTAGAAATCATTAATTAATATAATTAATGATGGGAATTAGAGAAATTGATTTATTTGAGAATAATAAATCAACAAGATAATTAAATGGAAATAAATCAATATAAGTGTAATTAATGGAGCATAATTACTCAGAATAGTATTTAGATGATAATTACTTGATGAGATTCATTCAAGATGATTTGTAAATGAAGTAATGTGAGTAATCTCTTTTGTAATAAATCAAAGAAGTGATTTATGGAAATAATTAATCATGGAATGATTAATTTGTTAATAAGTAGTTAAGAGTAGTTAATTACTGGTTTGTTATTAATCAAGGGGTGATTAATAATTGTGTTTAAGTAAAGATTAATCACTTAATTAATTTAAATAAGTAATTTAATATAAATTGAAGATCATTAATTAATATAATTAATGATGTAATTAAGAATTGTAAATTAAGGAATAATTAAGTAATTAAATGTTAATCTATTATGAATGATTGAGAATAATTCATTTGAGAAATCTATTAAAGACTAAATTATTCTTGTAATTAGAGAATGATAAATTAATTTGATTTATAATTAATTAATGATTGTGAGAGCAGGATTTATGAAATGAGTAATTAATTAAAATGGAAGTAGTTAATTTAATTCATTTTAAATTAACTATAGCTTGTGATTCATAAATCATTGCTTATGTATGATATTGATATTTCATTGATTGATTGTAATCTCAGAAATGAGTTGGATAATGTCTATGTGATATGAGATGTTTGGTTTAAGTATGATGATGTTTAATTATCTGTTGGGATGATGATATTAGTTATCTGTTTATGATGATGATGTGATTATCTATTATGAGATGTGAATTATCTATCTGTGCATATTGATGATATTGAATTAACTGTTAAGACTAAATAGACAACTTGGCCCTAAAAGACACGTTTTTGGATTTCGATGAGACCGGGATCGGGTTTTCCGCATTAGGAATATCCGAAAACCACATCGATTCCAAATTAACGATAGGTCGTGAATCTGAAGTGAAGATGAAGATCAGAATGCAAGGGTTATCGTCATTAACTCTGAGGGTGATTCCAAAATGAGTGTAACGAGATGATGCCTTCGGTTTCGTTCGAACCCGGAACGAACTTGTATGGATTGAATGCATTCAACACATCGTCAGACGGACGATGAGCATTCTAAGAAATATGTTCTATAAAGGTAATCGTAACCTCAAGCCTCATCAACCGGGAATGGCTAAAACATGGGAGGTGCAGCAAGGTTAGGTGGGTCATGCCCAAGCAGGACAAGGATATTCCCCTGTCTAGATGTCCCTTTTTATTCAGCTTAGTGGGCGGTTGGTCTGCAGCCAACTGCGGGGTTTATCTTGTTCGAGACTGTTCAGTAAGGAATGGTTCCGGCCTTGTGTTGCAGGGGATGAAGGGAGTAATCCTCGGTACGTTGATCTAGGCCACGTACTGTGACGGGCGGTACCCCAGTAGCCCTGCCATTGTATGGGATCCAATTTCCAATAAGCGCCGTACGTTTTGATTGTGCCCAACTATGTTGGAATGTGAGATGTAAGCATTTCAGCTATTTCTGTATTTTACTTGAAAACCCTAGACACTATTATAATATCACTGGATTTCCTATAAATGTTTTGGTTAGCGTAAGGTAAAAACTTTTCCATGTTTATGTGTGGGAAATCTTACGTGATACCTTTTGTTTTCAAAGGATTTTTCAAAATTAAGCAACTTTAACCTGTTACTCATACCAGACCCATGTCTGACCCGAAGTTTATTTTGTTTTTCATAAACTCTAGGGTACCCAAATTTTTACGGGTAGCCAAGGGATTCAGGTTTAGCTTTGACGAATTCTGGAGGAGCAATGGAGCAGGAGGCTTCAGCGTTATAGATATATATATATAGTTCCGCTGTGTGATATCTCTGTGATGTATTGTGTATTGTGTTGTATTAACTAGACAGGTGTTTATAACTGTCTAGTATGTGATGTACTATATGTATCATTCTGATTGATGTTATATACTATGTAAATACTTATGTGATTAATATATTTTATTCGTTCCGCTGTGAGATTCTGATGTTGTTGTTCTTTCTTCTCTATCTTTTCTATTTTCTCACCTCTTTCTTTCTTATTAACGATGCTTCTTCCTTGGAGTAGGAAGTGGGGTCGTTACAGTGGTATCAGAGCGCTAGGTTGAGTGAATACCTAGGCTCTTAAGTGATTTCTTTCCTGAGAGAGCGTATTTGTAATTTTGATATATATATATATATATATTTATTTATTTTCTATCTATTTGTTGGATTACCTGTTCGGGTTTTCCAATATAAGCATAAGGGTAGATTGATTAGTGGTGTGTGTAACACGACTACATGTGGTTGGAAGTATATTTGACGAGACTGTTGACCTAATACCGTCTCGAGTGAATTTGTGGTGTAAGGATTTCACCAAATCTCTGGAGGAAACTGTTAAGATTTGGAGTCCATTTTGTTGTACAAGAGTGGATGTGTAGAATTTGGATTGTGTGAGTGAGCAGAAGCTAGAATATTATCTTAGTAACTCAAGAAGTAGTAGTTGTATGTTGAGATGCAGTAGCGATGGTTTGTTTCCAAAGAAGTTCTCAAAGATCTTTGGATAAGAAAGTGTGTCTGCCTTAGTTTTGAGGTTGAGTCTAGTTGAATGTTGTGTTTGGCTTTGAGGCCTGAGTTTTCCGAGGAATTTTGGATTAAGAAATTGTTGGCATCAGTAGCAGTGTTGCAGCTCAGATTGTTCTACTGGCATGCGAGGAGGTCATTTGTCAGCAGTTCTTTAGAGGTGAAGTCCAGAGGCAGTTTTGTGAATCCATTTCTTCAATGGATTGGCTAGTTAAGCTTAAGCTGTTCAGATTGGTAAGGAGAGTACAGTTTTCTTTGGATATTAGTTTGGATTGATTGCAAAAGATACTTGCGATAGTTAAGTATTCTTTGGGATGTCAGAAATCTTTTTCTGAATATCTTTGAAGAAGTCGGTGGTTTGCCTTAGCATCTGCGGAGTTGAGCTTGGTATCGACTGGATTTCAGAAGAAGTGCAAATGGTTCGGCTTAGTAGTAGAATGGTTTCTGGAGAGAGAGTTGGTTAAGCAGCTCAAGTTTCGGAGGAATTTCTGAGTTCTATTTTGGATCTGCTGAATCATATTTTTGTCATGTGTTGTCCAGTTGTGCTTATGTGCATCATCAGCATTTTCATCCATCCAGATCAGAGTTGTGCAGCGGAAGCAGTTGGAAGTGCATTTGTTTTTCTTTTCTGGGAAAGAGAGGATGTTTTCTACTGATGATAGTAGAGGTTGAGTTCTTAGTTTTGGTTGGTTTTGGAAATTATTCTACCGGATTGTTTTTGGATTCAGATTGTTTTAGGAGTTATTAGCGAAGGTTGAGCTAATCAGTAGGTTGAAGGCAGCTCTGGATTGTCAGAAGTATTTGGTGAATAAGAGACGAAAGAATTTAGATTTGGGAGTCAGTGATTTGATTTTGGATGGATTTTCTCTGATCCAAAGGAGCTCTGTAGATTAGTAGTATAGACTGTTTGGGTTTCTATAGATCGAGTATTCCGGTATTATACTGGGAAACTCTACGGAGCTCTATCCAGAATTTTGTCTGGACAGTTAGCTTTGTTGATTGCGTAGATTGGTTGTGATGATTGTTAGCATGTGATTGATATATGTTTATGGTTTAAAATTAATTTAAAATCTTAAATATATTATTAAATTACCTTTGCTTTTAAATTTCGGGGACGAAATTCTTTTAAGGGGGGAGGAATGTGACGACCCGGAATTTTCTAACAATATCAATTTAATAATCTGCATTAAATATTAAATTGATTTGATATATTTTTGTTAATTAAATCTGAATTGATACTTTTCTTTTAATAAATATTCAATTGGTAAATTTTATCTGTTAGAAATTAATTGTTTGTTTTCTATTTATATATGTATATATTTGTATACATTGTAAATAGAGGAATTTGTTTTAAAATGTAACTAATAAATTTTGTTTTAAATCCTAATATATATTTTAGTGAATTAGAAATTATGTTTTATTTAATATAAACTTTTTTAAAGGCTAAATTAATCAATATAGAGTTTTAAATATATAAGTAAATGTTTAAATAGTTCAAGACTCATTTTAACTTAAGTTTAAATTTAATTTATTAACAAAAGATTTGTTTACTTTTCTTTTTAGCATAGTTTGATTAAATTATGGATTTAAAATGATATATGAGTTTTAATATAATTTTTTAAAAACAATACTTTATCATACATTAATAAAATATGTAGCTATAATAAAAAGATAATCTATTCTATCTATCATTTCAAAATAATAAATATGTTTTTATAAAATAAATAAAATTAAAATACACATATAAAAATACAAGCCTACAAGATAAATTGGAAAACAAATATAAGTTAGTAGAACATTAGTTAAATTAAAATAACATAACAACATTCATATGCATTTTAAAATATAACAGGACAACAAATAAACTAGAAAATAAATGAGTTTTTAAGTTGTAAACCAATATGAGCAAACTGTAGCATATATAATATATTTAAAACATTAAGAATAATATCTAGAAGCAAATGACAGTAATATAACAACTGTATATAGTGTAAAGCATCAAGATAATAACATTTAATGATCTCCTCAACATTTTTGTCTCAGCCACCTAAATAAAATAATAATGCTAGTAACTTGTTAATAAGATTCAGACAAGTATCAAGTATAAAACAAAAATCTAGCAACAAATCTAAATATGCAGGCATAGGATAGGATAGTCAACCTGTAAGTAATAAACAAAGCAAAGTAAAGTGTGATTGTATAAAACAAAATGAAGATATTAAGACATATTTGTATGCAGGCTAAATAACTAAACAAACTGCATATATGAAGCTTGTGTAGGAAGATAGTGTTAAATATCCTTAAGCTAACAAACAAAAGTAATTAATGTAAAAATTCTTTTAGTACATAATAGTATACATATCAGCCACCATTTACAAATATCTCTGGAAAACAAATCTGTACAATACAAGATTGTATGCAATACTATCACTATTTCATGAAACATAATTATAACCCTGCTCTTTTCTTTTTCTATATGTTAGCTTCATATCAGTTCGAACTAAGTAGAAATTAAAATAAACTTCATTTCAAACTAAAACATGAAAGTAAAACAATTTCAAACTTAACAAAATTCAGGAAGAAAGCAAAAAGGAAGTTTACAGTTGTTTCATTATCAAAAGTATCTCTGTTCTACTCTGCAGATTGGTGAGTAACTTCTTTTTAAAAGCTTAAGGAAATTTTAATTTGTTGCCTGTGAAAAATTTCTGAGATGAAGTTTTAAGTATGTGTATATATATTTGAAAATGCATGTGTATATGGATGGATAGATAATTGCTGTAGTTAAACTTGTTTTTGCCTGTTTAGTTTCAGGCTTGGCTTCTAAACAAGGTATCTAATTCCTTTTGATCTGTTGGCTGTTAGTTGATAGAATTTAAACGAGACTCGTTTGTTTAACCTTAAGATTTAAGTTTAAAATTTATTTAATTTAAAATATAAGAAAAATTTATCTGGAAACCAAAATATAACTGACAGTGTTTATATATGTCTGCTTTCTATTACTCTGTAAACAGAACTTCACCTTCAAAAATCATTTGCTTCTTCTCTGATTGATGAATGGACTTAAGATTTGAATAAAAGATGTTTGTAACATTAAGATCTAAGTTTAACAATTTAGTTAAGATATAAACATCTTAAAACTTTGTCTCTGGAAACCAATCTCTGAGCAAACTCAACATTTGACAAAATTCAACCTCTACCGATCATTGGTTCAGGATCATGGATCGAATAGTTGAACCAAACTATGATTTTTAAAATTAATAAGGGAATTTTTAATGTAAGGATTGAGGTTCACTTCGTGTTCTTCTATTTTAGGCATTTTAAGTTGCCATGGTCGATCAAGTGAATTTGGGGAGTTGAGCTTCGGTCTGTGGGTAGAGGAGGTTGCCGTGGAGTTGGGAAAAATAGGGGATGGATGAGAAAATGGTGGTGGAAACATCGGCATGGGTTTCAAATTTGTAAACCTAATTTTCACAGTGTTTGGAAGTTTTGATCGCCGCGGGTTGTTCAGAGGTTCGAGTGTTGCGTGGTTTTGCAGGGAGGTAGGGGAGAGACAGTCGAAGTGGTAACCGGAGTTTGGTGGCCTCCGGTGATGGGAGCAGCGTGCGCGTGGCAGTGACAGGTTTGGAGGGGTGAGTGGCGCTGTGTTTTCCAGGTTTGGTTCTCGGTTTCAGTTTCTCGTGTGTGCCTGGAAAGAACTCGAAGTAGCTCGTTCGTTTTCACGGGGAAACTTGCGTGTTACTCGAAGCAAATTAGAGGGGGGGTCGGGTTATTAGTTACAGACTTGTAAACCTGTAACAAGTTTTTTTTTACAGTTTCAACTGATTTTGAACTTGTGTTTTAAAATTTAAAATCAAAGCTAAAAGCTAGTGCTAAAATGAAGTTTAAATAATGAATTTAATATAGTTTTGAAATATAGTTGTAAGTGATTAAGTTTCATAATTTAAATTATTTTATTAATTCAAAAGTGCTAAATATTTAAGTAAATTCAAAGGAGTTGAATTCAAAAATGAAATATAGAATGTTAAGAAAGTATTAGATAAGTTAACTCCAAAGGAAGTCAAGACTTAGATATGTAATTCCAGACTTGAAACTAAATTAAAGTTTTATAATTTAAAATTGATTCAAATAAGTTTAATGCTATTAAATATGTAAGTTTAAAAAAAAGAAAAGGGAAGGGGTTTTGAAATAAATGTTTCAAACATATTGGAATTGAAAATATAATCAATAATGAAAATGGTTTGCTTTAATTCATGAAGTTTTAGAATTTATGTGCATCAACCTTTAAGTTAATTAGGTAGAATAATTAATAATAGATATTAATTAAATTAGTAATTAATAGTTTAATGTAGTAATTAAAGTTAATTAATGAATTAATTAACTAATATGTGATTTAGAACTATAGATTAGTTTCTTTTAAATTAATAATGGTTAATTAATTCATAATTAATAATTAATATTAGTTGATTATGTTAGAAGGAAATAATTAAATAATTACTAATGTAGTTCATTAACCAGATTATGTTGTAATGAATTAATATGATTGATTTTGTAATAAATTAATTAGATTAATTAATTAAATAGTTTAAATAAAATTATTTATTGAGGAGTAATTAAGAAATTAATTACTTATTAATTATGTACATTGATTTAATTTGAGTTAATTAATTTAGTTTAATTAACTGATATTTTGAAATTGAATTACTTAGAAAAGTAATTGAAGAATAATTACGGGATGTAATTAACTGGATAATATTGTTAATGGAAGTAATTGAGAATATCATTACTTAAAAATTTATCAAGAGATTAATTAAGCTTATTATTGATAAGTAATTGTTTATGAATGATTAATTATTGTATATATGAATCAAGAGGATTAATATTTATAATTTGAAGATGTGTATTCTTAATATAATTAACAATTGAAAATGAAATTAGAAATCATTAATTAATATAATTAATGATGGGAATTAGAGAAATTGATTTATTTGAGAATAATAAATCAACAAGATAATTAAATGGAAATAAATCAATATAAGTGTAATTAATGGAGCATAATTACTCAGAATAGTATTTAGATGATAATTACTTGATGAGATTCATTCAAGATGATTTGTAAATGAAGTAATGTGAGTAATCTCTTTTGTAATAAATCAAAGAAGTGATTTATGGAAATAATTAATCATGGAATGATTAATTTGTTAATAAGTAGTTAAGAGTAGTTAATTACTGGTTTGTTATTAATCAAGGGGTGATAATAATTGTGTTTAAGTAAAGATTAATCACTTAATTAATTTAAATAAGTAATTTAATATAAATTGAAGATCATTAATTAATATAATTAATGATGTAATTAAGAATTGTAAATTAAGGAATAATTAAGTAATTAAATGTTAATCTATTATGAATGATTGAGAATAATTCATTTGAGAAATCTATTAAAGACTAAATTATTCTTGTAATTAGAGAATGATAAATTAATTTGATTTATAATTAATTAATGATTGTGAGAGCAGGATTTATGAAATGAGTAATTAATTAAAATGGAAGTAGTTAATTTAATTCATTTTAAATTAACTATAGCTTGTGATTCATAAATCATTGCTTATGTATGATATTGATATTTCATTGATTGATTGTAATCTCAGAAATGAGTTAGATAATGTCTATGTGATATGAGATGTTTGGTTTAAGTATGATGATGTTTAATTATCTGTTGGGATGATGATATTAGTTATCTGTTTATGATGATGATGTGATTATCTATTATGAGATGTGAATTATCTATCTGTGCATATTGATGATATTGAATTAACTGTTAAGACTAAATAGACAACTTGGCCCTAAAAGACACGTTTTTGGATTTCGATGAGACCGGGATCGGGTTTTCCGCATTAGGAATATCCGAAAACCACATCGATTCCAAATTAACGATAGGTCGTGAATCTGAAGTGAAGATGAAGATCAGAATGCAAGGGTTATCGTCATTAACTCTGAGGGTGATTCCAAAATGAGTGTAACGAGATGATGCCTTCGGTTTCGTTCGAACCCGGAACGAACTTGTATGGATTGAATGCATTCAACACATCGTCAGACGGACGATGAGCATTCTAAGAAATATGTTCTATAAAGGTAATCGTAACCTCAAGCCTCATCAACCGGGAATGGCTAAAACAGGGGAGGTGCAGCAAGGTTAGGTGGGTCATGCCCAAGCAGGACAAGGATATTCCCCTGTCTAGATGTCCCTTTTTATTCAGCTTAGTGGGCGGTTGGTCTGCAGCCAACTGCGGGGTTTATCTTGTTCGAGACTGTTCAGTAAGGAATGGTTCCGGCCTTGTGTTGCAGGGGATGAAGGGAGTAATCCTCGGTACGTTGATCTAGGCCACGTACTGTGACGGGCGGTACCCCAGTAGCCCTGCCATTGTATGGGATCCAATTTCCAATAAGCGCCGTACGTTTTGATTGTGCCCAACTATGTTGGAATGTGAGATGTAAGCATTTCAGCTATTTCTGTATTTTACTTGAAAACCCTAGACACTATTATAATATCACTGGATTTCCTATAAATGTTTTGGTTAGCGTAAGGTAAAAACTTTTCCATGTTTATGTGTGGGAAATCTTACGTGATACCTTTTGTTTTCAAAGGATTTTTCAAAATTAAGCAACTTTAACCTGTTACTCATACCAGACCCATGTCTGACCCGAAGTTTATTTTGTTTTTCATAAACTCTAGGGTACCCAAATTTTTACGGGTAGCCAAGGGATTCAGGTTTAGCTTTGACGAATTCTGGAGGAGCAATGGAGCAGGAGGCTTCAGCGTTATAGATATATATATATAGTTCCGCTGTGTGATATCTCTGTGATGTATTGTGTATTGTGTTGTATTAACTAGACAGGTGTTTATAACTGTCTAGTATGTGATGTACTATATGTATCATTCTGATTGATGTTATATACTATGTAAATACTTATGTGATTAATATATTTTATTCGTTCCGCTGTGAGATTCTGATGTTGTTGTTCTTTCTTCTCTATCTTTTCTATTTTCTCACCTCTTTCTTTCTTATTAACGATGCTTCTTCCTTGGAGTAGGAAGTGGGGTCGTTACAGTGGTATCAGAGCGCTAGGTTGAGTGAATACCTAGGCTCTTAAGTGATTTCTTTCCTGAGAGAGCGTATTTGTAATTTTGATATATATATATATATATTTATTTATTTTCTATCTATTTGTTGGATTACCTGTTCGGGTTTTCCAATATAAGCATAAGGGTAGATTGATTAGTGGTGTGTGTAACACGACTACATGTGGTTGGAAGTATATTTGACGAGACTGTTGACCTAATACCGTCTCGAGTGAATTTGTGGTGTAAGGATTTCACCAAATCTCTGGAGGAAACTGTTAAGATTTGGAGTCCATTTTGTTGTACAAGAGTGGATGTGTAGAATTTGGATTGTGTGAGTGAGCAGAAGCTAGAATATTATCTTAGTAACTCAAGAAGTAGTAGTTGTATGTTGAGATGCAGTAGCGATGGTTTGTTTCCAAAGAAGTTCTCAAAGATCTTTGGATAAGAAAGTGTGTCTGCCTTAGTTTTGAGGTTGAGTCCAGTTGAATGTTGTGTTTGGCTTTGAGGCCTGAGTTTTCCGAGGAATTTTGGATTAAGAAATTGTTGGCATCAGTAGCAGTGTTGCAGCTCAGATTGTTCTACTGGCATGCGAGGAGGTCATTTGTCAGCAGTTCTTTAGAGGTGAAGTCCAGAGGCAGTTTTGTGAATCCATTTCTTCAATGGATTGGCTAGTTAAGCTTAAGCTGTTCAGATTGGTAAGGAGAGTACAGTTTTCTTTGGATATTAGTTTGGATTGATTGCAAAAGATACTTGCGATAGTTAAGTATTCTTTGGGATGTCAGAAATCTTTTTCTGAATATCTTTGAAGAAGTCGGTGGTTTGCCTTAGCATCTGCGGAGTTGAGCTTGGTATCGACTGGATTTCAGAAGAAGTGCAAATGGTTCGGCTTAGTAGTAGAATGGTTTCTGGAGAGAGAGTTGGTTAAGCAGCTCAAGTTTCGGAGGAATTTCTGAGTTCTATTTTGGATCTGCTGAATCATATTTTTGTCATGTGTTGTACAGTTGTGCTTATGTGCATCATCAGCATTTTCATCCATCCAGATCAGAGTTGTGCAGCGGAAGCAGTTGGAAGTGCATTTGTTTTTCTTTTCTGGGAAAGAGAGGATGTTTTCTACTGATGATAGTAGAGGTTGAGTTCTTAGTTTTGGTTGGTTTTGGAAATTATTCTACCGGATTGTTTTTGGATTCAGATTGTTTTAGGAGTTATTAGCGAAGGTTGAGCTAATCAGTAGGTTGAAGGCAGCTCTGGATTGTCAGAAGTATTTGGTGAATAAGAGACGAAAGAATTTAGATTTGGGAGTCGGTGATTTGATTTTGGATGGATTTTCTCTGACCCAAAGGAGTTCTGTAGATTAGTAGTATAGACTGTTTGGGTTTCTATAGATCGAGTATTCCGGTATTATACTGGGAAACTCTACGGAGCTCTATCCAGAATTTTGTCTGGACAGTTAGCTTTGTTGATTGAGTAGATTGGTTGTGATGATTGTTAGCATGTGATTGATATATGTTTATGGTTTAAAATTAATTTAAAATCTTAAATATATTATTAAATTACCTTTGCTTTTAAATTTCGGGGACGAAATTCTTTTAAGGGGGGAGGAATGTGACGACCCGGAATTTTCTAACAATATCAATTTAATAATCTGCATTAAATATTAAATTGATTTGATATATTTTTGTTAATTAAATCTGAATTGATACTTTTCTTTTAATAAATATTCAATTGGTAAATTTTATCTGTTAGAAATTAATTGTTTGTTTTCTATTTATATATGTATATATTTGTATACATTGTAAATAGAGGAATTTGTTTTAAAATGTAACTAATAAATTTTGTTTTAAATCCTAATATATATTTTAGTGAATTAGAAATTATGTTTTATTTAATATAAACTTTTTTAAAGGCTAAATTAATCAATATAGAGTTTTAAATATATAAGTAAATGTTTAAATAGTTCAAGACTCATTTTAACTTAAGTTTAAATTTAATTTATTAACAAAAGATTTGTTTACTTTTCTTTTTAGTATAGTTTGATTAAATTATGGATTTAAAATGATATATGAGTTTTAATATAATTTTGTAAAAACAATACTTTATCATACATTAATAAAATATGTAGCTATAATAAAAAGATAATCTATTCTATCTATCATTTCAAAATAATAAATATGTTTTTATAAAATAAATAAAATTAAAATACACATATAAAAATACAAGCCTACAAGATAAATTGGAAAACAAATATAAGTTAGTAGAACATTAGTTAAATTAAAATAACATAACAACATTCATATGCATTTTAAAATATAACAGGACAACAAATAAACTAGAAAATAAATGAGTTTTTAAGTTGTAAACCAATATGAGCAAACTGTAGCATATATAATATGTTTAAAACATTAAGAATAATATCTAGAAGCAAATGACAGTAATATAACAACTGTATATAGTGTAAAGCATCAAGATAATAACATTTAATGATCTCCTCAACATTTTTGTCTCAGCCACCTAAATAAAATAATAATGCTAGTAACTTGTTAATAAGATTCAGACAAGTATCAAGTATAAAACAAAAATCTAGCAACAAATCTAAATATGCAGGCATAGGATAGGATAGTCAACCTGTAAGTAATAAACAAAGCAAAGTAAAGTGTGATTGTATAAAACAAAATGAAGATATTAAGACATATTTGTATGCAGGCTAAATAACTAAACAAACTGCATATATGAAGCTTGTGTAGGAAGATAGTGTTAAATATCCTTAAGCTAACAAACAAAAGTAATTAATGTAAAAATTCTTTAAGTACATAATAGTATACATATCAGCCACCATTTACAAATATCTCTGGAAAACAAATCTGTACAATACAAGATTGTATGCAATACTGTCACTATTTCATGAAACATAATTATAACCCTGCTCTTTTCTTTTTCTATATGTTAGCTTCATATCAGTTCGAACTAAGTAGAAATTAAAATAAACTTCATTTCAAACTAAAACATGAAAGTAAAACAATTTCAAACTTAACAAAATTCAGGAAGAAAGCAAAAAGGAAGTTTACAGTTGTTTCATTATCAAAAGTATCTCTGTTCTACTCTGTAGATTGGTGAGTAACTTCTTTTTAAAAGCTTAAGGAAATTTTAATTTGTTGCTTGTGAAAAATTTATGAGATGAAGTTTTAAGTATGTGTATATATATTTGAAAATGCATGTGTATGGATGGATAGATAATTGCTGTAGTTAAACTTGTTTTTGCCTGTTTAGTTTCAGGCTTGGCTTCTAAACAAGGTATCTAATTCCTTTTGATCTGTTGGCTGTTAGTTGATAGAATTTAAACGAGACTCGTTTGTTTAACCTTAAGATTTAAGTTTAAAATTTATTTAATTTAAAATATAAGAAAAATTTATCTGGAAACCAAAATATAACTGACAGTGTTTATATATGTCTGCTTTCTGTTACTCTGTAAACAGAACTTCACCTTCAAAAATCATTTGCTTCTTCTCTGATTGATGAATGGACTTAAGATTTGAATAAAAGATGTTTGTAACATTAAGATCTAAGTTTAACAATTTAGTTAAGATATAAACATCTTAAAACTTTGTCTCTGGAAACCAATCTCTGAGCAAACTCAACATTTGACAAAATTCAACCTCCACCGATCATTGGTTCAGGATCATGGATCGAATAGTTGAACCAAACTATGATTTTTAAAATTAATAAGGGAATTTTTAATGTAAGGATTGAGGTGCACTTCGTGTTCTTCTATTTTAGGCATTTTAAGTTGCCATGGTCGATCAAGTGAATTTGGGGGGTTGAGCTTCGGTCTGTGGGTAGAGGAGGTTGCCGTGGAGTTGGGAAAAATAGGGGATGGATGAGAAAATGGTGGTGGAAGCATCGGCATGGGTTTCAAATTTGTAAACCTAATTTTCACAGTGTTTGGAAGTTTTGATCGCCGCGGGTTGTTCAGAGGTTCGAGTGTTGCGTGGTTTTGCAGGGAGGTAGGGGAGAGACAGTCGAAGTGGTAACCGGAGTTTGGTGGCCTCCGGTGATGGAAGCAGCGTGCGCGTGGCAGTGACAGGTTTGGAGGGGTGAGTGGCTCATTGTTTTCCAGGTTTGGTTCTCGGTTTCAGTTTCTCGTGTGTGCCTGGAAAGAACTCGAAGTAGCTCGTTCGTTTTCACGGGGAAACTTGCGTGTTACTCGAAGCAAATTAGAGGGGGGGTCGGGTTATTAGTTTACAGACTTGTAAACCTGTAACAAGTTTTTTTTACAGTTTCAACTGATTTTGAACTTGTGTTTTAAAATTTAAAATCAAAGCTAAAAGCTAGTGCTAAAATGAAGTTTAAATAATGAATTTAATATAGTTTTGAAATATAGTTGTAAGTGATTAAGTTTCATAATTTAAATTATTTTATTAATTCAAAAGTGCTAAATATTTAAGTAAATTCAAAGGAGTTGAATTCAAAAATGAAATATAGAATGTTAAGAAAGTATTAGATAAGTTAACTCCAAAGGAAGTCAAGACTTAGATATGTAATTCCAGACTTGAAACTAAATTAAAGTTTTATAATTTAAAATTGATTCAAATAAGTTTAATGCTATTAAATATGTAAGTTTAAAAAAAAGAAAAGGGAAGGGGTTTTGAAATAAATGTTTCAAACATATTGGAATTGAAAATATAATCAATAATGAAAATGGTTTGCTTTAATTCATGAAGTTTTAGAATTTATGTGCATCAACCTTTAAGTTAATTAGGTAGAATAATTAATAATATATATTAATTAAATTAGCAATTAATAGTTTAATGTAGTAATTAAAGTTAATTAATGAATTAATTAACTAATATGTGATTTAGAACTATAGATTAGTTTCTTTTAAATTAATAAATTAATTCATAATTAATAATTAATATTAGTTGATTATGTTAGAAGGAAATAATTAAATAATTACTAATGTAGTTCATTAACCAGATTATGTTGTAATGAATTAATATGATTGATTTTGTAATAAATTAATTAGATTAATTAATTAAATAGTTTAAATGAAATTATTTATTGAGGAGTAATTAAGAAATTAATTACTTATTAATTGTGTACATTGATTTAATTTGAGTTAATTAATTTAGTTTAATTAACTGATATTTTGAAATTGAATTACTTAGAAAAGTAATTGAAGAATAATTACGGGATGTAATTAACTGGATAATATTGTTAATGGAAGTAATTGAGAATATCATTACTTAAAAATTTATCAAGAGATTAATTAAGCTTATTATTGAGAAGTAATTGTTTATGAATGATTAATTATTGTATATATGAATCAAGAGGATTAATATTTATAATTTGAAGATGTGTATTCTTAATATAATTAACAATTGAAAATGAAATTAGAAATCATTAATTAATATAATTAATGATGGGAATTAGAGAAATTGATTTATTTGAGAATAATAAATCAACAAGATAATTAAATGGAAATAAATCAATATAAGTGTAATTAATGGAGCATAATTACTCAGAATAGTATTTAGATGATAATTACTTGATGAGATTCATTCAAGATGATTTGTAAATGAAGTAATGTGAGTAATCTCTTTTGTAATAAATCAAAGAAGTGATTTATGGAAATAATTAATCATGGAATGATTAATTTGTTAATAAGTAGTTAAGAGTAGTTAATTACTGGTTTGTTATTAATCAAGGGGTGATTAATAATTGTGTTTAAGTAAAGATTAATCACTTAATTAATTTAAATAAGTAATTTAATATAAATTGAAGATCATTAATTAATATAATTAATGATGTAATTAAGAATTGTAAATTAAGGAATAATTAAGTAATTAAATGTTAATCTATTATGAATGATTTAGAATAATTCATTTGATAAATCTATTAAAGACTAAATTATTCTTGTAATTAGAGAATGATAAATTAATTTGATTTATAATTAATTAATGATTGTGAGAGCAGGACTTATGAAATGAGTAATTAATTAAAATGGAAGTAGTTAATTTAATTCATTTTAAATTAACTATAGCTTGTGATTCATAAATCATTGCTTATGTATGATATTGATATTTCATTGATTGATTGTAATCTCAGAAATGAGTTGGATAATGTCTATGTGATATGAGATGTTTGGTTTAAGTATGATGATGTTTAATTATCTGTTGGGATGATGATATTAGTTATCTGTTTATGATGATGATGTGATTATCTATTATGAGATATGAATTATCTATCTGTGCATATTGATGATATTGAATTAACTGTTAAGACTAAATATACAACTTGGCCCTAAAAGACACGTTTTTGGATTTCGATGAGACCGGGATCGGGTTTTTCGCATTAGGAATATCCGAAAACCACATCGATTCCAAATTAACGATAGGTCGTGAATCTGAAGTGAAGATGAAGATCAGAATGCAAGGGTTATCGTCGTTAACTCTGAGGGTGATTCCAAAATGAGTGTAACTGTAACAACCCGCATATTTAACGATTTTATATTTAAATGTTTGATTTAAATATAGCATCGTTATTCGGATTTTTGGGGTCCGAAATGTTACTTTCTGCAAATGGCCGAATTGGAACTCGAAACCACCTCCATTGGTTCCAAAATGGCGTTTGCGATCTTTTTGAGTATAATCTTTGATATGTTTGGAGTTTGTGAAATTTTGGCTACTTTTCCTATTGGGTTTGGGATTGGGTTCAGCCCACTAGCCCACTTAACCCCCTAGCTCAACCCTTCTCTTCATTTCATCTTCATTTCATTTCTTTCTTAAGCTAAAAACTGAAATGGGGGAAAGGGAAGAGAATTAGAAATTAGCAAGCCCTAGTTTCTCTTTTGTATCTTGATTTCTTGCTCCAAATTCATAGAGAATCCATTGGTAAGTTCATCTCCATCTTCTCCATCTCTTCTCCTCTTCAATTTCTGTAATTTTCCTAACCCTAACCTAGGAAATACTTTCTTTGATTCTAGATTGAAGCTTGTAGTGTTGAAGTGGAGTGTAGTTGGTTGATTCCTTGCAATTGTGCTTCTTCATCTTCTTTGTTTTGTGTGAAAAGGTGAGTTTTGAACTCACATCTACTTCTCTTGATTTCATTTATGTTAGGTATGAATTCCTAACACCTTGTTCATATTCACTTGCATTTGGTTTGGGTTGAATTGAGGAATAATCCAATTTTTAGTGTTTTGGGTTAAAATCTTTGAAATCATAACTTTGATGTTTTAATCATGTTTTGGTGATGCATCGAGGAACATATAGGGCCGGGTTGTCGATTGGCATAAGCCCTTAGAGCCAATGTTCGTCCGATTGCATTTTGGGAGAGTTTGCTCTTCATTTGAATAACGCTGGAAAACAGCCCAGGCAAGATTCGGTCGACTGAAAACTCTGCACAGTCGACTGAACCTGAAACCCGAGAGTTTCCAGGCATGATTCAGTCGACTGAAAAACTCTGCACAGTCGACTGAACCTGGAAACAGAAAGTTTCCTGAACCTAGAAAATTTCCAGGTACAGGGTCAGTCGACTGAAAAACTCTGTTCAGTCGACTGAACCTGCTGTTTCAGCCCACTTTGCCTTTTGGGATTGAATTTTCAATTTGAATTGATTCATGATGATCCTATGTATGATTATCAATTGTTTTGACTTTGATGGTTCCTTTTAATTTTAATCCACGGGTTTTTATGAAATAATCTCTCGAATCGCATTTAAAAGTTCGTTTCTCCAATTTATAAATTCTATTTAAAACACACACACTTTCGCACTTCGAACGAAGTGGGAGGGTGATTAAATGGTTGGGCAAAACACGGACCATGAATGTGTGCGTTTATCCTTCTGATTAATCCTTGACCTATTCGATTGATTGTTTTGACCTTCGGGTTTGGTTTGTCGATGATATGAGGTAAACTTTGTACTGCTTTGAGTGTGAAAGGAACTGACGGATAGTAAACCGTTTAGTGCGAACGAGTGGTTATGGGACATACGTTAACACTTTTCGGATTCCTTTTTGAGAGTTGTGACACATTCCGCCAGTTAGTGGTGTCCAGTACTGCGTCTTCGACCTTCACCACTACGGTTTGTTGCCTCTGGGATAGTGTCTTCGGACTGTCTCCCTAGGTTTGTTGCCTTCGGGTATGTTGCCTTCAGGTGTGTGCCTTCGGGTTTGTTGACCTATATAGTTTCGCTCTGATGTTGGCCTTATGTGCCGCATGGGTGATACTTGGGTTTGGAGTCTTCGGGCTCATGGATCCTTGTTTGTACAGTACTGAGCTCGAGCAAAATTTCATGATGTTTCATTGATATGTATATTCCCTTGGTATCGCCCTTCGGTGTTGGTCTTTGTGAGCCGCATGGAGTATAGCGATTACCTTGTGGAACTTGTATACCTTATGGGTATTTGTTATTTGCCTTTTGGCTTGTTTTGGGATATTTGTATCCTTTGTTTCTATATGTTGCCGATGATATGAGGCTTGCTCTATATGATTCATTTCTTGTTGATGATTGTGTTATCTCCTCTAGAGATATTTGTTATACTGTATGACCTTGCAGGTTTATTATTGTTCAGTTAATCTAACTGATTTGTTATCTAGACTGATCCGGGTATTTTATACTCGGGTCAGACCGAGATGTTTCAAGTTAGGTGCTTTTGGAGACTTAGCCTATTTTGCTTCCGCATGGACTATTCGCTAGCTTCATTTTGTTATAGCGTCTTTTGTAGTCCTTATCTGCTGTAACTTTGAATTATACTCTTTCGTCTCGTCTGTATATTGTGGTCTCCTGTACCACCTGACATGTAGTATTTTGTATACTCTGTTGTGTATTGGTGTATGTGTATATTATGATTGACTGTTCTGTGATGTATATTACATTTGAGTTGTTATATTTTCTTCTGATAGATCCTATAGCCATTGTAGTTTTGCTTTAAATATTTATTGAATAGGTCGAATTCTAATGTGTTTCTACTTTTCGACTTATTTAGTGAATAGTTAAGGTAAGATTGCACATGGTCGCTTCCATTATACTCTATTGTCCGCGTTAGCCGACAGTATTATCTATGTAATACTTTTTGTTAACGAGGCTCTCGGAGTGGGGCGTCACAGCGTGGTATCAGAGCTGAGTTCAGAACAAAATATGATAAACACAGAACAGATGCACATATTATGGTACATCAAAGTGTACAAGTGATACCGATCCTTGAATCATCGTGTCTCTTTATTCCATCAAGGTTAGATAGATATTGGAAATACGTCTAGGAATGCATTTTATTCCGTAGTATCCCATATTGTAATATCTACCTTGTGAATAATCTTGTTCTTATTTTACTTTCAGCTTATGTCTGGAAGAGGCAGGGGTCGACGTTCGGATGCTGGGCAATCTAGTGGCTCGCATCCGGATGGCGTATATATGTCTGCCGATCAATTTTTGGAATTGTTTAGGAGCACTCAGCCTCTCGTTCCTCCTCGAGTGTCTCCACCTCGCAAGTCTGCTTTTGCACGTCAGTGCAGTGATTTTGCTCATCTTGGAGGAAAGCCGTTTAAGGGCTCCGAGTCTGTTCTTGAAGTCCAAGCTTGGCTTCGCACGTGTGAGCGTATTTTCTCTCGCATGGATCTTTCTGACCATGATAGAGTTCTTGTAACTTCTAGCTTATTACAAGAGCGTGCTCTTGACTGGTATGAGCTTCTTGTAGCTGAAATTGATGAGGCTACTCTTTCTTGGACTCAGTTTCGGGGACGATTTGAACTCAAGTTCGTTCCTGAATCTGAAAAAGTTTTATTGACCCATCGCTTCCTTGAGTTGAAGCAAGGGAAATCTTCTGTTTCTGAGTATGTCGCATCGTTCGAGGCTTTATCTCAGTATGGTCTTGAATTCATCAGCACTTCTTATAATAAGAATTTGAAGTTTGTTTCTGGCCTTAAGAAATATCTTAAGAAGTCCTTGTTGCTCCAGCTTAAACTTTCTTTTGAGGAATTGGTTGATTCGGCGCTTCATCTCGAGACCGTCGAGAAGGAGTGTGATAGTGATGTTGATGTTGAGGTTTCCAGAAACCCTAACAAGAAGCAGTTTCCAATTCAGAAGAAGCCTTTTCCTTATAAGAAGAAGAAGACCGGTGGTCCTAGCTCTCAGCCTCAATCTTCCGGAACACCTTTCGTTCGAAAGTGTTTTAATTGTGGTTCTCCGGATCATATTATTCGAGCTTGTCCAAAGCCTCTCTTCTGCCGTAATTGCAAGAAGGAAGGTCATCATGTTTCTGCTTGTCCTACTGCTCCTGCTAATGCAAAATCTGGCAAGCTCAATGTGGCTAATGCTTCTGGAGGTCCTTCTCAATCCAAAGGTATGACTCCATCTATTTTGGAGGGTTCAATTCTATTTCATGGTCATAGTATACGAGTTCTTTTCGATACGGGTGCTTCACATTCTTTCGTATCGAAGAAGCTTGTAGATGATTTATCTTTGGATGTTTGTTGTATGGTTACTTCTTTAAGGATTGCGAATCCTATTGGGGGATCCGCGACCCTTAGTTTGCTTTGTGATGATATTGAGATTGTTTTATGTGGCTTTTCCTTCCGTGCGAATCTGCACGTTGTTTCTCATTTGGGTTTTGATATGATTTTTGGTATGGACTGGCTAGTGAGGTACGATGCCACGATTATTTGTTCCGAGAGAATTTTATATCTTTGTCATCCTGATTCACCTTCTCAGTTATCTCTTGTTCTTCGGGATGTGGATAATTTCGAGATGGCTTTGTATTCTCTTGATTCGCGAGATGGTGATGATGTATCTCGTATTCCTATTGCTTGTGACTTTTCTGATGTTTTTTAACCTGTTTCGGGTTTGCCACCCAAACGGGCAATTGAGTTCCGCATTGATCTCATTTCAGGCGCGCAGCCAGTTAGTCATCCTCCCACGAGGATGTCTACAAAGGAAAATGCGGAACTCAAGAAGCAGCTTTTAGAGCTCGAGTCCAAGAAGTTGATTCAGTCCAGTTTTTCTCCGTGGGGATCCGCGGTCGTTTTTGTGAAGAAGTCTGATGGAACACTTAGGCTTTGCATTGACTATCGCAAGCTTAACGAGTTGACCATTAGAAATAGGTATCTATTGCCTAGGATCGATGATATGTTCGATCTATTGAGTGGTGTCAAGGTCTTTTCTCAGCTTGACCTTGCCACAGGTTTTCATCAGTTACGAGTCGCGGAGGATAGCATACCTCTTACCGCTTTCCGCACTCGTTATGGTTCCTTTGAGTGGCTCGTTATGCCGTTCGGTTTGACGAACGCTCCTGCTTTCTTTGTTGACCTCATGAATCGGGTATTCCGGGAATATCTCGATAAGTTTGTTCTCGTCTTCATTGATGATATCCTTATTTATTCTAAGTCTGAAGCTGAGCATGCTAATCACTTGAGAATTGTCTTGAGTACTCTTCGTCGTCATCTGCTTAAAGCCAAATTCTCCAAGTGCTGCTTTTGGGAGAATAAGGTTAAGTTCTTAGGCCATGTTGTATCTTCCAATGGCATTTCTGTCGATCCCTCAAAGATCGAAGCCATCCAGAATTGGAAGAGGCCTGAGAATGTGCATGAGATTCGTAGTTTCCTTGGATTGGCGGGTTATTACCGACGGTTCATTAAGAACTTTTCCCGTGTTGTGCTTCCTCTCACTTGCCTTACTCAGAAAGGCATTCGTTTTATTTGGTCCGACAAGTGTGAAGCTTCCTTTCAGACATTGAAAGAACTTCTCACTAATGCTCCTATTCTTGTGGTTCCCGAAGGGAATCATGATCTTGTTGTCTACACCGATGCGTGTGGTAGTGGTCTCGGTGCTGTGCTTATGCAGAGAGATCGGGTAGTTGCTTATGCTTCTAGGCAACTGCGTCCGAATGAAGTTCGCTATGCCACTCATGATCTTGAGTTAGCCGCCATTGTCTTTGCCTTGAAGATTTGGCGACATTATTTATTGGGCGAGCGCTTCATTCTCTATACCGATCATAAATCTTTGAAGTATTTGTTTACTCAGAAGGAACTCAATATGAGACAACAGCGTTGGCTCGAGTTTCTTGCTTCCTATGACTTTGATATCCAGTTTACCCCTGGTAAGGGTAATCGTGTTGCAGATGCGCTTAGTCGCAAACATTCGGCTGTTATTTCTATGATGCTTGCCGAATGGAATATTCTTGAGACTCTATCTTTTTGTGAAATTCGTGATCGAGGTTCATCTTCTGGTTCTCCTATTCTATTATTTAGTTTGGGAGCTCGACCTATTTTATTGGATCGTATTGCCGATGCTCAGCGGCGTGATCCTTATTTGTTGCATTTTATTCAGCTTTGTGAGTCTGAATCTTGTGATGAGGCGTTGCAAGATTTTAGCATTGATTCTCATGGGTGTCTTCGTAAGAAGAACCGTCTTTTTGTGCCTTCTGATTTTGCACTTAGGCATGACATTCTTGATGATTGCCATCGTTCTAAGTATACCATTCATCCCGGTAGTAGTAAGATGTATGCCGATATGCGTCGTCTTTATTATTGGGAAGGCATGAAGCGCGATGTGGCGAGTTATGTGAGCAACTGCACGACATGTCAACGCGCGAAGGCCGAACATCAGCGTCCTTCTGGACTTCTTCAACCTCTTGAGATTCCATTGTGGAAATGGGATCAAGTTTCTATGGATTTTATTGACGGCCTACCTCGTTCGAGATCAGGTCATTCTAGTATTTGGGTTATTGTTGATCGCCTCACCAAGTCTGCTCATTTTGTCCCTATTAAGTCTAATAGGACAGCTTCGCATTTGGCTAAGTTTTATGTCAAGGAAATCGTGAGACTTCACGGTGTTCCTAGTTCTATTGTGAGTGATCGTGATCCTTTATTCACGAGTCATTTTTGGAAGAGTCTTCAACAAGCTTTGGGAACAAAGCTTAATTTTTCTACAGCTTATCATCCGCAGTCTGACGGACAGACTGAACGGGTGAATCGTATTTTGGAAGAGCTTCTCCGTATTTGTATCTTTGATTTCGGTGGTAGTTGGGAGGATCACCTACCTCTTGTAGAGTTCTCCTACAACAATAGTTTCCAGTCTAGTATCGGTATGGCTCCTTTCGAAGCCTTATACGGAAGGCCATGTCGATCACCTTCATGTTGGTTGGAATCTGGGGAGAAGCTTATTCTTGGCCCGGACTTTGTTCGTCATTCTTCTGAGAAGATTGATCTTATTCGATTGAGGATGAAAGAGGCACAGAGTCGCCAGAAATCCTATGCGGACAACCGTAGGAAGCCTCTCGAGTTCTCGATCGGCGATCTTGTTTTTATTCGTGTTTCTCCTTTGAAAGGGGTTATGCGTTTCAGTGCGACTGGAAAATTGGCTCCTCGTTATATATGACCGTTTTCTATCACTGAACGTATTGGCCCTGTGGCTTATAGAATTTCACTTCCAGCTCATTTATCTGGCATTCATGACGTGTTTCACGTCTCGCAACTTCGGAAGTGTCTTCGAGAATCGGATTCTGTAATTGATTCTCCTGATTTGCAAGAGCTTGAGATCTCACCGGACTTATCTTTTGTACAGCAACCTATTCGCGTGCTTGACAGGGAGGTGCGACACCTTCGGAACAAGGACGTGCCGCTCGTTAAAGTTCAATGGTCCGCTAATCCCAATGACTGTACTTAGGAAACCAGAGAGTATATTGAGCGATCTTATCCAGGTTTTCTATCCTTGCTTCGTAATGGTAAGTCTATTTCTGTGTCTAAAGTGTATTCTTTCTTTTGTATGTAGTTGTTACAAATATCGTCTTTAGGAATTGCGGGGACGCAATTTTGTAAGGAGGGGAGATCTGTAACAACCCGCATATTTAACGATTTTATATTTAAATGTTTGATTTAAATATAGCATCGTTATTCGGATTTTTGGGGTCCGAAATGTTACTTTCTGCAAATGGCCGAATTGGAACTCGAAACCACCTCCATTGGTTCCAAAATGGCGTTTGCGATCTTTTTGAGTATAATCTTTGATATGTTTGGAGTTTGTGAAATTTTGGCTACTTTTCCTATTGGGTTTGGGATTGGGTTCAGCCCACTAGCCCACTTAACCCCCTAGCTCAACCCTTCTCTTCATTTCATCTTCATTTCATTTCTTTCTTAAGCTAAAAACTGAAATGGGGGAAAGGGAAGAGAATTAGAAATTAGCAAGCCCTAGTTTCTCTTTTGTATCTTGATTTCTTGCTCCAAATTCATAGAGAATCCATTGGTAAGTTCATCTCCATCTTCTCCATCTCTTCTCCTCTTCAATTTCTATAATTTTCCTAACCCTAACCTAGGAAATACTTTCTTTGATTCTAGATTGAAGCTTGTAGTGTTGAAGTGGAGTGTAGTTGGTTGATTCCTTGCAATTGTGCTTCTTCATCTTCTTTGTTTTGTGTGAAAAGGTGAGTTTTGAACTCACATCTACTTCTCTTGATTTCATTGATGTTAGGTATGAATTCCTAACACCTTGTTCATATGCACTTGCATTTGGTTTGGGTTGAATTGAGGAATAATCCAATTTTTAGTGTTTTGGGTTAAAATCTTTGAAATCATAACTTTGATGTTTTAATCATGTTTTGGTGATGCATCGAGGAACATATAGGGCCGGGTTGTCGATTGGCATAAGCCCTTAGAGCCAATGTTCGTCCGATTGCATTTTGGGAGAGTTTGCTCTTCATTTGAATAAGGCTGGAAAACAGCCCAGGCAAGATTCAGTCGACTGAAAACTCTACACAGTCGACTGAACCTGAAACCCGAGCGTTTCCAGGCATGATTCAGTCGACTGAAAAACTCTGCACAGTCGACTGAACCTGGAAACAGAAAGTTTCCTGAACCTAGAAAATTTCCAGGTACAGGGTCAGTCGACTGAAAAACTCTGTTCAGTCGACTGAACCTGCTGTTTCAGCCCACTTTGCCTTTTGGGATTGAATTTTCAATTTGAATTGATTCATGATGATCTTATGTATGATTATCAATTGTTTTGACTTTGATGGTTCCTTTTAATTTTAATCCACGGGTTTTTATGAAATAATCTCTCGAATCGCATTTAAAAGTTCGTTTCCCCAATTTATAAATTCTATTTAAAACACACACACTTTCGCACTTCGAACGAAGTGGGAGGGTGATTAAATGGTTGGGCAAAACACGGACCATGAATCTGTGCGTTTATCCTTCCGATTAATCCTTGACCTATTCGATTGATTGTTTTGACCTTCGGGTTTGGTTTGTCGATGATATGAGGTAAACTTTGTACTGCTTTGAGTGTGAAAGGAACTGACGGATAGTAAACCGTTTAGTGCGAACGAGTGGTTATGGGACATACGTTAACACTTTTCGGATTCTTTTTCGGGAGTTGTGACACATTCCGCCAGTTAGTGGTGTCCAGTACTGGGTCTTCGACCTTCACCACTACAGTTTGTTGCCTCTGGGATAGTGTCTTCGGACTGTCTCCCTAGGTTTGTTGCCTTCGGGTATGTTGCCTTCGGGTGTGTGCCTTCGGGTTTGTTGACCTATATAGTTTCGCTTTGATGTTGGCCTTATGTGCCGCATGGGTGATACTTGGGTTTGGAGTCTTCGGGCTCATGGATCCTTGTTTGTACAGTACTGAGCTCGAGCAAAATTTCTTGATGTTTCATTGATATGTATATTCCCTTGGTATCGCCCTTCGGTGTTGGTCTTTGTGAGCCGCATGGAGTATAGCGATTACCTTGTGGAACTTGTATACCTTATGGGTATTTGTTATTTGCCTTCTGGCTTGTTTTGGGATATTTGTATCCTTTGTTTCTATATGTTGCCGATGATATGAGGCTTGCTCTATATGATTCATTTCTTGTTGATGATTGTGTTATCTCCTCTAGAGATATTTGTTATACTGTATGACCTTGCAGGTTTATTATTGTTCAGTTAATCTAACCGATTTGTTATCTAGACTGATCCGGGTATTTTATACTCGGGTCAGACCGAGATGTTTCAGGTTAGGTGCTTTTGGAGACTTAGCATATTTTGCTTCCGCATGGACTATTCGCTAGCTTCATTTTGTTATAGCGTCTTTTGTAGTCCTTATCTGCTGTAACTTTGAATTATACTCTTTCGTCTCGTCTGTATATTGTGGTCTCCTGTACCACCTGACATGTATTATTTTGTATACTCTGTTGTGTATTGGTGTATGTGTATATTATGATTGACTGTTCTATGATGTATATTACATTTGAGTTGTTATATTTTCTTCTGATAGATCCTATAGCCATTGTAGTTTTGCTTTAAATATTTATTGAATAGGTCGAATTCTAATGTGTTTCTACTTTTCGACTTATTTAGTGAATAGTTAAGGTAAGATTGCACATGGTCGCTTCCATTATACTCTATTGTCCGCGTTAGCCGACAATATTATCTATGTAATACTCTTTGTTAACGAGGCTCTCAGAGTGGGGCGTCACAGTAACGAGATGATGCCTTCGGTTTCGTTCGAACCCGGAACGAACTTGTATGGATTGAATGCATTCAACACATCGTCAGGCGGACGATGAGCATTCTAAGAAATATGTTCTATAAAGGTAATCGTAACCTCAAGCCTCATCAACCGGGAATGGCTAAAACAGGGGAGGTGCAGCAAGGTTAGGTGGGTCATGCCCAAGCAGGACAAGGATATTCCCCTGTCTAGATGTCCCTTTTTATTCGGCTTAGTGGGCGGTTGGTCTGCAGCCAACTGCGGGGTTTATCTTGTTCGGGACTGTTCAGTAAGGAATGGTTCCGGCCTTGTGTTGCAGGGGATGAAGGGAGTAATCCTCGGTACGTTGATCTAGGCCACGTATTGTGACGTGCGGTACCCCAGTAGCCCTGCCATTGTATGGGATCCAATTTCCAATAAGCGCCGTACGTTTTGATTGTGCCCAACTATGTTGGAATGTGAGATGTAAGCATTTCAGCTATTTCTGTATTTTACTTGAAAACCCTAGACACTATTATAATATCACTGGATTTCCTATAAATGTTTTGGTTAGCGTAAGGTAAAAACTTTTCCATGTTTATGTGTGGGAAGTCTTACGTGATACCTTTTGTTTTCAAAGGATTTTTCAAAATTAAGCAACTTTAACCTGTTACTCATACCAGACCCATGTCTGACCCGAAGTTTATTTTGTTTTTCATAAACTCTCGGGTACCCAAATTTTTACGGGTAGCCAAGGGATTCAGGTTTAGCTTTGACGAATTCTGGAGGAGCAATGGAGCAGGAGGCTTCAGCGTTATAGATATATATATATATTTCCGCTGTGTGATAACTCTGTGATGTATTGTGTATTGTGTTGTATTAACTAGACAGGTGTTTATAACTGTCTAGTATGTGATGTACTATATGTATCATTCTGATTGATGTTATATACTATGTAAATACTTATGTGATTAATATATTTTATTCGTTCCGCTGTGAGATTCTGATGTTGTTGTTCTTTCTTCTCTATCTTTTCTATTTTCTCACCTCTTTCTTTCTTATTAACGATGCTTCTTCCTGGGAGTAGGAAGTGGGGTCGTTACATAACCGTTTTGTGAAAATTATTTCAAATGTTTAACTAATAGACTTAGCATAAGAATGAATGATCTTATTGATTGTTCACCAACTGCTTCCATTAAGAGTAGAAATATCTACATAAATCACTGTTGTAAGAATAACATTACTTGTTCGATTCTAAAACTGGACTTTACGAAAGCTTTTGACTCGGTGATTGGAATTTTCTTATTGATATGTTTCTAGCTAGAGTGTTTAGTAGCAAATGGGCTAGTTGGATTATGTCTTTGCCTAAAAATGGTAATTTTAGTATAATGGTTCATGGAATTAAATAAGATTCAATCAGAGGGTGGTTTAAGGCAGGGTGATCCTTTACCGCCTCTTTTGTTTAACCTAGCTGCAGATGTTTTCTCTATGATTATTAAAAAAGCAGATGGAAATGGTTCTTTAAGGTGCATTGGTAATGAAATCTCGCGCAATGTCCTCTCCGTTCTTAAATTTACGAATGATACCTTATTATTTTCTTCTCATTTTTCTAATCAAGTCATTAACTTTAATTTATTTTATACAGCTTTGCTTCTTTCAGGACTAAAAATTAATTTCGATGGAAGTTCACTTTAGTACTAAATGACGTTGATAAGATTGAAGGTTTAGTTGCCAATATGCTTAATTGTAAAACTATGACTTTCCCTTTTTATCATCTTGGATTTTCAATTAGACCAACTAACTTAAGCATGATGACTGGTTAATTATAATAGATAAAATTAAAAATAGAATTTCTAATTGGAATGTGGGTAGATTAAATCTCATTAACTCTGTTTTATCTGCTCTTCCGATCTATTGGATGTCTATGCATCTTTTCCTTGATTGGGTGATCAATAAAATAAATAAAATTAGAAGGGATTTCTTATGGAGTGGTGATAATCCTAATGGTAGTCTTAAATGTTTAGTCAATTGGGAAACAATTTGTAAATCAAAAAAGGAAGGTGGTTTAGGAGTTATTAATTTACAAAATTTGAATTTATCTTTATTAGGAAAGTGGTTATGGAAATTTAAAGATATAAATGATAATTCCATTTGGAAAGAAATAATTTCTAAACATTATTATAATGGTAGCAATAATTTATACCAAAATACACATACAATTTTTTATAAGTTATCTGATTTTTGGAAATCAATATTAAAATGTCAAGAGATTTTTAATCTTAGTACTAACACGATTGTTCATTCAGGAAATAATACTTCCTTTTGGAATGATCGTTGATTATATGTTGTTCCTCTTAGGATAGAATTTAAAGAGCTTTTAAATAGTTGTAACTTTAAAAATGCTTTAATTATAGATGTCTTTTCTCCAGATAATAATCCCTCTAGGAACTTTAGTTTTAATAGAATCTTAGAAGGTACCACTCTAGGGCAATTTTCTTTATTATGTGCAAGATTGAATTTATATAATATTGATAATAAAAATGAAATTATTAACCGGGAATGGGATAGAAGTAAGAAATTCACTTCTAATTCTTTATATACATTTCTTAATTTCTCAAGCATTACTTATAACTCTTTTAATTTTACTTGGAAAGCTAATGATCCGCCCAAAACTAAGATTCATGTGTGGTTAATAATTCATGGGAAACTAAATACTATTTAATTTTTAGCAAGAAAGAATATGCAATTTGATAATAATGTACATTTTGTAAACTACATTTAGAAGATATTAATCATATTTATTATGATTGTAAAAATACTTGTTACATTCTTAACAATACTCTTAAAATCTTTAACTTTAATTTTACAACTAAACTTTCTGATTGTGATTTCTACTGGAATAATTTAAGATTTAAGTTTATAAAGGGTAATATATTTTTATTAGACACTTTATTCATTATAACATGTTAGTATACTTGGTTTGAGAAAAATCGGAGACTTTTTAATAATAATTCTAGTCATATTAATAGATTAATTTTTACAATAGCATCATTTTGTTTCAATTGGATCTCAAATCCTAAATATAGATTAGCTAAAAATAATTTTTTAAAGAATATTTAAATAAGGCTAGAAATTGCAATAAGTTATTTAAACAAAATATAATATTTTTAATAATAATATAATACCATTAACATTTTCTTGAATTTGAATGATGATTTTATTAATTTTCATAATGTTTTTTTGATCAAAGGAGCATAATGTTAATTTTTTAGATTTTATAGTTATAAGCTTTTAGATTCATATTTTGTTCCTTTTTATGCCTTATAGATTTCGTAATCACTATTTCATAACTTTAGAGTTAGTTAAGATGTTACATAATGAACTTTGATTCTTGTATTAGTCTTTCATTTACTTTAGTTTCTTTACTGTTTTATAATTTTAATTTTATTGTTTTTACTTCATTAATACATATATATCTATATAAATATCATTTATATACATATACATATGCATACATACATACATACATACATACATATACATATATATATATATATATACATACACACACACATGTATATATATGTATATATATGCGCATACTTTTCTTATATTTTCCTTTAGTTCAATTTACAGATACAGGTTTAGGCCAGATTTGGTGCCAGTTTACTATTTGCAGGTTTACAGGGTTGCTGACGACAAGATTGTAGTGGGACATTCATTCTGGACATTCCGCGCTTGGAGTGAGGCATTATTTCTAGTTTTTCCGCATTTGTAGTGTGGCGTTCTTTCCATGGTGGAGCTGCTTGTTGATATCCTAAGTGCACTTGGTAGCATCATGATTCTACAGCTTTTGTAGTGAGACATTCACTTTGGATTATCTGTATTTGTAGTGAGGTGTTCATTCTGGATCTTCCGCATTTGCAGTGAGGCGTTCTATCTCTACTGGAGTTGCCTATCGATCTCATCCGCACTGGACTGTATCATGGATTCTTTTCGGTGCTTCTAACACCCCAATATTGGGCGGTTTCCTTACCGGGGCTCCATTTTGAGGTGTAATGGACGATGGCCTTGCAGGAGCTTATTCTAGAAGTACCTGAGTTATTTTTCTCTAATCTTTGTATTATGATTTGTTACATGCCAAGCATGTTGGCAGCTCCTTTGTTTTTAGTGATATACGCACACACATATACACTCTCATCTATTTTTGAGGATCACACATCTATCCCAAAAAAAGAAATGACATATTGCTAATGACGTATTGCCAATGAAAATGTCGACATATCCTGGTTTGAGAAAAACTTTTCAATATAAATCCTTTATATTCTATTCTGCTTTGAAATGGACAAGGTTGAAATGAAAAAGAATTCATATTTATTTTCATTACGAAAGTAAGTAGTGCAAACCATAGATAAAATAAAAATCCGTGCTTTACATGCCCTTTCCTAATTCTTTTAGAATCCTTCCTTTTCGCCAACACAGATGGGAAAGTGGAAGTTGAACGTAAATTATTCATATTGCAAATAATAACGGATTAAATTCTATCATATTAACATAAAATAAATAAGTTTCTAACCAATTCCAAATTAGCATTTGTAGGGAATTATGGGGGTTTAGATTTAAAGTTTTCTCATACGAAATTCCTAAAGGCATTAAACGAGTCCAAATATTAACTGCACAAACTACTATAAAAAAATTAAGATTTCCACTCATAGGTAGCTTTCCTTGAATTCCTTTGGATTTGCTTTCATGTTAAAGTCAATTTCTTTCTCCAAATATCTTCTTTTCGATTGTATAATGTATCTCAATTCATTTGTATATAGATTGGATTTAAAATTGAAAGATTTAGGAAAAACATAAATAGAGAAATATACATATATGTAAAACTCATTATCTTTTCTCTTTATCTGATTAATCTCTTTTCTAAAGCCTAAACTTTTATTTTTGAATCTAGAAAATTTATTAGGGAGGAAGGAAACTGGCAAGATCCTGTTAGCATGCTTAATTTTATTATGAATAAAAGTGAGGGGGATAGCCTCTTTTTTTATAGTTGCTAGAATGTTCCTGGATCATACAATCAAAATCAATTTAAAATAATTGAATCCAGACCGCTCAGGCTGGTAGAAACCCTGGCTTCCTCAATGCAATTAGTCGATCGGCCTTCGGTTCGTGGCACTAACTTGTTAGTTAATGTTAATTTTTCATGCTATATTATTTATTTTATTTATTACTTGAGCCGTTAACATTTTAATATTTTTTACCATTTTTAAATTACAAATTTAATTCTATTTAAATTATTTTCTGTTTTGGAATTTTCAAAAGTCAATAACTTCTACATTTGAAATCCGATCGCAAAGCTTTAGATATTAAAGTTGCTCAGAAAATCATCATGAACATAAAGGTGTAATTTTCATGGTTAAATTTTGGCGTTTGTAGAAGTTCCATTTTTAGCGTTATTATTAACTGATTAATTTCTCATAAGCATTATAGGGGTTACATAGAACAACTTGTTCTGATATCATTATTGGATCAGGTGCATCAGATAGTGTGATAAATGAGGAAATTTAAAAGAAATTCTATTCATTATGCACTAGATCTTTTTAATATGTTACCATAAATAATATAATTTATATTAAATCATATTTAATGTTTGATTTGGTGTAATGATGTTTATTTTTAATTAGAATTAATTTTGTTGTAACTATTTTAGTTAAATTACATATAATATATACAATGTTCATTCTATGTCCATCACTATATTATAATAATCTCTGGGAGTATATAAACACATATATAAATTACGTTATATATATATATTTGTACATATTTATGTTAATTAAATAAAAACACACACACACACACATATAAATTAATAATATATTTGAATACTATTAAATTTTATAATAATTAATACAACCTTAGAAAATCATAAAAAAATCTTCATTTCAATTTTTTTTTTATAGATTTGGATTTTTGGAATACCTTATCAATGTAAATATATTTGATTGGTTCAAAATTTATAATAAGCGATATATTTGTGATAAAATCATATAAAAATATTTTAATACACAAAATATATTGCTTTGTTTATTGAATCCAAAAATAATTTATTCATATTGTTTTAGTAATTATAATATATTTCACTAGTTCAAAAATATATAATAATTAATATACTCATTAACGACTTGAAGAAAAATATTCAATAAAAATATTTTAATATTAAATAATTTGTTCATATTGTTTTATTATTCTATATTTATTTAATTATTCAAATTCGTTTTCAACATATACAACTATTTTTAAAATTCATAATAATTAAAATAACGATGACAAAATTAAAATAATATCATAATAGTGTACACAAAATTAGATAGTATTTTCTATAGATCATAATTTTATTATATATACATATACATACATACATACGTGTATGTGTGGATGTAAATGAATTGCCACACCTAGTTAATTGTGTATGTGTAATTATTGGAATTTGAAATTGATAAATAAAAATTAACATATTCTTTGTCAAAAAGATTTAAGACACTGTTAAGAAATATATAATGAAATTATATTTTTGTATTGAATATTATATATACCGATGAAAATAATTAACTGCATTTTAAAATTATATTACTTTTATTATTTTATTTTATTTTTAGGTCAGAAATATTATGAATACACTAATTAGAATAAATAATTAAATTTGGATATTTACCTTAATTAACAATGTCGATTATTATATGTCAAGTTATGAGCGATCTAGTTTTTGGAGAAGTCCTTCCCTTCATCCTCGTTTGATTTGTAAGTTTGGTTTGTAAGATATGTCCATTTGCTTTATCTCCTTAAAATGGAGGAATCAGGCTACTAAGATTGTATATCTTAATCAAAGAAAACCCTTTCCTATTTACAAAGCTAATAATGCCAAATACCTAAGGATATCTAGCTCAATATTTCTCAACAAGTTTTCACCTAATAATCTAATTACAGTATATAATAATTATGTATATTCGACTATAATGACTAAGGAAGGTTGGTATATGTAGACCTTTGTTTAATAAAAAAATCGATCATTTTATTAACATCTAATAATTATTAAATATTATTTTATATTATATACTTAATTAAAAATATGTATACCATTTTGTATAATATTTTGATTAATTTAAGCCCTTTAATAATAATTAAAAGTCCCTCAAAAGATTAATACTACATTTACATTAATTTCTTCCATTTAGTTTATGATAATTATAAATTAATTTGATTGAACTAAATTCAAAAATACACCGACAACTACGTCTATGTGACTTCTTTGTGTGTACCCCACCCATGATTTTATTTAATTTTATTTAAATATATAAGCGTGCAAGGATTTTTCCAAGCACATTTATGGACGTGAGTTTAATTGCTTACAAATCAACTAGGTGAAATTCCATTTCTAATCATCAAAGCTACACCCCTAAACAACGATATTTTTGCACATTTTCTCTTTGCCATCACTATATCACGCAAATATCTAAAGCTCAATCAATGGGCAGAACTTTAATAATATTTGTAGTTAATTGTGAGTGACTATGTTAAAGCCCATCGTTCAATTTATAGTATTTATTGATAAACTGATTTACTTTTGCCACAATTATGAAGATACAACCTTCTAAGTGAAGAAGATGAATCCTCTCTTGAATAGCGTTTCATTTCAAGTGGTTCAACTTACATTTTCCTTAACACGATCATTGTTGTCATATGATTGACCGTAGTTAATATGTAGTTTTGATACTGAAGATTCATGGTATTCTCAAGTCAAAAGACTACCACTTCACATCAACACTTGCGATCTTATATTTGATTTTATAATATACCTATAAAAAAGTCTCAATAGGTCCTTTTATAATTGTTTTAAACAACCACATCTACGTAACCAATTGATGCCTCCAACAGTCATGACTAATTCGTCATCCATCGTATGAAGACTGGTATGTACATTGGTCTTAAAGGATGTACCAGTATCATGTTCTCGACACAACTTGATTAGAAAAATTTAAGGACAAGTATTTGTTTCCATAGTTAAATACCTATGATTACAAACACATATGTAACTGCAGTTGATTTAATACATTTACTAAGAATTCTCTACTTGTATATATTTAATTTACTTAAAACATTACATATACCCTAATATAACAATATATATGATACAAACTAAAACCAAAACCTTACTTTATTTCAAATATTGGTTCACTATAATAGTTAAGTTATATGATCAAATTATACAATTTACTTAGGACACAATCTTAACTCTAACACATTTGGGCCATCGGTCATGTCCCTCTACAACTTCTATCCAAGCTGCATAACCCATTTGTAATGCTAGCTCTCAATAAACCTCGAGATATTCTCATATTATCTTTCCTAGTGGTATTTTTAAAGTTTTTACTCCTCCAATGTCAATGGCTATTTTGAAAAGCTTCTTGTTTCCTACCCCTTTCAAACATCATGAAGTTACCTCCTACATAACTAAGATCGATCCCAATTCACATACTGTTCCACCTTATTTTTTGGTGAAAACTCTTATGACTTGGGTTATTCTATGCATAAAGTTTCATTGCAGATATCATTCCCTTATAGAGACACCAATTGTAACAACCCGCAAATTTTTATAATTAAATTTGAGAATTTAATAAGATTTTGGTAATTAAATCTAGAATAAATAAATTTCGTAATCCGTTAATTAATTTATAACGGGAATGAAATGTAAGAATGTTGATGTAATCTAATAAATAATTAATTCAATGCAATCCCAATTAATAGAAAAAATTGCAGGCTTATAATTGACTGTAAATAGTAATACTTGGTAATAAATTCAATATAAGAAAAACAAATGTAAATATTGAATTAATCAATGAATCAATAATAATAAATGGTAATTGAATAAAATCAACGTTCTGTAAGTAATTGTTTGTAAATGATAACTTATATAAATATGATTAAGAGTTAGTGGCAACAATTATAATAAAGTAATCATATATTTAGTCCATTAAATCAAAATTTGTAATCAATTGCAATGAATCTCAATTCAGTGTTATATTAGTATAAATTAAGGAAATAATTGGAAATAATATTAACAATTGGTTGATTTAAAGGGAATGGAAATAAAGTTTTATCAATATATTGGAATTTAATTTATGATAATTTGATTAATTGTAATTAAATGAAATTAAATATTTAAATATTACATAAATGGAAATTTAGATGAAATATGAGAATATTGATGTAAACAATCATGAACCAATATTAACTTCATTCTTTTGATAATAATGGATTGAACAATGGAGTGAAAGTTCAATTAAATGGAACTATGGAAAAATTAAATTTGTAAATTCTACAATTTCTGAAATTGAAATTAAATATGGTAATTAGCGAAATAATTAATGTCGAATTAACCTAGAATTCGTTTTAAGTTATTATAATTGTTTAAGAAATCAAAAGCGATAAAATTTATAAATTATAGAATTTGGATTAAATTAGTGATTTAATTTATCTAATATTACTTTATTTAATTAACTACAAAAATAGCCATTTTGGCCACTAACTCGGATTTCAACAATACCAATTTCATCGAATCCGCAACAGGGAATTATTGTAGGATTTCAAGTTTCGTAGCGTTCGGACTGGTCGTTTGATCGTACGGGCTCGAAACGCCTAGAAATCAATGAAATTGAAATCAACTGAAATCAATTTGAAATGACTTGATTTTTGCATAACTTCTTTATACGATGGAATTTGGACTTGCAACTTGTTCCATTGAATTTTAAATATTTTAAAACATATATTTTGATATATAGGTTGACCCAATTTCATTTCGGAGTCGAAACGGGCTTTTCGGCCCACTTTATCGTTCAACGCGTATATCAATCTTATCCATCCATTCTAATTTCATCTTGCCTATATATACCCTGCTGTAAACCCAAATTGTTCCTCCTTTTCATTTTTCTGTATGTACAATTCCATTTGCTCCTCCGCATTTCAATGACAGACAAACAAATTCTCACTTCCAAATCCAATTGCAATTCAAAACCAAATCAAAATTTCAAACTCTTCAAACTATGTCATATTTCATATCAATCTGAAGCTCTCGACGAGTGCATCTCAGATCTGTAATCCATTTCAAAATTGAACCCCCGTATGTTTGGAAAATGATGAACTATCTTCGACCGTTCATTGGCGATTTATGATCGTATTCCAATCGGCGAATCGAAGGCACAGTTGGGTAGAGGTCGTCAAAGGGAGGACATCCATGCGAGATTTGCGACTAGTTAATGGCTAGATCGTGTTGTAGAATCTGGATTAGAGTTTATTAGTGGGTGGCGGCCGGCAGTTTTTGGTGCCGCATTGGTGATCGCGAGATTGTCTGGGATGGGCGGCAGGCCGACCGAGGGGGGTGAACGCCCAGGCGTGACCACGATGGCCGTTACAGTGGTGGTTGCTCATTCGAACGTGAGCGGCATAGGGTTTCTGCTGTGCATTTAGGAACGAAGAAGGGAGGTGACGCGGCTAAAAGTTTGTGGTTCGTTTCTTTCTTTATTTTATTATTATTATTATATATTTTTATTTTGATTGCAATTGTTCTAATACGCGTATTTTTCGCATACGAGGTCCGTTTCACGCGCGGTTTTCTCTACTAGGTTCGTATTGGAATTATGGACATTTTGACGCTGGTTTGGACGAATTCTGAAGCTGTTAAAATTTTGGGTTTAAATTGGATTTAAATTCAATTTAAATTCAAAAGGTGAGTGTTTTAACCCACTCACAACTTCTAAAATATCTTGTGTTTATTAAATTGATTTATGATGTGATTGGAAATTTATTTATGACTGTTTGGCATATTTTAAATCATCATCCCAGTTAAATTGAATTTACTGAATTAAATTGTTATTTAATGTATTATTGAATATAAACTACCAGTAAATGCCTGTTATTTATTTTATGATTATATATTCATGTTATTGATTGAAGTGGATGATGATTGTGATAAATGGTTGATGATTGATATTTGATGAATGAGTGTTGTATTTTATATTGTTATGAACTGCAAGTTGTTATGTATTTTATTTCATTCGAGATTGCGGTCTGAAATGATATATAACCGTATATTTATTTTAAATTACGGATTGAAATGATAAATATCCATATCACTTGACCATAGGATAGAAAATTATATACAGACCACGTCAGTCTATACATATATATATTTTGGAAATGATTTCTATTGTTTTAGATAGAATTATACGGTTTAATACATATTGATTTTTGTTGTTATACAAAAATATTTTATATATAGTTAAATTCATGTATTTAAGCTATGTATAAATTTGTTTAATAACAATAAGTTTAATAATGGAGTTTGATTTAATTAAAATAAAATATGGTTAAGTATTTAAATCATGCTTTAATATATAGGTTATAATGATTTAAATAAATTCGGATTGGAAGGTAAATTGGAAATTTATTTGAAATTGAGCTTATTTAAGAATTAAACTCCATAAGTTGATGTAAAATTTATTAACTTGAAATTTTAAAAGGTATGATTTTTATAACTGGATTTTTGTTCAAGATGAATTAAACGAATATTCAAGTATAAATAAATTAAAGAAAATATTTAGTTATTTGTAATCTGAGTTTTATTTAAATGATAATGGATTTATTATGCAAATATTTCAAAACTAAATAATAAAACATTGAATTGTTGAATCATAATTACCAACCTTAGTTTTTAAATTGTTTAATACTCAAAGTTTGAAATATATTGGAATTGAAATGGTTATTGAAACTGAAAGTGAGTTGAAAGTTATGAATTGAGATTTAATTTAAAGTGAATAAAATTGTGAAGTCGAGGAAATTATTTTACTTTATAAAGTAATTTTACTGTTGAATATCCAAACCATTTATGTTTTGGAAGTTATGGTTTAGAAGCATGAAATTCGAAGTATTATTTTTTTGAAAGGTTATATTTCAAGCGTTTGGTTTCGAAATATTATAAATTTGAAAGTGCCATAATTTTGGAAAAGAGATATATTTGAAATAAAATGATATTATATTGATTTGAGTTTTATAACAATGATATTATATTGCTTTGGGTTTTTGAAATGGAAATGAAATCGTATTTATAGGGTTTTGAAATGGGTATTGTATTATGGTTTTGAAGTAAAAATATTTTGAAATGACCGCGGTGTTATAATAATGTTTGGTTGTTAAAGAGACCAGGATCGAAAGTTGTCATACTCTCTGCCAACTGTGAAAACCACTTTAACAATCGTGTACGCGGTGGAGATTACAGAATGAAGTAGGATGGTGGCGACGTTCTATTAAGGTATATACGTGGACTCGACTCCCGTGAGTTGGCTTAAGGTGGCTAAAATAGGAGCGATTATCGGGCCAAGGAGGTAGCCCCTCTTATCGGACACATCCCTTCAATATTATACTCTGACTTTTGGATTGTTTCGATGGCCATTTTTGATTTTTGATATGGGGGTGTGGCTCGAGGTGGGCGGTAGCTGCGCGTTACCACCAGCCTGGATGCATAATTAGTATATCTACCTTGGCATTGCCTTGTGTGCCGTGTCACCTACCCTAGCGTGCCTTGTACGAGTCTGGTTTTCTCCCATAACCCATGGAGTATTTAGGGTAGTCTCCCGATCTGGAGATGAGTTTATATTGGATGGACTACTTGGACTATTACGTGTTAAGAGGAATACTGGGTCACTCCTTAACGCTATTTAAAAGTAAGTTTATTTTACTATAGACATTATTATAATAGCGAAATATTACTATATATTAAATAGTTTAACGAATCCTTCGGAGATGTGAATCCTGAGCATCTCTTAAGTTACTGCACTCACGTTAGACACTAGATGAGAGATGTCAAATCCAATTCGTTTTAATTAGTTGTAAAGTAATAGTGAATGATTTATAATGATTCTATAAAGTTACAAAAGTAATTTGAAATTATAAGAAAAATCGTTATCGTTTTATCGATATAAGATCGATTTTTGTAAATAATTATTAATATTAATTTATTTAGTTTTCAAATGAAATTTGATAATTTTAATTAGTTAAAGTCGATAAGAAATTAATTTTTAAATTTTGCTTATGTTTATATGTAATTTAAAATATAATTGAAAATATGACTGGGAATCAGTTTTCCGATTTTCAACGGTTGACAAACGAAAGTTGTTTTAAATTGTTGCAACCTTATTTTTGTATCATTTGCACATATACAACATACACATATACACCCTAACATAAACTTCAACTTATTCATAAATACACACACAAATATACATACATACATACATATACACACACACACACACATATATAAAAGAAATAAATAAGATATTTCTAAATTATTTAAACTTTAAGCAAGCTCAAAGTCAATCAAAGTACACACTTGAGCACACACACATGGGCAGGGTGGTTATGAATGGAGCATGTGGTTGTAACGAGGGGGATGATGTAAAGGTAGATATTCTCCTCCTTCTCTTTTCCTATAAATAGCCCCTCCATAACTCATTTTTTTATCCTCCATATCTCCTTCAAAACTGAAAGAAATTGTGAAATATTTTTTCCGAATCAATGAAAATTTCAGTGGCTACAACTTTCTGGTTGACAACCTCTTCTCATTCTAAGTTTAGCTATGCTCAACTCTCCATTCTTTCTAGTGCATTTACGAGCCCGGATTTAAAGGTTGCAAATACCTCCTTTTCATTCGGGGACAACTCCTCCAAATTAGATCCAAATAAAGTAATTATTTTTATTAATCCATTTTGAATTCCAGTGGCTAAAACTTTTATGTTCAACGCTTCTTATGGTTTTGAGCTTAGCTCTGTCAAAATTCCAATTTTTTGCAGTGCATTTCGGCCTTCATTTTATGAATCCGAGAATAATCTTTGTTCTTTTCATCATATCATTCTCATAATAAATCAAAATCAAGTTTTAGTTTTTTAAATTGTAGATAAAATAATTTCCAAGAACTTTCCTTATGACTAATTTTCCTTATTCTTTGAGTAACATGTATGAATGTTGTAAATCCTAGAATGCCTGTTCTTCATTTGACCATATCTCATTCAAAACTAAACCAAATTGGATGATTCTTTTTCTAATAACATAGAGAAAAGAATTTAATAGAACTTTCATGTTGACAACGTTTTCAAATTCAGAGAGTAAGATGTCCAAAAATTGGAGAGAAAGTGACCTATTTTTAGGTCTAGTTTTTAGTAAATTCGATAATAATCCGAAGTCCTATACCTCATTCCCCATGCTTGGTCGAGCATACCAGAAGGTAAGTTGTTGGGGTTCATGAGCTTGGACCATGAGTTTGTGAAGCTATAGCCTTTTTTTGATAGAAAATCAATGTGAGAAACTCTTACTTATATTATATTTTTGGATGATGATATGATGTTTGCAAAGGATGTTTAATATGCTTTGATCATCAAGTTTGTCTGTTTAATATGAATGTTGAATACATATGCAAGTCATAGAAATACACGTCGATGAGCACAATGGAAATCACTTTCCTTTATTTAATGAATTTGTGTATATGGAATGTTAAAACTCTTTTAAAAAGGTTTAAAATTATTTGAAATGTTCTACAAATATATAAAATCATTTTGGTGAAGTTTTAAAGCTATTGAAAATTTAGTCAAAAGCAGGCATGTTGTGTAACGGCAGTTCGTTGATTTCGCCCCACAAAAGTCAAACAAGTGTATAGAATGGAATATAGCTCGGAATTCTTCAAGGTAAGAATTTTTGAAACTATTGTATCCATAGTTTTCAAAAAAAGAAAGGTAATCCAGATTTTGATAAGTAGATTTTGAAATATGAGTAAAACAAGTTTTTGGAAAAATCGCGGTTTTTGTAGTTCATAATCCATAACAGGATTTCTTTGAAAATGACATTTTAAAATTGTTTAAAAATATGAAAAAAATTCTATTTTTTTTTAAAACATTTTAAAAGTGATTTGAGTTCTAAAAATTAATTTTCAAATGATACAAACTCATTTTGATCAACATAGCTTAAAAAGCATTTTTCATAGCACTTTTCTATAACTTATGAAATAAAATTTCGAGCGCAACTGCTCTTTTACAAATCATTTGTAAATGTTTTGAAATGATTTATAAAGTATTTTAAAGGTGATTTGTAAAGATTTATGGAATTTTTATATGTTAAATGATTTAGATTCGATCAAATAACTTAACCGTCTTATTGGTGTTAGAGAGATAGTGTCTAGGCTTGAGTTTGGAAAACCAGCTTCCTACTCTCCCTAGCAATCCAGATTGGCCTGACGGATGGGATAGTAAATTTATTTACCCAGGATCAAAAATTTTCAAAGTATAAAGGATATTATTTTGCAAATATAAGTAACTCGGATTTTTATGGGGATAATCTTCTTATGCTCGGTGTTAAAGCTCGAAGAGGGAACTCGCACTATTCATGGAATTTAAAATGTGATTTCGCCATTATTCCGCCCATATAACTTGTTGAATACGGGAATTTATATTGAGTAGAATTAGATAATTGCTAAAGATTCTGCTCACTTTTTACTTATTTTGGATTAAATCCTAGATAAATGGTTTTAACTCAATCAAAATTTTAGGTTTTGAATTAAGAAATCTATGTTAAGATTTAAATGAAATGATTTGAAATTATTCCAAGATTTAAAAAGGTTTTACGTAATCAAAGAATTTGATAAGAGAGGTTTAATGATTTTGTATATACCAGAAAGAATGTTTTAGAAATTTATATCACCAAAAGATATTTTGATAAAATGAAATAAATCAATCAAAGAATAATTCCCTATTCACTTAACATCTTTCTATCTATGATTGGTTCTAAGGAACCGGGGTCAGATTTGAGTGATTCCTATCTGAAGACCACTTCGAACCAATTTACGTATTCGAAGTGAAGACATGGATATGATTTAGAAGATGGAAAGTTAGGTTTCTTGTCACTAACCCTCGGGGGAGTTTCCTATATCATATTATGTGGAAGTAGTTCTTCATTTAAGATCTTTGATGCAAGGACACTCGCTTCTAATCCTAGGGATAACTCTCGGTAGGATGTGATAGAAGAGTGCCTTCGTTTTATCCTGTTCCTGGGCAATTTGTATGGACGAATGTCTGACGTTGCATTTCTAGTTATATAAATTGATCTCTATGGATGTATCATCTATTTGGTAGCGGAGAAGGAAACTTCTCTTAGCTTAACACCATTCCTAAGACATACGATCTTAGGACTTATACATTTGTAGAAATCAATTGTGTGACTATGGGATGACAATGTGGCATTCAAAGTGGAATTTGCTATGTTAAAGGTAATCGCAACCTCAGACCACATCACCAAGTAATGGCTTAAACAGAGTACGCCGCAAGGCTATGTGGTTCACAACAATTAGGGTATGGTCATCACCTTTCTAGATTACTCCCTATATGTCGAGTATGTGGTTTATGCTATGGACCCCAGGATAGGTCGGTTAAGACCAGGGTGATGGCATATTCGGTTCTATCCAGGCCATGTATGAGTGCCAAATAGGGATAGATCGGTCTTACTAGATGCAGAGGATTGCTTGTGTATCTTTGGTGCATTCCTCTAGATATGTACTGTATGGAAGGTAGTCCCTTACCTGCCATTGTATGGAAATCCATTCTCTAATAAGTGCTTTTGGACTTGATTGTAAATCTATTATACCGTCAAATTTAACCTATGTAACAATTTCAGCTATTTGAATGTATTTACTTAAAAAGTGTTTTCAAAGAATGTCATTAAAATTAATATTTCGATATTTTGCTTAGCAAATGTTTTGGTTATCATAAGGTAAAAACCCGTTCCTTATTTATGTGTAGCATGGTGTTATGAGATACCTTTTCTTTTTTAAACCGCGTATTTTGAGTTTCTCACACCGTCACATGACTGAGCCTGAGTTTATTTCCCTTTTCTCTTAAACTCTGGGTTCCCTAATCTTCTCGGGTAGCCTAGTATTTGGTTTAGTTAGAAGAAATTTGGATGAAGCTCGAAGCATGGAGTTAGAGGATTTTTTCCAGAAGATTGTTTCCACCACACTTTTGTATCATTATATACCGCATTTGTAAGGATAAATTTTACAACTATCCATGTTTAACTCTGATAAATGTATTTGAAATTTCTTCTATAAAGGTTATATGTTCAAGTAATATATGTTATTCCGTTCGTATGCGATTCCGTTCTATCTTTATTTTCTTTCTTACCCATGATAATCTGCCTCTTCGGCACCTGGATTTGTGGCACATGAATACCGAGGATGTTTTAGTTTCGATTTCTGAGGATCGAGGGGTTGGGTCATCGCATAGTCAAAGATATTACCTCTTTGGTAAATCCTTGAAGGTAAGATTTACAAGGTTGCACGTCCTTTTTATTGAAATACATGTTATCGAATGTCTGTTTAAAAGGAATATCGACCAAGCTTCTACTATCCAACAGCACTCAGTGAATAGTTGTTGGCCCAATCCTGGCCGTTATCACCATTTGGTTGGGTGTCGTTGCCTCAACTCCATCTACATTCCTATTACGAAATACAATGTCATCATCACCGATCCTCCATTACTCTTTGGTGGGAGCTTCCTGAATCACATCACATGTCCTTAGATGAATGCTTTAGCGAACTCCCATGCTGCTACATTTCATTCTAACTTTTTCTCACTGGTTGTGGACCTCTTGAAATTGTTTTTGTTACCAAGCTCCAGATTGGTAGCATTAGACTCTCTCCACTGGTCCCTGAAACATTATCTTAACAGGGCTACCTTAGTGGTTGAGCATTTCCATACCTTCCTTCCTACGGGTTTCTACCATACTGTTGGAACTACATTTTACAAATTAGATCCTCAATCATTTCCAAGTGGAATTTGCGCTCGTTCGTGTTATGTCCACGAGTTTCATTAAACCTATAGTATTTTCCTTAGCACTTCCCCTCATCAGTGGACTCCCTCGAGGAAGGATTTTTAACTCATTGTACCTTGATCATATGGTAGATATTTTCGATAGAGTCCGTTGACTCTATATGCTTTCCATCATAGTTGAACTTGAACTGATTCCTCTAGCCTTACTTCTTTCCACCCGTGTTTGGGTACTTTCACTTTCCAATTTCTAAAATTATTACTGCTACTATCACCATCCTACTTCACAACCACATTGCTCTTTATGACGCGGCTCGGTATAGCCTGGCAGCCAATTCCTATGTTCTATTCCAGTTCTGCCTCTTCCAAACACAGAAACTGGTTTGCCTTTCTATAAAAGTCCTTTAAAAGGTTTCTTCTTCATTACCAATATACCAAAATCCTTTTTTTCATTTCGATTATCAAAGCCATAAGCATAATATCATCCCTTGGGTTCTTCAACTCCGTTGTAGCGACGTCGAATCATTTTAGAAATTTCTTCAATATCTATTCAGATCTTTGATGTAGACTAGCCAAGGACATCGCATCTTTAGGATGAACTGAGTGAACTCGGAACTACCTCAAAAAAATTTAGCAGGTTCATTATAAGACGAATGGACCTAGGATCCAAACTACAGAACCAATTCATAGCCAATTCCTTCAAAGAGAGGGGAAAAACGTCTACACTTTATAACATCCTCAATTTTGAGACCATCCATATGCTAACTATACTTCATTAAATGTTGCATCAATTCAATCAACCTATTATAACTAGGCATCATTAGCATGACAAACTTAGTACGATATATTGCCACTCTAATTTCGTTAGTAAAAGGTTTCGACTAAAAGTGATCTCCTATCCATCATCATACTATTGATTTTACCATAGTACCTTTCAGAACGTTTCTATTATCAATTCATTATTTCCTTCCTTTGCCAAAGGGCGGCCAACATTCATGAATTACTATGTTTTTTACTCCATGAACAATCATAACTAGCCTAACCTAATTCTCCCTATAACGACCCATAGTTTATGTATTACAGGATCATAAAATATTATTTTTGAGTTAATCTTGGGTCATATGACGCTACAACTTTGCATAATGTTGAGTTATGACACATTGATCCCTAATATTTTTTTGGACATTTCGGCAATTGGTACCACTTAAAAATGCCCAAAATAGTCTTTTGGGATGCAGCCTTGAATTTTAACAAAATTTGTACCATTGGAATAAGAAAAATATGACGAGTCACGCCATCAAAAAATCATCGCAATCCACCTATAAGTCGTATAACCATAAATTGTGCATGGCATTGTGGAAATAGGAGAAAGCAAGGTGTTTTCAAACCCTACCTACTACTCTACAAACAAGGCTATCTTCTGTAGTCGCATATTTATTCCTGTATCCGCATCATTTTGTTCTTCTTCTCGAAACACCATTTTCCACTCCACTTCTCTACAAACTTGAGTCACTCTTTTTTTCTAAGAGCTACAGAACCATGGTCTCAGTTTGTCCAACTCCACATGTGTTGCCGAAAAATGTAAATCATGCAAATTGAGTGATTTTGAAGGTGAATCGATATGGATTTGGAGGATATGTTCTGTTCATAGCAGACAGAGGATCAAGAGGGCATTGGAAAGGTCACATTTCAAGGTACGATGTAGGAGATATTAGTGTTAAATGGAAAGATCACCAATGGCAAAAAAATTGACACTCTAACGTAGGGGAAACCATCATTGTAGGTTTTTCATCTCGATAAAGAGAGTTTTGAATGTAGACAAACAAAGATGGAAATGGATGGAGTGGCAGCCAAATAAGAGAGAAAAACCAAAAATAATGGGTTCGATTGTGTTTACATGGTCAGAAGTAGGTCATCGTGGTCAGAGGAGAGAGGGTTGTGGTAGCGGAGGTGTTGGGTCATGCAGAGGAGTGGGCGGCGGTCTAGGTGGCTATAATAGTGACATGCGATGAATGAAGGAGCATTGTGCTTGGTTAGAGGTGGGAATATTGATGCATGCATGGTAAAAATATGGGGGAGAAGAAAGAGAAAGGTAATTGTGAAACCTATTACTCAAGTTAAGTTAGGATAATTTAGGTTAATTAACATATTAATTAATATAAATTGATATCTTATATCGTCCTTAACTTTCGCCTACGAGGCCCAATTTGGACACGGTTTCTTGCATTGTTCTCGTATTACACTCACTATGACTTGGCACAAGATTTGGTAGCTTTTATGGAAGTGGGTGATTTTGTCTCTTATTATTCTATCATTGTCATTATAATATAAAATTAATGTTTTGAAATGATTTCCAAATTTAAAACGTGATTTTTTAGTAGATGTAAACCAATATCTGATTCTATAAATGAACTTTAAAATGTTTTGAAATAGTTTTAAATTAGATATTACACAAGTTCAATGGACATACTATTTTAGGGAGATTGCCAAATTTAGGTTATTTTTAATATGAATTCCAGAATTGTTAGATATACGTGTATTGTACATACTTTATTTCTGCTTATGAAAGTTGTATTTATGCTTGTTTACTTGTTTTGATTAAAAATGATGATTGATAGGCGATATAGTATTAGGAAACGTCCCATAATATAGAGTTTCATGGATATTAATAAATGCATACATGATGGGAACTCGAATGGATGAGATAAGTATGTAGAAGAGTGTTGGAATGCGTATCAACTGACTTGGAAATGAAAGACGATGGAATTAAGTGTGTGATCAGGGCTTTAATAGGGATATTGGGTATTTTCACTTGTTTTGTACTTAGACATTTTTGGCCTAGTACAAAACCAAAGTGGTTAGCACGGACCATTCGAGAGTGTTAGTATGTAGCCTTATTGATGATGGTTGATTTAGCCAATTTTGACAAAGTGACATCGGGGAGCGCGACATGATGGTTCATTGATTGTTCAATGCTTTCTCTTGATGATACGAGTTTATGATAAACAATTTTGCATATGGAAGAAGTAAATTGTATTTGGCATGTTGACTTTGGAACGTTCTTAGAGAATCCAGTGGATGGCTATAGGACTTGCCTAGAGATTATTTAGGTGACTTCGGGACTTGGTGATGGATGTCTAGAAGTGTTTTGATGATGATAACTCAATGATGGGAATTATCATAATGGTCCATAAAGACAAAGTTTGATAATGGGTACTTGTGGTAGAATATATGTATTGTACATACTTTATTTCTACTTATGAAAGTTGTATTATGCTTGTTTACTTGTGGATATGTGTAGAATGGAACATTGATTGTGTTCTACCATAGAGATATGTGCAAAGGGACCATAAATACTCAGAGGTTTTCAGTGTGGTCGTGTAGAGAGATTACGTGGGGATGCCCACTTGGATTATGATAGTGTTCAGATCTTATGACTGTGAATTACCCTGGACCCTGCGACTTTCCCAGCCTTACGAAGTGGCATGAATTAAGCATTGTGAAACTGAGATTTGATTGAGTTTCTAGCTTATGATGGTTTCATACGAGTTATCTTATGTCTAATACACTCTAGTGATGTAAGATGTTGTGTTTGCTACATTTTCTATATGCGCTTTATCACCCTAGGGCTATCACATGACGTAGGTATCATGACTGGAAACCTTAGATACCCGACATTGAATTACACTGCAGTACACCCATATGATGATGATAATTGTAGATTAGCATATATTGTATGTTATATGCTAACTCTTTAGATGAAAGGGTAGGTCAGATATGATTCTCCATACTCAATGTTCTATATACTATGTTGACTTTCATAGTATTCTAATATTGTTTATTGCTCACACCAGACTGTTGTCTAATTTGAGATTTTATATTTTACTTCTTATTATCTTAGGCACTCTTACATGAGTAGAATATACATCGGGTGTGGTATGGCACATAAGTTCTGCAGATGGACTAACATGAGGTTTCACTTTCTTATACTATTACTTGGCTTATCATGCTATTTTTTCGAATTGCAACTCAATGATCCTATAGTGTTTGACTATTATCTTAGAGATATTTATCATTTGAGTTATTATTTGATGTATAAAACTCTGTAATCTGTGTTGTATATGCTACTATGAATCCATGCACACTAATTACATCTAGATATTATTTTCTTTTCTTATATTTGTGATGATTATTATATTTTACTCGTTGTTTTATAAGATATATGATAGGTTTTTTTATTATTATACTTACATTACCTTGAAAACAGTCCTACATCGGGCCAAACACCATTGTTGCATTATACAAATATATTGGGTGCCGAAGGTGTAGAGTGGTCACCACATTTTGTATCAAAGCTTAGGTTGCATTGTTAACCTTAAGGATATTGAGATTCTTTAATGATAGAGTGTGAGTTATAGCTCTAGGATGGAAATTGAGCGTACATGAGAGTGCATACCTGTTATATGTTTTCATTTTCATAACTTTATATTAGCATATACATTATAAGTTGCATTGCACATGACTACTATTAATGCACCATTTTTGTAGAAAAACTGATCATCCATATAATAGAATGAAGGATGAGCCGTTATTCAAGAAATACGTCTTAGAACTCCATATATGGATTTGAGGAAGGAGGGGGCACAAGGGTTATTAACCCTAGTTTAGAAACGACGTTCATTGACTAGATAAGGAACATGCTTTCATAATGCCCAAGTGGTTGCTTCGAATGTTTTTGCTGGTGGTGCTTAAATGCAGGCACTAAGAGTCGATTTTTCCAAGCTATGTAAAGACTATGTAAGTCTAAGTGGCAAGCCATTCTTTTGAACAATGCCGGATGTTAAGGTGCATAACTAGATGTACATTTAGGATAGGATATTCGATGACTTGAAATTAGATGACACTATGAGGTAGAGATTGGCCTCTAGATGACTTCAAATATGGACATCAAACTAGTGGAATGCCCTCAGAGCAATGACCCCAGAGGATCAGCTTACTTGGGATCAGTTCAATGTTTGATTCGAAGAGAACTTTGTCTTGGTTGTTCAAAATTCGGAGTACATGGTCATATTTGATATGTCATCGAAGTATGATCTATCATTCATATGCACTCCACTCAGAATGAATGTAAGGTTTTTTATCAGGTTGAGTGATCATCTTGAGAAGTGAATGATAGGTCACATTGACGAGAGCTTCGTGGAACTGGTTGAATAAGCTTTACAAAATGTGAGCCTGTACCCAGTGTCGAAGGTTGTTGTCTCCATGGATAAGTAAAAGCCTCAATCCGATGGGTAGGGCAAGCAGAAATTGAACAACAGCCAAAAGAATAAGAAGACAGTGAAGGCATATGTGTTGAATATCATTCTGACTTCGTTAAGTGCTCCATCGGCACAAGAGAATGGAAAGGGCATTACTGTTTAAGGTTTCTTTTTATTTATGATGTATCCATATGTTTTTTGTTAATACGGTGGCTTCAAATTCCTTCATATTTAGTAAATCTGAGATATTTGATTGACCTTTGATTATGATGAACCTTGTTGGGAGCTTAGCTAACCTATGTGTGGTTTGTAATGGTTTGATTTTATCGATTCATGGATGCTCTTTTATTTATGATTGTTCATTTTTTCATTTTTTGTGTTCAGGATTATTTTAGAGATGGACTAGCTGAAGAGGCATAAAGTGGTGGTGGACTATGTGAGGCCGTTGGTGACGATAGGCGCCAACGATTGGAAAATATTGGAGATAGGACACCTGCCTGATGATGAGGTGATGGTTAGCCTTTTTTATTTGCTTAAGATACCGCATGTTGAGCTGTCATAGGTGCCTATAGCCAGAGAGTATCCAGACATATTTGAGGAGGTAATCAGATTTCCACCACATAGGGAGATAGTGTTCCATGTCAATCTGTTCAAGGATGCTAGACCAGTAATAATGCTACGAGGCTAAATGCACCCAAAGAGCAGATGGAACTAGAGGTACAAGTGAATGAGCTATTAAGGTAAGGGTTCATCCATGGAAGCATATCTAAGTGGGGAACACATATAGTATTTTCTGCTAAGGCAGATGGCTCATTGAGGCTATATGTTGAATATAGTGAGTTGAATAAAGTGAAGAAGGAGAACAAGTATCATCTCCTACGTATTGATGAATTGTTTGATCGGCTATAATGGGGCTTCACCAATTAAGTGTGGGTAGTGAGAGTCTGCTGATTATGGCATTTTGTATACCATTCGGGTTTCATGAGTGGTTGATTATGCCATTTTGGCTTACCAATGCATCGACATGAGCTTTGAATGCCATAAAAAATGTTTTGAGGGAATTGAGTAAGTTCGTACTTGTTTTCGTTGATGGTATATTCATTTACTCACGGTTTCAAGGGGAGAACAAGGTGCATTTAAGATTGAGCTAGAGGTGTTGAGGAAACGTTGATTGAAGGCAAAACGTGTCACTTCTAGAGGAGAGAAGTGGGATTCTATGGTAATGTTGTTTCTGAGTAGGATATGCTATAAATCCTATGAAGGTTACGACAGTCCAAGATTGGGACATACCAAAGAGTGCTACAAATATGAGGAGTTTCCTTGTATTGGAGGGATATTATAGATGCTTTATTAATAACTTCTCGAAGGTAGCAGCACCGTTAACTAATTTGATGAATAAGAATCAAACTTTTGTTTGAGACGTGAGGTACAAGCATGTGTTTGTCATTTCGAGTGGAAATGCGAAGTTGACAATATAGATAGATGCTGGTGGTACTAAACTAGGTGCAGTATTGATGCAGGAGGGTAAGGTTGTCACATGTGCCAATCAATAACTAAAAACTATCCGAGAGGAAGCATCCAACTCACGATTGGAGTTGGCAGCGATAGTATTCACTTTGATGAATAGGAGTTGGCGATGATAGTATTCACTTTGTTGATTTGGAGGCATTATCTATTAGGAGAGGGGTTCGAGTTATTTATTAACTATAAGTCGTTAAAGTACCTTTTCTCCCATTAGGATCTCAACATTCATCCATAGCGATGGCTAGAATTATTGACCTCCTATGACTTTGACATTACCCATGCTCCTGGTAAGAGAAACATAATCGTAAATGCTCTAAGTAGAAGACATTATGGTTTAGGACCGATGTTACTGGAGTTGACAGCACTTGAGTATAACATTGGTTATGACTTAAGTCATTGCTGCGAGCTAGAGTCAAGGATGATGGATAGTTTGACTACCAAATATGTCTTGATTGCTTAGACTGTCGCTAGTCAAAGGCATGAATCTAGTCTAGTGGAGATTATTGCTAAGGTTGTAGTGGAGTAGAGTAAGAAGATATAAGGCAGTACAGATTGACCAAGATGGTTGGCTTTTAAGGATGGGAGATTATTTGTATTTGACGTCGATAAGGTAAGGGAGGAGGTGCTAGGAAATTGCCATCATTCATGACTAATGATAAATTCCGATGATAATAAAATGCACCATGAAATGGGGCAAACATTTCATTAGAAAGGGATGAATAACGATGTCGGGCATTTAACTCGAGATATATGATAGTTAGTTAAGGCAAAGTAGAAAAGGCAAGATGTTTTTATGTAGCCACTTGAGATTCTCGATCGGAAGTGAGAAAAGATATTGATGAACTACGAGGCCAAAAGGCGATATGGTAGCATCTGGGTCGTAGTTGATAAATTGAAAAAGAGTGCTAGTTTTATACCCGTAAAATCTAGTATAATGGTAGCCAAATTGGTCAAATTTTATGTGAAGTGGATTACGTGATTCAGTGCCAAAAAGCATTGTGAGCAACCGACACATGTTGTTCATTAGTAGGTTTTGAAGGAGCTTAGAAGAGGTGTTGGGAAGGATGGCACCAAATCAACTAGAATCAAGGTTGAAACTGAAGCTTCAAGACATTGTAGGCCTATTTGTATTGCAGGTTATGATATGAAACATCTTATGAGGAGGATGGTGGAGTTGGGAAAGTTCATGAGTGACAGTGAATGCGATTGCAGATGGGAAACCGAGGACAACATGAGGACCACTTGCCAGAAGCTCTTCACTTGTTGAGATTTCCTTTTTATTGTTAGCTTTCACATTTGATATCATATTTAGTGTTACATATTGATATTTAGTACTTTGATTACTAGGTTAGGCCTCTATTGATTTGCTTGAGTGTTCATGTTTGTGTGCATGGTTGATATTTGAGATGATTAATTATAATTCCTTATAGATGTAGGCATGTGAAGGGACCATTTTTGACCTTACCGTGCTTTATTTAAGGATTTTGGGGGAGGAATTAATAAAGCAGGGAGATTGTAACGACCCATATTTTACATTTAGGTGGATCATAAAATATTATTTCCATATCAATTCATACGACACTATAACCTTCGGTAATGTTGAATAGTAATATTTTTGATCCTTAATAATTTTGTCAGACTTTTCAACAACCCATACGACTTAAAAGCAGTCGAAAATAACCATTCGGGGCACAATCTTGGATTCTGATAAAACTTATACCGTTGGAGTGAGAAAAATATGATGAGTTGCATTGTCAAAGAATTATCGCAATTTGATATTCACTGAAGCCATATAGTCAAAAAATGCGCATTTGAATTGTGGAAATAAATGAAAATAGGGTATTTTCAAACCCGAATCCTATCCATTACTCTATAAATAGTGTTGATTACTATATACGTATATTTATTCCCATATCCACATTATTTCATCTTCTTCTTGGAAACCCATTTCCCACTCTCCTTCTCTTCCTCTTCCTTTAGCTACTGATCGCTGTTCTGGATGAAATAAAATTTGCAACTCTCTATTTTTTTGAGAGCTAAATAGCCCATGTCTCAATTTGGTCCAACTCCACATTGATAGCTGAAAAATGTGAATCCAATAAAGGGAATGATTTTGGAGGTGAACCGACATGGATTTCGAGGATATGGTTGTACTTGTAGCAATGAGAGGATCAGGAGGGCATTGAAATGGTTCCATTTCATGCTACAACAAGGGATATATTAGAGTATAATAGAAAAAATGACAATGGAGAATGTTTAAGCAAACTACCCATAAGGGAAACTGTTGATATGGGTTTGTTTATCTCAGAAATGGGAGTTTAAAAATGTAGATGAACAGAATAGAAATAGACAGAATGGTGGTTAATTAGGTAAGAAAAACCCAAAAATAATGGGCTCTGTTGGGTTTACATGGTCGAAAGGTGGTCATCGTGGCCGGTAGGGGGAGGGCAACAAAGGTGCTTGGTCACATAGAGGAGCAAGTGGTGTTCCAAAAGCAGTTGTGGTGACATGCAATGGATGGAGGAGCATCATGTGTGATTGGAAGGGTGAATATGGATGCATACATGGAAAAAATGTGGAGGAGAAGAAAGAGAAGTTAATTATAATGCCTATTAATTAAATTAAGGATTAATCAGGTTAATTAACTTAGTTATTTAGTATAAATCGATATCTTATACCTTCTATATCTTTTTTATAGATGTTGTTTCTTGCATTATGCTCATACTGGACTCCTCTACGACTTGGGTTAGGATTTGGTTGCTTTTATTAAGGCGAGTTATTTTGTCTCTGACCATACTATGATTGTCATTATTGTATATGAATGATGTATTAAAGTGATTTCCAACTTTAAAACATGATTTCTAATAGATATAAACCCACATCTAAGTTTATAAATGTTTTAAAATGATTTAATATGGTTTTAAAGTGGATATTACATTTATTCTTATGGACTAACTATTTTCTCAAAATTTCTAGATTTGGCTAATCTTAGTATGAATTCGAAATTGGTTGATGTAGGTGTTATGTGTGCTATTATACTTGTATGTATGTTTATTTGCTTGTTTTGGTTGAAAATGCCAATCGATTAGTGATATAGTGTTATGAAACATATCATAAGATAGGGTTTCATGCATATCGATGAATGCACACATGATGGGAACTAAAACAAATGGGATAAGTATGTAGAAGAGTGTTGGAATGTATATTGATCAATCTGAAGATGAAAGGCAATGGACTTGGGTATGTGATTCGGGCTTCGTAAGGGATGCCAAATGTTTTCACTTGGTTTGTAATTAGATATTTTAGCCAAATACGAAACTAAAGTGGTCGGCATCGATAAGTCGGGAGTGGTCGATGCCTAGCTCTATTGGCGGTCGTCGATTTGGCTAATTTTAATGTAGAGACTTTAGGAAGCGTAATGTGATGGTTTGTTAGAGAGTTTGATGCTTTATCTTGACTATATGGCTCTATGATATTTTGCACATTGAGGAAGTAAAGTGTATTTAGCTCATTGACTTGGGGGCATGCTTAGAGAATTCGGTGATGGCTTTGGGACTTGCCTAAGGATTTCATGGGGTGACTTTAGGACACGGTGACGATGGATCTATGACTCATGATGGATGTTTGGAGGTGTTCTGATGGTAATGAATCAACGATGAGAGTTGTGGTGATAATCCATAAGTATAAGTTTGATGATGGGGCTTATGGGTAGAACGATGATGAGTTCAACTATGGAAAATAATGGAATTATGATTGTCTTCCACTATGGATATGAATATAATGGAACGTTGTATGTTAACAATTATGGAGACGGTGCAAAGGGACGTTGATACTTGAAGGTTCTTGGTGTGCTAGTGTAGAGAGGGTATGTGTAACATCCCCTAACTTGAGGCCCGAAGCTAAGCGCTACAGATGTTGCAGTCATCGATAGTATTAACTTCCGGTGACAAAGTATGGTAATGTTAATGGTATCCATAATTTCATAAGTAATATGCAATAAAATCATCATAGATTAAAACAACTTTTCCTATTACATTTCAAAGAAATATTTCATATTCAAATTACATAATCCCAAAATGATTCTCAGGTTTGGATCAGATATAATTATTACAAAATGTGCTAAGAGAAACATATAATGATATCCCCTTGGATGATCAAAGTACTAAATAGACATAGCATTCTTATACATCATAATGGAAATAAAACTAAATATTTTCTATATAGCTAACTTTGCCTCCTGCACATCTTCGAAATCTTTATTCGTCCACCTACTAAACCTAAAAACCCTTAACTCTCAATCTACTCAAATTAATTTTGAGCACCCGAGAGTTTAAAGGGAAAACATAAACATCGAGTCAGACATAAAGCCTGGTATGAATAATACTATTACATGTCATTTTACTGATATCAAGTGAGACCATGCCACTTAATTAAACATATTTCCCCTCGCTAATATCCCTTTAAAAGAAACCTTTTTGCAAATCAGAATCCTACAATCAAACTGATTAAAACAATGATAACCATATCATATATGATCCAAATCAGGTTATAAATGGACCATTTGACCGAACAACGTAGCTTTGTTTGGCTAGCTACTAACTATTGGCTGATTCAGGTCTACCAGACAAAATAAATAATCTAACTTATTTTAGACACACTCCTGGATGGTCTGTCCTTAACTTCTTCTCACAGGTTCACCTGATCCTAATGGTTTTGCAGACTCACCAATAACCTATCCTCCTTGTATATATTAATTTCTATTTGTAACTATCATTTAAGTCTTACCTGTGACTAAACCCTACCCACTAGAATTTGGACTAAATTAGCTAGGGGCTATAGCTAATGTATAGGGTGCGACCCTACATCAGTCCCATCTGGTATTCAAATATTTGAGTGGTTTACTTAGGTTTAACTACCAATAAAAAAATTTCTAGAAAACCTTTTCAAATTAATTTAACCTTTTAAATTATACATAAATAAGGAAAACACACCATTTTCTTTACTCAAATCTCTTTGACATGATATATGCTTTGCTCAAAACATTGTTGATGAAAACATTCAAAACCTTTGTTTAAAACCTTTAAACGATCTCTCTCAAATTTTTTGAAAGTACCCCTTTTGAAACCATTGAAAGTACCCCCTTTCGAAACAAGTGAACTACTTTACTTTATAACCATAGGCTGAAAGGCCCAAATATACCTTTCGAAACCATTTACAATAGACCTTTCGAAAACATTGGAAGTGTTCCTTCGAAAGCTTTATAAAACCTTTGGCATCTTCAAAACACTTTAAAAATGCCTTTCGAAAACATTGGAAATCCTCCACTTAAACACTAAAGGTAAGCCTTTCGAAAACATTAGGGAACTACCCTTTCGAAATATTTATCATAGACCTTTCGAAAACATTAAAGTGTTTTACTTAAAACAAACCTTTCGAAAGCATTGGGTTCAAGTATAAGTTTATGGAACATAGATTCAAAACCTTTAAAATCTTCCTTTCGAAACCTTTGGGTTTAACCTTTAGAATATTAAAAGGGTCTTAAAAGAACTAAATTGAAAGCACCTCTTTCAAAAGCAATTTTCTCAGTAAAAGAAGTGAATGGTGTCGATACCAACCCTTTCGAAAGCATTGGAGAAGCGGCTCTAACTTTAAAGCAAAAGATCCCTTTCGAAAGCATTACTTCGAAAGGTAGGATGCAGCAGTAGTGGTTTTAATCCCTTCGAAAGAATTTTCTTAAAACCAACGCGGCAACCTCATTCGAAAGCTCTTTTATTTTAAAACACTTGACGAAGTCAAATGCTATCTCATACGAAAGCAAAGCAAGCAGCATTTCCTTTTGAAGGCAAAAAAAGGTCTCGACCCCTTCGAAAGCTTTATTTTAACTGTATACCTTTCGCCTATCTCCAATTCACTACGTACCAAGTCTTTGATATCATGTCTATTGGTTTTGAACTGGTTGGATGTGGAAGTATGTAGTCGAAAGGTGCTGCTGAAAGTGGCAAAATAACAAAAGACTTGTACAAACTGATTTTTAACTTTATAAAGTAATTCCTTTTCAACTAACCTGCTTATTTGTCATTATACAAATAGTTGCCAATTTATTTTCCAAAAACTTTTCTAAAAGTGTTGCCGAAATTCAATGATTAACAATTTAAAATATTTACTACTTGCCCTTTCTCCTTTTATAGACATATAAAACATTTAAATCTCATACCTTAAATAATTTTATATATTTATTAAAACACTTAGGAAAATTCTGCTTAAATTCCCATAAATCGCTTTTAATATGTTTTCTAACATATTTAGATTTCTAACCCAAAGCTAATATATAATAGCCGTAATTAATTTTAAACCCAATTTTATCATTTTCTTCACTAGAAAATTCATAAAAAATCCAAATTAATTCAAAAAATTATGAAACTTGAAATCCAATCATTTCTGACCATATATTAAAATCTCATGGCATTTGGATGTCATTTGACATGTTTTCAAATCAAAACTTGTCATAAAAATTCAATATGAGTAAGCATAATTCATCAACAAGCGCACATATATATACACATATATCTATTTAACATTCAAAACAGGGCAATATAATTTGCAAAAATATTGGGATCTGATCTAGAAACTAAATACAAAAAATATGATTATTTATCTTTAACTTATTATTAAAGAATTTGAGATTTTCTTCTTGAATGAATTGATTAAGTTTCCTTCTTTTGATTATTGCTTAATTTTCTCATGCTTTTCCCCGAATGGTGGCTGGCCTCTTCTTGGTTTAGTTTTAGTTTGTGGACATGTATAATGAAAGTGGTATTAGGGTTTAGGGTATAAGAATATTACTTATTCCTATATATCCCTCATCCATTAGCCTTACTTATTTCATTTTAATTCCTTTTAGTTCATTGTTTAACTAGGCACGACTTCCCATTACTATTCAAATCTCAACTCCCTTAATCAATTACATTATTTCATTTAATTTAAGTAATGAAAGGTCCTAAATAATGTTAATCAAAATAAGGGTGATTACAGACTCCCCTCTTTAAAGAATTTCATCCTCGAAATTATGATAACGCACTGATCAAAGTCAATCATAAAGGTAAAACATACACGAAACAAGTTAGGATAAGTGTCTCTAATCCTGCTCTCAGTTTCTCAAGTACAGTCTCTCTCGTTGTCGCTCCATTGGACTTAACTAATATGACTGCCTTGTTCGTTGGCCTCTTCTCATCTGAAACGACCCGCCTTTCTCTTCCTAGAAAGACGCATCATTATTAAGAAAGAAAGAGGCAGAAATAGAATAAACAGAAAAAAAGAACTCAACAATATTTGAATCTCACAGCGGAACAGAATAAATATAATATGTCACATAGATATTACATATTCATATACATATCAGAGTTACACAGATTCAACAACTCAAAATAGACAGTTATAAAAGTCTATCTATTATACAACTCTAATACAATACAGAGATACATCACAGCGGAAACACTATATAAATACAAACGCTGAAACCTCCTGCTCCATCTCTCCTCCAGTATTCGTTAAAGCAGACCTGAATCCCTTGGCTACTCATAAAAAATTTGAGTACCCCAGAGTTTAAGTAAAACAGAATAAACTCCTGGCCAGACATGGGTCTGTTGTGAGTAAACGGGTTAAAGTTGCTTAACTTTTGAATTCCTTCGAAAATAAAAGGTATCACGAAAGACTTCCCACACATAAACATGGGTAATTTTTTACCTTACGCTAACCAAAACATTTGATAGGAAATTCAGTGATATTATAATAGGGTCTAGGATTTTCAAGTAAATAGAAAATAGCCGAAATTGTTACATTCCTTAAATTCCAGCTACTAGCCACAAAAGTGGGTAATACAATCAAAACCATAATGGCTCGTAGGAAGAATGGGTTTCCATCAAAGGCAGGGCTACTGGGGTACCGCCCGTCACAGTACGTGGCCTAGATTACCGTACTTAGGTTACTCCCAATCCCCTGCAACACAAAGCCGAAATAATTCCTTAATGAACAGTTCCGAACAAGATAACCCCAGCGGTTGTAGCCATTCAACCGCCCACACAGCCGAAATAAAAGAGACATCTAGACGGGGGTAAATCTCTTCCTACTTGGGCATGACCCACTTAGCCTTGCTGCACCTCCCCTGTTTTAGGCATTCCCGGTTGATGAGGCTTGGGGCTACGATTACCTTTATAGAACACATCTATCTTAGAATGCACATCATCCACCTGACGATGTACTGAAAGCATTCAATCCATACAAGTCGTTCGGGGTTCGAACGAAACCGAAGGCATTAATTAATTAATTACCACTTAACAACTTCTTAATTGATCCTGGATTACCGATTAATTATCCTTTAATTATTAATTAATAAAACTTAATTACAAATTAAGCACTTCTTAATTATCAGTTAAGCAAACTTTAATTACTTAATTAATTACTCATTAATCACTTAATTAATCAATCCTAATCACTTGATTAATTAAGCTTTAATTACACTTAATTACTTAATTAATTAAGCTCTATTCATTAATTAATAATCTAATTAATGATCTTTAATTCCAAATTAATTAATCTTTAAATTAATTAACTTTTTAAATCCTTTTTCATTACTAATAAGGTAAATTAATTATCCTTAATTAATTTCTTAATTAATCCTTTATAATTAATTAATTAAATTTAATTTCCCTTTAATTAATTTAATTAATTACAAAACACAAAACCTTAATTATCTTAAGATAAATCGTTATCTTACAAATGCCTTAATTACTATTAGCCTGATTATGTCATTATCTTTATCATTAACTTTACTTAATTAATCATTAATTAAGTTTTAAAATGAAATAATTATTTATCTTCAAAATTAAAGTTATCAAAACATAAGTTTAAATAGCTTAAACATTTATCAATTAATATTTTTTTAAAAATCTATTTTCAATTTGAATTTAATAACTTGTCTTTTGTATAAACTTTTAAAATTACATTCATAACTCAATTTTAAATATCACTTTAAATTTTCTTAACAAAGTTTAAATTTATCAAACTTCAAAACTTCTTAATCAAAATGTTTTAAAGAAACATTTATTAAATATCAAGTAATTTATATAAAGTTTTAAACTAATTTAAAATTTTGGATTTCAAAAACCAAGTTTTAAAACTTTAAAACCGCTTAACATCTTCTACTTCGAGTCGAACCTGAAGCTTACTCGGGTGAAACCCGAGTTTTCTCTTTTCTCTTCCCAATTTTTAAAAAACTTTGATTAAATCTTAAGTTTAAAATTCTACAGGTTAATCACTTCCAATATACTCGAGAACGAACTCGAGCTACCCATCCAAATACTCGAACCTGACTTCGAGTCCTTCACAGCCCAAACCTCTGACATGTAGACACCATCACGTACACATGCACCACCACCTGAGGCTACTCCGACCATCGACATTCCCTCCGGCACTTCACCCTATATCACAGTAACACAATTCGACCATCAGCCGATACTCATAAGCCCACGATCAAGTTCGAGCTACCCAGACGAAAACTGAATCCAAACAGCCTCCAGCAAAACTCTTCAATTTCTCGCTTCGGATCACCGGAGTCATTACAATTCCGGCCATACCTTGCCTTGCCTCCACGCTTCCATTCACCAAAGTTTCACGCAACTCGCAACATCAGATAAGATGCGGCAACCCCAAACCCAGCTTCAACAAAAGCTAGGGTTAAAAACATAACCCGACCACTGACGACGCCACAGTGCACGATCGCCTCAACCACCATTTTTGCCAAGCACCCTGATCGACACTCTAGCTTCGGACGAAAACTTGAGCACTCGAATATCTCCGACCATCAGAAAATGCTCAAGAACGATTTTCTATATATTACCAAAATGTGTACTCCACATTGCATTAAAAATCCTAATTTCACCTTTAAAATTTCTAGTTTTCAACTTCAATTCAGATTATATACTCGAATCTTTTAATTGTTGAAATTAATTTTTGACCATTTCTGAGTTTATACTGTAAAACCCATATTCAGGTTGATATTATCCTTAATCCATGCTTTAAATATTTTTAAAATTTAATTCTTGTTGTTTTAAACAAAATTTGTTTAAACACCACATCATAAAACTAACCAAACTAGTTGATTCTGAATTATATTACACCCTGTAGTTCAAAACAGTGTGAAAACTGACATGCACACATTAGCACATACATACATACATGCATATATATATCCAGAAATTCCATAGACAAGCATCATTTAACTTAGAACTTTCATAAGCAACCATCATGTACTTGCTTAAACTTTTTTAATTAAATGTTTACTCACCATAGTAAAAAGCAGAGAGTTGAAAATTTGAAAACTGCACGTTGATATTGTTTTTTTCCTGAAAGATTGATTTCTGAAAGCTTGTCTAGCTCGAAACATAAGAACTGAAATGCTTCAAAGCATGAATATTTGAAGCTGGAATGCCTGACTGGACCGGAACAAGATATTGATGGCTCAAGATTTTGAAAATTTGTCGTTTCCAGATTGCATTATGAAGCTGGAAGCTTGATTGACCGGCTTGGAGAAGTAGTTACAGGGTTGGGATGAAAATTTGTCACAAGCTTTGATTTCAGTCTTGCAGTATTTGAAAAATGCTACATGCCTTGAAAATGCTTTGATAATAGAGGATTATAGAGTTGATTATTTTTGTTTGAGGAATGAACTTCAGGTTGAAGATAAACATTATAGGCTTTGAAATTGTTTTGATAAAAATGGTTACAGGTTGTCTTGTTACAGGTTTTGATTTTTGAGAAAGATATTTCAGGTTTGAGAAGAAATTACAAGGTTTTTGAAAAATTTCTGGTTTGCATATGAGAATATTTCAGTTTGTGGCCATTGATCTTTGAATTCAAAGAAAAAGAATGAAGAAAGAAGAATGGGAGTTTATATGATGTGAATTATTGTTTATCAAAATTAAAGAAAAAGAAAAACAAAGAGGGACACTTGTTTAATTTTGACACATTTGTCACAAACCATTGCTTAATTCATAACACATGTATTTAATGAGTTTTAGAAATTAACACATGCCATCCCTTATTTTTAAATTATTTTTAAATGATTTTAAAAGCCTTTATTATTAAATTTCCTAATATGTAAGTACTTTATTACATATAAATGCTTTTTCTTACCTTATAAAAATAAAACTTTTAAAAGAAAATAAAATATAAACTAATTAGATTCTGAATAAAATCATATAAAATTATTTAATCCATTTTTAAATGCCAATTTAAATGCTTTTGTATTTATCTACTGTTAAATAAATATTTTCTAAATTTATACAAATAAAATCCTTTTGTTTTAATTTAATATAAAACAAACCTTATTTTAAAATAAAAACTTTATTCATATATTCTTTTATATCCAAAATAATCTCAAGATATAAATCCTTTTAAATTTTCTATTTAAATCCAAATTTCAAATTCAAATTCAATTTAAACTTCGATTTAAAATCAAATCAAGTATATCTATATTAATTTAAACAAATACATTATTAAATTTGGAACATATGTCTATAAAAATTTATTTGACAACACTTATTAAATTTTTAAAATAATAAGTATATTAAAACCAAATTTATAAAATAACACAATTTAAATAATTATCACTTATTTAAAATCAATCTATCTCTAAATTTACAAACATCACATTAATTTTATTTTGGCTATAAAATAACAATTTTATCCATTTTAAATGATTTAATTAAGAGAATATCACATTTTAATTTCCCTGAAATTCCGGGATATCAAATTCCTCCCCCTTAAAAGAATTTCGTCCTCAAAATTTAAAACAATGATAATCCAAAATCTTTTATTTTATTTTAAACATTCAGGCATACCTATCAACCAAACACTATCAACCAACAATAATCCATCCAAACAAACAGTTTATTCAAACAAACAATTCATTCAAATAAATAACACTAGCTATCCGGACACAGATCTAGATAAGACTACTCAGGGTTTCCCAAGAAAACTCTGAAATCCTCGCTCCATAACAAAAGATAGACCGTTCACGTATTTTCTCAGATGAGATACGCGAAAAATATTATGAATTCCAGTCATCCAAACTGGCAATTCAATCCTGTAGACCACAACACTAAATCTCTTCTTAATAAGCTCCACCGTCGCAGATATCTCATGGATCAAAATTGGACCAAGAACCAGACGATCTCCCGACTCTACTCAACAGAATGGAAATCTACAAGGTCTTCTAAACCAAGCTTCAAAGGTTGCCACCTAGATACTTGCCTGATAACTGAACGAGAATTCCATTCAATGCAGATGATCCTCCCAACATCCACAAAAATCCATAATATAAGCCCTCTCAAATCCTCAAAAACTTGGTTCAGCCTTTCCGTTGGTCTGGGTATGATAGGCTGTATCCAAACTCAATTTCGAATCCGAAGCTGATCACAAAGCTTCCAAAAAACTAGCTAGAGAAGATAAGATCACACCCGCTAATAATGCTGATTGAAATACCAAGCAGTCAGACAAACTCTTCCAGGAAAACTCAGCCAAAGATACAGCAGAACGGATTTCCTTAACCAGAATAAGATAGGTGCTCTTGGTCAACCGGTCTACGATCACCCATATTCCATTAATTACCTCTTTGGTCCTTGGCAAACCGTTGATGAAATCCAAAGAAATCATTTCCTACTGGAACTTCCAAAAGCTGCAACAAACCGACAGTCTTCTGTAGATCACCAACACCTGCTAACAGATCGCCTATCCAAAGACGAAAGCAGCTACATCATTCTTCACACTTGGCCACCAAAAGACTCCCCTCATATCCATATATCTCTGATCCCCCTGGGCTGCTCACTCAACCTGGAGCAATGACTCCCTGCCATAACATCTTGCTTCAAATCCCAGAAATTCAGAACCCAAATCCTTCCGATGATCCTCAATGTTCCCTGACCATCAATCTCAAAGTTGGAACACTGACCATTCTTGACTCACTTCATCCATCTCAGACACACACAAACGTCCGAGAAGATCTCAAACTTATTCTTGCACTCAGAGATAGCTAGAATAGGCATACTAGTCGGCTTTGCCTTCAATCCAAGAAAGCCTCTTCACACTCAGGGCCTCCTGAACTTCCTGTAGAACTCTGCCAAACCAGAAAACTGCGGTTGCCTCCACTCTAGAATAGTAGCTGCCCAGGCTGGATCAACAGAAATACCATTCATCAAAAACAAAATGCCTCCTTAAAGCTTCTAACACTAGCTCCAAATGCCGCTAGCTCTCCTCTTCAGACTTGGAGTAGACAAGAAAAACATTGATGAACACAAGAACAACTTATACCACACATCCCAAAACTTGGTTCATCAAATCTACATAGAATCTCAAAAGACTCATCCGTCTAGGCCACAAAGACAACAGCTGAACTCCGACTGGGGAAAAACTAGGATGAACAACAAGCACTGCTCCCAGAATCAAGACAATCCAAATTTCTATCTCGACAAACCTTCACTTCCTCGGAAACATCAGGAAAATCTCTGGCCACCTTGATGGACTCTACACCTTTTGAAGATGCCAAAACTCCATGTAGAAGATGACTCAAAAGAACTTTGGTGCGATTCTTCCCAGCTCCATTTTCAAAGATACAATCCTTGCTTCTTACATCAAGCAGCCCAATACCATCCAACCAATCCAAATCCAAAACAAGATCAAAACCCTTTAAATCGAATAAAAAGGTTTTCTAGAAAACTATGAGGAAGATAAGAAAACCTTAAGCCTCTACAGGTCTTATTTATCTCGGTTATCCGCCTATATGGCAAGATACAAAGGTAGGAGGGCCAAGCAAACAAAGAGAGAGATGAAACTTCTTTAGAACACATGTTGGAAATCCGAACAGATACCCATCAAATTTATATAGGTATATAGTTATATAAAAATTACAAATACGCGCTCTCAAGTAAGACACCACTCCCGAGCCTAGGTATTATCCCAACCTATGCTCTGATACCAAGTGAAACGACCCGCCTTTCTCTCCTTAGAAAGACGCATCATTATTAATAAAGAAAGAGGTAGAAATAGAATAGATATAAGAAAAGAACTCAACAATATCAGAATCTAACAGCGGAATGGAACAAAATATAATATATCACATAGATATTACATAGTCATATACATATCAGAGTCACACAGATTCAATAACTCAGAATAGACAGTTATAAATGTCTGTCTTTTATACAACTCTAACACAATACAGAGATACATCACGGTGGAAACACTATATAACTACAAACGCTGAAGCCTCTTTCTCCATCTCTCCTCCAGTATTCTTCAAAGCAGCCTGAATCTCTTGGCTACTCGTAAAAAATTTGAGTACCCAAGAGTTTGAGAAAAACAGAATAAACTCCATGCCAGACATTGGTCTGATGTGAGTAAACGGGTTAAAGTTGCTTAACTTTTGAAATCCTTTGAAAATAAAAGGTATCACGTAAGACTCCCCACACATAAACATGGGTAAGTTTTTACCTTACGCTAACCAAAACATTTGGTAGGAAATTCAGTGATATTATAATAGGTTTTAGGGTTTTCAAGTAAAAAGAAAATACTCGAAATTGTTACCTTCATTAAATTCCAAACTACTAGCCACAAAAGTGGGTAATACAATCAAAACCGTAAGGGCTCGTAGGAAGAATGGGTTTCCATCAATGGCAGGGCTACTGGGGTACCGCCCATCACAGTACGTGGCCTTGATCACTGTACCGAGGATTACTCCCAATCCTCTACAATACAAAGCCGAAACCATTTCTTATTGAACATTTCCGAACAAGACAACCCTAGCGGTTTAGCTATTCAACCGCCCACACAGCCAAATTAAAAGGGACATCTAGATAGGGGTAAATCTCGTCCTACTTGGGCATGACCCACTTAGCCTTGCTGCACCTCCCCTGTTTTAGCCATTCCTGGTTGAGGAGGCTTGAGGCTACAATTACCTTTATAGAACACATCTTTCTTAGAATGCTCACCGTCCACCTGACGATGTGCTAAAAGCATTCAATCCACACAATTTCGTTCCGGGATCGAACGAAACCGAAGGCATTATCTCATTACACTCAAGTTGGAATTAACCTTAGAGTTAATGACAATAACCCTTACACTCTAAAAATTCCATCTCGAACCTGAAAGTACTATCTTCATTATACGCGTATTGGAATCACCCTCAGAGTTTTTTAATGACAGATAGTTCTTACACTTCGAGTCTTCAACTCGATCTTCACTTGAATTCATGACATAACGTTTAACTTGGATCGATGTGGTTTTCGGACATCAAATTTGAAACTCGATCCCGGCCTCATCGAAATCCAAATTTGTCTTAAAGGCCAAGTTGTTTAAAAGTTTTTTAAAATTCAATTCAATTCAATTCAATTCAATTCAATACTTTAATTCACATAGCATTAACATAGATAAATATCACACATTTATCACTGATATATCCAATATCATATCACAGAATGTCACAACATATCATCCAATAGATATCAATCCAATAGATATCATCCAATACAGACATTCAACAAACAATCATCAATAGCAAATAAATCAATTCATATCATAATTAATTTAATTACTTACATTAAATTAATCCCATAAGAACTAATCATTTAATCCTGCTCGTACAATCATTAATTAATTACTAACCTTAATTAATTAATCACTCCTTGATTAACTTAATCAATCAATTAATTAATACCCAATCCTAAAGTAATTATCCTTTAATTATCAATTAATAATCCTTAATTAATCTCCTTTAATACAAAGTAATTAATCCTTAATTACTTTCATAACCAATTAATTAACCTTTAATTAACTGATTAATTATCCATCAAATATCGATTAATAACCTTAATTATTAATCAATATTTCTTAATACATAATAATTAATCCATAATTACTTTTATAATTAATTAATTAATCATTAATTAAGTAATTAATTATCTCTTAATTATTAATTAATAAACCTAATTATTAATTAACAACTTAATTACAAATTAATTACTCCCTAATCACCATTTAATTAATCCTTAATTAATAGTTAACCAATCCTTAATTATCATTTGATTAATCCTTAATCACATTTGATTAATCAATTAATTACCACTAAACGAATTCTTAATTGATCCTTGATTATGGATTAATTATCGTTTAATTACTAATTAATAAAACTTAAATATTAATTAATAAAACTTAATTATAAATTAAGCACTTCTTAATTATCAGTTAAGTAAACTTTAATTACTTAATTAGTTACACGTTAATCACTTAATTAATCAATGTTAATTACTTGATTAATTAAGTTTTAATTACACTTAATTGCTTAATTAATTAAGCTCTAATCATTAATTAATAATCTAATTAATGATCTTTAATTCCAAATTAATTAATCTTTAAATTAATTAACTTTTTAAATCCTTATTCATTATTAATCAAGTAAATTAATCATCCTTAATTAATTTCTTAATTAATCCTTTATAATTAATTAAACTAATTAATTAAACTTAATTTTCCTTTAATTAATTTAATAAATTACAAAACACTAAACCTTAATTATTTTAAGATAAATCATTATCTTATAAATGCCTTAATTACTATTAACATAATTATATCATTGTCTTTATCATTTACTTTACTTAATTAATCATTAATTAAGTTTTAAAATAAAATAATTATTTATCTTTAAAATTAAAGTTATCAAAACATAACTTTAAATAGATAAACATTTACCAATTAATAGTTTTCTAAAATCCATTTTCAATTTGAATTTAATAACTTGTCTTTTATATAAACTTTAAAATTACATTCTTAACTTAATTTTAAATATAACTTTAAATTTTCTTAACAAAGTTTAAATTTATCAAACTTCAAAACTTCTTAATCAAAATGTTAAAAAAAACATTTATTAAGTATCAAGTAATTTGTATAAATTTTTTAAACTAATTTAATTTTTTAGATTTAAAAAACCAAGTTTTAAAACTTTAAAACCGCTTAACATCTTCTGCTTTGGGTCGAACCCGAAGCTTACTTTGGTGAAACCCGAGTTTTCCTTTTTCTCTTCCCATTTTTAAAAAAACTTTGATTAAATCTTAAGTTTAAAATTCTACAGGTTAATCACTTCCAATATACTCGAGAACGAACTCGAGCTACCCATCCAAATACTCGAACCTGATTTCGAGTCCTTCACAGCCCAAACCTCTGACACACAGACACCATCACGTGCACATGCACCACCACCTAAGTCTACTCCGACCATCGACATTCCCTCCGGCACTTCACCCTACAACACAGTAATAATTCGACCATCAACCGATAGTCACAAGCCCACGATCAAGTTTGAGCTACCCAGACGAAAACTTAACCCAAACAGCCTCCAGCAAAACTCTTCGACTACTCGATTCCGATCACCAGAGTCATTACGATTCCGGCCATACCTTGCCTTGGCTCCATGCTTCCACTCACCAAAGTTTCAAGCAACTTGCATCATCAGGGAAGATGCGACGACCCCAAACCCAGCTTCAACAAAAGCTAGGTTTAAAAATTTAACCCGACCACAGACGACGCCACAGTGCACGATCGCCTCAACCACCATTTTTGCCAAGCACCATGATTGACACTCTAGCTTCAGACGAAAACTCAACCACTCGAATATCTTCCACCATCAGAAAATGATCAAACTAGTTGATTCTGAAATATATTACACCCTGTAGTTCAAAACAGAGTGAAAATTGACATGCACACATTATCACATACATATATATGCAGAAATTCCACAAACAAGCATCATTTAACTTCGAACTTTCATAAGCAACCATCCTTTACTTACTTAAACTTTTTTTGTTAAATGTTTACTCACCATAGGAAAAATCAGAGAGCTTGAACAGGAATGAAAACTGAAGCCCCTTTGAAAATTTGAAAACTGCGCGTTGATATTGTTTTGTTTTCTGAAAGCTTGATTTCTGAAAGCTTGTCTAGCTCGAAACATAAGAACTGAAATGCTTCGAAGCTTGAATATTTGAAGCTGGAATGCCTGACTGGACTGGAACAAGATAATGATGGCTCAAGATTTTGAAAATTTGTTGTTTCCGGATTGCATTATGAAGCTGAAAGCCTGGTTGATAGGCTTTGAGAAGAAGTTACAGGGTTGAGATGAAAATTTGTCACAAGCTTTGATTTTAGGCTTGTAGTATTTGAAAAATGCTACAAGCCTTGAAAATGCTTTGATAATAAAGGATTACAGAGTTGATTATTTTTGTTTGAGGAATGTACTTCAGGTTGAAGATAAACATTATAGGCTTTGAAGTTGTTTTGATAAAAATGGTTACAGGTTTTGTCTTGTTACAGGTTTTGATTTTTGAGAAAGTGATTTCAGGTTTGAGAAGAAATTATAGGGTTTTTGAAAATTTTCTGGTTTGCATATGAGAATATTTCAGTTTATGGCCATTGATTTCTGAATTCAAAAAAAAAAGAATGAAGAAAGAAAGAATGGAAGTTTAAATGATGTGAATTATTGTTTATCAAAATTAAAGAAAAAGAAAAACAAAGAGGGACACCTGTTCAATTTTGACATATTTGTCACAAACCATTGCTTAATTCATAACACATGTATTCAATGAGTTTTAGAAATTAACACATGTCATTCCTTATTTTTAAATGATTTTAAACGCCTTTATTATTAAATTTTCTAATATTTAAGTACTTTATTAATTTATAAATGCTTTTTCTTATCTTATAAAAATAATATTTTTAAAATAACATAAAATATAAACTAATTAGATTCTAAATAAAATCATATAAAATTATTTAATCCATTTTTAAATGCTAATTTAAATGCTTTTGTATTTATCTACTATTAAATAAATATTTTCTAAATTTATATAAATAAAATCCTTTCGTTTTAAGTTAATATAAAACAAATCTTAATTTAAAATAAAAACTTTATTCATATATTCTTTTATATCCAAAATAATCTCAAGATACAAATCCTTTAAAAATTTCAATTTAAATCCAAATTTCAAATTCAAATTCAATTTAAACTTCAATTTAAAATCAAATCAAATATATCTATATTAATTTAAACAAATACATTATCAAATTTGGAAACATTATATCTATAAAAATTTATTTGACAACACTTATTAAATTTTGAAAACAATAAGTATATTTAAAACCAAATTTATAAAATAACATAATTTAAATAATTATCCCTTATTTAAAATCAATCTATCTCTAAATTTACAAACATCACATTAATTTTGTTTTGGTTATAAAATAACAATTTTATCCATTTTAAATGATTTAATTAAGAGATTATCACATTTTAAATTCCCTGAAATTCCAGGATATCACATCATCTCTCACGACTGTACGAACATGCTTTCTTACTATAGTCAAATTCACCACTACTGAGTTCTCTAGCATAGTCAGTGCTATAGTAGTCTCCAGATCTATAACACACTTCCTTAGATAGGAAATTTGAAAAACATCGTGGACTCTTACCAAACTATTCAGTAAATCTACTCTATAAGCGAATTTCCAGATCCTTTCTACAACAGGAAATGGTCCAACAAATCTCGGTGCCAACTCCCTTTATTTGCCAAATCTAGTTACACCTTCCATCCGTGATACCTTGATGTAAACATGATCTCCAACTAAGAATTCTAAGTCTTTCCATTTTCTATCTGCATCACACTTCTGCCAAGACTGAGCTTCCTTCATTCTAGATCGAATTAGCTCAATCTTTTCTACAGCTTCTCTAACCAAATCCGGACCAAGAACTAACCTATCCCCAGTCTCTAACCAACAAATGGGAGAATTGCATGGCCTTCCACGCAAAGGTTCAATTGGTGCCATCTCTATACTAGCCCGATAACTGTTGTTATATGAATAGTCGACTAAGTGCAGATGGTCTTCCCGTAATCCCCCAAAGTCTAGTATACAAGATCTTAACAAATCTTTTTAGATTTTTTTAGGTATTTCCATATGCCCATCTATCTACGGATGGTAAGCGGTACTCATCTTGAGCTTGGTACCTAAAATCTCCTATAGACTCTTTCAAAACTCGCTATTGAATTTGTAATCTCTATTGCTTACTATACTATTAGAAATTCCATTCAATCTAACTATATTCTTCATAAATAACTTTGCTAAAACAATTGCCATCCTGGTTGACTTAACTGGAATGAAATGGAAACTCTTGGTCAACCTGTCCACTATAACCCATATACTTTCATTTCCTCTATTAGACCTTGGCAACTCGTCTATAAATCCATTGAGATAGAATCTTATGTCCATATTGGGACATCTAAAGGCTTAAGTAACCCACTTGGTTTCTGATGTTCGGCTTCTACCTTTTAACAGTTCAAACACTGTTTCACCCACAAGCCTACATCTCCCTTCATTCCTTCCCAAACGAAACTTCTTTTCATGTCCTGATACATTTTATTTCCTCTAGGATAAATCATAAACTTGGATAGATGACATTCCCCAAGAACTTCTTTCCTTAAGTTCTCAGCATTTGGAACATACAACCGTCCCTTCTTTCTCAATCATCCCTTTTGGTCAAGACTAAAATCTTTTAAATCATTGCTCTCTGTTCCATTTCATAATTTCCAGATCCGCTCAGCTAATACTGGATCCTCTTCTTGTTTATAAGCAATCCCTTTGATCATCACCGGTCGAACATCTAAACTTGACAACATAGAAATTTCCTTACTAGACTAGCCTCAGATCGCCACTGTATCCTACATGTAGTTAATGCTTCTAAAATTTTCCACTCAGCTATCATTTCCAACACCGCATTCTAATGTTTTCTGCAAAGTGCATCTGCAACTTTGTTGCCTTTTCCTGGTATATACTCAATGACAAACTCACAAGCAGCTAAAAAATATAAACACCTCTACTGTCTCATATTCAACTCCTTCTGAGAGAATAAATACTTGAGCAACTTATGATCCGTATACAATTCAAATATCTCCCCATAAGCTAATATCTAAACACCTTCAACGCAAAAATTACCGCAGCTAATTCTAAATTATGTGGTGGATATCTATCCTCATGCGGTCTAAGCTGTCAAGATGCATAGACAATCACTTTACCGCTTTGTATTAACATAGCTCTAATCCTATTCCACATGCATCCGTGTACACTACTAAATCAAAATTCCCTTCTGGAACAACCAACAAAGGTGCATTCATCAATAAGTTTTTCAATCTCTGGAAAGCTTCCTTACACTTATCAGTCCAAATGAACTTCATATCCTTTCGCATTAACATGGTCATCGGTGCCACTATCCGTGAGAAATCCTTCATGAATCTTCGATAATAACCAATTAATCCAAAAAAGCTTTTTATCTCAGTCACTATCTTGGGTCTCTTCCGATCATTCAAAGCTTCGATCTTAATCGAATCTAGAAACAACCCTTTCCCGAGGCAACAGGACTAAGAAACTTCACTTCTTTTTTCCAGAATGACACTTCAAAGTTTTTGCTTTTAACTGATGCTGCCTTAGTGTCCCAATCACTACTCTAAAATGAACTTAATGCTTTCTTTCATCTTTAGAGTATATCAAAATGTCATCTATGAATACCAACATGAACTAATTTAATGCTCTCGGCAACAAATCTATAAGGAATGCTGGTGCATTAGTCGGTCTGAACGACATTACTGACCATTCGTATGATCCATATCTGGTTCTAAATGTTTTCAAAGGAATACTATCCTCTACCGCTCTAAGCTAATGGAACCCCGTTGCTAAATCCAACTAGGAAAATACTCTGGCTCCACTCAACTGTTCGAACAAATGGTCAATTCCAGGTAATGGATATCGATTGTTTATTGTCTTCTCGTTCAACGTACGATACTTGATACATAACCTTAACAATCCATCTGGCTTCTTAGCAAACACTACGGTTGCTCCCCAGAGAGAACTGCTTGGTATGATAAAATTCTTATTTTCTAAAACCACCAACTACACCTTTAGTTCCCTTATCTCGGTAGGTGTCATTCTTCTTGGCGGTCTACTCACCGATCTTCTCCTTGTACTAAATCTAATAGATAATTAATAGCTCATTTCTATGGAAATCCCACTATAGGTTCAAGGACATATGTGAATTCTCTAACAATGAAAATTGGATTCAACTCATCTTCTAACTCCATAACGCCTAACAAAACGCTAACCTCAAAACTACAATTTTGTACGGAGTATATGATTCGATCACTACAGTCAAGGTGCCTAAGTGATATTTCTATCATGGAAAAATATCCTAGCATCGTATTTACTTAACCAATCCATACCCCAAATAATTCCAAACCATATGAAATCAAACACATGCAAACTGCAAACAATGGTATGACCTACAATTCAAACTCTATATGGTCACATCTCATCCCAAGATTCACATAACCTCTTATCAGATTTGTAGCCCTTAAGTAAGTAACTAGGTATGAGGGTTCTAGGTTAAGCTTATCTACCAAACAATGAGATATAAAATAATGTGATGCACATGTATCATATAGAACTCTAACTGATACACCATAAATCAAAAGCGTACCTCACAACACAGCTTTTCTTCTCTCCTCTGCTGTTGGTCTTGAGGTAGCTGGTTCCAATGCAAACACTTTGCCTTTTCATTCCCTGGCTAGCTCCTTGCACTGGTTCTTATAGTGCGCAATCTGATCACAACTGAAACAGTTTACTCCATTCTTCTCAGCAGCTTTCTTTCCTTTGCCTGTCCGGCATTCAAGGGCGTAGTGTCCTTTATTATCACGCTTATAACAGATAACCTCTGCCTTCCCTTTCTTAGCAGCACCCTTTTAAGCTCCTTTCTTTTGGAAAAAAATTCCTTTTCTGACTTTGCCCACCTTGAGCTTCCTTTTCCTTCAAGAAAAGCAAGCATCTCTTCATGCCTCAAAGCCGTCTCCATAACAACATCACATGGATCCCTAATATGCAGTACCGTGGCCTTAGCAAGCTCAGACCTCAACCCACGAATGATTTTTTTCATTCTTCTTAGTGACAGTATCAACCATAGCATAGCTATATCTTGCTAGCTCCTCAAGCCTCGTTGCATACTCAAGCACTGTCATATCTCTTTGCTCCAATTCGGCAAACTTCCTAAGCAAAGTAGACTTAGCAATCTCCAACATAAACCTTTCTTCAGACCTCCTCCTAAACCCAGTCAAAGTCATAATCTCCTCATTGACTCCAATGGTAACATTGTTCCACCAATACAGTGCTGCTTCTTGTAGCTGTCTACCAGCAAGTCTCCTTTTATGCTCATCGTTGAGCTCCAAATCAGAAAAAAATCCTCTCACAATGAAGTAACCAATTTTCCACTTCAATTGTTTCTTTAGTAGCAATAAACGGCTTTTCTCCCAATCGAGCATAATCCCTACTTAAAACGGCATAGTTATTCACCATTGGAGCTTCTTGATTTCCTCATCCAGCATTTCCTCTAACTACTTCAGCAGCAACTCCCGCTTGCGTCATATTTACGAAGAACTAATACATTGCTCCCATGTTGACTTGCGGGACTGCAGGACCCATGTTTGTAGCTTTTTCCTCACCTTGATTTCTCTTGGTATTTGATCTGGCATTATTATTTGTGGTGCTTTCCCTACCAACATTAACACTTCCACTTCTAACATCCATATCTGCATTCGAGTCTTCATTAGATATAGAAGAATTGCTTAAGAGAGATGAGAGAATAGAGATAAAGCGTATATTTTACAACAAATACAAGTATGTTACTATAACGTTATCCCATACCTAATATGATGATGCCCCATTGGATGGACAAAGTACTAAATAGATATAGTAGTCTTAATACATAACACCAAAAATAAAACTAAGTAGTTCCTATATAGCTAACTTTGCCCTTTCCACGTCTTTGAAAGCTTTATTCGTCCACCTACTAAACGTGAAAAACCTTAACTCTCAATCTACGTAAATTAAATTTGAGCATCCGAGAATTTAAGGGGAAAACATAAACTTCGATTCAGACATAAAGTCTGGTGTGAATAATACTATTACATCTTGGTTTACTGATATTAAGTGAGACCACGCTACACTAATATCCCTTTAAAACATATCTTTTTGCAAATCAGAATCCTGCAATCAAACTGACTAAAATAATAATAGCAATATCATATATGTTCAAAATCAGGTAAGAAATGGACGATCTGTTCAAATAATATAGTTTTGCTTGGCTAACTACTAACCATTGGCTGACTCGGGCCTACCAAAAAAATAAATAATCTAACATCTGTTAGACACACTCCTGAATGGTTCGTCCTTAACTTCTTCACCCAAGATCACTTGATCCTAATCCTTTTGCAGGCTCACCAATAATATATCCTCCTTCTCAGTATATATTCCTTTCTATGTGTAACGATCATTTAAGTCTTACCTATGACTAAGCCTTATACACTTGAATTTTGGATTAAATTAGCTAGGGGCTATAGCTAATGTATAGGACGCGACCCTACACCAATGCTATCTAGTATTCACATATCCGAGTCATTTACTTAGGGTTAACTACCATCAAAATTTTCCTTGAAAACCTTTTCAAATTGATTTTACCCTTTAAATCATACTTAAACAAGGAAAACACACCATTTCAATTTCACAAATCTCTTTGCCATGATACATGCTTTACTCAAAATAATGTTGATGAAAACATTCGAAACCTTTGTTTAAAACCTTTAAACAATCTCTCTCGAAACCGTTGAAAGTACCTCTTCGAAACCATTGAAAGTTTCCCTTTCAAAACAAGTGAACTACTTTTAGTTCGAAATGCCAAAACATACCTATCAAATACAATAGACCTTTTGAAAACATTAAAAGAGTCGTTTCGAAAGTTTTATAAAATCTTAGGCATCCACTTTTTAAAACTAAATATGCCCTTCGAAAAGATTGGAAACCCTCCACTTATACACTAAAGGCAAGCTTTTTGAAAACATTGGGGAACTGTAACACCTTGCGTTAAATTACAATTATATATGCAAATAATTTAATTAAGTTATATATGTTTGAAATTTTAAAACAAAGAAATGTTTGTAAATAGGGAAGCTAATTAATATTACTTTGAATACATATATATTTTTGTAACAAATAAATTAGAGAGAGAAACTATAAAAAATCAATCAATAAGGATTATTAATTGACCATGTTTGTTTAAAAGGGAAATTAGTATTCAATTAATTAGTAGAGGTGATTAATTGACAGGAACTAACAAGAAAGGGAACATATATTGTAGCAACTAATTGATATGATTAGAAACATATATGTTAGTGCAAGAGAATAAAATGGAGGATGATTAATTTATGAAAATAATCAGTTGTCAATTAATAAAAATGGAGACTTATGGTAACATATATTATCAAGATTGTGATTCATAATCCAATTGTAGAATATATGCATGCAATAATTATGGGAATAACATAACTTAATATTCATATATGTGACAATTAATATGGTATTGATTGGCATATTAATTTGGTAAGAAATCACAGTGCAGGCAGGGATTAATTGGATAGTAAATTAATTCTAGGTATATATGAAATCTATTAATTAAGTGATTAATAGGGGAATCTTATTTAAAAGAAGCACCACATTTAAAAATATACGTTTCCATAGATTGCGAGAGAGAAGGGGAAAGTGAATAATGAAAAGATAGTTGGAAAATTAACTTGAAATAAAATCAAACACAAAGAAACATATTAATTTAATGTCTATAGACTGAGTGTACGCTTAGATTTTAAGCTTTTATATCTATTGGTTAGCACTGATTTGAACCACTATAAATATATGTGCAGAGCCTCATTTTTATTCTCATTATTTTTCTCTAGCCTACAAAAGCTTTGCCATTTTTCTATCTCTTCTGCACTTTTCTTAATAAAAAAATTTCAGATCTAATTCACATGAATTTTGATATAAACAGAAAGAAAATAGAATTAATTAGGGAATTAGGAATTGGTTCAAATCATAACGCTATGTCATAGGTAAAACCGTAGATATGAGTTTTATTTGTTATTTCTAATCCAAATCTCTTCCTTTTTTCTTTCAAGTATTAAAAATCTATAAATATATAATTTGTATACCAGAAGGTGAATATAGAAGTTAGGGGCGGATCTGAAATAAAAACAGAGAGATTTGGGAAGCTAGCAACGTGAGTGGATTTAACTATATCTTTTACGTTTATGATATATTATCGTTGAACTCCCGTTAAATAAATTTTATTCAGTATTTCAGTAATTAATCATGTTAATTAATTATGCTGAATTGTAGGAAATTTACAGTTATTTACATCTAATTTGGAGTTATAATTTGGCCTAAATGCTAGTTTCTTTTTATTCTCTTTTTACGCGAATAATATAGTTAAAAAGAAAATTCGCGATCATAGATTAAAATGGGAAAATACTAAATTAGATGTAAAATAAGAAAAATTGGTATAAAGTTAGAAAAATGGAATTCTGCAATAAATTACGCTAAAATAAAAATAATAAATTAATTTAATAACTTGATTTGGAAGTAAGTAATAAATTAATTGGTTAGTTTAGAAAATGTGATACATTCCTATAATTTAATATCTAAAAGACAACGTTAAACGTAAATGCAAGAATAAAAGAAAGAAAAATGAAACTAGTGTAAAATAGAGAAACCACTATATTTTACACTACTCCGAAATAATAAAAGAAATACCTTGCAGTTACGAATTATTATTTTATAGGATTATTAGTATTAAAATATGGAAATGTATTTTTAGTAGTTTTCATACCCAACCAACTAAAATAGAATTACTTCCTAGAATAGAAGTGAATAAAGTAAAGTATGAAAGGAATCATGTAAATTATTAGAAAAGAATTTGAAGCTGTAAACGATAATGAACCTATATCTGCATTTAATGCGTAACTGTACAATAAGACAGTTATTATATAAGTGAATTACATAATATAAAAGAATTAAAGAGAATTCTATATCATAATAAAAGATGATAGCCTAGAACAGAAGAGAGACAATTGTAATCATATATAGATTATAAAAGAAGATAAAAGTGACAATTACATGTAAAATTATAATATAGGCTATAATTAAAGTAGAAAGAATGAAAAGGATTATTTAAGATTTAATTTAAGTTAATAAGGAAACAGAAAAGAGATAATAGAAGATGCTTATTTAATAAACTTTAGACTTGAATTGAGTTAAATAAGCAAGGTAATAGAAGTGGCAGTACCAACAACATTCCTTATTAGATCAATAGTGGCCAAAAGTGAGGTGATGGCAAGAATATGCTAATTAGGGTAAATAAGTATCCAACAGAATAAGAAAAGTAAACTAAATGCAAATTAAAAGATTAGACTTAGGGTTCAATAAAAGAGTGAGATGCGTTTGGAACAGCCCAAAGGATGAAGAGTCTAACGAAGCAGTTCATCACGGATTTCAGTAAAGGAGAAGAACATCCAACTTAGTTATTTTTGGCTAGAAGGAAGTACAAGACTTCAACGGGATGCGAGGATAATCCAGGATGGCCCTCTGGGTCGGCCTAATGGAGCTACATCCCAGGGGTAGGTTTGTAGGTGTTCTATCAAGAGAGTATACCTTGACCGGTTTTTGCATGGCAGGACTGTTGTAGGTAGTTAGAAATGGTTGGTATTCGGAGTAGGATATTCGTATATCCGAGTACTTGCAAGTAAGCTTAGTGGGAAGGACCCAAAAGGATAGTCTCACGTGGATATCGGCTAGCATCAAAACCAAGAGCGAGTTTAGGAAAGACTAGAATTAAAATTAAAAGTCTAATGATTCTTTCACTATCGAGACATTGGAGCCAATTGGATGTTAGATTGTTTACAGTAGAGCACGACCGCTTAACTCTTCAGACATCTTTTGATTAGTTGAGGGATGGCTGCGTGGGCCATAGCCACGATGAGAAAAGAGATAGACCAACTAGAATATCTGTATTGTAGGCCTAACGAAGCTGTCCTTTACAAATATAAAAAATCCCTAACTGAGTTCCGCACAAGGTAGACCTTGTTGGCGGGATTCAGAGAGTAGACATGATGATTACATATAGTCCTCAATGTACGCACTGGGTGGTACGTCGTGGATGTTCAAGCATTAGTATAGACTAGTGCGGACGCAGTTTTACGCTTTCATAGTAGACGAGGAACATCTGTATTGTAGGCCTCACGAAGCATTCCCTTACAATGTTGTCACAAAACGCCAGAGGAGCAAGACGATGGAGTCCTTTGTAAGAAGGATACGGAAGGTGCTATGGGTAGTACCTAGGACCAATACGGACATTGGGCTTATAGCCACACACACACACACACACACACACACACACACACATATATCAGTTGATAGGTTTTAATTTAATAAGGAGTGGATAGGTACGATTCATGCATAAAGGCGAGTGTATGATAAACCTAGTGAACCTAATATAGCAGTAAATGGAAATAAAATGGTATATATAGAATTAAGCATAAAAGCGTATAATTTATCCGCTCACCAGAACTTTAGTTCTGACTCTGTAACGACCCAGAATTTTTATTAATTAAAATATGAATATTTAATTTATTTTAAATATTAATAAGTGAATTTATAAGTCAAATAAATTTTTATTTGAATTATTGGATTTAATTGAATTATTAAATCAATAATTTAATATGTTAAATTATGGAAATAATTGAAAATTGGGTTAAATATGATTTAAAATGATTTGTAAAATTTTATTTTATCATATTGGAGTTAGAACGATATTTTAGAACTTTTAAAATCGAATTAAAAGTTAATTTGTGAAAATTGAATATTTTAATATTTAAATCGACTAGTAAAAATAGTCAAATTTTGAACAGTCTCAGAATTGAACGAAACCAGTTCCATTGGATCCGTAATAGCTAGTTATTACCGGATTTCCATTTTCGTGTCAATCGGAGATATCGTTTGATCGTGGCAGCTCGAAACGCATCGAATTATTTTTAATTTAAATTTGGCGAGTTAAAATAGCCATTTTTCAAAAAGTCTCGGATTTCGACGAAACCAGTTTCATCAGATCCGTAATGTGATATTATTGTAAGGTTTCAAATTTCAAGTCAATTGGATTTACCGTTTGTCCGGTACAAATTAAAACGCCTAGAAATCGAGTTAAATCGGTTTAATTCAAATTGAGCGTTTACAGCCATAACTCGCACATACTTCCGAATTAGCTTCCGAAACCTGTTCCATTGTGTCCGGAACGCGGGGTAAACCCTAGAAACGCTGGTTACGGCGCGTAAATCGGAGTTCGGAATTTCCGAAATGAATAGTGTTTACGCTTGATTTTCCTATAAATATACACCCTAACCCTTCATTTATATAAAAAAAAAAGAAATAACAAACCCTAGCCGCCGCCCCCATAAACAACAGCCAGAAAACACCCACGCTTCTCCCTCAATCACTCACAATCCGTCGACATTCACGCGAAGTGATCAACAGCAAAATCGAAGAGCACAATGAGATCTTTAAATCCATACGGGTATGATGGGTTATGGTCGATCGAAGGGGGAGCTACAGGGCCGCGTCCTCTATGGGTTGCGCACGAAATTGCTGATGAATGGGGGGGCCGAACTCAAGGGGGAGGCAGGCGTGGGTAGAGGGGGCGATGTGCTTCGACATGGCGGTGATGTGATCGAGTATAATCGTGTGTGGTGTTAGCGAATTGAAACCCTAAATTGCATTATTGGGTTCGGCGGCCTCGTGTATGTCCTGTAGGGTGAGCGCGTGATGTAGGAGATGAGGTTGGAGCGTTGGATCTGAATCTCATGGCTAGGAATGATTGTAGGGTTTAATTCTAAAATTTTGTTGTAAATTAGTTTATATAAATCGTGTACAAACTTCAAAAATGCATAACTTTTTCATACGAGGTCGAAAAAATGCAAACTCAGTTGCGTTGGAATCGTATGGACGAGCACTACGCGATGAAATTGGATTGGAGTCGTTTGGAGTTAGTGAAAATTTCGTGTAAAATTAAACGTCCGTTTAATTTTATTCGAAATAAACCGCTAAAACGGAATTTAAAATCAAGGTGAGAACTTCTCACTCAATCGAATCAGTTTCGATTTTATTTTAAATAGTTAGATTTAAAATATTTGAATGCATGTATGAATGATGATTGATATCTATTGATTGTTAAAATAGACATTATACGCCGTTAGTAAGCGGATGTTATTTAATAAAAACATATACCGCGAATATTTCATAAACAGTGAAATTGGTATTATATATAATATCAATACATATATATTGGCATATGTATATATTGCAGTTGTTGATTTCCTGTATTTTTTAGCGGATGAGACCCTATTGCACCGTTATTAAGCGGATAATATTTAATAAGAACATATACCGCGAAAATTTCGTACTTGAGCGAAATTGGTATTGTGCTAATGTTTTTGGATGCAGGAAAACAGGTTGGAGGGATCCAACTGGATTCCTCAACAGTATTTATTTGATTTCAGATATTTTGATATTTGATGGATTCTCATATTAATATATGATATCGTTGTAGTCGTGATTGACTATTTGGTGTGTAGCATCATTGGACCAAATTTGGAATTTTAAAATGATTTCAAAGTGATTTTTGAAAGTATACGTTTATAAAATAATTTTGGAATTGATCCATTTTAAATAAATAAACGTTATAATTTTTAAAGTTATAAAAATTATGATTCTTGAGAAATATAGTTGAAAAACTGACTTTTGAGAATATGATGCTAATGATTTATAAAATAGTTTAATCGGGATTTTAGAATTTATTGTGAAAAGTTTAAATATAGGATTTATAAAATTTAATTATTTTATGAATCAAAACGGTGAAATAATAAAGGAGATTAAAGACGTTTTAAAGAATAATATAAATTGATTTATATTAAGAGATTTATAAATGGATATTTATAAATTGGAATATTGAAATTATAAAACGAGTTTTTATAAGTGTTTGAATGAAGTGAAAATGAATTTCATAAATGAATGAAATTTATAGAATTATAAATGGTGAAGTTATAAATAAAATTTATAAATAGTAAGATTTATAAATTTGTGAAGTTATTAAAGAAAATGTTCAGAATGTGATATTTTAAACTGAATTAAAACGATCTAACGATGTTTTAAAATGCATTGAGATTCGAAACCATAGATTTCAACATTCATTGTTGAAATAGACGTTTTCGAGAAATGAAAAGGAAATAGTGGACTATAACACTGTTGTTATAGTAAATGATTTCCGAAAGGAAATGTTTTGTATAGTATTGGGATTTATATACCTATTTTAATTTTGAATCCCTATACTAGTGATTTTGGGTTGTCGTAACGATGTTTTACGCAACATTCGTTTTGGCCCAAATAAATATGTTTAAGAGAATGATTTCCTTAAAGAATGAAATATATACTTATTTTTGATTTAAGTATATTGAATATTTTCTAAGTGTTGAAAATAAATAAAATTCGTGAATTACTTATTTAATAAGTATGGAAATGTTTTTCCAATATAAAGTGAATATTTTGAGAGTTTATCTTTTTGAAGATAAATTTAAAAGGAATATTGAAATGAATAATTGAAATCGAATATTCATAGATATTTTGGATTATAAATTCACTAAGGAATTTATAAAAGAAAGTGGGATTGGTTTAGAAAAATAAATATTGATTTATTTTTGAAGTATTGAAATTATATATCTTGTAAAGATATTTTGGAAAATAAATAATTTGGAAAATTATTTGGAAACTGGTGATGTGTGCATATCCAGTGATAGTTCAATAACCGACTATCAATATTTCCCTTTGAATGGTTAATTGATGTGATTTGTTTGAATGTGAATGCTACACTTATTTTTGAATAAGCGCTCACTATTCGGGTTAACCGGGAAAGGACCATGGGGTCGTATAAACCATTCCGAATATGTGATACGTCGTTGTGAATTGCATTGAAGATCGGGGTTGAAGACCCGGTATTTGCGAGAGCGATAGGATGACCTGTCGATTGTCTCTGCACTGAGTTGCAGCGGTATAGAGACTCCCTAAGTGATGGGAAATCCGATCAGGATTGTGAATATCCGGATTGCAAGGACTTCTTTGTAAGTGCCTTCGGTTTTGTTCGATCCCAGAACAGACTTGTATGGATTGTGTGTCTGACATTACAAGTTGAGATATAAAGCCGATTTCATTCAAATATATTTCTATTGGTGGCGGAGAATTTATTCTTTTAGCTTAACACCCTTCTCTGAGACGTACGAGCTCAGAGGTTATATAGTTGAAGTTATCAGCGATATATTCCCAATTTGGTAATGTGACATGCTGAGTGTTGCTGAAATGATCATTGTGTTGATTATTGTGATAGGATCGTTTATTTGATCGTCTATCTTGGTGATCATTGTGTTGATCATTTGTTGACCCAAAGCATGGCTTTTGTATAAAGTATGTTTTTGTGGACATGACTTCGTCGAGCCTCACACCCCGAAAATGGTCAAAACAGGAAAGATGCGGCAAGGTTATGAGGGGTAGCACCCTTTAGGGTATGTACATTTCCTTCTGGATAGAGGTGGTATCATGGTATGGAGTCCAGATATTTAACCTATGTGGTTACTACGAACTTATTACTTTGTGGTTGTTGGCTATCGGGATCCCGTGAGAAAGGTCGTTTACGATCGGGGAATGGCGTGCTCGTGTCAGTAGTTACCCAGTTAGGGGTAACCCGGCCTTGTGTTGGCAGAGTTCCGGTTTGGTTCTCGGGGATGTCTTTCCAGAGGCATTCTCATGTGGCAATGGGAAGTTCCTTGGCCTGACCATTTGTTGGAAATCCAATTCCCAATACGAAACTTGTACGGTATTAGTTGTAGAACCTATCATTCACTTATGGTGGTCACCACTGTTTGGATGGTAGCTATAGTAGGCATAGTTCGAAATGTCTATGTTGGCTAAGATTTATATTCTACTTTCAAAATGAATTTTTCCCCTACACTATGCACTAGTAATAATATCAAATGTTATTTTAAATGCGTATCAAGCATCTTTGACTATCATAAGGAGAAATCTCCTCCGATTCTGCGTTTGCATTGTGTGTGTGTGCGGGAGGCCTTATGGTAGTCTCATTTTTAAAAGCATTGCGAATTGAAATAAAAATATCTCTCTATTTTTGATTTTAAAGATAAATAAACTATTTTGAGTTCTCACACCAGTCACATGACTGACTTGGAGTTTATTGTTTTCCTTCCTAAACTCTGGGTGCCCACCAATTTCTACACGGGCAGTCAAAAGTTAGGTTTATCAGGATATTCTGGATATTCAGGAGTTGCTGGAGGCAAGCTGGATGGCATGGCGTATTCACTAGTTTATATAGTATTTCTTTTTCCGCTGCATTGTTTGTTGTTGTTGATGTTGTACACTCTGATGATATGATGTAATGAAATGTAATGTAATAACTGATATAGTTCTTTGTTTAAAGATTATTCATTTATTATTATATGTTGTTCAGCTGCGAATTGTGAGATTCTGATGTTGTTCTGTTCTTTTCTTTCTGTTCCGTTCTGTTTTTCTATCTCTTCTCTATTTCTATCTTTTCTTTATTTTCCTGTTCTATGTTCTCTATTCTCTTTCTGTTCTATTTTAAAATTTTCTATCTTCTTTTCCCTATCTAAATTTTCTATCGTTTGCTTTTTCTTTTCTTAAATTCTTTTTAAAAAACCCTCAGTGTTCGGTTTTCCGTCGTTCGATTCCTCGGCAGTCGATAAAGTGAGTGTCGATGTCGAATTTTCGGAAGACGAAGAATCGTGTCCTGACAATGTGGTATCAGAGCTTATGGTTAAGCGACAACCATGGTTCTGTTGGGTATTACTCATTAGAGATAGAGTCAGTAGTACTCTAGAATGAGTTTGAGTGTAATAATAGATACGAGAGCGTATATGTTAGTGAATATATAAAATTGTTTTATATTGTGATGATTGGTTTATTGAGTGGTATATGAACCTTCGTCGGCGCAGCTTCGAAACTGAATCGAAGGGGTTTCTAAACACTTGAATAGAACAATTCGGCACAGTATTGTTTAAATTCGGTAAATGAAATAATTTTACCTTGATTATATTTTATATATATAAAGAAATAATTTTTCATAATTATTAAAGTATATAAGTTGATTGTTTAGATGTTTGAATAATCTAAATAAAAAGAATTATAAGAAGTGAAACTATATGAATATATTTATGAATATGAGTAGTAAGTAAAAATGAATTTAAAGTAAAATGGAGTATAACTTAAGAGATCAAAGTAAAATTAATAAAGTTAAGTGATGAATATAAACTTGAGTTATATAAATGATTTGGATTAAAGGATTGAATATTAATCAATTAAATGTGAATAATTGATATGAAATAATGAATGTAAGTGTAATTCATTAAAATCTAATGTTATTAGAAGTTGAATAGTTGAATAAAAAAATCAATTAATTAAACCAATTGAAAGCAAAGAAGTTTGGTTGTAATTGATATACATTGGTTGTTATATGATTGTTAGTGATTGTATGTAATTCATTAGGTTAATGAAATTGAAAGCTAAAGTAATTGAAATTCAATTGGAAGTTAAATGAATCTTAAATGGAATTGAATTTGTTTTGGAAGTGAACCAACTTGAATATGAATTAGTGAATATAAACTAATTGAGAATGAATGTTAGTAAGAACATCAACTGTGAATGAATCAAATGTGATTTAAATTGAAGAACCAATTCATTGAATATTAATGAGAATATGAATGAATATATATTGGTTATGAATTTGTTGAATGTTAGTTGGTTGATGTTTGCATTTGTTGCTTTTGTTTCAGTTGCTATATGTTGTATATCGATATTATTTTCATATATGCATGTTCTCATGTTGTTTGTTGAGTAATTAGTAGGTGCGGATCGCGTTTGCTTCGCATTTGGAGCTCGCTTTTGCGCTATATTAGCCGTATATGCTTGCTAATAAAATATAAGGTACATATCTCGGATTAAATATCGTACTTTTACACTTTTTTCCCTGCGGGATGCCTCATTACTTGATGAGATGTATATTTGTGATATATATACTGTCATTTTTTTTCGGATCGAGCCGCGCAAAGGAGACTATGGCGAATTTTTCCGAAAATTTAAGGCGTTAGAAATTTTTTGAGAAAATTGGAAAGTTTTGAAAACTTTAACTTTGATTTTGGAATTGAAAGTTAAACGATAGCAGTTGTTTTTGAAAAGATAACTAAGTATGATTTGAAAACTTAGTAAAGTATTGCAAGAAGTTTAACTATGAATTTTGGGAAAATTAATAGCTTCTGTAACTTTTCTTACTTGTTAATTTCGAGGACGAAATTCTTTTAAGTGGGGAAGATTGTAACGACCCAGTATTTTTATTAATTAAAATATGAATATTTAATTTATTTTAAATATTAATAAGTGAATTTATAAGTCAAATAAATTTTTATTTGAATTATTGGATTTAATTGAATTATTAAATCAATAATTTAATATGTTAAATTATGGAAATAATTGAAAATTGGGTTAAATATGATTTAAAATGATTTGTAAAATTTTATTTTATCATATTGGAGTTAGAACGATATTTTAGAACTTTTAAAATCGAATTAAAAGTTTATTTGTGAAAATTGAATATTTTAATATTTAAATCGACTAGTAAAAATAGTCAATTTTTGAACAGTCTCAGAATTGAACGAAACCAGTTCCATTGGATCCGTAATAGTTAGTTATTACCGGATTTCAATTTTAGTGTCAATCGGAGTTATCGTTTGATCGTGGCAGCTCGAAACGCATCGAATTATTTTTAATTTAAATTTGGCGAGTTAAAATAGCCATTTTTCAAAAAGTCTCGGATTTCGACGAAACCAGTTTCATCGGATCCGTAATGTGATATTATTGTAAGGTTTCAAATTTCAAGTCAATTGGATTTACCGTTTGTCCGGTACAAATTAAAACGCCTAGAAATCGAGTTAAATCGGTTTAATTCAAATTGAGCGTTTACAGCCATAACTCGCACATACTTCCGAATTAGCTTCCGAAACCTGTTCCATTGTGTCCGGAATGCAGGGAAAATCCTAGAAACGCTGGTTACGGCGCGTAAATCGGAGTTTGGAATTTCCGAAATGAATAGTGTTTACGCTTGATTTTCCTATAAATATACACCCTAACCCTTCATTTATAAATAAAAAAAGAAAAAAGAAATAACAAACCCTAGCCGCCACCCCCATAAACAACGGCCAGAAAACACCCACGCTTCTCCCTCGATCACTCACAATCCGTCGACATTCACGCGAAGTGATCAACAGCAAAATTGAAGAGCACAATGAGATCTTTAAATCCATACGGGTATGATGGGTTATGGTCGATCGAAGGGGGAGCTACAGGGCCGCGTCCTCTATGGGTTGCGCACGAAATTGCTGATGAATGGGGGGGCCGAACTCAAGGGGGAGGCAGGCGTGGGTAGAGGGGGTGTTGTGCTTCGACATGGCGGTGATGTGATCGAGTATAATCGTGTGTGGTGTTAGCGAATTGAAACCCTAAATTGCATTATTGGGTTCGGCGGCCTCGTGTATGTCCTGTAGGGTGAGCGCGTGATGTAGGAGATGAGGTTGGAGCGTTGGATCTGAATCTCACGGCTAGGAATGATTGTAGGGTTTAATTTTAAAATTTTGTTGTAAATTAGTTTATATAAATCGTGTACAAACTTCAAAAATGCATAACTTTTTCATACGAGGTCGAAAAAATACAAACTCAGTTGCGTTGGAATCGTATGGACGAGCACTACGCGATGAAATTGGATTGGAGTCGTTTGGAGTTAGTGAAAATTTCGTGTAAAATTAAACGTCAGTTTAATTTTATTCGAAATAAATTGCTAAAACGGAATTTAAAATCAAGCTGAGAACTTCTCACTCAATCGAATCAGTTTCGATTTTATTTTAAATAGTTAGATTTAAAATATTTGAATGCATGTATGAATGATGATTGATATCTATTGATTGTTAAAATAGACATTATACGCCGTTAGTAAGCGGATGTTATTTAATAAAAACATATACCGCGAATATTTCATAAACAGTGAAATTGGTATTATATATAATATCAATATATATATATATTGGCATATGTATATATTGCAGTTGTTGATTTCCCGTAATTTTTAGCGGATGAGACCCTATTGCGCCGTTATTAAGCGGATAATATTTAATAAGAACATATACCGCGAAAATTTCGTACTGGAGCGAAATTGGTATTGTGCTAATGTTTTTGGATGCAGGAAAACAGGTTGGAGGGATCCAACTGGATTCCTCAACAGTATTTATTTGATTTCAGATATTTTGATATTTGATGGATTCTCATATTAATATATGATATCGTTGTAGTCGTGATTGACTATTTGGTGTGTAGCATCATTGGACCAAATTTGGAATTTTAAAATGATTTCAAAGTGATTTTTGAAAGTATATGTTTATAAAATAATTTTGGAATTGATCCATTTTAAATAAATAAACGTTATAATTTTTAAAGTTATAAAAATTATGATTCTTGAGAAATATAGTTGAAAAACTGACTTTTGAGAATATGATGCTAATGATTTATAAAATAGTTTAATCGGGATTTTAGAATTTATTGTGAAAAGTTTAAATATAGGATTTATAAAATTTAATTATTTTATGAATCAAAACGGTGAAATAATAAAGGAGATTAAAGACGTTTTAAAGAATAATATAAATTGATTTATATTAAGAGATTTATAAATGGATATTTATAAATTGGAATATTGAAATTATAAAACGAGTTTTTATAAGTGTTTGAATGAAGTGAAAATGAATTTCATAAATGAATGAAATTTATAGAATTATAAATGGTGAAGTTATAAATAAAATTTATAAATAGTAAGATTTATAAATTTGTGAAGTTATTAAAGAAAATGTTCAGAATGTGATATTTTAAAATGAATTAAAACGATCTAACGATGTTTTAAAATGCATTGAGATTCGAAACCATAGATTTCAACATTCATTGTTGAAATAGACGTTTTCGAGAAATGAAAAGGAAATAGTGGACTATAACACTGTTGTTATAGTAAATGATTTCCGAAAGGAAATGTTTTGTATAGTATTGGGATTTATATACCTATTTTAATTTCGAATCCCTATACTAGTGATTTTGGGTTGTCGTAACGATGTTTTACGCAACATTCGTTTTGGCCCAAATAAATATGTTTAAGAGAATGATTTCCTTAAAGAATGAAATATATACTTATTTTTGATTTAAGTATATTGAATATTTTCTAAGTGTTGAAAATAAATAAAATTCGTGAATTACTTATTTAATAAGTATGGAAATGTTTTTCCAATATAAAGTGAATATTTTGAGAGTTTATCTTTTTGAAGATAAATTGAAAAGGAATATTGAAATGAATAATTGAAATCGAATATTCATAGATATTTTGGATTATAAATTCACTAAGGAATTTATAAAAGAAAGTGGGATTGGTTTAGAAAAATAAATATTGATTTATTTTTGAAGTATTGAAATTATATATCTTGTAAAGATATTTTGGAAAATATATAATTTGGAAAATTATTTGGAAACTGGTGATGTGTGCATATCCAGTGATAGTTCAATAACCGACTATCAATATTTCCCTTTGAATGGGTAATTGATGTGATTTTTTTGAATGTGAATGCTACACTTATTTTTGAATAAGCGCTCACTATTCAGGTTAACCGGGAAAGGACCATGGGGTCGTATAACCCATTCCGAATATGTGATACGTCGTTGTGAATTGCATTGAAGATCGGTGTTGAAGACCCGGTATTTGCGATAGCGATAGGATGACCTGTCGATTGTCTCTGCACTGAGTTGCAGCGGTATAGAGACTCCCTAAGTGATGGGAAATCCGATCAGGATTGTGAATATCCGGATTGCAAGGACTTCTTTGTAAGTGCCTTCGGTTTTGTGCGATCCCGGAACAGACTTGTATGGATTGTGTGTCTGACATTACAAGTTGAGATATAAAGCCGATTTCATTCAAATATATTTCTGTTGGTGGCGGAGAATTTATTCTTTTAGCTTAACACCCTTCTCTGAGACGTACGAGCTCAGAGGTTATATAGTTGAAGTTATCAGCGATATATTCCCAATTTGGTAATGTGACATGCTGAGTGTTGCTGAAATGATCATTGTGTTGATTATTGTGATAGGATCGTTTATTTGATCGTCCATCTTGGTGATCATTGTGTTAATCATTTGTTGACCCAAAGCATGGCTTTTGTATAAAGTATGTTTTTGTGGACGTGACTTCGTCGAGCCTCACACCCCGGAAATGGTCAAAACAGGAAAGATGCGGCAAGGTTATGAGGGGTAGCACCCTTTAGGGTATGTACATTTCCTTCTGGATAGAGGTGGTATCATGGTATGGAGCCCAGATATTTAACCTATGTGGTTACTACGAACTTATTACTTTGTGGTTGTTGGCTATCGGGATCCCGTGAGAAAGGTCGTTTACGATCGGGGAATGGCGTGCTCGTGTCAGTAGTTACCCAGTTAGGGGTAACCCGGCCTTGTGTTGGCAGAGTTCCGGTTTGGTTCTCGGGGATGTCTTTCCAGAGGCATTCTCATGTGGCAATGGGAAGTTCCTTGGCCTGACCATTTGTTGGAAATCCAATTCCCAAAACGAAACTTGTACGGTATTAGTTGTAGAACCTATCATTCACTTATGGTGGTCACCACTGTTTGGATGGTAGCTATAGCAGGCATAGTTCGAAATGTCTATGTTGGCTAAGATTTATATTCTACTTTCAAAATGAATTTTTCCCCTACACTATGCACTAGTAATAATATCAAATGTTATTTTAAATGCGTATCAAGCATCTTTGACTATCATAAGGAGAAATCTCCTCCGATTCTGCGTTTGCATTGTGTGTGTGTGCGGGAGGCCTTATGGTAGTCTCATTTTTAAAAGCATTGCGAATTGAAATAAAAATATCTCTCTATTTTTGATTTTAAAGATAAATAAACTGTTTTGAGTTCTCACACCAGTCACATGACTGACTTGGAGTTTATTGTTTTCCTTCCTAAACTCTGGGTGCCCACCAATTTCTACACGGGCAGTCAAAAGTTAGGTTTATCAGGATATTCTGGATATTCAGGAGTTGCTGGAGGCAAGCTGGATGGCATGGCGTATTCACTAGTTTATATAGTATTTCTTTTTCCGCTGCATTGTTTGTTGTTGTTGATGTTGTACACTCTGATGATATGATGTAATGAAATGTAATGTAATAACTGATATAGTTCTTTGTTTAAAGATTATTCATTTATTATTATATGTTGTTCCGCTGCGAATTGTGAGATTCTGATGTTGTTCTGTTCTTTTCTTTCTGTTCCGTTCTGTTTTTCTATCTCTTCTCTATTTCTATCTTTTCTTTATTTTCCTGTTCTATGTTCTCTATTCTCTTTCTGTTCTATTTTAAAATTTTCTATCTTCTTTTCCCTATCTAAATTTTCTATCTTTTTCTTTTTCTTTTCTTAAATTCTTTTTAAAAAACCCTCAGTGTTCGGTTTTCCGTCGTTCGATTCCTCGGCAGTCGATAAAGTGAGTGTCGATGTCGAATTTTCGGAAGACGAAGAATCGTGTCCTGACAGACTCCCTCCTCATATCGTTTTACAGGTTAGATAGATGGTAGAGACTTCTCAGCTTTAAGACACTTGTTTAGAAAGTGTTATTATATAGGTTGGTATTCACTTACTATTATATTTTAGTCAATTCCACTATGAGATATTTAATTGAGCTCTAATACATTTGTCTTTTCCTATTTGCAGGATACTAGATTCCCAACTCAGGTTCCAGTGGGCTTGGGTTTTAGCATTTTTGCGAAAAATCCAGACCTATTGGAATTCGAGTTGTTACATTTGGTATTAGTGCCTAGGTTTTGGGATTACTAGGTAGATAGTGAGTGAATGTATTTATATTTTTGAATAAAATATAAATATATTATGCAGTAAAATCCAAATAGTCCCCAACCATAGATTTTAACATATGGAAAGTCTTTAGAAGTATATTTATGTATAGTTTGTTAATTGGGTTTGGGATGACCCACTATGCAGAGTCCTATGTTATTACCAATTTGTATCATACAGATAAGCCATGTTTTGAGAGAAAATTTGTATCCATATATTTTAGGAAGTTGGGAAGTTCCCTCGGGATAGTAGGGAGAGTGTTTTTATTTTGAGAATAATAAGAGGTTTTAGTATGAAGAAAATCCACTTTATGTCTAACCCAATAAAAATGAAACTTTTAAATTAAAAAAGTTGAAAAATATAATTATTATTATATTTGAGGAAGTAAATATTGGGTTTTTAAAAAAAAAGTGGTATGAAATTTAAATTGGTTTTTATACGACGTAAATTTTATTAGATGTGTAATTCTTTTTGAAGAATTATAGAGCATTTATAGCTCACTAGTTTTTGTAGGTAAATAATGATTTTTTAGTATAAAAACCTTGAGTGTGTTAAGTATCGAAAACGTAGGTAACAACATTTATTATTGTAATAATTGTTTTCAGTTAAAATAAAGGAAGCATAGACTATGAAACTACTGTTATAGTAGGTGATTCCCAAAGTAAATATTTTTACATAGCATATGGGATTTATTAATATTTATTTTAATTGAATCCATATATTAGTATTTGGGTTATAGTAACAGTGTTTTACACAACATCTGTTTGACCCAAACGAGTTTTGGAGATAATTTCTAAAGTGGTTTGTATGTACACTTATTATTTAAATAAGCACAAGAAAATATTTTCTAGTCATAAGAAGATTTAAAATGAGTTCTTTTGAAAAAAATTGTACGATAAACTAATGAATTTAGTAGGAAACATCTTATGTAAGTAAATATAGAGTAAACATGCCTTAATCTATTGGAATGAAATGAATAATGATATAATTTTCTATGAATAAAACATAAAGATGTTTTGTGCAAGCTATAAGGAATATGTGAAAGAGATGTACAAGGTATGGAAAGCATCATATTTTTTATAGCCTATTTTGATAAAATAAAAAATAAATTCCTTATAATTTCACATAAACATGAAATCCTCCTTTAAAGGATTCATAGAAGATTTTAGCGTCAATGGTTTCTCATAAGAGAAAGTAATTCCGATGCATTAAGGTATAAAACCGTTAAGTGTAGTAAGTTAGTAACTCCTTCATGTTTAAGTAATTGGAAGAGTATGAAAGTTAAGAGATTTTTGATAAAATAATTGTTCTTGTTTACCCAGTTTTAGTAAATTTGACAATCTATAATAAAAAGGATATTTTGAAAACATATGAGGACATTTTTTTAAAGTCAAGAAAAAAGAAAAATGATTTAAGAACAAGAAAGACATGTTTAAAAAAAAGATGGTTTGGTGGTAAAGTAAATAAGTTTTTGAAAAGATAAAATATAGAAGTTTTAATTTTTGAAGAAAAATTGATAAATACCAAACCAAATCAGACTTCTAAATATGTAGTAGATAGGAATCATTTCCTAGGTGTAACAAAAAAAGTATAATGTTATAGCAATAATTGCTCTTAGTAGTAATAAAAGTTCTCGTAAGGTGTATATGACATTGGTGAAAACTTAGAAATGTTGCTTCATGTGTGCAGATTAGAAGAATAGCGAAATGCTATTAGTAAGATGATAAGAAATACATAGTTGGGATAGGTAGACTTTAGTTGGGGGAAAATGAAAGGTAAAGAGAAATTTTTCCAAGCTTAGTTGTCTTGTTATATAGAGACTACATAGATTGAAACCTTTATCAATTGCAGTAAATGAGACTTAGTTATCCCTTTTTGAGCATTGAATATAAGAGATGAATAAATCTTATTGGTCACGAGTAATACAACTTAGGTTAGTAATAAGTAATAGACGGTAGGAGAAGCGTATGAGTTACTTGGATTCCTAGAGTAGGACCTTTCTATGTCAAAGTGCATATGCTCATAGACCTACTTGCCCCAGATAATAGATGTTCTTAGTTGCTGTATAAAAAAAGCAAAAGCATAATAAGAGAACTAAAAGGAAAATAATAAATTTAAAGAAAGTGGAAGAAATGTCTATAGAAAAATTTAAAAAGAGATATTTTCTTATGTAAATTGTGCTTGAGGAAGTAAATATTCTTTTATAGAATAGTAGCCAAAATCCCAAGTACGAAGGAAGATGTGCGCAAAAGAAAATCCAAGAAATACGAAGTTTTTCAGTTTTCTACCTTTTATATAACATAAGAATTCAAATTTGGAAAATCAAAATTTCTAAAAATTCGAAAATCAAAAGTTGTGTGGTAGGTTTGGATGCAAAAAGTGGAAATTAGCCACAAGGGCCTCTTTAGCAAGTGCAATTCTAGGACACAAAACTAAAATAATTATTTTAAGGACAAAATGCTAAATAATTATTTTCTAAGGCCTAAAAACCTATGAAATTATGTCCTTGAAAGTAATTGGACTGCTGACTTTGTCCTTAAAAGTAATTATTCTTTTGAATTTGGCCTTGAAATTAATTTCTGTGGATGTATGTCCTAGAAACTAATTGGACTGCAAAGTTTGTCCTTATAGTGAAATGCCCAATGTAAAAATTGGTTGAACAATGCTCCTATTTAGTAGGAGTGTGGAAAAAATTGAATGAATGTTTTGGGTTTTCAAAAGATTGCATCCATAAAGAAATTTGCAAGTATATTTAGGATGTATGCATCATGTTTCAAAAGGAATTTCTAAAATAAAAGGCATTCATATGGGATGTACCGCATATAAATTCTTATATATGCATATTTTTTATGACGTATTTCACTTTGCACTATGGACGGATTGTTGAAAAATTGGATATACACAAACTGGATGTGTAATACGAGAAATTATATAATTGAACCCTTATCAAATTTCGGGGACGCAATTTCCTAAGGGGGTGAGAATGTAACACCCCGCATTAAATTACAATTATATATGCAAATAATTTAATTAAGTTATATACATTTGAAATTTTTAAACAAAGAAATGTTTGTAAATGAAGCAACTAACTAATATTATTTTGAATACACATAAATTTGTGTAACAAATAAATTAAGGAGAGAAATTATATAAATCAATGATTAATAGACGGGTTTGTTTAAAAGGGAAATTATATTTAATTAATTATTAGGGGTAATTAATTAACAGGAACTGACAAGAAAGGGAACATATATTGTAGCAACTAATTGATATGAATAGAAACATGTATGTTAGTGCAAGAGAATAAAATGGAGGAAGTATAATTTATGCCAGTAATCAACTGTCAATTAATATACATGGATACTTATGGTAATAAATATAATTAAAATTTTGATTCAAAATTCATTGTAGAATATATGCATGTAATAATTATGGGAATAAAATAACTTAATATGCATATATATGTGACGAATTAATATGGTGTTGATTGGCATATTCATTTGGTAAGAAATTACAGTGCAGGCAGGGATTAATTGAATAGTAAATCAATTCTAGGTATATATGAAATCAATTAATTCGGTGATTAACAGGGGATATTTAAAAGAAACATCACGTTTAAAAATATATGTTCCCAAAGATTGCGAGAGAGAAGGGGCAAGTGATTAATAAAAAGATTGTTGGAGAATCAATTTGAAACAAAAACAAACGCAGAAGAAAACATATTAATCCGATGTCCATAGAATGAGTATACGCTGTCGATTTTAGGGTTTTATATCTAATGGTTAATACTGATTTGAACCACTATAAATATAGATTCAAAGCCTTATTTTTATGCTCAATATTTCTCTCTTGCCTACAGAAGCTCTGCTATTTTTCAATCTCTTCTACACTTTCTTGACAACAAAATTAGGGAATTTGGAATTGGTTCAAATCAAAAGGCCATGTCAAAGGAAAACCATAGATTTGAGTTTTGTTTGCTATTTCTAATCCAAATCTCTTCCTTTTCTCTTTCAAATATTATAGATCTGTAAATATATCGTTTGTAATTCCATTATAGGGATTACAAGGGCGGTGAATATAGATGTTAGGGACAGATCTGAAATAAAAACTGGGAGATTTGGATAGTTAGCAATGTTTGTGGATCTAATTATATCTTTTATGTTTATGATATATTATCGCTAAATTCCCATTAAATAATTTTATTCAGTATTTCAGTAATTAACTTGTTAATTAGTTATGTTGAACTATAAGAAATTTACATTTATTTACATCTAATTTGAAGTTATAATTTAGCCTAAATGCTAGTTTCTTTTTATTATCTTTGTACGTGAATAATATAGTCAAAAAAGAAAATTCGCGATTATGGATTAAAATGGGAAAATACTAGATTAGATGAAAATTAAGAAAAGTTGGAATAAAGCTAGAAAAATGGAATTCTGCAGTAAATTACGCTAAAACAAGAATAATAAATTGATCCAAAAACTTCAATTGATAGTAAACAATGGATTAATTGATTGGTTTAGAAAATATGATATATTTCTATAATTTAATATTCAAAAGATAACGATAAGCGTTACTACAAGAATAAAAGAAAAAGTGAACAAGTGTAAAATAGAGAAACCACTGTATTTTACACTATTCCAAAATAATGAAATAAATACCTTGCAGTTACGAATTATTGTTTATAGTATTATTTAGTATTAAAATATGGAAATTTATTTTTAGTATAGTTCTCATACGCGACCAAATAAAATATAATTACTTCCTAGAATAGAAGAAAATAAAACAAAGTACGAAAGGAACCAAGTAAATTATTAGAAAAGAATTCGAAGTTGGTAATGATAATGAACCTAAATCTGCATTTACTGCGTAGACTATGCAATAACACAGTTATTATGATAAGTGAATTATATAATATAAGAGAATTCTATATCATAATAAAATAAGACAGCCTAGAACAGAAGAGAGACACTTGTAATCATATATAGATTATAAAAGAAGATAAAAGTGACAATTACAAGCAAAATGATAACACAGATTATAATTAGAGTAGGAATAACAGAAAGGCTTATTTAAGATTTAAATTAAGTTAATAACCAAATAGAATAGAAAAAAATAGAAGATGCTTATTTAATAAACTTGTACTGCCATCTATTATCTCCATTAATCAAGCTGCTTACATCACTGGTAGATCTATTAGTGATAACATTTTATTGACTCAAGAATTGTTGTTTGGTTATGAAAGGAAAACCATTTCTCTAAGGTGTATGTTAAAATTGGATATTAGGAAGGCTTTTGATTCTGTGCATTGGAATTCTATTTTAGCAGTTATGTCCAAAATGAATTTTCCAAAACCATTCTTAGCTTGGATTTATACTTGTATTTCTTCTCCTATGTATTCTATTTTGAGAGATGGTGGTCTATATGGTTATCTTAAGGGTAAACATGGTGTTAGGCAAGGTGACCCTATTTCTGCCTATTTGTTTATAATTGTCATGGAGCTTCTTAATTCTATGTTCAAGGAACTTGTTTTTAAAGGAGTTTTTCAGTTGCATCCTAAATGTAAGCAACCACTTATTACTCTTCTCCTTTTTGCTGATGACTTGGTTGTTTTTACAAAGCCCACTCATGATAATATTCAATGCATTCTCTCAACTCTGAAGCTTTTTCACTCTATCACTGGACTTCAAATTAATTTGGCTAAATCTAATATTTTAGTTGCTGGATTAAGTCCATTGGATAAGAATGCTATTATTAATCTTTCTGGTCTTCAAGAACTGCCTAGAAATTCTTTCTATTTGGGTCTGCCTTTGATTACATCTAGAATTACTAAGCAAGATTGCATGCCACTGTTTGAAAAGATCATTGGAAAACTTCACTTATGGCCTGTTGGAAAACTTTCACAAGCTGGTAGGCAACCATAGTTCAGTCAATAGCTGTAGCCATGACTACATATTGGACAAGGCATTATATTCTTCCAGCTAAGCTTATTAATATGATTACTAGTGCTCTTAATAAATTCTTATGGCATGGTGATCCATTTACTAGGAAGTTAATTCCAATTTCTTTCTATAAACTTTTTGAAGCAAAGAAACATGGTGGTCTTGGAATAACAAATATCTTTCAATGGAACAGAGTTGCTATATCTGTCTATTTCAATAAAAATTTTACATCTGACAACAATCTCTGGTCACAATGGGTTAATCATAGTCTTATTGGTAGGAAAAATTTTTGGACTATGCCAATTCTTCAAAGTTGTAGTTGGAGTTGGAGGTGTATTTTGAAGCTTAGAGAAACATTTATTCCTTTAATTCAATGTAATCATGATCTGATTAAGGACTTGTCTTTTTGGCACTCTCCCTGGTCTAAACAAGGCTTAATCCTTAGTTCAATTGTTGATTACAATTTGAGAAATATTTCTGGTATAGCTGAACAGGCTAAGGTTGTTGATTTTATTCATGATGGCAATTTAGTTTTGCCTTACACAAGCTCTTTTCAATTAAGACAATTATGGAACATCATTTCAAAATATCCTACATTAAGATCTGATAATGTGCTAGTATGGTCTGGGAAGACTTTTTCAATTAAGCTTGTTTACAAATCTCTCTGTGATAATGGTTCTCTTTTTCCATGGTATACAAGAATTTGGAAAATAGGTGGCAGTGCTAAAGAAAATTTGCTGTTATGGAAAGTGATGGCTAATGCATTAAATACCAAGGATAAACTTTGTAGAATTGTATTATCTCAGAGAATATGTGTGTTTTTTGTAAGACTGGTATAGAATGTAACACACATTTATTCTTTGAGTGTCCTTTTGTTTTTCAAATCTGGTATAGATTATTATCATCTTGTGGATTTTACAAACCTTCAACTTTAAGTCCTATTGAATGGTTCAATATCTTCAAGGCAACTAGATGGAAATCACGTCAGACAAAGCTTCTGCTAAAGATGCTTAAAAGATTGGTTTATGAAGTTTGGCAAGAGAGAAATAATAGAATATTTGGTAACAGTATAAGGAATTCCTCACAATTGTTTGCTCAGATTCACAGGAATATTCTTTGGTTTTTAAGAACTGATACTTGTTAAGATTATTATTATTTTCTTTACAGTTCTCTGTTGTTCACTTTGCTGTTTACTGATTCTTTTTAAGTTTGGCAAGAGAGGTTTCTGGAAGCATTTACAGAGTGAAGCTTTCACTGTTATGCTGTTTTTCATATGGAAGTTGCATGTTATGTCTGTTTGGTGAAGCATTTTCAGAGTGAAGCATTTACAGAGTGAAGCCTTATATGCTGATGGCTATGTCTGTTTGGTGGCTTAGGAGTTTGCTTGCATTGCTTTTCTTTCCTGAAGCCATCTTGATTTCTTGGTTTCAATGCTGCTGCCTTGTTATTCCAATATAGTTGTTATGTAACTGTTGTTTGATGTTTAAGTCTTTTTTTTGTTTGTAATCTGGTCATGGTTGTAAGTCAATTTCTCTAATTATATTCTGGTCATGTATGTGTTCATGGTTGTAATCTGGTCATAGTGTGGTTGGGTGTAATCTGGTCTTGAGTTGTAATCTGGTCATGGTTGTGTAATTGTTTTTGCTTGTAGGTCATTTTCTTTGGTTGTAATATTTCATTAGTTAATAAAGTGAGCTTTTTGCTCTTGCTTTTCAAAAAAAAAAAATCGAGTTAAATAAGCAAGGTAATAGAAGTGGCGGTACTAACAACATTCGTTATTAGGTCAATGTTGGTCTCACAATATCCAGAAGTGAGACGAGGGCTAGAATTCTAATTAGGTAAGTAAGTAGCCAATAGAATAAGAAAAGTAAACTAAATGCAAATTAAAAGATTAGACTTAGGGGCTAATAAAAAAGTGAGATGCATTTGGAGTAATCCAAAGGATGAAGAGCTTAACGAAGTAGTTCAACACAGATTTTAGCAAATGAGAAGCACATGCAACTTAGTTATTTTGGGCTAGAAGGGAGTATAAGACTTCAACGGGCCACGAGGATACTCTAGGATGGCCATCTAGGTAGGCCTAACAAAGCTGCATCCTCGGAGGCAGATCTGTAGGTGTTCCATCATGGGTGTAGGCCTTGACCTTGACTGGTTTTTGCACGGCAGGACCATTGTAGGAAATCAAAAGGGGTTGGTGTTTGGAGTAGGATATCCATATGTCCTAGTACTTGCAAGTAAGTTTAGTGGGCAGGACCCAAAAGGATAGTCGCATGTGGATATCGGCCAGCATCAAAACCAAGAGGAGTTTAGGAAAGACTAGAGTTAAAACCAAAAGTCCAATGATTCTTTCACTATTGAGACATTGGATGTGGAGCACTGCAAATTAGATGTTAGATTGTTTGCAGTAGGGCACGACCACTTAACTCTTTAGAGGTCTTTCGATTAGTTGAGGGAAGGCTGCGTAGGGCTATAGTCACGATGAGAAAAGAGACATACCAACTAGAATATCTATATTGTAGGCCTAATGAAGCTGTCCTTTACAAATATAGAAAATTCTCGACTGAGTTCCGTAAAAGGTAGACCTTGTTGGTAGGATTCAAAGAGTAGACAGAACGATAACGTATATTCCTCAATATACGCACTGGCTGGTACATTGCAGATGTTCGAGCATTAGCATAGGCTAGTGCGGGTGCAGTTTTACGTTTTTATAGTAGACGATGGAACATCTGTATTGTAGGCCTTACGAAGCTATCCTTTAATGATGTAGTCGTAGAACACTTGAGGAGCAAGATGATGGAGTCCTTTGCAAGGAGGATATGGAAGGTACTATGGGTAGCACCTAGGACCAATATGGCCATTGGGCATATAGCCACACACACACACACACACACACACACACACACACACACACACACACACATATATATATAACACCAGTTATTAGGTTTTAATCTACTAAGGAGTAGATGTGTACGATTCATGCACAAAGGCGAGAGTACGATAAACCTAGTGAACCTAATATAATAGTAAATGGAAATAAAATGTATATGTAGAATTGACCTTAAAAATATATAATTTATCCATTCACTAGAACTTTAGTTCTGACCCCTCCCCATAACATCCTATGGGTTAGGTAGACGGCAGAGACTTTACAGCTTTAAGACACTTGTTTAGAATGTGTTATTATATTGGTGAGTATTCACTTACTATTATATTTTAGTCAATTCCGCTGTGAGATATTTAATTGAGCTCTGATATATTTGTCTTTGCCTATTTGCAGGATACCAGATTCCCAACTCAGGTTTCAGTAGGCTTGGATTTTAGCATTTTTGCGAAAAATCCAAACACACTAGAATTCGGGTTGTTACAGGAACCACCCCTTAGAAACCTTTATCATAAACCTTTTGAAAACCTTAAAGTATTTTACTTAAAATAAACCTTTCAAAAGCATTGGGTTCAAGTATAAGTTTGTAGAACATAGTTTCGAAACCTTTACAACCTTCCTGTCAAAACCTTTGGGTTTAATCTTCAAAATATTAAAAGGGTCTTAAAAGAACAAAATCGAAAGCAACTCTTTGAAAAGCAATTTCCTAAGTAAAAGAAGTGGACGGTGTCGAAACCAACCCCTTTGAAAGCATTAGAGAAGTGACTCTAACTTTAAAGCAAAAGATCCCCTTCGAAAGCACTGCTTTGAAAGGTAGGATGCGACAGTAGGGGTTTTGACCCCTTCGAAAGAATTTTAAAACAAAGGCGGCAACCTCTTTCAAAAGCTCTTTTTTTTAAAACACTTGACAAGTCAAAAGCTATCTCACTCGAAAGCAAAGCAAGCGACATTTCCTTTTGAAACAAAACAAGGTCACAACCCTTTCGAAGGCCCTATTTCGACTCTGTATCTTTTGCCTATCTCCAACCTACTACGTATCAAGTCTTTGATACTATGTGTATTGGTTTCGAACTGGTTGGAGGCAGAAGTATATAGTCGAAAGGTGCTGCCGAAAGTGGCAAAACTGCAAAAGCCTTGTAAAACTGATTTTTTAACTTCATAAAGTAATTCGTTTCAACTAACCTGCTTATTTGTCATTACATAATTAGTTTCCAATTTCTTTCCTAAAATCTTTTCTAAAAATGCTACCGAAATTCATAGATTAACGATGCAAAATATTTACAAATTGCCCCTTCTCCTTTTATAACATATAAAACATTTAATTCTCTTAGCCTAAATAATTTTATATACTTATTAAAACACTTGGAAAAATTCTCCAAAAATTCCCTTAAATCACTTGTAATATGTTTTTTAACGTATTTAAATTTTTGTCCTAAAGCTAATATGTAATAACCGTATTTAATCTTAAACCTAATTTTATCATTTTCTTCACTAGAAAATTCATAATAAATCCATAGTAATTCAGAGAATTACGAAACTTTAAACTTATCTTTATAATTTCATTTCTGACCTTATATCAAAATCGCTAGGCATTTGGATGTTATTTGATATGTTTTTCAAATCAAAACTTGTTATAAAAATCAATATGAGTAAGCATAATTTGTCAACAAGCACATATATATTTATTTAACATTCAAAACTTGGAAATATGCTTTGAAAAAATATATGGATCTGATCTAGAAACCCAAAAAATATATAAGATGTAACATATTATTCACCTTTAGCTTATGATTACGAAATTTGAAATTTACTTCTTAAACGAATTGATTAAGATTCCTTCTTTTGAGTATTGCTTAATTTCCTCTTGTTTTTCCCCCAACGGTAGCTGGCCTCTTCTTAGTTTAGTTTTAGTTTGTGAACGTGTAAAATGAAAGTGGTGTAAGGGTTTAAGATATAAGAATATTACTTATTTCTGTTTTGCCCTTATCTATTGGCCTTACTTATTTCATTTTAATTCCTTTTAGTTCATTGTTTAACTAGGTATATCTACCCATTACTATCCAAATCTCAATTCCCTCAATAATTTACATTATTTCATTTAATTTAACTAAATAAATGTCCTAAATAATGTCATCAAAATTAAGGTCGTTACAATATGTGGGAATGCCCAGGTGGATTATGAATGTGTCTAGATCTTATGACTGTGGATTACCTTAGACCTTATGATTGTGGTCAATTTCCTAGCCTTATGAAGTGGCTTGGATGAGTACCATGAAATCGAGATTTGATCGTGTCTCTGGCTTATGATAGTGTCATATGAGTTATCTTATGTCCAATGCACTCGAGTGATGTAAGGGTTATTTGATGGATGATGCGTTTGCTTCATTTTCCATGATTGCCTTATCACCTAGGACTGTCACATAAGATAATTATTATAATTGGAATACCTAGACACTCGACATTATAAATAGCTGCATTATACCCATATGACAATGATGAAAATAGATTAGAATATATTGATTACTATGTTTCAACTTTTTGGATGTAGGGACATGTCACCTATGATTGTCCATACCTTATGTTCCATATATTATCTCGATGGTCATAGAATTATGAGATTGTTTATTACTCACACCAGACTTTTATCTAACTCAAGGTTCTTTTGATTTCCGTCCTAGATCTTCGACACCCAATATACCTAAAGGGTGTACTACTACGATGCCCGACCAATATAGGATGGTTGACCAAGGGTGAAAAGAAGAGAATAAGCATAGAAACTATTGTATATCTCACATCACATCAAATAAAATATAATAATGAACATCAATAATATAAAATAGGCAAGATAGAAATAACTAAATGAACCACAAGTATCAGAGTGCATAGGTTCATATAGTTATACAAAGCAGAAATAGAGTTTATACAAGCTGAAATAAACCCAAATAAAAATGGTCTTAATAGTAAAGCAAACACAATCTTGTCTTTACAGTGTTGCACGATGGAAAAACTATAATAAGTCCATATATAATACAAGAACGCTCCATCATGTTCATCCTCTGCACAACCACCATGTTCCACCAAGACATGTTATCCAGTCTACTTATTTAGGAATACCCGAGATAATATATAAAATCCCATATTTAGAGGCCCAAAGCTAAGCGCTATAGACGCCGTAGTCATCCATAGCATTAACTTTCGGTGATCAAATACGGTAATGTTAATGGTATCCATAATATCAAATGCACTTGAATATGAAATAAAAATCATCACAAATTAAAACATTTTTTAGATTACATTTCAAAACAACATTTTATATCCAAGTTACATAATCTAAAATGTTTTCCAAGTTCAGATCAAATATAATTATTATATAATACTCCAAGAGCGACGTATGAAGATGACCCTTGGATGTACAAAGTACTAATTAGTCATAATTTACTTAATACAACATAGCGGAATAAAAACAAAACAACTCCTATATATATCTAACTTTAGCCACTTGCTCATCTTCGGAAGATTTATTCGTCCACCCACTAAAACTTGAAAATCCTCAATCCTCAGCCGACTCAAATCAATTTTGAGCAATGGAGAGTTTAAAGCAAAAAACATAAACTTTGAGTCAAACATAAAGCCTGGTGTGAAAAATACTATACATCTTGGTTATTTGATATTAAGTGAGACCAAACCGCTTAGCGGAATGGGTTTCCCTCACTAGTATCCTTTAAAAACATATCTTATGCAAATCTTAATCCTTCAACCAAAACTGGTTAAAGCAATAATATCATATCATGAAAGCATATAAATCAGGTAATAAATGGACTATCTATTCGAACAATATGGTTTTGTTTAGCTAACTACTAATCTTTGGCTGACTCAGGACCACTAAACAAATAAACATATAACCTAACTTCTGTTAGATACTCCTCTTTTGGACGGTCTGTCTCTAATTCTCCAGGGTCAACTTATCGTAATGGTTTTGCGGCTCACTAATAACATATTTCTCTCTCTGTGTGTGTGTGTGTGGGGTGTGTGTGTGTGTATTCCTTTCTGTGTGTAACATCATTTTAGTCTTACTTGTGGTAAAGCTCTACACACTGGAATTTTGGACTAAATCAGCTAGGTGTTAATAGCTAATTTATAGGGCGCAACCTATACAAGTCCCATTTGTTGTTCTAATGTCCTAGTCATTTTATTTAGGGTTAACTACCCATAAATTTTCCTTGAAAACTATTTATTTCAAATTGATTTAAACCTTTAAATCATTCTTTAGAAAAGGAAAATGTAACTCATGCTTTACTCAAATCACCTTGCCATATTATATATACTTTACACAAAACTTTGTTGATGAAAAGATTTAACCTTTGAAAGTACTCCTTTTGAATTCATTGATAGTATCCCTTTCGAAACCAAGTAAACACTTTGATGTATAATCTTAGGCCGAAGGAAAAAACATACCCTTTCAAAACCCTTATCATAAACCTTCCGAAACCATTGAAAACCATTATCTTCGAAGTTTAAAACCTTAGACATCCTATATTTAAAACACTAACCATTACCTTTCACAAACATTAGTAACCTTCCTTTTGAACCTTTCAAAACCATTAGGGAACCACCCCTTCAAAACCTTCATTTAGACCTTTCAAAAGAATTAAAATTCTTTGTAAACATCAAATCTTTTGAAAGCAATTGGGTTCAAGTAAAACATGTGGAAACCTTTCAAAATCATTCAAAATCTTTCCTTTCGAAACCTTTGGGTTCTACCCTCGACAAAACAAAAGGGTCATAAAAATTCTAAGTTGAAATCATTCTTCGAAAGCTATTTCCTAAGTAAAGAAGTGATGGTGTCAAAACCAACCCTTCGAAAGCATTGGAGAAGCAGCTAGGTTTTTAAACAAAGTATCCTTTCGAAACCATTTTCTTCAAAAGGTAAAAGCGGCAGCAAGGGGTTTTGGCCCCTTCGAAAGCACTTACTTTAAAACAAAAGGCACAACCTCATTCAAAACCATTCCTTAAATCAATTTGACTCAGTCGGAAGCCAACCAAGTTGAAAGCATACTTTCAAAAGAAAAGCAGGCGCATTTCCACTTGAAAGCAAAGTAGCGCTTCAATCCCATCGAAAACCCTTTTTTCGACCTAATAACTTCCGCATATATCCAATTCACTATGTACCAAATCATTGATACTATGTGCATTGGTTTCGATGGTGATGGCGGCAGAAGTACCCAGTCGGAACCTAGGTGCCGAACACGGCGAAAAACGTAAAAAACATGTCAAATCATATTTTTCGCTTTCTAAATAATCTTTTAAACTAACCTGCCTTGTTTTTCAAAGTATTATTGGTTGTTAATTTTTTTCCTAAAATTTATAAAGAAAATTCAAAAATGAACAATTTAATTTATTTACAAAATACCCATTCTCCTTTTATAAATATATAAAACATTTAAGTCCCATACCTTAAATAATTTTATATATCCACTAAAACAATAAGGAAAATATTACAAAAATTCCTATAAATCATCTTTAATATGTTTTGTAACATTCACAAATTTCAGACCCAAAACATTTATAATTTAGCCATAAATTAATTTAAAATCAAATATCCATTTTCCTCACTAGAAAATTAATACAAATTCCACATTAATTCAAAAAATTATGAAAATTGAAACCCATATTTAAAATATCATTTTTGATCTAAATCTAAAAGCGCAAGGCATTTGGAAGTCATTTGATAGGGTTTTCATATTAAAACATATCATAAAATCCATATGTATCATAAATCATCGTTAAGTATACAAATTTATTTCTAACAATCAAAACATGGCAAAACCATGCAAAATAATTTAAATTTATCCTAAAACCAAAAACAATAGAAAACATGAGATGTAGTCATTATCCTCCTTAGCTTTGTGATTAAGGAGTTTGAGATTTGAGAATGGATTAGTTGATTTAGCTTCTTCCTTTTTCTTATCTTCCTCTTGTTCTTGCATAATGGTGGCCTGCCTCTTTGTTTTAATTTTTGCAAATGAATGAGTGTATGGGTTTAGGGTATAAGGATCCGCTTATTCCTATTTTCCCCTTAACTTATTTCATTTAACCTCATGTTAGTTCATTTTTTAACGTGGCATGGCTACCCGTTAGTTTACGAAAATTCTCAATCCCCTAATCATTGCAGTATTTTATTTAATTTAACCAACTAAATATCCTAAATAATGTTACTCAAAAATAGGTTTGTTACATAATAAGAAGCAAATCATATAACTTTGAGTCAGATAATAGTTTTTTCTGGGCGATAAGATTTCTCAAAATATTATACAAGTTATTATAGTAAGGAATCAAGGTTTAAGAATCATATCTGACCTATCCCTCCATCCAAAGAGCCAGCACATCACATTTAAAAACGTGAGTCTATTATTATCATTAAGGTGTACTACATCCTAAGTACAACACTAGGTGTCGTGGTATCCCCATCATAGTACCTACATCGTGTGACATCCCTAGAGTGGTAGACAATAGGAGAAGCAACCTCATCAAACATAGCATCCAATAAGCTATGACCAATGGAAAGGCTCAATTCCTCGGTACTCATCTCCGCCACTCTATGTCATCAAGGAATAAACCATCCGCATAAGGTCTAGGGTAATCCTTCCACATAAGAATCTAGATCGCTCATAAATCTGGGTGGGCATTCCTACATACCTGTCACGACCCGGAATTTTGGACAATATCAATTTAATAATCTGTATTAATAATTAAATTGATTTGATAATTTTTCTTTATAATTTTAATTTAATTTGGTAAACTTAATATTTTAAAAGTTAATAAATATCTAATCTGGTAATATGGGTAAATATCTTTTCTAACAATTTAAAATTTATAAGAATTATCTTTCAAAACTAATAAAATTACATTCTATTTATAATATATATATATATATTTGGTATATATATTATGAGTAGAAAATCTTTTCTTCAAAATATAAGATGAATTTTCAGATTGCAATATATATATGTATGTATATGTTATAATTTGGAGTCATTTTGAAATTTAATATAATCTATTGACAATATATATATATATATATATATATATATATATATATGTATGTATGAATATATTGTAATTAGAAGCTTTGTTTTAAATTCAATATTTTTCAAAAGTTAATTTTAGATTTATTCAATTATTTTCAAAGTATAAGATAATTATTTATTTTTAAGTGTGATAGTTTAAATAAGATTACACAAAGTTTTATTTTGTTTTCTTGAACGTGCTTAAATTAAAATGGTTAAATATGTATATATAGTTTTGAATTAAAGCCTTCTTTTTAATACCACTTTAATTTAAGGGGTTTGTAAACATAAGCGAATATAAATACAAATGTCCATATTACATAAATATAAAATATAATTATTTTTATAGTAAGGTGTTAAACACAATTATGCAAGGATTTTAACACTTGTAAGCTAAATGAATTTGCATGGACATTTGTCTAAATAAATCAACAAGTGGCATCATCATTTTTTTAGAATTTAAAATTTATAAATAAATGTATGTTTAGAAGAAAGCCTGTTTTCATTTTTCCTCAGTTCAAATTCATTCCTTTCTTCTATTTTCTTAACTAAATCAAAAACCTAAAAACCAAAATGAAATCTGAAATTAAAAACTACAACTCAAATGAAGATCAACAACAAGTTTCAGCATTTAAAATCAAAGGAGCATGCAAAGGATTTCAACAGCAAGGCCTAGGAATTTAAAACCTGCTCTGTTCTCTGCTTATTACTGGTGAGTAAATCTTCATTTTAAAAAAATAGATTTGAACCTATTATTAAACCTAGACATGAGTGATGATTTATAAAGTAGTTTAGTTACAAATGTGTTGTGAAGATGACTGCATGTTTGTATACAAAGATGATAAGTATGTATGGTGACTGTATAAATATGCTATGCTGTTTACAGGTTTTGATCATTCAGTTTAATTCAAATCTACCAATAACATCAATATTTGGCCTTGATGATTAAAGGAAAGTTGTTTATTAATGTATGATGGATATTTCAAAATAGTTTCTGGAATTTTTGAATTTACAAATAATTTTTAAAATAGAAAATACAGTAAAATACTGTTGCATGTCAAAAACCAACTAACATAATTTTTGTTTTGGATCTCATGAATGAATTGGTGGTCAAAAATTATGATTTTTAATATGCGTATCATAATTTTTAGTTTGGTAATTCATGTGAATTCCGGGATTGATCAAATTGGGTGTTTTGGGCGATTGCCGATGAACGGCATGGCTTTGTTGTTCGATTTTTGGTTTGAAGGTGGTGCAATTGATGGCGAGTGAAGGAAAAATAATGGTAATTTTTCTTATGGATCTAGGTGATCAGATTTTGATGGAGTAGGGTTTCGTCTTTAGTTTTTGAAGGCTATTGTTTTTGCGACCGTTGCATCATCCCAGGATCATCGGGGACGTTCGCGTTAGAGGGGAAATGATGCTCGGGGTCGAGGTGATTCAATAGTGAGGTCAGCAGGATCTAACGGCGTCAGGTTCGTCGGCGTTGGGGGAAGTTTTGTGGTGGAGTTCGGGTTCAGTTTCGATCAGTGATCGAAATTTCAATTCGCGTGATTGTTTTTTGATCTGGGTGCTCGGTTGAGACCGCCTGGGTTCGTACGATCGTCGACGATGGTCGCAATGGCCTACGGTGGCCGGAGATGATGGGGCATGTGCACGCATGTTTGTGTGCACTGGAAATGGTGGGTTTAGGGAAGACGAGGTCGAACTCAAAGTGGAACTCGTGATTTCTTGTAGTCAACTCGAAGTAGAGGAGGCTGGGTTTGTCTCGGGGTAGGTTTGTACATGTGGTGTTCGACTCGAGTTTCTTTTTGGGTCGTTTGCTTATCTGGTAAGTACTGTTAAGATATAAGTTTACAAATTAAACTTATTGTTGAAATAAATAAATCAAATCTTAAGTTTTTACAAAAGGAAATAATTTACAAAATTTAAAACTTGTTGTTTTGAAATAAATGTTAATCAAACTATTAAAGTGTTATTTGAAATTATTTTCAAATTTAAAATGTTAAGATGGTTGCTTTTGAAGAAATTAACTTAATTAAATTTTTAGTTTTAATTCAAATGAAGTGTTTTCATTTTAAAATATTAAATCAAAGTTTTAAGTAAATTTTAAGTAATGTTTTAAAAACTAAGTCTCAAATTATATTGGAATGAATAAGTTTAAATTAGATGATTAAATTGTTTTAAATCTTAAAATTGATTTCTAAATGCTTTATTTTCAAATAAGGTTATTGTTATAATTTTGTAACCAATAAAATAATTTGTCTATAAGTTAATAACATTTGATTAATTCAAATAATTAATTTATGAGGATAACTAAGGTTAATTTATTATTGTTATAAATGTAAGAATACTTAATTAAATATGATTGGTTAATAAGTCAAAGTTTAATTTAGATAAATGATTTTCTTAACTAATTAAGAACTTTTAAATATAAGAGGTTAACTAATTATTTAATTAATTTTAAATGGCTAGTTAATTGTTTGTTTAATTTTAAATAATCACTTAATTATAAATTAATTAAGTGTAATTTCTTAATAAAGTAATTAATGGTGAATTTCTGGATGTAATTAAGAAGAAAAATTGCTTATGGAAGTAATTAATGGAAATTACTTATGGAAGTATTTGAGTGAAGTGATTAAGGGTTAATCACTTGATGTTATTAATCTAAGGATTAATTAAATTAATTGATTTGGAAGTTAATTAATTATTGAGTAATTAATTAATTAAAGAATTGAGGTTAATTAATGATGGGATTAATTACTTGTTAAGGTAATTAATTTAGGGAGTAATTAACTAATGGATGTAATTCGAAGATAATTACTTATGAAAGTAATTAAGAGTTAATTACTAAATTAATTTATTTAATTAAGTAACGTGATTAATTAATTAATGTGATTAATTCAAGATTAATTACTAAATGTAATTAATTATAAATGAAATTAATTAATAAAGTAATTATTAAGGATTATTAATTGATGTAATTAGTTAATGATTTCTTAATGAAGTAATTAAATATTAATTAATTAGTATAATTAATCAAAGGATTAATATAATCAATTAAGAGGTTAATTAATAAAGATAAGTTATTAAAGTTTGTTAATTACTGATTATGATTAATTAAGACTAATTAATGAGATGATTAATTACAAGTTAATTATTTAATTAAAGGGATTATTAAGTAAGAAGGATCATTAGTTAATATAATTAATGAATTAATCAAGGTTGATTAATAAAAGTGATTTATTAAAGTATGATTAATTAATTGTAATTAATAAAGGATTAATGTAATTAATCATAGTTAATTAATTAATGGAAGCAAATGAAGGATCATTAATTATTGTAATTAATGATAGTAATTAAAGGTTAATTACTGTATATGGTTAAGGATAATTAATTTGTGAAATTAATTAAAGAATTAAAGGCAAATTACTTGAATGTAATTAAAGGATAATTAATCAAGGAAGATTAATTAAGGAAGATCATTAAGAGATGATTAATTTATTTATTTGGAATAAATTAATGAAGTAGGATTAAGATAATCCAAGTGATTAAAGGATAGCAATTAATTTAATTAATGGTTAATTAAATTGATTAAGAGTTAATCAAATCTGCTTATGGGTGATTGATTGATTTTGGATGATTGATATTGGATGTTTGATTGATGTTGGATGATTTGGATGTGGTATCTCTGGTATGTGATATGCTGCTTTCTGAGATAATTGGTTGATATGATTATCTATTGTGAAAATATGATTCATCTATCTGTTATATCATCCTGAATATAAGTTTAAATTGTTTAAAACCCTTAAAACAACTTGGACATTAAAATGGCGTTTGAATTTTGGTGAGACCGGGATCGGATTTCCATATTTGGATATCCGAAAACCACATCGATCCAAATTAAACGTTAGGTCATGAATCCAAATGGAGTGCAAGTGAAGACTCGAAGTGTAAGAACTATTCGTTAGTATAACTCTGGGGTGATTTCGAGATGAGTTTGACGGAAATAGTACTTTCAGGTCGAGATGGTGATTCAAAGTACAAGGGCTATGGTCGTTGACTCTGAGGGTGACTCCAAAATGAGTGCAACGAGATAGTGCCTTCGGTTTCGTTTGAACCCGGAACGAACTTGTATGGATTGAATGCTTTCAGAACATCGTCAGGTGGACGATGAGCGTTCTAAGATAGATGTGTTCTATTAAGTTAATCGCAGCCTCAAGCCTCATCAACCAGGAACGGCTAAAACAGGGGAGGTGCAGCAAGGCAAGGTGGGTAGCACCCATTTCAGGGTGAGGTCAACCCTGTCTAGATGTCCCTTTTTATTTCGCTTAGTGGGTGGTTGGTCGCGCCAACCACGGGGTGATCTTACTCGGGACTGTCCAGTAAGGGATGGTTCCGGCTTTGTGTTGCAGGGGATTGGGAGTGATCCTCGGTACGGTGATCTAGGCCCCGTACTATGACGGGCGGTACCCCAGTAGCCCTGCCATTGTATATAATCCAATCTCCAATAAGTGTCGTACGTTTTAGATGTGCCCAACTATGTTGGATCGTGAGATGTAAGCATTCCAGCTATTTTTGTATTTTACTTGAAAACCCTAGATACTATTATAATATCACTGGATTTCCTATCAAATGTTTTGGTTAGCGTAAGTTAAAAACTTTTCCATGTTTATGTGTTGGAAGTCTTACGTGATACCGTTTCTTTTCAAAGGATTTTCTAAAGTTAAGCAATTTTAACCCGTTTACTCACACCAGACCCCTGTCTGACCCGAGTGTTTATTTTCTGTTTTATTAAACTCTTGGGTACTCATATTATGTATAAGTAGTCGAGGGATTCAGGTTAGCTTGACGAATTCTGAAGGAGATTTAGAGCAGGAGGCTTCAGCGTGTAGATATATTATTGTTCCGCTGTGTTTATGTTGTGTCTGTATCTTGTGTACTTGAGTTGTATAGTTAGACAGATGTTTATAACTAATATGTGTTGTATAGATTGTGTAACTCTGATGTAATATGAAACTATGTAATATATTATGTGATATATTATATTTAATTCGTTCCGCTGTGAGCATCTGATGTTGTTGAGTTTCTTCTTTTCTTATCTTTTCTTCTTCTTTCCCTTTCTTTCTTAAATTATGATGCATTTTTCTGGAGATAGAAAGACGGGTCGTGACAGCTGGTATCAGAGCGTTAGGTTGAGCGAATACGTAGGCTCTGGAGTGGTATCTTTCGTGAGAGAGCATACTTGTAATTTTTTATATATAACTATATATTTATATATCTACCTGATTTGTTGGGTTACGTGTTCGGGTTTTCCAATATAAGTTATAAAGGTAGATGAGGTAGTGGTGTGTAACACGACTGCCACTAATGGAAGAGGTCCAAATGTTGAAGTTGGAAGTATATCTGACGAGGCTGTAGACCCAATACCGTCTCGAGTAAGATTTCCAGTTTGGAGTAAGGATTTCTCTAATCTCCAAAGGAAATCTTTTAAAAGATTCGGAGTTCATCTTGGAAGTGTAAGTTTGGATTGCGCTCGAATGAGCGGATTTTCTAAAGTTTGGATCTGTCGGAAGTGCAGAAGTAAGTGATGGTATCTTGATAGTTGCGTGGTGAGATGCAGTACCCATGGATATTTCCGAAGATGTTTTCTCTTGAAGCAGTTTTAGAAGTAGTTGAGGAGCAGTCTTTACCTGCCGCAGGGAAGACTCGTCTGTGTAGAAGTTATCTGGATCTTCAGCAAGGAGGTTGGGTGCTTTGGAATATGAGACTAAGGTCTATAAGTTTCTTCTTTTCGGCATGGTCTCATTGTCATCCCTTAAGGAAAGCGAGATGTTGATGCTTGGTTTGGGGCCCGAATTTCTTGAGAGGATGTCTGCCATCTCAAAGGTCTTTTGGGTGGTTAGTTGATGGTTTTGGGGTTCTAGAAGCCTTTGGATTAGAAGTCTTTGGTTAACTGTGGTAGCAGTGCAGCTCGAAGTGTTCGATGTGCCGATAAGAAGGTCTTTTGGTTTTGTAGTATCATCAAGGTAGAGTTTGGAAGTAGCAGTGTGGTCAATTTCTCCGATGGTTCAGGAATCTTGGTGGTTCTTCTATCAGCAGTCCAGGCAGATGGTGAAGGTTTCCTTGAAGGGTCAACCTTGTTTGGAGAAGATTAAGGCTGTTCTAATTGGTAAAGAGAGGACAGTTTCTTTCGAATCCAAACTAGGTAGGATCGCAAAAATGGTTTGCGATTAGTTTTGGAATTTATCTTAGGCAATCTTTTGTTTGAAACTTAGGGTTCTCATGTGGAAGTAGGAGCTACAGATGTAATCAGAAGTTTGTTTGCATCTGGAGTTGAGTTCCATATTGATTTCGTTCCAGAAGCGATACTGGTTGTTAGCCTGGTAGTAGGATGGTTCTTGGAGAAAGAAGAGTTGGTGTAGCAGCTCAGGAATTTTTGGAATTTGGATTGGTCAGATCTAGTTTCTGAATTTGGATTCTGCTATAAGGTTGTGTGACCGAGTCAGATGGGTCACTAAGATTTTATGGATTTGGTGAACAAAGTTTTCCGAATATATTGGATAAGTTTGTACTCGTGTTCATCAACAGTATTCTCATCTATTTCAGAATCAGAGTTGTGCAGCGGAAGCGAGGTAGCAGCTGTGCGAGGAAGGAAGCAAGTTCATTTTGCTATTGCTTTGGAAGTAGAGCTTGTGTTCTGGATTTCGACGGATCTTGGAAGACCTTTCTGTTGGATATGATCCAAAAAATAGTTTGTTTTGGTCTAGTTGTTTCTGGAAGCATCAACATAGGCTGAGCTGATCAAGAAGATGGGCAGTCTAGGATTGTCTGTTGAGTTACGCAGATATGAGGTAAGGAATTTGGAATTCGAAGTTGGAGACTTCATTGTTGTTAAGGTTTCTCTGGTTAAGAGAACAGTATTTGGATAAGATTGGATGGCTAGTTATGAGGTATTTGGGATTTCTTATCTGTGATTTTGATAGAATAAGTTCTTTTGTCTATAAGATTGAATTGCCAGTTTGGATAGTTGGAATTCATTGTATATCACGTATCTCTGAGGGAGTACGTGTATGATTCATTGTTGGTTGTAGAATCTGCAGTTCGGTTGGATTTGGAAGTTGAGCTAGACTTGGGTATAATCTGATGTTCTGTTCAGATTGGTGGATCTAGAGAAGAGAGGAGCTCTTGATAATGGATTTGTGGTTAGTTGAGCTTCTGTAGAGCGAGTCGCCTAGTGATTTATACTTGGGAAACTCTAGATAGTGTTAGTATGACCTATCCTGATTTATGTCAGGATAATTAGTTAGGTTTGTTTGTTTGATTGATTGCTATGGTTGTTAGTTACTGGATGATAGGTATGCTTTGCTGATTGAAATTAAAATCTTTGCTGGTTTATTAAATTATCTTTGCTTTTGAATTTCGGGGACGAAATTCTTTTAAGGGGGAGGAATGTGACAACCCGAAATTTTAGGAAATATCAATTTAATAATCTTATTAATAATTAAATTGATTTTATAATTTTTCTTTATAATTTTAATTTAATTTGGTAAACTTAATCTTTTAAAAGTTAATAAATATCTAATCTGGTAATATGGGTCAATATCTTTTCTAACAATTTAAAATTGATAAGAATTATCTTTCAAAACTAATAAAATTACATTCTATTTATAATATATATATATTTGGTATATATATTGTGAGTAGAAAATCTTTTCTTTAAAATAAAAGATGAATTTTCAGATTGTAATATATATGTATGTATATGTTATAATTTGGAGTCGTTTTGAAATTAAATATGATCTATTGATAATATATATATATATATATATATATACACATATGAATATATTGTAGTTAGAAGCTTTGTTTTAAATTCAATATTTTTCAAAAGTTAATTTAAGATTTATTCAATTATTTTCAAAGTATAAAATAATTATTTATTTTTAAGTGTGATAGTTTAAATAAGATTTAAACAAAGTTTTATTTTGTTTTCTTTAAAATGCTTAAATTAAAATGGTTAAATATGTATATATAGTTTTGAATTAAAGCCTCTTTTTAATACCTATTTAATTTAAGGGGTTTGTAAACATAAGTGAATATAAATACAGATGTCCATATTACATAAATATAAAACATAATTATTTTTATAGTAAGGTGTTAAACACAATTATGCAAGGATTTTAACACTTGTAAGCTAAATGAATTTGCATGGGCATTTGTTTAAATAAATCAACAAGTGGCATCATCATTTTTTTAGAATTTAAAATTTATAAATAAATGTATGTTTAGAAGAAAGCCTGTTTTCATTTTTCCTCAATTCAAATTCTTTCCTTTCTTCTATTTTCTTAACTAAATCAAAACCTGAAAACCAAAATAAAATTTGAAATTAAAAACTACATCTCAAATGAAGATCAACAGCAAGTTTCAGCATTTAAAATCAAAAGTTATGGAGCATGCAAAGGATTTCAACAGCAAGGCCTGGGAATTTAAAACCTGCTCTATTCTCTGCTTATTACTGGTGAGTAAATCTTCATTTAAAAAAACAGATTTGAACCTGTTATTAAACCTAGACATGAGTGATGATTTATACAGTAGTTTAGTTACAAATGTGTTGTGAAGATGACTGCATATTTGTATACAAAGATGATAGGTACGTATGGTGACTGTATAAATATGCTATGTTGTTTACAGGTTTTGATCATTCAATTTAATTCAAATCTCCCAATAACATCAATATTTGGCCTTGATGATTAAAGGAAAGTTGTTTATTAATGTATGATGGATATTTTAAAATAGTTTCTGGAATTTTTGAATTTACAAATAATTTTTAAAATAGAAAATACAGTAAAATACTGTTGCATGTCAAAAATAAACAAACAAATTTTTGTTTTGGATCTCATGAATGAATTGGTGGTCAAAAATTATGATTTTTAATGTGCATATTATAATTTTTAGTTTGGTAATTCATGTGAATTCCGGGGTTGATCGAATTGGGTGTTTTGGGCGATTGCCGATGAACGGCATGGCTTTGTTGTTCGATTTTTGGTTTGAAGGTGGTGCGATTGATGGCGAGTGAAGGAAAAATAGTGGTGATTTTTCTTATGGATCGAGGTGATCAGATTTTGATGGAGTAGAGTTTCGTCTTTAGTTTTGAAGGCTGTTGCTTTTGCAACCATCGCATCATCCCAAGATCATCGGGGACGTTCACGTTAGGGGGAAATGATGCTCGAGGTCGAGGTGATTCGATGGTGAGGTCGGCAGGGTCTAACGGCGCCAGGTTCGTCGGCTTTGGGGGAAGTTTTGTGGTGGAGTTTGGGTTCAGTTTCGATCAGTGATCGAAATTTCAATTCGCGTGATTGTTGTTCGATCTGGGTGCTCGGTCGGTATCGCTTGGGTTCGTATGATCGTCGACGATGGTTGCGATGGCCTACGGTGGCCGGAGCCGATGGGGCATGTGCATGCGTGTTTGTGTGCACTGGAAATGGTGGGTTTGAGGAAGACGAGGTCGAACTCGAAGTGGAGCTCGTGATTTCTTGTAGTCGACTCGAAGTAGAGGTGGCTGGGTTTGTCTCGGGGTAGGATCGTGTACATGTGGTGTTCGACTCGAGTTTCTTTTTGGGTCGTTTGCTTATCCGGTAAGTACTGTTAAGATATAAGTTTACAAATTAAACTTATTGTTGAAATAAATAAATCAAAGCTTAAGTTTGTACAAAAGAAAATAATTTACAAAATTTAAAACTTGTTGTTTTGAAATAAATTGTAACAACCCGCATATTTATCGAGTTTACATTTAAATATTTTTATTTAAATATTAAAACGTTAATCGGATTTTGGTCCGAAAAAAAAACTACTTTTTGCAAACGGTCAAATTAGGACTCGAGACCACTTCCATTGAGTTCGAAATGTCGTTTACAACTTTTTAAGTATAAACATCGATAGGTTTGGAGTTAGTGAAATTTCACTAACTTTTCCCGCTTTGGACTTTGGGTTAGTTTAGCCTATTAAGCCCAAGTTCCAACCCTCTTCTCCTCACTCTTCATAAATTTCCTAACTAACTCAAGCTTTAGCATTAATGGTGAAGAGAATGGGAAATTAAAACTCCAAGCTCAAATTCAATTGAAACTCCTTCATTCAACTCCAAATTCAAGTAGAAGATATTGGATTCAAGCTTTGGATTGCTTCTCCTTGCTTTCAAGCTTCATCTTCATAAATTTTAGTGCAAAGGTGAGATTTTTATCTCACAATTCTAGTCTATATCTATCTTGGGCTATTGGAAATGCATCCCTATCATGTTTGCATGCACATTTGCATTTGGTTTGGATTGGATTGGCGAAAAACTCCACTTTTTAGTGTTTTGGGGTGAATTTCTGGCTTAGGTCGCTCTGTCCCCCTTAGGTCGCCCAGCATCTATAGGTCGTTCGCGTGGAAAAGTCGTCACCTTCATTTGGGTCGTTTCTGGCCTTAGCCCATTCGTCCACTATAGGACGTTAGGCCTTAGGTCGCTTGGAGTTAGGTCGTAGGTCGGCAGGTCTTCAGCTCGCACGCGTTGAAAAGGCGCGTCTGGAGTTAGGTCGTTCGCGAGTTAACGTTAGGTCGTTTGCGAGTTAGCGCCCTAGGTCACTCGCGTATAGCTCGTTCGGAGTTAGGTCGTTAGGCCTTAGCTCGTATGGCCTATGCAATTTGGTTAGGTCGTCCAACCTCAACACCTTAGGTCGTAAGACCTTAGGTTGTACACCTTAGGTCGTTAGACCTTAAGCCTTCACTATTGGAACTCATTAGGTCGTAGCAACCATATGTCGTAGGTCGCTCACACGGAGTTAAGTCGTAGGTCGTCTCCGACCTTATATCGCTCAGCCAGGTTTCACTTTAAGTCGTTAGGTCGTTTGGACCTTGTTTCCAGTTAGGTCGCAAGACCCTTAAACCGTTAGGTCACTAGGTCGCGATGTTTTAGGTCGCTGCACCCTATGCCTCTATAGGTCGTTCGACCTTGCTAACTTTTAGGTCGCGAGTTTTATAGGTCGCTCGACCCTATTCCCCTTAGGTCGTTAGACCTCATTTTGTCTTCACTAGGTCGTACCGTTTTGGTCGGGGCGCTGTCCCGCACCTCGCCAGGGGCGCTGCCCCCTGGACCCCCGCGACCTGACCGGGCAGGTCGAACCCCGTAGGCGGTGGCGTTGCCCCCGCACCCCCACCTTGGGGGGTTGCCACCCCCCCTGGACCCCCCCTCCGTAGGGGATCTTATCTGAAAAACATTGAGCTGATTTCCTTGGATTTTATTCGCATCTCCGTATGCGATCTTTGTGTCTGATTGTTTCTGCACTTGCTTATGTGTTTTGTCACTTTATAATATAAAGGTTTCAATACTAGTAGTAAATATCAAAACTCTTTTAACAAACAATTTCAACTCTATTTCTAATAACAAAGCTCTTTTCTTAAACCGTTTTCCAATCTATTAGTATATACAAACCTTTACCTCACTCGGATGAGAAATCTAATTAAATGACTTAGTAAAACAAGTAGTATGAAACGCTTGCGTTCACTTCGTCGGTTAATTCTTGGACTTGTTCGATTGAACCTCTTGTGACAATTTTACTAGTGAAGATTTACAGTTTGTTCGTAAATATTTAAGTTAAGCAAGTGGTTATGGGACATGAAGCTAAACTTCTATATTTACTAGCTTAGTGTAATTGACACTTCTCGTTGATCTTGATGATCGCTTTATGAATTAGACTAGCAATTGCGCGATGTCTCTTTCATTGCAAGGTTAGACTAGACACCACTTGTGTGATTCCATTCACACATACCTTTCTGCTTTTTGGTTAGTCTTGACCTCATTCTGTGTGATTCCACTCACACATGTGGGGTAGCTCCCCATGGTCTTCGGACCGTCATGTGATAAGCCTCTTTCCCTTTTTATGATTTCTGGATTTCTCGTGTTGATTTCTGGAATTTATGTCATTGACTTGTTATGAGTACAAGTTTAGGGTATGATGCCCCCTTCGAATCTTTGAGAAGATTCTTGTGATATTGATTATCTCTTATTGATTGATCTTCTGTTGATCATTATTTACATACTTATAGTGGTATGTCGTTATGGATGTTTATGTTTATGCCATATCTTTTAGGTTATATCATGTCATCTGATATTTATAGCTAGACTGATCCGTTTATTATTTTCTTAAATAATACTCGGGTCAGACCGAGATGTTACAGGTGCTTCTGCTTGACTTCTTCCCAGGGATTCATCACTCTGACTTTTGGCTAACTGTTTAGATTAGCAGTTTTTGTTGTATACACTTGAGATATAGACTCATAGTTGTATTCTTTTGTATAGCACGTGTTGCTATTCTTTTGTATTATCGTGGATCTTATTGACCACTACTCTGATGTACACTTTCATGTGTTAGTTATATATTCATATCTTCTTCCGCCTTTGTGATATGGATATCTGTGACTGATTTGTGATATGATTATTTCTATGTTTGTTTCCGAAGATTATTTATAGCCACCGTGTGATAAGCAATTACATGGATGGTCGCTCCTCAACAGCCTTATTCTCCGTGCTAGTTGACAGCACTACTCCGGAGTGTTCTTGGCTAGCGTGGGTATAGAGGTGGGGCGTCACATAAATGTTAATCAAACTATTAAAGTGTTATTTGAAATTATTTTCAAATTTAAAATGTTAAGATGGTTGCTTTTGAAGAAATTAACTTAATTAAATTTTTGAGTTTTAATTCAAATAAAGTGTTTTCATTTTAAAATATTAAATCAAAAGTTTTACGTAAAATTTAAGTAATGTTTTAAAAACTATGTTTCAAATTATATTGAAAATGAATAAGTTTAAATTAGATGATTAAATTGTTTTAAATTTTAAAATTGATTTCTAAATGCTTTATTTTCAAATAAGGTTATTGTTATAATTTTGTAACCAATAAAATAATTTGTCTATAATTAATAAGATTTGATTAATTAAAATAATTAATTTATGAGGATAATTAAGGTTAATTTATTATTTTTATGAATGTAAGAATACTTAATTAAATATGATTTGTTAATAAGTAAAAGTTTAATTTAGATAAACAATTTTCTTAATTAATTAAGAACTTTTAAATATAAGAGGTTAACTAATTATTTAATTAATTTTAAATGGTTAGTTAATTGTTTGTTTAATTTTAAATAATCACCTAATTATAAATTAATTATGTGTAATTACTTAATGAATTAATTAATGGTGAATTTCTGGATGTAATTAAGAAGAAAAATTGCTTATGGAAGTAATTAATGGAAATTACTTATGGAAGTATTTGAGTGAAGTGATTAAGGGTTAATCACTTGATGTTGTTAATTTAAGGATTAAGTAAATTAATTGATTTGGAAGTTAATTAATTATAGAGTAATTAATTAATTAAAGATTGAGGTCAATTAATGATGGGATTAGTTACTTGTTAAGGTAATTAATTTAGAGAGTAATTTACTAATGGAAGTAATTAGACGATAATTACTTATGAAAGTAATTAAGAGTTAATTAATTAATTTAGTTAATTAATTAATATGATTAATTAATTAATTAATGTGATTAATTTAAGATTAATTACTAAATGTAATTAATTATAAATGTAATTAATTAATAAAGTAATTAATTAAGGATTATTAATTGATGTAATTAATTAATGGTTTCTTAATGAAGTAATTAAAGATTAATTAATTAGTATAATTAATCAAAGGATTAATATAATTGATTAAGAGGTTAATTAATAAAGATAAGTAATTACAAGTTTGTTAGTTGCTGATTATGATTAATTACGACTAATTAATGAGATGATTAATTACAAGTTAATTATTTAATCATAGGGATTATTAATTAATAAGGATCATTAGTTAATATAATTAATGAATTAATCAAGGTTGATTAATAAAAGTGATTTATTAAAGTATGATTAATTAATTGTAATTAATAAAGATTAATGTAATTTATCATAGTTAATTAATTAATGGAAGCAAATGAAGGATCATTAATTATTGTAATTAATGATAGTAATTAAAGGTTAATTACTGTATATGGTTAAGGATAAATAATTTGTGAAATTAATTAAAGAATTAAATGCTAATTACTTGAATTTAATTAAAGGATACTTAATCAAGGAAGATTAATTAAGGAAGATCATTAAGAGATGATTAATTTATTTATTTGGAATAAATTAATGAAGTAGGATTAAGATAATCCAAGTGATTAAAGGATAGTAATTAATTTAATTACAGGTTAATTAAATTGATTAAGAATTAATCAAATCTGCTTATGGGTGATTGATTGATATTGGATGATTGATATTGGATGTTTGAATGATGTTGGATGATTTGGGTGTGATATCTCTGATATGTGATATGCTGCTTTGTGAGATAATTGGTTGATATGATTATCTATTGTGATAATGTGATTCATCTATCTGTTATATCATCCTGAATATAAGTTTAAATTGTTTAAAACCCTTAAAACAACTTGGACATTAAAATGGCGTTTGGATTTCGGTGAGATCGGGATTGGGTTTCCATATTTGGATATTTGAAAACCACATCAATCCAAATTAAACGTTAGGTCGTGAATCCAAATGGAGTGCAAGTGAAGACTCGAAGTGTAAGAACTATTCGTCAGTATAACTCTGGGGGTGAATCCGAGATGAGTTTGACGGGAATAGTACTTTCAGGTTCGAGATGGCGATTCAGAGTGCAAGGGCTATGGTCGTTGACTCTGAGGGTGATTCCAAAATGAGTGCAACGAGATAGGGCCTTCGGTTTCGTTCGAACCCGGAACGAACTTGTATGGATTGAATGTTTACAGAACATCGTCAGGTGGACGATGAGCATTCTAAGATAGATATATTCTATTAAGGTAATCGCAGCCTCAAGCCTCATCAACCGGGAATGGCTAAAACAGGGGAGGTGCAGTAAGGCTAGGTGGGTAGCACCCATTTCAGGGTGAGGTCATCCCTGTCTAGATGTCCTTTTTTATTTCGGCTTAGTGGGTGGTTGGTCGCGCCAACCACGAGGTGATCTTACTCGGGACTGTCCAGTAAGGGATGGTTCCGGCTTTGTGTTGCAGGGGATTGGGAGTGATCCTTGGTACGATGATCTAGGCCCCGTATTGTGACGGGCGATACCCCAGTAGCCCTGCCATTGTATGGAATCCAATCTCCAATAAGTGCCATGCGTTTTAGATGTGCCCAACTATGTTGGAACGTGAGATGTAAGCATTCCAGCTATTTCTGTATTTTACATGAAAACCCTAGACACTATTATAATATCACTGGATTTCCTATCAAATGTTTTGGTTAGCGTAAGGTAAAAACTTTTCCATGTCTATGTGTGGGAAGTCTTATGTGATACCTTTTCTTTTCAAAGTATTTTCTAAAGTTCAGCAATTTTAACCCGTTTACTCACACCAGACCCTTGTCTGACCCGAGTGTTTATTTTCTGTTTTATTAAACTCTTGGGTACTCATATTATGTATGAGTAGTCGAGGGATTCAGGTTAGCTTGACGAATTATGAAGGAGATTTGGAGCAGGAGGCTTCAGCCTGTAGATATATTATTGTTTCGCTGTGTTTAAGTTGTGTCTATATCTTGTGTACCTGAGTTGTATAGTTAGATAGATGTTTATAACTGCCTAATATGTGTTGTATCGATTGTGTAACTCTGATGTAATATGAAACTATGTAATATTTTATGTGATATATTATATTTAATTTGTTCCGCTGTGAGTTTCTGATGTTGTTGAGTTTCTTCTTTTCTTATCTTTTCTTCTTCTATCCCTTTCTTTCTTAAATGATGATGCATTTTTCTGGAGATAGAAAGACGGGTCGTGACAATACCCCTATTGTATGACTAAACCTCATAATCCTTCGAGTGTCAATAACCCCTTTGCACATGTCTCTAAACCGATCATCGTTTTTCATTTCAATTTGTCCATAGTGGAACTCATCCTTTGTTCCACTCACAAGCTCACCTCTTCTGAAATCGCACCTATAGACTCTTATAATCCACATCCTTCGAATTACACTCAATCGAACCTTTATAGACATCCTACATAAGTCAACGGGACAACACATCAACGTCCTGAATTCATCTCATTGGAACCCCTCAACATCTGTTCATCCCTTAGTCACCATCTTTTATTATACTACCATGTCACACCCGAACCTTAATTGAATGAATGAACACCTTTAGCATAACCTCTAAAACCATCTCAGAATCCCCCAAAAGTTTGGCCAAAATTGGCTACATCAATTCATTTTGATACTGACATGATCATGTCGGTACTAATACGAATTGCTTACCCAAAGTTTGGTTAAGTCTTTCACACCCCGATCTCTTCCCTTTATACTTGCTTTGAGCTCCTTTCCTTAGTGCCACACTCCCCAAGTTCTTTAGCACTCCCTATAAGCCTAAAAAGAGGTCGGTATTGATATGTAGACCTTCACAAAATTTTAAGGTTAAGTCCCTACTTCCATTTTCTTTCCTTCCGGAAGTCTTTCCTAAAGTTTCACAGCCTAATTCTAGAAACGACCTCTTCTACCAACCAGATCTGCAAATTCCACCGACCTAAATTTTGAAGGAACCGACCAAGTAGGAAGCGAGTTAAATGACTGAATTTTTTAAAAAAATCGTTATTTGGATTATAATGGGTATTTAAAGTCTAATGTCTAACAGTAGTTGTTTAATAAAATCAAATTTTATTTGAATATATATTCCCTTATTTAATTATTCTCACTAATCAAATGCATTTTACATAAATCAAGTTCAATTAAATTAATGAATGCGGTTTTATTTTAATTAGATAAAGAAACCTCTTATTTCTATCACGTAAAGCTTTCTCACTAATTAGAGGAATGTTTTATTTTATTTAGGGATTAAATTTTTTTATTCCTCGCTTTTAATCAAATTAATTAATTTATTTATATAATTGGTTGTTTTACCAAATTTATATTTGGTATATTTTATGATTATATCTAAATATACTCAAGTGTATGAATGCAAGTGCAACTTTCCAAATTTTATACATATTAAATGTGCACGTGTTCAGTTGTTAAGATTTACACCGCAATGGACCCATTTACCCTTTATATACGCATTAGCTGTCTGTAACATTGCTTACAAATATATATATATATATATATATATATGCATATGTACGTACGTACGTATGTATGATATGAATATTTCAAAAAAAATTCTTTCTAATTAAATCTCTGTATAAATATTAGTTGATTTTGGCCAAATCAAAAAATATGAATACAAAATTTTATTTCCAAAATATCATGTTGTCTAATTTGGTAATACAATATGAAAATAGATCTAGATGTACAAACTTAAGTAAATTATATATCAGTGATTTAAAATAAAATAAAAATGAACATAGATAGTTTTCGTAAGTAAAATTAATTTGCCAAAACCATAACCATTAATTTTTCTCCAAAAAAAGTTTTATCTGTTAAGATATTGATTTATGCATATTTATCAAACAAGGTTACATACATTATGATGAACCTGCTTTAATATATGTATGTATGTATAAGTATGTATGTACAATCCACTTTTATAATAAAAATCACTTGCTGTAAATAATTTTTGAATTTTTTCTAATGCATACACACATACATATAAGTTTACATATATGTTTTTTCGAAACAAAAAACCAATTATGAATCAACAAAAATTAACATTAATATTTAAATAAATAAATATACAAAAAATAATAAATCCACTATTATATCTATACTTTTATAAAAGCCATATAGTAATAAAATTATCAATAGAAATCATCATTATCAATTTCAAACCCAAATCAAATGGTTACAAATTAAAATTTTTTAAATCTACACAGATATATAAAAAGGAATAACAAATGCGTATATAAATTTTTCCAAGTCAATAAATTGTTAGTTCTACAATATCATAATGTATATAGATATAATTTAATGGAATATATGTTGTTGATGTTGCCCATTTGAATGCACGTTGATTGACTGATTCAATCCTAGATCTGATCTTCTCGTTACTAGATTTGCAAAAGCTTATAGCAACACCTTTTATTTTATTGATTTGAATGGATTCCATTAAAATAGTTTTTCTCTTTTATTTATTTGAATTTTTAGCCATTAAAGTGGAAGAAAGAAGATGGCTAGTGTTATGAATGGGAGTGATAAAGAGAAACAAGTGAATGAAAGGCAATGTTTTTATAGAGGTAACTTTCCTTTACCTCCTTTCTTCATTTTTTAGATCGAACTATTAAATTTCAAGTTTCTTTTTCTTCATATGGCCCATAATGAATGAGGCATTATGGACCCTCTATTTTATCAATAACACTTAGCAAATCTTTACATTTTAATCAAATTTATTCGCCCATCGACTTTATATCGATTTGTACACATACAACTTATATATTCGCATTAAATTAAATACTAATAACATCCAAAAGAAATACAAATGGCATCCAATACATTAAATAAATAATTAATATTTCCAAAAAATTAACTAATTTGTAACAATTTATAATATTAAATTATGTCATATTTAAGAAAATTTATCAATGCAGTTGTGCGACTCGTAGGTGTAAATTCAATCAGCGATTAAAATCGAACTTTTTTAATGTTCATTCATCATCTTAACTAGTACAGTGACATTTTGGCTAAATTTATTGCTTACACATTGTTGCATTAAATTTCAATTTTACTATTATAATTATTTCCCGATAGTAAAGATTATTTACATTAGTTCTCTTCATCAACACTATATAACATTGGGATTTGTTGAATTTGATTTTGGTCAAAATTCCAACATTGTCCACATTCAACTTTGTAAATACAAACACAAAATCATTGGTTCAATAATAACAATTATTATTAATCGTACTACTCTTGCCAGAGACTTTGATTTTGAGTTGGCTGATTTGACCTAATACGAACCCCATATAATTGATGAGAAGAATTTTCTATTGAATAGTATTTCACTTCCAATGCTTCTATTCAGACGCAACTATAGTCATTCAATGGACTCCACACCATTATTTAATTGTAATCAAAGTGTAATGTCCACATTTAAGTTTCATAGTATTCTCAAGTTGAGAGAATTGTGTAATATCATTACTTTAATCTTATACGTATTATCCAGCAGATAACTCTCAGGTGAGTCATTCAACAGTTATCCATTAACTATCAGTATGTAACCCATTCATGACCTTGGCAGCCATGAGAAACATGATGTCCAATATTTGGAGAGCATTGTTGACTCTAGTCTCAACTGATGAATTGATATCCTTTCACACATTGACTAATATTTAAAATAATATGTTATTTTCAATGTGATAAAGTTCTCATGATTACAACACTTTGTAGTTACTATAACATAACATATCATTTAAGGATTTTCCATCTATATACTTTAAACTAATTGCTTATTATTTATGTCACTGTATAACAAGTATATAGTAAAAGAAAAACATCTTTTATTTTTGAACAAGATTTGCCACTGAGTTAGGTATATGTAACAAATTAAATAATTGTCCGTATTTAATACCCTAACTCTATCGATCTTCCACTTGCATCTTGGTTTCAAGATTTGAATTTTATTCCAACTTCATCCATCGATTTTCCCAAATACTAATTAGGTCAGTCCCTTAGTGAACAGATATGCTATTTTTTTAATTATGTACTCTATCAATTAACTCTCTTCGAAGCTGATAAATTGTCTTCATTATTCAGAACTATTCAGAGTATGTCTATCAACTTCTATTGAGATTTAGGTCCTCTTACGAAATGTATTGCGATATTGTCACCATGTAACAATGTCGTGGGATTCTTAACATTCGAAATCACATCCAGCTCTGTTATAAATTTAAGCATTTTATATTTGTTTCTTTTATTGTTGCGCTATTCACGATAATGTACTCAGCCATTTCGTTGAATCAACCTTGAGCTTTCATTTGGAACATTTCCAACATTAAGCTCCTTATAGTTCAAACATGAATATAATGTTAGACATATTATACTCATATGACTTATAATGTTTGAGTCTGAATACTCCTTCATAAGGAATTTGTTGTTTCTATAATCTATTCTACAGTATTTCATAAATACTTGAGAATACTATAAACTAACATATAGTGATGTTGATTGGGGTTTAATATTTTCCGCATACATCAAATAAATAAGAAACTTAAGATAATGTAGATAACACAACATATATAATAATACACATTGCTAATGCATAAGGAATCTGTTCTATATGTTACCTATTAAACATTTTGATTAGGTGTCTTTGCATATCATTTGGGACATTCCTAACATATTTTTACTTATTACTAAAGATATAATCTACAAGCCTAATACGAGTATTAAACAACAAACTAGAACTTGTTTTAACATAGGTACATCGTTAATAATCAGCAGCAGTATGTTGTTTACTTTTAGTTTAGAAATATCTATCTACCTACCTTTTAATTTTTTTTATTATACACACACGATTCCTCTACTATTTGATATTTTTATCAAAAAACTTGTTCAAATCAAATGCCTGTCAGATGATATTTCATATTCATTCTTGGATCATATCCAAGAACCCCCAAACTCAATATCACTCCTATTGACCTCAAGACACTTTGGTTCTTATGTGAAAATAAATATATTCTAAATTCTAAATCATTATTTGGAATTTTCCATTTCAACACGTATTTATCAAAACACATAGTCATATTAAATGGTAGTTTTGTGAGAAAAATCCGAATTTACTTGAGCACGTCGAGTAATGAACATGTTGATAATTTCAGTAAGCGATATTTAATATGTTACTCTTATCAATGCGGCTCACAGTATTCCAACTACATCAATCATTCTCTAAATATGCAAGCATAGCTAATGGACCATAACTCTTCAGGTACACCTATAACAATCATATTTTGATAACATAATTTGAATCCCTCCGAATTTGTGCATCATACCATATTATAGAGTCAATACTATTAATGGTTTAATCGACAACTGAGAATTATCTATCCTCGAGATTGATAAGAAACTCATAGTTTCTCTTTAAGATATGAAAATGGTTATGAGACATTCTAACACGTTGTGTTTATTTAAGTTTGGTTAATTTCATTTCATCCATCATAACTAGTTTCATTAATGGATCATATCCATGTCCATTTCACTACATATTATTTCTAGGCAAAAATTCCTTTGCCACAGAGTTGTTTTTTTTTGAAAGAATAATTGCTTCTTAGTGTACCTGAATAGGTATTTACAAAAATTTTATGCAGTACTTGGTTTTAGTTTATGATAATTATGTTCAACACATAAATTAGTTGTCTAATGATGATCGTTCCCAATCATTTTTGGAGATGATTCATGCAAAAAACCTCACATGCAATTATTACAATTAGTCTTTTGCCTTGCAGAACCTACAAATACCTTAGCCCAGGATATATTGAGGTTTTGCATAAACACTTATCCTGAATGATTTTGTAAACTATTCTTTAGATGAATTTAATTTTAACCTATTACACTTAAGTACACGACATTATAGAAAGAAGTTTGCCCAACTTCACTTAAAATTAATTGTAATTTGTTAAAAAAAGTTCGATTACTCCTTATTGAAACATCATTATGTATCATAGGGAGTAGCAACTTTTGAGATTGAATGTCCTTTCAATTTTTAGGTATGTTTGGTACGTTTTCCAATATATTTACTTATTCGATCAAATCGAATCATCTCTACTGCATGTACTTTCATATACTTCTATTAAAAATTCTATAAACATATCATAGATATACTACATGTTTATCATAGCACTTATTGGTTTTAAACTATGTACAAAAATTGTTTAAAGTATAAAAGAAGTTTAATAATAAAGTTTGATTTTATTAAGATATAATATGGCTAAGTATTTATTATATTTATGTAGTTTACAATAACTTAAATGAGAATAGGGTGGGAAGATAAATATGAAATCGATTTGAAATTTAATAAAATTGAGATTTTAAAGGTATGATTTTTATAACTTGATTTTGGTTTAAGATGAATTAAACGAATATTTCAGGTATAAATAAATTGAAGGAAATATTTAGTTATTTGAAATTTGAGTTTTATTTAAATGATAATGGATTTATTATGCAAATATTTCAAAACTAAATAATAGAATATTAAAATGTTGAATCGTAATTATCAACTTTTTTTTGCAATTGTTTAATACTCAAAGTTTGAAACATGTTGAAATTGAGATGGTTTATTGAAACTGAAAGTGAGTAGAAAGTTATGAATTGAGACTTAATTTAAAGTGAATAAAATTGTGAAGTCAAGGCAATTATTTTACTTTATAAAGTAATTTTAAATTCGAACTATTTTATTTTATATACTGTTTGAATATTCAAACCATTTAAGTTTTGGAAGTTATGGTTTAGAAGCTATGAAATTCGAAGTATTTGTTTTGAAAGGTTATATTTCAAGCGTTTGGTTTCGAAATATTATAAATTTGAAAGTGCTATGATTTTAGAAAAGAGATATATTTGAAATAAAAATGATATTATATTGATTTGGGTTTTATAACAATGATATCATATGCTTTAGGTTTTTGAAATGGAAATGATATCGTATTTATATGGTTTTGAAATGGATATTATATTATGGTTTCGAAGTAAAATTATTTTTAAATGACCATGGTGTTATAATAATGGTTGGTTGGCAAAGAGACCGGGATCAGATATGGGAATACTCTCAATCGATACCGAAAACCACTTTGACAATCGTGTATGCGGTGGAGATTCCAGAATGAAGTAGGATGCTGGCGACGTTCTATTAAGGTATATACATGGACCCGACTCCCGTGAGTTGGCATAAGGTGGCTAAAACAGAAGCGATTCTCGGGCCAAGGAGGTAGCCCCTCTTATCGGACACATTCCTTCGATATTATACTCTGACTTTTGGATTGATTTGGTAGCCACTTTTGATTTTTGATTTGGGGGTGTGGCTCGAGGTGGGCGGTAGCTGCGGCTATGCGTTACCACCAACCCGGATGCGTAATTGGTATATCTACCCTGGCATTGCCTAGTTATGTCGTGTCACCTGCCTTAGCGTGCCTTATAAGATTTTGTTTTGTACCATACCTATGGAGTGCCCTCCGACGACTCCCAATACGGGGGAGATTATGGCACTGTGTACACCATGGGAATATAAAAATATGTCAAGGTGGATTTTATAAAGCCTTAATGCTATTTTCAGTATATTATACTTTACTTTAGACATTATAACAATAGCGTATATTACTACATGGTAGATAGTTTAACGGATCCTTAGAAGATGTGAATCCCGAGCATTTCTTAAGTTACAACACTCACGTTAGACACTGGATAGGAGATGTCAAATCCCATAAACATCTCTAACGCCGTTCCATTCATATTTTACTGTTGATTTAACTTACATAAGATATTTTAGTTCTGACTCGAGTGTAATGTCTTTTCAATTCGCTCGAGTTAGCCTAAGTATTTCAGGATTTGAAGACCCTATTATCGGAGGACAAAGACGAAGATTGTATTATTATTTACTATATTGTTCCATTGCATCACATTATTCCGCTGCATTGTTATTGATTATTCTTTGGTATGTGTAACTCTGATATGTATTGTATAGGTAAAATTGAATATTTTTCATGAACTGTATATTTGATTATTATATTTTATCGTTCTGCTACAAGATTATATTTTGTTCTTTTTCTGTCTCTGCATTTTCTTATTCACCCCAATAACAATTCGCCCTTTTGTATGGTTTGAGTCTGACGTGTGTGGTTTATCGTCGATTTAAACCGCCCAAAAAGGAGGGATGTTACAAAATTAATTAAAGGTTAATTAATTAATAATTAAAGGTTAATTAATTAAGTAATTAAAGGATAATTGATTAATAATTAAAGAGAAATTAATCAAGTAATTAAAGAATAATTACTCAATGTAATTAATTAATGAAAGTAATTAATGAATAATAAAATAATTAGTAATTAAAGAATAATTGATTAATTAATCAATAATTAAAGGTTAATTAAGTAATAATTAAAGGTTAATGAATTAATAATTAAATGTTAATTAATTTATATTTAAGGGACAATTAATTAATGTAATTAATTAAGGGTTAATTTATCAATATAATAAATTTAAGGTTAATTAATTAATATAATACATTAAAGGATAATTAATTAATGTATGTAATTAAGGATAATTAATTAAGATGGATAATTAAGGATGATTAATAAATTTCATTAATTAATAGTTTGTAATTAATGTTAATTTAGTAGGGTTAGATAATTAATTTATAAGTAATTAATTTATAAGTAATCAATTTATTTGTTTAAATTAAATTATTTATAAACTATGTGATTAATTAATCTTGCTTGTGGATGATTGGATTATATTGAATGCCTTGAATTGTTGATATCTCTGATATGTAATATTCTATGATATGAATTGCTTTGGATTGAGCTTTGGTTAATATTTATCTATGGTAAATTTCTATGTGAATATAATGTTATGCATTGAATTATAAAAGATGGATCTTTTGTTTAAAAGATCTAAAAATGGAAATTTGTTTAAACCATTCAAAAGGAATGGTTTTGGGAAATAAGTTATGACTTAACTACGATACCTATTTATCCATATGTTTTAAATAAGCGCTCATTTTTCGAAAAGACCGAGGAAAGATATTAAGTCATAAAACCCATTCCGAATAATGATATGATGAAATGGAATTGCATTTTAAGACATTGGTTGAAGACCGGGTATTTTCGAAAATGATACGATTGCCTGTTGATTGTCTCTGCACCGAGTTGCTCCGGTATAGAGATTACCCTATGTGATGGGGAGTCTGGACGTGATTAGGGGATATCCGGATTTGCAGGGACTTTTTCCTTAATTGGACAAAGTGCCTTCAGTTGCATTCAGACCTAGATAGACTTGCATGGATGTATGTCTGACATTACACCTTGAGATATAAAGCTGGTTTCTATGAAATTCATTTTTGTTTAGTGGCGGAGATTTATTCTCTTAGCTTAACACCCTTCTTTGAGACGTACGAGCTCAGAGGTTATGTAGTTGATAGTTATTAGTGATATACTCCCAATTTGGTAATTTGGCATGCTAAGTGTTGAGCATTGGTTGATCGAACCTCACACCCTAGGAAATGGTCGAAACAGGAAGGATGCGGCAAGGTTATGGGGTTCGCGACCCTAAGGGTATGTACATTTCCTTCTGGATAAAAAGTGGTTTTCTGGTATGGAGCCCAGATATTTTGCTTATGTGGTTTTGGAATTTGGAGGCGCCTCGACAAAGGTTGGTTAGGACCGAGGGATGGCATACTCGTGAAAGTTAGTTAACTAATTATAGAGGTAACTCGGGCTTGTGTTGGTAGAGATCCGGTTAGGTCCTCGATACGTCCCTCCAGAGGCGTACCCATTCGGATAAATGAAGTTCCTTAGCCTTAACCATTTGTTGGAAATCCAAACAAAACAATATGAACCCTCTACGTTTTTAGTTGCAGAACCTACCATTTAACATGGTAGCTATATTTGGTATACTATAATGGTACGTATGCTGGCAAAGATTAATATTATACTTTCAACATGTGTTTCCAAACTATGCACTAATAATAATATCAAAAGGATTTTCGCGTATCAAGCATGTTTGACTACTATAGGGAGAAACTGCCCCCATGTGTACGATTGCATTTGAGTGTGTACTGGGAGACCTTATGGTAGTTTCATTTTCCAAAAAGCATGAACCGATTTCTTTTTGTACAAACAACTATTTTATGTTTATCACACCAGTCCCATGACTGACTCAGAGTTTATTGTTCCCTATTCTAAACTCTGGGTGCCCCTAATCTTCCACACGGGCAACCTAGAGTCAGGTTATCAGTAGGTTCTAGTGCTAAGATGTGGATTTGGAAGTCTTTGGTGCTTTTGGTTTTTGAGCTTTTTTCTTTGGAGCTTTGGAAATGAAGATGCAGATTGTTGGACTCTCTCTCTCTCTCTTGGAAGACCATGTTGATGTAATTTTTCTCTGCTGTCATGTTATTTTTTTTCCACTGTTGTGTTATATATATAGGCTCTGATGTTGTTGAGCACTTGTTGTCAGATTGTTGTAATCCATTTAGTGTATCAATGAAATTTTTTTTGTTTTTGCTGTGTGGTTTTCATCTAATGTGTTATAGCACCAACGAACCGGACTCCAATGTTTGAATCTCCGGCATTTGAATACAGGTGATATATTGGATGCCTATTTTCGAAGGATGAAGTGCGGGTCGTTACATTTTTGGTATTAGAGCTAAAGATTGAGTAAGAAATTTAGCCTTGGAGTATAACTCATTAGGTGATTCATTAGAGATAGGGTTAGAAATGCCCTATAATGAGTATATTCCCCAAAATATATTGTCCGTATGCCTTAGTCAATTTTCTTACTATTTACTGATAGTGAGAATCAATGTAAGAAGAGGACGAGGTAGGGGAAGGGAGAGTACCACTATAAATGGTCGAGACGCTGCAATAACAGTAATGGAAGGAGCATATCTTCCCACCCAATCCCAGCCAAATTCGGCAGAGTTGTATCGAATTTCTCAAGACTTAGAGGGAAACCATTTAAAGGTATGGAGACTATTATAGAAGCGCAAGCTTGGATTCGATCTTGTTAAAGGATTTTTAAAGGATTGAAATTGGATGATGATCAAAAATGGTTGAAGGCTTCTTGGCATCTCCAGGAAGAATCTTTGGTCCGGTGGGAGACCGTTACTTTGGCCGAATAGGAGGATAAGTTTACATGGGATATAGATATGCCACCTTAGATAAACAAGAGATTCCAGCAGAGAAAGTAAGCGGAAGTAATCCAAATTGGAAGAAGAGAATGTTTGGAGGAAAGAATCCTTGGCAAGGTAAAGAAAAGAAGGATCAACCTATGAAGTCAGGACAAGAAGCTAGGGAATGCCACTTTTGCCATAAGCCAGGACACATGGTTAAAGAATGCCCGATAATGAAGCAGGCCCAAGTAGCAAAGGTTTATGCAGTCAAGGATGAACCTTCAACCTCAGGAGTTGATAAAGGGAAAAGAATTTTAGAAGGTAATCCTCTTATTTATGATAAAATTGTCAGAGTTCTATTCAACACTAGAGCCACGCATAGTTTCATTTCCCAGCAAACCGTAGGAGAGTTAAATCTTGAACCGAATTCGGAGACGAACCTATTTGTGTGAAGAACCGGGTAGGTGTGATGCCCCACCTCTATACCCACGCTAGCCAAGAACACTACGGTGTAGTGCTGTCAACTAGCACGGAGAATAAGGCTGTTGAGGAGCGACCATCTGTGTAATTGCTTTGTGCGAGCACCGATATGTCAGATAGTAAAAACATGCTTTTAATTTTAGGAGAGAATCCAACATGCCGATGCAAACTCAAAGCTACTACACAGTGGCTATAATAGTCTAGGACAAAATATAAACTAATAACACAGATAAATATAAATGCGGAACACAGATAAAACAGAAAATCTCATATATATAATAACTGATGTCAGTTACAATACATTTGACACGGTACATGTGATACAACTACAACAGTCGATTCAGGAAGTTACATATACAAGTACATTAACGTACATAATATACATGAATACATATCTTCCTATACAATAATACAGGCTACTACAAATGACGACTACTCCAAAAGATATGAAAGAACTTCATAGCTCTAGCAGCAACCCAAAGCAGAATATCTACAACCTGAAATACTCGGTCTGACCCGAGTATTAGATTCAAAAGAAAATAATACTCGAGTCAGTCTAATTCAAACTCAGTTATTAGTGCATAGAAGCAATAATAATGAAATAATGAACAGACAACAGTAATTAAACCAAATCAGAATGCAATTCAGAATATTGAATTGAATAAACAAAACAGTTCAAACCATTGAAATATCGATTAAAATATTAATTCAAGTAGGGCTGCAGTTCACGCACGCGTGCACTGCCTCGCCACTACGGAATATGGAATACGCAAAAAGATCCATAAGTCGAAACAAAATAGAATATCATACACGCCAAACCGTGTGGCTGCAGTTCACGCTTGCGTGCACTGCCATGCCACTATAGTGATGTCGTGCCCAAAAACTCAATACCGTGTGGCTGCAGTTCACGCTAGCGTGCACTGCCTTGCCACTATAGTGATGATGTACACAAAAGATCAACGAACCAAAATCAATGAAATACCAATAAAATTAATACGGTGTGGCTGCAGTACACGCACGCGTGAACTGCCTCGCCACAACATACCATCACAACTCCAATTATTAACAGCAATCGAAACTACAGAGGTCAAGTCACGACTTTCGTGACTCAACACTACTACAAACAAAATGAATCATAAATTACAACCCAAAGGTTAACAATTCAAAGAAATGCATATAATCATGCATCAGTGAAACCAAAACAGTGCAGTGGTGCCAAAAGAACATGAATACTTATATACCAGCAGTGTAAATGTTACCATGAATTGGCAATGTTACACTACAAGCTAGAACAGTGCACATAGGAGTGCAAGGGCAATCAATATCCATCAAAGACAACTGACAACAACATGTATTGCATCAGTGAACAACTAAAGACATGCATATACAAGAATGCAAACTATACAAAGTGCATGCAACAAAAAGATCCAGACTGCCATGATCAAAAAAACAAAAGTCTACAATGAAACCAGAGAGGGTATCAACATTAGAGACTTAGCATATATTCCAGAATATATGCATACACACATACATATGTATGTATGCACATATATATAGTCTCGAATAAAAAGGAGTAATGTGCAACAAAATGGATCAGTGGAGTACATAGGTACACGAAGTTCATCAGCAAATGAATCATCACCAATGAAAAGTGCAAACTGAATCAGCAGGAACAAACTAGCATCAAAATACAACAAAATAACAGTGACAACAATTGTATAGCAAGTTCATGCGAGCCTACAAGATGATATGCACATGTAAAAATCAAAGTCGTGCACAGGTCAGAGACCAAAGATTGGCCAGAGACAAGACCCAAAGAAACAATGCTCAACAAGTACCCGACTCAATTGAATCAAGTACACTTCAAGTCCAGATAAATAAAACGAAGCCAAAGTCATCACATAAACCAACATCACAAGCCGAAGCCAACAAGGCACAATGAAATAGGAATCACAATAAACATAAATACGCACATACACATCTGTACATATATATATGTATGGCGATTAAATTGACGAACTTAGCAATTACCCAATGCACCAAGCCCATAAAGGTCAAAACCAAAACAAGCTTCAAAATTTCAGAACGAAACAACATGCTCGCATGAACAGGATCAAATTAAACCAGATCCTATAAATCAACACTCTCAAATATACACTTGAACACTTGATTCATCACTGAGACATGAATGCATAGAGTAAAGGCATCAGTCGACAATGAAACATCTAAAATATTTTCACAAATCGAGTTTTCAAAACTTTCAGAAATAATTAACTGAATGCATTGCGGTTGTTACAAAAATCCAAAACTGAAAACCGCAAACCAAACAAGGCCTTATACTTTCCTGAAAATACTTTCTGGCCCACGTCAATGGTGTGGTAGTTTGGAAACCTGCTGAATAGCAGGTACCAAGTGCAGCCATTGAATAACTATAACTGCGAGGCAGCTGGTGGAAATTCCCAAGGAAGCATGAAAGAGAGAGGAAGAAGAATAAGAAAAGGAAAGAAATAATTGTGTCGAAAGCAGGTTCAACAAGTAGGATTGTCTGACAACCATTTATTGTTGATGGCAAATTTTGTTGAGAGATCAGAAATTACTCTGCTTACACCAAAAATCTCAACAAATCAAAATTCCCCAAGTTTTACTTTACAACACACCAAAAATTAAACAGTGTCGTGATAATCAAACTACCGAAAACACGAAATCAAACTAAGTCAGATCTTAATACCAAGTCAAAAATCAACGGTATCGAGACGAGAAAGTCGAACGACTGAAGAATGAAATAGATGTGAGTGTTACTCACCTTGTCGACGAATTGAAGCAGTCGAGCATCACAGAGACGCGCGACGCTAGAGCAACCGAGGGAAGACGAGCGAACAACGAGATGATGCCGCCATTAATCTTCTTTCGTTCGATTCTTAACCTAGGGCTTGAAATAATAAAGGGGGACGGGATTAATTTTAATCACGGCATCAAACAAATGGGCCGAACGATTTTTAAAGGCCAATAAAGAAATGGACCACTATTATTTTCAAAGCCCGTCAAACTTTTATAACAATTTATAAAAGAATTTTAATTCAAATTTAAAAACTTCAAATGGAAATTTGTGACAATATTAATCGTTTTATGTCGATTATAAATCGATGCGAAATACCGGGTTGTTACAGACTCCCCTCCTTAAAGAAATTGCGTCCTCGCAATCATAAGGAATAAATGGACAAAAGGTAACAACCACAAGAGCATGAAAGAATAAACTCGGACGTGTTTGCTCGATGAATTCTCTGGATTCCAAAGTGAAACCCATAGGATTTGAGAACCACTGAGCTTTCACGAGAAAAACATCTTTATTTCGAGGGTGCTGAACCTCAGAAGCAATGATGTTAATAGAAGGTTGCTCAAGAATAAGGATCGGAAATCCATAAGGCATTTCCGGAACCAGAAGACGTAGAAAACGTCATGAATAGTAGAAAATTGAGCCGGCACACTGGCGTAGTATAATATAAACGCCAAAGAAATCTTTTAATTTCATAAAAGAAATTCACAAATTCTCATCAAAAATCTAATTATCAATAGATAACTCAGAAATCTCAAATCACAAATATTCGATTATCAAAAACGATAATCAAATCAACAAGTATTCGATTATCACAATCGAAAATCAATCTTAAATCACAAATATTTAATTATCACAAACGATAATTAAATCTCAAATATCTAATTATCACAAGCGATAATTAAATCTCAAATATCTAATTATCACAAGCGATAATTAGAAACAATAAATATCTGATTATCAAAAACGATAAATCAGAATTCACGAATCAACGATTATTTAATTATCACAATTGATAATCAAATCTCAAATCCCAAATGTTTAATTATCACAAACGATAATCAAACCACAAATATCTAATTATCACAAACGATAATTAGAAACAATAAATATCTGATTATCAAAAACGATAAATCAGAAATCATAAACATCCAATTATCAAAACGATAATCAGAAATTACCACAACGGTAATCAAATTACAAATCACAAATTTTTCAATTAACGAGTCCGAAATTAACCGAAATAGCAAACGCACATGACCCATAACCACGAGTTTTACTAAATCGTTTAATTCACTTCATCGTTTCCTTGAAAGTGCAAAATTGTGTATTTTAAATAAATAACATTTTACGTTCTCAAACGGACAAGTCCGGAATTAAGCGAATCAGTAAAAGAAAGGGGTCATAGTCCTCGATTTTTCTGAAACGTTTAAATCGCTTCCTCATTCTTTTGAAAGCGTAAACTGTAAAAATTTTGAAAACCATTTTATTTATAAAATTACAATTTACATTCTCAAACGAACAAGTCCGGAATTAAGCGAATCAGCAAAAGAAAGGGATCATAGTCCTCGATTTTACTGAAACGTTTAATTCGCTTCCTCATTCTTTTGAAAGCGCAAATCGTCAAAATTTTAAAAACAATTTTGATTTATATTTTGAAACAATTTTTAAAACACGTGATTAAAACAGCGACATCAGTAGCAACTTCGATAAGTGGATTTTCATTCATCAAAAGTGTCACAATAATCTTCTCAAAGATAGAAAGGGGTATCATACCCTAAACTTGTATTCATAACAAGTCAATAACACACGAGTTCACCAATGCACAAAAATTGATAAAACTTATCAATAGAAATCACGAAAATTGGTGAAGTACAAATTCTAGGAATCTACACAAGAAATCCAGAAATCACAAGATGAGAGTATGAAAACTCGAACCGGAGTATGAAAACTCAAATGGGAGTATGAAAACTCGAACGCGAGTATGAAAACTCGAACCGGAGTATGAAAACTCAAATGGGAGTATGAAAACTCGAACGCGAGTATGAAAACTCGAACCGGAGTATGAAAACTCAAATGGGAGTATGAAAACTCGAACGCGAGTATGAAAACTCGAACCGGAGTATGAAAACTCGAACGCGAGTATGAAAACTCGAAGGAGAGTTTGAAAACTCAAACGGAGTATGAAAACTCGAACAGAGTATGAAAACTCGAAGAAGAGTATGAAAACTCACCTACACGCGAGCATGAAAATTCATCAACACATGTAACGCATAACGAGAACGGGAGCACGAAAACTCACCTACACGCGAGCATGAAAACTCATCAGCACATGTAACGCAAAGCGAGAACAGGAGTACGAAAACTCACCTACATGCGAGCATGAAAATTCATCAGCACGTGCAACGCATAACGAGAACGGGAGCACGAAAACTCACCTACATGTGAGCATGAAAACTCACCAACACGTGCAATGCAAAGCGAGAACAGGAGCACGGAATCTCACCTACACGTGAGCATGAAAATCACCAACACGTGCAACACAAAGCGAGAACGGGAGCACGGAATCTCACCTACACGTGAGCATGAAAATCACCAACACGTGCAACGCAAAGCGAGAACGGGAGCACGGAATCTCACCTACACGTGAGCATGAAAATCACCAACACGTGCAACGCAAAGCGAGAACGGGAGCACGGAATCTCACCTACACGTGAGCATGAAAATCACCAACACGTGCAACGCAAAGCGAGAACGGGAGCACGGAATCTCACCTACACGTGAGCATGAAAATCACCAACACGTGCAACGCAAAGCGAGATCGGGAGCATGGAATCTCACCTACACGCGAGCATGAAAAATCATCAACACATGCAACGCATAACGAGACGCTATCTCATGGTTGCAAGCCATTAATTTTGACACACGAATGGCCCGAAGACCGTGGGGCGCTACCCCACATGTGTGAGTCGAAATCACACAGATTGAGGTCCAGACTAACCAAAAATCAAAAGAGGTATGTGTGAGTGGAATCACACAAGTGGTGTCCAGTCTAACCTCGCAATCAAAAGAAAAGTATGTGTGAATGAAATCACACAAGTGGTGTCTAGACAATCCTCAAAGCCCAAGAGATATGTGTGAGACGAATTCACACAGATGAGGCCTAGTCTAACCGTAAAAATGATCGTCATGATCAACGAGAAGTGTCAATTACACTAAGTCAGTAAATGTAAAAGTTTAGCTTCATGTCCCATAACCACTTACTTAACTTAAATATTTACGAACAAACTGTAAATCTTCACTAATAAAATTGTCACTAGAGGTTCAATCGAACAAGTCCAACAATTAACCGACGAAGTAAACGCAAGCGTTTCATACCACTTGTTTTACTAAGCCGTTTAATTAGATTTCTCATACGAGTGAAATAAAGATTTGTATATACTAATAGATTGGAAAACGGTTTCAAAAACGAGTTTGGTATTGAAAATAGAGTTGAAAACATTTTGATAAAAGAGTTTTGATATTTGCTACTAGTATTGAAACCTTTATATTTTTAAAGTGACAAATCACAAAAATGATTGTAGAAACAATCAATCACAAGAATTCACATACGAAGACGTGAATAGAATCCAAAGAAATCGATACTGAATTCATCGAAAGGTATGTTCACAAAAATCCCGAAGAAAAGGTCTTCAAAGTTGCTAATAAATGATAGCAACAAATCGGGAAATAATCAAGAATCGATTAAATTCGAAAACCAAATCAATTCACTAAGATTCACATTCGAAGACGTGAATAAAATACAAAGAATTCGATTCCAAATCCATCAAAGTAGGAATACCCAAAACCCAATTGTATGGAGACTGCATTAAGTACACGAATCAGAGATAAGAATGCCTATATATAGCAGTTCGAATAAACAATGTGAGTTCAAATCGAAGTGGGTACTAGTTGCTGCAATATGCAACTTGGTAGAGCATATATACACTGATACTTAGAAGTGTAAACTCAAGTGAGCAAGTGCGACAGAGAATAGCAGCAATGCTCACGAATACGCGTTAGGAATTCATTCCTAACAATTCAAAGATGATCTTAAGACAAAGATGTGAAATAAAACATCGACAAATAGTTGTAACGCATGTACTATCTAAGTTATGTTTTATATTTGTTCTAAACCCCAGGCTCTGATACCAAGCTGTGACGCCCCACCTCTATACCCACGCTAGCCAAGAACACTACGGTGTAGTGCTGTCAACTACCACGGAGAATAAGGCTGTTGAGGAGCGACCATCCGTGTAATTGCTTTGTGCGAGCACCGATATGTCAGACAGTAAAAACATGCTTTTAATTTCAGGAGAGAATCCAACATGCCGATGCAAACTCAAAGCTACTACACAGTGGCTATAATAGTCTAGGACAAAATATAAACTAATAACACAGATAAATATAAATGCGGAACACAGATAAAACAGAAAATCTCATATATATAATAACTGATGTCAGTTACAATACATTTGACACGGTACATGTGATACAACTACAACAGTCGATTCAGGAAGTTACATATACAAGTACATTAACGTACATAATATACATGAATACATATCTTCCTATACAATAATACAGGCTACTACAAATGACGACTACTCCAAAAGATATGAAAGAACTTCATAGCTCTAGCAGCAACCCAAAGCAGAATATCTACAACCTGAAATACTCGGTCCGACCCGAGTATTAGATTCAAAAGAAAATAATACTCGGGTCAGTCTAATTCAAACTCAGTTATTAGTGCACAGAAGCAATAATAATGAAATAATGAACAGACAACAGTAATTAAACCAAATCAGAATGCAATTCAGAATATTGAATTGAATAAACAAAACAGTTCAAACCATTGAAATATCGATTAAAATATTAATTCAAGTAGGACTGCAGTTCACGCACGCATGCACTGCCTCGCCACTACGGAATATGGAATACGCAAAAAGATCCATAAGTCGAAACAAAATAGAATATCATACATGCCAAACCGTGTGGCTGCAGTTCACGCTTGCGTGCACTGCCTTGCCACTATAGTGATGTCGTGCCCAAAAACTCAATACCGTGTGGCTGCAGTTCACGCTAGCGTGCACTGCCTTGCCACTATAGTGATGATGTACACAAAAGATCAACGAACCAAAATCAATGAAGTACCAATAAAATTAATACGGTGTGGCTGCAGTACACGCACGCGTGCACTGCCTCGCCACAACATACCATCACAACTCCAATTATTAACAGCAATCGAAACTACAGAGGTCAAGTCACGACTTTCGTGACTCAACACTACTACAAACAAAATGAATCATAAATTACAACCCAAAGGTTAACAATTCAAAGAAATGCATATAATCATGCATCAGTGAAACCAAAACAGTGCAGTGGTGCCAAAAGAACATGAATACTTATATACCAGCAGTGTAAATGTTACCATGAATTGGCAATGTTACACTACAAGCTAGAACAGTGCACATAGGAGTGCAAGGGCAATCAATATCCATCAAAGACAACTGACAACAACATGTATTGCATCAGTGAACAACTAAAGACATGCATATACAAGAATGCAAACTATACAAAGTGCATGCAACAAAAAGATCCAGACTGCCATGATCAAAAAAACAAAAGTCTACAATGAAACCAGAGAGGGTATCAACATTAGAGACTTAGCATATATTCCAGAATATATGCATACACACATACATATGTATGTATGCACATATATATAGACTCGAATAAACAGGAGTAATGTGCAACAAAATGGATCAGTGGAGTACATAGGTACACGAAGTTCATCAGCAAATGAATCATCACCAATGAAAAGTGCAAACTGAATCAGCAGGAACAAACTAGCATCAAAATACAACAAAATAACAGTGACAACAATTGTATAGCAAGTTCATGCGAGCCTACAAGATGATATGCACATGTAAAAATCAAAGTCGTGCACAGGTCAGAGACCAAAGATTGGCCAGAGACAAGACCCAAAGAAACAATGCTCAACAAGTACCCGACTCAATTGAATCAAGTACACTTCAAGTCCAGATAAATAAAACGAAGCCAAAGTCATCACATAAACCAACATCACAAGCCGAAGCCAACAAGGCACAATGAAATAGGAATCACAATAAACATAAATACGCACATACACATCTGTACATATATATATGTATGGCGATTAAATGGACGAACTTAGCAATTACCCAATGCACCAAGCCCATAAAGGTCAAAACCAAAACAAGCTTCAAAATTTCAGAACGAAACAACATGCTCGCATGAACAGGATCAAATTAAACCAGATCCTATAAATCAACACTCTCAAATATACACTTGAACACTTGATTCATCACTGAGACATGAATGCATAGAGTAAAGGCATCAGTCGACAATGAAACATCTAAAATATTTTCACAAATCGAGTTTTCAAAAATTTCAGAAATAATTAACTGAATGCATTGCGGTTGTTACAAAAATCCAAAATTGAAAACCGCAAACCAAACAAGGCCTTATACTTTCCTGAAAATACTTTCTGGCCCACGTCAATGGTGTGGTAGTTTGGAAACCTGCTGAATAGCAGGTACCAAGTGCAGCCATTGAATAACTATAACTGCGAGGCAACTGGTGGAAATTCCCAAGGAAGCATGAAAGAGAGAGGAAGAAGAATAAGAAAAGGAAAGAAATAATTGTGTCGAAAGCAGGTTCAACAAGTAGGATTGTCTGACAACCATTTATTGTTGATGGCAAATTTTGTTGAGAGATCAGAAATTACTCTGCTTACACCAAAAATCTCAACAAATCAAAATTCCCCAAGTTTTACTTTACAACACACCAAAAATTAAACAGTGTCGTGATAATCAAACTACCGAAACACGAAATCAAACTAAGTCAGATCTTAATACCGAGTCAAAAATCAACGGTATCGAGACGAGAAAGTCGAACGACTGAAGAATGAAATAGATGTGAGTGTTACTCACCTTGTCGACGAATTGAAGCAGTCGAGCATCACAGAGACGCGCGATGCTAGAGCAACCGAGGGAAGACGAGCGAACAACGAGATGATGCCGCCATTAATCTTCTTTCGTTCGATTCTTAACCTAGGGCTTGAAAATAATAAAGTGGGGCGGGATTAATTTTAATCACGGCATCAAACAAATGGGCCGAACGATTTTTAAAGCCCAATAAAGAAATGGACCACTATTATTTTCAGAGCCCGTCAAACTTTTATAACAATTTATAAAAGAATTTTAATTCAAATTTAAAAACTTCATATGGAAATTTGTGACAATATTAATCATTTTATGTCGATTATAAATCGATGCGAAATACCGGGTTGTTACAGTAGGAGGCCCTGCAAATCTTTGTTTATGTTGTAGAAAAGGTTCCTATTTCGTATTCTCAGCATCAGTTTCATATCAGCCTTTCTGTCCTCGACTTTAGTGAATTTGAGATTTTACTTGGAATGAATTGGTTAACGAAATATGAAGCTAAATTAGATTGTATCAATAGAACGATTTCGGTCAAAACCAAACTTAGGAGTTTTTTTGTGATTTCTTATGAGGATCGAAATCCAAAGAGGGACAAACTAATGTATACTTTAGGGTATCCCGACCCGAGCTTGGAATCCATATCTAATGTTTGAGAATTTCCCGACATATTTGAAGAAGTTAAGTCTTTACCCCCGCATAGGGAAATTGAATTTAGAATCGACTTGGTTACCAATACCTGTCCAATTGTGCATGCAAGTCATAGGATGGCACCAAGGGAAAGAGTAGAGGTAGTTAAGCAACCCAAGATTTACTGGAGAAAGGATTTTATGACCTAGTCGTTCCAGTTGGGGATCAGCTGTAGTATTCCTAGCCAAGTCCTATGGTTTTTTGAGATTGTGCATAGATTATCGTGATCTTAATAAGTTAACCTTTAAGAATAAATTTCCTTTGCCCTGAATCGATGACCTGCTCGATCAATTGCATGATGATTGATTCTTTCCAAGATGGATCTAGCCCAAGGATTCCATCAGCTGAGAATTGTGGAAGATTATATCTATTTGACTGTTTTTGGGGGTCCCGATACATTCTACGAATGGTTAATTAAGCCCTTCGGACTAACCAATGCCCCTGCATATTTTGTAGACCTAATGACCCGAGTATTTCATGAAGTATTGAATAAGTTCGTTCTCGTATTTATTGATGATATTCTAATTTAGTAAGCTAATTGTACAATGGATATTTCGGCTTGATCTGGTAAGCCATTTCTCTATCTTTTTATGTATTCATATGTTCTTTATTTGTCTCCCTGTCCATAAAATTTCAAGGACGAAATTTTCTTAAGGGGGGAATTTGAAACGACCTCTTTTTTAAGCCAAATTTAATTTAGTGATTAATATAATTTTTTTGAATAAATTTGTGAACTAATTTAATTCTTTCCAAAATAAATGAGATAAGTGTTTGTTTTGTTTGTGTATATATATAAGTAAAGTGTAAATAGAATTTTGATTTGAAATTCAAAATTATAAATATCTTAAAAATAAATTGGATTTAAAAACTCTATATTTTAAAATTAATAAAAAATTGTTATATATATTTATATGTGTGTGTGTGTATATTGTGATTTGGAAGTTATGTTTTGAATTCAATATATTAATTTTCAAAAGCTATTTAAGAGTTAAATTCTAATATATATATTTATGTTTGTTTATTTATCAATGTATAATTAGTTTTAAATCATTTTCTATAAAGATTACATAAATATAAATAAAAGGAAACGTATTTAATAAAAAATTGGAAATATAATATAAAAACAAGAATGAATAAAAAGGCTTTAATATATATATATATCTTTTGAAATTAATAAGACGAACATAATAAATATAAATTTAAAAACATAAAACACATATTAATATAAAACTAAATTGAAAATATATATAAAAATTATATAAAACCATATTAAAAATATTAATACTTGCATTAACATGCATTAAACAGGTGTAACCATTTTATCATGCAAATACAAGTGTCACATTTTTGATTTTCTTTTATTTTAAAAAAATAATAATAATTGTTATATATACCACTCTCGTCCTTCTTTCTTTCTATTCAAAACAAAAACCAGTGAAAAAAAACTAAAGCAAACAAATCCTTACAAATCATAAACCTAAAGTATAGATTTAATAAAAAACAAAGCATTTCTAGATTTTAAAAGATCAAAATTCAAGTTCAAAATGGTTTTCACGTTTTCAAGCTTTTCTGTTTTCCAAAAACTGCAAGTAAACTTCACTTTTAAAACTTGATCCTCTTTATTTACTTATGCCTGTGATGATGGATAAGAATGATGACTTGGAAATGTTTTGTGTGGATGTAGAAATACATTTTTTATTGGGTATACAAATTGAAAACACTGAATGTATGCATGCATGTCTATGTATATGCATATACATATCTCTGTTGTGTATAATAGGCTCAAATACACTCAAAAAATTCAAATCTCTCTATATAAACAGTTTTATGTCAACATCCTTAAAAGTTGTTTGTATTAACCAGATGCTATTTTTAAAAATAATATTAAGTTTGTTTAACAAATAGGATTACTGGAAATTGGAAATTTACGGTAAAAATGTATAAAGTCAGGATCAATTATCTAAATTTCATGATTTGATTATATAATTGGAATCGTACTCGAAAATGATGAATTTTGATTATTATATAAAGACTTTTAAGTTCGTGTTTATTGAGATATTATGAGTTGAACGAATGTTGAGTTTTGGTCAAATTCCGGCGATCGCGGTGTCTGGTAGCATCGGGATCGTGGCTAAAGCTTGTTCGAGGTCAGGGGTTCTGGAAAAAATGTAGGTGGATTTATCAATCACCATGGAGGTCAGGTGACGTTGAAATAGGGTTTAAGGACTAGGTTTGGTCGATGTCGTTTCTCGAGCTTGTGCGACGTCGTGAGTGAATCAGAATCGATCGGAGGTGGTGAGATCGAAGCATCGTGTCGTGATATAGCTCTAAATATGATCGCATGATCTTTGGCGATCAAGGGTGGCGATGCGAGCTAGTTTACATTGATCTGGTTGGGTTCCAGGTAGTGATCGAATAACTTGATTTTGATTTTCAGGCGAATATGTCGATCTGGATGGTCGGAGTGTTCGAGTGGGTAGTTGGCGACCTGTAGGCGACGACGAAGTCGATCGGAGTGAGAGCGATGATTTGTGCATGTGCATGGGTTATCACTAGTATCTGTTGTTGTTGTGTTGTGATGCATCGGGGAAGAAGGTATTGTGGCTGAATTTGTTATCAGGTCTGCGTGGTGTTTGACTTGGGTTGTCTAGGGCAGTTCTGTGTGTTTTAACAGTATAATGGGTATTTAAATTTTAAAACAAAACACAATTAAAAAGAAAAAAAGGATTTCTCAGGGATTTGACTTGTGGGCTCGAGTCTGGTTCATAGTGTTATTACCAAATTTTTTTTAAAGCAGTAAGAAAATGAACAATTTCAAAGCTAAATATTTAAACAAGTTTTCCAAGCAAAATGTGGTTAAGTTGTTAAAACAGATTTCAAAAATATAAATTATAAAGTCAAATGTTTTTGAATTTAAATTATTTGATTTGAAATAATTATATATTAGGTTAATTAATTAAATAAATTCCTAAGTGTTTTCAAATGGAAATTTAATAATGGAATTAAGTAATTAATTAAGATAAATGGTTTATCTTAAATAAATTAATGTGGAAATTAAAGGATAATAAATTAATTTCAATCATTTGATTAAAATAAGATTTAAATGGTAATTAAGTAATTAATTAAGTTAAATGGTTTATCTTAAGTTAATTAAGGACTTAATAAATTAAAGATTAATTAATTAATGTAAGTAATTAAGTGATAATTAATTACTTAAGTGAAAATTATTAAATGTAAGTAATTAAAGAATAATTACTAAATGAAAATAATTAAAGGTTAATTAATTAATAATTAAAGGTTTATTAATTAAGTAATTAAAGGATAATTGATTAGTAATTAAAGAGAAATTAATCAAGTAATTAAAGGATAATTAATTAATGTAATTAATTAAAGGATGATTAATTAATACGAGTAATTAAAGGATAATTACTTAAAGGATAATTATTTAATATAAGTAATTAAAGGTCATTAGTTAATGTAATTAACTAATGGAAGTAATTAATGAATAATTAATTAATTAGTAACTAAAGAATAATTTATTAATTAATTAATAATTAAAGGTTAATTAATTAATAATTAACGGTTAATAAATTAATAATTAAAGGTTAATTAATTTATGATTAAGAGATAATTAATTAATGTAATTAATTAAGGGTTAATTTATCAATATAATTAATTTAAGGTTAATTAATTGATATAATTAATTAAGGTATAATTAATTAATGTAAGTAGTTAAGGATAATTAATTAAGATGGATAATTAAGGATGATTAATTAATTTCATTAATTAATGGTTTGTAATTAATGTTAATTTTGTAGGGTTAGGTAACTAATTATAAGTAATTAATTTATTTGGTTTAAATTAAATTAATTATAAATTATGTGATTAATTAATCTTGCTTATGGATGATTGGATTATATTGAATGCCTTGAATTGTTGATATCTCTGATATGTAATATTCTGTGATATGAATTGCTTTGGATTGAGCGGTGGTTAATATTTATCTGTGGTGAATTGCTATGTGAATATAATGTTCTGCATTGAATTATAATAGATGGATCTTTTGTTTAAAAGATCTAAAAATGGAAATTTGTTTAAACCATTCAAAAGGAAAGGTTTTAGGAAATAAGTTGTTACTTAACTAAGATCCCTATTTATCCACATGTTTAAATAAGCGCTCATTTTTCGAAAAGATCGTAGAAAGACATTAAGTCATAAAACCCATTTCGAATAATGATATGAAAAAATGGAATTGCATTTGAAGACGATGGTTGAAGACCGGGTATTTTCGAAAACAAAAGGATTGCCTGTTTTTTGTCTCTGCACCGAATAGCTCCGGTATAGAGATTACCCTATGTGATGGGGAGTTCGGACGTGATTAGGTGATATCCGAATTTGCAAGAACTTTTTCCTTAATTGGACGAAGTGCCTTAGGTTCCATTCAGACCCAGGATGGACTTGTGTGGATGTAAGTCTGACATTACACATTGAGATATAAAGCTGGTTTCTATCATATACATTTCTGTTTGGTGGTGGAAAATTTATTCTCTTAGCTTAACACCCTTCTCTAAGACGTACGGGCTTAGAGGTTATGTAGTTGATAGTTGTTAGTGATATACTCCCAATTTGTTAATGTGACATGCTAAGTGTTGAGCATTGGTTGATCGAAGCGTGGCTTTTGTGTAAAGCGTACCTTTGTGGCACGAGACTGCATCGAATCTCAAACCTTGGTAAATGGTCTAAATAGGACGGATGCGGCATGGTTATGAGGTTTGCGACCCTAAGGGTATGTACATTTCCTTCTGGATAAAAAGTGGTATTCTGGTATGGAGCCTAGATATTTTACTTATGTGGTTGTTGGAATTTGGAGGCGCCTCGATAAAGGTCGGTTATGACCGGGGGATGGCATTCTCGTGACAGTTAGTTACCTAGTTAAAGAGGTAACTCGGCCTTGTGTTGGCAGAGATCGGGTTAGGTTCTCGGGACGTCCCTCCAGAGGCGTACCCATTCGGATAAAGGAAGTTCCTTAGCCTTCACCATTTTCTTGGAAATCCAACCAAAACAATACGAGCCCTTTATGGTTTTAGTTGTAGAATTTGCCATTTAACATGGTAGCTATAATAGGCATACTATATTGGTACGTATGCTGGCTAAGATTAATATTATACTTGCAAAATATTTTTCCATACTATGCACTAATAATAATATCATAAAGATTTTCGCATATCAAGCATGTTTTACTACTATAAGGAGAAACCTCCCCCATGTAGGCCATTGCATTTGAGTGTGTGCCGGGAGACCTTATGGTAGTTTCATTTTCCAAAAAGCATGAGCAGATTTCTTTTTGTACAAATAACTGCTTTATGTTTCTCACACCAGTCCCACGACTGATTCAGAGTTTATTGTTCCCTTTTCTAAACCCTAGGTGCCCTTAGTTTTCCACACGGGCAGCCTAGAGTCAGTTTATCAGTAGGTTCTAGAGCTAAGATGTGGATTTGGAAGTCTTTGGAGCTTTTGGTTTTAAGCTTTTTGCTTTGGAGCTTTGGAAATGAAGATGCAGATTATTGGACTCTCTCACTTTCTCTCTTGATAGACCACGTTGATGTTATATTCCTCCGCTGTCATGTTATTTTTTTCCGCTGTTGTGTTGTATATATAGGCTCTGCTATTGTTGAGCACTTGTTGTCAGAATGTTGTAGTCCATTTAGTGTATCAATGAAAGTCATTTTGTTTCCGCTGTGTTGTTTTCATCTAATGTGTTATAGCTCCAGCGAACCGGACTCCAACATTTGAATCTCCGTCATTTGAATACGGGTGATGTATTGGATGCCGATTTTCAAAGGTTGAAGTGCGGGTCATTGTTACAAATTATTTTAAAAGTTAAATTAGTATTATGATTTATAAAGAAATTTTCTAAATGTTTATACCATATATAAAGCTTTTATTTTAAAAATAGCTTGTGGCTTAAATTTTACTTGGAAATTTATTATAGAATTTCATAACTATTATTTTGAGTAAAGTGATTTAAGTAGTTTTTTTAAATGTTTTAAGTATATATTTTGGGTAAAGTGATTTAAATTATTAAAAAATTCTAATTTAATAAGGTTTGAATTTTTTAAGGGGAAATAAATAATTGGTTGAGTTGATTGTTTATTTGATAGTTAAATAACCGGCTATCAAATCTAGACCCAAATATGACTTTGAAAATATCTAGGAGGAGTATGGGAATTATATGGTATAATTACCGTTTGAGGTGCTATACTGTACGTATAAATTCGTTCATTCTTCTAGGACGTTTTTAAAGAAATCCATCCACAAACGGTTAGGAGGTGAACTCTGAGTTTATTTTCGTCTTTATATTTCCTAAAGAACCAAGGTTGAGTTTACTGGGATATAGCGAACGTTGTTTCGAAGAGACAGGGATCAGACTTGTGATCCGAAAACCACTTCGATCCAACAAGTATGTTTTCATAATAAAAACAAGAGCTTGGAGTCGAAGATGGAGCAGTAAAGTGCAAGGGCTAATCGCTATTAATTCTGGGGGTGATTCCAAAATGAATGTAGTAGGAGTAGTACCTTCGGTTTTGTTCGGACCCAGAATGGGCTTGTATGGATGAATGCTTTCAGAACATCGTCAGGAGGACAATGAGCATTCTAAGTGAGATATCTTCTAAAAAGATAATGCTTAGTCTCGAGCCTCATCAATCGGGAATGACTGAAAATCAGGGGTTATGCAGCAAGGCTATGTGGTTAGCAACCAATTAGGGTAAGGTCATCCCTGTCTAGATGTCCCTTTATTCGGCTGTTTGGATGGCTGCCGATCCCAACTGCGGGGTGATCTTATTTGGACTATCCAGTAAGGGGTAGTCCGATCTTGTATTGTAGAGGAACGGAGCGAATCCTCGGTGTGCTGATCTAGACCAGATAACATGGAAGGTGGTACCCCAGTGCCTATTCATTAATTGGAAATCCATTTTCCTTACATGCCTTTACGGTTTTGATTGAAAAGCCTATTATTGCTTGAATTTAATGAATGTAACAACTTCAGCTATTTGAATAAGTATTTATATATAGACACTATTATAATATCAGAGGATTTTATAAGAAATATTTTGGTTATCGTAAGGTAAAAACCCGGCATGTTTATTTGTGGTGTGGTCTTGTGAGATACCTTTGGTTTTCAAAGGATTTTGAAAAATTTTATAATTAAATTGAGTGTATTTTTCTCACGCTGATTTTCAAGACTGACTCGGGTGTTATTTTATTATAATGCTCAGGTCAGAATGAGTATTATAAGTACGGAGTAGCATGCTGTGGAGCTCAGGAGATGAACTGGATGGCGAGACGTATCACTCGTACTTGAAGCATATTCCACTGTGCAGTATAAGCTGTATAGTCAGTTTGTGAGGACAATTTAATATAACTGTCCAATAATTGTTTTGATTGTGATGTACTCTGATGATGTAATGTATAAACAAATATTGTTTCTTTTTGTGTAAAGATCAGTTGTTGTCTATTATATTTTGTTCCACTGCGATTATGAGATTTTGTTATTGTTTTAGTTCCTTCTTGTTCTATCTTCTTTCTTTTCCTTCAGCAATCTGTTTTTTTCTGGCACTCGATCGTCGGCATATTATACAGTGGCTTATTTTTGCTACTTTTCGAAGGTCGATAAGGATGGCTTATCACATGTGGTATCAGAGCTTAGGTTGGCGATAATCTTGGCTTTGGTGAGGGAATTACTCTTTAGAGATTGAGTCAATAGTACTCTAGAATGAGTTTGAGTGTAATAATAGATATGAAAGCCTAAACGTTAGTGAATATAAAACTAATTTTATATTGTGTTGACTTATTGGTTGAGTTCTTATGGGTTCTGGCCGATATGTGGGATGCCATGTCATCGATAGGGATTTCTAAACTCTTAGACAAGGTAAACCGATATAGTATTGTTTTTAAAGTGGGTAAATGAAATAATTTTACACAAAATTTTATTTTGATATAAAAGAAATAATTATCTAAAATTATTATATATATTTGGATGTTTGGTTGTTAATATTATAATCAAATAAGAATCTAAAATTTGAAATAGTCTATATTTATAACCAAATAGAATTATGTAAGTAAGAAATAATACAATGTAACATAATCAAAATAGGAGTTAAACTAGAATTTAAATTCCGAAAATTTTGGAAAATGTTTTTGAAATGAATTTGAACAAAAAGCTTGGGAATTTTAAATCTCGACAATTTTTGAAAATGTTTTCCATAGTAGTTTCAAGGAAATAATGGAGTATTATTTTAGGAAATACTTTTGAATAGAAATTATTTTGAAATAAATTTTTGGAAGTAAGGAAGCACTGAACTCACTTTAATCGCAAGAAAATAATCCTGATGATGGTAGCCACATCATCAGTATTCATTTTCGAGCTTCAAAGTGATGTATTGCTACCGGGTGGTTAGGTATACTTATTGTTTGGACTTGTTTGATAAAAAAGTTTGTTTTAAAAATTCCAAAGGGAGATTGTTTTAGTAAAACCAAGTTGTTTTTGAAATCTGGAGGTTTGATTTGATATACCAAGTGGGTATGTATATTTATGATTTCAAAATGGTTTTGAAATAAAACCGGATGATTGAATTCTGGAAATTCTATTTTGAAATGATGAGAAAAATCAAAGGGAATATGATATATTGGAATTTAACTTAAGGTAAGTTAAATAAAATTAAAGTTTGATTTTAATTGAATTGGATGTTTTGTGGAAAGGAAGGATAATTGTATAAGTATAAGTTACAATTTTTGAATGGACTGAATACACTTAACCCTTAAGTGATGTAACGACCCGGAATTTTGGGCAATATAAATTTAATAATCTGTGTTAATAATTTAACTGGTTTAATAGTTTTCTTTATAATTTTAATTTAAAATTGGCTAATTTAATCTTTTAAAGGTTAATGAATTTTAATCTGACAATTTAAATTTTATAAGATTTGTTTTTCAAAAGCAAATTAAAATTTTATTCTGTTTATAATATATACATTTGATATATATTGTGAATAGGAGATCTTTTGTTTCAAATTAAAAATGAAATTTTCAAATTGTAATATATATGTAAGTATATGTTATAATTTGGATTGTTTTGAAATTTAATTCAATCTATTGATAATTTTGAATAGTAATTTAAAGCTTTGTTTAATTTATATTTTCAACAGTTAATTTAAGATTAATTCATTTGTTTTCAAAATATAAGATAATTGTTATTTATTAATAAGATAGTTTAAAAAGGATTTAAATAAGTTTTGTTTGTTCTCTTTTAAAATGTTTAAATTTTAAAATGGTTATAAAATACATGTATGAGAAATTTGTTTATATTTTAATTAGTTTTAAAACATTTTTCTTTTAAGGGTAAATTTATATTTATATATGTAAGCATGTATTTATAAAGTAACATAAATATGTAAGTTGTATTTACATTTAAACTAATAAAAAAATAATAATACTTAAGTACATGTGTTAATATCTTAAGTCATCTTTAACACATGTAAGGCACTTAGGCAATATGGAGGACAAATGTAACTCTAAAGTAACAAGTGTCTTTATTTTAAAAATTTATACTTTCTTTAATCATTAATGAAACATAAACATTTTCATTCTTAATTCATTTTTCTTAACCCAAAATTTATGGCTAACGCAAATTTTTTTCTCAAAACCTGAGAATTAAAATCTGCAAATTGAAAATCAAAAAGCAAAATTAAAAATCTGCAAATTATGTTCTTCACAACTTTCAAAACCTGCATCTCAAACGGAAAGCAAATCTGCAACTTCAATCAACCTGCAATCAAACTAAAGCATCAAATTGTTAAGCATGCATGCAAGGTTTTTCTGCAGCAGTAAAGCAATTTCAAAATTTCAAAGGCCTGGAAATTAAGCAAGCTGCTCTGTTTATAAAACTGCTCTGCATATTTCAAAGAAAGGTGAGTAAATATTTTTTTTAAAAAATAGTTGAATCTTATTTTAATGTCATGCATGTGTTGTTATTTACCTGTATTAAATCCTATAGCTTGAATTTATATGGATTAGTACCTATGTGTTGTGAGAGTTTGTTTGAATACATGCAAATGTGTTTTCTGTAAATGATCTGTTAAAATAAAAATTCAAAAATCTTTTAATCCAAACAATATTAGATCTTGATATGTGAAGAGAAGTTGTTTATAATCATATGAATTTTCATCTAAAAATGTTTATAAGTTTTTAAAATGAAATAATAGTTCAGAAGCTTCAAAATTACAGTAAAAATCAATTTGGGCTAAAAATTTATGAACTTAATCTTTAATTTTGATTGTATGATTGGAATAGCAATGGAAATTCATGATTTTTAATACTTGTATCATGATTTTTAGTTGTGTAAATAGGGAGAATTTGGGGTTTATTCGTAAATTGGGTTTTAGTGAATTACCGATTATCGATACATTGATTTGGTATGAAACTTGGATTGAAGCTTGTTTGTAGGATGTAGATGTTAGGAAAAATACAAAAGAATTTTTATATTGGTTGAATCGATGGAAATTTGTACGAGTAGGGTTTTTATTTGTTTCGGCTGGGCTTAGTTGTCGTGATCTTTGCGACATGAAGTTGGGACCGGAGGCGTTTGCTTTTGGGAAGAAGGTAGCTCGAGTCGTGACGCCTCGATGGTGAGGACGGTAGGGGTTGGACGGCGTCAGGTGGATGGCCGTGGGTGGTTTTGTAGAAGTGGGTTCTTCAGTATTTTCGACCATGGAGTCGAATTTCGATTCGATTAATTATTGATGTATCTGGGGATGTTTTCGAGCTCACACGCGATCGTGTGATGGTTGTAGATGGTCGCGATGACCGTCGTTGGCCGGAGATGGCGTGCTAGGTGCACGAGCACAGTTGTGTGCACTGGGAAGCTTTGAGCTGGGGAAGGGCGAGTTGGACCGAAGTTACTTCCGCGTTTTCATGGAGATGACTCGAAGCATATGGCGTTGGAAATTTTGTTTTGGGAAGACAAATGTTGACTCGGTGGGATAATCGCGATTTCATAGTATTGTCTCGAAGCGGTTAGGTTTGGGTTTTGTTCCGAGGCAAGCACGGAATACTTTGGTGATTTACTTGAGTGTTAAGTTGCTGTGCTTTTGTTAAAGTACTGTATAAAATATTAGGTTGCAATGAAATTTGATTTTGATGAAATCAAGCATTTAACTGTAAAAAGTTTTATAAAAGAAACCAAAAATGCAAAGTTCAAACTTGTTGATTAAAAGAAATTGATAATCAAACTTTAAAAGTATAAATTGAATTTATTTTAAAATTTAAATTTATTTAAAGTGATTTCATTTGAAAGCAATTTAATTACATTTTAGAGTTAAATTGAAAAGGTATTTTGAATTTAAATATTAAATCAAAGTTAAGTTTAAAATGTTAAGTAATGATTCAATCTTAAGATTTCAAATTTATATTTGAAACAAATAAGATTAATTTAAATGTTTTAAAGTATTGAAAAAAAAAATTTGAAATTTGTTTCTAAATTTCCTATTTTTAAATAAGATTATCATTATGATTGTGAAAACCAAATAGTATAACTGGTTTAAGATGTTAAAATTTGATTTAATTCATTACAAGATAAATTAGGTTAATTTATCTTTGATTTAATATTAAATTTGATTATTAATAAGTAAAGTTTAATTAAGATTAATGTTCTCTTAATTAATTAAGGATTTTGAAATTTCAAGAAGTTAATTAATTAATTGTTTAATTAATTTTAAATAATTAGTTAATTATTTATTAAAATTTAAATAATCACTTAATTATGGATTAATTAAGTATAATTACTTAATAAAGAAATTAATGGTGAATTGTTGAATGTAATTAAGAAAGTTAATTACTTATGGAAGTAATTAATGGAAAATACTCATGGGTGTAATTAAGTTGAAGTGATTATGGGGTAATCACTTGTTGTTATCAATAAAAGAATTGATTAATTTAATTGTTTTAAAGATTATGAAGTGATTAATTAATTAAAGAATTATTTAATGATGGAATTAATTATTTGTTAAGTAATTAGTTAAGAGATTAATTAAGATTTCTTAATGAAAGTAATTAGAGATAATCACTTATTAAGAGTTAATTATTTAATTATTGTAGTTAATTAATTAATGTGATTAATTAATTAATAAATGAGATAAATTTAAGATTAATTACTAAAGGTAATTAATTAAAAATGTAATTAATTAATAAATTAATTTAACTAAGGATTTATTTATTAATTTAATTGTTCAATAATTACTTAATGAAGTAATTAAAGATTAATTAATTGAATTAATTAATCAAAGATTAATATAATTAAATTAGAAATTAATTAATTAAGAAGTTAATTAATTTACTTATGTAATTACAAATTGTTAATTACTAATTATGATTAATTAGTTGATTAATTATAAGTTAATTATTTGATTAATTAAAGTAATTATTAATTAATAAGGATCATTAATTAATATAATTGATGATATTAATCAAGGTTGATTAATAAAAGTAATTAATTTAAATGTGATTAATTAATTGTAATTAATTAAGGTTTAATGTAATTAATTACGATTGATTAATAATGAAGTAAATGTATGATCATTAATTATTGTAATTAATGATAGTAATTAAAGGGTTAATTACTGAATATAGGAAAGGATAATTACTTGAATATAATTAAATATAATTAATCAAGGAAGATTAATTAAGGAAGATCATTAGAGATGATTGATTAATTTATTTGGAATAATAATTAATGAAGAAGGATTATGGAAATCCAATTGATTAAGAGAAAATCAATTCTGTTTTGGATGTTTGATTAATATGGGTTGATTGGATAATATCGGTTAATTGATTGATATTGGATGATCAATATTTTGGTGATTGCTATTGGATGATTGATTTTGATTAATATTGGTTGATACTGGATGATTTGGATATATCTGTTATGTGATATGCTGCTTTGTGGAGATGAATGTTGTTATGAATTATCTATTGTGATAATATGATTCATCTATCTATTTACATATCATCCTGTATATAAGTTTAAATTGTTTAAAACCCTTAAGTACAACTTGGACATTAAAATGGCATTTGGTTTCGGTGAGACCGAGATCGGATTTCCATAATTGATATCCGAAAACCACATCGATTCCAATTAAACGTTAGGTCGTTTATCCAAGTGGAGCAAGTGAAGACTCGAGATGTAAGGGCTATACGTCAGTATAACTCTGTGGGTGATTCCGTAATGAGTTGATGGAATAGTGCTTATAGATTCAAGATGGCGAATCAGAGTGCAAGGGCTATGGTCGTTGACTCTAAGGGTGATTCCAATAATGAGTGCAACGAGATAGTGCCTTCGGTTTCGTTCGAACCCGGAACGAACTTGTATGGATTGGATGCTTTCAGAACATCGTCAGGTGGACGATGAGCATTCTAAGATAGATGTGTTCTATAAAGGTAATCGTAACCTCAAGCCTCATCAACCGGGAATGGCTAAAACATGGGAGGTGCAGCAAGGCTTCGTGGGTAGCTCCCACTTGAGAGTGAGATTTACCCCTATCTAGAGGTCCCTTTCTATTTCGTCTTAGTGTGTGGTTGGTCGCGCCAACTACGGGGTGGTCTTGTTCGGGACTGTCCGGTAAGGGATGGTTCCGGCCTTGTGTTGCAGGGGAGTGGGAGTACTCCTTGGTACGTTGATCTAGGCCACGTACTGTGACGGGCGGTACCCCAGTAGCCCTGCCATTGATGGAAACCCATTCTTCCTACGAGACCCTACGGTTTTGATTGCATTACCCACTTTTGTGGCTAGTAGCTGGAATTTGATCATGTAACAATTTCGGCTATTTCTTATTTACTTGAAAACCCTAGACACTATTATAATATCACTGGATTTCCTACCAAATGGTTTGGTTAGCGTAAGGTAAATACTTTTCCATGTTTATGTGTGGGAAGTCTTACGTGATACCTTTTCTTTTCAAAGGTTTTCTAAAGTTAAGCAATTCTAACCCGTTTACTCACACCAGACCCCTGTCTGACCCGAGTTTTTATTTTCTGTTTTATTAAACTCTTGGGTACTCATATTATGTATGAGTAGTCAAGTGGATCAGGTTAGCTTGACGAATTCTGGAGGAGTAATGGAGCAGGAGGCTTCGACGTGTAGTTATATATTGGTTCCGCTGTGTTTGTTTGGTATCTGTTTCTTGTATACTTGAGTTGTATAGTTAGACAGAATTTATAACTGTCTATTATCTGTCGTTTAAGTTGTGTACTCTGATGTAATGAGATACTATGTAATATTATAAGTGATATATTATATTTTATTCGTTCCGCTGTGAGTTCTCTGATGTTGTTTGTGTTTTTCTTTCTCTTTCTTTTCTTCTTCTATCCCTTTCTTTCTTCAAGATGATGTGATTTCCTGGAGATAGGAAGTCGGGTCGCCGCATTTGGTATCAGAGCATTAGGTTGTGTGAATACCTAGGCTCTGTAGTAGTGTCTTTCTTGAGAGACTGTACTTGTAATTTATATATATATATATATATATATATATATATATATATATATATATATATATCTACCTGATCTAATGGGTTATCTGTTCGGATTTTCCAACATAAGTTTTAGAGGTAGATAGATGGAGTAGTGGTTGTGTGTGTAACACGACTACCACTAATGGAAGAGGTCCATTTGTTGAGGTTGGAAGTATTTGCCGAGACTGTAGACCTAATACCGTCTCGAGTAAGATGTGTAGTTTGGAGTGAGGATGTCTTTGATATCCGAAGAAAATCTTTTTGAAGATTCGGAGTGTATCTTTGAAGTGTAAGTTTGTATTTCGCTCGGGTAAGCGAATTTTTCTTGTGTTTGGATTTGTTGGAAGTGCAGGAGTAAGTAATGATATCTTGATAACTGCGTGATGAGATGCAGTATCCTTGGATATTTTCCGAAGATGTTTTCTTTTGAAGCAATTTTAGTAGTGGTAGTTGAGGAGCAGTCTTTTTCTGCTGTAAAGATGATCCATCTGTGTATAAGTTGTTTGGTTCTTTAGTAAGGAGTTCGGCTGTTTTGGAATATGAGACTAAGGTCTATAAGTTATTTGCTTTGGCATGGTCTCATTTGTTATTCCCTAAGGAAAGAGAGTTGTGGATGCTTGGCTTGGAGCCCGAGTTTCTTGAAGAGTTGTATGCCATCTTGGAAGTCAGCTGTGTGGTTTGCTGTTGGTTTTGGTTTTGAAGAAGCCTTTGGATTTGAAGTCTTTGGTTAGCTGTGGTAGCAGTGTAACTCGAAGTGTTCGGTGTGCTGACGAGGAAATCTTTTGGCTTTGCAGTATCATCGAGGTGGAGTTTGAAGCAGCAGTGTTGATTGTTTCTCTGGTGGTTCAGAAATCTTTGTGGTTCTCTTTCAGCAGTCCGGGCTCAAGGTGGTGATGTATTCTTGAAGGTTAACCTTGTTTGGAAAGCTTTAAGCTGTTTTAATTGGTAAAGAGAGGACAGTTTGTTTGGAATCCGAACTTGGTAGGATCGCAAAAGTGACTTGCGATTAGTTTGGGAATTTTCCTTGAGCAATCTTTTGTTGAGGCTGAGGATTCACATGTGGAAGTAGGAGCTACTGAGGTAATCAGAAGTTTATCTGCATCTGCAATTGAGTTCCATATTGTTTTGATTCCAGGAGCAATTTTGGTAGTTAGCCTGGTTGTAGAATGACTCTTGAGGAAGAGTTGGTATAGCAGCTCAGAATAATTTTTTTGGAATTGGAATTGGACTGATATAGCATTTGGAATAGGATTCTGTTTTGAGGTTGTGTGACCAAATCAGGTGTGTCACTCAGATTTTTATGGATTTGATGAACAAGGTTTCCGAATTTAGTGGATAAATTTGTATTCAGTTCATCAACAGATATTCTTATCTATTTTAGAATCAGAGTTGTGCAGCGGAAGCGAGGTAGCAGCTGTGCAAGGAAAGAAGCAAGTTCTGTTTGCTTTTGCTTGAGTAGTAGAGCATGTGTTTTGGATTTCGACGTATTTTGGAAGACTTTTCTGTTGAATAGGATCAATTGACTGCTTTGCTTTGGTCTAGTTGTATCTAGAAGTATCAGGTAGGTTGAGCTGAGATAAGAAGTTTGGAATTTGAAGATGGAGACTTCATTGTTGTTAAGAATTCTCTGGTTTAGGAAACAGATATTGGATAAGATTGGTTGGTTAGTGCTGGGGCATTTGAGACTTTCTTATCTGTGTTTTTTGATAGGATAAGATTGAATTGCCAGTTTGGATAGCTGGAATTCATTTTGTAACACGTGTCTCTGAGGAAGTACGTGTATGATTCATCATTGATTGTTGAATCTATAGTTCAGTTGGAGTTGGATGTTGAGCTGGATTTGAGAGTAGTCTGATGTTCTGTTCAGATTTTGGATCTAATGATGAGTGGAGCTCTGAATTTTGGTTGTGTAGTTAGTTTGTTGGCTTTTATAGAGCGAGTCCCCTGGTGATTTATACTTGGGGAAACTCGAGATAGTATTAGAGTTTTATTCTGATTGTGTCGGAATAATTAGTTAAGTTTGTTTGTTTATTTGGTTGCTATGGTTGTTAGTTCTGATTGTTAAGAATGCTTTGCCATTTGAAATTAAAATATGTACTAGATTATTAAATTACCTTTGCATTTAAAATTTTAGGGACGAAATACTTTTAAGGGGGGAGGATTGTAACGACCCGAAATTTTGGGCAATATAAATTTAATAATCTGTGTTAATAATTTAATTGGTTTAATAGTTTTCTTTATAATTTTAATTTAAAATTGGCTAATTTAATCTTTTAAAGGTTAATGAATTTTAATCCGACAATTTAAATTTTATAAGATTTGTTTTTCAAAAGCAAATTAAAATTTTATTCTGTTTATAATATATACATTTGATATATATTGTGAATAGGAGATCTTTTGTTTCAAATTAAAAATGAAATTTTCAAATTGTAATATATGTGTAAGTATATGTTATAATTTGGATTGTTTTGAAATTTAATTCAATCTATTGATAATTTTGAGTTGTAATTTAAAGCTTTGTTTGATTTATATTTTCAACAGTTAATTTAAGATTAATTCATTTGTTTTCAAAATATAAGATAATTGTTATTTATTAATAAGATAGTTTAAAAAGGATTTAAACAAGTTTTGTTTGTTCTCTTTTAAAATGTTTAAATTTTAAAATGGTTATAAAATACATGTATAAGAAATTTGTTTATATTTTAATTAGTGTTAAAACATTTTTCTTTTAAGGATAAATTTATATTTATATATGTAAGCATGTATTTATAAAGTAACATAAATATGTAAGTTGTATTTACATTTAAACTAATAAAAAAAAATACTTAAGTACATGTGTTAATATCTTAAGTCATCTTTAACACATGTAAGGCATTTAGGCAATATGGAGGACAAATGTAACTTTAAAGTAACATGTGTCTTTATTTTAAAAATTTATAATTTCTTTAATCATTAATGAAACATAAACATTTTCATTCTTGATTCATTTTTCTTAACCCAAAATTTATGGCTAACACAGAAAATTTTCTCAAAACCTGAGAATTAAAATCTGCGAATTAAAAATCAAAAAGAAAAATTAAAAATCTGCAAATTATGTTCTTCTCAACTTTCAAAACCTGCATCTCAAATGGAAAGCAAATCTGCAACTTCAACCAACCTGCAATCAAACTAAAGCATCAAATTGTTAAGCATGCATGCAAGGTTTTTCTGCAGCAGTAAAGCAATTTCAAAATTTCAAAGGCCTGGAAATTAAGCAAGCTGCTCTGTTTATAAAACTGCTCTGCATATTTCAAAGAAAGGTGAGTAAATATTTTCTTAAAAAAAATAGTTGAATCTTATTTTAATGTCATGCATGTGTTGTTATTTACCTGTATTAAATCCTATATCTTGAATTTATATGGATTAGTACCTATATGTTGTGAGAGTTTGTTTAAATACATGCAAATGTGTTTTCTGTAAATGATCTGTTAAAAGAAAAATTCAAAAATCTTTTAATCCAAACAAAATTAGATCTTGATATGTGAAGAGAAGTTGTTTATAATCATATGAATTTTCATCTAAAAATGTTTATAAGTTTTTAAAATGAAATAATAGGTCAGAAGTTTCAAAATTACAGTAAAAATCAATTTGGGCTAAAATTTATGAACTTAATCTTTAATTTTGATTGTATGATTGGAATAGCAATGGAAATTCATGATTTTTAATACTTGTACCATGATTTTTAGTTGTGTAAATAGGGAGAATTTGGGGTTTATTCGTAAATTGGGTTTTAGTGAATTACCGATTATCCATACATTGATTTGGTATGAAACTTGGATTGAAGCTTGTTTGTAGGATGTAGATGTTAGGAAAAATACAAAAGAATTTTTATATTGGTTGAATCGATGGAAATTTGTACGAGTAGGGTTTTTATTTGTTTCGGCAGGGCTTAGTTGTCGTGATCTTTGCGACATGAAGGTGGGACTGGAGGCGTTCGCTTTTGGGAAGAAGGTAGCTCGAGTCATGACGCCTCGATGGTGAGGACGGTAGGGGTTGGACGGCGTCAGGTGGATGGCCGTGGGTGGTTTTGTAGAAGTGGGTTCTTCAGTATTTTCGACCATGGAGTCGAATTTCGATTCGATTAATTATTGATGTTTCTAGGGATGTTTTCGAGCTCACATGCGATCGTGTGATGGTTGTAAATGGTCGCGATGACCGTCGTTGGCCGGAGATGCCGTGCTAGGTGCACGAGCACAGTTGTATGCACTGGGAAGCTTTGAGCTGGGGAAGGGCGAGTTGGACCGAAGTTACTTCCGCGTTTTCATGGAGATGACTCGAAGCATATGGCGCTGGAAATTTTGTTTTGGGAAGACAAGTGTTGACTCGGTGGGATAATTGCGATTTCATAGTATTGTCTCGAAGCGGTTAGGTTTGGGTTTTGTTCCGAGGCAAGCACGGAATACTTTGGTGATTTACTTGAGTGTTACGTTGCTGTTCTTTTGTTAAAGTACTGTATAAATATTAGGTTGCAATGAAATTTGATTTTGATGAAATCAAGCATTTAACTGTAAAAAGTTTTATAAAAGAAACCAAAAATGCAAAGTTCAAACTTGTTGATTAAAAGAAATTGATAATCAAACTTTAAAAGTACAAATTGAATTTATTTTAAAATTTAAATTTATTTAAAGTGATTTCATTTGAAAGCAATTTAATTACATTTTGGAGTTAAATTAAAAAGGATATTTTGAATTTAAATATTAAATCAAAGTTAAGTTTAAAATGTTAAGTAATGATTCAATCTTAAGATTTCAAATTTATATTTGAAATAAATAATATTAATTTAAATGTTTTAAAGTATTGAAAAAAAAATTTGAAATTTGTTTCTAAATTTCCTATTTTTAAATAAGATTATCATTATGATTGTGAAAACCAAATAGGATAACTGGTTTAAGATGTTAAAATTTGATTTAATTCATTACAAGATAAATAAGGTTAATTTATCTTTGATTTAATATTAAATTTGATTATTAATAAGTAAAGTTTAATTAAGATTAATGTTCTCTTAATTAATTAAAGATTTTGAAATTTCAAGAAGTTAATTAATTAATTGTTTAATTAATTTTAATAATTAGTTAATTATTTATTAAAATTTAAATAATCACTTAATTATGGATTAATTAAGTATAATTACTTAACAAAGAAATTAATGGTGAATTGTTGAATGTAATTAAGAAAGTTAATTACTTATGGAAGTAATTAATGGAAAATACTCATGGGTGTAATTAAGTTGAAGTGATTATGGGGTAATCACTTGCTGTTATCAATAAAAGAATTGATTAATTTAATTGTTTTAAAGATTATGAAGTGATTAATTAATTAAAGAATTATTTAATGATGGAATTAATTATTTGTTAAGTAATTAGTTAAGAGATTAATTAAGATTTCTTAATGAAAGTAATTAGAGATAATCACTTATTAAGAGTTAATTATTTAATTATTGTAGTTAATTAATTAATGTGATTAATTAATTAATAAATGAGATAAATTTAAGATTAATTACTAAAGGTAATTAATTAAAAATGTAATTAATTCATAAAGTAATTTAAGTAACGATTTATTTATTAATTTAATTGTTTAATAATTACTTAATGATGTAATTAAAGATTAATTAATTGAATTAATTAATCAAAGATTAATATAATTAAATTAGAAATTAATTAATCAAGAAGTTAATTAATTTACTTAAGTAATTTCAAATTGTTAATTACTAATTATGATTAATTAGTTGATTAATTATAAGTTAATTATTTAATTAATGAAAGTAATTATTAATTAATAAGGATCATTAATTAATATAATTAATGATATTAATCAAGGTTGATTAATAAAAGTAATTAATTTAAATGTGATTAATTAATTGTAATTAATCAAGGTTTAATGTAATTAATTACGATTGATTAATAATGAAGTAAATGTATGATCATTAATTATTGTAATTAATGATAGTAATTAAAGGGTTAATTACTGAATATAGGTAAGGATAATTACTTGAATATAATTAAATATAATTAATCAAGAAAGATTAATTAAGGAAGATCATTAGAGATGATTGATTAATTTATTTGGAATAATAATCAATGAAGAAGGATTATGGAAATCCAATTGATTAAGAGAAAATCAATTCTGTTTTGGATGTTAGATTAATATGGGTTGATTGGATAATATTGGTTAATTGATTGATATTGGATGATCAATATTTTGGTGATTGCTATTATTCCAAGATAGATGTGTTCTATAAAGGTAATCGTAACCTCAAGCCTCATCAACCGGGAATGGCTAAAAAAGGGGAGGTGCAGCAAGGCTTCGTGGGTAGCTCTCACTTGAGAGTGAGATTACCCCTGTCGAGAGGTCCCTTTCTATTTGGCTTAGTGTGTTGTTGGTCGCGCCAACTACGGGGTGGTCATGTTCGGGACTGTCCGGTAAGGGATGGTTCCGGCCTTGTGTTGCAGGGGAGTGGGAGTACTCCTCGGTACGTTGATCTAGGCCACGTACTGTGACGGGCGGTATCCCAGTAGCCCTGCCGTTGATGGAAACCCATTCTTCCTACGAGACCCTATGGTTTTGATTGTATTACCCACTTTTGTGGCTAGTAGCTGGAATTTAATCATGTAACAATTTCGGCTATTTCTTATTTACTTGAAAACCCTAGACACTATTATAATATCACTGGATTTCCTATCAATTGGTTTGGTTAGCGTAAGGTAAAAACTTTTCCATGTTTATGTGTAGGAAGTCTTACGTGATACCTTTTCTTTTCAAAGGTTTTCTAAAGTTAAGCAATTCTGCCCGTTTACTCACACCAGACCCCTGTCTGACCCGAGTGTTTATTTTCTGTTTTATTAAACTCTTGGGTACTCATATTATGTATGAGTAGTCAAGTCGATCAGGTTAGCTTGACGAATTCTGGAGGAGTAATGGAGCAGGAGGCTTCGACGTGTAGTTATATATTGGTTCCGCTGTGTTTGTTTGGTATCTGTTTCTTGTATACTTGAGTTGTATAGTTAGACAGAAGTTTATAACTGTCTATTATCTGTTGTTTAAGTTGTGTACTCTGATGTAATGAGATACTATGTAATATTATAAGTGATACATTATATTTTATTCGTTCCGCTATGAGTTCTCTGATGTTGTTTGTGTTCTTCTTTCTCTTTCTTTTCTTCTTCTATCCCTTTCTTTCTTCAAGATGATGCGATTTCCGGGAGATAGGAAGTCGGGTCGTCGCAAGTGAATTAAATAATCCTGTAATTATGGATATAAGATGTAAATGGACTCAAGTGAGCAATATAAGATTTTAAAGTAAATAAGTTGAGAAATAAAATTGGATCGAATTGGATTTAACTTAAAGTAAATGAATTGAGTTAAATTTGGTTCGAATTGAAATCCAAATTCAGATGAACTATAATAATAATGAATGGAATTAAATTCTTATTTAAATTAGTAAAAGAAATGGTATGGATTTAAGCTGGTTAAATAAAATTTAGTTGAACTTAAGTTAAATTGAAATAGAATTGAAAGGAAATTTAATTTAATTGAAATCATATTGAATAAAACTTGTTTGGATAATGAAACTGAAAGGCAAGAGTAGGGATTTAAATTAATAATGTAATGGAAATGAGAATGTATGGGTTGTGAATAATTCAGAATGGAATGAAATTAATATAAATTGTGTTGGATTTAATTTAAAATGTTTATAAGCTTGAGAAATTGTTATTTTCTTGAATAATAGCAAACTTGCATAGAAATTTGTCCTTTTGTCGTAAACTAAGAAAATTAATTAAAAGAAGTAAATAAAATTATTTTTTTGAATCAATTGGAATAGATTGAAGGTTAATAAAATGGATTTGCATATAAATGAAAGTGAATTATATATGTGGTGCAAATTAATTAATTTGGAAACGAGAAAGGCGAAATTATGTAAGGTAAGGCATATAAACCAATTTGACATGAATATGAGATTAGTCGGTGCAAAGATGAATTGAATATAGTGAACTTGGTTGTAAATTATTTCGAGTGGAGTAAAATGATATACGAATTTATTAAGGAAACTAAAATAGAGTCCTTGTGATTGCTTATAATATATGGTTGACTTGTAGGATTTTGAAGTGTATTTGTTTGGGCTATGTAGTTGATGTGTTTGACTAGTTAAATAAATGAAACGTTGATAAAATTTCATGATTTTGAAAACTTATGTGCTTGTCGAGTAAGTGCAGGTATATGAGGCAATCAAATAGAGTTTATAGCACATAAATGCATAATAAATTAGCCGCTAGCTTAAATAAATGCTAATGTAAAGTACACCTACGTAGTAAATTAAGAAATGATAATATATTGTTGTATATTTGTTTTTGACCATGTGAGTCGATGTATATATGTTTATATCTTTTGTGATATTGTAAAATGCTCTCCGTTCAAAGGAGACGCTGTCAAAAATTTCGAAAATTTAAGGTGTTAGAATTTTTTTTTGAAATTTTAGTTAACTAGAAGGTTGATTTTGAAACGATGTTAGAAATTAAAGTTTGAGATAGAAGTGAAAGCTAATGGTTTGGATCAACCAAGAAGTGAATGTAAGTTTTTATTAAGTGGATTTTGGGTAAGTTAATGGGTTTGGGAGCATTTTTCCTACCTTAGTAAATTTCAAGGATGGAATTTTTATAAAGGGGGAGGAATGCAACGACCCAAAATTTTGGTCACTAAGTTTGAACAGTTAATCTATTTTAAATGTTGAATGTGGATTTTAAATTGATTTTGAAATATGAAGATTTTGGTTGAATCAATAAAGTTATTTATAATTTCAAACATGCCAATTTAATTTGAATTGGATAAATAGTAATTTAATATTTGAAATTGAGATAATTTGTAAATCAAGGAATAAAATGGATATGGAAACGATTTCTAAAATTTATTTTAAGTCCAATTGGATTTGAATTTAACATTGGACCTTTGGATGGAATCCAAAAGTCGATAAGTTAAATTTGAAAATTTTATATTAATTTAATGGTGGAATTTAATATATTGTAATAATTTAAACAATAAGATTTTGATTTAAACCGAATCAGAATGATTTCAAATATGAATATAAATTCTATAAGATTTATAAGTAAGTTAGTAAAGTTTTAAAAGAGAAATTTTAAACGATTTCGACGATTTCGAAATCGCTCGATTTAATCGACATGTTAAAATAGCCTTCCGAGATACAGTCTTGGAATTCGACGAAACTGGTTCCATTAGATACGTAATAGTTAATTATTATCGGATTTCAAATTTCGTAGCATTTGGAGTTACTGTTTATTCATACAGGTGAGAAACGCGTTGAAAGTTGAAATCGAAAATTGAATATTTAAACTCGATTCAAAAGCTGTCTTCCACATATGATTGAATTGGACCCCGAAACACGTTCTAGTACGTTCAGAAAATGGGTAAAACATTATGAATGTCTGGCGGCATGTCTCATTTGGAGTTCGTTTGAAAATGTTTGTTAAAATTGAAAATAATATTAAATTAATTCACTTACACGTATATATATACGCTCAGAACTGTGAAACCCTAGTTATTTTTCTCGGCCACCACTCAGAATTTTTATGGCCGAAATTTGTCACATTTTCCCTCTCGATTTCTCACGATCTACTAGGCATCGTCGGAAACTTCCTAAGGAAAGTCATAGAACTCGTCGAGCTCTACGAAACGAGCGGTGGTGACCGCGTTTCGAGCGACGACGAAGGAGATAACGCAGCCAATAGTAATGTCGTTCGTTCACATTTTTAGATGCCATTAGTGAACCGAGCATACCCATGTTTCGGCCGATAGTGGAGGAAGGAGCTTCGACGTGGCAGTGGTTGATCGTCCTCTAGAGGAGCGAGGAGGCGGCGATAAGCAAGGGAAGAGGCGACGTTGTGGTTCGGTTGCCTAGACGCAACATTTGAGAAGAAGTATATTGCAGCCTGGATCTAGGCTTTGAATCTAACGGTATAGATTAATATAAAAAATAAATAGAAAATTGTTTATATAAATTATATTTAAACGTTTAAAAATTCATAACTTTTGCACGCATTGTCAGAATTCGACGAAACTGGAAGTGCCGGAACCGCAACGAGGAGCTCTATGCGCTGGAGCAGATTTGGAGACGATCGTGCGAGAATTTTAGATTTAATCAAAGGCAGTCGATTTAATATAAAATTGAAATACCGACTCAAGATGAGTTAATCTCACTCACATTTGTACGACTAGTTAATTTAAATTAGTTTAAATTTTAAATTATTGATTGATTTATTGAATTTGATATTATATATAGTTGTATATATAGTGGAGTGATTGATATTCCCGTATTATATAGTGGATGAGACCCTATGCGCCTTGCATAATAACGGGTGACCCTATATACCGCGATATCCCCCTCGAAGTGGGATTGGTATTTTTATATTGTGCTAACATCTGTTGCAACAACCCGATATTTTCAGCCATTCGCATCCACACATATTGGACTTGAATTGATCAAAATACCGCATTGTAATAAAATTTGGAGCAAATGAAAAACAATTACAGAATCATAAACACAGAAATATCAGAATAACTCGCAGCGGAAATTAAAATACCATAGTAGCTCATGAAACTACTATAACAAACTCTCAAAACAAAATACATAATATCAGTCTGAAACATTTACAATAGAAATCACAAATACATAGAAGTTTATAAATTTAAGAGCTGAAAGAGAAAACTGAAACTGAAAGGGAATAGATAACTAGACAGGCAGAATCTCCAACGATTCCTAGCTCCAGAAAAGAAATCCAAAGCTAAGCTGTAAATACTCAGGCTGACCCAAGCATAAAGTAGAATACAAAACACTCGAGTCAGGACATACATACTTATATAATGTAAACCAACTATAACAACCCGCATATTTATCGATTTTATATTTAAATATTTTATTTAAATATTTCATCGTTAGTCGGATTTTAGTCCGAAAAGCTACTTTTTGCATACGGTCGAATTAGGACTCGGGACCACTCCCATTGAGTTTAAAATGTCGTTTGCGACCTTTTTGAGTATAAGTTTCGATATGTTTGGAGAAAGTTGATTTTTGCTACTTTTCACTTTGGGTTTGGTTTTGGGCTCAGCCCTATGTTAACTTATGCTCAAATCTGAGCCACACTTCCCCACTCACCCTCATTCTCTTCTCTTTTCAGTTCTAAGGCATTAATGGTGGGTGAGATTGGAAATTAAAACTCCAAAACCCTAGTTCCTCTTGCAAATTCAATTTCCTAGTTCCAAATTCAAGAGAACCCATTGGTAAGCATTCTCTTCTTCTTCTCCAACTTATTCTGTTACCAATTTCAGAAATTCCTAAACCTAATTTTGGGAATGTTCTTGTTTTGAGCATAGATTCAAGCTCATTTGGGTTGTGTTGAAGAGAGGTTGATTCTCCATTTGCTTTCAAGCTTCTTCTTGTTTGATTTTGTGAAAAGGTGAGATTTTTATCTCACATCTATGCTTATATTTATCTTCGATTGTTAGGTATGAATTCCTAACACTTATTCGTGTGCATTTGCTTTTGGTTTGGATTGATTTGGTGAATATTCCAATTTTTAGTGTTTTGGGTTCAATTCCTTAAAAATCATAGCTTTGATCTTTGATCATGTTTTTGGAGATGCTTCGAAGAGCTTATAGGGCCAGGGTAGTCGATTGGCAAAATCCCTTAGCGCCGTTGCTCGAGAGAATGCAATTTGGTCAAGATTGAACCTCATTTATAATAGGCAGGGAAGAGGCTGGAAACAGGTCCGGCCGACCGAGCTCTATTGCCGGCCGACTGACCTGCTTCCAAATGTGCTATGCACTTCTCTGTTTGGGTCCGGTCGACCGACTACAGAGCTCAGTCGACCGACCTGCTTCCCGAACTATTTTCTGAAACAGGGTCCGGTCGACCGAGCCCTGAGGCCGGCCGACCGACCTGATGTTATTTTGCCTATTTCGCCTATTTTGTGCGGTTTCCAACTTTAATCGATTCGTGTTGTTTCCTATATCTTGTTATCATTTGTTATGACTTTGATGACTCCTTTTTAGGGATTTTTGAGTATCCATTTTGATGGATTCTTTATCGGTTTCGTTGGATTTTTATTCACGTCTTCGTATGTGAATTTTAGTGATTGATTGTTCTTACAATCTTCTTTGTGATTTGTCACTTTAAAAATATAAAGGTTTTCTATACTAGTAGTAAATATCAAAACTCTTTCCTTAAACGATTTCAATACTATTTTAATACCAAATTCGTTTATAAAACCGTTTTCCAATCTATTAGTATATACAAACCTTTACCTCACTCGTATGAGAAATCTAATTAAACGACTTAGTAAAACAAGTGGTATGAAACGCTTGCGTTCACTTTGTTGGTTAATTCTTGGACTTGTTCGATTGAAACTCTTGTGACAATTTTCTAGTGGAGATCTACAATTTGTTCGTAAATATTTATGTTAAGCTAGTGGTTATGGGACATGATGCTAAGCTTATATATTTACTAGCTTACTGTAATCAACGCTTCTCGTTGATCATGACGATCATCTTTTTGATTTAGACTAGCAATGTGCGATGTCTCTTTGTCTGCGAGGGAGACTAAACCCCGTTTTGTGGAGTTTTGACTCAAATTGGTGGGGTAGCAACCCACGGTCTTCGGACCATTCGTGTGTCAGGTCTTCGGACCATTCGTGTGTCAAATTAATGGCTAGCTACCATGAGATAGCTTCTCGTTCGTGTGTTACAGCTGTTGGTGAGTTTTCATACTCCCGTTCGTGTGATAGGCCTTCCCCCCTTATTGTGTGTGATTTACGGGTTTCGTGTGTCGAATTCTGGAATTTTCTTCTTCACCTATTTTTGTGATTTCTATTGATAGGATTTATCAATTTTTGTGCATAGGTGAATTTGTGTGTCATTGACTGGATTTCTTGAGATGATTTCTAGAATTTATGCTTCACCAATTTTCGTGATTTCCATTGATAAGTTTTATCAATATTTGTGTATTGGTGAATTTGTGTGTCATTGACTTTTGTGATTGACATTGATATAATCGTCAATATTTGTGGTTTGATGAACGAAATAAGGAGTATGGCATTTCTTTGATTCTTGTGTAGATTTGGTGATATTGATTAATCTCTCGTTGATTTTCAATTACTTATATATATCACAGCTTGGCATTGTGATTATTATGTGTTCAGTCATATCTCTTATTCTATATCGTTTCATCTGATATTTATAGTTAGACTGATCCGTTTATTATTTTCTTATTAAATAATACTCGGGCAGACCGAGATGTTACAGGTGCTTCTGCTTGACTTCTCCCCTGGGATTGATATCTCTGACTTTTGGCAAACTACTTGATTAGTAGTTTTTGTTGTATACATTTGAGATATAGACTCCATAATGTATACTTATTCTTTTGTGTAGTTCATGTAACTATTCTTTTGTGATATTGTGGATCTTGTTAGACCACTACTCTGATGAACACTTTTATGTGTTATATATATTCATATCTATTTCTGCCCTTGTGATATGAATTATCTGTGACTGATTTGTGTTATGTTTATTTCTATATTTGTTTCCGAAGTCCTTTATAGCCACTGTGTAGTAGCTTTGAGTTTGTGTCGGTATGTCGGATTTCCTCTTGAGATGAAAACTTATATTTTTATCTGGCATATCGGTGCTCGCACAAAGCAATTACACGGATGGTCGCTCCTCAACAGCATTATTCTCCGTGCTAGTTGACGGCATTACACCGTAGTGTCCTTGGCTAGCGTGGGTATAGAGGTGGGGCGTCACACCAACTCAAGTGAACTGTAGTAGTAATGCATAATAACTTAAAAGATGTGTAAGGACCCGTAAAATTCGATAATTAAATTGGCTAAATTATTAACATTTTTGTAATTCAATTTAGAAAGAAATAAATTACTAATATATATTGAAGTAAATGTTAAGAATGAACTGTAACAATGGTTATTAAAACTAATTAATGACAATTAAAGTGAAATCACAATAATAATGAAATAGTGTAAATAGTTGCACTTAGGTATAAAATGGAAAATACGTAAATAAGTGTGAGTGTTATATAAATAAAAGAATTTGTAATAATAAATAGTAATTGAATAAAATCAATGTCCTGTAAGTAATTAAATTATTGTTTGGAAATAATAAACTTATAAGTGTGTGATTAAGATTTAATGATAAAAATTAATATGAGTTACATATATATATTTAGTTCATTCAATTGAATTGGAATTTTTTTTGCAAATAAATCTAAATTCAAGGTAACCAAATGTAAATTTATGTAATAAGGTTTATGCAGGTTGATAATAACTAATTTAGTGAAATACCTATTAAATGAAACAATTGTAAGGTTATAATGGATTGAAATTAGTGAATTGGGAAATAAATTCAAAAGTTATATTAATGGATGAAATATTACGTAATAAATGGAAATTGATAGAATCAATGCTAGATAAGTAATTATAATAATTGTCAGTTGATAACTAAGTATGTATGTGAGTAAATTTGGCAATAGTAATAATTATTAATTGTTTACACATTCATTTAATTTATTAAATTAGATATAAATCAATTGCAACATTTGATTGTAATAATAGCTTATAAGTGGAATTAAAGTTAGTGGTAACAATTATTATAAGTTAACCATTTTTTCAGTATATTAAATTAAAAATTGGTATTCAATTGCAATGAATATCAATTCAATGTTATGTTAGTGTAAATTATGGAAATATTTCGAAATAATGTCAATTCTATTTATAATATGACAATTGGTTGAATAAAAGGAATGGAAATAAAGTTTTATTAATTTATTGGATTTGAACTATAATAATTGGATTAATTGCAATTAAATGAAAATAAAATATCTTAGTATTACGTTATTTGAAATTAAGATGGAATGTGAGAATATTAATGTAATAGTTTTGAATCAAATGTTAAATCCATCTATTTGACAATAATGAATGAAATAATCATTAATTTATTTAATTAAATGGGAATATTGGGAATTCTATTTATAATTTTTGAATTTAATGAAATTGAGGTTAACACTGAAATTACATAAATTAATCAACTCTAAATTGACATTTAAATTTGTTTAAATCATTATAAATGATCGAGAAATAAAAATGGATGAAATTTGTCAATTAAAGAATTGAAATTGGAAATTTGATTTAATTAGCTAATTTATTAATTTAATTAATTAGTGTAAAAATAGCCATTTTGGCCACTGAATTGGATTTCGACGAAATCAGTTTCATCGGATCCGTAACCTTTGAATTTTTGAAGGGTTTCAAGTTTCGTAATGATCGGAATTGTCGTTTGGTCGTACGGACCTGAAACGCCCAAAAATCAGTAATATTTAAATCAATTGAAATCAATTTGAAATAATTTGATTTGAGCATAACTTCTTCATACGACTAAATTTGGACTTGAAACCTGTTCCATCGCGTTTATAATGTTTTGAAACATCTATTTTTATATATGGGTTGACCCAATTTCGTTCCGAAGTCGAAACGGGCTTTTCGGGCCACTTTATCGTTCAACGCGTATAACCAATCGATACGATCCATTTTATTTCCATCCTTTTCTATAAATACCCTGTTATAAACCCTAATTCATTTCTTATGTTGTACGTATAATTCTTTCACAACTCCTCATTTCAATGGCAGACAATTCAAATCCAATTGCAATTCAAAATCAAATCAAAATTTCAAACTATATCGAATTATATATGGATTCGAAGATCTCGATGAGCGCAAGTCAAATATTTGATTCAGTTTTCGATCTGGGTTTCGGTGTGGCTATAAATTGTTGTTTTGTTTTCGGCCGTCCATTGGTTAGGTTTTGATCCTACGGTGGATCTGCGTCGATAGGTGTAAAGGCCCGAAAATCCGTACTCCTTTGAGCTGGCAACATTCCCCAACAATCCAGCCAAAGGGGAACAAACTTCCGAATCTTTATGGTTTAAAGAAGAAGAAAGAGGTAGAAGAAGAGAGAGAAAGAAAGAGAAACAGAACACAGAACAGAAGGAACAACATAACAATATCAGAATCTAACCATCGCAGCGGAACAACATATAATAGATAAATGAATATTTATTAAAACAAAGAACTGAATATTTTATATATTACATCTCATTACATTCATTCATATCATCAGAGTGTACAACAACAAACAGCGGAAAAAGAAATACTATATACAATAGATATCATAAATAATAGACTACGCCATCCAGCTCGCCTCCAGATATCTGTAGCAACACCTGAATCCAGCATGACCTGATAAACCTTAACTCCGACTGCCCGTGTGAAAATTGGTGGGCACCCAGAGTTTAGGAAGGGAACAATAAACTCCAGGTCAGTCATGTGACTGGTGTGAGAACTTAAAACAGTTATTTATCTTTAAGACAAAGAATAGGATAATTTTTAAATAAATTCGCAATGCTTTTTAGAAAATGAGACTACCATAAGGTCTCCCGCCACACAAACAATGCAAACGCAGACTTGGAGGAGGTTTCTCCTTATGATAGTCAAAGATGCTTACTACGCAGAAATCAAATCACTTTTGATATTATTATTAGTGCATAGTGAAGAAAACATTTCGAAATTAGAATATAAATCTTAGCCAACATACGACCATTATCGTATGCCTACTATAGCTACTATGTTCAATAGCAGATTACCGCCACATTCCATAGCAGGTAATACAACTAAAACCGTACAAGGCTCGTATTGTTTCTTTGGATTTCCAACAAATGGTCAGGCCAAGGAACTTCCCATTGCCACATGGAGACGCCTCTGGAATGACGCTCCGAGAACCTAACCGGATCTCTGCCAACACAAGGCCGGGTTACCCCTTACTGGGTAACAACTGACACGCGTATGCCATTCCCCGATCGTAACCGATCTATCCGAGGATCCTCGATAACCAACAACCACATAAGAGAAATGCAGTAACCACATAGGTAAATATCTGGGCTCCATACCATGATACCACCTCTATCCAGAAGGAATGAACATACACTAAGGGGCGCTACTCCCTAGAACCTTGCCGCATTCTTCCTGTTTTGACCATTCCGGGGTGTGAGGTCCGACGAAGTCTCGTCCACAAAGCCACGCTTTTCAAAAGCAGTGCTTTGGGTCAACAAATGATCAAAGCAATGATCATCAAGATAGACGATCAAACAGATGATCCTATCACAAATGATCACTCAACGATCATTCAACAGCAACACTCAGCATGCCACACTACCAAATTGGGAGTATATCACTAATAACCTTCAACTATATAGCCTCTGAGCTCGTACGTCTCAGAGAAGGGTGTTGAGCTAAGAGAATAAATTCTCCGCCACCAACAGAAATATATTTGAAAGAAATCAGCTTTATATCTCAATTTGTAATGTCAGACATACAATCCATACAAGTCTGTTCCGGGATCGAACAGAACCGAAGGCACTTCCAAAGAAGCCCTTGCAATCCGGATATTCATTAATCACGTCCGGACAACCCGTCACCAAGGGTGATAAAACCTCTATATCGGAGATCAGCCGATGCAGAGTAACTCGACGGTAATCCATCCGTTTTCACAAATATCCGGTCTTCAACACCGGTCTTCAAATGCAATTCATAACGACGTATCACATATTCGGAGTGGGTTATACGACCCCATGGTCCTTTCCCGGTTAATCCGAATAGTGAGCGCTTATTTTAAAATAAGTGTGGCATCCAATTCAAACAATCACAACAAATACCATTCAAGGGTAAATATTGATAGTCGGTTATTTAACTATCAATAAAGATGCGCCACATCACCAGATTCCAAATAATTTTCCAAATTTTTTTAATTTCCCAAAATATCTTTACTAGATATAAATTTTCCATATTTCAAAAATAAACCAATGTTTATTTTGAAAACCAATTTTCCCTTTTTATTTATAAATTCCATAGTGAATTTATATCTTCAAAATATCTATTTACCTACAGTTTCAATAGATTCAATTATTCAATTCTAATTTATCTTCAAAAAGATAAATCCTTAAAATCATTCCATTTCATATTGGAAAAGCAATTCCATACTTATTTAATAATAAGTATTCTCAAATTTTATTTATTTTCAATAATTTGAAAATATTCAATATACTTAAACCATAGTTAAGTATATATTTCATTTGTTAAGAAAATCATTCTTTAATTCATATTTAATTGGGTCAAAACGAATGTTGCGCAAAACATCGTTACGACAACCCAAAATCACTAGTATAGGGATTTGGAATTAAAATAGATATATAAATCCCAATACTATACAAAATATTTCCTTTCGGAAATCATTTACTATAACAACAGTGTTATAGTCCACCATTTCCTTATTTTTTCAAAAACGCCTATTTCAACAATAAATGTTGAAATCTATGTTTTCATTTCCCTCTATTTCTCGAAAACGTCTATTTCAACAATAAATGTTGAAATCTATGTTTTCAATACTCAATACATTTTAAAACATTTCTAAATCGTTTTAAATTCTGTTTAAAACATTCTTTCCCAAAATATCCATTTTTATTAATAATATATTCACCGTTCAAAAACGTGAATATAACTTCTTTATAAACTTCTATATTCAATTCATCAAATTCAATTGGTTTCGGATTTTATAAACAGTGTTTATAAATTCCATTTCTATTTAAAAGCTTCGATTTTGTAAATCTCGTTTATTAACCCAATTCAATTGATACAACTCAATTTTAATACCAAAGGTTTATATTATAAGTCAAGTACTTATAATTTATTTATTTACAAATCGTTCCTTTGAACTTCACCAATTATAAATCTTATTACTTATAAGATTTCTTTTATATATTTCCTATTTCCAGCTCATCAAATTCAATTTGATTTCAGATTTATAAAACGACGTTTATAAATCCCATTTATAATTTCATAAACTTCTATTTACCAAAAGTCAATTTATTAGCAAATTCCATTTATCTTCCACATAAATGACAAGGTCCAATTCATAAGAAATTTATTTATAGACTTTTGTTTTACAAATCTATACATTTTCTAACTTCACACTTTATAAATTTATAAATTTTCATTTACTTATAAAAACAATTTATACTTCATTTATAACATTTATAAAAACTCGATTTATAATTCCAATCATTTTAAATTTATAAAAATCAATTTAAAAATCTTTTATATACATTGTTTTTAATAATTCAAAAATTCCAATTTAAACCAATTTCAATTTACTTAACTATTTATTTCCAAAAATCTCAATTTGATTTTATTTTATAAAAATCTTAAATTCTATAACTTCAAAAATTAAATTTTTAATTTGGTTTAAAATGAATCAATTCAAAATTTTACTAAAAACATATATTTGGAAAATCGATTTAAAAATCCCTTTAAAATCAAAAATCATTATTTTTAACTTTAAAAACGAATCCGATGATGCCACAGCATCAATTGGTCAATCACTACACAAATATCATATATCAATATGATAGTTAACAGTCAACACAATATTTATAAAACAAATAAATATTTGTGAGGGGTCCAGTTGGATCCCTCCAACCTGTTTCCCTGATCCAAAGAGTTAGCACAATACCCATTCCACTTCGAGGTGGAATATCGCGGTATATGGGATTTTATAAAATATTATCCGCTTACTAACGGCGCAATAGGGTCTCATCCGCTATACGAGGCGGGAAATCAATCAACTACAATATATACATATGCCAATATATATATTGCTATATATAGTAATATCCTACTATATCTACTATCACAATCAGGCAATCAATTCATCAATCAACAAATTTTAAATATAACTATTTAAAATTTTAAAATAACCCTTTTTAGTGAGAAGTTCTCACCTTAGCTTTATTTTGCAATCCACTTCCATCCTGACTCGATTTTCTTGATTTATACCTATTTTAAATTATTTACACAATTCATTAATATTCGAAATAGATCGAATAATAAATTTTCATCTGATAAGTGTAAATTTTCCCAGGAGTTTTATTTTGAACAAATTTTCCTTTTTAATAAATTAAATTTTTCCAATGATTAAATTTTAAACCAATTTCTTTCAATAAAATTATCTAATCGAAGAATTCCTTTAACAAATTTATTTTAACTAATTCTTTTACTTAATAAATTGAATCTTCATTTGATAAATATACTTAACAAGATATTAAATTTCTTTTAATGATTGAATTAACAAAGGTTCAATAAAAACTGAATTTCTTTTAACTATAAAAAATTTTTTCTTCAAAAATTGACCGAATTTCAAACAAACTAATTTCATTTTAAACAAATTTGTTTAACTAAAAATTTTTTTTAATAAATTAACCAAATATAACTTATTAAATTTAAAAATTTCAAAAACAAATTTTACATAGAAATTCAACAATCTAAAATTTCTATATTTCATTTAAGTGCCAAAATCTAATTTATAATAAATTACTTATTTATCTTTCTCGCTGTTAATGTAATTATTATTTTTTTCATAAACCTTCAAATTAATTAAGGTTAGCTGAAAATAAAAACTACTTCAAACTTCACCTTACTGTAATAAGATTTTAAATACTGATTTCCCTTAATCTATTCCTTGTATAAATGTTTTACACCATTTATTAATATTTGAATAAATCAAATAAATTAAATTTTCATTTAATAAATTTAATTAACCAATGTTCGATTTTTAGTCAGTAAATTAATCTTAACCAAAAATTTATCCTTTTGTTCATTCCCAAATATTCTTATTTTCAACTAAATAAACTAAATTTCCTCTTTAATAAATTTATTTAGCTAAAAATTAGATTTAAACTAAATTTACTTTAATATACTGGTTAAACAAATTTCTTTACTATAACTAATTTTTCTGTATATATATAAATTAAAAATCTGCATATATACTTTACTGTATATATTTTTCCCGTAGATATTGATAAATAAATTTCGCGAAAATATACTTACAGCCCCATCTCGAGACGCGCGACGATCCCCAGCAACACGAATGCCACTGCTACAAATCGCCACAGCCACCAACATCGAACCGCGAGCCTCCATCTCCCCCCTGGCCTTGCGCGCACCACTGAAACGCGACCCAACACCAGAACGCCGCCGCCATTGCTGCCTCACCCCCCCAAGCTCGACACTCCATCGCGCGGCCCACAGCAACTCCAAATCCCCACGCGCGTCGCCACATCGAAGACGAACCCCTCCATCTCCACGCGCCGCCCCATCGAGCGCCGCCCTAGCCGCCACACTCGCGCGCCACCGCGACATGAATCCCCCAATCGCGAGCCACATCTGGAGCTTGCCGATCTCGGTTCGAGCTTGCGAATATATTTTAGGTTTTCTTTGACTGAATTCAAATTTGAAGAGAGAAGAAATTGGGAAAAGGGGGAAAGGCTCGGCTATTACATTTGATCTGCCATTTTTTTTCAATCTGAAGGCTTCGGCTTTGATTTCGAACTGCTTTGCAAATTTGTTTTCTTTTGTTTTTGAACATGAGAGAGGCTTCGGCCATTTTGTTTTTCTTTTTTTTCTTTTTTTTCTGCATTTGATTCAAATTGCTGGGAGAAGGAAAAGTAATGTCGTGAATTTTAAAATGAAGGGGGAGGGAGACAGGAGTACGCGATAGCTCAGAGAGTACGTGATTTTAGGCGTAAATTGTGGGATGTTGTCGTTGACAACTTTTTAAATTTAAAATTTGAATTGAATTTGTTTTGATTTCAATGCGTTTGCTTATCGTATGCTCACACAACAACTCGGAAAAATACGAAATTTGAAATCCGGCAATAATTCAACGTTACGGACCCAATGGAACAGATTTCGTCGAATTCCGAGACTGTATGAAAAATGACTATTTTTAAATTCGATTTAAACGATATAAATTTCAAAACTGAACAATTCACTTTTAAATCCAATTCTGAAGCTTCGACTATCTTCAATATTATCAATATGGATTTTACAAGCTGTTGAAATATTTTTAATCAGCTTAAAACTGAAGATTTAAATTTTTATTCACTTTCAATAGATTAAATTTTATAATTTAATCGACAATTTCAAAGTTATATTGAAAATTCAAATTAAACCATCATTTAAATATTTAAAATTAATCAAATATTTTCAAATTAAATTATTCAAATTTCTGGGTCGTTACAATCTTCCCCCTTAAAAGAATTTCGTCCCGAAATTGCAAGTTAAGGAAGAATGATCCTAAATCGTTTATTATTTTCCAAAATCAATTAGTTTTATCAACTTTCTAACCTAAATCTTTTTATTAAAGATTCATTATCATTTCAACTAGCACTCTAAATTTTCAACTTCACTTACACGTTTCAAACAACATTGTTTACTTCAAAATTCAAATTTTAAATTCAAATTCAAATTTCAAACTTTCAAATTTTCTCAAAATTTTTCTAACACCTTAATTTTTCAAAAAATTTCGCCAGCGTTTCCTTTGCGCGGCTCGATCGGTACCACTACAAAATGGCACCACGGCCCCTCAGAATCAAAAAGAAAAAGAAAAAGCCAAGCGGCTAGAGGAGAAAGTCATCAAATCCCATACAGAAATTGAAATACGTACCTTTTTGTCGAGCAATTCAATTTTTATCTTTGAAATCAAAATCTCAATTCCTTTATAACACCTGTATAACCTGCTAGTGGTAGTATCCAATTCCAATATTCAATCATTCTGCTAATTTTATTGCAAATTTTCAACCAATCATCTTATACATCTTTAGCTTTACCATTGAAGTTACATATCCAATTTCAATCAATTTTGCATTTCAAACTTCATTTGAATTAAATTCACAATTTCAATTCTATTCTGAATATTAAATTATGTTAACTATCATTCATTCACAACCACACTATTTAAATTAGTTCCAATTACTAATTCATTACAAATTCCAATTCATACAATTCAAATTTACCTTTCTTTCATAATCATTGAATTTAATTCGTTCCAGCCTTATTCATTTGGTCAATATTCAATTAGCTTCACTTACTAATTTTAGTTTAATACTTCACAAATCAAATTCAATTCCAGCTTCATTTGCTTACAAATTCAAATTCCAATTCCAATCTATTTATTTCACAAAATTTTCATTTCAATTAGAATCTCATTCCAATCAAATTTCGAATATTTTATAAGTTATCAACTTATTTGCATTTCGATTTATAAATTTCACTTATACATTCATTATTACTAATTCCATTCCATTAATGAATTTTAATTATCTTCTTGGAATTCCATTTCCATTTATAAATTCAGTAACAATTTATATTCACAAATTCTATTTATATATATGGATTTAACCTTGGAGTTATGTTTTAAATTCTTATTCAATTTTAATGATAATTTTAATATTATCATCTCCTAACATCCAAACATCCATATACTATAATATTTAATAGAAAATCACTTCTTTTATATACAAAAATAGCTTTGGGTAAAATTATTTCATTTACCCTATTTTAAAACAATACTGTGTCGAATTGTTCTATTCAAGTGTTTAGAAACCCCTTCGATCCAGTTGTCCAGACTGTGCCGACGAAGGTTCATATACCACTCAATAAACCAATCATCACAATATAAAACAAATTTTATATTCACTAACAATTACGCGCTCATATCTATTATTACACTCAAACTCATTCTAGAGTACTGCTGACTCTTTCTCTAATGAGCAACACCCAACAGAGCCATGGTTGTCGCTTAACCATATGCTCTGATACCAAAATGTAAAGGCCCGAAAATCCGTACTCCTTTGAGCTGGCAACATTCCCCAACAATCCAGCCAAAGGGGAACAAACTTCCGAATCTTTATGGTTTAAAGAAGAAGAAAGAGGTAGAAGAAGAGAGAGAAAGAAAGAGAAACAGAACACAGAACAGAAGGAACAACAGAACAATATCAGAATCTAACCATCGCAGCGGAACAACATATAATAGATAAATGAATATTTATTAAAACAAAGAACTGAATATTTTATATATTACATCTCATTACATTCATTCATATCATCAGAGTGTACAACAACAAACAGCGGAAAAAGAAATACTATATACAATAGATATCATAAATAATAGACTACGCCATCCAGCTCGCCTCCAGATATCTGTAGCAACACCTGAATCCAGCATGACCTGATAAACCTTAACTCCGACTGCCCGTGTGAAAATTGGTGGGCACCCAGAGTTTAGGAAGGGAACAATAAACTCCAGGTCAGTCATGTGACTGGTGTGAGAACTTAAAACAGTTATTTATCTTTAAGACAAAGAATAGGATAATTTTTAAATAAATTCGCAATGCTTTTTAGAAAATGAGACTACCATAAGGTCTCCCGCCACACAAACAATGCAAACGCAGACTTGGAGGAGGTTTCTCCTTATGATAGTCAAAGATGCTTACTACGCAGAAATCAAATCACTTTTGATATTATTATTAGTGCATAGTGAAGAAAACATTTCGAAATTAGAATATAAATCTTAGCCAACATACGACCATTATCGTATGCCTACTATAGCTACTATGTTCAATAGCAGATTACCGCCACATTCCATAGCAGGTAATACAACTAAAACCGTACAAGGCTCGTATTGTTTCTTTGGATTTCCAACAAATGGTCAGGCCAAGGAACTTCCCATTGCCACATGGAGACGCCTCTGGAATGACGCTCCGAGAACCTAACCGGATCTCTGCCAACACAAGGCCGGGTTACCCCTTACTGGGTAACAACTGACACGCGTATGCCATTCCCCGATCGTAACCGATCTATCCGAGGATCCTCGATAACCAACAACCACATAAGAGAAATGCAGTAACCACACAGGTAAATATCTGGGCTCCATACCATGATACCACCTCTATCCAGAAGGAATGAACATACACTAAGGGGCGCTACTCCCTAGAACCTTGCCGCATTCTTCCTGTTTTGACCATTCCGGGGTGTGAGGTCCGACGAAGTCTCGTCCACAAAGCCACGCTTTTCAAAAGCAGTGCTTTGGGTCAACAAATGATCAAAGCAATGATCATCAAGATAGACGATCAAACAGATGATCCTATCACAAATGATCACTCAACGATCATTCAACAGCAACACTCAGCATGCCACACTACCAAATTGGGAGTATATCACTAATAACCTTCAACTATATAACCTCTGAGCTCGTACGTCTCAGAGAAGGGTGTTGAGCTAAGAGAATAAATTCTCCGCCACCAACAGAAATATATTTGAAAGAAATCAGCTTTATATCTCAATTTGTAATGTCAGACATACAATCCATACAAGTCTGTTCCGGGATCGAACAGAACCGAAGGCACTTCCAAAGAAGCCCTTGCAATCCGGATATTCATTAATCACGTCCGGACAACCCGTCACTAAGGGTGATAAAACCTCTATATCGGAGATCAGCCGATGCAGAGTAACTCGACGGTAATCCATCCGTTTTCACAAATATCCGGTCTTCAACACCGGTCTTCAAATGCAATTCATAACGACGTATCACATATTCGGAGTGGGTTATACGACCCCATGGTCCTTTCCCGGTTAATCCGAATAGTGAGCGCTTATTTTAAAATAAGTGTGGCATCCAATTCAAACAATCACAACAAATACCATTCAAGGGTAAATATTGATAGTCGGTTATTTAACTATCAATAAAGATGCGCCACATCACCAGATTCCAAATAATTTTCCAAATTTTTTTAATTTCCCAAAATATCTTTACTAGATATAAATTTTCCATATTTCAAAAATAAACCAATGTTTATTTTGAAAACCAATTTTCCCTTTTTATTTATAAATTCCATAGTGAATTTATATCTTCAAAATATCTATTTACCTACAGTTTCAATAGATTCAATTATTCAATTCTAATTTATCTTCAAAAAGATAAATCCTTAAAATCATTCCATTTCATATTGGAAAAGCAATTCCATACTTATTTAATAATAAGTATTCACAAATTTTATTTATTTTCAATAATTTGAAAATATTCAATATACTTAAACCATAGTTAAGTATATATTTCATTTGTTAAGAAAATCATTCTTTAATTCATATTTAATTGGGTCAAAACGAATGTTGCGCAAAACATCGTTACGACAACCCAAAATCACTAGTATAGGGATTTGGAATTAAAATAGATATATAAATCCCAATACTATACAAAATATTTCCTTTCGGAAATCATTTACTATAACAACAGTGTTATAGTCCACCATTTCCTTATTTTTTCAAAAACGCCTATTTCAACAATAAATGTTGAAATCTATGTTTTCATTTCCCTCTATTTCTCGAAAACGTCTATTTCAACAATAAATGTTGAAATCTATGTTTTCAATACTCAATACATTTTAAAACATTTCTAAATCGTTTTAAATTCTGTTTAAAACATTCTTTCCCAAAATATCCATTTTTATTAATAATATATTCACCGTTCAAAAACGTGAATATAACTTCTTTATAAACTTCTATATTCAATTCATCAAATTCAATTGGTTTCGGATTTTATAAACAGTGTTTATAAATTCCATTTCTATTTAAAAGCTTCGATTTTGTAAATCTCGTTTATTAACCCAATTCAATTGATACAACTCAATTTTAATACCAAAGGTTTATATTATAAGTCAAGTACTTATAATTTATTTATTTACAAATCGTTCCTTTGAACTTCACCAATTATAAATCTTATTACTTATAAGATTTCTTTTATATATTTCCTATTTCCAGCTCATCAAATTCAATTTGATTTCAGATTTATAAAACGACGTTTATAAATCCCATTTATAATTTCATAAACTTCTATTTACCAAAAGTCAATTTATTAGCAAATTCCATTTATCTTCCACATAAATGACAAGGTCCAATTCATAAGAAATTTATTTATAGACTTTTGTTTTACAAATCTATACATTTTCTAACTTCACACTTTATAAATTTATAAATTTTCATTTACTTATAAAAACAATTTATACTTCATTTATAACATTTATAAAAACTCGATTTATAATTCCAATCATTTTAAATTTATAAAAATCAATTTAAAAATCTTTTATATACATTGTTTTTAATAATTCAAAAATTCCAATTTAAACCAATTTCAATTTACTTAACTATTTATTTCCAAAAATCTCAATTTGATTTTATTTTATAAAAATCTTAAATTCTATAACTTCAAAAATTAAATTTTTAATTTGGTTTAAAATGAATCAATTCAAAATTTTACCAAAAACATATATTTGGAAAATCGATTTAAAAATCCCTTTAAAATCAAAAATCATTATTTTTAACTTTAAAAACGAATCCGATGATGCCACAGCATCAATTGGTCAATCACTACACAAATATCATATATCAATATGATAGTTAACAGTCAACACAATATTTATAAAACAAATAAATATTTGTGAGGGGTCCAGTTGGATCCCTCCAACCTGTTTCCCAGCATCCAAAGAGTTAGCACAATACCCATTCCACTTCGAGGTGGAATATCGCGGTATATGGGATTTTATAAAATATTATCCGCTTACTAACGGCGCAATAGGGTCTCATCCGCTATACGAGGCGGGAAATCAATCAACTGCAATATATACATATGCCAATATATATATATTGCTATATATAGTAATATCCTACTATATCTACTATCACAATCAGGCAATCAATTCATCAATCAACAAATTTTAAATATAACTATTTAAAATTTTAAAATAACCCTTTTTAGTGAGAAGTTCTCACCTTAGCTTTATTTTGCAATCCACTTCCATCCTGACTCGATTTTCTTGATTTATACCTATTTTAAATTATTTACACAATTCATTAATATTCGAAATAGATCGAATAATAAATTTTCATCTGATAAGTGTAAATTTTCCCAGGAGTTTTATTTTGAACAAATTTTCCTTTTTAATAAATTAAATTTTTCCAATGATTAAATTTTAAACCAATTTCTTTCAATAAAATTATCTAATCGAAGAATTCCTTTAACAAATTTATTTTAACTAATTCTTTTACTTAATAAATTGAATCTTCATTTGATAAATATACTTAACAAGATATTAAATTTCTTTTAATGATTGAATTAACAAAGGTTCAATAAAAACTGAATTTCTTTTAACTATAAAAAAAATTTTCTTCAAAAATTGACTGAATTTCAAACAAACTAATTTCATTTTAAACAAATTTGTTTAACTAAAAATTTTTTTTAATAAATTAACCAAATATAACTTATTAAATTTAAAAATTTCAAAAACAAATTTTACATAGAAATTCAACAATCTAAAATTTCTATATTTCATTTAAGTGCCAAAATCTAATTTATAATAAATTACTTATTTATCTTTCTCACTGTTAATGTAATTATTATTTTTTTCATAAACCTTCAAATTAATTAAGGTTAGCTGAAAATAAAAACTACTTCAAACTTCACCTTACTGTAATAAGATTTTAAATACTGATTTCCCTTAATCTATTCCTTGTATAAATGTTTTACACCATTTATTAATATTTGAATAAATCAAATAAATTAAATTTTCATTTAATAAATTTAATTAACCAATGTTCGATTTTTAGTCAGTAAATTAATCTTAACCAAAAATTTATCCTTTTGTTCATTCCCAAATATTCTTATTTTCAACTAAATAAACTAAATTTCCTCTTTAATAAATTTATTTAGCTAAAAATTAGATTTAAACTAAATTTACTTTAATATACTGGTTAAACAAATTTCTTTACTATAACTAATTTTTCTGTATATATATAAATTAAAAATCTGCATATATACTTTACTGTATATATTTTTCCTGTAGATATTGATAAATAAATTTTGCGAAAATATACTTACAGCCCCATCTCGAGACGCGCGACGATCCCCAGCAACACGAATGCCACTGCTACAAATCGCCACAGCCACCAACATCGAACCGCGAGCCTCCATCTCCCCCCTGGCCTTGCGCGCACCACTGAAACGCGACCCAACACCAGAACGCCGCCGCCATTGCTGCCTCACCCCCCCAAGCTCGACACTCCATCGCGCGGCCCACAGCAACTCCAAATCCCCACGCGCGTCGCCACATCGAAGACGAACCCCTCCATCTCCACGCGCCGCCCCATCGAGCGCCGCCCTAGCCGCCACACTCGCGCGCCACCGCGACATGAATCCCCCAATCGTGAGCCACATCTGGAGCTTGCCGATCTCGGTTCGAGCTTGCGAATATATTTTAGGTTTTCTTTGACTGAATTCAAATTTGAAGAGAGAAGAAATTGGGAAAAGGGGGAAAGGCTCGGCCATTACATTTGATCTACCATTTTTTTTCAATCTGAAGGCTTCGGCTTTGATTTCGAACTGCTTTGCAAATTTGTTTTCTTTTGTTTTTGAACATGAGAGAGGCTTCGGCCATTTTGTTTTTCTTTTTTTTCTTTTTTTTCTGCATTTGATTCAAATTGCTGGGAGAAGGAAAAGTAATGTCGTGAATTTTAAAATGAAGGGGGAGGGAGACAGGAGTACGCGATAGCTCAGAGAGTACGTGATTTTAGGCATAAATTGTGGGATGTTGTCGTTGACAACTTTTTAAATTTAAAATTTGAATTGAATTTGTTTTGATTTCAATGCGTTTGCTTATCGTATGCTCACACAACAACTCGGAAAAATACGAAATTTGAAATCCGGCAATAATTCAACGTTACGGACCCAATGGAACAGATTTCGTCGAATTCCGAGACTGTATGAAAAATGACTATTTTTAAATTCGATTTAAACGATATAAATTTCAAAACTGAACAATTCACTTTTAAATCCAATTCTGAAGCTTCGACTATCTTCAATATTATCAATATGGATTTTACAAGCTGTTGAAATATTTTTAATCAGCTTAAAACTGAAGATTTAAATTTTTATTCACTTTCAACAGATTAAATTTTATAATTTAATCGACAATTTCAAAGTTATATTGAAAATTCAAATTAAACCATCATTTAAATATTTAAAATTAATCAAATATTTTCAAATTAAATTATTCAAATTTCTGGGTCGTTACAATAGGATGATATGAGGGTGGCGTTTGAAAGAGGGCGAGGTGCATGCCCCTGTGATGTTGCTCGTTGGTCGTACGATGGCCGTTAATCACCAAAAATCAGCTATCAACGTCGACGGCAACGGAGTTAGGTGGAGCGATCGGAGACGTGTGCGTGAGACCGTAGGGTGCGGCCGACCATCGGCTTCGTGATGGCGATGTCAGATCGATGATTCGATGAGTGTGGAAGTGACTTTGATTGCTAGAATAGCGACGGCTGCAGTCAAGCGTTTCATTGATGTGGCTAGGGTTTTTCTTAAAGACGTCTGCGTATGTGTAGGTAACCGCGTGATGACGTGGCAAGCCGGAGAGGTATGTTCGTTTTTTTATTGAATTTCAAACACACCAATCGACATAACTTTTACATACGAAGATCGATTTACGCACGGTTTCTTTTGTTAGGATCTTATTGAAATTTCGGACATTTTGGCACTGGTTTGGGTGAATTCTAAGACTGTCTGAATTTTGGGTTTAAATTGGATTTAAATTCAATTTAAATTCAAAATGTGAGTGTTTTAACCCACTCACAACTTCTAAAATTTCTTATGTATGTTAAATTAATTTTTGATGTAATTTGAAATTCATTTATGACCGTTTGGCATATTTTTAATCATCATACCAATTAAATTGAATTTATTGAATTAAACTGTGTTAATTTATTTTGCATGTAAACTACCAGTTAAACAGTTGTTTAATTTATTATTGAATATAAACTGCCAGTAATTTTCTGTTATTTATTATCTGTTTTATATTAATGTTATTGTTTGAATTGGATGATGATTGTGATAATTGTTTGATGATTGATATTGGACGAATGGATGTTGGATTTTATATTGTCATGAACTGCAAGTTGTTATTCATTTTATTTCATTTAGGATTGCAGTTTGAAATGATATATAACCGTATTTTTATTTTAAATTGCGGATTAAATGATAAATATCTGTATCGGTTGACCATAAGATAGAAAATATTACACAGACACTGTCGGTCTGTATATAAATATTTTGGAAATGTTTCTATGGTTTTGGATAGAAATATACGGATTATTAAATATTGATTTCTTGGATAATTTATAAATGTTATTTTATATACAGTTAAATTCTTGAAATTAAGCTATGTATGAATTTGTATAATAAAAATAAGAGAGTGTGATTTTTTTAATATAGTATGGGTAAGTATTTAAATTATATTTTAATATAGAAGGTATAATTATTGAAATAAATTAAGGTTGGCAGATAAATTTGAAATTTATTTGAAATTGAATATAGTTAAGAATTAAACTCAATAAGCTGATATGAAATGTATTAAATTTGAGATTTTAGAAGATATGATTTTTATAACTTAATTTTTCTTTAAGGTGAATTAAATGAATATTTTGAGTATAAATAAATTGAAGAAAATATTTAGATTTGAGATTTGAGTTTTATTTGAAGGATAATGGATTTACTATGCAAATATTTTAAACTAAATAATAGAAAATTCAATTGTTGAATCGTAATTACCAACCCTTGTTTTGAAATTGTTTAATACTTAAAGTTTGATATATATTGAAATTGAGATGGTTTATTTAAAACTGAAAGTGAGTTGAAAGTTATGAATTGAGATTTAATTTAAAGTGAATAAAAGTGGTGAAGTCGAGGAAATTATTTTACTTCATAAAGTAATTTTAAATTCAAACTATTTTATTTTATATACTGTTTGAATATCCAAACTATAACGACCCGTAAATTTTAATAAATAAATTGGTTAATTTAATTTGATTTTGTAATTTAATGTTAGAAAGAAATAAAAAAATTATGATTTATAATGAAGTAAATGTTAAGAATGAATTGTAGGAATGGTTATTTAAAAACTAGTTATTGACAATTGAATTGAAAAAATAAAATAAAATCAAATAGTGTAAATTATTGCACTTGGGGATTTAATTGACAATAAGTAAATAAATGTAAGTGTTGTATTAAATAAGGAATTTGTACATAATTAATAATGATTGAATTGGAATTTAAATTAAATAAATGAATATAAATAAAGGTGACAATAATGGGAATGAGAATATGGCAAGTAAATGAAAGGCAAACAATAGTAACCAATTTACAGCGTAATAATAGGCATAATATAAAGATGGGAATTTAATTCAAATCAATGGAAATAATGTAGATGTTATACTTAGCTACAAATTGGATATATGTAAATAAATGTAAGCATTCAGTTAATTAATGAATTTGAATTTCAATAAATGGTAATTGAATAAAAGTCATTGTTCTGTAAGTAATCATATTATTTGCTTGAAAGTAATAAATATAAAGTTAATTAAATAATTACAATTGTATAAGTTACCTATTTGTTTAGTTCTTGAAAAAAATTTAATTTGAAAGCAATTGCATTAATTGACTTAATTAGTGGTGATTGAATGAATTCAAAGTTATATTAACCAATGAAGTAATACGTAATAAATTGAAAATTTATACAATCAATGTAGATAAGTAATTATAATGTTTGTTGCTGATAATAAACGTTACCTTAATGGTTATTAATAAAACAATGGAAGTGTGAATGTATGAATTGCATAGAAGCTAATGTATGTATAAGTAATAAATTGCTATAAGAATAGAATTAAGGTAAATTCATTAATTGGATTTAACCCTTAATTAATGTGTACAATTGATAGAAGTACACATTTAGAAATGTAATATTTATTCAAATTAAGATGTAAATAGGCATATATTAGTGTAATGGGAAATAAATTTCATTTAAAGGTAATTATATATTATCTTAATGTAAATTGAGATAATATTTGAAATTAACGTTAATTCCATTCATAGTATAACAATTATTATAAATTACCTAGTTTATTGGTCAATGAATTTATTGGAAATCAAGTTATTTAAATGTTATGTAAATGAAGGGTAAACAATAGGAACAAAGTATAGAGTAATAATGGGCTTAGTGTAAAGATTGAAACTAATCAAATCAAAGTTACCTGGAATTTATTATAATTAATTGGAACTCAAATTTTATAAACTAATTTATTATAAATGAAATTTAATTTATTGCGTTAATTGAGATTAAGATGAAATTTGAGAATAATAATGTAATAAACCATAAACCAGTGTTAAATTCATCCGGCGGATAATAAAGAATTGAATAATAAGAATGAAAAGTAAATTAAATAGAATTTTTGGAAATTTAATTTATAATTTTGAATATAAGGAAATTGAAAATTTAACACTGCAATTGATAGATTAATCAACTTTAAATTAACATCTAAACTTGTTTAAATTGCTGTAGATGGTTAAGAAATATAAAAGTGATAAAATTTTCAATTATATAATTGATATTTAAAAATTCGATTTTGTTTAACTAATTATTAAATTATTTAATTAATTTAAAAATAGCTATTTTGGCCACTGACTCGGATTTCGACGAAACTAGTTTCATCCGATCCGTATCGGTGAATTATTGTAGGGTTACAAGTTTCGCAGCGATCAGACTTGTCGTTTGATCGTACGAACGTGAAACGCTATGAAATCGATTAATTGAAATCAATTTGAAAAATATTAATTTTAGAAACTTCTCCATACGATGGAATTTGGACTTGAAACCTTTTCCATTGCGTTTAAAATATTTTAAAACACCTATTTTGATATGTGGATTGATCCAATTTCATTCCAGAGGCAGAACGGGCTTTTCGAGCCATTTATCATTCAACGCGTTCATAAATCAGGTCCATCTACTCTTTTTCAGCCCTACCTATAAATACCCTATTATAAACCCTAGCCTACCTCTATTTCTCATTTGCATGTGAATACAATTGATCTATCTCTCCTCCTCAATTGCAGACAAACAAATTCTAGATCCAAATACAATTTCAAATCAAATCAAAAGCTAAAATTTCAAACTCCTCAAAAAAATTCTGAAAAATTATTATATCAAAGCTCTCGAAGAGCGCAAATCAGATCTGCAGTCCGTTTCTCGATCTGAATTTTTGGGTGGCCATAAATTGAGGTTTAGTTCATGGTCGTTCATCGCGCTTTGATGAACGTTGTCGGATCGTCAAACCATTTCTGGGTATTGCAGAGTGGATGATGGGGAGTTATCGGCATGCTTCGTTTCATGATTCGACGGTTAGATCGACGACTAAAATTAGACTTAGGGCTTAGCGGAGTGGCGGATGCTATTTGCTTGAGTTCAGCGTTCGTGTGTGATGATAGGCCGAGCAAGGGGGGTGCGCGCGAGCACCTGGTCGAGGCCGCGATGGCCTTGACGGCGGTGATCCGGTTATTAGTCGCGGCGACATTTTGTTTTGGGCATGGGTTCCTGTTCACGCGTGCAGGTCAGAAGAGAGCTTGGGAGAGAAGATGCGTGTGTGACATGGCGAGGGGGTAAGAATGTGTTCTTTTTTTTAAATTGAAATTCAAACACAATTTTCGCTATATCTTTCACGTACGAATACCAATTCACGCGCGGTTTTTTTATTAGGATCGTATTGAAATTCCTAACATTTTGGCGCTAGTTTGGACAAATTCTGAGACTGTCAAATTTTTGGGTTTAAATTGAATTTAAATTCTATTTAAATTCAAAAGGTGAGTGTTTTAACCCACTCACAATTTCTAAAATTTCTTATGTTTGTTAAATTTATTTAAGAAGTGATTAGAAATTTATTTATGACTTTTTGGCGTATTATTAATCATCATCCCAGTGAAATTGAATATAATTGAATTAAATTGTTATTTAATTTATTTATTGCATATAAACTACCAGTTAAATTTTTATTTAATTTATTATTGAATACAAACTGCAAGTTGATACCTGTTGTTTATTATCCATTATATATTGATGTTATTGACTGAATTGGATGATGATTGTGATTAATGGTTGATGATTTATATTGGATAAATGGATGTTTGTTTTATATCGTTATAAACTGCAAATTTTTATGCACTTTATTTCATTCGGGATTGCGGTTTGGAATGATATATGACCGTATTTTTATTTTAAATTCCGGATTGAAATGATAAATATCCGTATCACTTGACTATGGGATAGAAAATTATATACAGACATCATCGGTCTATATATATAAATATTTTGAAAATGATTTCTATGGTTTTGGATAGTATTATACGGTTTAATAAATATTGATTCTTTCTGATATTATATTAAAATATTTTATATAGTTTTAAATTCATGTATTTAAGCTATATATGAATTTGTTGATTTATAATAAGTTAAATAATGGAGTTTGATTTTATTAAAATAAAATATGGTTAAGTGTTTAAATCGTGCTTTATTATAGAGGTTATAATGATTTAAATAAATTAAGATTTGGAAGGTAGATTGGAAATTTAATTGTACTTGAGCCTATTTAAGAATTAAACTCCATAAGTTGATGTAAAATTTATCAACTTGAAATTTAAAAAAAGGTATGATATTTATAGCTAGATTTTTATTTCTAGTTGAATTAAATGATTATTTCAAGTATAATGAATTGAAGGCAATATCTAGTTATTTAAAATTTGAGTTTTATTTAAATGATAAGGGGTTTATCATATAAAATATTTCAAAACTAAATAATAAGAAATTTAATCGTTGAATCAAAATTATCAAATTTAGTTTTGAAATTTTGGAATATTCAAAGCCTTGAAATATATCGAAATTGAAATGTTTATAGAAATTGAAATGTTTCGAAGTTATGAATTTCATAGCATATGTTTTAAAGGTGTTAAAATTTCAAATGTTTGGTTTTGAAGTATAAAATTTGGAAGTGCTATGATTTTAAAAAGGGGATATATTTGAAATAAAATTGTAATGACCCGTAAAATTCGGTAATTAAATTTCTTAATTTTCGAAGATTTTGTTAAATTAATGTCGAAGGAAATAAAAATTTAGTGAATTATTAATGGAAATAATAACTTGGATAAGGTTGGTAAGTTAATTTTAATAACTTGAATGTAACAGTATAAATGTAAGTTAATTGTTAATGACTTGGATGTAATTCCAACTAGTGAAACAATGTAAATGTTAATTTTATTCTTATTGTAATAAAAGAATGTTACCAAGATGAAATGATTAATTTGATTTAAAATCTTAATTAATGTGTGCATTAATTCATAATGGGATATAAAAGGTAAATTAATAATGTAAAATGTTGACTTACCAATAAAATAATGTATAATGAATGGAAATGGAATGAGTTAGTATATAAACTAATGGTAGCACTTGTGTAAGCTAACAAGTAAATTAAAACGTAACTAGTGCCATTTAGATTAATAATTAATAGGTAGAATGAAATGTCAATTAATGAATTTATTTAAAATTTTAAAATTATAATAACATATAGTACTTCATTGGGAAGAATAAAGATAACTAAATATACTTTAATGAAAAATTATATAATAACGGAAAGTGTGGGTGTAAATTAAAAAGGAAAAGGAAATTTTATTTGTAAGATAGTAATCGGTGTAATAGAAAGCAAAATAAATTTATTGGGAATATTAATTGTAATTGGAGGTAGATTTATGTAATAACGTTAATGCAAACTAAATTAGCGCAATCCATACCAATGGAAACAAATTGCAATAAATGAAATTGAATATTACATTTTGTGGATTTTAGGTAATAGTTGGTATAAGGATCGAAATAAGGTAAATCCCTTAATTGGTTTTAAAACCTTAATTAAGGTGTTCAATTGATAGAAGTACACATTTAGAAAACGTAATATTTATTCAAATTAAGATGTAAATAGGCGTATATTAATTTCATGAAATAAAATTAGCGTATATGAAATTATAAATCCGGATTGATAAGTAACGAACTTATAAATGCAATTAAAAGCAAATAGGTGGCAATTAATATAAGTTGCTTGTTTATTTAATGTGTTAAATAAACGGGTAATTAGTTGCATAAATCTAAATTAACGGTTGTTAATGAAAATTTATGTAATAATCGGAAATAATGTTATTTTTATTTATAAAATGACAATTGGTTGAATAAAAGAAATGCAAAAAAATTAAGATGTGCCAATATATTGGAATTTAATGTATAACAATAGGATTAATTGTAAATAAATGAAATCTAACATTTAATTATTACGTTGTTGAAATTTAGATGAAATTTGGAGATATGTACGTAATAAAGTATGAATCCAATGTTAGTTTCATCTATTTGATACTAATAGGTTGAGTAATAGAATGTAAATTTAATTCAATGGAATTATTGAAAAATTTAATTTATAATATGTGAATTTAATAAAATTGTGATTTAACGTTGAAATTTATGATTGAATCAGCATTTAAGGGACATCTAACTTGTTTAAATTTTGGATAAATGATTAAGAATTATAAAATGATAAGATTTGTCAATTTTAGAATTGAAATTTAAAATTTGATTTTATTAAATAAAATTTTAATTTATTTAATTAATGTAAAAATAGCCATTTTGGCCACTGACTCGGATTTCGACGAAACCATTTTCGTCAGATCCGTAGTGGTGAATTATTGTAGGATTTCAAGTTTTGTAGCGATCGGACTTGTCGTTTGATCGTACGGACTCGAAATGCCTTGAAATTTATGAAATTGAAATCAATTTGAAAAATATTGATTTGAGCATAACTTCTTCATATGGAATTTGGACCAGAAACTTGTTCCATCACGTTTAAAATATTTAAAAATATCTATTTTGATATATGGGTTGACCCAATTTCATTCCGAAGTCGAAACGGGCTTTTTGGGCCACTTTGGCGTTAGCGCATAAATCTATCTTATCAATCCATTCAAATTTCAACCCTGCCTATATATATCCTGCTATAAACCCTAGCGGCCTCTGTTCCTTATTTCTATATGTTCTATTCACCTCCTCACTTCAATGGAAGACAAACCCTAATTCCGATTGCAATCCTAAGTCAAATCCAAAGTTGAAATTTCAAACTCCACAATATATTTCAAATTTTACATCAATTCGAAGCTCTCGAAGAGCGTAACTCAGATCTGCAATTCAATTTTTGATCTGGATCTCTATTCATCCAGAAATTGAAGGACTATTTTTGGCCATCCATTGCATCGAAATCAACTACAGCCGATCGACGAATCGATGGTGCAGTCGTGTAGAGAGGACGGAGTAGAGCGCATCGGTATGGTTCATCTTGCAAATCGACGGCCGGATCTACCGTAAAAATTCGATTAGGGTTAGGTTTTTCGAACGGCGGCTGCCGTCATTGCGAGTTCGACGAGGTTGATGGGTCGGTTCGGAGGTCGTGGGCGAGGCGGAAGGTGGTCGCGGCATGTTAAGGGGGCTAGCCACGGTGGCTAGCGACAACTTGGAGGCACGATTCTCAGTCAACGATCAAGCGCGTGCGTACGGTGATGGGTAGGGTTCGTAATACTGAAGGTGACGTGTACGTAATCAATATTCTATTCATTTTATTTTGAATTGTTCAAATTGTTTAACTTCTAACACATATAACTTTCACATATGTGGTCCAATTCGTGCACGGTTTCTTTTGTTAGGATCGTATCTGAATTTCGGACATTTTTGGCGCTGGTTTGGAAGAATTTGAAGACTGTTCAATTTTTGGGTTTAAATTGGATTTGAATTCAATTTAAATTCAAAAGGTGAGTGTTTAAACCCACTCACCACTTCTAAAATTTCTTATGGTTGTTAAATTAATTTGTGGTGTGATTAGAATTTATTTATGGCTGTTTGGCATATTTTAATCATCATCTCAGTTAAGTTGCATTTATTTAATTAAACTGTTATTTAATTTTTCATTACATATAAACTGCCAGTTAAATTTTTATTTATTTATTTTTGCATATAAACTGCTAGTTAAACAGTTATTTAAATTATTTTTTGAATATAAACTGCTAGTAAATACCTATTGTTTAGTATCCATTCTATATTGATGCTATGATTTGAATTGGATGATGATGGTGAAAAATGATGGATGGTTGATATTGGATGAATTGATGCTGTATATTTTTATGAACTGTAAGTTATTATGCATTTTCATTTCATTCGGGATTGCGGTTTGAAATGATAGACAACCGTAAAATTTTATTTTAAATTACGAATTGAAATGATAAATATCTGTATCACTTGACCATATGATAGAAAACTTTAAACAAACACCGCGGTCTATATATAAAAATATTTTGAAATGATTTTCTATGGTTTTGTAAAAAATATATATATGGTTTTATGAGATATTGATTCGGATATTTGATAAAGGTTATTTTATATATAGTTAAATTCTCGGCTTTAAGCTATGTGTAAATTGTTTAAAATATGAGTAGTGATAAAGTTGACTTTTTTTAAATATACTTAAACTATATTTTAATATAGAGTTTATATTGATTTTTATAAATCAAAGTTGAGAAGATAGTTTTGAAATTGATTTGAGATTTTTCTTGTTTAAGATCTTAATGAAATTGAGATTTTAAAAGAATATGTTTTATAACTTAATCCCGGTTTAAGAAGATTTAAGTGAATAAATGGAGGAATATTCAGTTATTGAAATTTGAAGTTTTATTTAAAGAATATTGGATTTAGTAAGAAAATATTTCAAAACTAAATAATAGTAAAAGTGAATTTGGTATATATATTAATTATAAAATTTAGTTTTGAAATATTGAATAATTAAGCTTTGAAATATATAGAAATTGAAATGGTTAAATTGGGGATGTAAATCTGTATTTGTAATTGATTTGTGAAGGTGAAGAAACTATTTTATTTATGAAGTAATTTAAAATTTAAACCATTTAAGTGGTGTAGTTATATTTCAAAGTTATGAAATTTAAAGTTTATGGTTGAAAGGCTATATTTCAAGTGTTTGGTTTCGAAATATTATAATTTGAAAATGTTATGGGTTTAGAAAAGGATATATTTGAAAATGATATCATATTGATTTGGTTTTAAAATAGAAATGATATCGTATTTATACGGTTATGAAATGGATATTATATTCTGGTTTTGAAGTATAATCATTATAAAATGACCGCGGTGTTATAATAACGTTTGGTTGTTGAAGAGACCGGGATCAGAAATTGTCATACTCTCTCCCAACTCCGAAAACCACTTTAACAACCGTGTACGCGGTGGAGATGCCAGAATGAAGTAGGATGGTGGCGGCGTTTCCTTTAAGGTAAATACGTGGACCCGACTCCCGTGAGTTGGCATAAGGTGGCTAATATAGGAGCAATTGACGGGTTAAGAAGGTAGCACCTTTTATCGGACACATCCCTTCGATATTATACTCTGACTTTTGGATTTATTCGGTGGCAACTTTTGATTTCTTTGATTTGGGGGTGTGGCTCGAGGTGGGCGGTAGCTGCGGCTATGCGTTACCACCGATCCGGAAGCGTAATTGGTATATCTACCGTGGCATTGCCTAGTTGTGCCGTGTCACCTACCCTAGCGCGCCTTGTACGAGTTTGATTTGTGTCGTACCTATGGAGTATCTTCTCGTAGTCTCCCGATCAGGAGATATGCAGGTACTGTATAGACTATTGGCACTATTACGTGTTAAGGGCTATATGGGTAACCCCTTAACTCTATTTTAAAGTAAGTTTATTTTACTAATAGACATTATTATAATAGCGAAATATTACTACATAGTAGATAGTTTAACGGATTATTAGGAGATGTGAATCCCAAACATCTCTTAAGTTACTACACTCACGTTAGACACTGGATATGAGATGTCAAATCCCGTAAACATCTCTGGCGCCGTTTCACTCATATTATTTATGATTGATTTAACTTACATAAGATCTTTTAGTTCTGACTTTAGTGTTTTGTCTTTTCAATTCGCTCAGGTGAGCCTGAGCATTTCAGGATTCAGAAGACCGTACTCTGGAGGACGAAGACGAAGATTTATTATTATTTATAATACTATTCCACGACACCATTGTATTCCGCTGCATTATTAATATACTTTGGTATGTGTGACTTTGATATTTATTGTATAAGTAAAATCAAATATTAAAAAAAACAGCTTAATGAACTGTATATTTGATTATTATATTTTATCGTTCCGCTGGAAGATTCTATTTTGTTTTTCTCCTTTCTCTGCTTTGTCTTATTTACCCCATAGCAGTCCGCCCTTCCGTATGGTTTGAATTGGCACATGCGTCGATTTAAAGCATGTAGAAAAGGCGGGATGTTACATCTGGTATCAAAGCAAGGTTTAGCGATAAACCTTAGCTTTGTGGGGTCTGACTCTTTATTAATAGGGTACTAATGCCCTATGGGAGTCACTAAGCATATATATATGAGAGAGCGTATTTGTTAGTGTTATAAAAAGGTTTTAATATTGTGTTAATTTGTTTTGTTTTGTGTTTATAAATTCTGGTTGGTGCATGGGATGCCATGACATCGATAGGGATTTCTAAACACTTAATGGGACAGACCGACACAATATTTGTTTTGAATATAGATGAATGAAATAATTTTGCCTATTATATTTTCTATATATGAAATAAATTTTATAAATAAGATATATATATTTGGTTGAAATATATTGGTTGTTAGGTAATGAAATTTATAAATAATAGTTGAAATAAAATTGAAAATAAAATAAATGAAAGATTGGAAATTTAGAACTTAAGTTCCGGGCTTTGAAACTTTCTTTCGAAGGATTTTAAATATAATAATGATATTATTGGAAGTATTTTCTGATTTAGATATTTCAATAGGATTTAAAAGAATTGTTTAAAGAAGAATTTGAAAAGAAATAAGTTCTATACTCCCTTCTCTATCGCTGGAAAATAATTTCAGTGATGGCTGCCGCATCATCGACATTTATTTTCGAGTTTCGAAGTAGGAAGGCCACTGTAGTAGTTTTACTGCAGTTTTATTTTGATAAACAAATAGGAATTTTAATTGTTTTAAATATAATTGGATATATCTATGTTGTAAGTATATATTTATCTATTATTTTAAGATGGTTTTGGATGAAACCCGGTATTTAATTCTTAAGTTTCCATTAATTAATAGTTTCAATTGTTGTAGTGAATTGGAACGGAGGTAATTAATAATTGAAACCTATAAAGGAAATAAGAGATTTAATGCTAAGTTATAAATGAAACTATGAGAAAGTTGAAATTATAATGTATAAAGAAAATTATATAATTATTGAATAGTAAATTAATTAAAGGAAATGAGAAAACTTGTATAACTTTCAAGTACATTCTTAAAAAGCATATATATATATATATATATATATATAACTTACCAAATATTAAAAGTTGAAATGTTTAATAAGAATAGAATATTATGAAGTAAAAAAAAAATTGATGTTGTAGTTATTATAAACATAAGTATAATTGCAAATGTTACTATGAGTAATTATAATAGAAGATCAGGATTATAAATAAATGATTATAAACCTAAACAAATAAATTGAAATGCGGAATAAGATAAATCACTATATGAAAGAAATTAAATCAAACAAAAAATATTATGAAATGAAATAAATAAGAATGAATATAATCTATTTTCTGAAATTGTTGGTTGTTTGTTTGGATTATGGTAGTTTGGGCAAGCATACTTTAAATTTGTTTGGAAGGTATGAATAATCTATTTAGTTTTACCTAGACTGTTGAGTGAAAGGTACGCTTAGTAGTTTATTTTTCATTCCGTACAATTTAAAGTTTTGAACTCGAACAACTATTTGTTTTGTTTGATATGAATGAATGATTGATTTATGATGATTCTATGTGATGGTTATATGCCTGGTTGCAAGTGATTGTTGTTTGTATTGATTTGTTTGTTATTGATTGAAACAATGGTAAATATTTCATTTTATATAATGGTTAACCTTTTGGATTATATAAGTAAAATACATGTTATGGACGCAATTGCTACAGCTTTTGGTTTCGTAATTAAGCGTAATAGCCCGACAAATAGGTACGTTCTCGAATTTCGGTTTATAGCGTTATTATATTGTTTTCCCTTGTTGGGACATACTATTTTGAAAAATATATGCTGTATATTGTTATATTTGATATTATATTTTCTCCAGAGCCTCTCCGTACAAAGGAGACTCTGCCGAAATTTTCCGAAAATTTTGGACTTAGAAAATATTTTGAAAATGTTTTTCAAACTTTACAAATTTGAGTATAAAGGGATTTAATAGTTATAAATTGATATTTTATTTAAATTATTAAATTTTGTAAATTTATTTATGTACAAATCTAGTATTTTAAGTAAGATATATTGATTTCTTAATTCTTCTTTTCCCTTCTTTTTCCTTTTCGGGGATGAAAAGTTTTGAGTGGGGGAGAGTGTATGACCCGTAAAAATCGGTAGTTAAATTTCTTAATTTACGAAGATTTTGTTAACTTAATGTTGAAGGAAATAAAAATTTAGTGAATTATTAATGGAAATAATAACTTGGATAAGATTGGTAAGTTAATTTTAATAACTTGAATGTAACGGTATAAATGTAAGTTAATTGTTAATAACTTGGATGTAATTCCAAGTAGTGAAACAACGTAGATGTTAATTTTATTCTTATTGTAATAAAAGAATGTTACCAAAAAGAAATGATTAATTTGATTTAAAATCTTAATTAATGTGTGCATTAATTCATAATGGGATATAAAAGGTAAATTAATAATGTAAAATGTTGACTTACCAATAAAATAATGTATAATGAATGGAAATGGAATGAATTAGTGTATGAACTAATGGTAGCACTTGTGTAAGCTAATAAGTAAATTAAAACTTAACAAGTGCTATTTAAATTAATATTTAATAGGTAGAATGAAATGTCAATTAATGAATTTATTTAAAATTGTAAATTTATAATAACATATAGTACTTGGTTGGGAAGAATAAAGATAACTAAATATACTTTAATGATAAATAATATAATAACGGAAAGTGTGGGTGTAAATTAAAAAGGAAACAGAAAATTTATTTGTAAGACAGTAATTGGTGTAATAGAAAGCTAAATCAATTTATTGGGAATATTAACTGTAATTGGAGGTAGATTTATGTAATAACGTTAATGCAAACTAAATTAGCGCAATCCACATCAATGGAAACCAATTGCAATAATTGAAATTGAATATTACATTTTTTGGATTTTAGGTAATAGTTGGTATAAGGATGGAAATAAGGTAAATCCATTAATTGGTTTTAAAACCTTAATTAAGGTGTTCAATTGATAGAAGTATACATTTAGAAAACGTAATATTTATTCAAATTAAGATGTAAATAGGCGTATATTAATGTCATGAAATAAAATTAGCGTATATGAAACTATAAATCCGGATTGATAAGTAACGAACTTATAAATGCAATTAAAAGCAAATAGGTGGCAATTAATATAGGTTGCTTGTTTATTTAATGTGTTAAATAAATGGGTAATCAGTTGCATAAATCTAAATTAACGTTTGTTAATGAAAATTTATGTAATAATCAGAAATAATGTTAATTTTATTTATAAAATGACAATTGGTTGAATAAAAGAAATGCAAAAAAATTAAGTTGTGCCAATATATCGGAATTTAATGTATAACAATAGGATTAATTGTAAATAAATGAAATCTAACATTTAATTATTACATTATTGAAATTTAGATGAAACTAGGAGATATGTACGTAATAAAGTATGAATCCAATGTTAGTTTCATCTATTTGATACTAATAGGTTGAGTAATAGAATGAAAATTTAATTCAATGGAATTATTGAAAAATTTAATTTATAATCTCTGAATTTGATAAAATTGTAATTAACGCTGAAATTTATGATTGAATCAGCATTTAAGGGACATCTAACTTGTTTAAATTTTGGATAAATGATTAAGAATTATAAAATGATAAGATTTGTCAATTTTAGAATTGAAATTTAAAATTTGATTTTGTTAAATAAATTTTTAATTTATTTAATTAATGTAAAAATAGCCATTTTGGCCACTGACTCGGATTTCGACGAAACAAGTTTCATCGGATCAGTAACTGTGAATTATTGTAGGATTTCAAGTTTCGTAGCGATCGGACTTGTCATTTGATCGTACGGACTCGAAACGCCTTGAAATTTATGAAAATGAAATCAATTTGAAAAATATTGATTCGAGCATAACTTCTTCATACGATGGAATTTGGACTTGAAACTTATTCTACCATGTTTAAAATATTTAAAAACATATATTTTGATATATGGGTTGACCCTTATCATTCCGAAGTCGAAACGGGCTTTTTGGGCCACTTTGGCGTTATCGCGTAAATCTATCTTATTCATCCATTCAAATGTCAACCCTGCCTATATATGTCCTGCTATGTCAGGACCCGATTCTTCGACTCCCGAATATCGACATCAATACGTCCACTGTATCGAATGCCAATCAGTCGGATGCCGGAAACCGAACACTGAGGGTTTAAGAAAAAAAAAAGGTAGAAAAGAGAGAGAAAGATAGAAAGTGGAGGGAAAAGAAAATAGAAAATAGAACGGAATAGAAAACAACAGAACAATATCAAAATCTCACAATTCGCAGCGGAACAACATATAATAATAAATGAATAATCTTTAAACAAAGAACTATATCAGTTATTACATTACATCACATTTCATTTCATTACATTACATTACATTACATCATCATCAGAGTGTACAACAACAAACAGTGCAGCGGAAAAAGAAATACTATATACTAGTAATTACGCCATGCCATCCAGCTTGCCTCCAGCAACTCCAGAAATATCCTGATAAACCTAACTCTTAACTGCCCGTGTGGAAATTGGTGGGCACCCAGAGTTTAGGAAGGAAAACAATAAACTCCGAGTCAGTCATGTGACTGGTGTGAGAACTCAAAACAGTTTATTTATCTTTAAAATTAAAATAGAGGAATATTTTTAAAGTCAATCCGCAATGCTTTTAAAAATGAGACTACCATAAGGCCTCCCGCACACACACACAATGCAAACGCAGAATCGGAGGAGATTTTTCCTTATGATAGTTAAAGATGCTTGATACATATTAAAAAGAACATTTGATATTATTAATAGTGCATAGTGTAGAGAAAAATTCATTTCGAAAATAAAGATATAAATCTTAGCCAGCATAGACATTTCGAACTATGCCTACTATAGCTACCATCTAAACAGTGGTGACCACCATAAGTAAATGGCAGGTTCTACAACTAATACCGTACAAGGTTTCGTATTGGGAATTGGATTTCCAACGAATGATCAGGCCAAGGAACTTCCCATTGCCACATGAGAATGCCTCTGGATGGACGTCCCCGAGAACCAAACCGGATCTCTGCAAACACAAGGCCGGGTTACCCCTAACTGAGTAACAACTGACCGAGTATGCCATCCCCCGGTCCTTTGGGACCTTTCACCGAGTGCTCGTAATCAATTCACACAATCATAAAGTGTTTTCAACATGAGTAAGTATCTGGGCTCCATTCCATGATACCACCCTTTTCCAGAAGGAAATGCGCATACCCTAAAGGGCGCTACCCCTCATAAGCTTGCCGCATCTTTCCTGTTTTGACCATTCCGAGGTGTGAGGCTCGACGAAGTCACGTCCACAAAGCCACGCTTTATACAAAAGTCGTGCTTGGGTCAACAAATGATCATAGAAATGATCATCAAGATAGACGATCAAATAAATGATCCTATCACAAATGATCAACACAATGATCATTTCACAGCAACACTTAGCATGTCACATTACCAAATTGGGAATATATCGCTGATAACCTTCAACTACATAACCTCTGAGCTCGTACGTCTCAGAGAAGGGTGTTAAGCTAAGAGAATAAATTCTCCGCCACCAACAGAAATATTTTGGAAAGAAATCGGCTTTATATCTCAATTTGTAATGTCGGACATACAATCCATACAACTCTGTTCCGAGCTCGAACAGAACCGAAGGCACTTACAAAGAAGTCCTTGCAATCCGGATATTCACTAATCACGTCCGGACTTCCCATCACATAGGGAGTCTCTATACCGTAGCTACTCGGTGCAAAGACAATCGATGAGTTGTCCTTTCGCTTCAAAAATATCCGGTCTTCAACACCGGTCATCAATGCTATCCATTACGTCGTACCACTATTCGGAACGGGTAATCCGAATAACGAGCGCAATAATTTAAAAATAAGTGTAGCATTCAAATTCAAGCAAATCACAACAAATACCCACTCAAAGGTAAATATTGATAGTCGGTTATTGAACTATCAATGGATATGCCAACATCACCAGATTCCAAATAATTTTCCAAATTATTTATTTTCCAAAAATATCTTTACAAGATATATATTTTTTCAATACTTCAAAAATAAATCAATATTTATTTTTGAACCCATTTTCCAAATTTCATTTATAAATTCCATATTGAATTTACATCTTCAAAAAGGTAAATTCTCTAAACTTTTCATTTCATATTGGAAAAACATTTCCATACTTATTTATTTATAAGTAATTCACAAGTCTTTTTATTTTCTACACTTAGAAAATATTCAGTATACTCTAATCGAAATTAAGTATATATCTTTCATTCTTTAAGGAAATCATTCTCTTAACCATATTTATTTGGGCCAAAACGAATGTTGCGTAAAACATCGTTACGACAACCCAAAATCACTAGTATAGGGATTCGAAATTAAAATAGATATATAAATCCCAATACTATACAAAAAATTTCCTTTCGAAAATCATTTACTATAACAACAGTGTTATAGTCTACCATTTCCTTCTATTTCTCGAAAACGTCTATTTCAACAATGAATGTTGAAATCTATGGTTTCGATGGTTAATATATTTCAAAACATCTTTAGATCGTTTTAATTCTATTTAAAACATCACATCCAAAACATTTCTTTAACATATTATTCACTATTCAAAAACGTGAATATACTTGTTAACCAATTTCATCATTTCTATTGCTTTTATTTTAAAGGATTATTCACTGTCTAAAACGTGAATATAACTCCATTAATAAATTACAACAATTTACTTATCAAGATAAGTCGTTGTGGATTTATAAAACAACGTTTATAAATTTTATTTCTATTTATTTTATATCAACTTTCTTTAATAAATTTCCTTTATTAACCTATTCGATTTATAATTCAATTATATACCGAAAGTCCATATTATAAGTTAAATGCTTATAATTTATTTGTTTACAAAATCGTTCCTTTAAACTTCATAATTATAAATCTTATAACTTATAAGATTCATTTATTTATCCAAATCTATTCCTTAAATAACTTTATAAATTTTTATTTATAAAATTCCATTTATAACTTCACCGTTATAATCCTATAGATTTCATTCATTTATGAAATTCATTTACGATTCATTCTAACGCTTATAAAAGCTCGTTTTATAATTCCAATATTTTTAATTTATAAATATCAATTTATCAATCTTTTAATATAAATCAATTTATATTATTATTTCAGAACGTCTTCATAGTCCTTTATAATTTCATCATTTTTGATTTATAAAATAATTAGATTTTATAAATCCTATTTTTTTTTTACTTTTTATAATAAATTCAGAAATCCCAGTTTAAACTATTTTATAAAATCATTAATCCCATATTTTCAAAAATCAACTTTTAACTGTATTTCTCAAAAATCATAATTTTTATAACATTAAAATTATAACGTTTATTTATTTAAGATGGATCAATTCCAAAAATATTTTATAAACTTATACTTTCCAAAATCACTTTAGAAATCCCTTTAAAAATAAAAATCGTTATTTTTAAACTTCAAAATTGGATCCGATGATGCAACACATCAAATAGTCAATCACGACTTTCCAATATCATATATCGATATGATAAACAATCAAATATCACAATATCTAAATCAAATAAATATTTGTGAGGAATCCAGTTGGATCCCTCCAACCTGTTTCCCTGCATCCACAGATATTAGCACAATACCCATTCCACTTCGAGGTGGAATATCACGGTATATGGGATTTTATAAAATATTATCCGCTTAATAGGCGGCGCAATAGGGTCTCATCCGCTATACAATGCGGGAAATCAATCAACTGCAATATATACATATGCCAATATATATATATATATATATATATATATATATATATTGCTATATACTAATATAATACCAATTCCACTTCAAGGTGGAATATCGCGGTATATGGGTGTAATAAATAACCTCCGCTTACTAACGGCGTATAGGGTCTATTCACATCCAATATATATATATATATATATATATATATATATATATATATATATATATATATATATATAACAATCATCATTCAGGCATTCAATCAACACAACTAACAATTGTAAATCTAACTATTTAAAATTTTAAATAAATTCTTTTGAGTGAGAAGTTCTCACCTTAGCTTTTATTTTGCAATCCATTTCCAATCTTGACTCGATTTCCTTGATTTTTACCTTGTATAACAATTTTATACAATTCATTAATATTCGAACAGATCGAATAATAAATTTTCATTTTTTTGATTGTTTTAATTATTCAATGGTTTTGTTCTAAACCAGTTCCTTTAATAATTTTATTCAACTACAATTTAATTTTAAAACTAAATTTTCTTCTTAAATAGATTTAATTAACTTACCCTTAAATTAAATTTATCCAACTAATTATTTCAATCTCAAGTTAATGATTTTTATTTTAAACTAAAAATTAAAAATTTAAACTGATTTTCTTTAATTAAATTTGTTTAACTAAAGGTTAAAATTTTAAAACTAAATTCCTTTTTTCTATAATAATTTATTTAACTAAAATTTGACTTTCAAAACAATTTTAAAACAAACTATTAAACCAAAGTGTTTGCATAAATGTTTAGAAATATATTTTTTTGTTTCAATTAAATACTTTAGCAATTAAAAATTATTACATAAATTAACTAAACCAATTAATTACTAAAATAAATTGGAAAATTGTATTTTATCTTTATCTTCCATTTTCTTCAAACTGTATAAACTAAGAGATGATCTATATTCACTTTAAAAATCTAACTTCTTTTTTTTTATTTATTTTTATTTATTTATTTTTTTCAAAACAGAAGTTCTTTTTTGTTTTACTGCATACTTAAAAATATCCAAACTTTAAAGATTTCGATTATAAAACTTACTGCAATATCTATCTTTCAAATTTATATTGAATTAAATAAATTGTAAATACCTTACTGCTAATGAATGCCATCGCGAACCCTCCCGTGCTCGCTTCACCGCCTAACCCAGCTCCATCTCTCGAGCGCTTCGCCTTCCTCGAAGAAGTCGAAATCGACTTCGACCAAGCCTCGTACACGAGCTGCTTCGACTCTTCGTGGCGCCGCTTCTCCACCGCCACCGAAACCACGGCCTCACGCGAGCGTGCGTGCCTTGTCGTCGCAGCCACCTCGCTCAATCGCGACTCCACCACTGAATCGCGCGCGCCGCCTTCACCTCGGCCTACGCGCGCGTGCGCTGCCCCCTCCAGCGAGCGCCGCGGCCACTGATTTTGTGTTTTTTTTCGTGCTTTTGAAGAATGAATTGGAGATGGAATTTTATTTTGGGATTGAAGAAGGCTTCGGCCCTGATTAATTTTTGAACGAGATTAAGGGGCTTCGGCCATTAAAATTTTAACGAAGATTTTTTTTTTCCTTTCTCTTTGATTTCTGGCATCGGCCATTAGATTTTGAAATAAATATAAGGAAATTCGGCCATGCTTGCACGATCTTTACGCGATCGAAGGCGTGATTGTAGTCGTAATTTTAGGAAATAACGTGATGTCGTTGACCAAATTTAAAATTTAAATTTAAATTGAATCCAATTCAATTGCAATGCGTTTACTCACCGTGTGCTCACATACCAACTCCGAAAAATACAAAATTTGAAATCCGAGAATAATTAAATATTACGGACCCAATGAAACCGGTTTCGTCGAATTCCGAGACTGTGCCTCGGACGGCTATTTTTAAATATCGATTCAAACGATATATTTTCAAAACTGAACAAAACAGTTTCAAATTAAATTCTGAAGCTTCGATTATCTTCAGTATTATCAATATGAATTTTACAAGCCTTTGAAATATTTTAAATCAGCTTAAAATTGAAGATTCAAATTATTATTCAACTTTCAATAGATTAAATTCTATAATTTAATCGCTAAATTCATTCTGATAATTTGAAATTCAATTCAAACCATCATTCAAATATTTAAAATTAATTAAATATTTTCAATTTAAATTGTTCAAAATTCTGGGTCGTTACAATCTTCCCCCCATAAAAGAATTTCGTCCCGAAATTACAAGTTAAGAACAATGCCCTTATCCTGTCTATTATTTTTCACAATCCAAATAGTTTTATCAACTTACTAGCCTAAATCTTTTATTAAAGATCCACTATCATTTCAACTAGCTTTCCAACTTCAATTATAGGTTTCAAACAACATTGGTTTACTAACAATTTAAATTTAAATTCAAATTCAAATTTTAAACTTTCAAAATTTTCTCAAAAATTTTCTAACACCCTAAATTTTCAAAAAATTTCGCTAGCGTCTCCTTTGCGCGGCTAGCTCGGTACGACTACAAAATGGCACCACGGCCCCTCAGAATCAAAAAGAAAAGAGAAAGCCAAGTGGCTGGAGAAGAAAATCATCAAATTTCATACTGAAATTCAAATACGTACCTTTTTGTCGAGCAATTTAAATTATCTTCAAAATCAAAATCCAATTCCTTTATACACCTGTATATCCTGCTAGTCATAATATCCAATTCCAACATACAAACCATTTTGCCAATTCTATTACAAAATTTTCAACATATGCTTCTTATACAGTTTTACTTCACTATTGAAGTTACATATTTATTTTCATTCAATTTTACTTCAATTTCAATTCACAATTTAAATTTCATTCGAATTTAATTCACAATTCTAAATATTGAATTCTAACGATTAACTTTCATTTGCTAATTCATTTCAATTAGTACATTCACTTATTCATTTCAAATTTCAATTTCCATATTCAATTCATCTCGAATTTACTTAATTACTAACAAAGGGAATTTCAATTTATTTCTTTTACTTACTGGAATTTATATACAAATTCAAATTTATCTTCAAATTTAGCTCACAACTAAACTTTAATTTAACCAATTCAAATTCCAATTCATTAGTCCATGAATTTATAATTTATCAAGTTAGTTTACTTGAATTCAATCCATTTTATTTCTTATTTAATTCCATATACTAATGATAATAATTTAATATTATTACTTCCTAACAATCATGCAACCATATACTATAATAATTCATAGAAAATCATTTCTTTTCTATTAAAAAATAGTTTTGGGCAAAATTATCTTATTCACCCGATTCAAAAACACTTTTATATTCACTAACAAATACGCGCTCATATCTATTATTACACTCAAACTCATTCTAGAGTACTGCTGACTCTATCTCTAATGAATAACACCCAACAGAACCATGGTTGTCGCTTAACCATAAGCTTTGATACCACATTGTCAGGATCCGATTCTTTGACTCCCGAATATCGACATCAATACGTCCACTGTATCGAATGCCAATCAGTCGGATGCCGGAAAACCGAACACTGAGGGTTTAAGAAAAAAAAGAAGGTAGAAAAGAGAGAGAAAGATAGAAAATGGAGGGAAAAGAAAATAGAAAATAGAACGGAATAGAAAACAACAGAACAATAACAGAATCTCACAATTCGCAGCGGAACAACATATAATAATAAATGAATAATCTTTAAACAAAGAACTATATCAGTTATTACATTACATCACATTTCATTTCATTACATTACATTACATCATCATAAGAGTGTACAACAACAAACAGTGCATCGGAAAAAGAAATACTATACACTAGTAATTACGCCATGCCATCCATCTTGCCTCCAGCAACTCCAGAAATATCCTGATAAACCTAACTCTTAACTGCCCGTGTGGAAATTGGTGGGAACCCAGAGTTTAGGAAGGAAAACAATAAACTCCGAGTCAGTCACGTCACTGGTGTGAGAACTCAAAGCAGTTTATTTATCTTTAAAATTAAAATAGAGGAATATTTTTAAAGTCAATCCGCAATGCTTTTAAAAATGAGACTACCATAAGGCCTCCCGCACACACACACAATGCAAACGCAGAATCGGAGGAGATTTCTCCTTATGATAGTCAAAGATGCTTGATACGTATTAAAAAGAACGTTTGATATTATTACTAGTGCATAGTGTAGAGAAAAATTCATTTCGAAAATAAAGATATAAATCTTAGCCAGCATAGACATTTCGAACTATGCCTACTATAGCTACCATCTAAGCAGTGGTGACCACCATAAGTAAATGGCAGGTTCTACAACTAATACCGTACAAGGTTTCGTATTGGGAATTGGATTTCCAACGAATGATCAGGCCAAGGAACTTCCCATTGCCACATGAGAATGCCTCTGGATGGACGTCCCCGAGAACCAAACCGGATCTCTGCCAACACAAGGCCGGGTTACCCCTAACTGAGTAACAACTCACCGAGTATGCCATCCCCCGGTCCTTTGGGACCTTTCACCGAGCGCTCGTAATCAATTCACACAATCATAAAGTGTTTTCAACATGAGTAAGTAGCTGGGCTCCATACCATGATACCACCCTTTTCCAGAAGGAAATGCACATGCCCTAAAGGGCGCTACCCCTCATAACCATGCCGCATCTTTCCTGTTTTGACCATTCCGGGGTGTGAGGCTCGACGAAGTCACGTCCACAAAGCCACGCTTTATACAAAAGTCATGCTTGGGTCAACAAATGATCATAGAAATGATCATCAAGATAGACGATCAAATAAATGATCCTATCACAAATGATCAACACAATGATCATTTCACAGCAACACTCAGCATGTCACATTACCAAATTGGGAATATATCGCTGATAACCTTCAACTACATAACCTCTGAGCTCGTACGTCTCAGAGAAGGGTGTTAAGCTAAGAGAATAAATTCTCCGCCACCAACAGAAATATATTTGAAAGAAATCGGCTTTATATCTCAATTTGTAATGTCGGACGTACAATCCATACAAGTCTGTTCCGGGCTCGAACAGAACCGAAGGCACTTACAAAGAAGTCCTTGCAATCCGGATATTCACTAATCACGTCCGGACTTCCCATCACATAGGGAGTCTCTATACCGTAGCTACTCGGTGCAAAGACAATCGATGAGTTGTCCTTTCGCTTTCACAAATATCCGGTCTTCAACACCGGTCATCAATGCTATCCATTACGTCGTATCACTATTCGGAATGGGTAATCCGAATAACGAGCGCAATAATTTAAAAATAAGTATAGCATTCAAATTCAAGCAAATCACAACAAATACCCACTCAAAGGTAAATATTGATAGTCGGTTATTGAACTATCAATGGAGATGCCAACATCACCAGATTCCAAATAATTTTCCAAATTATTTATTTTCCAAAAATATCTTTACAAGATATATATATTTTCAATACTTCAAAAATAAATCAATATTTATTTTTGAACCCATTTTCCAAATTTCATTTATAAATTCCATATTGAATTTACATCTTCAAAAAGATAAATTCTCTAAACTTTTCATTTCACATTGGAAAAACATTTCCATACTTATTTATTTATAAGTAATTCACAAGTCTTTTTATTTTCTACACTTAGAAAATATTCAATATACTCTAATCGAAATTAAGTATATATCTTTCATTCTTTAAGGAAATCATTCTCTTAACCATATTTATTTGGGCCAAAACGAATGTTGCGTAAAACATCGTTACGACAACCCAAAATCACTAGTATAGGGATTCGAAATTAAAATAGATATATAAATCCCAATACTATACAAAACATTTCCTTTCGAAAATCATTTACTATAACAACAGTGTTATAGTCTACCATTTCCTTCTATTTCTCGAAAACGTCTATTTCAACAATGAATGTTGAAATCTATGGTTTCGATGGTTAATATATTTTAAAACATCTTTAGATCGTTTTAATTCTATTTAAAACATCACATCCAAAACATTTCTTTAACATATTATTCACTATTCAAAAACGTGAATATACTTGTTAACCAATTTCATCATTTCTATTGCTTTTATTTTAAAGGATTATTCACTGTCTAAAACGTGAATATAACTCCATTAATAAATTACAACAATTTACTTATCAAGATAAGTCATTGCGGATTTATAAAACAACGTTTATAAATTTTATTTCTATTTATTTTATATCAACTATCTTTAATAAATTTCCTTTATTAACCTATTCGATTTATAATTCAATTATATACCGAAAGTCCATATTATAAGTTAAATGCTTATAATTTATTTGTTTACAAAATCGTTCCTTTAAACTTCATAATTATAAATCTTATAACTTATAAGATTCATTTATTTATCCAAATCTATTCCTTAAATAACTTTATAAATTTTTATTTATAAAATTCCATTTATAACTTCACCGTTATAATCCTATAGATTTCATTCATTTATGAAATTCATTTACGATTCATTCTAACACTTATAAAAGCTCATTTTATAATTCCAATATTTTTAATTTATAAATATCAATTTATCAATCTTTTAATATAAATCAATTTATATTATTATTTCAGAACGTCTTCAAAGTCCTTTATAATTTCATCATTTTTGATTTATAAAATAATTAGATTTTATAAATCCTATTTTTTTTTACTTTTTATAATAAATTCAGAAATCCCAGTTTAAACTATTTTATAAAATCATTAATCCCATATTTTCAAAAATCAACTTTTAACTGTATTTCTCAAAAATCATAATTTTTATAACATTAAAATTATAACGTTTATTTATTTAAGATGGATCAATTCCAAAAATATTTTATAAACTTATACTTTCCAAAATCACTTTAGAAATCCCTTTAAAAATAAAAATCGTTGTTTTTAAACTTCAAAATTGGATCTGATGATGCAACACATCAAATAGTCAATCACGACTTTCCAATATCATATATCGATATGATAAACAATCAAATATCACAATATCTAAATCAAATAAATATTTGTGAGGAATCCAGTTGGATCCCTCCAACCTGTTTCCCTGCATCCACAGACATTAGCACAATACCCATTCCACTTCGAGGTGGAATATCACGGTATATGGGATTTTATAAAATATTATCCGCTTAATAGGCGGCGCAATAGGGTCTCATCCGCTATACAATGCGGGAAATCAATCAACTGCAATATATACATATGCCAATATATATATATTGCTATATACTAATATAATACCAATTCTACTTCAAGGTGGAATATCGACCTCCTCTTACTAACGGCGTATAGGCTCTATTCACATCCAATATATATATATATATATATATATATATATATATATATATATATAACAATCATCATTCAAGCATTCAATCAACACAACTAACAATTTTAAATCTAACTATTTAAAATTTTAAATAAATCCTTTTGAGTGAGAAGTTCTCACCTTAGCTTTTATTTTGCAATCCATTTCCCATCTTGACTCGATTTCCTTGATTTTTACCTTGTATAACAATTTTATACAATTCATTAATATTCGAACAGATCGAATAATAAATTTTCATTTTTTTTATTGTTTTAATTATTCAATGGTTTTGTTCTAAACCAATTCCTTTAATAATTTTATTCAACTACAATTTAATTTTAAAACTAAATTTTCTTCTTAAATAGATTTAATTAACTTACCCTTAAATTAAATTTATCCAACTAATTATTTCAATCTCAAGTTAATGATTTTTATTTTAAACTAAAAATTAAAAATTCAAACTGATTTTCTTTAATTAAATTTGTTTAACTAAAGGTTAAAATTTTAAAACTAAATTCCTTTTTTCTATAATAATTTATTTAACTAAAATTTGACTTTCAAAACAATTTTAAAACAAACTATTAAACCAAAATGTTTACATAAATGTTTAAAAATATTTTTTTTTGTTTCAATTAAATACTTTAGCAATTAAAAATTATTACATAAATTAACTAAACCAATTAATTACTAAAATAAATTGGAAAATTGTATTTTATCTTTATCTTCCATTTTCTTCAAACTGTATAAACTAAGAGATGATCTATATTCACTTTAAAAATCTAACTTCTTTTTATTTATTTATTTTTATTTATTTATTTTTTTCGAAACAGAAGTTCTTTTTTGTTTTACTGCATACTTAAAAATATCCAAACTTTAAAGATTTCGATTATAAAACTTACTGCAATATCTATCTTTCAAATTTATATTGAATTAAATAAATTGTAAATACCTTACTGCTAATGAATGCCATCGCGAACCCTCCCGTGCTCGCTTCACCGCCTAACCCAGCTCCATCTCTCGAGCGCTTCGCCTTCCTCGAAGAAGTCGAAATCGACTTCGACCAAGCCTCGTACACGAGCTGCTTCGACTCTTCGTGGCGCCGCTTCTCCACCGCCACCGAAACCACGGCCTCACGCGAGCGTGTGCGCCTTGTCGTCGCAGCCACCTCGCTCAATCGCGACTCCACCACTGAATCAAGCGCGCCGCCTTCACCTCGGCTTACGCGCGCGTGCGCTGCCCCCTCCAGCGAGCGCCGCGGCCATTGATTTTGTGTTTTTTTTTCTCGTGCTTTTGAAGAATGAATTGGAGATGGAATTTGATTTTGGGATTGAAGAAGGCTTCGGCCCTGATTAATTTTTGAACGAGATTAAGGGGCTTCGACCATTAAAATTTTAACGAAGATTTTTTTTCTTTCTCTTTGATTTCTGGCATCGGCCATTTGATTTTGAAATAAATATAGGGAAACGCGGCCATGCTTGCACGATCTTTACGCGATCGAAGGCGTGATTGTAGTCGTAATTTTAGGAAATAACGTGATGTCGTTGACCAAATTTAAATTTTAAATTTAAATTGAATCTGATTTAATTGCAACGCGTTTACTCACCGTGTGCTCACATACCAAATCCGAAAAATACGAAATTTGAAATCCGAGAATAATTAAATATTACGGACCCAATGAAACTGGTTTCGTCGAATTCCGAGACTGTGCCTCGGATGGCTATTTTTAAATATCGATTCAAACGATATATTTTCAAAACTGAACAAAACAGTTTCAAATTAAATTCTGAAGCTTCGATTATCTTCAGTATTATCAATATGAATTTTACAAGCCTTTGAAATATTTTAAATCAGCTTAAAATTGAAGATCCAAATTATTATTCAACTTTCAATAGATTAAATTCTATAATTTAATCGCTAAATTCATTCTGATAATTTGAAATTCAATTCAAACCATCATTCAAATATTTAAAATTAATTAAATATTTTCAATTTAAATTGTTCAAAATTCTGGGTCGTTACATGCTACAAAACCTAGAAGCCTCGGTTCCTTATTTCTATACGTTTTATTCACCTCCTCACTTCAATGGCAGACAAACCCTAATTCTGATTGCAATCCCAAATCAAATCTAAAGCTGAAATTTCAAACTCTATAATATATGCCAAATTTTATATCAATATGAAGCTCTCGAAGAGCGTAACTCAGCTATGCAATTCAATTTTCGTTCTGGATCTCTGTTCATCCATAAATTGAAGAACTATTTTCGGCTATCCATTGCGTCGAAATCAACTACAGCTGATCGACGAATCGATGGTGCGGTCGTGTAGAGAGGACGGAGTAGAGCACATCGGTATGGTTCATCTTGCAAATCGACGGCTAGATCTACCGTAAAAATTCGATTAGGGTTAGGTTTTTCGAACGGAGGCTGCCGTCATTGCGAGTTCGACGAGGATGATGGGTCGGTTCGGAGGTCGTGGGCGAGGCGGAAGGCGGTCGCGGCATGTTAGGTGGGTCGCCGTGGTGGCTAGCGACAGCTTGGAGGCACGATTCTTGGTCAACGATCGAGCGTGTGCGTACGGTGATGGGTATGTTTCGTGATACTGAAGGTGACATGTACGTAATCAATATTTTATTCATTTTATTTTGAATTGTTCAAATTGTTTAACTTCTAACACATGTAACTTTTCACATACGTGGTCCAATTCGCACGCGGTTTCTTCTGTTAGGATCGTATCTGAATTCCGGACATTTCTGCACGGTTTGGATGAATTTAGAGACTGTTCAATTTTGGGTTTAAATTGGATTTGAATTTAATTTAAATTCAAAAGGTGAGTGTTTTAACCCACTGACAACTTCTAAAATTTCTTATGTTTGTTAAATTAATTTATGGTGTGATTAGAATTTATTTATGACTGTTTGGCATATTTTAATCATCATCTCAGTTAAGTTGCATTTATTTAATTAAATTGTTATTTAATTTTTCATTGCATATAAACTGCCAGTTAAATTGTTATTTATTTATTTTTGCATATAAACTGAGACGACCCGACTTTTTCTCACCAGAAAAGTCGTATCACCATGAAGAAAGAAAGGGATAGAAAAGTGAAAAGAAAGAGAAGAAAGAAGAACACAACATCAGAATCTCAACAGCGGAACAAATAAATTGTATTAATAACATAAAATATTACATAGTTTACAATCACTATCATAGTACACAGATATACAACACATACTAGACAATTATAAACACCTGTCTAGTATTCACAATATAATACAACTCAGAGACAACACAGAACACACAACGGAATACTATATATCTAAAGCAGAAGCCTCCTGCTCCATTTGCTCCTCCATAATTCGTCAAAAGCTAACCTGAATCCCTTGGCTACTCGTAAAAATTTGAGTACCCAAGAGTTTAAGAAAACAAAAGATAAACTCTGGGTCAGACATGGGTCTGGTGTGAGTAACAGGTTAAAGTTGCTTAACTTTAAAAATCTTTTGAAAAGAAAAGGTATCACGTAAGACTTCCCATACATAAACGTGGAAAAGTTTTTACCTTACGCTAACCAAAACATTTGATAGGAAATCCAGTGATATTATAATAGGGTCTAGGGTTTTCAAATAAATAAGAAATAGCCGAAATTGTTACATTTATTAAATTCCAGCTACTAGCCACAAAAGTGGGTAATACAATCAAAACCGTTGGCACTTATTGGATTGTGGATTCCATACAATGGCAGGGCTACTGGGGTATCGCCCGTCACAGTACGTGGCCTAGATCAACGTGCCGAGGAGCCACCCTAACTCCCCTGCAACACAAGACTGGAACCATCCCTTACTGGACAGTCCCGAACAAGACAACCCCGCAGTTGGTGTACATCCAACTGCCCACACAGCCGAAATAAAAAGGGACCTCTAGACAGGGATCAATCTTGCTCTCCAGTGGGAGCTACCCACGAAGCCTTGCTGCACCTCCCTTGTTTTAGCCATTCCCGGTTGATGAGGCTTGAGGCTACGATTATCTTTAGAGGACACATTATCTTAGAATGCTCATCGTCCACCTGACGATGTTCTGAAAGCATTCAATCCATACAAGTTCGTTCCGGGTTCGAACGAAACCGAAGGCATTATCTCGTTACACTCATTTTGGAATCACCCTCAGAGTTAACAACGATAACCCTTGCACTCTAAATCTATATCTCGAATCTATAAGTACTATTCCGTCAAACTCATTACGAAATCACCCATAGAGTTATACTGACGTATAGCCCTTACACCTCGATTCTTCACTTGCTCCACTTAGATTCACGACCTAACGTTAATTTGGATCGATGTGGTTTTCGGATATCCGAATATGGAAACCCGATCCCGGTCTAATCGAAATACAAAGCGTGTCTTTTAAGGCCAAGTTGTTTTAAAGGTTTAAAATAAATTTAATTATCTATATATACAAATAGACAAATTATAGATTCACAACAGATAATCAACATTATCATCATATCAGATAAACCATATTATCTCTATCCAAAAAGATAATCTATATCAACATCACAATGCAACCAATGCATCCAAATCATTCAACATAATCTATCTCATACCTGAGATTCAAACCAATCAAGGCAAACAACACTAACCAACCATATAAGCAATGATTAACCACACCCAAATATAATTAATTTAAAATGAATTAAATTAATTACATCATTCTATTAATTTAAAGTAAATTAAATTAATTACTTCACCAATATCAACTTGCTCATATCACTATTGATAATTTATCAATCACTTAATTAATCATTATCCAATGATTCATTTTAATTAATCATCCCTGATTAATTAACCCTTAATTACATTCAAGTAATTATTTACTAATTAATTTCTCAAATTAATTATATTTAACCAAATACAGTAATTAACCTTTAATTACATCATTAATTAATTAACTATAATTAGTTACATTAATCCTTAATTAATTACATAAATTAATTTCCTTTAATCACTTATTATTGATTAATTAATCTTAATTAATCAATCTTAATTACATCATTAATTATATTAATTAATGATCTCTAATTTCATTTTATTTAATTACTTTATTTAAATTAATTACTTTAAGTAATTAATCTTAATTTAAAGCAGAACTGTTAATCACCCTTGATTAACCTCCTCCAGTAATCAACTACCATTAATTACTTCACCAAATAAATTAATTACTCATTGATTAATTATCTCTAAGTAATCCTTTGATTAATTTACAAAGTAATTATATTTAAATAGCTCAATATCAAATCACTTCCAATTAATTACATACAGTAATTACCCATTAATTACTTCTTTAAGTAATTCCTCTTCATTAAATTACATTAAGTAATTATCCTTCACAAATCATCAAATGATTAATTTTAAATTAATTAAAATGAATTAATTAACTTAAACTAATCAAATTAACTCAATTAATTGCAATAGGTAATTAATTCCTTAATTACTTCCATAAGTAATTATACTTAATAACTTACACAAATGATTATCTTTAAATTAATTAATCTAATTAATAATTTAAATTAATCACATTAATTAATTATTAAATAATCTTTAGTTAATGTCCTACATTAACTATTAACAACTCATTAATTATTTTCTAAAATAATTAACTTATTTTAAATCATTAATAATTACAATTTAATTAATCATTTATAACCATTAATTAACCCCTAATTAATTAAATAATTAAGTGTTAATTAAACTTAATTAAATCCATTATTACCTGATTAATTAATTATTAATCCTTAATTAAAAACTAATTTTATTTAATTAATTATTCTTAATTACAAGTTAATTACTTTAAAATTAATTAATCTTAAACCTTTATGATTAAACCTTAATTACTTTAAGTAATTATTTATTTTATTATTTTATTAAATAAATAAATTATTCATTTAATTACTCTAATAATTAAATGAAATACAAAAATTTTTATTAACTTTAACAAGTTTTAAAAATCAATCTAAAACCTTTAATTGATAATAATACTTTTATTATAAAGGAAATTTTACAAAAGTTAAAACAAATTTCTTTCAAAATTAAAACCATTTAAATTATCACATTATCATTCAAATTTGGTTTAAACACTTAAATTTATAAAATTTAAATTTATTTTTAAACCAAAGATTCAAATCCAAATTTGAATCAAATTTAAACTTGGTTTTACATTACTTTATATTTCAATTTCAATTTCAATTTCAATTTAAATTCTTTAAAAACATTCTTAAACAATAAACTTCTTTTAAAGTTAAAACAAGTTTAAGTTTAAAATCTTATTTATTTCCAGTCATGATTCAAACCAAAACTTGAATTCACCAATTAAAGTTAGATTTAAAACTTAATTAAATTCTTTACTTAGTATTTTGAAATTCAGTTTAAAATTTGAAACAAGACAAATTCTAAACTGCAACAAATTAGCTCGAACAACTCGAAATCACTCGAGTAACTCGAGAATCATCATTTTTTCAATTTGTTAATTAAGAAACAACTCAGGTTTTCACAAACCTGAAACAATAACCCATCCGAGCCTACTTGATGTCTGCTCCGAGTCAACCATCCCAAAGCTTCGAGTCCAACGTTCAGGTACTTCGAGCAAAACATAATACTACCCGTCACAAACGCGAGATCCCACCTCCCCAAATCAGCAGACACGCCATTAACCTCGTGCATCTGCATCACCGCCGCCCTCACTTCCAATCACTCGCGACCCCTTACGCAAGTCGGCGACCGTCAATCAAACCTATTCCGACCCTCCAAAGAACTGCAGAACCTCTGAATCGATTTTAAGCACTCGAGCTCGAAAAACTGTAACAATGTCAAATCTGGAAGTTTGCCTCAAACTCCAAATTGCGGCTACCAGCGATCTTGACCTTCCATCATCACCTTCGACAAGAAACACACCATCAATCACCTTATTTTGAGTGAACTCGATTCACCATAGAAGTTGAGAGGAACAAATTTCCCAAACATCAGCAAACTAGGGTTAAATATTACAAAACTAAATCATCACTGCCTCACTGCATTATTCCATCTTCCAATAATTTTCCTTGAATCCTCGTTCACCCATCCATCACCAGAAAAGATACTGGCCACTCCAATCACCTAGGTTGTCAATTTCAACCCAAAACATGTTTTCTGGATAAAGCAGTAATGCTCAACCATTTCCAAACTAAAAATCCTAATTTTAGTTTTAAAATTCAAGTTCTGAATAATGTAATTAGTTTATCAACTTTAACCAATGAATCTAGAAAATCAAATCCTTATTTATATTCAATGTTCTCTGTTGTATTTGTATTTCAAAGGCACTACAGACTTTTTTTTTCTTTTTTTTTATAAAAATTTAAACTTTAAACTCATATTACAATACCATATTGATTGAATGTTAAAGCTTTACACAAATTAAATCAAAAGGAATGGAGATTTTAGAAATTCATGAACCTGGGAATTTATGCACAGCAAAAATAATCACACAGCAACTTGCACAACTACAAACATTCATCTATATATATCAGAAAATTGCATGCAAACATAATTATTTCCAGAGTAAATAAGCAACTAAATTATACTTAAGTTTATTCAATAAAATGTTACTCACCTGGTATAGGAGCAGAGCACATGTTTGACAAGCTTTAGATTTCATCTGTTTTGCTTATGAAATTTTTGAATTTCAGATTGTCTTTTAAACTTGAAATGCTTTGCCTGATTCACTAAATGCTAACAGATAAGAGAATGCAAGCATGTAGTGATCTGCTATCGCATGCAGATCTTGGTAATGCTTCAAAACAGAGAAGAGGGAAGGCTGCAGGTTTGTACTTTTTTTAGAGACAGGAAAGAATTACATTCTTCCACAAATGTTGCCAGCATGTTGTTTCCAGGAAGAACATGTATGCAAGATTGGATGTTGTTTCAAAACAAAAGAAGAGGGGAACTGCAGGTCTTATACATTTGCAGAATTGATTGCAAATTTATCTGCATTTCAGGTTGATGAAATTGAAGGTTGCAGGTTTGAGGATTTTCAAATGATTTGCATTTTAGTTTGGAAGTTGAATTCAGATAGTTTAGAGGGAAGATTACAGATTTTGTTGAACAAAGTTTCTGGTTTTTGAAATGTAGATAAATTCAGATTTTAGAATCTGAATTTTTTTTCTTAAGTTTGAAGAATAATAGAAAAAAGAAAAATGGGGTAAAGAAGAAATGTTTATATAAACAAAATCTTTTGATTTAAATAAAAATAAAGAAAAAGAAATTTAAATGAGACACTTGTCTCTATTCTTTACATTTGTCACCATAGTTTATTTTATAACTAACACATGTTAATAAGATGTCTTAAGAGGCCTACACATGTATTTTAAGTATTTAAATTTTAATTCTAAATTGTTTATACAACTTTAATTTCTTTTATAAGAGCTTTTAAATCTTATTTTTATTTCTTGTGTATATATAAATGAGTTTATCCCTTTTCTTTTATAGAAAAACAAAACAAAACAGTTTTATAAATAAAAGCCTATTCAAATACTTTTAAGTATTTATTCTTTAAAACATTAAATTCAAACTTTAAATTAATTTATCAAATCAAATTTTAATAATCAAGTTATATATAGATGCATATATAACTCTATTAAAATTAAAAACAACAATTTCATTCCTTACAAAATCTATTTATGTTTTATGAAAAACTAAGTATTATAATTTTTATTTAAAAATAATAAATTAAGCAATATCAAATAATTTGTAAAAGAGATTATAACAAACTAAAATCATTTGTAATTTGCATTGTAAATTGTTATATAAAAATTCCAAGTAATATAAAATTAAACTTAGCTTTTATATTTATCAAATTTTAAATTCATATTTTTAAGCTAAATAAAATTTTAAAACAAATAAGATTTATCATAGTATAAACTATAACATTATTTATTAAATTGCTTTGAAAAGTCAATTCTTAAATCAAATTTTTAATTTACTAAAAATAAACTAGAATTAGAAAATCAATTCATTCACTAAATTCAAAATTTTAAATTTATCAATTTACAATATATACAAATATATATATTATAAACAGAAAAACAATATATTTATTCAAAAGGATATAATCTTTCAACTTAAATATTTATTAAAACATGATTACTAAATCAAATTCCAAATTTGATATTAAAATTATTAAATCAAATTAAATTTATAACACAGATTATTAAATTTATATTGCCCAAATTTCCGGGATATCACATTCCTTCCCCCTTAAAAGAATTTCGTCCCCGAAATTTAAAAGCAAAGGTAATTTAATAATCTATCCTAAGATTTAATTTTAAAACACAAGCATATATTATCAAACATATGCTAACAACCATAGCAACCAATTCAAACAAAACAAATCTAATTATCTAGAAAATTTCTGTATAAAATTTTCACGAGTTTTCCCGGTATACATATCGGGATACACGCTCTATAGAATCTAAACAATCAATACTATTAAGCTATAGAACTCCTATCCAACTAGATCTACAAAACTAAACAGGATATCAGACTACAGACGAGTCTGAATCAACAATCACATCCTCCTGAACTGCTGGTTACACAACCAGAGATAAACCATACACGTACTCCCTCAGAGATACGTGAAACACATCAAATTCCAGTTATCCAAACCGGAAATTCATCCTGAAAACCAAACACCAATCCTCACAAGACATAGAAAAAGATCCAAAATATCTCGGAGCTGACTTACCCAGTCTTAACCAGTCTCAAAGCTCCTCAGATCAAAGAAAACTTACCCCAAAACCAAATCTCCAACTCCCAAATCCAAATTTCCTTTGTCTCTTATCCACAAAATACTTCTGATGATCCTGGGCTATCTTCAACTCTCATGATCAGCTCAACCTTTGTTGATGTCTCAAGGAACAACTGGACCAAAACAATCCAACAAAAATGATCTCCTCAAGATCAATCCCAAACCAAAAACACCAACTCTATTCCACAAATATCAGAAGACTAACTTACTCCTCCTATCCAGAAAAGACAAAGCAAAAGCACTTCCAAAATGCTTCCGCTGCACAACTCTGATCTGAAGCAGAAGAAAAACTCGAGCACAAACTGGACAACATATCTCAAAAATATGGTTCAATAGATCCATAGAAGAAAACTCAAATGCCCCATTTGAACCAAAGCTGCTTCACTAAACCTCCGGTATCACTCCTAGAATCCAATCGATAAGAAAACTCAATCTTTAGGTACGGACAAACTCTCATAGCTCAAGAGAACACTCAGACTATCGCAAGTCACTTTTGCGATCAACCAGTCCAATATCCAAAGAAAACTGTTCTCTCTTTACCAATCAGAGCAGCATATGCTTAACTAGCCAATCCTTCGTAAAAATGGAATCTTCTCTGCTACTTCTGAACTCCTTCAGAAAAACTGCTAACCAGAAGACTTTCTTCTTGCCAGCACACAGAACACTCCGAACTGCACTGCTGACACCGACGCCAAAGATTTCCTAATCCAAAATTCTTCGAGAAACTCGGGCTTTAAACCGGACAGAAACATCCTGCTGAATCCAGCCACAACATCGAACCAGACTCACCTCCTTAACTTGTTCCAAAGAAAACATCTTCGAGAACATCCATAGTGACTGCATCTCATCACGCAGCTACTACTCCCTGAGATGTCAAGATACCATCATTCTCTTCTGCCCAGCCGATAGATCCAAACTCTACTCATCCAATTCAAAGATAGACTCCGAACCTTTACAGGTTACCTTCAGAGATCTATGAAATCTTATACTCTGCACAACTCACTCGAGACGGTATTAGGTCTACAGTCTCGACAGCATCACTACCAATCTCAAACACCAAACTTTAACCAAGAGTAGCAGTCGTGTTACACACCCTACTACCTTATCTACCTTTATAACCTATATTGGAAAACCCGAACAGGTAACCCAACAATTTGGTAGAATAAATATATAAATATATATATATAATAAAACTACAAATACGCTCTCTCAAGATAGACACCACTCCAGAGCCTAGGTATTCACTCAACCTAATGCTCTGATACCAACTGAGACGACCCGACTTTTTCTCACCAGGAAAGTCATATCATCATGAAGAAAGAAAGGGATAGAAAAGTGAAAAGAAAGTGAAGAAAGAAGAGCACAACATCAGAATCTCAACAACGGAACGAATAAATTGTATTAATAACATAAAATATTACATAGTTTACAATCACTATCAGAGTACACAGATATACAACACATACTAGACAGTTATAAACACCTGTCTAGTATTCACAATATAATACAACTCAGAGACAACACAGAACACACAGCGGAATACTATATATCTAACACAGAAGCCTCCTGCTCCATTTGCTCCTCCATAATTCGTCAAAAGCTAACCTGAATCCCTTGGCTACTCGTAAAAATTTGAGTACCCAAGAGTTTAAGAAAACAAAAGATAAACTCTGGGTCAGACATGGGTCTGGTATGAGTAACAGTTTAAAGTTGCTTAACTTTAAAAATCTTTTGAAAAGAAAAGGTATCACGTAAGACTTCCCGCACATAAACATGGAAAAGTTTTTACCTTACGCTAACCAAAACATTTGATAGGAAATCCAGTGATATTATAATAGGGTCTAGGGTTTTCAAATAAATAAGAAATAGCCGAAATTGTTACATTTATGAAATTCCAGCTACTAGCCACAAAAGTGGGTAATACAATCAAAACCGTTGGCACTTATTGGATTGTGGATTCCATACAATGGCAGGGCTACTGGGGTACCGCCAGTCACAGTACGTGGCCTAGATCAACGTACCGAGGAGCCACCGTAACTCCCCTGCAACACAAGACTGGAACCATCCCTTACTGGACAGTCCCGAACAAGACAACCCCGTAGTTGGTGTACATCCAACTGCCCACACAGCCGAAATAAAAAGGGACCTCTAGACAGGGATCAATCTTTCTCTCCAGTGGGATCTACCCACGAAGCCTTGCTGCACCTCCCCTGTTTTAGCCATTCCCGGTTGATGAGGCTTGAGGCTACGATTACCTTTAGAGGACACATTATCTTAGAATGCTCATCGTCCACCTGAAGATGTTCTGAAAGCATTCAATCCACACAAGTTCGTTCCGGGTTCGAACGAAACCGAAGGCATTATCTCGTTACACTCATTTTGGAATCACCCTCAGAGTTAACCCTTGCACTCTAAATCTATATCTCGAATCTATAAGTACTATTCCGTCAAACTCATTACGGAATCACCCATAGAGGTATACTGATGTATAGCCCTTACACCTCGAGTCTTCACTTGCTCCACTTAGATTCACGACCCAACGTTAATGTGGATCGATGTGGTTTTCAGATATCCAAATATGGAAACCCGATCACGGTCTCATCGAAATCCAAAGCGTTTCTTTTAAGGCCAAGTTGTTTTAAAGGTTTAAAACAATTCAATTATCTATATATACAAATAGATAAATCATAGATCCACAACAGATAATCAACATTATCATCATACCAAATAAACCATATTATCACTATCCAAAAAGATAATCTATATCAACATCACAATACAACCAATGCGTCCAAATCATTAAACATAATCTATCTCATACCTGAGATTCAAACCAATCAAGGCAAACAACACTAACCAACCATATGAGCAATGATTAACCACACCCAATATAATTAATTTAAAATGAATTAAATTAATTACATCATTCTATTAATTTAAAGTAAGTTAAATTAATTACTACACCAATATCAACTTGCTCATATCACTATTGATAATTTATCAATCACTTAATTAATCATTATCCAACGATTCATTTTAATTAATCATCCCTGATTAATTAACCCTTAATTACATTCAAGTAATTATTTACTAATTAATTTCTCAAATTAATTATATTTAACCAAATACAGTAATTAACCTTTAATTACTTCATTAATTAATTAACTATAATTAATTACATTAATCCTTAATTAATTACATAAATTAATTTCCTTTAATCACTTATTATTGATTAATTAATCTTAATTAATCAATCTTAATTACATCATTAATTATATTAATTAATGATCTCTAATTACATTTTATTTAATTACTTTATTTAAATTAATTACTTTAAGTAATTAGTCTTAATTTAAACCATAACTGTTAATCACCCTTGATTAACCTCCTCCAGTAATCAACTACCCTTAATTACTTCACCAAATAAATTAATTACTCATTGATTAATTATCTCTAAGTAATCCTTTGATTAATTTACAAAGTAATTATATTTAAATAGCTCAATATCAAATCACTTCCAATTAATTACATACAGTAATTACCCATTAATTACTTCTTTAAGTAATTCCTCTTCGTTAAATTACATTAAGTAATTATCCTTCACAAATCATCAAATGATTAATTTTAAATTAATTAAAATGAATTAATCAACTTAAACTAATCTAATTAACTCAATTAATTGCAATAGGTAATTAATTCATTAATTACTTCCATAAGTAATTATACTTAATAACTTACACAAATGATTATCTTTAAATTAATTAATCTAATTAATAATTTAAATTAATCACATTAATTTATTATTAAATAATCTTTAGTTAATGTCCTTCATTAAATATTAACAACTAATTAATTATTTTCTAAAATAATTAACTTATTTTAAATCATTATTAACTACAATTTAATTAATCATTTATAACCCATTAATTAACCCCTAATTAATTAAATAATTAAGTGTTAATTAAACTTAATTAAATCCATTATTACCTGCTTAATTAATTATTAATCCTTAATTAAAAACTAATTTTATTTAATTAATTATTCTTAATTACAAGTTAATTACTTTAAAATTAATCAATCTTAAACCTTTATGATTAACCCTTAATTACTTTAAGTAATTATTTATTTTATTAATTTATTAAATAAATAAATTATTCATTTAATTACTCTAATAATTAAATTAAATACAAACATTTTTATTAACTTTAACAAGTTTTAAAAATCAATCTAAAACCTTTAATTGTTAATAATACTTTTATTATAAAGGAAATTTTACAAAAGTTAAAGCAAATTCTTTTAAAATTAAAACCATTTAAATTATCACATTATCATTCAAATTTGGTTTAAACACTTAAATTTATAAAACTTAAATTTATTTTTAAACCAAAGATTCAAATCCAAATTTGAATCAAATTTAAACTTGGTTTTACATTACTTTATATTTCAATTTCACTTTAAATTCTTTAAAAACATTCTTAAACAATAAACTTCTTTTAAAGTTAAAACAAGTTTAAGTTTAAAAGCTTATTTATTTCCAGTCATGATTCAAACCAAAACTTGAATTCACCAATTAAAGTTAGATTTAAAACTTAAGTAAATTCTTTACTTAGTATTTTGAAATTCAGTTTAAAATTTGAAACACGACAAATTCTAAACTGCAACAAATTAGCTCGAACAACTCGAAATCACTCGAGTAACTCGAGAATCATCATTTTTTTTCAATTTGTTAATTAAGAAACAACTCAGGTTTTCATAAACCTGAAACAATAACCCACCCGAGCCTACTTGATGTCTGCTCCGAGTCAACCATCCCAAAGCTTCGAGTCCAACGTTCAGGTACTTCGAGCAAAACATAATACTGCCCGTCACAAACGCGAGATCCCACCTCCCCAAATCAGCAGACACGCCATTAACCTCGTGCACCTGCACCACCGCCGCCCTCACTTCCAATCAATTGTGTCCCCTTACGAAAGTCGGCGACCGTCAATCAAACCTATTCCGACCCTCCAAAGAACTGCAGAACCTCTGAATCGATTTTAAGCACTCGAGCTCGAAAAACTGTAACAATGTCAAATCTGGAAGTTTGCCTCAAACTCCAAATTGCGGCCACCAGCGATCTTGACCTTCCATCATCACCTTCGACAAGCAACACACCATCAATCACCTTATTTTGAGTGAACTCGATTCACCATAGAAGTTGAGAGGAACAAATTTCCCAAACATCAGCAAACTAGGGTTAAATATTACAAAACTAAATCATCACTGCCTCACTGCATTATTCCATCTTCCAATAATTTCCCTTGAATCTTCGTTCACCCATCCATCACCAGAAAAGATACTGGCCACTCCAATCACCTAGGTTGTCAATTTCAATCCAAAACATGTTTTCTGGATAAAGCAGTAATGCTCAACCATTTCCAAACTAAAAATCCTAATTTTAGTTTTAAAATTCAAGTTCTAGATAATGTAATTAGTTTATCAACTTTAACCAATGAATCTAGAAAATCAAATCCTTATTTATATTCAATGTGCTCTGTTGTATTTGTATTTCAGAGGCACTACAGATTTTTCTTTCTTTTTATTTTTATAAAAATTTAAACTTTAAACTCATATTACAATACCATATTGATTGAATGTTAAAGCTTTACCCGGATTAAATCAAAAGGAATCGTGATTTTAGAAATTCATGAACGTGGGAATTTATGCACAGCAAAAATAATCACACAGCAACTTGCACAACTACAAACATTCATCTATATATACCAAAAAATTGCATGCAAACATAATTATTTCCAGAGTAAATAAGCAACTAAATTATACTTAAGTTTATTCAATAAAATGTTACTCACCTGGTATAGGAGCAGAGCACATGTTTGACAATCTTTAGATTTCATCTTTTTTGCTTATGAAATATTTGAATTTCAGATTGCCTTTTAAACTTGAAATGCTTTACCTGATTCACTAAATGCTAACAGATAATAGAATGCAAGCCTGGAGTGATCTGCTGTCGCATGCAGATCTTGGTAATGCTTCAAAACAGAGAAGAGGGAAGACTGCAGGTTTGTATTTTTTTAGAGACATGAAAGAATTATAGGCTTCCACAAATGTTGCCAGCATGTTGTTTCGAGGAAGAACATGTATGCAAGATTGGATGTTGTTTCAAAACAAAAGAAGAGGGGAACTGCAGGTCTTATGCATTTGCAGATTGATTGCAAATTTAATTGCATTTCAGGTTAATGAAATTGAAGGTTGCAGGTTTGAGGATTTTCAAATGATTTGCATTTTGGTTTGGAAGTTGAATTCAGATAGTTTAGAGGGAAGATTACAGATTTTGTCGAACAAAGTTTCTGGTTTTTGAAATGTAGATAAATTCAGATTTTAGAATCTGAAACTTTTTTTCTTAAGTTTGAAGAATAATAGGAAAAAGAAAAATGGGGTAAAGAAGAAATGTTTATATAAAAAAAATCTTTTGATTTAATTAAAAATAAAGAAAAAGAAATTTAAATGAGACACTTGTCTCTATTCTTTACATTTGTCACCATAGTTTATTTTATAACTAACACATGTTAATAAGATGTCTTAAGAGGCCTACACATGTATTTTAAGTATTTAAATTTTAATTCTAAATTGTTTATACAACTTTAATTTCTTTTATAAGAGCTTTTAAATCTTATTTTTATTTCTTGTGTATATATAAATGAGTTTATCCCTTTTCTTTTATAGAAAAACAAAACAAAACAATTTTATAAATAAAAGCCTATTCAAATACTTTTAAGTATTTATTCTTTAAAACATTAAATTCAAACTTTAAATTAATTTATCAAATCAAATTTTAATAATCAAGTTATATATAGATGCATATATAACTCTACTAAAATTAAAAACAACAATTTCATTCCTTACAAAATCTATTTATGTTTTATGAAAAACTAAGTATTATATTTTTTATTTAAAAATAATAAATTAAGCAATATCAAATAATTTGTAAAAGAGATTATAACAAACTAAAATCATTTGTAATTTGCATTGTAAATTGTTATATAAAAATTCCAAGTAATATAAAATTAAACTTAGCTTTTATATTTATCAAATTTTAAATTCATATTTTTAAGCTAAATAAAATTTTAAAACAAATAAGATTTATCATAGTATAAACTATAACATTATTTATTAAATTGCTTTGAAAAGTCAATTCTTAAATCAAATTTTTAATTTACTAAAAATAAATTATAATTAGAAAATCAATTCATTCACTAAATTCAAAAATCAAAATTTATCAATTTACAATATATACAAATATATATATTATAAACAGAAAAACAATTTATTTATTGAAAAAGATAAAATCTTTCAACTTAAATATTTATTAAAACATGATTACTAAATCAAATTCCAAATTTGATATTAAAATTATTAAATCAAATTAAATTTATAACACAGATTATTAAATTTATATTGCCAAAATTTCCGGGATATCACATAAACTGCTAGTTAAACAGTTATTTAAATTATTTTTTGAATATAAACTGCTAGTTAATACCTGTTGTTTATTATCCGTTCTATATTGATGCTATGATTTGAATTGGATGGTGATGGTGATAAATGGTCGATGGTTGATATTGAATGAATGGATGCTGTATATTTTTATAAACTGCATGTAATTACGCATTTTCATTTCATTCGGGATTGCGGTTTGAAATGATAGATAACTGTAAAATTTTATTTTAAATTACGGATTGAAATAATAAATATTCGTATCACTTGACCATAGGATAGAAAATTTTATACAGACATCGTGGTCTACATATAAAAATATTTTGAAATGACTTTCTATGGTTTTGTAAAAAATATATATATGGTTTTATGAGATGTTGATTCGGATATTTAATAAAGGTTATTTTATATATAGTTAAATTCTTGGTTTTAAGCTATATATAAATTATTTAAAGTATGAAATAAGTTAATAATAAAGTTGACTTTTTTTAAATATATCATGGATAAGTATTTACGTAAACTATATTTTAATATAGAGTTTATATTGATTTTTATAAATCAAAGTTGAGAAGATAGTTTTGAAATTGATTTGAGATTTTTCTTGTTTAAGATCTTAATGAAATTGAGATTTTAAAAGAATATGTTTTATAAATTAATTCGGGTTTAAGATGATTTAAGTGAATAAATTGAGGAATATTCAGTTATTGAAATTTCAAGTTTTATTTAAAGAATATTGGATTTAGTAAGAAAATATTTCAAAACTAAATAATAGTAAAAGTGAATTTGGTACATATATTAATTATAAAATTTAGTTTTGAAATATTGAATAATTAAGCTTTTAAATATATAGAAATTGAAATGGTTAAATTGGGGATGTAAATCTGTATTTGTAATTGATTTGTGAAGGTGAAGAAACTATTTTATTTTATGAAGTAATTTAAAAATTAAACCATTTAAGCGGTGTAGTTATATTTCAAAGTTATGAAATTTAAAGTTTATGGTTGAAAGGCTATATTTCAAGTGTTTGGTTTCGAAATATTATAATTTGAAAATGTTATGGGTTTAGAAAAGGATATATTTGAAAATGATATCATATTGATTTGGTTTTAAAATAGAAATGATATCGTATTTATACGGTTATGAAATGGATATTATATTTTGGTTTTGAAGTATAATCATTATAAAATGACCGCGGTGTTATAATAACGTTTGGTTGTTGAAGAGACCGGGATCATAAATTGTCATACTCTCTGCCAACTCCGAAAACCACTTTATCAACCGTGTACGCGGTGGAGATGCTAGAATGAAGTAGGATGGTGGCGGCGTTTCCTTTAAGGTCATTACGTGGACCCGACTCCAGTGAGTTGCCATAAGGTGGCTAAAACAGGAGCGATTGACGGGTTAAGAAGGTAGCACCTTTTATCGGACACATCCCTTCGATATTATACTCTGACTTTTGGATTTATTCGGTGGCCACTTTTGATTTCTTTGATTTGGGGGTGTGGCTCGAGGTGGGCGGTAGCTGCGGCTATGCGTTACCACCGATCCGGAAGTGTAATTGGTATATCTACCCTGGCATTGCCTATTTGTGCCGTGTCACCTACCCTAGCGCGCCTTGTACGAGTTTGATTTGTGTCGTACCTATGGAGTATCTTCTCGTAGTCTTCCGATCAGGAGATATGTTGGTATTGTATAGACTACCGGCACTATTACGTGTTAAGGGCTATATGGGTAACCCCTTTACGCTATTTTAAAGTAAGTTTATTTTACTAATAGACATTATTATAATAGCGAAATATTACTACATAGTAGATAGTTTAATGGATTATTAGGAGATGTGAATCCCGAACATCTCTTAAGTTACTACAATCACGTTAGACACTGGATAGGAGATGTCAAATCCCGTAAACATCTCTGACGCCGTTTCACTCATATTATTTATGGTTGATTTAACTTACATAAGGTCTTTTAGTTCTGACTCGAGTGTTTTGTCTTTTCAATTCGCTCGGGTCAGCCTGAGCATTTCAGGATTTAGAAGACCTTACTCTAGAGGACGAAGACGAAGATTTATTATTATTTATAATACTATTCCACCACACCATTGTATTCCGCTGCATTGTTAATATTCTCTGGTATGTGTGACTCTAATATGTATAGTATAAGTAAAATCAAATATTCTCTAGTACGTGTCGATTTAAAGCGTGTGGAAAAGGCGGGATGTTACAAAAATGATATTATATTGATTTGAAATAAAAGGAATATCATATTGATTTGGTTTTTAAATGTGAAATGATATCGTATTTATATGGTTTTGAAATAAATATTATATCCTGGTTTTGAAGTATAAATTATTTTGAAATGACCGCGGTGTTATAATAACATTTGGTTGTTAAAGAGACCGCGATCGGAAGTTGTCATACTCTCTGCCAACTCTGAAAACCACTTTAACAACTGTGTACGTGGTGGAGATTCCATAATGAAGTAGGATGGTGGCGGCGTTTTCTTTGAGGTAAATACGTGGACTCGACTCCCGTGAGTTGGCATAAGGTGGGTAAAACAGGAGTGATTCTCGGGCCAATGATGTAGCAACTTTGATTGGATATATCCCTTCGATATTATACTTTGACTTTTGAATTTATTCGGTGGCCACTTTTGATTTTTGATTTTGGCGGTGTGGCTCGAGGTGAGCGGTAGCTGTGCGCTATGCTTTACCACCAGCCTGGATAGCAATTGGTATATCTACCCTGGCACTGCCTAGTTGTGCCGTGTCACCTACCCTAACGCGCCTTGTACGAGTTTGATTTGTGTCGTACCTATGGAGTATCCTCTGGTAGCCTCCCGATCAGGAGGTATTACGGTACTGTATAGACTATTGGCACCATTATGTGTTAAGGTGAAAAATGTAAAGCCTTAATGCTATTTAAAAGTAAGTTTATTTTACTAATAGAAATTATTATAATAGCGAAATATTACTACATAGTAAATAGTTTAACGGATCCTTAGGAGATGTGAATCCCGAGCATCTCTTGAGTTACTGCACTCACATTAGACACTGGATATGAGATGTCCAATCCCGTAACATCTCTGATGCTGTTCCACTCATATTGTTTATTGTTGATTTAACTTACATAAGATTTTTTAGTTCTGACTCGAGTGTTTTGTCTTTTCAATTCGCTCGGGTCAGCCTGAGCATTTCAAGATTTGAGGGCCTTAATTCTAGAGGACGAAGACGAAGAATTATTATTACTATTTGTTATATATTTTAAATTCGCTCGGGTCAGCCTGTGTGGTTTATCGTCGATTTAACGCTTACAAAAAGGCGGGACGTTACATATGGTATCAGAGCTTTGGTGTAGTGATAAACCTTAGCTTTGTGGGGTGTGACTCTTTATTAATAAGGTAGTAATACCCTATGATGAGTCGTTGAGTGTATATATATAAGAGAGCGTATTTGTTAGTGTTATAAAAAGGTTTTAATATTGTGTTAATCTGTTTCATTTTGTATATATAAATTCTAGTTGGTGTATGGGACGCTATGACATCAATAGGGATTTCTAAACACTTAATAGGACAGATCGACATAATATTTGTTTTTATTATATGTGAATGAAATAATTTTGCCTATTATATTTTCTATATATAAAATTAATTTTATAAATAAGGTATATATTTGGTTGCAATTTATTGGTTGTTAGCTAATGGAATTTATAAATAGTAGTTGAAATGAGATTGAAAACAAAATAAATGGAAATTGGAAATTTTAGAACTTAAGTTCCGGGGTTTTGAAAATTTCTTTCAATTGATTTTGGAATATAACAACAATATTATTAGAAGTATTATCTGATATAAATATTTCAATATAATTTGAAAGAATTATTTTAAAAAGAAACTTTGAAAAGAAATAAGTTTTATACTCCCCTCTCTATTGCTGGGAAATAATTTCAGTGATGGCGGCCGCATCATCGACATTCATTTTCGAGTTTCGAAGGAGGAAGGCCACTGTTGTATTTTACAGCAGACTTATTTTGATAACAAATATAAAATTTTAATTGTTTTAAATATAATTGGATATATAAATACATTTATCTATTATTTTAAAATGATTTGAAATTTAAACCAAGTATTTAGTTCTTAAGTTTCCGTTAATTAATAATTTGAATTAGTGTAGTGAAATGGAATTTAATTAATAATTGAAACATCTAAAGGAAATAAGAGATATAATGCTAAGTTATAAATTGAATAAAAAGAAAATTTAAATTTGTAACATATAAAACAAAGGATTATTATTGAACAGTAAATTAATTAAAAGAAATGAGAAAACTTGTATAACTTTTAATTACATTCTTTTAAAGCATATATTTTACTAACCAAATATTAAAAGTTGAAATGTTAAATAAGAAATATAATAGAAATTTTACAAGTAAAAGTATGTAATGAAAGTGTTCAATAAATTGCTTTTATTTATAAGAATTGATGTTATAGAGTTATAAACTTAAGTTATAATGGAAATCTTACTATAATAAAATATGATAGAAGGTAAATGTTGTAAGTAAGTAATTGTAGACTTAAGTAAATATTGAAGTTATTTATTTTGAAAATAAGTAGAAAGATGAATACTGTAAATAAATGAAATTAAGGAGTAAATAAATGAATTAATATGCAAAGAAATCGAATTAAAAATGAAAATTTGCAAGAAATAATGTAAAATTAAAAAGATAAATCAGCATACGGATAAAAAGAAAATTAAACAACAATAGTATGAAATGAAATTAAGAAGAATAAACTTAGTTTATTGTTTGGATTTGTTGTTTGTTTGGTTTATGGTTGTTGAGGCAAGAATACTTTAAAATTGTTTAGATGAATAATCTATTTGATTTCATCTAAGACTGTTGAGTAATTGATGCACTTAGTAGTTTATTTTCATTCTATACAATTTAAAGTTTTAAAATCCGAACAACTATTTGTTTTGTTTGATATGAATGAATGATTGATGTGGGTTGATTTTATGTGGTAGTTGTTTGCTTGTTGCAAGAGATTGATGTTTGTATTGATTTGTTTGTTTGTGGTTGAAACCACTTTAAATATTTCATTTTATATAATTGTTAACTCTTTTGTATTATATAAGTGAAATACAGGTTATGGAAGCAAATGCTACTGCATTTGGTTTCATAATAATAAGCGTAAATTGCCCGAAAAATAGGTACGTTTCCGGATTATGGTTTATAGCGTTATTATATTATTTTCCCGTGTTGGGATATATTATTTTGGAAAATATATATTTATATTGTCATATTTGATACTATATTTTTCTCCCGAGCATCTCCGTACAAAGGAGACTCTGCCAAAATTCCGTAAATTTTGGACTTAGAAAATATTTTGAAAATGTTTCCAAACCTTATTAATTTGAATATAAAAGATTTAATTGTTTATAAATCTGTATATTTTATTTCTATTATCCAACTCTGTAAAATTATTATTATGAATATAATGTTTTGAATAATATTTACTGATTTGTAAGTTCCTCTTTTCCCTTCTTTTCGTTTTCGGGGACGAAAAGTTTTGAGTGGAGGAGAGTGTAACGACTAGTAAAATTTAATAAATAAATTGGTTAATTAAGTTTGATTTTGTAATTTAATGTTAGAAAGAAATAAAAAAATTATGATTTATAATGAAGTAAATGTTAAGAATGAATTGTAGAAATGGTTATTTAAAAACTAATTATTGACAATTGAATGGAAAAAAATGAATAAAATTAAATATTGTAAGTTGTTGCACTTGGGGATTTAATTGACAATAAGTAAACAAATGTAAATGTTGTATTAAATATGGAATTTTTACATAATTAATAATGATTGAACTGAAATTTAAATTAAATAAATGAATATATATGAAGGTTACAATAATGGGAATGAGAATATGGCAAGTAAATGAAAGGCAAACAATAGTAACCAATTTATAGCGTAATAATAGGCATAATAAAGATGGGAATTAAATTCAAATCAATGGAAATAATATAGATGTTATACTTAGTTACAAATTGGATATATGGAAATCAATGTAAGCATTCAATTAATTAATGAATTTGAATTTCAATAAATGGTAATTGAATAAAAGTCATTGTTCTATAAGTAATCGTATTATTTGCTTGATAGTAATAAATATAAAGTTAATTAAATTTTAGTGGTTACAATTGTATAAGTTACCTATTTGTTTAGTTCTTTAAAAAAAAATTGAACGCAATTGCAGTAATTGACTTAATTAATGGTGACTGAATGAAATCAAAGTTATATTAATCAATGTAGTAATACGAAATAAATTGAAAATTTATACAATCAATGTAGATGAGTAATTATAATGTTTTTTGCTGAAAATAAACGTTACCTTAATGTTAATTAATAAAACAAAGGAAGTGTGAATGTATAAATTACATAGAAGCTAATGTATGTATAAGTAATAAACTGGTATAAGAATAGAATTAAGGTAAATTCATTAATTGGCTTTAACCTTAATTAATATGTACAATTGATAGAAGTACACATTTAGAAATGTAATATTTATTCAAATTAAGATGTAGATAGGCATATACTAGTGTAATGGGAAATAAATTTCGTTAAAGGTAATTAAATATTATCTTAATGTAAATTGAGATAATATTTGAAATTAACATTAATTCCATTCATATTATAACAATTATTATAAATTACCTAATTTGTTGGTCAATTAATTTATTGGAAATCAAGTTCATTTAAATGTTAAGTAAATGAAGGGTAAACAATAGGAAATAGGTATAGAGTAATAATGAACTTAGTATAAAGGTTGAAACTAATCAAATCAAAGTTATTTGGATTTTATTATAATTAATTAGAACTCAAATTTCAAGAAATGAATTTATTATAAATGAAATTTAATTTATTGCGTTAATTGAGATTAAAATGAAATTTTAGAATAATAATGTAATAAACCATAAACCTATGTTTATTTCATCCGATGGGTAATAATGAACTGAATAATAAGAATGAAAAGTAAATTAAATAGAATTTTTGGAAATTTAATTTATAATTTTAAATGTAAGGAAATTGAAAATTTAACACTGCAATTGATAGATTAATCAACTTTAAATTGACATCTAAACTTGTTTAAATTTTTGGAGATGATTAAAAAACATAAAAGTGATGAAATTTTCAATTGTATAATTGAAATTTAAAAATTGGATTTTGTTTAATTAATTTTTAAATTATTTAATTAATGTAAAAATAGCCATTTTGGCCACTGATTCAGATTTCGACGAAACTCACTTCATCGGATCTGTATCGGTGAATTATTGTAGGTTTCAAGTTTCATGGTGATTGGACTTGTCGTTTGATCGTATGAACGTGAAACGCCTTGAAATCGATTAATTGAAATCAATCTGAAAAATATTGATTTTAGCGTAACTTCTCCATACGATGAAATTTGGACTTGAAATCTTTTCCATTGTGTTTAAAATATTTTAAAACACCTATTTTGATATATGGATTGACCCAGTTTCGTTCCAGAGGCAAAACAGGTTTTTCGAGGCATTCATCGTTCAACGCGTTCATAAATCGGGTCCATCTACTCTTTTTCAACCCTACCTATAAATACCCTGTTATAAACCCTAGCATACCTCTATTTCTCATTTATATGTGCATACAATTCAGTTATCTCTCCTCTTCAATGGCAGATAAACAAATTCTAGATCCAAATACAATTCCAAATCAAATTGAAAGCTAAAATTTCAAACTCCTCAAAAAAATTTAAAAAAATTATATATCGAAGCTCTCGAAGAGCGCAAGTCAGATCTGTAATCCGTTTCTTGATCTGAGTTTTTGGGTGGCCGGAAATTGAGGTTTAATTCACGGCTGTTCATCGCTCGTCGATGAACGTTTCGGATCGTCAAACCATTTCTGGGTATTGTAGAGTGGACGATGGGGAGTTCATCGGCATGCTTCGTTTCGCGATTCGACGGTTAGATCGGCGGCTAAAATTCGACCTAGGGCTTAGTGGAGTGGCAGCTGCTGCTTGCTTGAGTCCAGCATTCGTATGTGATGATAGGCCGAGCGAGGGGGGCGCACGCGAGCACCTGGTCGAGGTCGCGATGGCATTGGCAGCGGTGATCCGGTTGGTAGTCGCGGCGACGTTTTGTTTTGGGCATGGTTTCCTATTCACGCATGCAGGTTAGAAGAGAGTTGGGGAGAGGAGATGCATGTGTGACATGGCGAGGGGGTAAGAATGTGTTTTTTTAAATTGAAATTCAAACACAATTTTCGCGATATCTTTCACATACGAACATGAATTCACGCGCGGTTTTTTTATTAGAATTGTTTTGAAAATCCGAACATTTTGGCGCTGGTTTGGGCAAATTCAATGTAACGTTTGCGGATTTTCGTTGCCGAAAAACCAAATAGTTATGGGTTTTAAAAAGAATTTAAGAAAAGAAAAAGAAAGAAGAAGAGACAGAAGAAATAAGAAGGTAGAAAATAGAGAAAGAAGATAGAGAAGGAAACAGAAAATAGGGAGAAGAGAAAATAGAAAAGAGAACAGAAAATTTTAAAATAGAAGAAAATAGAATATAGAACAGAACAGAAAACAGAATATTTTAAAATAGAAGAAAAAGAGAATAGAGAATGGAAAAAAAATAGAAAACAACAGAACAACATCAGAATCTCACAATTCGCAGCGGAACAACATATAATAATAAATGAATAATCTTTAAACAAAGAACTATATCAGTTATTACATTACATTCATTTCATTACATCAGAGTGTACAACAACATACAACAACAAACAGCGGAAAAGAAATACTATATACTAGTAATACGCCATGCCATCCAGCTTGCCTCCAGCAACTCCAGAATATCCAGAATATCCTGATAAACCTTAACTCTTAACTGCCCGTGTGGAAAATTGGTGGGCACCCAGAGTTTAGGAAGGAAAACAATAAACTCCAAGTCAGTCATGTGACTGGTGTGAGAACTCAAAACAGTTTATTTACTTTAAAATCAAATAGGGGAATATTTTTAAATTCAATTCGCAATGCTTTTAAAAATGAGACTACCATAAGGCCTCCCGCACACACACACAATGCAAACGCAGAATCGGAGAAGATTTCTCCTTATGATAGTCAAAGATGCTTGATACGCATTTAAAATAACATTTGATATTATTATTAGTGCATAGTGTAGAGGAAAATCATTTCGAAAATAAAGATATAAATCTTAGCCAGCATAGACATTCCGCACTTATGCCTACTATAGCTACTATGTTCAATAGCAGGTTACCGCCACATTCCATAGCAGGTTATACAACTAATACCGTACAAGTCTCGTATTGTTTCTTTGGATTTCCAACAAATGGTCAGGCCAAGGAACTTCCCATTGCCACATGGAAACGCCTCTGGCTGGACGTCCCCGAGAACTTAACCAGCTCTCTGCCAACACAAGGCCGGGTTACCTTTATCACTAGGTAACTACTACACGAATATGGCATCCCCCGGTCCCATTGGACCTTTAACCGAGCGCTCGTCACCAACAACACCACACAGTAATAAATATAGTGTATCAACATGAGTAAGTATCTGGGCTCCATACCATGATACCACCCTTTCCAGAAGGAAATGCACATACCCTAAAGGGAGCTACCCCTCATAACCTTGCCGCATCTTTCCTGTTTTGACCATTCCGGGATGTGAGGCTCGACGAAGTTTCGTCCACAAAAACATACTTTATACAAAAGCCATGCTTTGGGTCAACAAATGATCAACACAATGATCACCAAGATAGACGATCAAATAAACGATCCTATCACAAATAATCAACACAATGATCATTTCAGCATCACTCAGCATATCACATTACCAAATTGGGAAAATATCGCTGATAACTTCAACTATATAACCTCTGAGCTCGTACGTCTCAGAGAAGGGTGTTAAGCTAAAAGAATAAATTCTCCGCCACCAACAGAAATATATTTGAAAGAAATCGGCTTTATATCTCAACTTGTAATGTCAGACATACAATCCATACAAGTCTGTTCCGGGCTCGAACAGAACCGAAGGCACTTACAAAGAAGTCCTTGCAATCCGGATATCCACAATCCTGATCGGATTCACCATCACATATGGAGAACTCTATACCGGAGCAACTCGGTGCAGAGTCAATCGACAGGTCATCCTATCGCTCTCGCAAATATCCGGTCTTCAACACCGATCTTCAAATGCAATTCATAACGACGTATCACATATTCGGAATGGGTTATACGACCCCATGGTCCTTTCCCGGTTAACCCGAATAGTGAGCGCTTATTCAAAAATAAGTGTGGCATTCAAATTCAAACAAATCACATCACATACCCATTCAAAGGGAAATATTGATAGTCGGTTATTGAACTATCAATGGATATGCACAACATCACCAGTCCCAAATAATTTTCCAAATTATTTATTTTCCAAAATATCTTTACAAGATATATAATTTCAACACTTCAAAAATAAATCAATATTTATTTTTAAACAAATTCCACTTTCACATATAAATTCCGTAATGAATTTATATTTCAAAATATCCATGCATATGATTTCAATTATTCATTTCAATTTGTCTTCAAAAAGATAAATTCTAATTATTCACTTCATATTGGAAAACATTTCCATACTTATTATTCATAAGTAATTCACAAATCTTTTTATTTTTAACCTTGGAAAATATTCAATATACTTAAATCGAATTAAGTATATATTTCATTCTTTAAGGAAATCTTTCTCTTTAACATATTTATTTGGGCCAAAACGAATGTTGCGTAAAACATTGTTACAACAACCCAAAATCACTAGTATAGGGATTCTAAATTAAAATAGATATATAAATCCCAATACTATTCAAAACATTTCCTTTCGGAAATCATTTACTATAACAACAGTGTTATAGTCCACCATTTCCTTTTATTTCTCGAAAACGTCTGTTTCAACAATGAATGTTGAAATCTATGGTTTCGAATCTCAACATGTTTAAAAACATCGTTAGATCGTTTTAATTCTATTTAAAATATCACATTCTAAACAATTTCTTTAACACGTTATTCACTATTCAAAAACGTGAATATACTACGTCCACAAGTTTCATCATTTCTATGCATTTTATTTCAAAGGATTATTCACAGTCTAAAACGTGAATATAACTTTATTTCTAAGTTATAACAATTAACTTATCAAAATAAGTCGTTTGCGAATTTATAAAACAACGTTTATAAATTCCATTTCTATTTATTTATAAAAACTTCCTTTTTATAAATTCCTTTATTAACCTATTCCAGTTTATAACTAAACTATAAACTAAACGTTCATATTATAAGTTAATTACTTATAAAACGATTATTTTACAAAATCGTTCTTTTAAAGACTTTCCAATTTATAAATCTTATAACTTATAAGATCCATTTATTTAACCAATCTATTCTTCAAATAATTTCACCAAATTTATAAATCTTACTATTTATAAATTTCTTTTATAACTTCACAGTTTATAATTCCATAAATTTCATTCATTTATGAAATTCATTTCCACTTCATTCAAACACTTATAAAATCTCGTTTTATAATGTCAATATTTCAATTTATAAATATTCATTTATAAATCTCTTAATATAAATCAAATTATATTATTATTCTAAAACGTCTTTAATTTCCTTTATAATTTCACCATTTTGATTTATAAAATAATCAAATTTTATAATTCCTATATTTAAACTTTTTATAATAATTTCAAAAATCCCGATTAAACTCTTTTATAAAATCATTACTTCATATTTCTCAAAAATCAATCTTTAACTATATTTCTCAAAAATCATAATTTTTATAACATTAAAAATTATATCGTTATTTATTTAAAATGGATCAATTCCAAAAATATAGTATATTTTCAAAAATCACTTTAAAATCATTTTAAAATACCAAAATTTGGTCCAGTTATGCTACACACCAAATAGTCAATCACGACAACAACGATATCATATATCGATATGATAATCTATCAAATATCAAAATATCTGAAATCAAATAAAAACTGTTGAGGAATCCAGTTGGATCCCTCCAACCTGTTTTCCTGCATCCACAAACATTAGCACAATACCAATTTCGCTTCAGTACGAAATTATCGCGGTATATGTTCTTAATATATATTATCCGCTTAATAACGGCGTAATAAGGTCTCATCCGCTAAAAAATGCGGGAAATCAATCAACTTCAATATATACATATGCCAATATATATATATTGATATTATTTATAATACCAATTTCACTGTTTATGAAATATTCGCGGTATATGTTTTTATTAAATAACATCCGCTTACTAACGGCGCATAATGTCTATTTTAACAATCAATAGATATCAATCATCATTCAAACATGCATTCAAATATTTTAAATCTAACTATTTAAAATAAAATCGAAACCGATTCGATTGAGTGAGAAGTTCTCACCTTGATTTTAATTTCCGTTTTAGCGATTTATTTCGAATAAAATTAAACGGACGTTTAATTTTACCCAAAATTCTCACTAACTCCAAACGACTCCAATCCAACTCCATCGCGTAGTGCTCGACGATACGATTCCAACGCAAAAAATCTCGTCCGAAACGGACCTCGTATGAAAAAGATATGTATATTTGAACTTGCACGAATTTAAACTATATATAAATTTTACCAATTTTAATTAAATTTTTAACCTAGCTAACATGGGCCGTGGGATCCATCACTGATGCATCATGACCGTGAAAAACATTATCTTCCCACACGCAATACCTCCTACAGCCGAACCCATCAACACGCACACACATCTCCAGATCGCGACCACCAAAGTTCGTCGAAATCCCATCACTTCACCACCACACGGTCGCCACCCCCCTAGCTACCCACGGCCAGAGGCCGCACGTCCCCAGTGCCCCCATTCTCTCGAAATTCGTGCCCAAAGCCGGCCACTTCAAACCCCGATTGCAGCCAATCCATAGCTCCGTTTCCAATCACAACCGTTGGATTGGTAGATCTCAGTGTGCTCCATAACTTTGTAGTTGTAAGATTCTTGTAAATGTTGATGGATGAAGAGAAAAGAGGAGAAGAAGACGAGAAGTTTTCGGCCATTCATTGCTTAGGGCCGGCTAGGGTTTGAGTTTTAGGTTTTTTTTTTTTTTTTTTTTGAAGGCAAAGGTCTCCTTTTATAGAAAATCGAACGTAAACACTATTCATTTCGGAAATTTCGAACTCCGATTCACGCGCCGTAACCAGCGTTTCTAGGGTTTATCCCGCGTTCCGGACACAATGGAACAGGTTTCGAAAGCTAATTCGGACATCTGTTGGAGTTATGGCTACAAACGCTCAATTTAAATTAAACCGATTTAAGTCGATTTCTAGGCGTTTTAATTCGTACCGGACAAACCGTAAATCCAATTGACTTGAAATTTGAAACCTTACAATAATATCACATTACGGATCCGATGAAACTAGTTTCGTCGAAATCCGAGACTTTTTGAAAAATGGCTATTTTAACTCGCCAAATTAATATTAAAAACAATTTCGATGCGTTTCGAGCTGCCACGCTCAAACGATAACTCCGATTGATACAAAAATTGAAATCCGGTAATAACTAACTATTACAGATCTAATGGAACTGGTTTCGTTCAATTCTGAGACTGTTCAAAAATTGGCTATTTTACAGTCGATTATTAAATATTAAAATATTCAATTTTCACAAATTAACTTTTAATTCGATTTTAAAAGTTCTAAAATATCGTTCTAACTCCAATATGATAAAATAAAATTTTACAAATCATTTTCAATCATATTTAACCCTATTTTCAATTATTTCCATAATTTAACATATTAAATTATCGATTTAATTATCCAATTAAATTCAATAATTCAAAATAAAATTTATTTGACTTATAAATTCACTTATTAATATTTAAAATTAATTAAATACTCAAATATTAATTAATAAATTTTTTGGGTCGTTACAATCTTCCCCCCTTAAAAGAATTTCGTCCTCGAAATTAACAAGTAAGAAAAGTTACAGAATCTATTAATTTTCCCAAAATTCATAGTTAAACTTCTTACAATACTTTACTAAGTTTTCAAATCATACTTAGTTATCTTTTCAAAAATAACTACTATTGTTTAACTTTCAACTCCAAAATCAAAGTTTATAGTTTTCAAAATTTTTCCAATTTTCTCAAAAAAATTTCTAACGCCTTAAATTTTCGGAAAAATTCGCCATAGTCTCCTTTGCGCGGCTCGATCCGAAAAAAAAAATGACAGTATATATATCACAAATATACATCTCATCAAGTAATGAGGCATCCCGAAGGGAAAAAGTGTAAAAGTACGATATTTAATCCGAGATATGTACCTTATATTTTATTAGCAAGCATATACGGCTAATATAGCGCGAAAGCGAGCTCCAAATGCGAAGCAAACGCGATCCGCACCTACTAAACACTCAACAAACAACATGAGAACATGCATATAGATAGTAGTATCGATATACAACATATAGTAACATAATAACTATATATGTCAACATAGCAAATGAAATAGAACAACAAATGCAATAAAAGTAATATATATTCAACCATCAACCAACTATCATCTAACCAACATCCATAACCAATCAATATTCATTTATATTCAATGAAATAGGTTTTCAATTTAAATCATATTTGATTCATTCACATTGGATTTTATCAACATTCCTTCTCGATTCAATTAGTTATCATTTACTAATTTAAGTCCAATTCACTTTCAATTCTATTCAAATTTATTTACTTTCAATTTGAATTTAATTTCATAGCTTTCAATTTCATTAACACTTAATGAATTTTAGACAATCAACTAACAATCATATATCAACCAAAGTATATTCATTACAACCAAATTCCTTTGCTTATATTCATTATTCCATATCAACTTAATTTACATTCAATTGATTATCATTCAATCCATTCATTCAATTCAATTACAACTCATATTCATATATATATATATATATATATATATATAATCATATAGTTTCACTTTTTATATATAAAAGTTTATTTTACAATTGTAAATCACATTAATTATAATTCAATTCTTATAATTCTTTTGCTTATACAATTATTCTCTTATTTAGATTATTCAAACAACCTAACAACCAACTTATATACACTTTAATAATTCTAAAAAATTATTCCTTTATATATAAAATATAATCAAGGTAAAATTATTTCATTTACCCAATTTAAAACAATACTATGTCGAATTGTTCTATTCAAGTGTTTAGAAACCCCTTCGGCAAAGTTGTACATACCGTGCTGACGAAGGTTCATATACCACTCAACAAACCAATCATCACAATATAAAACAATTTTATATTCACTAACAAATATGCTCTCATATCTTTTATTACACTCAAACTCATTCTAGAGTACTACTGACTCTATCTCTAATGAGTAATACCCAACAGAACCATGGTTGTCGCTTAACCATATGCTCTGATACAAATGTAACGTTTGCGGATTTTCGTTGCCGAAAAACCGAATAGTTATGGGTTTTAAAAAGAATTTAAGAAAAGAAAAAGAAAGAAGAAGAGACAGAAGAAATAAGAAGGTAGAAAATAGAGAAAGAAGATAGAGAAGGAAACAGAAAATAGGGAGAAGAGAAAATAGAAAAGAGAACAGAAAATTTTAAAATAGAAGAAAATAGAATATAGAACAGAACAGAAAACAGAATATCTTAAAATAGAAGAAAAAGAGAATATAGAATGGAAAAAAATAGAAAAAAACAGAACAACATCAGAATCTCACAATTCGCAGCGGAACAACATATAATAATAAATGAATAATCTTTAAACAAAGAACTATATCAGTTATTACATTACATTCATTTCATTACATCAGAGTGTACAACAACATACAACAACAAACAGCGGAAAAGAAATACTATATACTAGTAATACGCCATGCCATCCAGCTTGCCTCCAGCAACTCCAGAATATCCAGAATATCCTGATAAACCTTAGCTCTTAACTGCCCGTGTGGAAAATTGGTGGGCACCCAGAGTTTAGGAAGGAAAACAATAAACTCCAAGTCAGTCATGTGACTGGTGTGAGAACTCAAAACAGTTTATTTACTTTAAAATCAAATAGGGGAATATTTTTAAATTCAATTCGCAATGCTTTTAAAAATGAGACTACCATAAGGCCTCCCGCACACACACACAATGCAAACGCAGAATCGGAGGAGATTTCTCCTTATGATAGTCAAAGATGCTTGATACGCATTTAAAATAACATTTGATATTATTATTAGTGCATAGTGTAGAGGAAAATCATTTCGAAAATAAAGATATAAATCTTAGCCAGCATAGACATTCCGCACTTATGCCTACTATAGCTACTATGTTCAATAGCAGGTTACCGCCACATTCCATAGCAGGTTATACAACTAATACCGTACAAGTCTCGTATTGTTTCTTTGGATTTCCAACAAATGGTCAGGCCAAGGAACTTCCCATTGCCACATGGAAACGCCTCTGGCTGGACGTCCCCGAGAACTTAACCAGCTCTCTGCCAACACAAGGCCGGGTTACCTTTATCACTTGGTAACTACTACACGAATATGGCATCCCCCGGTCCCATTGGACCTTTAACCGAGCGCTCGTCACCAACAACACCACACAGTAATAAATATAGTGTATCAACATGAGTAAGTATCTGGGCTCCATACCATGATACCACCCTTTCCAGAAGGAAATGCACATACCCTAAAGGGAGCTACCCCTCATAACCTTGCCGCATCTTTCCTGTTTTGACCATTCCGGGATGTGAGGCTCGACGAAGTTTCATCCACAAAAACATACTTTATACAAAAGCCATGCTTTGGGTCAACAAATGATCAACACAATGATCACCAAGATAGACGATCAAATAAACGATCCTACAACAAATAATCAACACAATGATCATTTCAGCATCACTCAGCATATCACATTACCAAATTGGGAATATATCGCTGATAACTTCAACTATATAACCTCTGAGCTCGTACGTCTCAGAGAAGGGTGTTAAGCTAAAAGAATAAATTCTCCGCCACCAACAGAAATATATTTGAAAGAAATCGGCTTTATATCTCAACTTGTAATGTCAGACATACAATCCATACAAGTCTGTTCCGGGCTCGAACAGAACCGAAGGCACTTACAATAAGTGCTTGCAATCCGGATATCCACAATCCTGATCGGATTCACCATCACATATGGAGAACTCTATACCGGAGCAACTCGGTGCAGAGTCAATCGACAGGTCATCCTATCGCTCTCGCAAATATCCGGTCTTCAACACCGATCTTCAAATGCAATTCATAACGACGTATCACATATTCGGAATGGGTTATACGACCCCATGGTCCTTTCCCGGTTAACCCGAATAGTGAGCGCTTATTCAAAAGTGTGGCATTCAAATTCAAACAAATCACATCACATACCCATTCAAAGGGAAATATTGATAGTCGGTTATTGAACTATCAATGGATATGCACAACATCACCAGTCCCAAATAATTTTCCAAATTATTTATTTTCCAAAATATCTTTACAAGATATATAATTTCAACACTTCAAAAATAAATCAATATTTATTTTTAAACAAATTCCACTTTCACATATAAATTCCGTAATGAATTTATATTTCAAAATATCCATGCATATGATTTCAATTATTCATTTCAATTTGTCTTCAAAAAGATAAATTCTAATTATTCACTTCATATTGGAAAACATTTCCATACTTATCATTCATAAGTAATTCACAAATCTTTTTATTTTTAACCTTGGAAAATATTCAATATACTTAAATCGAATTAAGTATATATTTCATTCTTGAAGGAAATCTTTCTCTTTAACATATTTATTTGGGCCAAAACGAATGTTGCGTAAAACATCGTTACAACAACCCAAAATCACTAGTATAGGGATTCTAAATTAAAATAGATATATAAATCCCAATACTATTCAAAACATTTCCTTTCGGAAATCATTTACTATAACAACAGTGTTATAGTCCACCATTTCCTTTTATTTCTCGAAAACGTCTATTTCAACAATGAATGTTGAAATCTATGGTTTCGAATCTCAACATGTTTAAAAACATCGTTAGATCGTTTTAATTCTATTTAAAATATCACATTCTAAACAATTTCTTTAACACGTTATTCACTATTCAAAAACGTGAATATACTACGTCCACAAGTTTCATCATTTCTATGCATTTTATTTCAAAGGATTATTCATAGTCTAAAACGTGAATATAACTCTATTTCTAAGTTATAACAATTAACTTATCAAAATAAGTCGTTTGCGAATTTATAAAACAACGTTTATAAATTCCATTTCTATTTATTTATAAAAACTTCCTTTTTATAAATTCCTTTATTAACCTATTCCAGTTTATAACTAAACTATAAACTAAACATTCATATTATAAGTTAATTACTTATAAAACGATTATTTTACAAAATCGTTCTTTTAAAGACTTTCCAATTTATAAATCTTATAACTTATAAGATCCATTTATTTAACCAATCTATTCTTCAAATAATTTCACCAAATTTATAAATCTTACTATTTATAAATTTCTTTTATAACTTCACAGTTTATAATTCCATAAATTTCATTCATTTATGAAATTCATTTCCACTTCATTCAAACACTTATAAAAACTCGTTTTATAATGTCAATATTTCAATTTATAAATATTCATTTATAAATCTCTTAATATAAATCAAATTATATTATTATTCTAAAACGTCTTTAATTTCCTTTATAATTTCACCATTTTGATTTATAAAATAATCAAATTTTATAATTCCTATATTTAAACTTTTTATAATAATTTCAAAAATCCCGATTAAACTCTTTTATAAAATCATTACTTCATATTTCTCAAAAATCAATCTTTAACTATATTTCTCAAAAATCATAATTTTTATAACATTAAAAATTATATCGTTATTTATTTAAAATGGATCAATTCCAAAAATATAGTATATTTTCAAAAATCACTTTAAAATCATTTTAAAATACCAAAATTTGGTCCAATGATGCTACACACCAAATAGTCAATCACGACAACAACGATATCATATATCGATATGATAATCCATCAAATATAAATATCTGAAATCAAATAAAAACTGTTGAGGAATCCAGTTGGATCCCTCCAACCTGTTTTCCTGCATCCACAAACATTAGCACAATACCAATTTCGCTCCAGTACGAAATTATCGCGGTATATGTTCTTAATAAATATTATCCGCTTAATAACGGCGTAATAGGGTCTCATCCGCTAAAAAATGCGGGAAATCATTCAACTGCAATATATACATATGCTAATATATATATATTGATATTATTTATAATACCAATTTCACTGTTTATGAAATATTCGCGGTATATGTTTTTATTAAATAACATCCACTTACTAACGGCGCATAATGTCTATTTTAACAATCAATAGATATCAATCATCATTCAAACATGCATTCAAATATTTTAAATCTAACTATTTAAAATAAAATCGAAACCGATTCGATTGAGTGAGAAGTTCTCACCTTGATTTTAATTTCCGTTTTAGCGATTTATTTCGAATAAAATTAAACGGACGTTTAATTTTACCCAAAATTCTCACTAACTCCAAACGACTCCAATCCAACTCCACCGCGTAGTGCTCGACGATACGATTCCAACCAAAAAATCTCGTCCGAAACGGACCTCGTATGAAAAAGATATGTATATTTGAACTTGCACGAATTTAAACTATATATAAATTTTACCAATTTTAATTAAATTTTTAACCTAGCTAACATGGGCCGTGGGATCCATCACTGATGCATCATGACCGTGAAAAACATTATCTTCCCACACGCAATACCTCCTACAGCCGAACCCATCAACACGCACACACATCTCCAGATCGCGACCACCAAAGTTCGTCGAAATCCCATCACTTCACCACCACACGGTCGCCACCCCCCTAGCTACCCACGGCCAGAGGCCGCACGTCCCCAGTGCCCCCATTCTCTCAAAATTCGTGCCCAAAGCCGGCCACTTCAAACCCCGATTGCAGCCAATCCATAGCTCCGTTTCCAATCACAACCGTTGGATTGGTAGATCTCAGTGTGCTCCATAACTTTGTAGTTGAAAGATTCTTGTAAATGTTGATGGATGAAGAGAAAAGAGGAGAAGAAGACGAGAAGTTTTCGGCCATTCATTGCTTAGGGCCGGCTAGGGTTTGAGTTTTAGGTTTTTATTATTTTATTTTTTTGAAGGCAAAGGTCTCCTTTTATAGAAAATCGAACGTAAACACTATTCATTTCGGAAATTTCGAACTCCGATTCACGCGTCGTAACCAACGTTTCTAGGGTTTATCCCGCGTTCCGAACACAATGGAACAGGTTTCGAAAGCTAATTCGGACATCTGTGCGAGTTATGGCTACAAACGCTCAATTTAAATTAAACCGATTTAAGTCGATTTCTAGGCGTTTTAATTCGTACCGGACAAACCGTAAATCCAATTGACTTGAAATTTGAAACCTTACAATAATATCACATTACAGATCCGATGAAACTGGTTTCGTCGAAATCCAAGACTTTTTGAAAAATGGCTATTTTAACTCGCCAAATTAATATTAAAAACAATTTCGATGCGTTTCGAGCTGCCACGCTCAGACGATAACTCCGATTGATACGAAAATTGAAATCCGGTAATAACTAACTATTACGGATCCAATGAAACTGGTTTCGTTCAATTCTGAGACTGTTCAAAAATTGGCTATTTTACGGTCGATTATTAAATATTAAAATATTCAATTTTCACAAATTAACTTTTAATTCGATTTTAAAAGTTCTAAAATATCGTTCTAACTCCAATATGATAAAATAAAATTTTACAAATCATTTTCAATCATATTTAACCCTATTTTCAATTATTTCCATAATTTAACATATTAAATTATCGATTTAATTATCCAATTAAATTCAATAATTCAAAATAAAATTTATTTGACTTATAAATTCACTTATTAATATTTAAAATTAATTAAATACTCAAATATTAATTAATAAAATTTCTGGGTCGTTACATTCTAAGACTGTCAAATTTTAGCGTTTAAATTGAATTTAAATTCAAAAGGTGAGTGTTTTAACCCACTCACAACTTCTAAAATTTCTTATGTTTGTTAAATTTATTTAGGATGTGATCGGAAATTTATTTATGACTGTTTGACGTACTATTAATCATCATCCCAGTTAAACTGAATATAATTGAATTAAATTGTTATTTAATTTATTTATTGCATATAAACTACCAGTTAAATTTTCATTTAATATATTATTGAATACAAACTACTAGTTGGTACCTATTGTTTATTATCCGTTATATATTGATGCTATTGATTGAATTGGATGAAGATTGTGATTAATGGTTGATGATTGATATTGGATGAATGGATGTGTGTTTTATATCGTTATAAAATGCAAACTGTTATGCACTTTATTTCAGAGATTGCGGTTTGAAATGATATATAACGGTATTTTTACTTTAAATTGCAGATTGAAATGATAAATACCCGTATCACTTGACCATAGGATAAAAAATTATATACAGATACCGTCGGTCTATATATATATATTTTGAAAATGATTTCTATGGTTTTGGATAGTATCATACGATTTAATAAATAATGATTCTTTTTGATATTATATCAAAATATTTTATATATAGTTAAATTCATGTATTTAAGCTATGTATAAATTTTTTGATTTATAATAAGTTAAATAATGGAGTTTGATTTTATTAAAATAGAATATGGTTAAGTATTTAAATCATAATTTATTATAGAGGTTATAATGATTTAAATAAATTAACATTTGGAAGGTAGATTGAAAATTTAATTGAAATTGAGCGTATTTAAGAACTAAACTCCATACGTTGTTGTAAAATTTATCAACTTGAAATTTTAAAAAGAGGTATGATATTTATAACTGGATTTTTATTTCTAGGTGAATTAAATGATTATTTAAAGTATAATGAATTGAAGGCAATATCTATTTATTTAAAATTTGAGTTTTATTTAAATAATAAGGGGTTTATTATATAAAATATTTCAAAACTAAATAATAGGAAATTTAATTGTTGAATCAAAATTATCAAATTTAGTTTTGAAATTTTGGAATATTTAAAGCCTTGAAATATATCGAAATTGAAATGTTTATAGAAATCGAAATGTTTCGAAGTTATGAATTTCATAGCATATGTTTTAAAGGTGTTAAAATTTCAAATGTTTGGTTTTGAAGTATAAAATTTGGAAGTGCTATGATTTTAAAAAGGGGATATATTTGAAATAAAATGATATTATATTGATTTGAAATAAAAGGAATATCATATTGATTTGTTTCTTAAATTTGAAATGATGTCGTACTTATATGGTTTTGAAATAAATATTATATCCTGGTTTTGAAGTATAAATTATTTTAAAATGACCGCGGTGTTATAATAACGTTTGGTTCTTAAAGAGACCGGGATCGTAAGTTTTCATACTCTCTGCCAACTCCGAAGACCACTTTAACAACCGTATACGCGGTGGAGATTCCAAAATGAAGTAGGATGGTGGCGGTGTTTCCTTTGAGGTAAATACATGGACCCGACTCCCATGAGTTGCCATAAGGTCGCTAAAATATGAGCGATTCTCGGGCCAATGAGGTAGCACCTTTGATCGGACACATCCTTTTGATATTATACTCTGACTTTTGGATTTATTCAGTGGCCACTTTTGATTTTTGATTTTGGGGGCGTTGCTCGAGGTGGGCGGTAGTTGCGCGCTATGCGTTACCACTAGCCCAGATAGCAATTGGTATATCTACCCTGACATTGCCTAGTTATGCTGTGTCACCTACCCTAGCGCACCTTATACGAGTTTGATTTGTGTCATACCTATGGAGTATCCTCTAGTAGCCTCCCGATCAGGAGGTATTACGGTACTGTATAGACTATTGGCACTATTACGTGTTAATGTAAAAAATGTAAAGCCTTAACGCGATTTAAAAGTAAGTTTATGTACTAATAGACCTTATTATAATAGCGAAATATTACTACATAGTAAATAATTTAACGGATCCTTAGGAGATGTGAATCCCGAGAATCTCTTGAGTTACTGCACTCACGTTAGACACTGGATAGAAGATGTCAAATCCCGTAACATCTCTGACACCGTTCCACTCATATTGTTTATTGTTGATTTAACTTACATAAGATTTTGTAGTTATGACTCGACTGTTTTGTCTTTTCAATTCGATCGGGTCAGCCTGAGCATTTCAGGATTTGAAGGCCTTAATTCTGGAGGATGAAGACGAAGAATTATTATTACTATTTGTTTGATATTCCATTACACCATTGTTTTCTGCTACATTATTAATATTCTCTGGTATGTGTGACTCTGATATGTATTGTATAAGTAAAATCAAATATTGTGTAAAACAGCTTCATGAACTGTTTATTTAATTGTTATATTTGTCATTCCGCTGCAAGTTTCTATTTTGTTTTTTCCTTTCTCTACTTTTTCTTATTTACCCCATAACAATCCGCCCTTCTGTATGGTTTAAGTCTAACGTGTATGGTTTATCGTCGATTCAAAGCGTACAAAAAAGGTGGGACGTTACACAAACCATTTAAGTTTTGGAAGTTATGGTTTAGAAGCTATGAAATTCGTAGTATTATGTTTTGAAAGGTTATATTTCAAGCGTTTGGTTTCGAAATATTGTATATTTGAAAGTGCTATGATTTTGGAAAAGAGATATATTTGAAATAAAATGATATTATATTGATTTGAGTTTTATATAAATGACATCATATTAATTTAATTTTTGAAATGGAAATGATGTAGCATTTATATGATTTTAAAATGGATATTATATTCTGGTTTTGAAGTATAATTATTTTAAAATGACCACGGTGTTATAATAACGTTTGGTTGTTAAAGAGACTATGATCGGAAGTTGTCGTACTCTCTGCCAACTTCGAAAACCACTTTAACAACTGTGTACGCAGTGGAGATTCCAGAACGAAGTAGGATGTTGGCGGCGTTTCCTTTGAGGTAAATACGTGGACCCGACTCCCATAAGTTGGCATAAGGTAGCTAAAACAGGAGCGATTGACGGGCTAATGAGGTAGCACCTTTGATCGGACACATCCCTTCGATATAATACTTTGACTTTTGGATTTACTCGGTGGCCACTTTTGATTTTTGATTTGGGGTTGTGGCCCGAGGTGGGCGGTAGCTGCGGCTATGCGTTACCACGGGCCCGAAGCGTAATTGGTATATCTACCCTGGCATTGCCTATTTGTGCCGTGTCACCTATCCTAGTACGCCTTGTACGAGTTTGGTTTTCTCCCGTAGCCCATGTGGTATCCTCTGGTGGCTTCCCGATCAGGAGGGACCATGATATTGGATGGACTATTGGGACTATTACGTGTTGAGGTGGAAAATGTAAAGCCTTAACGCTATTTAAAAGTAAGTTTATTTTACTGTAAGCATTATTATAATAGCGAAATATTACTACATAGTAAATTGTTTAACGGATCCTTAGGAGACGTGAATCCCGAGCATCTCTTAAGTTATTGCACTCACGTTGACACTGGATAGGAGATGTCAAATCTCATAAACATATCTGACGCCGTTCCACTCATATTATTTACAGTTGATTTAACTTACATAAGATCTTTTAGTTCTGACTCGAGTGTTTTGTCTTTTCAATTCGTTCGGATCAGCCTGAGCATTTCAAGATTTGGAAGACCGTGTTTTGAAGGATGAAGACGAAGATTTATTATTTGTTATAGTATTCCACTACATTCTTACTATTCGCTGCATTATTTTTTGTTCGTTGGTATGTGTAACTCTTATATGTATTGTATAAGTATAATCGAATATTTTGTAAAACAGCTTCATGAACTATATATTTGATTATTATATTTCATCGTTCCGCTGTAAGATTCTGTTTTGTTCTTTTTCTTTCTCTACTTTTCTTATTTATCCCATAACAGTCCGCCCTTCTATATGGTTTAAGTCTGACGTGTGTGGTTTATCATCGATTTAAAGCGTACAAAAAGGCGGGACGTTACATCTGGTATCAGAGCTTTGGTTTAGCGATAAACCTTAGCTTTGTTGGGTTTGACTCTTTACTAATAGGGTAGTGATACCCTATGATTAGTCGCTGAGTGTATATATATGAGAGAGCATATTTGTTAGTGTTATAAAAGGTTTTAATATTGTGTTAATTTATTCCCTTTTGTATTTATAAATTCTGGTGCATGGGACGCTATGACAACAATAGGGATTTCTAAACACTTAATAGGACAGACCAACACAATATTTATTTTGAATATAGGCGAATGAAAAAATTATTGCTATTATATTTTATGTATATAAAGTAATAACAATTTTTAAAAGGCTATATTTGGTTGTAATATATTGGTTGTTAGGTAATGAAATTTATAAATAATAGTTGAAATGAGATTAAAAATAAAATAAGTGAAAATTGGGAATTTAGAATCTAAGTCTGGGGTTTTGAAAATTTCTTTTGAATGATTTTAAAATATAATAATAATATTGTTTAGAGGTACTTTCTGATATAAATATTTCAGAATAATTTGAAAGAATTGCTTGAAAGAAATTTTGAAAAGAAATAAGTTCTGTACTACCCTCTCTGTCGTCGGAAAATAATTTCGACGACGAGTGCACTCATCACCGACATTCATTTTCGAATTTCTAGGTGGGAAGGCCACTGTAGTAGTTTTACTATAGATTTATTTGGATAAACAAATATAAATTTTTAATTGTTTTAAATATAATTGGATATATAAGTTGTAAGTATATACATGTATCCGTTATTTTAAAATGATTTGAAATTTAACCCGGTATTTAGTTCTTAAGTTTCCGTTAATTGATAGTTTCAATTAATATAGTGAAATGGAATTTAACTAATAATTGAAACCCTAAATGGAATAAGAGATTAAATGTTGAGTTATAAATGAAATTATGAGAAAGTTGAATTTGTAACTTATAAACCAAAAGTTATAATTATTGAATATTAGATTAAATTAAAAGAAATGATATAAAACTTGTGTAAGTTTCATTTGCATTCTTTAACATATAACAAGGTTAAAATGTTAAAAGAAATTTAATGGGAAATTTTACAAGTAAAACTTGAAGTAATGAAAGTATTCAATGAATTTGCTTTTATAAATAAGAATTTAAGGTTATAATTGTTATAAACTTAAGCCTGACTGAAGGGCCTCTAATTAAATATAATAGAAAGATTATAAAGAAATTTTAATAAACTGGAGTAAATGTTGAAGTTATTTATAATAAAAATAAATAGAAAGATGAATAATATAAATAAATGAAATTAAGTAAAAAAAATTGAAAAAAATGAATGAATAGAAAATTAAAATTTGCAAGAAATAAATGCAAATTAAAAAGATAAATCATTAATTGAATGAAACTGAAATCGAACAACAAATGTATGAAATGAAATTAATAAGAATGAAATTGATCTATTTTTTGAAATTTTTGTTTGTTTGGTTTATGGTTGTTTGGGGCAAGGATACTTTAAATTTGTATGGATGTATGGATAATCTATTTAGTTTCATCTAAGACTGTTGAGTAAATGGTGCACATAGTAGTTTATTTTTCATTCTTTACAATTTAAAGTTTTGAACCAGAACAACTATTTGTGCTGGTTGATATGAATGGATAATTGATTTGTTTTAATTGCATATGATGACTGTATATTAGTTGCAATTGATGGTTGTTTATATTCAGTTGGTTGTTAGTGGTTAAAACAAGTTAAATATTTCATTTTATATAATTATTAACTCTTTTAGATTATATAAGTGCAATACAGGTTATGGAAGCAATGGCTACTGCTTTTGGTTTCATAATTGAGCGTAAATTGCCCGACCAATAGGTACGTTTTCGGATTACGGTTTATAGCCTTATTATACTGTTTTCCCGTGTTGGGATATATATTTTTTTGGAAAATATATGTTGTATATTGTTATATTTGATATTATATTTTCTTCCAAGCCTCTCCGTACAAAGGAGACTCTACCGAAATTTTCCGTAAATTTTGGACTTAGAAAATTTTGAAAATGTTTTCCAAACTTCATTAATTTGAGTATAAAAGGATTTAATGGTTATAAATTGATATATTTTATTTAAATTATTAATTTAAAATTATTTATTTATAAAGTTAATATTTTTGAACAAGATATATTGATTATATAATTCCTTCTTTTCCCTTCTTCTTCCTTTTTGGGGACGAAAAGTTTTTAGTGGGGGAGAGTGTAACGACCCGTAAAATTCGATAATTAAATTGGCTAAATTTATAAGATTTTTGTAATTAAATTTAGAAAGAAATAAAATTTTATAATTTATATTGAAGTAAATGTTAAGAATGAACTGTAGCAATGTTTATTAATACTAACTAATGACAACTGATGTGAAATCACAATAATAATGAAATAGTGTAAATAGTTGCACTTAGATATAAAATGGAAAATAAGTAAATAAGTGTGAGTGTTGTATAAATAAAAGAATTTGTAATAGTAAATAGTAATTGAATAAAATCAATGTCCTGTAAGTAATTAAATAATTGTTTGGGAATAATAAACTTATAATTGTGTGATTAAGAGTTAATGACAACAATTATTATGAGTTACATATATATTTAGTTTATTCAATTGAATTGGAAAAAAATTTGAAACAAATCTAAATTAATAGTACCTGAATGTAAATTTATGTAATAAGGTTTATGCAGGTTGATAATAACTAATTTAGTGCAATACCTATTAATTGAAACAACTGTAAGGTTATAATTGATTGAAATTAGTGAATTGGGAAATAAATTCAAAAGTTATATTAATGGATGAATGTATACGTAATAAATGGCAATTGATAGAATCAATGCTAGATAAGTAATTATAATAACTGTCAGTCGATAATTAAGTATGAATGTGAGTAAATTTGGCAATAGTGATAATTATTAATTGTTTACCCATTCATTTAATTTATTAAATTAGATATAAATTAATTGCAACAGTTGGTTGTAATAATAGCTTATAAGTGGAATTAAACGTTAGTGGTAACAATTATTATAAGTTAACCATTTATTTAGTATATTAATTAAAAATTGGTAATCAATTACAATAAATATCAATTCAATGTTATGTTAGTGTGAATTATGAAAATATATGGAAATAATGTCAATTCTATTTATAATATGACAATTGGTTGAATAAAAGAAATGGAAATAAAGTTTTATTAATTTATTGGATTTGAACTATAATAATTGGATTAATTGCAATTAAATGAAATTAAAATATCTAAATATTATGTTATTTGAAATTAAGATGGAATGTGAGAATATTGATGTAATAGTTTTGAATCAAATGTTAAATCCATCTATTTGACAATAATGAATGGAATAATCATTAATTTATTAAATTAAATGGGATTATTGGGAATTTTATTTATAATTTTTGAATTTAATGAAATTGAGGTTAATACTGAAATTTGATAAATTAATCAACTCTAAATTGACATTTAAATTTATTTAAATCATTATAAATGATTGAGAAATCAAAAAGGATGAAATTTGTCAATTAAAGAATTGAAATTGGAAATTTGATTTAATTAGCTAATTTATTAATTTAATTAATTAGCTAAAAATAGCCATTTTGGCTACTGACTTAGATTTTGACGAAACTAGTTTCATCGGATCGGTAATGGTGAATTTTCGTAGCGTTTCAAGTTTCGTAGCGATCGGACTTGTCGTGTAATCGTACAGATCTGAAACTCCCAGAAATCAATAAAATTTAAATCAATTTGAAATAACTTGATTTGAGCATAACTTCTTCATGCGACGGAATTTGGACTTGAAACCTGTTCCACCACGTTTAAAATATTTTAAGACATCTATTTTGAAATATAGGTTGACCCAATTTCGTTTCGGAATCGAAACAGGCTTTTCGGGCCATTTTATCGTTCAACGCGTATATACAATCGATCCGATCCATTTTATTTCCAGCCTTGTCTATAAACACCCTGTTATAAACCATAATTCATTTCTTATGTTCATTATTATGTACGTGCAATTCCTTGTCACCTCCTCATTTCAATGGCAGACAATTCCAAATCTAATTGCAATTCAAAATCAAATCAAAATTTCAAACTCTACAAACTATATCGAATTATATATAGATTTCAAGCTCTCGACGAGCGCAAGTCAAATATATTATTCGTTTTTCGATCTGGGTTTCGGTGTGGCTATAAATTGTTGTTTTTTGGGCCGTCCGTTGGTTACGTTTTGATCCTACGGTGGATCTGCGTCGACAGGATGATCAGAGGGTGGCGTTTGAAAGAGGGCGAGGTGCAGGACCCTGTGATGTTGCTTGTTGGTCGTACGATGGGCGCGAATCGCCAAAAATCAGATGTCAACGTCGGCGACGGTGGAGTTAGGTGGAGCGATCGAAGACGTGCGCGTGAGACCATAGGGTGCGGTCGACCATTGGCTTCGTAACGACGATGTCAGATCGATGGTTCGACGAGTGTGGAAGCGGCGTTGATTGCTAGAATGCTTGCGGCTGTAGTCGAGCGTTTCATGATACGACTAGGGTTTTTCTTGAAGACGTTTGCGCGTGTGCTTGTAACCGCTTGATGACGTGGCAAGTTAAAGAGGCATATTCGTTTTTTTTTAATTGAATTTCAAACACTCTAGTCGACATAGCTTTTACATGCGAAGTCTGATTTACGCGCAGTTTCTTTTGTTAGGATCGTAATGAAATTTCAGACATTTTGACGCTTGTTTAGATGAATTCTGAGACTGTCTGAATTTTGATTTTAAATTGGATTTAAATTCCATTTAAATTCAAAAGATGGGTGTTTTAACCTACTCACAACTTTTAAAATTTCTTATGTGTGTTAAATTAATTTCTGATGTGATTTGGAATTCATTTATGACTGTTTGGCATATTTTTAATCATCATCCCAATTAAATTGAATTTATTGAATTAAATTGTGTTAATTTATTTTGCATATAAACTGCCAGTTAAATAGTTGTTTAATTTATTATTGAATATAAACTGCCAGTAATTACGTGTTATGCATTATCTGTTCTATATTAATGTTATTGTTTGAATTGTATGATGATTGTGATAATTGTTTGATGATTGATATTGGATGAATGGATGTTGGATTTTATATTATCATGAAATGCAAGTTGTTATGCATTTTATTTCATTCGGGATTGCGGTTTGAAATGATATATAACCGTATTTTTATTTTAAATTGCAGATTGAAATGATAAATACCGTATCTCTTGACTATAGGATAGAAATTTTATACAGACACCATTGGTCAATATTTAAATATTTTAAAAATGTTTCTATGGTTTTGGATAGAAATATACGGTTTAAAAAATATTGATTTCTTTGATAATATATCAATATTATTTTATATACAGTTAAATTCTTGAAATTAAGCTATGCATAAATTTGTATAATAAAAATAAGAGAGTTTGATTTTTTTTTAATATAATATGGGTAAGTATTTAAATTATATTTTAATATAGAAGGTATAAATGTTGAAATAAATTAAGGTTGACAGGTAAATCTGAAATTTATTTGAAATTGAATATAGTTAAGAATTAAACTCAATAAGTTGATATGAAATGTATTAAATTTGAGATTTTAGAAGATAAGATTTTTATAACATGATTTTGGTTTAAGGTGAATTAAATGAATATTTCGAGTACAAATAAATTGAAGGAAATATTTAGATTTGAAATTTGAGTTTTTTTTAAAGGATAATGGATTTATTATGCAAATATTTCAAAACTAAATAATAGAAAATTGAATTGTTGAATCGTAATTACCAACCTTAGTTTTGAAATTGTTTAATACTTAAAGTTGGATATATATTGAAATTGAGATGGTTTAGTTTAAACCGAAAGTGAGTTGAAATTTATGAATTGAGATTTAATTTAAAGTGAATAAAAGTGGTGAAATTGAGGAAATTTTACTTTATAAAGTAACTTTAAATTCAAACTATTTTATTTTATATACTGTTTGAATATCCAAACCATTTAAGTTTTGGAAGTTATGGTTTAGAAGCTATGAAATTCATAGTATTATGTTTTGAAAGGTTATATTTCAAGCGTTTGGCTTCGAAATATTATAAATCTGAAAGTGCTATGATTTTGGAAAAGAGATAAATTTGAAATAAAATGATATTATATTGATTTGGGTTTTATATAAATGAGATCATATTAATTTGGTTTTTGAAATGGAAATGATGTGGTATTTATATGATTTTGAAATGGATATTATATTCTGGTTTTGAAGTATAATTATTTTGAAATGACCACGGTGTTATAATAACGTTTGGTTGTTAAAGAAACCGGGATCGGAAGTTGTCACACTCTCTGCCAACTTCGAAAACCACTTTAAAAAACATATACGTGGTGGAGATTCCAGAATGAAGTAGGATGGTGGCGGTGTTTCCTTTGAGGTAAATACGTCGGCCCGACTCCCATGAGTTGGCATAAGGTGGCTAAAACATGAGCGATTGACGGGCTAATGAGGTATCACCTTTGATCGGACACATCCCTTTGATATTATACTTTGACTTTTGGCCACTTTTGATTTTTGATTTGAGGGTGTGGATCGAGGTGGGCGGTAGCTGCGGCTATGCGTTACCATCGGCACGAAAGCGTAACAGGTATATCTACACTGGCATTGCCTTGTTGTGCCGTGTCACCTACCCTAGTGCACCTTGTACGAGTTTGGTTTTCTCCAGTAGCCCGTGTGGTATCCACTGGTGGCTTTCCGATCAGGAGGGACCAAGATATTGGATGGACTACTGGGACTATTACGTGTTAAGGTGGAAAATGTAAAGCCTTAACGCCATTTAAAAGTATGTTTATTTTAAGGTAGACATTGTTATAATAGCGAAATATTACTACATAGTAAATAGTTTAACGGATCCTTTGGAGATGTGAATCCCAAGCATCTCTTAAGTTATTGCACTTACGTTGACACTTGATAGGAGATGTCAAATCCCGTAAATGTTTCTGACGCCGTTCTACTCATAATATTTACTGTTGATTTAACTTACATAAGATCTTTTAGTTCTGACTCGAGCGTTTTGTCTTTTCAATTCGCTCGGGTCAGCCTGAGCATTTTAGGATTTGGAAGTCTGTATTCTGGAGGACGAAGACGAAGATTTATTACTTATTATAGTATTCCACTACATTCATACTGTTCCGCTGCATTATTTGTTGTTCTCTGGTATGTGTAACCCCTATATGTATTGTATAAGTATAATCGAATATTTTGTAAAATAGCTTCATGAACTGTATATTTAATTATTATATTTTATCATTCCGCTGCAAGATTCTATTTTGTTCTTTTTCTTTCTCTGCTTTTCTTATTTACCCCATAACAATCTGTCCTTCTGTATGGTTTAAGTCTGATGTGTGTGATTTATCGTCGGTTTAAAGTGTACAAAAAGGCGGGGCGTTACAGGATGCTTGGATTCACCCATCCCCTAAGGATCAGTTAAATCATAAATTAAATACATCTCGTGGTTTAAATTTCTAAATGGTATCAGACATCATTTCAAAATTCAATATCATTTCAAATTCATTTCAAAATATTAAAATATCATATCCTTCCAAATCTTCATTCATTTTTATTTAATTTAAGTATCATTTCAAATCACATTTCAAAATGATTTACATTTCAAATCTAATATTCCATTTAAAATGAAGTTATTATACTTAAAAAAAACATTCAATTCCCTAAAATTTAGTCTTTTCAAAATTCATTGATTCATTAAAGTTATTAAAACGGCGAAATTACAGCTTTCGTAGCATTTAGAAAATGATACGTTAAGTTACGTTTGAAAACAATTCAATTTAGCAAAGACAGCATTTACAGAAATCCTGTAATAGTTCAGGTTTCAAATAAAAGCTTTAGTTTAATTCTACAACTACAGCACTTACAAAGTGCTGTAATAGCCCTTGGTTAATATTTTCCTTTTAGTTCACTTGAATCAACTACAACACTTAGAAATACTGTAATATCCTTTTACTTCAAAAATGATAGCATTTCTGAAATGCTGTTAAATTAAATTTCAAATTTCAATACAATTCCATAAACCATTGAACTTTTATTTAAACCATTTTTAACTTATAAAATCATATTTTCTCACTTTAAAAACAATCATTTGAATACCCATTAATTTATGATTTTTATAAAGTGAGATTTTCATACAAAATCAAATTTTAATAATATACTTATTAAATAAATGTACAATTTTATAACATTTCATTTACATTACATTTTAATTAAATTTACCATTTCATAAATTAAATTTAAATTCCATTTTATTTCCTTAACTGCACTTTTATTTTTAAAGCACATTTCACATTTTCCAAGTTAAGTTATATTTCAAATTTCAATTATAAACTTTTATTTATTTAACTATTTTTAATTTATAGAAAATCAATAACACTTTATAAATTCATTTTAATTTCAAATTAAAATAAAATTATCATATTTCCTTACTTAATTTAAACTACATTTATAAACAAAATCATAAATTCCAAAATTAACTTATATTTCAAATTCTACTCTACCATTTAATGATTTCACTTATTTGACTTGAAGAAAATCACTAATATTTTATAAAATCATTTTCAATTAAATTTAGATCAAAATATCATAATATTTACATTTTAAAAATATTTTAAAAATTTTAGAAAAATTTATATTAACTATGGGTCTGTATATAAAATTTTCTAACCTAAGTCAAGTGATACGGATAATATATCATTTATATCCGTAACTTACAAAGAAAACCTAGGTTCTATCATTTCAAATCCGCAGTCCCAAGTAAAATGAAATAAATAAAAATCGCTCAGGCCTATCATTTCAGCTTATAATGATATTTCCCTATTCTAAAGTCCGTTTGGGTATGTATCATTTCAACCCATAGCGATTCTATTCTACAGGGAACTTGTAGTGTGATAAGATGATATAAATAACAATATAGCATTATATAGCAGTAACTGATGACATGACATGTGTATAAACAAGGTGATCATCATTTACTTCATATCACAGGCAGTTATAATATGATAATATAGTCTACAGATTCATATGCGATAAAATTACTAATTATATAAGTACAAATGTCGTGTGAGAGTTACTCACTTGTTTCAAGCTGGAGATAGCATGACAAAAGCACACAAACGAGTCCCGAAAGCACGATAAAATGACTTTAGACTTGAGTGGAGTGGAGAGAACCAAGCTTTATTCTTTTACACAAGACAAAACTAGACAAATATAAATATGATTTCAACACAAATACAAATAGAAACAATTTTAAAATGAAAGCAAGTGTGAACAAATTTTCTTTGACCATTGCCTCAACCTTCATGTGCTCGGCCTGTGGGTCTTGTATGCGCAGCCAAAGTGGTGATTTGGGCTAGGATATGCATGCGTGTGCAAGGCTACAAGGAGATTGGAAGGGTAAAGGAGTTACACATGAAGAAGGTCAAAAGGCAAGGCATAAATGGAGTTTTTGTGCACACTTTAGGTTCGGCCTTGACTTGTGTAGGCTCGGCCATTCATCGTACAGGCCAGGTGGGGTCTGGAGTAGCGACCAGAGGTGGTGGAGGAGCAGGTGGTGGCGGCGATGGTGGTGCCAAGGTGGAAAAATGAAGGCTATGGCATTAAGGGGTTTGGCTATGCTAGTTTCAAGGTGATTTGTGAAGTTTTTGTGGTTCAAACAACATAGGGGAGTCACCGCCTGGACAAGACAGAGAGGAAGGAAGGTGAGATGGCTGTGGATGTGGTGGTGCTGGACGGTGGAGGTGGTGGAGGAGCTAAGTCCGAACAAATGCAAGAAGAGGCAAGACAAACTACAAAGGAAAATCAATAAAATGAGAAGAAAAGAGTGGGAAAAAGAAGACATTACCAAACTTTCTTCTTCAGATCTGAAACCACATGTGAAAAGAGAAGTGAGAAGAGTGTTTTCACGTGAATTTCCAAAAAGAAAAGTGATGGCTAATGCTTGATAAGGGACGACCCGAGAATTGAAGGGGCGTGAGGATGGAAGGTCAAAGGTTAAAAGCCAAAGTCTATTTAAATTTCGTATTTTCTTTTATGCAAGTAAACTAAAATAAAAACCATGTAAATAAAATAAAACTGAATACAAAATAAAGTGAAAATGACATGAATAAATACATTTTAGAAAAATATAGAAAAATATAAGAAAATAGTTATTTATATGAAAACCAGTATTGAAAATTGAAAACAAAATATAACTAGATTTAGAAAATAACTACAATACTTTAACATGTTTTAAAAATAAAAATATACACCTAACATGAAATATTACACACATATATACAAATTAGAAAAATATTTGACAAATAAAAATGTTATTTATATAAATTAAAATAGACAATTTTATTAAATAAATCAATTTACATACAATATTGTAAAAAGCATAACTTTCACAACATAAATCGTATTTCGGCGAAACAAAAAGCAGTATTCTTGAAATTAAATTTATTTTCATAATGAAAGATAAAATTCAAGAATTCAAATATATAAATTTAAAATTTAAAATTCAAAGTTTGACTAGATTGAACAAAAATCAACTTTTCTGAAAAATATTCTATTTATTCATGTTTGGAATTATAATTCACACAAAAATCAAAATTTATATTTAAAATAATGAATTTATCCATTTTAATAAATAAAATAATGTTTTTAAATCAGGAATTTCAGTTAAAATAATTAAAATATACAAATAGAAATAATCACAAAATACATGGTTGTTACACTCTCCTCCACTCAAATCTTTTCGTCCTTGAAAAGAACGAACAAGGAAAATAAGAAAACAAGATAGAAAAAAAAAATAGTGCCAAAAAAAAAATTCCGGATTCAAAGCACGAATGCTCTCCTCCATCTTCCAGATACAATCTCGATCATCAGTACTTCACTGTACTTTGATCAGACTGACATATTTACTTCTTAGCTGCTTCATGCCTTTATCGACAATATGAAGTGGCTTCCTCTCGACAGTCAGATTAGGCTAAATATCCAAACTATCAAGAGCAGAAAGCTGAACAGAAAGAGATGAGTCAAGAAGATACCAGAGAAGATGTGAGATGTGGAATACATCATGCACTCTAGAAAGTTTCTCGGGCAAATCCAAACGATAAGCCAAAGAACTAACTCTTTCCACAATGCAGAAAGGACGCTTGAAGAGGAAGAAGGTAGAAATAGCGAGAAGGGAAAGTAGGTTGGAAGACAAGGATGAACCATTATTTTATAATAATATAAATTTCCATTTAAAATTTTATATTTATAACATTTTAAACATTTTATAATATGATGAATAGTCATTTGATTCAAATTGATAGTTCGATGTAAACAATATTTAAAACATTTTTAAATTATTTAGACAAGTAAAATAATGATCAAAATATAATTTATATAATACTTTATCAAAATACTTTTATAACTCGATGTCTTAACAAGTTTACTTTCGTTCCTCTAGACTCTGGCTATGCGTTGATCAGACGCAAAGCTAGAATTCTCTAGGTACTTAGTAGATTTGTTTCAACACCCAGTGAAAATACTGGAAAACCTTAAAAAGAGATATGGAAAGTATAATCCAAACAAAACAACCAAACCAAAACATGTCGATCATGGATCGCGGATGCACAATGGTTACGCCTGGATCCCTCAGGAAACATCTGTACTTGTAGGCTGGCTACTGCAACCCTGCGATTATGCCATGATGACTGGTAGTACCGCAGATACACAATGGTTACGCCTGCATCCCCTTGGAAACATCCCTACCCATAGGCTCTTGCAGCACTTGTAGATTACGCTACTATGTACGACCTACATAGATCGTAGATACACGATGATTATGCCTGGATCCCCCAGGAAACATCCATACCCGTAGGCTCTTGCAGCCCCTGTGAATTACACTATGCAGTCGCGCTCGTAAGGCCATGGAGATCGCCATGGAATTTAATGGTTACTCGAGTATAATATTCGGAAAACCCAAATCAGAGAGAATAATATCGACAGAATGAATCCACAGTGTGGCCACAAAGTGGAGATCAAGCAGAAGGCACTTTCCGTATCTTTACTTTGAAAATATGTATCATGCAGTACCTTTCAAATAACTTTAAAATATCATACTTATACCAAGTCCATCATATATAAGATTTCATTTTCAAATCAAATACTTTCCAAATCAATAGTATATCAAACCATACTTATATAGACTTCGATTATATAAGATTTCACTTTACAAATTGAGTACCGTTTCCAAATCAACAGTTTTCAAATCAATTTCATACTTATACAAATTCATTTTATATATGTTTGGTAACTCCCAAATCAAATATTTAATAAAATAAGGTTCTCAATTTCAATTCCTTTCAATAGCATTCAGTTTCAAAATCATATATGCTTTCGCCGAATCATTTCTTTCAAATTATATAAATTTAGCCTCTAAGTTTCCAAAACAATAGGTTTAGAAACTAATCCTGATTTCCAAATCAACAAAATTTAAGTCAACCAAATCCATTTCCAAAACCATCATATAAATACTGAGTTTTACTATCCAATCTACTTTCAAAACCAAATATCTTTCTTAAAATCAATTATACCCAAAATGATTTCCAAATTATAACTATACCTTTAAAAACCTTTAAACTATTTATTTCTATTCAAAAGAACAATTTACCTTTTTCAAACTATTTAAAACTAAATTTTATTCAAAACATTCGAAAACTAAATTCCATATCAATATAATTCAAAATAGTCTTATTCATTTACTTAACAACACAGTTTTAACTCATCTACCTAATCGAATGATTTATATTTTTTCCAGGATTACTTAGCTTTGAAAATTAAACCATGATTTGGAAGTGCTCGAACTTTAAAATATAGTCGAAGAAATCATATTTAAAATCCAAAAGTTCGAAATCGCCAACAAATCAGTAAATTAATTCCAATAGATAAGGTCATACCAAAATAATCTGAAACTCGAGCGCTAAACACTGGCTTACTTTAAATTATTTCAAATATATATACACATATATCTTCGAATATCAAACCATACTTTGAAATCTGAAGTCAAAATTGGTTTCAAAAAATCATCACATAGCAAAGCAACTAGAGTGGCCTCTTCCCCACTCAGAAACTCGAAAATCAATGTCGATGATGCATGCATTCATCACCAAAATTATTTTCCAGCGACATAAGTGGGTTTTGGACTCTTATTTTCTCAAAACTTCTTTGAAATCTCTTTGAAATCATTGGAATTCATTAGAGTACATTTGAAACATTCCTTATTTGGAAAAATATCTTTAAATCATATTATTATTATATATTTTCTAATTCTTAAAATCGATTGCAAAACACTGGGGTTCGATTCCTCGAAATTCGAATTCAAAACCCATCAGCTATAAATTATTTTATATAAATCAAATTTCTTATATAATTTTCAAAATTTCAAATCCTTTCGAAACTTCAAATTTTCATTTTTAAAAGATATAAAATCCTTATCGAAAACATTTTACTTTTATATAAAAAGGTGGTCATCCTTATCAAAGTAACAATTTGGATGTATGCACAATTTCAAAATTCAACCAAACACAAATTTCCAACGTATGATTCAAGGTTAGATTTCAAACAAAAAGGGATTCGAGTTTAGAAATCTGGTTCGATGATAAGCTCGAATGAAGATGAGATAATTTAATTACTAAATAGGAGATGATAAGCCTATATAAATCGTGGGCGACATTAACTGGTCAACCGTGACTTCGGGAATATAACCAGTGCGGAAATCTAAGGCAAATCGACATTCGATCGCCAGAGATAGAATCCAGATAAAGCGGGAGATAGTTAGCATCATCAACTGAGGATATATAAATCTTTGGTGAATCAATGCCAATTGTAAAGGAGTTTCACCCTTTTACAAATCATTCAAAGATTTGAGGAATCACCGCTCTTATAGAAGTCATTCAAAGAGGAGTTATGGAATGCCCCAAAATCAAAAGGGGTAAAATAGGGAAGACAAGACTGGATTTCAGAACCAGTAGGAGCGTTCAAAGTTCAAGTCCTAATCGATAAGAATCCTAACCAAGAGATTTCCAACAAGGTGGATATCGAAGAGATGAAGTTTAGAAAATCTTGATTTCAAAATAAGGAAAATTTTATACTAATATATTTTTTGAAAATCCTTTAAAACCATTTGGAAATCATTTTATACTTTGAAAATACGTTCTCTCACAAAGAAATGATTCTGAGATTGATTTCACTCATTCTTGGGTATTTCTACCCTATCTCAAATGAGTTTTTTCACTATAGGCTAAGGTTTGCCTAAAACCAAAGCTTTGATATCAACTGTAACAACCCGATATTTTCACCATTCGCATCCACACATGTCAGACTTGAATTGCTCAAAATAACGCATTGTAATAAAATTTGGGGTAAATGAAAAACAATCACAGAATCACAGACATAGAAATATCAGAATAACTCGCAACGGAAATTAAAATACCATAGTAGTTCATGAAGCTATTATAACAAACTCTCAAAACAAAATACATAACATCAGTCTGAAACATATACAATAGAAATCCCAAATGCGTAGAAGTTTATAAATCCAAGGGCTGGAAGAGACAATAGAAACTGAAAGGGAATAGATAACTAGACAAGTAGAAACTCAGGCGATTCCCAGCTCCAGAAAAGAAATCCAAAGCTAAGCTGTAAAGACTCAAGCTGACCCGAGCGTAAAGTAAAACACAAAACACTCGAGTCAGGACATACATACTTGTATAATGTAAACCAACTCAAGTGAACTGTAATAGTAATGCACAATAACTTAAAGGATGTTTGGGATCACCCATCCTCTAAGAATCAGTTAAATCATAAATTAAATACATCTGTGGTTAAAATTTCAAAATGGTATCAGATATCATTTCAAAATTCAACATCATTTCAAATTCATTTCAAAATATCAAGATATCATATCCTTCCAAATCCTCATTCATTTTTATTTAATTTAGATACCATTTCAAATCACATTTCAAAATGGTTTATATTTCAAATCAAATATTCCATTTAAAACCACTTAAAATGAAGTTATTATACTTTAAAAAAATTGTTCAATTCTTTAAAATTTAGTCTTTTCGGAATTCATTGATTCATTAAATTTATTAAAACGATGAAATTATAGCTTTCGCAGCATTTAGAAAATGCTACGGTAAGTTATGTTTGAAAACAATTCAATTTAGCAAAGACAGCATTTACAGAAATGTTGTAATAGTTCAGGTTTCAAATAAAAGCTTTAGTTCAATTCTGCAACTACTGCACTTACAAAGTGCTGTAATAGCCCTTGGTTAATATTTGCCTTTTAGTTCACTTGAATCAACTTACATAAGATCTTTTAGTTCTGACTCGAGCGTTTTGTCTTTTCAATTCGCTCGGGTCAGCCTGAGCATTTTAGGATTTAGAAGTCTGTATTCTGGAGGACGAAGACGAAGATTTATTACTTATTATAGTATTCCACTACATTCATACTGTTCCGCTGCATTATTTGTTGTTCTCTGGTATGTGTAACCCCTATATGTATTGTATAAGTATAATCGAATATTTTGTAAAATAGCTTCATGAACTGTATATTTAATTATTATATTTTATCCTTCCGCTGCAAGATTCTATTTTGTTCTTTTTCTTTCTCTGCTTTTCTTATTTACCCCATAACAATCTGTCCTTCTGTATGGTTTAAGTCTGATGTGTGTGATTTATCGTCGGTTTAAAGTGTACAAAAAGGCGGGGCGTTATAGGATGCTTGGATTCACCCATCCCCTAAGGATCAGTTAAATCATAAATTAAATACATCTCGTGGTTTAAATTTCTAAATGTTATCAGACATCATTTCAAAATTCAATATCATTTCAAATTCATTTCAAAATATTAAAATATCATATCCTTCCAAATCTTCATTCATTTTTATTTAATTTAAGTATCATTTCAAATCACATTTCAAAATGATTTATATTTCAAATCTAATATTCCATTTAAAACCACTTAAAATGAAGTTATTATACTTAAAAAAAACATTCAATTCCCTAAAATTTAGTCTTTTCAAAATTCATTGATTAAGTAAAGTTATTAAAACGGCGAAATTACAGCTTTCGTAGCATTTAGAAAATGATACGTTAAGTTACGTTTGAAAACAATTCAATTTAGCAAAGACAGCATTTACAGAAATCCTGTAATAGTTCAGGTTTCAAATAAAAGCTTTAGTTTAATTCTACAACTACAGCACTTACAAAGTGCTGTAATAGCCCTTGGTTAATATTTTCCTTTTAGTTCACTTGAATCAACTACAACACTTAGAAATACTGTAATATCCTTTTACTTCAGAAATGATAGCATTTTTGAAATGCTGTTAAATTAAATTTCAAATTTCAATACAATTCCATAAACCATTAAACTTTAATTTAAACCATTTTTAACTTATAAAATAATATTTTCTTACTTTAAAAACAATCATTTAAATACCTATTAATTTATGATTTTTATAAAGTGAGATTTTCATACAAAATCAAATTTTAATAATTTACTTATTAAATAAATGTACAATTTTATAACATTTCATTTACATCACATTTATTTAAATTTATCATTTCATAAATTAAATTTAAATTCCTTTTTATTTCCTTAACTTAACTATTATTTTTAAAACACATTTCACATTTTCCAAGTTAAGTTGTACTTCGAATTTCAATTAAAAACATTTATTTATTTAACAATTTTTAATTTATAGAAAATCAATAGAACTTTATAAATTAATTTTAATTTTATCATATTTTCTTACTTAATTTAAACTACATTTATAAACAAAATCATAAATTCCAAAATTAACTTATATTTCAAATTCTACTCTACCATTTATTGACTTCACTTATTTGACTTGTAGAAAATCACTAATATTTTATAAAATCATTTTCAATTAAATTTAAATCAAAATATCATAATATTTACATTTTAAAAATATTTTAAAATTTTCAAAAAAATATATATTAACCACGGGTCTGTATATAAAATTTTCTAACTAAGTCAAGTGATACGGATAATATATCAATTATATCCGTAATTTACGAAGAAAACCCGGGTTCTATCATTTCAAACCAGCAGTCCCAAGTAAAATGAAATAAATGAAAATCGCTCAGGCCTATAATTTCAGCCCATAATGATTTTTCCCTATTCTAAAGTCCGTTCAGGCATGTATCATTTCAACCCATAGTGATTCTATTCTACATGGAACTTGCAGTGTGATAAACTTATATAAATAACAATACAGCATTATATAACAGAAACAAATGATATGACAGGTGTATAAACAAGGTGATCATCATATAATTGGTATCACAGGCAGTTATTATATGATAATATAGTCTACAGATTCATATGAGATCAATTTACTAATTATATAAGTACATATGTCGTGTGAGAGTTACTCACTTGTTTCAAGCTGGAGATAGCAAGACAAAAGCACACAAACGAATCCCGAAAGCATGATAACATGACTTTAGACTTGAGTGGAGTGGAGAGAACCAAGCTTTATTCTTGTACACAACACAAAACAAGACAAATATAAATATGATTTCAACACAATTACAAACAGAAGCAATTTTAAAATGAAAGCAATTATGAACAAATTTGCTTTGACCATTGCCTCAACCTTCATGTGCTTGGCCTAGGGTTCTTGTATGCTTAGCCAAAGTGGTGATTTGGTGTGTGTGCAAGGCTATAAGGAGACTGGAAGGGTAAAGGAGTTATACATGAAGAAGGTCAAAAGGCAAGGCATGAATGGAGTTTTTGTGCACACTTTGGGTTTGGCCTTGACTAATGTGGGCTTGGCCATTCATGCTACAGGTTAGGTGCGGTCTCGAGTGGCAACCAAAGGTGGTGGAGGATCAAGTGGTGGCGGCTATGGTGGTGCCAAGGTGGAAAAATGAAGGCTATGGCATTAAGGGGTTCGGCTATGCTAGTTTCAAGGTGATTTGTGAAGTTTTTGTGGTGCAAACAACTTAGGGGAGTCACGGCCTGGAAAAGGTAGAGGGGAAGGAAGGTGAGATGGCTGTGAATGTGCTGGTGCAAGATGGTGGAGGTGGTGGAGGATCTAAGGCCGAACAAATGCAAGAAGAGGCAAGACAAACTACAAAGGAAAATCAATAAACTGAGAAGAAAAGAGTGGGAAAAAGAAGACATTACCAAACTTTCTTCTTCAGATCTAAAACCATATGTGAAAAGAGAAGAGAGAAGGGTATTTTCACGTGAATTTCCAAAAAGAAAAGTCACAGCTAATGCTTGAGAAGGGACGACCCAAAAATTGAAAGGGAGTGAGGATGGAAGGTCAAAGGTTAAAAGCCAAAGTCCCTTTAATTTTCGTATTTTCTTTTACGCAAATAAACTAAAACAAAAACCATGTAAATAAAGTAAAATTAAATAAAAAATAAAGTGAAAACGAAATTAATAAATAAATTTTATAAAAATATAGAAAAATATAAGAAAATAGTTATTTATATGAAAACTAGTATTGAAAATTGAAAACAAAATATAACTAGTTTTAGAAAATAACTACAATACTTTAACATGTTTTAGAAATAAAAATATATACCTAACATGACATATTACACACATATATACGAATTAGAACAAGATTTGACAAATAAAAATATTATATACAAATTTAAATAGACAATTTTATTAAATAAATCAGTTTACATACAATATTGTAAAAAGCATAACTTTCACAACATAAACCGGATTTCAACGAAACAAAAGCAATTATTCTTGAAATTAAATTTATTTTCATAGTGAAAGATAAAATTCAGAATTCAAATATTTAAATTTTAAATTTAAAGTCAAAGTTTGACCAGATTGACCAAAAATCCACTTTTCTGGAAAATATTCTATTTATTTATATTTGGAATTATAATTCACACAAAAATCAAAATTTATATTTAAAATAACAAATTTATCCATTTTAATAAATAAATAAAGTTTTTAAGTCAGGAATTTCAGTTAAAATAATTAAAATATACAAATAGAAATAATCACAAAATACATGGTTGTTACACTCTCTCCCACTCAAATCTTTTCGTCCTCGAAAAGAATGAAAAAGGAAAATAAGGAAACAAGATAGAAAAACAAAATAGTACCAAAAAAAGAATACCGGATTCGAAGCATGAATGCTCTCCTCCGTCTCACAGGTACAATCTCGATCATCAGTACTTCACTGTACTTTGATCAGACTAACAGATTTCCTTCTTAGCTACTTCGTACCTTTTTCGACAATACGAAGTGGCTTCCTCTCGATTGTCGGATTAGGCTAAATATCCAAACTATCAAGAGCAGAAAGTTGACAAAAATGGATGGGTCAAGAAGATACCAGAGAATATGTGAGACTTGGAATACATCATGCACTCCAGAAAGTTTCTCGGGCAAATCCAAACGATTAGCCAAAGAACCAACTCTTTCCATAATGCAGAAAGGACGCTCGAAGAGGAAGAAGGTAGAAATAGCTAGGAGGGAAAGTAGGTTGAAAGACAAGGATGAACCATTATTTTATAACAATATAAATTTCAGTTTAAAATTTTATATTTATAATATTTTAAACATTTTATAATATGATGAATAGTCATTTGATTCAAATTTGATAGTTCGAAGTAAACAATACTTAAAACATTTTAAAATTATATAGACAAGTAAAATAAATGATCAAAATATCCTTTAAATAATACTTTATTAAAATACTTTTATAACTCGATGTCTTAACAAGTTTACTTTCGTTCCTGCAGACTCTGGCTATGTGTTGATCAGACGCAAAGCTAGAATTCTCCAGGTACTTAGTAGACTTGTTTCAACATCCAGTGAAAATACTGGAAAACCTTTAAAAAAGAGATATGGAGAGTTTAATCCAAAAAAAACAAGAAAACCAAAATATGTCGATCATGGATCGCGGATACACAATGGTTACGCCTGGATCCCCCAGGAAACATTCGTACCCGTAGGCTGGCTACCGCAGCCATGCGATTATGCCATGAAGACTTGTAGTACCGCAGATACACAATGGTTATGCCTGGATTCCCTAGGAAACTTCCCTACCCGTAGGCTCTCGCAGCCCCTGTGGATTACGCTACCAAATACGACATACATAGATCGTAGATACACAATGGTTATGCCTGGAACCCCCAGGAAACATCCATAACCATAGTCTCTTACAGCCCCTGCAAATTACGCTATGCAGTCGCGCTCGTAAGACCATGGAGATCGCCATGGAATTCGATGGGCACTCGAGTATCATATCCGGAAAACCCAAATCAGAGAGAATAATATCGATAGAATGAATCCACAGTGTGGCCACAAAGTGGAGATCAAGCAGAAGGCACTTTCCATATCTTTACTTCGAAAATATGTATCATGCAGTACCTTTCAAATCACTTTAAAATATCATAATTATACAAATTCCATCGTATATAAGATTTCATTTTTAAATGAAATACTTTCCAAATCAATAGTATATCAAATCATACTTATATATACTTCAATCATATAAGATTTCGCTTTACAAATAGAGTACCTTTTCCAAATCAACATTTTTCAAATCAATTTCATAATTATACAAATCCATTTTATATAAGTTCGGTAACTCACAAATCAAAAAATTAATAAAATAAGGTTCTCAATTTCAATTCCTTTCAATAACATTCAGTTTCAAAATCATATATTCTTTCGCCGAATCATTTCTTTCAAATTATATAAATTTAGTTTCTAAGTTTCCAAAACAATAGGTTTAGAAAAAAATACTGGTTTCCAAATCAACAAAATTTAAGTCAAACAAATCCATTTCCAAAATCATCATATAAATACTGGGTTTTACTATCCAATCTATTTTCAAAACCAAATATTTTTCTCAAAATCAATTATACCCAAAATGATTTCCGAGTTAAAACTATCCCTTTAAAACCTTTAAAGTATTTATTTCTATTCAAATGATCAATTTACCTTTTTCAAACTATTTAAAACTAAATTTTATTCAAAACATTCCAAAACTAAATTCCATATCAATATAATTCAAAACAGTCTTATTCATTTACTTAACAAAAAAGTTTCAACTCATTTACCTAATCGAATGATTTATATTTTTTCTAGGATTACTTAGCTTTGAAAATTAAACCTTGATTTGGAAGTGCTCGAACTTTAAAATATTGTTGAAGAAATCATATTTAAAATCCAAAAGTTGGAAATCACCAACAAATCAGTAAAGCAATTCCAATAGATAAAGTTATACCAAAACAATCTGAAACTCGAGGGCTGAACACCGGCTTAGTTTAAATTATTTCAAATATAGACACACACACACACACATATATCTTTGAATATCAAACTACACTTTGAAATCTGAAGTCAAAATTGGCTTCACAAAATTATCGCATAGCAAAACTACTAGAGTGGCCTCTCCCCCACTCAGAAACACGAAAAATCAATGTCAATGATGCATGCATTCATCACCGAAATTATTTTCCAGCAACATAAGTGGGTTTTGGACATCTATTTTCTCGAAACTTATTTGAAATCTCTTTGAAATCATTGGAATTCATTCGAATACATTTGAAACATTTCTTATTTGGAAAAATATCTTTAAATCATATTATTATTATATATTTTCCAATTCTTAAAACCGATTGCAAAACACCGGGGTTCGATTCCTCGAAATTCAAATTCAAAACCCATCAGTTATATATCATTTTATATAAATCAAATTTCTTATAAAATTTTCCAAATTTCAAATCCTTTCAAAACTTCAAATTTTCATTTTTAAATGATATAAAATCCTTATCGAATTTTTTTTACTTTTATATGAAAAGGTGGTCATCCTTATCAAAATAATAATTTCGATGTATGCACAATTTCAAAATACAACCGAACACAAATTCCAATGAATGATTCAAGGTTAGATTTCAAAGAAACAGAGATTCGGATTTAGAAATCTGGTTCGATGATAAGCTTGAACGAAGATGAGATAATTTAATTACTAAATAGGAGATGATAAGCCTATATAAATCGTGGGAGACCTTAACTGGTCAACCGTGACTTCATAAATATAACCAATGCGGAAAACTAAGGAAAATCGACATTCGATCGCCAGAGATAGAATCCAGGCAGAGCAGGAGATAGATAGCATTGTAAACCGAGGATATAGAAATCTTCGGTGAATCGATGCCAATTGTAGAGGATAGTTCGAATTACGCTATTCGGTCGCGCTCGTAAGACCATGGAGATCGCCATGGAATTCGATGGACACTCGAGTATCATATCCGGAAAAATCAAATCAGAGAGAATAATATCGATAGAATGAATCCACGGTGTGGCCACAAAGTGGAGATCAAGCGAAGGCACTTTCCATATCTTTACTTCAAAAATATGTATTATGTAGTACCTTTCAAATCACTTTAAAATATCATACTCATACAAAGTGCATCATATTTAAGATTTCATTTTCAAATCAAATACTATCCAAATCAATAGTATATCAAATCATACTAATATAGACTTCGATTATATAAGATTTCACTTTACAAATTGAGTACCTTTTCCAAATCAACAGTTTTCAAATTAATTTCATACTTATACAAATCCATTTTATATAAGTTCGATAACTCCCAAATCAAATATTTAATAAAATATGGTTCTCAATTTCAATTCCTTTCAATAACATTCAGTTTCAAAATCATATATTATTTCGCCGCACCATTTCTTTCAAATTACATAAATTTAGTTTCTAAGTTTCCAAAACAATAGGTTTAGAAAATAATCCTGGTTTCCAAATCAAAAAAATTTAAGTCAAACAAATCCATTTCCAAAACCATCATATAAATACTGGGTTTTACTATCCAATCTATTTTCAAAACCAAATATCTTTCTCAAAATCAATTATACCCAAAATGATTTCCAAGTTATTACTATCCCTTTAGAACCTTTTAGGTATTTATTTCTATTCAAATGATCAATTTACCTTTTCCAAACTATTTAAAACTAAATTTTATTCAAAACATTCCAAAACTAAATTCCATATCAATATAATTCAAAATAGTCTTATTCATTTACTTAACAAAAAAGTTTCAACTCATTTACCTAATCGAATGATTTATATTTTTTCCTGGATTACTTAGCTTTGAAAATTAAACCTTGATTTGGAAGTGCTCGAACTTTAAAATATTGTTGAAGAAATCATATTTAAAATCCAAAAGTTGGAAATCACCAGTGTTTGCACCAAAATTGGTCACAACACTCTTTGGGAGTCGTTGAAGAGATGATAATGAAGAATGTAAATTCAAAACAGATATTATGTAACAAAAACTCCAATCAACCGTAAGGTAAATGCGTAGACAAGAGATTTATAATGGTTCGGCGTGTTGCCTACGTCCACTGTGAAGTTTTTTGATATTTTATTGATTCTCTTTCAATGATTACAAGTTGTTATAGCGATCAACAGCGAGTTACAATTGGAAATTCGAAATCAACAGCAAAATTATGATGTAGGATGATGGAGATCTCAATCCGGCAGAGTCTGGGCGCTTGAGAGTCGAAAGATCCTTTTTCCGTTGGCTCTGGGGCTCTATTTATAGGCGTAGGATGCTGATACTTCGTTGAAAATTTGGGAGACCACTTCTGGCACGTGAGGAGCCCACGCGCCCGGTCAAAGGAAATATGGGCCCACTTTGGCATCAATTCGAACTCCATTCGAATCGATCATAAAATCATCCGATCGAGGCGAAATTTGATGTGGACATTCTTCAACATGTATGCAAGCTTCTGTGAAAATTTCGTGGCATTTGGACTTGTGGATCTCGAGTTATCATGGATACGAAATGGGATTCCTCGTATGGCTATTTGGTTCGAAACCATCCCTTCGAACCGATGGCTTCGAACCGATGGTGGCACGCGCCTTCGTGTTGACGTGGAGCGCACACTTCGCCCCGATCCGGATTTCGCTCCGAGTTGACCGCTTCGACTCCATGTATCTCGGCGCATTCGAACCGATGGATGACACGTCATCATGGCTAATTGACTTGGTGGATTCGAATGAAGCTTCACTGATGGGTTCGAACAAGGCTTCACTAATGGGTTCGAACGAGGCTTCACTGATGGGTTCGAACAAGGCTTCACTGATGGGTTCGAACAAGGCTTTACTGATGGATACGAGCGTTGTAACTTCTCTATGGATACGAAGTCAATTGACACGAACTTGAACCCTTCGATTGATTCGAAGCACAATGATCTGATGAATACGAGGCAAACACTGGCTGATGGATACGAGGTCAATCGGTATGAACTCGATGGATTCGAAGTTGATGGAGTCGAATCCGAGGCACTTCGACGGATTTGAAGTTCATCGATACGAAGGTGATCGGTTCAAATCAGTGTTTGATGATGGTTTCGAAATCTAGGTTTCTCCCTTCAAATTGAATCGATCATAACTTGAGCGTATGAACTCGGATTGACTAGAAATTTGAGATGCGGACTTCGATGATCGTTCTTGTCATGTCCTATCAATTGTAGCTCAATCTGTACTCCGACAAAATTCGGTGATATCCATAGCGAAACTGATGCAGCACGACCTACGGAAGCACAAGGCTTAGGTCGTTCAGGTGTTAATGAAGGTCGGCCCCGACCTAACGGGTCACGTGAGGAGGAGGAAGAACGACCTAACAGGTCACCTGGGAAGGAGCAACGACTTAACCAAGCCTTAAGTCGCTCGGCATATTTAGGTCGGTCACGACCTAAGGAAGAGGAATTAGGCCGGCCACGACCTAAGGAGCGCGTTTTAGACCGTTCACGACCTAACAAGGGCTTAAATCTTTCAGGTCCTTTAGATCGTGAATGATCTAAGGATACAGGACGAGCACCACGAGATAACGAAGTAGCAGCACGAGTTGAGAATGCGCAAGGCTTAAGTCGGCTACGACCTAAGGAAAGTGTTTTAGGTCATCTACGACCTAACGAGTATGCCGAAGAAGGGAGTTCACGACCTAAACTAAGTCGTAAGTCGTTAAGTCGTATCATTTTAAGTCATCGTATGTTGAGTCATTTGTAATAGTTAAGTCGTTGTTGTAGTGTTGATGAGTCATAACTCGTAGGTCGTCTTGTATTGAGACGCTGTGTGTTTGTTAAGTCGTGTAATCAGTTGAGTCGTATATGGATAGGTCGCTAGCGATCTAAGTTGAGTCGTGAGTCGTATGTCGTTTATATTGAGTCACTGCTGATGAGTCGCTGCCGACCCAAGGATGAGTTGTAAGTCGTGTACGACTTAAGGGTCTGGGTTGTAAAAAGGCTATAAATAGGGCGTGCGTTGTAACTTGAAGGAGTTGATTATTGAATAAAAACTTTGTTTGATTGATGTGTGCTTTCATCTAAATTGGTAGTTGAGTGTGATCTCCTATCTCCACTTTCGGTTATTCGAGTGCGCTCGAATCAACGATCGTTGAAGCCAATTCACGGTATCAAGTGCGCTTGATCAACGTTTAAAGAACTGTAGATCTTCTTTCACGGTATCGTGCGCGATCAACGTGTCGAAGATAGCTAGAATTTGGTATCTTTGTGATCAACGAATTTGGGCATTTCAGTATCTTCAATCCACCGTTTGCTACTTTCATCGATCTATATCATTGTGTTATTATCCACTGCTTCAGTTTTGGTATCAGAGCTAGACTTAGCCAATCATAGCTAAGCCGAGTCTTCGAGCCAAGGAGTTTGAAGTTGGTGTTCATCGTGTTCATCTTGAAGTTGCAACAAGTTAGAAGCTTTCGATCCATTTCATTTTGGATCAAAGTTGGAAAGGTGTTGAGGCCGAGCCAAGTCGAGTTGGAACCGTGCTTGTTGGACTTGTGTTGAAGATTTTTGAAGTATTTGTTAAAGTATTGATTTGATCATGCCGCCGAGAAGAGCTAACCGTCATCAGAATGTTGAAGCGTTGTATAGAAGAGAAGAAGCCGAGCAAATGGAACAACGTATCAATGAGAAGTTTGATGAAGGTATTGGAAAGTTAGAGAAGTTGATGAATGATTTGAATCAAAACCAAAGGAGGAGATCACCAGTCTCAAACCATGGAGGAAACAGAGTTTCGCCATCGGTTACGGAAGCGAGAAGGGCATCGCCACAATCTTTTAGAGAAAGAAGAGAAACATCAATTTCATCGAGAAGAGATCACCATGACTATGGACATGAAGAGAGAAGAACTCCACATGAGTTTGAAAATGAGCCATATCGAGATGAAGAGAGACATAGTAGAAGAGACATGCGTGATCGAAGGGATGTTGATGGTCGAGATCGATATAGACATACATTTGATTTTAATGAAGAGGGTGATAGAGCTAGTTTTAATTATCGAGATCGACACCAAGTTCAAAATTTATATAGGGATGTAGATGATGATCGTCGATGGGAATCGGGTATGAAGATGGAAATTCCAGAATTCAAGGGTGGAATGGTAGCAGAAGAATTTTTGGATTGGTTGTCTAATGTTGAAGAGATCTTTGATTTCAAAGAAGTTTCGGAGAATCCTCGAGTGAAGTTGGTTGCTACTAGGTTAAGGGGGAGAGCTATGGCCTGATGGCAGCAAACTAAACTTACGCGGGAGAGAATGGGGAAGTCGAAGATTGAGTCATGGGAGAAGATGAAGAAGTTAATGAAGGCTACATTCTTGCCTTACAATTATCAATCACTTATGTATCAGAGATTGCAGAATCTGAGGCAAGGGACAAAGACTGTTAGTGATTATGCTGGTGAATTTTATCAACTAATTGCTCGAAATGACATTATGGAGACAGAGGAACAGCTGACTGCTAGATTTGTTGGAGGGTTAAGGATACAGATCCAGGATATGGTGAATATGTTTGATCCAAGATCTGTAGCAGAAGCACGCTAGAAAGCGTTGGCTTGGGAGAAGCAGGGAAGACGAGGAGGTGGTGTGTTTACTAATTCCAACAATCAAGTGAGGGGTGTTAGTGGGAGTTCCAATGTTCCTCAAACTGTCAATAAACCAATTGTGAATAAAGTTGCGAAGGCGAGGATCAACAACAGTTTCAAATGTTATAATTGCCAGGAAGTGGGTCACAAGAGTAATGAATGTCCGAAGCCGAAGAAACGAACTATGATTGCTGAAGTTGAAGGTGTGGATGTTGGGGAAGGTTATTCTAGTCTAGTTGAGGAGGATGAACAGGATGTTGCGTCAGGAGATGAAGGATGTAATCTAATGAGGAGGTCTTGTTTAATACCGAAGCAGGAAGAAGAAGCTAGTTGGTTGAGGAGTAACATTTTTCAGTCAACATGCACCATTCTGGGAAAGGTTTGTAAGTTTGTGATTGATGCAGGAAGTTGTGACAATATTCTTTCTACTGAAGCCGTTAGAAAGTTGAAGCTGAAAACGGAGAAGCATCCAAATCCTTACAAGTTAGCGTGGTTGAGAAAAGGAGGAGAGGTGAAGGTAGACAGACGAGTTCGAGTTCCATTCTCCATTGGAAAGAAGTATAAAGATGAGATTTGGTGTGATGTTGTGGAAATGGATGTTTGTCACTTACTTTTTGGAAGATCATGGCAGTATGATCGAGCAGTGCAACATGACGGTCGAACCAATAGTTACAGCTTTATGTTTGAAGGTGTTAAGATCATTTTGGTTCCAAAGAAGAGACAGCAAGGAGAGAGCAAGTCAGAAGAGATCGAGGAGCTGAAGACTTTATTGACTTTGAAGGAATTCATTGAAGAAGTAGAGGAGAGTCCAGAGATGTTTTTGTTGATTGGACGTGAAGCTACTAAATCTGTTGAAGTTCCTGAAGAAGTAAAGCCAGTATTAGAAGAATTCAGTGATGTGTTTCCTGAAGAGTTACCAACGGAGTTGCCACCGTTGAGGGATATTCAACATCAGATAGATCTTGTGCCAGGGGCAGTATTACCACACAGGCCACATTACAGAATGAGTCCTAAGGAGCATGAGGAACTGAGGAGGCAGGTGGAGGAGTTGTTAGAACAGGGGCATGTTCGGGAGAGCTTGAGTCCTTGTGCAGTGCCTTCTTTATTGGTGCCCAAGAATGATGGTTCGTGGAGGATGTGTACGGATAGTCGGGCTCTGAACAAGATCACCGTGGGATACAGATTTCCTATGCCAAGGTTTGATGATTTGATTGATCACTTGAGTGGAGCTATTGTGTTCTCGAAGATTGACTTAAAGAGTGGATACCATCAGATTCGTATTAGACCAGGTGATGAGTGGAAGACTGCTTTCAAAACCAGGGAAGGTTTATACGAATGGTTGGTTATGCCGTTTGGTTTATCGAATGCACCGAGTACTTTTATGAAAGTGATGAACTAGATTTTCAGACCATACATTGGGAAGTTTGTGGTAGTTTACTTTGATGATATTTTGATCTACAGTGGGAGTATGGAAAAGCATGTCCAGCATTTGCATGAAATACTGTTGATTCTACGACAGGAGAAATTTTATGCTGCAACAAAGAAGTGTGTGTTCATGACGCACGGTGTTTTGTTTCTGGGATACTTTCTATCGAAAGAAGGAATTCAAGTGGATGAAAGTAAAGTAGAAGCTGTCAAGAGTTGGCCACAACCCAAGACAATTACTGAAGTGAGAAGTTTTCATGGGTTGGTATCTTTCTATCGAAGATTCATTCCACATTGTAGCAGCGTAATGGCACCAGTAACCGATTGCATGAAGGGAAAGAAGTTCGAGTGGTCAGAGGAAGCAGGGGTTGCTTTTGAGAAGATCAAAACACTATTGACGACAGCACCAATTCTAGTTTTATCGGATTTTCGGTTGTTGTTTGAATTACATACTGATGCATTGAAGGTTGGGGTTGGTGGAGTTTTGAGTCAGAAAGGAAGACCAGTTGCTTATTTCAGTGAGAAGTTGTCTGGAGCTAAGTTGAGATATAGCACTTATGATGTCGAGTTTTATGCAATTGTTCAAGCTGTGAAGCACTGGAGACATTATCTGTTTCAGAAGGAGTTTGTTCTTTACACTGATCATGAAGCGTTGAAGCACTTACAAGGGCAGGATAAGATTTCGACGCGGCATGCATCGTGGATTGCTTATCTGCAACAATTTACGTTTGTTGTGAAACATAAATCAGGAATTACGAATCGTGTAGCAGATGCATTGAGCAGAAGGAATCACTTGTTGACTACAATGAAGGTTGAGGTGACAGGGTTTGAATTGTTGCCAGAACTGATTGAAGAAGATCCTTACTTTATGAACTTTGTTGAAAAGGTCAAGGAGGGGAATGCTGATGAGTTTGTTTGGTGGATGGTTTTCTATTTAAAGGAAATCGTTTATGCGTACCGGATTGTAGTTTGAGAATGAAGATTATAAAGGAGCTACATGAAGAAGGCCATGTAGGTAGAGATCGAACATTGCAGTTGATTTCTCAGTCTTATTATTGGCCGTCAATGAGAAGGGAAGTTGAAAGGTTTGTGCGTAGATATCATGTTTGTCAGGTTTCGAAAGGGACAGCTACAAATGCGGGATTGTATATGCCATTACCTGTTCCTACAAAACCATGGGTAGACATTAGCATGGATTTCGTGTTGGGTTTGCCGTGAACTCAAAGGGGAAATGACTCTATATACGTTGTGGTAGATCGTTTTTCGAAGATGGTACATTTTGTTGCTTGTAAGAGGATGGCGGATGCAGTCCATGTGGCACAGTTGTTCTTTAAAGAGATCTATCGTTTACATGGGTTACCAGAGTTTATTGTTTCAGATAGAGATACCCGTTTTCTGAGTCACTTTTGGCTAAGTTTGTGGAAGATGGTTGGAACGAATCTGAAATTTGGTAGCGCTTACCATCCGCAAACCGATGGGCAAACGGAGGTGGTTAATAGATTATTGGGAAATTTGTTACGATGTTTGGTGAAAGATAATTTGAGAAGTTGGGATGTGAAGTTATGTCAAGCAGAGTTTGCTCATAATCATGTAGTGAATCGTAGTATGGGATTTAGTCCATTTCAGATTGTATATTCAAATTTACCAAGGGGACCGTTGGATTTGGCCGTAGTACCACAACCGAAGGGGACAGTTAAATGGGCTGTTGATTTTGTTGATGAATTAACTGAATGTCATAAAATCGTTCAGGAACGATTGGTGAAGGCAAATGAGAAGTATAAGCGAACTGCAGATTTGAAGCGACGAAGTTTTGAATTTAATGAAGGTGATTTGGTTTACGCAGTGTTGACAAAAGATCGTTTTCCGGTGGGGACGTACAATAAATCGAAGGCGCGGAAAATTGGTCCAGTTGAAATTCTAAAGAAAATCAATGAGAATTCGTATCAATTGAAGTTACCAGAAGATGTTCATGCTTCTGATGTTTTCAACGTCAAATATTTAATTCCGTACCATGAAGCTGAACTTGTTGAGAAAGAAGATGGTGAAAATTCGAGGTCGAATTTCTGTCAACCAGGGGAGGATGATGCAGCACGACCTACGGAAGCACAAGGCTTAGGTCATTCACGAGTTAATGAAGGTCGGCCCCGACCTAACGGGTCACGTGAGGAGGAGGAGGAACGACCTAACAGGTCACCTGGGAAGGAGCAACGACTTAACCAAGCCTTAAGTCACTCGGCATATTTGGTCGGTCACGACCTAAGGAAGAGGAATTAGGTCGGCCACGATCTAAGGAGCGCGTTTTAGACTATTCACGACCTAACAAGGGCTTAATTCATTTGCGTTCTTTAGATCGTGAACGATCTAAGGATACAGGGGGAGCACCATGAGATAACAAAGTAGCAGCACGAGTTGAGAATGCGCAAGGCTTAAATCGGCTACGACCTAAGGAAAGTGTTTTAGGTCATCTACGACCTAACGAGTATGCCAAAGAAGGGAGTTCACGACCTAAGTTAAGTCATAAGTCGTTAAGTCGTATCATTTTAAGTCGTCGTATGTTGAGTCGTTTGTAACAGTTAAGTCGTTGTTGTAGTGTTGATGATTCGTAACTCGTAGGTCGTCTTGTATTGAGAAGCTGTGTGTTTGTTAAGTCGTGTAATCAGTTGATTCGTATATGGATAGGTCGCTAGCGATCTAAGTTGAGTCGTGAGTCGTATGTCGTCTATATTGAGTCACTGCTGATGAGTCGCTGCCGACCCAAGGATGAGTCGTAAGTCGTGTACGACTTAAGGGTCTGGGTCGTAAAAAGGCTATAAATAGGGCGTGCGTTGTAAGTTGAAGGAGTTGATTGTTGAATAAAAATTTTGTTTGATTGCTTTGTGCTTTCATCTAAATTGGTAGTTGAGTGTGATCTCCTATCTCCACTTTCGGTTATTCGAGTGCGCTCGAATCAACGATCATTGAAGCCAATTCATGGTATCAAGTGCGCTTGATCAACGTTTGAAGAATTGTAGATCTTCTTTCACGGTATCGTGCGCGATCAACGTGTCGAAGATAGCTAGAATTCGGTATCTTTGTGATCAACGAATTTGGGCATTTCAGTATCTTCAATCCACCGTTTGCTACTTTCATCGATCTATATCGTTGTGTTATTATCCGCTGCGTTAGTTTTGGTATCAGAGCCAGACTTAGCCAATCAAAGCTAAGCCGAGTCTTGGAGCCAAGGAGTTTGAAGTTGGTGTTCATCGTGTTCATCTTGAAGTTGCAACAAGTTAGAAGCTTTCGATCCATTTCATTTTGGATCAAAGTTGGAAAGGTGTTGAGGCCGAGCCAAGTCGAGTTGGAACCGTGCTTGTTGGACTTGTGTTGAAGATTTTTGAAGTATCTGTTGAAGTATTGATTTGATCATGCCGCCGAGAAGAGCTAACCGTCATCAGAATGTTGAAGCGTTGTATAGAAGAGAAGAAGCCGAGCAAATGGAACAACGTATCAATGAGAAGTTTGATGAAGGTATTGGAAAGTTAGAGAAGTTGATGAATGATTTGAATCAAAACCAAAGGAGGAGATCACCAGTCTCGAACCATGGAGGAAATAGAGTTTCGCCATCGGTTACGGAAGCGAGAAGGGCATCGCCACAATCTTTTCGAGAAAGAAGAGAAACATCAATTTCATCGAGAAGAGATCACCATGACTATGGACATGAAGAGAGAAGAACTCCACATGAGTTTGAAAATGAGCCATATCGAGATGAAGAGAGACATAGTAGAAGAGACATGCATGATCGGAGGGATGTTGATGGTCGAGATCGATATAGACATACATTTGATTTTAATGAAGAGGGTGATAGAGCTAGTTTTCATTATCGAGATCGAGACCAAGTTCGAAATTTATATAGGGATGTAGATGATGATCGTCGATGGGAATCGGGTATGAAGATGGAAATTCCAGAATTCAAGGGTGGAATGGTAGCAGAAGAATTTTTGGATTGGTTGTCTAATGTTGAAGAGATCTTTGATTTCAAAGAAGTTTCGGAGAATCGTCGAGTGAAGTTGGTTGCTACTAGGTTAAGGGGGGGAGCTATGGCATGGTGGCAGCAAACTAAACTTATGCGGGAGAGAATGGGGAAGTCGAAGATTGAGTCATGGGAGAAGACGAAGAAGTTTATGAAGGCTACATTCCTGCCTTACAATTATCAATCACTTATGTATCAGAGATTGCAGAATCTGAGGTAAGGGACAAAGACTGTTAGTGATTATGCTGATGAATTTTATCAACTGATTGCTTGAAATGACATTATGGAGACAGAGGAATAGCTGACTGCTAGATTTGTTGGAGGGTTGAGGATACAGATCCAGGATATGGTGAATATGTTTGATCCAAGATCTATAGCAGAAGCACATCAGAAAGCGTTGGCTTGGGAGAAGCAAGGAAGACGAGGAGGTGGTGTGTTTACTAATTCCAACAATCAAGTGAAGGGTGTTAGTGGGAGTTCCAATGTTCCTAAAACTGTCAATAAAAAGTTGTGAATGAAGTTGCGAAGGCGAGGATCAACAACAGTTTCAAATGTTATAATTGCCAGGAAGTGCGTGACAAGAGTAATGAAAGTCCGAAGCCGAAGAAACGAACTATGAAACTTAGTAAATTAGTTCCAATAGATAAGGTTATACCAAAACAATCTGAAACTCAAGGGCCGAACCCCGGCTTACTTTAATTATTTCAAATATAGACACACACACACACACACACACACACACACACACACACACACACACTGTAACGACCCGTATTTTTACGGACCGAAGGATCGTAGAATTGTTGTTCGTAAGTCTTAAGTTGAAAGTCTTAAGTCGTAAGTCTTAAGTCGTAAGTCTTAAGTCGTAAGTCTTAAGTCGAAAGTCTTAAGTCGTAAGTCTTAAGTCGAAAGTCTTAAGTCGAAAGTCTTAAGTCGTAAGTCTTAAGTCGTAAGTCTTAAGTCGTAAGTCTTAAGTCGTAAGCCTTAAGTCGTAAGCCTTAAGTCGTAATACGACTTAAGACTTACGACTTAAGCCTTACGACTTAAGCCTTAGGACTTAAGACTTTCGACTTAAGACTTTCGACTTAAGACTTACGACTTAAGACTTACGACTTAAGACTTTCGACTTAAGACTTACGACTTAAGACTTACGACTAAGTCTTAAGTCGTAAGTCTTAAGTCGTAAGTCTTAAGTCGAAAGTCTTAAGTCGTAAGTCTTAAGTCGTAAGTCTTAAGTCGAAAGTCTTAAGTCGTAAGTCTTAAGTCGTAAGTCTTAAGTCGTAAGTCTTAAGTCGAAAGTCTTAAGTCGTAAGGCTTAAGTCGAAAGTCTTAAGTCGAAAGGCTTAAGTCGTAAGCCTTAAGTCGTAAGCCTTAAGTCGTAAGCCTTAAGTCGTAAGCCTTAAGTCGTAAGGCTTAAGTCGTAATCCTTAAGTCGTAAGGCTTAAGTCGTAAGTCTTAAGTCGTAAGTCTTAAGTCGTAAGTCTTAAGTCGTAAGTCGTGGGTCTTGATGAGTCGTGACCAACTTAAGGGGGCATACAAGTTAAGGATTTCAGCCTATAAATAGGAGTGCCTATCTTCATTTTTGGAATCCGGATTTTGAAGCGACGAAGTGCTGCCATTTTGAGAGCTCGACTACAACACTTCTTCACTTCTTTTCTCCACTTTAATCTTGTGCTTCCATTCATCTAGATTGAAGATCAAATCGAAGATCCAAGAGTCAAATTTGAAGGTCTACATCCATCGAAGAGAGATTTCATCGTTTGAAGGGAAATCTTGTCGGATCAAGCTAGATCCTTTTCTGTCCAGATCTGAAGTTGTTATCTTTTGAGGTGTTTAGGTGATTCGGTGAGTGGTAGTTATCTCTCACACGGACCCAAAGGAGTATATTGGATCGGTGGCTTGTTTATGTGTTAAAGATAGAGATTTCTTGCATTTTCCTTAAGTCTGCATGTAGATCCATTGTCTATGAAGTTTTGGATACCCATTTTGCTACATGTTAACTTATATAAGTTTATTCATCAAGTTTTAGAGATATTTGCTTATAATTCATACTTGTTAGATTTGGACATTTTAATTACGAAATTGACATTCTTGTATAATTGCTTATTAGATCTTGTTTGAATGTTTGACTGCTTGGATTAATGATTGATTTGATTGATAGATTGTTGCAAATTAGCTAATAGTTGATTTGGACAAGTTGGTCGAAGATGATTCAAAAGCTAAGTGGAGAGGCTCTTGAGTGGTGAAAGTAGCTTGTGGCATATGAAGCGGATGTTAAAGTTCATATGGATAGATTCGATGATGATGGACTTTGCTATGATGCGATGAAGCAAATCATGATGTGAGATAGCCTTGATTTAATCCAGACGGGATCATCCCAAGCATGTTGATAACTCGATGATGCAGTTCGAGTTGGTTGATAATGGTGGGCTCGAGAGGCGCTTGGGCTAGTATGAGAATAGTCGTTGAGGAGAATGACTAGGAGGCTGAGATTTCATCGTTGTTGAAGGTTCTAGCATGCTCAAAGCAAGAGTACGTTGGGCAGATTCGATAGTCCCAAACACGGGCTGCGACGACGTGCTAGTACTCTGGGTAGTTGCGAAAATTCCTAGGCACGGGCTGCGATGACGTGCGGAGTTGTGTCTAGAACCGGGGTTGCCATTAGCCCTTGACTGACGGCTGAAAGAATGTGCCGGTCATTCAATTAACGATGGTATCAAGGCAATGATAACAATGATAGCCAGGGTCATGGATGTTTGGTTGTATTGTCACTCGGTCTCAAGAGCAATGTTTTGTGGGTGCTTATCTGATCTTGGTTTAGGCCTTGGTGGTTTGTACTTGGAAAACATCGACCTTGACTCGAGTGATAATTGCTTTACTTTAATTGTCTGCTTTGCTATGTTTGTTCTGCTTAGTGTGTCTGGGGGCTATCACTGTAGAAAGAGGTGGAGTGGGATGGTTGGGTTCCTATTCCTTTGTACCCTTTATACTCTTTTGGTATGTTTGATAGTTGATTTACTACTCACTAAGACTTTTGTCTGACTCAAGGTTTTATGTTTAACTCTTATTACCTTGGGCTGTTCATCCATGTTGGGATGGGCAGACTAGGTAGCAGGTGGCAGGTGCTGTTCTTAGTGACGAACGCTGTTGATGACGAAGACGAGCAGGAGGCTTTTGCATATTGTTTTCTTACTATATGTACTGGGTATTTCGCTGTTTGTATGATTCTCTGAGTGTTATGTAGTGAGGCTTGATGTATTGGCTATTCAGATGTTTGTATCAAATTGTTATGAGCTTATATGATGAGACTTCTGTTAGAGCTTCACTATGTATACTTTCTATTGTATTTTATCCATGCGCTATGAGTCATACGATAGACTATTCTGTGTTTACCTTATCCTAACGATTATCCGTGGCTGCCTGGCACACTTTACAGCGCACTATTTCCTTGTATGGCGCGGGAGTCATGGGTGTTCGTCACATTTGGTATCAGAGCTTTGGTTAATCGATTTTAGCCAACGCTCGCTGATGTAACTACGTATGAGAGACGTAATTGTAATTTTGATGGATGATTACTATATATATAATATAGTAGCTTAGAAGGATTTGAACTTCTTATGCAGTTGTTTCTCAGGGTATATTAATCATTTCTTTTCGATATTAGGAATGAGTCGAAGAGGGAGACCAGCTGCTAGGGGAGGCCATGCTGTTGAAGGGGCTGCTGATTATGCTTCTATGTTCGAGGCTATGATGACTTCGATCATGAGAAGGATGTCAGCTCCGGGGCCATCGGTAGATGTTGGAGTTCAGGTTCAAGCCCCAAGACCAGTGGATTTTGCTAAGCTTTGTAAGGACTATACTGCTCTTGGAGGGAAGGTTTTCTTGGGAACAGAATCAACCATAGAAGTCCAGAGATGGATAGATGCCTGTAGAAGGATCTTTGGTGACTTGGGAATTGAGGATGTGACTAAGAGGAAGCTTGCATCAAGACAGCTTCAGGGAAGAGCTTCTGATTGGTGGAATTCTATCACCATTGATACTCCAGAGGAAGAGATCACTTGGGAGCAATTCCAAGTCAGATTTGAAGCTAAGTTCATTTCTACAGCTCAGAAATCTGTTTTGTTTAAGAAGTTTGTGGAGCTCAAGCAAGGTGGAAGACCAGTTCTTGAGTATGTTTCTGAGTTTGAAGCTTTGTCCAAGTATGCTCGGTCATATATTGAATCCCCTTATCAGAAGAATGAGAAGTTTGTGACAGGCCTGGACAATTATCTTGGGAGGCAGTTGGTGGATCATTTGGACGGTCCGTTTGAGAGGCTTGTGGAGAAGACTCTCAGGCATGAGAATCTGTTTCCTAAGGAAGGATCTGTTGTTGTTGTGACCAAGGAGCAAGGTGGAAACAAGAAGAGGAAGCAGCAGCAGCAGAAGGGTTAGAATGGTCAGAAGAAGCCGAAGGGTGAAGTGACCTGCTACAATTGCCAGCAGAAGGGCCATCACTCCAGGGATTGTAAGAATCAGAAGGCGCCGGCGAAGTGCCACAACTGTGATAAGCCGGGGCATTTCAGGAAGAATTGTCCGGAACCGAGGAAGGACAAGCAGATTGTGCAAGCTTATGCTTTGGGGGCTGTTCCATCATCTTCGAAAGCTCCTACTGCAGAAGAGAAGGGGAAGAGTGTGGTGGTTCAAGGTACTCTTTTAATTTGTGGTGTTCCAGTTAGAGTGTTGTTTGATACTGGGCCATCGCATTCCTTTGTTTGTAGTGAACTTGTAGGCCGGTTGGGTTTGGAACCGGATATTATTGATAGACCATTGGTTGTGACTAATCCAGTTGGGGGTTCATCATGTTTGTGTATGATATGCCGTGGTCTAGTTGTATCGAGTCATGATTGCTCTTTTGTTTGTGATTGTTTTGTTCTGAACTTTGCGGGGTTCGGAATTATTTTGGATATGGACTGGCTTAGGAAGTATGCGGCAAGGGTTGATTGCAAGAGGCTGGAGGTGACAGTCGAGAATGTGGAGGGTCGAAAGGTTGTGATACGATGTAAGCATGAAGAAGGCGTCTTCATGAGCTTCATGTATTCGCTGGTTGTTCCACGGGATGGACTGTCATCGGTGCCTATCGTGAATGGATTTGAGGATGTCTTTGACGAGGTCAAAGGGTTACCGCCGCATAGAGAGATCGAGTTTCGTATCGATCTATTTGAAGGAGCCAGACCTGTTGTGATGCCGCTTAGGCGAATGGCGCCTAGGGAACAGCAAGAGTTGAAGGTGCAAGTTGATGACCTTTTACAGAAAGGATTCATTCAGCGTAGTGTGTCCGAATGGGGTGCACCAGTTGTGTTCGCAACCAAAGCGGATGGATCGTTGAGATTGTGTGTGGACTATCATGAGCTGAATAAAGTGACTAAGAAGAACAAGTATCCGTTGCCGAGAATAGATGACTTGTTTGATCAGCTTCACGGAGCTAAGGTGTTTTCTCAGATGGATTTGGCAACGGGACTTCACCAGTTGAGAGTGGCAAAGGATAGTGTGTCGAAGACTGCTTTTAGGACACCATCTGGTTTCTATGAGTGGCTGGTAATGCCGTTTGGATTGACCAATGCACCAGCATATTTTGTGGATCTTATGAATAGAGTGTTCAGGGATCAGTTGAACAAGTTTGTACTTGTGTTTGTGGATGATATTTTGATTTATTCCAAGACTGAAGAAGAACACAAGACGCATTTGCGTATTGTTTTGGAAATCTTGCGAAAACATCAGCTGAGGGCTAAGTTTTCGAAGTGTCACTTCTGGAAGAGTGAAGTGAGGTTCTTAGGCCATGTTATCTCTGGAAATGGAATAGCGGTTGATCCCGCAAAGGTGGCAGCAATCCAGGATTGGGTTAGACCTAAGAATGTATCTGATGTGAGAAGTTTTCTTGGATTAGCAGGATATTATCGTCGGTTTATCAAAGACTTTTCCAAGATAGCTGCACCATTAACAGGGTTGACGAAAAAGAACCAAGTGTTCAGATGGAATGCTAAGTGTGAGCAAGCTTTCGGAATCCTGAAAGAGCGATTGACAAGTGCTCCTGTTTTGGCTATTCCAAGTGGAAATGATGAGATGGTGGTTTACACCGATGCATGTGGTACTGGACTTGGAGCAGTGCTAATGCAGAAGGATAAAGTTGTTGCATATGCAAGTCGACAACTGAAGCCGCATGAAAGGAATTATCCGACTCATGATTTGGAGTTAGCGGCGATTGTATTTGCTTTGAAGATGTGGAGACATTACCTATTGGGAGTTCGATTTGAGTTGTTTATAGATCATAAGTCATTGAAGTATCTTTTCTCCCAAAAGGATTTGAATCTTCGACAGCAACGATGGTTAGAGTTTTTAGCATCATATGATTTTGGTGTAGCCTATACTCCGGGAAAAGGTAACGCAGTGGCAGATGCGTTAAGTCGAAGACATGCAGGTTTGGGAGCCATGTTTTCAGAATGGAAGAGTCTTGAGTATTTGGCTGGATTTGACTTCAGGCCTAGATGTGAATTGGAACCTGAGATGTTGACAAACTTATCGATAAGACCTACTCTAGTGGAAAGAATTGGCGAGAGCCAAAAGCGAGACGATAAGCTTGTCAAGATTATCCGTGATTTGGAATCTGGATTGGACCCAGAGAAGGATAAAGGATTCGAGGTCAATCAAGAGGGTTGGCTTCGGAAACAAGGACGACTGGTTGTTCCCCATATAGATGAATTGAGAAATGAAGTTTTGAAGGAAAGTCATCACTCAAAGTTGACAATTCATCCAGGTGGAAATAAGATGTATCGGGATATGAAGAGAACCTATTACTGGGAAGGCATGAAGAAGGATGTTGGAAATTTTATTTCCAAGTGTATGAACTGCCAGTTGGTAAAATCCGAACAGAAGAAGCCAAGTGGATTGCTTCAGCCATTAGAAGTTCCTACATGGAAGTGGGAGCAAATATCGATGGATTTTATCGATGGACTACCTAGAACCAGAGCAGGAAATGAAGGGATTTGGGTCATCGTAGATCGTTTGACTAAGAGTGCAAGATTTATTCCTGTTCGATCAACTAGGACTGCATCGAAATTGGCCGAGTTGTATGTTAAGTGGATAGTTCGATTCCATGGTATTCCAAAGAGTATAGTGAGCGATCGAGACCCATTGTTCACTAGTGGATTCTGGAAGAGCTTCCAAGAAGTTTTGGGAACTGAATTGTGTTTGAGTACAGCTTATCACCCCCAAACAGATGGTCAGACCGAGAGAGTCAACCGAGTTTTGGAAGATCTTCTCCGTGCATGTGTTTTGGACTTCGGAGGATCATGGGAAGATCATCTTCATTTGGTGGAATTTTCATATAATAACAGTTACCAGTCAAGTATTGGTATGGCACCATATGAGGCATTGTATGGAAGACCGTGTAACTCTCCGACATGTTGGTTGGAAACTGGAGAAAAGCTGATACTTGGGCCCGAAATGATTCGACACACTTCAGATTGTATAGAGACCATTCAGCGACCAATGAAAGCAGCCCAAGATCGTCAGAAAAGTTATGCCGATAAGCGTCGAAAAGATTTAGAATTCGACGTAGGAGATATGGTTTTTATGAAGATTTCTCCACTAAAGAATGTTATTCGATTCGGGAAGAAAGGAAAATTGACTCCGAGATTTGTTGGACCATTCCCGATCGTCGAGCGAATTGGAAAGCTCGCTTATAAGTTGGAGTTACCAGAAAAGATGTCGGGTGTGCACAATGTTTTTCACGTGTCGTATCTACGGAAGTATGTGCACGACCCAAATACAGTGGTTGCTGCTGATAGCTGTGAAGATTTTGAAGTTGATCCAGTTATTAGAAGACCTCGTAAGCCGCTTCGTGTTGTGGAAAACTGACACGAAACAGCTTAGGAGGAAGGTAGTGAAGTTGCTCAAGGTACAGTGGAGTGATGATGTTAACGACTGTACATGGGAGGAGGAAGAGAGGATGAAGGCAGCTCATCTTGAACTCTTCGAGGTATGGCCCTAAGGTGTCGTGACATCTCATGAATTTGAAACTTGTTCTAGTCTTAGAATTCTGCATGCTAGGCTAGTAATTGGATGCATGGTTTGTTGATTGCTATGGATGGTAGGCATGTAGAATAGTTTTGATTGCTCTTGTTTGTTTGGAATTTCGGGGGCGAAATTCCTAAGGGGGAGAGAATGTAACGACCCGTATTTTTACGGATCGAAGGATCGTAGAATTGTTGTTCGTAAGTCTTAAGTCGAAAGTCTTAAGTCGTAAGTCTTAAGTCGTAAGTCTTAAGTCGAAAGTCTTAAGTCGTAAGTCTTAAGTCGAAAGTCTTAAGTCGAAAGTCTTAAGTCGTAAGTCTTAAGTCGTAAGCCTTAAGTCGTAAGCCTTAAGTCGTAAGCCTTAAGTCGTAAGCCTTAAGTCGTAAGTCTTAAGTCGAAAGTCTTAAGTCGTAAGTCTTAAGTCGTAAGTCTTAAGTCGAAAGTCTTAAGTCGAAAGTCTTAAGTCGTAAGTCTTAAGTCGTAAGCCTTAAGTCGTAAGCCTTAAGTCGTAAGCCTTAAGTCGTAAGCCTTAAGTCGTAAGTCTTAAGTCGAAAGTCTTAAGTCGTAAGTCTTAAGTCGTAAGTCTTAAGTCGAAAGTCTTAAGTCGAAAGGCTTAAGTCGTAAGGCTTAAGTCGTAAGCCTTAAGTCGTAAGCCTTAAGTCGTAAGTCTTACGTCGTAAGTCTTAAGTCGAAAGTCTTAAGTCGTAAGTTTTAAGTCGTAAGTCTTAAGTCGTAAGTCTTAAGTCGAAAGTCTTAAGTCGTAAGGCTTAAGTCGAAAGTCTTAAGTCGAAAGGCTTAAGTCGTAAGCCTTAAGTCGTAAGCCTTAAGTCGTAAGGCTTAAGTTGTAAGCCTTAAGTCGTAAGCCTTAAGTCGAAAGTCTTAAGTCGTAAGTCTTAAGTCGTAAGTCTTAAGTCGTAAGTCTTAAGTCGTAAGTCGTGGGTCTTGATGAGTCGTGACCAACTTAAGGGGGCATACAAGTTAAGGATTTCAGCCTATAAATAGGAGTGCCTATCTTCATTTTTGGAATCCGGATTTTGAAGCGACGAAGTGCTGCCATTTTGAGAGCTCGACTACAACACTTCTTCACTTCTTTTCTCCACTTTAATCTTGTTCTTCCATTCATCTAGATTGAAGATCAAATCGAAGATCCAAGAGTCAAATTTGAAGGTCTACATCCATCGAAGAGAGATTTCATCGTTTGAAGAGGTGTTTAGGTGATTCGGTGAGTGGTAGTTATCTCTCGCACGGACCCAAAGGAGTATATTGGATCGGTGGCTTGTTTATGTGTTAAAGATAGAGATTTCTTGCATTTTCCTTAAGTCTGCATGTAGATCCATTGTCGATGAAGTTTTGGATACCCATTTTGCTACATGTTAACTTATATAAGTTTATTCATCAAGTTTTAGAGATATTTGCTTATAATTCATACTTGTTAGATTTGGACATTTTAATTACGAAATTGACATTCTTGTATAATTGCTTATTAGATCTTGTTTGAATGTTTGACTGCTTGGATTAATGATTGATTTGATTGATAGATTGTTGCAAATTAGCTAATAGTTGATTTGGACAAGTTGGTCGAAGATGATTCAAAAGCTAAGTGGAGAGGCTCTTGAGTGGTGAAAGTAGCTTGTGGCATATGAAGCGGATGTTAAAGTTCATATGGATAGATTCGATGATGATGGACTTTGCTATGATGCGATGAAGCAAAGCATGATGTGAGATAGCCTTGATTTAATCCAGACGGGATCATCCCAAGCATGTTGATAACTCGATGATGCAGTTCGAGTTGGTTGATAATGGTGGGCTCGAGAGGCGCTTGGGCTAGTATGAGAATAGTCGTCGAGGAGGATGACTAGGAGGCTGAGATTTCATCGTTGTTGAAGGTTCTAGCATGCTCAAAGCAAGAGTACGTTGGGCAGATTCGATAGTCCCAAACACGGGCTGCGACGACGTGCTAGTACTCTGGGTAGTTGCGAAAATTCCTAGGCACGGGCTGCGATGACGTGCGGAGTTGTGTCTAGAACCGGGGTTGCCATCAGCCCTTGACTGACGGCTGAAAGAATGTGCCGGTCATTCAATTAACGATGGTATCAAGCCAATGATAACAATGATAGTCAGGGTCATGGATGTTTGGTTGTATTGTCACTCGGTCTCAAGAGCGATGTTTTGTGGGTGCTTATCTGATCTTGGTTTAGGCCTTGGTGGTTTGTACTTGGAAAACATCGACCTTGACTCGAGTGATAATTGCTTTACTTTAATTGTCTGCTTTGCTATGTTTGTTCTGCTTAGTGTGTCTGGGGGCAATCACTGTAGAAAGAGGTGGAGTGGGATGGTTGGGTTCCTATTCCTTTGTACCCTTTATACTCTTTTGGTATGTTTGATAGTTGATTTACTACTCACTAAGACTTTTGTCTGACTCAAGGTTTTATGTTTAACTCTTATTACCTTGGGCTGTTCATCCATATTGGGATGGGCAGACTAGGTAGCAGGTGACAGGTGTTGTTCTTAGTGACGAACGCTGTTGATGACGAAGACGAGCAGGAGGCTTTTGCATATTGTTTTCTTACTATATGTACTGGGTATTCCGCTGTTTGTATGATTCTCTGAGTGTTATGTAGTGAGGCTTGATGTATTGGCTATTCAGATGTTTGTATCAAATTGTTATGAGCTTATATGATGATACTTCTGTTAGAGCTTCACTATGTATACTTTCTATTGTATTTTATACATGCGCTATGAGTCATACGATAGACTATTCTGTGTTTACCTTATCCTAACGATTATCCGTGGCTGCCTGGCGCACTTTATAGCGCTCTATTTCCTTGTATGGTGCGGGAGTCATGGGTGGCCGTCACACACACACACACATCTTTGAATATCAAACCATACTTTAAAATCTGAAGTCAAAATTGGTTTCACAAAATTATCGCATAGAAAAACTACAAGAGTGGCTCTCCCTCACTAAGAAACTCAAAAAATCAATGTCAATGATGCATGCATTCATCAACGAAATTATTTTCCAGCGACATAAGTTGGTTTTGGACTTTTATTTTCTCGAAACTTATTTGAAATCTCTTTGAAATCGTTGGAATTCATTTGAATACATTTGAAACATTTCTTATTTGGAAAAATATCTTTAAATCATATTATTATTATATATTTTCCAATTCTTAAAACCGATTGCAAAACACCGGGGTTCGATTCCTCGAAATTCAAATTCAAAATCCATCAGTTATATATAATTTTATATAAATCAAATTTCTTATAAAATTTTCCAAATTTCAAATCCTTTCGAAACTTCAAATTTTCATTTTTAAAAGATATAAAATTCTTATCGAAAACATTTTACTTTTATATGAGAAGGTGGTCATCCTTATCAAAATAATAATTTCGATGTATGCAAAATTTCAAAATACAACCAAACACAAATTTTCAATGAATGATTCAAGGTTAGATTTCAAACAAACAGAGTTCGAATTTAGAAATCTGGTTTGATGATAAGCTTGAACGAAGATGAGATAATTTAATTACTAAATAGGAGATGATAAGCCTATATAAATCGTGGGCGACCTTAACTGGTCAACCGTGACTTCAGGAATATAACCAATGCGGAAATCTAAGGAAAATCGACATTCGATCGCCAGAGATAGAATCCAGGCAGAGCAGGAGATAGATAGCATTGTAAACCGGGGATATAGAAATCGTCAGTGAATCGATTCCAATTGTAAGGGATAGTTCGAATTACGCTATGCAGTCGCTCTCGTAAGACCATGGAGATCGCCATGGAATTCGTTGGACACTCGAGTATCATATCCAAAAAACTTAAATCAGAGAGAATAATATCGATAGAATGAATCCAATGTGTGGCCACAAAGTGGAGATCAAGCGAAGGCACTTTCCATATCTTTACTTTGAAAATATGTATCATGTAGTACCTTTCAAATCACTTTAAAATATCATACTCATATAAAGTCCATCATATTTAAGATTTCATCTTCAAATCAAATACTTTCCAAATCAATAGTATATCAAATCATACTAATATAGACTTCGATTATATAAGACTTCACTTTACAAATTGAGTACCTTTTCCAAATCAACAGTTTTCAAATTAATTTCATACTTATACAAATCCATTTTATATAAGTTCGGTAACTCCCAAATCAAATATTTAATAAAATATGGTTCTCAATTTCAATTCCTTTCAATAACATTCAGTTTCAAAATCATATATGATTTCGCCGTATCATTTCTTTCAAATTACATAAATTTAGTTTCCAAGTTTCCAAAACAATAGGTTTAGAAAATAATCCTGGCTTCCAAATCAACAAAATTTAAGTCAACCAAATCCATTTCCAAAACCATCATATAAATACTGGGTTTTACTCTCCAATCTATTTTTAAAACCAAATATCTTTCTCAAATCAATTATACCCAAAATGATTTCCAAGTTATAACATCCTTTTGGAATCTTTAAAATATTTATTTCTATTCAAAAGATCAATTTACCTTTTTCAAACTATTTAAAACTAAATTTTATTCAAGACATTCCAAAACCAAATTCCATATCAGTATAATTCAACATAGTCTTATTCATTTACTTAAAAAAACAGTTTCAACTCATTTGCCTAATCGAGTGAATAATATTTTTTCTAGGATTACTTAGCTTTGAAAATTAAACCTTGATTTGTAAGTGCTCGAACTTTAAAATATAGTCGAAGAAATCATATTTAAAATCGAAAAGTTGTAAATCACGAATAAATCATTAAATAAATTCCAATAGATAAGGTTATACCAAAACAATCTGAAGCTCGAGGGCTGAACACCGGCTTACTTTAAATTATTTCAAAAATACACACACACACACACACACACACACACACATCTTCGAATATCAAACCATACTTTGAAATCTGAAGTCAAAATTGGTTTCACAAAATCATTCGCATTGCAAAGCTACTAGAGTGGCCTCTACCCCACTCAGAAACATTAAAATCAATGTCGATGTTGCATGCACTCATCACCGAAATTATTTTCCAGTGACATAAGTGGGTTTTGGACTTCTATTTTCTCGAAACTTCTTTGAAATCTCTTTGAAATCATTGTAATTCATTTGAAAACATTTGAAACATTTCTTATTTGGAAAAATATCTTTAAATCATATTATTATTATATATTTTCCAATTCTTAAAACCGATTGTAAAACACCGGGGTTCGATTCCTCGAAATTCAAATTCAAAACCCATCAGTTATAAGTCATTTTATATAAATCAAATTTCTTATAAAATTTCAAAATTTCAAATCCTTTCGAAACTTCAAATTTTCATTTTTAAAAGATATAAAATCCTTATCGAGTCATTTTACTTTTATATAAAAAGGTGGTCATCCTTATCAAAATAATAATTTCGATGTATGCACTATTTCAAAATACAAATAAACACAAATTTCCAACGAATGATTCAAGGTTAGATTTCAAACAAACAAAGATTCGAATTTGGAAATCTGGTTCGATGATAAGCTCGAACGAAGATGAGATAATTTAATTACTAAATAGGAGATGATAAGCCTATATAAATCGTGGGCGACCTTAACTGGTCAACCGTGACTTTAGGAATATAACCAATGCGGAAATCTAAGGCAAATCGACATTCGATCGCCAGAGATAGAATCCAGGTAGAGCAGGAGATATATAGCATCGTAAACCGAGGATATAGAAATCCCTGGTGAATCATCGCCAATTGTAAAGAAGTTTCACCCCTTTACAAATCATTCAAAGATTTGTGGAATCACCGCTTTTATAGAAGTCATTCAAAGAGGAGTTATGGAATGCCCCAAAATCAAAAGGGGTAAAATAGGGAAGACAAGACCGGATTTCAGAACCAGTGGGAGCGTTACAAAGTTCAAGGAATCTAATCGACAGGAATCCTAACCAAGAGATTTCTAACAAGGTGGATACCGAAGAGATGAAGTTTAGAAAATCTTGATTTCAAAATAAGGAAATTTTTATACCAATATAATCTTTGAAAATCCTTTAAAACCATATGGAAATCATTTTATACTTTGAAAATATGTTCTCTCACAAAGAAATGATTCTGAAATTGATTTCACTCATTCTAGGGCATTTCTACCCTATCTCAAATGAATTTTTGCTCTGTAGGCTAAGGTTTGCCTAAAACCAAAGCTCTGATACCAACTATAACAACCTGATATTTTCAACCATTCGCATCCACACATGTCTGACTTGAATTGCTCAAAATACCACACAGTAATAAAATTTGGAGCAAATGAAAAAAATCACAGAATCACAGACACGGAAATATCAGAATAACTCGTAGTGGAAATTAAAATACCATAGTAGTTCATGAAGCTACTATAACAAACTCTCAAAACAAAATACATAATATAAGTCTGAAACATATACAATAGAAATCCCAAATACATAGAAGTTTAGAAATTCAAGGGCTGAAAGAGAACTGAAACTGAAAGGGAATAGATAATTAGACAAACAGAATCTCAGGCGATTCCTAGCTCCAGAAAAGAAATCCAAAGCTAAGCTGTAAATACTCAGGCTGACCCGAGCGTAAAGTAAAACACAAAACACTCGATTCAGGACATACATACTTATATAATGCAGACCAACTCAAGTGAACTGTAGTAGTAATGCGCAATAATTTAAAGGATGCTTGGGATCACTCATCCTCTAAGGATCAGTTAAATCATAAATTAAATACATCCCGTGGTTAAAATTTCAAAATGGTAGCAGATATCATTTCAAAATTCAATATCATTTCAAATTCCTTTCAAAATATCAAAATATCATATCCTTCCAAATCCTCTTTCATTTATATTTAATTTAGATACCATTTCAGATCACATTTCAAAATGACTTATATTTCAAATCAAATATTCCATTTAAAACCACTTAAAATGAAGTTATTATACTTTAAAAAAAATTCAATTCTTCAAAATTTAGTCTTTTGAGAATTTATTGATTCATTAAGTTTATTAAAAGGATGAAATTACAGCTTTCGCAGCATTTAGAAAATGCTACGTTAAGTTTCGTTTGAAAACAATTTAATTTAGCAAAGACAACATTTACAGAAATGTTGTAATAGTTCAGGTTTCAAATAAAAGCTTTAGTTTAACCATGCAACTACAGCACTTACAAAGTGCTGTAATAGCCCTTGGTTAATATTTGCATTTTAGTTCACTTGAATCAACTACAACACTTAGAAATGCTGCAATCTCCTTTATTTCAGAAATGATAGCATTTCTGAAATGCTGTTAAATTAAATTTCAAATTTCTATACAATTCCATAAACCATTAAACTTTAATTCAAACCATTTTTAACTTATAAAAATCATATTTTCTCACTTTAAAAATAACCATTTTAATGTCCATTAATTTATGATTTTTATAAAGTGAGATTTTCATACAAAATCAAATTTTAATAATTTACTTATTAAATAGATGTATAATTTTATAACATTTCATTTACATTACATTTAAATTAAATTTACCATTTCATAAATTAAATTTAAATTCCATTTTATTTCCTTAACTTAATTTTTATTTTCAAAACACGTTTCACATTTTCCAAGTTATGTTATATTTCAAATTTCAATTATAAACATTAATTTATTTAACTATTGTTAATTTACAGAAAATCAATAACACTTTGTAAAATCATTTTAATTTTAAATTAAAACCAAATTATCATATTTGCTTACTTAATTTATACTACATTTATAAACAAAATCACAAATTCGAAAATTAACTTATATTTCAAGTTCTACTCTACCATTTAATAATTTCACTTATTTAACTTGTAGAAAATCACTAATATTTTATAAAATCATTTTTTGTTAAATTTAAATCAAAATATCGTAATATTTACACTTTAAAATTTTTTAAATTTTTTTAATATATATATATATTAACGACAGGTCTGTATATAAAATTTACTAACCTAAGTCAAGTGACACGGATAATATATCATTTATATCCGTAATTTACAAAGAAAACCCGGGTTCTATCATTTCAAACCCGCAGTCCTAAGTAAAATGAAATAAATAAAAATTGCTCAGGCCTATCATTTCAGCCCATAATGATTTTTCCCCTATTCTAAAGCCCGTTCGGGTATGTATCATTTCAACCCATAGTGATTCTATTCTACATGGAACTGATTCTATTCTACATGGAACTTACAGTGTGATAAACTGATATAAATAAAAATATAGCATTATATAACAGTAATAGATGATATGATAGGTGTATAAAAAGGGTGATCATCGTATAAATCATATCACAGGCAGTTATAATATGATAATATAGTCTACAGATTCATATGCGATCAATTTACTAATTATATAAGTACATATGTCGTGTGAGAGTTACTCACTTGTTTCAAACTGGAGATAGCAAGACAAAAGTACACAAACGAATCCCGAAAGCACGATAAAATGACTTTAGACGTGAGTGGAGTGGAGAGAACCAAGCTTTATTCTTGTACACAACAAAAACAAGACAAATATAAATATGATTTCAACACAAATACAAATAAAAATAATTTTAAAATGAAAGCACCTATGAACAAATTTGCTTTGACCATTACCTCAACCTTCATGTGCTTAGCCAGGGGTCTTGTATGCTCAGCCAAAGTGGTGATTTGGGCTAGAATATGCATGAATCTGCACGGCTACAAGGAGATTGGAAGGGTAAAGGAGTTACACATGAAGAAGGTCAAAAGGCAAGGCATAAATGGAGTTTTTGTGCACACTTTGGGTTTGGCCTTGACTAATGTGGGCTCGGCCATTCATGCTACAGGTCAGGTGGGTTCTAGAGTGGCGATAAGAGGTGGTGAAGGAGCAGGCGGCGGCGGCTATGGAGGTGCCAAGGTGGAAAAATGAAGGCTATGGCATTAAGGGGTTCAGCTATGCTAGTTTCAAGGTGATTTGTGAAGTTTTTGCGGTGCAAATAACTTAGGGGAGTCATGGCCCCGACAAGACAGAGGGGATAGAAGGTGAGATGGCTGTGGATGTGGTGGTGCTGGACGATTTATGTGGCGGAGGAGCTAAGGCCGAAAAAATGCAAGAAGAGGCAAGACAAACTACAAAGGAAAATCAATAAAATTTGAAGAAAAGAGTGGGAAAAAGAAGACATTACCAAACTTTCTTCTTCAAATCTGAAACCATACGTGACAAAAGAAGTGAGAAGAGTGTTTTCAAGTTAATTGCCAAAAAGAAAAGTCACGACTAATGCTTGAGAAGGGATGGCCCAAAAATTAAAGGGGTGTGAAGATGGAAGGTCAAAGGTTAAAAGCCAAAGTCTCTTTAAATTTCCTATTTTATTTTATGCAAATAAACTAAAATAAAAACCATGTAAAATAAAATAAAATTGAGCACAAAATAAAGTGAAAATGAAATGAATAAATAAATTTTTGAAAAATATAAGAAAATAGTTATTTATATGAAAACTAGTATTGAAAATTGAAAACAAAATATAACTAGTTTTAAAAAATAACTACAATACTTTAACTTGTTTTAAAAATAAAAATATATACCTAACATGATATATTACACACATATATACAAATTAGAACAAGATTTGACAAATAAAAATATTATTTATATAAATTAAAATAGACAATTTCATTAAATAAATCAATTTACATACAATATTGTAAAAAGCATAAGTTTCACAATATAAATTGGATTTCAGCGAAATGGAAAGCAGTATCCTTGAAATTAAATTTATTTTCATAATGAATGATAAAATTCAAGAATTCAAATATTTAAATTTTAAAGTCAAAGTTTGACCAGATTGACCAAAAATCCACTTTTTTGAAAAATATTTTATTTATTCATGTTTGGAATTATAATTCACACAAAAATCAAAATTTATATTTAAAATAACAAAATTTGTTCATTTTAATAAGTAAAATAATGTTTTTAAATCATGAATTTCAATTAAAATAATTAAAATATACAAATAGAAATAATCACAAAATACATGGTTGTTATACATGTGGATGCAGGAAAATAGGTTGGAGGGATCCAACTGGATTCCTTAAAATATTGAAATTATTTCCATTATCTATAATATGTTTTATTGATATCCTATAAAAGATCGTATTGGAAATCTAAATTATTTGATGTTATGGTTTGGATGAATATATTTAGGCGTTTTAAAATATAGAATATAATGAATTGGGATTTTAAAGGAAATGAAATGAAATTTTTTAAGTAAATAATTATTGGGAATTTGGATAAATTAGTAATAAATTCAAAGGGAATTTAATTCAAGAAATCGGTTTGAAATTTGTTAAGTATTTTGGAAACTGTGTTTTAAAAGGAAATGAGGAATGGAAGTTTGTAAACTTGGTTTATAAAAGAAGTGGAATATATCAGTTGTTATCCCATTTTTGGTCAAAACTGGAATATCAACAAATGGACGAGGAATAATGGATGTCAGGATTGGAGATCAGTTGGAATCAAGGCTACGATCGATATCATCAAATTTTGGTTGAGCTCCGATCGGAACGAAATTAATTGGAGGTGATGATAAGGATTAGGAAAGGCTATGTTTCAAATTTCAGGTTAATCGGAGTTCGTATGGAGAAGTTATGATCGATTCAAGGTAGGAAAGGCATGCTGTTCGAATCGATCAGGGGTAGCACTCACTTCGAATCGATACACTTCATATCGATCGACCTGGGTTCGACACTGCTACTTCGTATCGATCGTATGCAAGGCATAGGGTTGGTTCGAATCGATACGCTTCGTATCGATCAGTTTGGTTTCGGCCTGGTGAACTTCGTATCAATCAGGTAAGAAGGATAAATGGATTTCGGCCCAATGGCAATGGACCCAAAATTGATAGGTTCGAACCAATCAAGACAAAGCATGATGCTTTGAATACATGAGGTCAAGGAGAGTTCGAATCGATCAGGTTAGGGTATGTTCGAATCGATCGGTGTAACCGAGATCGATTCGAAGCATGCTCCTGGGATCGATTCGAAGAAGATCGATGGAACACGATAAGTATACATTGGGGGACGACTTCATGGATTCGAAGAAGAGGAAGTCGACTTCATGGATTCGAAACAATGGAATCAAAGGAGGCGGGTTCGGAGCACGGATTCGAAGCAGTGGATTCGAACGAGATGGATTCGAAGGACGTGGGTTCGAAGGAGATGGATTCGAAGGAGGTGGGTTCGAAGCATGGGTTCGAACCAGGCAGAGCACACGGAACTTTGAAATTGAATCGATCATATCTTCCAAACCGTTGGTCCAAATGCTATGAAATTTTCACGGAAGCTCACATACATGTTGAAGAATGTTCACACCGAATTTCACATCTATTGGACATTTCCTTGATCGATTCGAAGTGAGGGTCGAATCGATCCTGATGTGGGCCCGGACCTCCAGATTTCGGGCAAGTGGGCCCTCTCACGTGCCTGAAGCGGTCTTCTCGGATTTTAGGAGAAATATCAGCCTCCTACGCTTATAAATAGAGCCCCTGATCATTCGGAAAAGGGGTCGGAGATTCTAGAGAGAGAAAGCACACTCGGACGCTGCCAGAATCACTCCATATCATCATTGCTGCTATTTATTTCAAGTTTTGGACTTTGTAACTGCTGTAATCATCTGTAACCATCAAGGATAATCAATAAAAGGATAAAAACTTTGGAGTGCACGTAGGCCGGAGATAGCCGAACCACTATAAAACTTGTGTCTCTGTTCTTTATTTTGGGATTACTGTTTAATATTTGCTGAGATCTGAGATTTGTGTTTGAATATTATTGATTTGTATTCATACACTGGTGCTTTCACGGTATTCGGGGTTTGTGACCAATTTTGGCACAAACACTTTGGTGCTTTCACTGAGAAGGACTAGCACCCGCTACATCGGATTTGAAAGTTGGATTTGAAGATTTCAAAGAGTTTGGATTCAAGGACAATGACTTGGCAAAGTAGTAGAAGGCAGAGGGCTGAGAGAAGCCAACAGGAAGGAAGTCAACAAGCATCCTCCGAAGCTGGGGAAGGACAGGCTTCAGTCTACATAACCCGGGATGAAATGGAGGCTATGGCAAATTCTTTGCAAGAGAGATTGTTGAAGAGCCAACAGGAAATGATGCAGACTTTTTTCGAGCAAATGAAAGCTGCAGGGATGCAGAACTTAGGAGCACCTACAGCCGCTGTGGATGCAGGACAGGGGACTAGGGTCATGGAACCCAATGGAGGATGAGATACGGAGCCAGAAGGCAATCAACAAGGGCTTGGGGGCAGGCCCTAGGGATCCAACACTGGAGGACCTTTGGAAGGAGTTCAACAGGCTAGAGCTAACGTTGCTGCTAGTGAACCACACGAGGAATATGTGCCAGAGTTCCCTCGGGGGCATGGAGGGCAACCCCCAACAGATAATACCGGATTAGTGGAAATCATCAGAAGAACTGTGCGAGGTGGTTTGACCAACGGAGACTTGGAAGGAGTGAATAGGAGTCCATTTTCTCGGGAAATAAGGATGGCTCAGAATCCACCTAAGTTTAAGCTACCTAGCGTGGAGGTTTATGATGGTAAGGCAGATCCAACTGATCATTTGATGAGGTACACCAGACACATGGAGGTTCTGGGGCATCGGAGGAAGTGATGGCCCGATGTTTCCCTTTGTATTTAACGGACTTAGCTGCAATGTGGTTCAGGCAGCTGGGAGAAGGATCTATCAGGACTTGGAGGGAATTGGTTGAAAAGTTTTTGGGACAGTTTCGGGTTCACGTCAAGAGACCGAAGAATGTGATGACATTAACATCGGTGAAGCAAAGGATGGATGAATCGCTTAGAGCGTTTCTAACTCGATTCAGTGCGGCAGTCGCTTCGGTGGATCGGCCTGATCCATCGATGGTTTTAATGGCAGCAGTATCAGGAGTCAGGGAGGACTCGGATTTCAAGGTATCTCTGATACGAGATCCCCCACAAGATCTCGACGAATTCTTTCGCGAGGCAGAAAGGTTCCTTCGGCAAGAAGATGCAAGTACGAATTTAAAGGTGAAAAAGGTTAGTGCAATCGAGGTTGGAGCAGTATCCAGCGGTGGTTCGGATAAAGACAAAGGAAAAAGGAAATTGGATAATGATTCTGGAAACGCTAGGAAGCGATGGAAGGATCCAAAGTTTTCCACATACACAGGATTGAACGAGACGCTGGAGCGGATATACATGGATACTCGGAATCGCCTTCCCTACCGGAGGCCAGCCAGGAGAGAGCCTTCTGAATGAGAGAGGGCATCAGGGAGGCATTGTCTCTTCCATGACTTAGACGGACATGACACCAACAGCTGTAGGTACTTGAAGGATATAATTGAGGAGCATGTAAGGAATGGACAGTTACAACAGTATGTCGGAGCTCGGAACGCAACGATAGAGCAGGAGCAACCACCGACCACCTCACGCCGTGATGATGTGAGGCCCAGGGACGATGGTCGATTGATCATCCATTGACCAGGATAATATGGAATAAGTAGCGAGCTATTAGCAAGCAACCAAGTCATTTACACATGTACGGGGACAGAGATAGCCCCTAGGCATGCTCTGAATGATGATAAACTGCAATGCTATGGTTTGTGAAATCTATCTTTTGCTTTTGGATTGGACACTGCTTTTCTTTTTGATTCTTGGTTTTGGAATTTAGATCGAGCTCCTGGTTTTGATCTTCTGATTTAGATTTTTCTTTGGATGATTGTTTTCGATTTTGGATGCTGGTTTGGCTTTCTGGTTTTCTGGTTTTGGATTTGGATTTTTGGGATTGGATGTTGGATTGGATTTTGATTGGATTTTCATCTGGTTTTTGATAAATGGTCGTCGGGTATGGATTATGCCTGGCAAGGGGTGAGTCACTTTGCCCGAACGTGGTAGATTGACTCATTCAGGTCGTCGAGTATGGACTATGCTCGACAAGGGTCCGGAGTGACCAGGATTCGGCCTAGGACTTAGGCCTTGTATTATCAATTATTATTTTCAGGTCGTTGAGTATGGACTATGCTCAACAAGGGTACGGAGAGACCAGGATTCGGCTTAGGACTTAAGCCATGGCCTAGCTCAACGTCCAGGGACACTGGGCCAAGGTCGTCAAGTGTGGAATGCGCTTGGCAGGAACTCAGAGAGGTTAGCTCAACGTCCAGGGACACTGGACCACGGTCGTCAGGTATGAATTACGCTTGGCAAAACCCGAAGAGGTTATGGATTCGGATATCTACTCGGAGAGGCCCTGGATCTGGTTATTGGCTATTGGATAAGGATGGATCAGGACTCGGTTGTCAAGTTCGAATGGATATGGAAGTGGCTAAGGCTTTGGTTATTGGATCCGGAATTGGGCATCGACTCGAAGCAGTCAAGGATGATATGCTCTGGCAATATGGCTATGGACTTCGGATATTGGATTCAGGACTATTCAAAACCCGCCCTGTTATCACAAGGCATGTTTGGGGGGCAAAGTGTTATCCCATTTTTGGTCAAAACTGGAATATCAACAAATGGACGAGGAATAATGGATGTCAGGATTGGAGATCAGTTGGAATCAAGGCTACGATCGATATCATCAAAATTTGGTTGAGCTCCGATCGGAACGAAATTAATTGGAGGTGATGATAAGGATTAGGAAAGGCTATGTTTCAAATTTCAGGTTAATCGGAGTTCGTATGGAGAAGTTATGACCGATTCAAGGTAGGAAAGGCATGCTGTTCGAATCGATCAGGGGTAGCACTCACTTCGAATCGATACACTTCGTATCGATCGACTTGGGTTCGACACTGCTACTTCGTATCGATCGTATGCAAGGCATAGGGTTGGTTCGAATCGATACGCTTCGTATCGATTAGTTTGGTTTCGGCCTGGTGAACTTCGTATCGATCAGGTAAGAAGGATAAATGGATTTCGGCCCAATGGCAATGGACCCAAAATTGATAGGTTCGAACCAATCAAGACAAAACATGATGCTTTGAATCCATGAGGTCAAGGAGAGTTCGAATCGATCAGGTTAGGGTACGTTTGAATCGACCGGTGTAAACGAGATCGATTCGAAGCATGCTCCTGGGATCGATTCGAAGAAGATCGATGGAACACGAGAAGTAAACATTGGGGGACGACTTCATGGATTCGAAGAAGAGGAAGTCGACTTCATGGATTCGAAACAATGGAATCAAAGGAGGCGGGTTCGGAGCACGGATTCGAAGCAGTGGATTCGAACGAGATGGATTCGAAGGACGTGGGTTCGAAGGAGATGGATTCGAAGGAGGTGGGTTCGAAGCATGGGTTCGAACCAGGCAGAGCACACGGAACTTTGAAATTGAATCGATCATATCTTCCAAACCGTTGGTCCAAATGCTATGAAATTTTCGCAAAAGCTCACATACATGTTGAAGAATGTTCACACCAAATTTCACATCGATTGGACATTTCCTTGATCGATTCGAAGTGAGGGTCGAATCGATCCTGATGTGGGCTCGGACCTCCAGATTTCGGGCAAGTGGGCTCCCTCACGTGCCTGAAGCGGTCTTCCCGGATTTTAGGAGAAATATCAGCCTCCTACGCTTATAAATAGAGCCCCTGGTCATTTAGAAAAGGGGTCGGAGATTCTAGAGAGAGAAAGCACGCTCGGACGCTGCCAGAATCACTCCATATCATCATTGCTGCTATTTATTTCAAGTTTTGGACTTTGTAACTGCTGTAATCATCTGTAACCATCAAGGATAATCAATAAAAGGATAAAAACTTTGGAGTGGACGTAGGCCGGATATAGCCGAACCACTATAAAACTTGTGTCTCTGTTTTTTATTTTGGGATTACTGTTTAATATTTGCTGGGATCTGAGATTTGTGTTTGAATATTATTGATTTGTATTCATACACTGGTGCTTTCACGGTATTCGGGGTTTGTGACCAATTTTGGCACAAACATCAGTGTATAAATTTGGAAGTATAGATTTCAATGGAATTTACAAAAAAAGGTGCAATTCATTTTTTTTGAAAATAAAAAGGTGATTTATTTTAAAAATTAGAAAGTATGTTTTCCCTGGAAAACTAAATATATTTTCAAGGAAAAGATTTCAAAGTATTAACTAGAAGTTTTAAAAAAAAAAATTTAGAATGTTCTGGAAAATTTAATTATTTTAGTTATTTTTAAGAGAAAGGTACATATTTATTTAAGTTAATTGTGGTATTTAATTATTTTTAAAGGCAATTTTGGTTTAAGTTTTACTCAGGAAACTCTTATGGAATTTCATAAGTATTATTTTTGAATAATGAATTTAGTAGATTTTTTTAAAATAATTTAAGTAAATATTTTGAAAGTGGTTATATGAAGATGGAAAATGTGTTTTAAAAGTAAAAGGTGGTTTTATTTTTAAAGTGTTGAAAGAAATTTACGAGATTAGAATGTAAATTAAATTGGGATAAATCGAATAGGATTTATAAAGGATTATATATGTTATATTTAAATGGAAAGTGCATTTTCCTGAAAGCCAAGTATATTGTTAGAGGATCTTTTTATGTATAGGTTAAGGTTTTAAAATTGTATAAAAAGAATGTTTTTGAGAAATTTGTTATTTTTAATTATTTTAGAATTTTAAAATAAATCTTATTCAACTTAATTTTAGTAGTAATTATTGAAAAGTTAAATTAGTATTATGATTTATAAAGAAATTTTCTAATACCTTATATAAAAAATTTAATTTAAAAATAGTTATGGCTTAAGTTTTACTTGGAAATTTATTATTGAATTTCATTTTGAGTAAAGTGATTTAAGTAGTTTTATTTTTAAATGTTTTAAATATATATTTTGGGTAAAGTGATTTAAATTATTAAAAAAAATCTAATTTAATAAGATTTGGATTTTTTCAGTGGAAATAAAATAATTGGTTGAATTGATTGTTTATTTGATAGCTAAATAACCGACTATCAAGTATGGACCCAAATATGTCTTTGGGAATATCTAGGAGGAATACAGGAATACAGGAATTATATGGTACAGTTCTTCTAGAATGTTTATAAGGAAATCCGTCCACAAATGATTAGGAGGTGAACTTCGATCATATTTTCTTCTGCGTATTTCCTAAAGAATTGGGGTTGAGTTTACCGGGATATAGAAAACGTTGTTTCGAAGAGACCGGGATCGGACTTGTGATACGGAAACCACATCGATTCAACAAGTACGTTTTCTTGATGAAGACAAGAGCTTAGAGTCGAAGATGGAGCAGTGAAGTGCAAGGGCTAATCGCTACTAATCCTGAGGGTGATTCCAAAATGGATGTAGTAGGAGTAGTGCCTTCGGTTCCGTTCGGACCCGGAATGGACTTGTATGGATGAATGCTTTTAGAACTTCGTCAGGAGGACGATGAGTATTCTAAGTGAGATGTGTTCAAAAATCAAGGTAACGCTTAGCCTCGAGCCTCATCAACCGGGAATGACTGAAATTCAAGGGTTATGCAGCAAGGCTAAATGGCTAGCAACCAATTAGGGTAAGGTCATCCCTGTCTAGATGTACCTTTATTCGGCTTTGTGGGCGGTTGCTGATCCCAACCACAAGGTGATCTTATTCTGACTATTTAGTAAGGGTAGTTCGGTCTTGTGTTGCAGAGAATCTGGGCGGATCCTCGATATGCTGATCTAGACTAGATACCATGACAGGTGGTACCCCAGTGGCTAGTCATTAGTTGGAAATCCATTCTCCCTACATGCCTTTACGGTTTTGATTGTAGAGCCTAGTATTGCTAGAATTTAATGAATGTAACAATTTTAGCCATTTGAATAAGTATTTTTATTTATACACTATTATAATATCAGAGAATTTTATAAAACATGTTTTGGTTATCGTAAGGTAAAAACCCTATATGTTTATTTATGGCATGGTCTTACGAGATAACTTTGATTTTCAAACGATTTTGAAAACTTTAACAACTAAATTGATTATATTTTTCTCACGCTGGTTTTCCAGACTGACTTGGGTGTTATTTTATTATAATGCTCGGGTCAGACCGAGTATTATAAATACATGGTAGGATGCTGTGGAGCTTAGGAGACAAGATGGATAGCGAGACGTATCACTCGTACTTGAAGTATATTCCATTATGCAGTATAAGCTATATAGTCAGTTTTGTGAGGACGAGTTAATATAACTGTCCAGTAATTTTTTTGATTGTAATGTACTCTGATAATATAATGTATAAATAGTCATAGTTTATTTTTGTGTAAAAATCAGTTGTTATCTATTATATTTTGTTCCGCTGCGATTGTGAGGTTCTATTATTGTTTTAGTTCATTCTTCTTCTATCTTCTTTCTTTTCCCTCAGCAATCGGTTTTTTTCCGGCACTCGATTGTCGGCATATTATAAAGTGGTGTATTTGTGTCGCTTTTTGAGGGTCGAGAAGGACGGGTCATCACACAATAGAAGCCATCGTTGTTGGGTCATTGATGCCACGCGCCTTCACTTATGAGACGATGCTGATGCCCTGCCCAACACCTAAGGATGTCAAACGATGTTGTCAATCGAAGTTAACATCGTGCAACATTGAAGCCGCCGAGACCAAGCAAGACGAAGCCATGCGCCATGCCGCTCCCCTATAAATATTGACCTAGGCGTGCAATGGAAGGGAGGAATCATTCTCATCTCTTTACTTACATTTTAAACTTTGCAACCTAAATTGATTTAGGGATCCATAGTCGATAATAGCACTTGAGATATTGACATATTAGACCCAGTACTTTCGACATTACATTGAACAAAGCCATGATTTCTCAAATTATGACTTACTTTCGAATTCTACATCATATATTATTTTCTAATCAAAGGTTTCTTCGAATTCCAAAAGTAGTCATATTCTTGGTTTCTCTTTTTGATCGTATGAACTTCTAATATGGCTTTACTTCAAGCATATGTGATTTCACTTAGCTTTCATATGATTTTCTTATAAACCTAGACTTTCCTGTCACTCATCTTCAGCTTTATCTTAACCAAGTGTCGCCTTGAGCCAACAGTCATTGAGGATAAACTTAGTCTCTTCAAATTCCATATTCATCCAAGGCTCTCACCCTTGCATTTTTAGAGTTGATGAAGATTCATTACAAAACATGGCGAGAAACTGTAACGACCCGATTTTTCGATGCCCGAAAATCAAATGCCGGAAAACCAAATCGTTAAGGCTAAGAAGAAGGAATAGAAGAAGAAATAGAAACAATATCAGAATCTCACAATCACAATGGAACAATATATAATAGGTAAATGACAAATCTTTAAAACAAAAGAACTATATCTGTTTATACATTACATTATCAGAGTCATATACAACACAACAGCGGAATACAACATAACCGCGGAAAAATAACATCATATATGTGATACGTCTCGTCATCTATCTTGTCTCCTGATCTCCACAGCATACTTTCCTGACTTAGCTCTAGAAACAACGATAACCGGACTCTAGGCTGCCTGTGTGGAAAACTAGGGGCACCCATAGTTTAGAAAAGGGAAAAATAAACTCCGAGTTAGTCATGTGACTGATATGAGAACTTAAAACAGTTATTTGTACAAAAAAATCCATTCATACTTTTGGAAAATGAAACTACCATAAGGTATCCCGGCACACACACAATGCAATCGCACACTTAGGGGAGGTTTCTCCTTATAGCAGTCAAACATGCTTGATACGCAAAAGTCCTATCACGACTCAAAATCCAGCATTCAAAAGTCGACATGAAATACGTCACTTGTATTTGACTGTCGGAGATTCAAACGTTGAACTCTAGTTCGGATGGAGCTTATAACAACATTAGATGAATATAAACAGCGGAACAAAAGATGACTTCATTAATCACAACACAGATACAACATTGATACAATATTCATTACAACATTTATCACCAACATCTGAGTGTTACACATATGATACAACAACAAAATGGTAACACCACAGCGGAACAACAGATCTATCATAACTTCTAGAGAGACTTCCAAAAGGAAAAGATCGAGAGCTAGAATCCAAAAACTAATCACCTTCTTCCAACTTCAAAGCTTCCAAAATCCGATAACTCCAAAAGATTTCAAAGATCCAAATCTACTATCCAAGCTAGCTCCAAAACATGGATAACCTACTTCTAGGCTTTACGTGTGGAAATTATAGGCACCCAGAGTTTAGGAAGGGAACAATAAACTCCGGGTCAGTCATGGGACTAGTATGAGTAAACGAAAACAGTTGTTTTGAACAAAAACAATTTATAAAAGGAAACTGTTCATGCTTTTGGAAAATGAAACTACCATAAGACCTCCCGCCACACACACAGTGCAATCACACAATTGGAGGAGATTTCTTCTTATGATCGTCAAACATGCTTGATACGAGAAAATTCTTCGATATTATTACTAGTTCATAGTGTCGAAAACAATTCGAAAGTATAATATTAATCTTAGCCAGCATAGACATTTCGAACTATGCCTACTATAGCTACCATCTAAACACTGGTGACCACCATAAGTAAATGGCAGGTTATACAAATAAATTCGTACAGGGTTCGTATTGTTGATTGGATTGCCAACAAATGGTCAGGCTAAGGAACTTCCTATGCCACATGGGTACACCTCTGGAGGGACCTCCCACGAACTTAACCAGCTCTCTGTCAACACAAGCCTGGGTTACCTCTGTAACTAGGTAACTACTACACGAGTATGTCATCCCCCGGTCGTTAGCCACCTTTATCCAAGGGCCCTCAACCACAAAGCAACGACCACAAAGTAATGAATTTGCAACAACCACATAGGTTAAATATCTGGGATCCATACCATGATACCACCTTTTTCCACAAGGAAATAGACTTACCCTAAAGGGCACGACCCTCATAACATTGCCGCATCTTTCCTGTTTTGACCATTTTCAGTTTGTGATGTCCGACGAGGTCTCATCCTCAAAGCTACTCTTTACACAATGCCATGCCTTGATCAACAATTGATCAGCAACACACAAAAACACTCAGCATGCCACACTACCAAATTGGGAGTATATCACTGATAATGTCACGATCCAAAATCCATCGTTCAAAAATCGACATCAAATATCTAACTTGTATTTGACTGCCAAAATTCAAACGTCAAATTTCAGTTCGGATGGAGCTTATAACAACAATTAGATGAATATAAAACAGCGGAACAGAATCAGTATCATAAATATCATCAAAGATGCAACATCGACATTAAATCCATACTTCATCAGAGTATATAATACATACACCACAAATCCAAATACAACATCATGATAATACAACAGTAATCATATATCCAAAAGTCTTCAAATGAAAGAAGTGTTAACAAACTAACAAAAGCTAAACACCTGAGATCTCCAAAAAGCTCCTAAGAATATCTCCAAGATAAGAGCTCCAAAATACTGCTACTCCAAAATACAGAAACCTGCTACTAGGCTGCCCGTGTGGAAATAATGGGCACCCAGAGTTTAGGAAATAAACAATAAACTCCGGATCAGTCATGGGACAAGTATGAGTAAACAAAAACAGTTGCTTTTGAAGAAACTAGATTTATAAAAGAATTTTCGGTATGCTTTTAAAAATGGAACTACCATAAGACCTCCCGCCACACACACAATGCAAACGCAGAACTGGAGGAGATTTCTTCTTATGATGGTTAAATATGCTTGGTACGAGGAAATTTCTTTGATATTATTTCTAGTGCATAGTGATATAAATCATTTCGAAAATAGAATATTAATCTTAGTCAACATACAACCATTATCGTATGCCTATTATAGCTACCATGTTTTGTGGCAGGTTACCGCCACGTTGCATGGCAGGTTTTACAACTAAAACCGTACAGGGCTCGTATTGTTTCTTTGGATTTCCAACAATGGTCAGGTTAAGGAACTTCCTGGGCCACATGGGTATGCCTCTGGAGGGATGACCCGAGAACCTAACCGGATCTCTGCCAACACAAGGCCGGGTTACCTTTAATTGGGTAACTACCGACACGAGTATGCCATCTCCCGGTTGTAACCAACCTTTAACCCGGGCCCCAGCAAAAATCACAAAGTAATATATATATATATATATGTGTGTGTGTGTGTGTTCGCGATATCCACATAAGTTAAGTATCTGGGCTCCATACCATGACACCACTTCTATCCAGAAGAAGATGTACATACCCTAAAGGGCACTACCCCAATAACCTTGCCGCATCTTCCCTGTTTCGACCATTCCGGGGTGTGAGGTTCGACGAAGTCTCGTCCACAAAGCTACGCTTTTCACAAAGCCATGCTTTGATCAACAAATTCTCAACAGCACTCAGCATGCCACATTACCAAATTGGGAATAAAATGCTGATAACCTTCAACTACATAACCTCTGAGGGTGTTAAGCTAAGAGAATAAATTCTCCGCCACTAACGGAAATGTATTTGAAAGAAATCTGCTTTATATCTCAATTTGTAATGTCGGACATACAATCCATACAAGTCTGTTCTGGGTTCGAACAGAACCGAATGCACTTTCGAAGAAGTCCGTACAATCCGGGTATCCACAGTCCCGATCGGATTCCCCATCACATATGGAGAACTCTATACCGGAGCAACTCGGTGCAGAGTCATTCGACAGGTCATCCAATCGCTCTCGCAAATACCCAGTCTTCATCACCGGTCTTCAATTGCTATCCATAACATCGTATCACATATTCGGAATGGGTTATACGACACAAAGGTCCTTTCCCGGCTAAACCGAATAGTGAGAGTCAATTTTAAACACATGTGGATATGTCGTGCACAAAAATTCATAGGTTCGATGTGGGTTTCGGATAACAAATTGAAATCTGATTCCCTGTCGCATCGAAGTTTAAATGCCGTTTTGCGGGCAACAGGGATTTCACATCAATACAGAACAAATTACAATTACAGTGCAGTACATGGCAATCTACATCACACATCATCACAATCAGAACAAAAATATCAATATCGTGCACAGCCATAGTTAATTTATTTTCAAATGCGGTTTAAATAAATTTACCACATAATTATTTTTAAATCAATGATAAGAATTTGAATAAATAATTTAAATCTTGATTAACTCGTTTTATTGTTTCAAAATTAGGTATTTAAATTAACCGCCAAATCTAGTTTTGTCGATTTTTATTTATTTGGATAACAAATTCTTAATTTACAAATTTATTTGGATACTTAATTGTTTATTAATCAATTTTAGTTTCAAATTTTATATCATTCTTAATTTCTTTAAAATCATTTATTAAAACAAATTATTTACTTTAATTATCATTTGAAAATCTGCTTTACACTTTTAAAAAAAATTAATTTATTGTTGCATTGAAATTTTAATGTAAATTAATTTTAATTCTTGTTTTAAATTTAATCGTTTAATTAAAGGTTTAACTAATTTTTTTTTTAAATTTTCATTACATAATCAAAGAGTTAACAAAATTCTAAAACATTGTTAATTAATTTAACTTAAAATAAGTTTTTAACTTAACAAAATCAACATTTGTTGCTTTGTAAATGCCAAATTTAACTTAACATTGATAACTTGAAAATTTGTTTGGGCTTAGCCCATTATGGAAGCCAACCCGAGTAAACATGATGACCCGAGTCGTTCTCTTTTTTTTTCTTCTTCCCATCCCAGTTTCTTCTCCTTTTTTTTTTCTTAAGTTTGAACCCGATACTTAACTACAGACACCGTCACCACCGTGCACGTGCACGGTGGTTCGCCGCGACTTCGGTGATCGCCTCGATCGCCGGCAAGTCAAAAAATCCTTGCCAATGCTAAATCGAACATCGGTTCGATCGAAGACACTCGAAATCGTAAACTCGCCACTTCATCGAACTGTAACTCGAAACCCATCGGCCTAAACGCCTCGCCCCACCAACGACGACCACCTGACGCCATGAAACTCCGGCCATAACTCGACCATGCCCTCCTCTACCTTCACCCAAAATTGCATGATACTCGATCACCGTTCGGAGCCAAAAACTTGAATTTAAGCAGAGCACAGAAAACATGATCCCAAATCCTAAATTCAAATCGACCCCAAAATTCACGCATTAGAAATTTTTTTATATTTTTTCCTGGAATCATAGGTGTTCAACACAGCTTCAAGCAAAACCGTAACATCTAACATTTTTTCGATCTTTAGAAATTGATCAAAATGCCAATTTCATTCAAATGTGAAATGCACGTTAACCACCCACTTAAAAATCCTCATTTACATTTTAAAAATCCTATTTTTGAGTAAGTATTCAAGTTGTTACATCGAATCATTAAATAACAATTTTCGAATTCCTCATATAATATTTTGCTTACTATAAAATTGGGTTTGAGAGACAAGTTCTTCATATTCAAGCCTAAACAATTTCTGCATCATAGCTTAAGTTTACACAAACTTATTTTGTTTAACTTCAAAGTCCAATGGAGATTAACGAAAAGGCGTTGGATTTCTTACCGATTTTCTAACCTGGAAACCAAAAAGAACAGAGAGCAGAAATACATAGATATTCACAACCCAAATCACCTCACAAATGAATCTATGCATGTAAACATCATTTGTTTCACTACTTCAACCATTATTATGAGTATCATCATAATATCAGATCATAAATTTTGTTTTAAACAGAAGTTTACTCACTTGGAATTATTTGAAAACAGAGAACACTTTTGTTTTGTTTTGAAATCTGCAGTTTGATCCTCTTCTCTTTTTCCTTTAAGAAAATTTTTGTTTTCAAGCTTGAATCAAAGTGATGTTTTCTTGTTCTTTTATTTTCTGATATTTGCAAAAATTTGTTGAACGAAACAAAACTGAAACAAATCTCATGTATATAAAGGAGATTGTGTACAGGTTCCTTTTGTTGTGCTGCAGCAACACTTTTTTTTCTTTTTAGTTGTACTTGTGTAAAGGTAAGTTTGAAAGCATTTAATGAAAGTATGTATCTACAACTGATATGTTACTAAAGAAAATGGCATTAAATGACTTTGCTTCCTTCTTTGTTTAAATACAATTTTTATTTTATTTTTTTATTGTTTTAATGGTGGCAGATATGCTTTGTGGAGGCTTGCCTTAAATGCAAGTATGTTTTGTGATGCTTCCACCTTGTATACTTACAACATAGTGCTGTTTTGATTTTATAATTCCTACTCTCTTGCTTACTTTACTTGTTTACAACATATGCCTTTTGATTGTGATATGTACTGTTTTTTGTTTATTTTACAGTTTATTTTTCTTGTTTAATTTTCTACATACTTATGTTTTAAATGTTCCTTTCTTTTGGTGATCAAATCTTGTTCATGTTTTACTTTTGCTAAATGAAAGAGTTTTGTTTTCTTATGTCTTCATATTGGATGTATATTTCTTTTTAGTCCTATTCAAAGGTTTAAAAATTTAATTTGTACATATTTTATTTATCGTTTTAATACTAATTCTTGTTTAGATATAAAAATTTATTTATTTATTGTTTACTACTAATATTATTATTATTTATTTAAACTAAATATTAATATTTATTTAATTCTATATATCTTTATAATATTATCATTAACAAAATTTTATTTATCTTGAAATTTCACAAATTAAATTTTAAAAGTTCAAATTATTTAACGAATTAATTTTAACAAAATTCCGGGATGTTACTATACACCCTCCTTAAGAAAATTTCGTCCTCGAAATTGAAAGAGAGAGAAACGCAAACAAAGAATATACGTATTTAGAAAAATAAAGAAATGACTTACAGTTTAAGCCGAAATGTCTATTCTGCAATTGGGATATGATTTCTTCATATTATCTTCAGTCTCCGAAGTACAGTCCTTTGGATCGCCACTCCATTGAACTTTGACCAATTTCACAACTTTGTTCCTCAATCGCTTCTCATCACGATCAACAATTTTTATCGGTTCCCTCTTTACTGCCAAGTTGGGAGTGATTTCAAGATCCTGCTGAGCAGCTTCTTCAATAATATCATTTGGATAGTGCACATACTTCCTAAGATTAGAAATGTGGAACACATCATGCACGCCAGACAACCAGCTGGGTAGCTGCACTCGATTTGCCAGAGAACCAATCCTTTCCAGTATAGGAAAAGGACCAATATAACGCGGTGCTAACTTTCCAGTTTTCCCGAATTTCAATACACCCCGCATCGGAGATACTTTCAGAAATACAGAATCTCCAACTTGAAATTCCAAATTTCTTCTTTGGCGGTCATAATAGCTCTTCTGATGGCTTTGGGCAGTTAATAACTTCTTTCGAATAAAATCTACCTTCTCAGTGGCTTCTTTTATCATATCCGGTCCAAGAACAAGTCTATCACCTGATTCGATCCAACATGTAGGTGATCGACACGGACGACCATATAAAGCTTCGAAAGGAGCCATTTCTATATTGGCCTGATAACTGTTATTACATGAGAATTCGACCAGATGTAAATGGTCCTCCCAAGAACCACCAAAATCATGAACGCAAGCACGTAGTAGGTCTTCTAGAATTCGGTTGACCCTCTCACTCAGTCCATCAGATTGTGGGTGATATGCAGTACTGAAATTTAATTTTGCTCCCAATGCGTCCTGAAACGCCTCCCAAAATCTACGAGTGAAGATCGGGTCACGACCATTCACTATACTGTTGGGAATACCATGGAGTCGAATTATCTCCTTTATATATAGCTCTGCTAAGCTTGGTGCAGTTCGAGTGGATTTAACTAGAATAAAGTGTGTAGTTTTGGTTAGACGGTCCACTATAACCCAAATCGCTTCATTTCCCTTCTTGGTTCATGGCAATCCGTCGATGAAATCCATCGATACCTGATCCCATTTCCATTTCGGTACTTCTAAAGGTTGAAGTAAACCGACCACTTTCTTTTGATCGCTTTTGATTTGTTGACAAGTAGCACAATGACTTACATAAATAGATATGTATCTCTTCATTGTCTTCCACCAGAATGTTCTTTTAATATCACGATACATTTTGTTGACTCCTGGATGGATACTGAATTTTGATTTGTGGCATTCGTCCAAAACTTCACGTTTCAGCTCTGGAACATCAGGGACACAAATTTTTCCTTTCATCCTTATAACTTCATTATCATCAATTTCAAAACCAGAAGCTTCACCTCGACATATTATTCTACGAATTTCTCGAAGAAACTTATCTTCAGTTTGCTTGGTGGCGATCTTCTCAAGGAGAGTAGGAGTGATAACAAGATATGCGAGAACATCATGTCTTCTGCTTAAAGCATCGGCAACTACATAGGCTTTTCCAGGCGTATATTGAATATCTAGGTCATACGATGCCAGAAATTCCAACCAACGTTGTTGTCGCAGATTCAGATCCTTTTGGGCAAAGAGATATTTCAAGGATTTATGGTCGGTAAATAATTCCAATTTTTCACCTAAGAAAGAGAATTCAATAAGTATATTGTTTAAGTTAAGTTAAATTAAATTCATAGATTGTTAAGAAAGCTGAAAAGATTCTTACCCAAAAGATAGTGTCGCCAGATTTTCAAAGCGAAGACAATAGCCAAAAGCTCCAAATCATGTGTTGGGTAGTTTTTCTCGTGCGGACGTAATTGTCTACTTGCGTAGGCAACTACCTTCCCATTTTGCATTAATACTGCACCTACCCCATCACCACAGGCATCGGTATAAACAGATAAGCCTTGGTTCCCGTTAACGACAGCGAGAACAGGAGAGGTGGTTAATCTCTTCTTCAACTCTTGAAAAGCTTCTTCACATCTTGGAGTCCAAACGAATTTAGCATTCTTCATTGTTAGCTTAGTCAATGGGCTAGCCAACTTAGAAAAATCTTGTACAAACTTTCTATAATATCCCGCTAAACCGAGAAAACTTCGAACCTCTCTAGGAGTAGTGAGTTGCTTCCAGTCCAGAATTGCAGAAATTTTGCTTGGATCAACAGAAATTCCTTCTTCATTAACAATGTGACCGAGAAATCTGACTTCATTTACCCAAAAATGGCATTTGAAATTTTTTGCAAATAGAACATTTCTCCTCAATATTTCCAATAAGATTTTAAGATGTTCGGCATGCTCTTCTTTCGTCTTGGAATAGATCAAAATATCATCAATGAATACGAGCACAAATTTATTCAAAACTTCCCGAAACACACGAGTCATCAGATCTACGAAGTATGATGGAGCATTGGTAAGCCCGAAAGGCATAACTAACCATTCATAGAACATATCAGGACCTCTGAAAGCGATCAAATGGATACAATCTTCGGCGATTCATAGTTGATGGAATCCTTGGGCTAGATCCATTTTTGAAAAGAAACGAGCGCCATGAAGTTGGTCGAATAGATCATTAATTCTTGGTAAAGGGAATTTGTTCTTGAGAGTTTGTTTATTTAGATCGTGGTAATCTACACACAATCTCAAAGATCCGTCCGATTTAGCAACAAATACGACGGCTGAGCCCCATTCAGAAACACTGGGTCGAATTAATCCTTTTGCTCGTAGCTCATCAGTTTGATGAACCAATTCAATCTTTTCCCTGGGTGTCATCCTGCGACTTGCGTGAACAACAGGACGAGCATTGGGTACTAAGTTGATTCGGAATTCTATTTCTCGGTGAGAAGGTAAAGATTTCACCTCTTCAAATACGTCGGAAAATTCTCGAACAACAGGTATAGACTGCAAACTGGGTTCAGGATATCCCAAAGTATACATCAATCTATCTCTCCTTGGACTCGGATCCTTACAAGAGATTTCAATAAAATTTCCAAAACTTGTTTTGACTAAAACTGTCTGATTATTATAATCCAATATAGCTTCGTATTTAGATAACCAGTTCATTCCGAGTAAGATCTCAAATTCATCAAATTCGAGGACATAAAGGTTGATAGGAAACCGATAGCTTGCATATGAAATAGGAACTCTCTTACAATATAAAAAAAGATTTGCGGGACCACCAACCGGATTTTTCATGCAAATAGGATCGTTAACAAATTTAGTTTTAAGTCCTAATTCACTTACGGTTCGTTGGGAGATAAAGCTACATGAAGCTCCCGTGTCAAATAAAACCCTAACAGTTCTATCATAAATAGTAAGGTTACCTTCCAGAACACCTTTTCCCTTATCTTCTTTCGAAGTTGAAGGGTCTTTCTTTACCGCATAAACATTTTCCACCTGTGTTGGCTTCATCACTGGGCAATCTTTAATAAAATGTCCAGGTTTGTGAAAATTATAGCATTCTTTAGCTCCTTTAACAGTTTCTTCCTTCTTAACTTGCTTCTTCGGTTTTGGGCACTTGTTTGAATAATGGCTCTTCTCTTTGCAGTTGTAACAAGTTATATTGCTTGCCGAATTTCCTTGAGTGCTCTTTTTATCTTTGTTTTGTTGTGGCCTCTTGCCCCCAAACTTCCTTTTCTTCCAGTTCTGATTATTTGAATTTCCTCCTTCCTTTGGAATCTCCTGCGTATCCAAGGTGGCATACCTATATCCCATATCAATAAGATCAGAAAAAGACTCCTTGACGTGTGCGGTCATCCTCTCATGACATTTCTGGTTCATTCAACGGATAAACCTTTCATTTTTCTTAAGAGGCGTGTTTAACAACTCCGGACCAAAACGGGATAATTCGTTGAACTTATTTAGGTACTCCTCAAATGACAGGCTTTCTTGTTTCAAATCCAGAAATTCTTGATACATCCTGGAAATTCCTGCCGACGGCATGTAACGCTTTTCAAACACCTCCTTAAAACGGTCCCAAGTAAACTCTTCCTCTGGTACATCAACAATGACCGTTTCCCACCAGGCTGAAGCTTCATCTTGGAATTGCCAAGACGCAATTAGTCGCATTTGATTATCTTGCAGCCTTAGCCCTTTAAAAAATTTCTCGCAGGATCTCACCCAACCTTGAGCCTCAATAATTGTCTCCTTGCCGATAAACGGTTTACCACCAAGCTTTTCGAATTTCTTATATAAATCAGCCAGGTCCGGCTGCTCCTGGATATTTATTGCTGCTACTGCTATTGTGGGATCTTGGTTTGGTGCTGCGGCATTCCCTTGAACCCTAGCTCTTCCTCTGCGTCCGCTCATTCTTACTTTCTGTAATTAGTAAGAAAATTGATTTAGATATATGAGCGAATTACCTTAAGGAACATCAGCAGTAAAAAGAAATAGACTAAGAAAATTTAGAGTTTCGGTCTTGATTATACTCATTCTAGGGTATACTTCACCCCATCTTTAATGAGCCATCTATTGTGTTATACTCCGTAGCTTAAGTTCTTACTCAACCAGAAGCTTTGATACCAATTTGTCACGACCCAAAATCCATCATTCAAAAATCGACATCAAATATCTAACTTGTATTCGACTGCCAAAATTCAAACGTCAAATTTCAGTTCGGATGGAGCTTATAACAAAAATTAGATGAATATAAAACAGCGGAACAGAATCAATATCATAAATATCATCACAGATACAACATCGACATAAAATCCATACTTCATCAGAGTATATAATACATACACCACAACTCCAAATACAACATCATGATAATACAACAGTAATCATATATCCAAAAGTCTTCAAATGAAAGAAGTGATAACGAACTACCAAAAGCTAAACACCTGAGATCTCCAAAAAGCTCCAAAGAATATCTCCAAGATAAGAGCTCCAAAATACTGCTACTCCAAAATACAGAAACCTGCTACTAGGCTGCCCGTGTGGAAATAATGGGCACCAAGAGTTTAGGAAATAAACAATAAACTCCGGATCAGTCTTGGGACTGGTATGAGTAAACAAAAACATTTTCTTTTGAAGAAACTAGATTTATAAAAGAATTTTCGGTATGCTTTTAAAAATGGAACTACCATAAGACCTCCCGCCACACACACAATGCAAACGCAGAATTGGAGGAGATTTCTTCTTATGATAGTTAAATATGCTTGGTACGAGGAAATTTCTTTGATATTATTTCTAGTTCATAGTGATATAAATCATTTCAAAAATAGAATATTAATCTTAGCCAACATACGACCATTATCGTCTGCCTACTATAGCTACCATGTTTTGTGGCAGGTTACCGCCACGTTGCATAGCAGGTTTTACAACTAAAACCGTACAGGGCTCATATTGTTTCTTTGGATTTCCAACAATGGTCAGGCTAAGGAACTTCCTGGGCCACATGGGTATGCCTCTGGAGGGATGACCCGAGAACCTAACTGGATCTCTGCCAACACAAGGCCGGGTTACCCCTAACTGGGTAACTACTGACACGAGTATGCCATCTCCCGGTTGTAACCAACCTTTAACCGGGCCCCAACAACAATCACAAAGTAAGATATATATATATATATATATATATATATATATATATATATATATATGTGTGTGTGTGTGTGTTTGCGATATCCACATAAGTTAAGTATCTGGACTCCATACCATGATACCACTGCTATCCAGAAGAAGATGTACATACCCTAAGGGGCACTACCCCTAATAACCTTGCCGCATCTTTCATGTTTCGACCATTCCGGGGTGTGAGGTTCGACGAAGTCTCGTCCACAAAGCTACGCTTTTCACAAAGCCATGCTTTGATCAACAAATTCTCAACAGCACTCAGCATGCCACATTACCAAATTGGGAATAAAATGCTGGTAACCTTCAACTACATAACCTCTAAGGGTGTTAAGCTAAGAGAATAAATTCTCCTCCGCTAACAGAAATGTATTTGAAAGAAATCTGCTTTAAATCTCAATTTGTAATGTCGGACATACAATCCATACAAGTCTGTTCTGGGTTCGAACAGAACCGAAGCCACTTCAGAAGAAGTCCGTGCAATCCGGGTATCCACAATCCCGATAGGATTCCCCATCACATATGGAGAACTCTATACCAGAACAACTCGGTGCAGAGTCATTCGACAGGTCATCCAATCGCTCTCGCAAATACCCGGTCTTCATCACCGGTCTTCAATTGCTATCCATAACGTCGTATCACATATTCGGAATGGGTTATACAAAACAAAGGTCCTTTCCTGGGTAAACCGAATAGTGAGAGTCAATTTTAAACATGTAACGACCCAGAATTTTATTTAATTAAAATTTGAATATTTAAATAAATTTTGAATATTTATAAGTGAATTTATAAGTCAAATAAATTTTTATTTGAATTTTTGGATTTAATTGGATAATTTAATCGATAATTTAATACGTTAAATTATGGAAATAATTTAAAATTGAGTTAAAAATGATTGTAAATAATTTGAAAAATTTTATTTAATCATACTGGAGTTATAGAAATATTTTAGAACTTTTAAAATCGAATTAAAAGTTATTTTGTGAAAATTGAATATTTTAATATTAAATAATCGACTGTAAAATAGTCAATTTTTGAACAGTCTCAGAATTGAACGAAACCAGTTTCATTGGATCCGTAATAGTTAGTTATTACCGGATTTCAATTTTCGTATCAATCGGAGCTATCGTTTGATCGTGGCAGCTCGAAACGCATCGAATCGTTTTTAATTTAAATTTGGCGAGTCAAAATAGCCATTTTTCAAAAAGTCTCGGATTTCGACGAAACCAGTTTCATCGGATCCGTAATGTGATATTATTGTAAGGTTTCAAATTTCAAGTCGTTTGGATTTACCGTTTGTCCGGTACAAATTAAAACGCCTAGAAATCGATTTAAATCGGTTTAATTTAAATTGAGCGTTTTCAGCCATAACTCGCACATACTTCCGAATTAGCTTCCGAAACCTATTCCATTGTGTCCGGAACGCGGGATAAACCCTAGGTACGCTGGTTACGGCGTCTAAATCGGAGTTCGGAATTTCCGGGTGAATAGTGTCGATCGTTTCTCTATAAATACACCTCACCTCTTCATAATTTTATAAAAAAAATTATACAAAACCCTAATTTCCTACTGTAGCCGCATCCACCAGATTCAAAGGCCAGATTTTTCCCAATTTCATTCATCAATCTCTCCAATTCCATTCACATTCACGCGAGGTGTTCAACACGAAGATTGAAGAGCATGGAGAGAGCTTTAATTCCATACGGGTATGATCGTAAATGGTGCGACGGAGGGGGAGAGAAGTGGGGCCGTTCTCATCAGGAAATGCACACGTTTCGAGGAGATTGTGCAGGCCGAGCTTCCAATCCTTCAGGCCGAACATAGGTGGAGGTAGGGGGCTTCGTTTGGCGCTTGTTGATCGAAGAATCATCGAGTAAAGGAAGTGGAAATTGGAACCCTAATCTAAGCATGTTGGGTTCGGCCATACGTGTTTGGAGCTGTAGATATACGTGAGGGAGAAGAACATGATGCACGGCCTGATGAGGGGGGGGAGCAATCTAACGGTCCAGGGGGAGTTATGTAGGAAATTATTACTTATGTTGTATTTATATAAGCTAAATTCGAGTAAAACTTGTAAAATCAATATCTTTTTCATACGAGGTCGAAAAAATGCAAACTCAGTTGCGTTGGAATCGTATGGACGAGCACTACGCGATGGAGTTGGTTTGGAGTCGTTTGGAGTTAGTGAGAATTTCGGGTAAAATTAAACGCGCGTTTAATTTTATTCGAAATAAAAGCTTAAACGGAAATTAAAACCAAGGTGAGAACTTCTCACTCAATCGAATAGATTTCGATTTTATTTTAAATAGTTAGATTTAAAATATTTGAATGCATGTTTGAATGATGACTGTAAATTATTGATTGTTAAAATAGACATTATGCGCCGTTAGTAAGCGGATGTTATTTATAAAAACATATACCGCGAATATTTCATAAACAGTGAAATTGGTATTATATATATAATATCAATATATATATATTGGCATATGTATATATTGCAGTTGTTGATTTCCCGCATTTTTTGTTTAGCGGATGAGACCCTATTGCGCCGTTATTAAGCGGATAATATTTAATAAGAACATGTACCGCGATAATTTCGTACTGGAGCGAAATTGGTATTGTGCTAATGTTTTTGGATGCAGGAAACAGGTTGGAGGGATCCAACTGGATTCCTCAACAGTATTTATTTTATTTCAGATATTTTGATATTTGATTGATTATCATATCGATATATGATATCGTTGTTGTCGTGATTGACTATTTGGTGTGTAGCATCATTGGACCCAGATTTTGGGATTTTAAAATGATTTTAAAAGTGATTTTGAAAATATACTATATTTTTGGAATTGATCCATTATAAATAAATAAACGTTATAATTTTTAAAGTTATAAAAATTATGGTTTTTGTGAAATATAGTTAAAAAGCTGATTTTTAGAAATACGATTAAAAGTCGATTTTTGAGAAATATGAACTAATGATTTTATAAAATAATTTAGATTGGATTTTTGAATATATGATAAAAGTTTAAATATAGGATTTATAAAATTTGATTATTTTATAAATCGAAATGATGAAATTATAAAAGGAATTTAAAAGATGTTTTAAAGAATAATATTAATTGATTTATATTAAGAGATTTATAAACGGATATTTATAAATCGAAATATTGACATTATAAAACGAGTCTTTATAAGTGTTTGAATTAAGTGAAAATGAATTTCATTAAAGAATGGAATTTATAGAATTATAAACCGTGAAGTTATAAATGAAATTTATAAATAGTAAGATTTATAAATTTGGTGAAATTATTTGAAGAATAGATTTATTAAATAAATAAATTTTATAAGTTATAAGGTTTATAAATTGAAAAGTCTTTAAAAAGAACGATTTTGTAAAATAATCGTTTTATAAGCAATTGACTTATAATATGAACTTTTAGTTTATAATTGAGATATGAAATCAAAAATGTTAATAAAGGAATTTATAAAAAAAAGGAAGTTTTTATAAATAAATAGAAAAGGAATTTATAAACGTTGTTTTTATAAATTCGCAAAGGACTTATTTTGACAAGTTAATTGTTATAACTTAGAAATGGAGTTATATTCACGTTTTAGACAGTGAATAATCCTTTAAGTTAAAGTGAATAGAAAAAATGAAGTTTGTTAACGTAGTTTATTCACGTTCTTGAACGGTGAATAACACGTTAAAGAAATTGTTTAGAATGTGAATGTTTTAAATAGAATTAAAACGATTCAACGATGTTTTAAAAGGTATTGAGATTGAAACCATAGATTTCAACATTTATTGTTGAAATAGATGTTTCGAGAAATAAAAGGAAATAGCGGACTATAACACTGTTGTTATAGTAAATGATTTCCGAATGGAAAAGTTTTGGTTTAGTATTGGGATTTATATATCTATTTTAATTTCGAATCCCTATACTAGTGATTTTGGGTTGTCGTAACGATGTTTTACGTAACATTCGTTTTGGCCCAAATAAATATGTTAAGTGAATGATTTCCTTAAAGAATAAAATATATACTTAATTCGGTTTAAGTATATTGAATATTTTCTAAGTGTTGAAAATAAAAGATTGTGAATTACTTATTTAGTAAGTATGGAATTGTTTTCCAGTATAAAGTGAATATTTAGAATTTATCTTTTTGAAGATAAATTGAAATGAATTATTGAAATCGAATATGCATGGATATTTTGAAATATAAATTCATTATGGAATTTATATGTGAAAAGTGGAATTTGTTTAAAAATAAATATTGATTTATTTTTGAAGTGTTGAAATTATATATCTTGTAAAGATATTTTTGGAAAATAAATAATTTGGAAAATTATTTGGAATCTGGTGATGTATGCATATCAATTGATAGTTCGATAACCGACTATCAGTTTTCCCTTTGAATGGGTATTTGATGTGAATTGATTGAATTTGAATGCACACTTATTTTTGAATAAGCGCTCACTATTCGGGTTAACCGGGAAAGGACCATGGGGTCGTATAACCCATTCCGAATATGTGATACGTCGTTGTGAATTGCATTTGAAGATCGGTGTTGAAGACCGGTATTTGCGAGAGCGATAGGATGACCTATCGATTGTCTCTGCACTGGGTCGCACCTGGTATAGAGATTCCATAAGTGATGGGAAATTCGATCAGGATTGTGAATATCCGGATTGCAAGGACTTCTTTGTAAGTGCCTTCGGTTCTGTTCGATCCCGGAACAGACTTGTATGGATTGTATGTCTGACATTACAAGTTGAGATATAAAGCCGATTTCTTTCAAATATATTTCTGTTGGTGGCGGAGAATTTATTCTTTGCTTAACACCCTTCTTTGAGACGTACGAGCTCAAAGGTTATATAGTTGAAGTTATCAGCGATATATCCCATTTTGGTAGTGTGACATGCTGAGTGATGCTGAAATGATCATTGTGTTGATTATTTGTGATAGGATCATTTATTTGATCGTCTATCTTAGTGATCATTGTGTTGATCATTTGTTGACCCAAAGCATGGCTTTTATATAAAGTATGTTTTTGTGGACGTGACTTCGTCGAGCCTCACATCCCGGAAATGGTCAAAACAGGAAAGATGCGGCAAGGTTATTAGGGGTTGCTGTAGCTCCCCTTAGGGTATGTGCATTTCCTTCTGGAAAGGGGTGGTATCATGGTATGGAGCCTAGATACTTACTCATGTTGAAAACACTCTATTTATTATGGTGTGATGTTGGATATCGAGCGCTCGGTTGAAAAGGTCCTAAAGGACCGGGGAATGGCGTGCTCGTGTCAGTAGTTACCCAGTTAAGGGGTAACCCGGCCTTGTGTTGGCAGAGTTCCGGTTTGGTTCTCGGGGGTGTCTTTCCAGAGGCATTCTCAGTGGCAATGGGAAGTTCCTTGGCCTGACCATTTGTTGGAAATCCAAAGAAACAATACGAAACTTGTACGGTATTAGTTGTAGAACCTGCCATTTAATATGGTAGCTATTAGTAGGCATAATATAATGGTACCTATGCTGGCTAAGATTTATATTCTACTTTCGAAATAAATTTTTCCTACACTATACACTAATAATAATATCAAATGCTCTTTTTAAATGCGTATCAAGCATGTTTGACTATCATAAGAAGAAATCTTCTCCAAGTCTGCGTTTACATTGTGTGTGTGGTGGGAGGTCTTATGGTAGTTACATTTTTAAAAGCATTGCGAATTGATTTTAAAGACATTCTTCTATTTTGATTTTAAAGATAAATAAACTGTTTTGAGTTCTCACACCAGTCACATGACTGACTCGGAGTTTATTGTTTTCCTTCCTAAACTCTGGGTGCCCACCAATTTTCCACACGGGCAGTTAAGAGTTAGGTTTACCAGGATATTCTGGATATTCTGGAGTTGCTGGAGGCAAGATGGATGGCATGGCGTATTACTAGTTTATATAGTATTTCTTTTTCCGCTGCACTGCATTGTTGTTGTTGTATGTTGTTGTACACTCTGATGATATGATGTGATGTAATGAAATGAAATGTAATAACTGATATAGTTCTTTATTTAAAGATTATTCATTTATTATTATATGTTGTTCCGCTGCGAATTGTGAGATTCTGATGTTGTTCTGTTGTTCCCTTTCTGTCCGTTCTATTTTTAAAATTCTTCTATCTCCTATTTTCAAATTCTCTTTTTCTATTTTTAAAATCCTTCTATCTTTTAATTTTTAAATTTCTGTTCTCCCACTATTTTCTATCTTCTTATCTACTTTTCTCTCTTCTTTCTTTTTCTTTTCTTTTTAAAACCCATAACATCTCGGTTTTCGGCCTTCGATTTCTCGGCAGTCGATAAAGTGAGTGTCGATGTTGAATTTTTGAAGAACGAAAATTCCGGTTTGTTACATTTGGTATCAGAGCTCTGATGGTTAAGCGAGAACCATGGTTCTGTAGGGTATAACTCGTTAGAGATAGAGTCAGCAGTACTCTAGAATGAGTTTGAGTGTAATAATAACTATGAGAGCGTATTTGTTAGTGAATATGAAATTGTTTTATATTGTGTTAACTTATCGGTTGATTGTTTATAGATTCCCGTCGATCTAGTCTAGCTAACTATCGTAGATAGGGGTTTCTAAACTCTTAAACAAGATAAATCGACATAATATTGATTTTAAATTGGGTAAATGAAATAATTTTACCTTGATTATATTTTATATATAAAGAAATAATTTTTCAGAATTATTAAAGTGTATATAAGTTGATTGTTAAGTGTTGTTGAATGGAATATAACTTAAGAGATATTGAATTAAGTTGATTTTGGTATCAAAGTAAATTAATTAAGTTAAGTGATGGATATGAACTTAAGTTATGTAAATGAAATTCAACTTTGTAATTGAATTGAATAATTGATATGAAAAAATGAATATAAGTGTTAGTTCATTGAAATCAAATGTTATTGGGAGTTGAATAAATTGAATGAAATCAATTTAATTAAACAAATTGAAAATAATGGTGTTAAATCAAATTGAATGAATATAAGTGAAAAGAATTTAGTTGTAATTAATAAACATTGATTGTTATATGATTGTTAGATGATTGTATAAAATTCATTAAGTAGTTAATGAAATTGAAAGCTATGTAATTGAATTCAAATTAGAAGTAAATAAATTTGAATAGAATTGAATGTGAATTGGATTTAATTAGTGAATGCAAACTAATTAAAATTGAGAATGAATGTGATAAAATCCAATGTAAATAAATCAAATATGATTTAAAGTGAAAACCCAAATTCATTGAATATGAATGAGAATATAAATGAATATTGATTGGTTATGGATGTAATTGGTTGATGGTTGAATATATGTTGTTTTACTACATGTGCTATGTGATATATATAGTTGATATGTTACTATATGTTGTATATCGATATTATTTGCATATGTGCATGTTCTCATGTTGTTTGTTGAGTTTAGTAGGTGCGGATCGCGTGTGCTTCGCATTTGGAGTTCGCTTTAGCGCTATATTAGCCGTATATGCTTGCTAATAAAGTATAAGGTACATATCTCGGATTAAATATCGCACTTTTACACTTTTTTTCCCTTCGGGATGCCTCATTACTTGATGAGATGTATATTTGTGATATATATACTGTCATTTTTTTTTTCGGATCGAGCCGCGCAAAGGAGACTATGGCGAATTTTTCCGAAAATTTAAGGCGTTAGAAAAAATTTTTGAGAAAATTTAGAAAATTTTGAAAACTTTAACTTTGATTTTGGAATTGAAAGTTAAACAATAGTAGTTGTTTTTGAAAAGATAACTAAGTATGATTTGGAAAACTTAGTAAAGTATTGTAAGGAATTTAATTATAAATTTTGGAAAGTTAGTAGATTTTGAAACCTTTCTTACTTGTAATTTCGAGGACGAAATTCTTTTAAGGGGGAAAGATTGTAACGACCCAGAATTTTATTTAATTAAAATTTGAATATTTAAATAAATTTTGAATATTTATAAGTGAATTTATAAGTCAAATAAATTTTTATTTGAATTTTTGGATTTAATTGGTTAATTTAATCGATAATTTAATACGTTAAATTATGGAAATAATTTAAAATTGAGTTAAAAATGATTGTAAATAATTTGAAAAATTTTATTTAATCATACTGGAGTTATAGAAATATTTTAGAACTTTTAAAATCGAATTAAAAGTTATTTTGTGAAAATTGAATATTTTAATATTAAATAATCGACTGTAAAATAGTCAATTTTTGAACAGTCTCAGAATTGAACGAAACTAGTTTCATTGGATCCGTAATAGTTAGTTATTACCGGATTTCAATTTTCGTATCAATCGGAGCTATCGTTTGATCGTGGCAGCTCGAAACGCATCGAATCGTTTTTAATTTAAATTTGGCGAGTCAAAATAGCCATTTTTCAAAAAGTCTCGGATTTCGACGAAACCAGTTTCATCGGATCCGTAATGTGATATTATTGTAAGGTTTCAAATTTCAAGTCGTTTGGATTTACCGTTTGTCCGGTACAAATTAAAACGCCTAGAAATCGATTTAAATCGGTTTAATTTAAATTGAGCGTTTTCAGCCATAACTCGCACATACTTCCGAATTAGCTTCCGAAACCTGTTCCATTGTGTCCGGAACGCGGGATAAACCCTAGGTACGCTGGTTACGGCGTCTAAATCGGAGTTCGGAATTTCCGGGTGAATAGTGTCGATCGTTTCTCTATAAATACACCTCACCTCTTCATAATTTTATAAAAAAAATTATACAAAACCCTAATTTCCTACTGTAGCCGCCTCCACCAGATTCAAAGGCCAGATTTTTCCCAATTTCATTCATCAATCTCTCCAATTCCATTCACATTCACGCGAGGTGTTCAACACGAAGATTGAAGAGCATGGAGAGAGCTTTAATTCCATACGGGTATGATCGTAAATGGTGCGACGGAGGGGGAGAGAAGTGGGGCCGTTCTCATCAGGAAATGCACGCGTTTCGAGGAGATTGTGCAGGCCGAGCTTCCAATCCTTCAGGCCGAACATAGGTGGAGGTAGGGGGCTTCGTTTGGCGCTTGTTGATCGAAGAATCATCGAGTAAAGGAAGTGGAAATTGGAACCCTAATCTAAGCATGTTGGGTTCGGCCATACGTGTTTGGAGCTGTAGATATACGTGAGGGAGAAGAACATGATGCACGGCCTGATGAGGGGGGGGGGGGAGCAATCTAACGGTCCAGGGGGAGTTATGTAGGAAATTATTACTTATGTTGTATTTATATAAGCTAAATTCGAGTAAAACTTGTAAAATCAATATCTTTTTCATACGAGGTCGAAAAAATGCAAACTCAGTTGCGTTGGAATCGTATGGACGAGCACTACGCGATGGAGTTGGTTTGGAGTCGTTTGGAGTTAGTGAGAATTTCGGGTAAAATTAAACGCGCGTTTAATTTTATTCGAAATAAAAGCTTAAACGGAAATTAAAACCAAGGTGAGAACTTCTCACTCAATCGAATAGATTTCGATTTTATTTTAAATAGTTAGATTTAAAATATTTGAATGCATGTTTGAATGATGACTGTAAATTATTGATTGTTAAAATAGACATTATGCGCCGTTAGTAAGCGGATGTTATTTATAAAAACATATACCGCGAATATTTCATAAACAGTGAAATTGGTATTATATATATAATATCAATATATATATATTGGCATATGTATATATTGCAGTTGTTGATTTCCCGCATTTTTTGTTTAGCGGATGAGACCCTATTGCGCCGTTATTAAGCGGATAATATTTAATAAGAACATGTACCGCGATAATTTCGTACTGGAGCGAAATTGGTATTGTGCTAATGTTTTTGGATGCAGGAAACAGGTTGGAGGGATCCAACTGGATTCCTCAACAGTATTTATTTTATTTCAGATATTTTGATATTTGATTGATTATCATATCGATATATGATATCGTTGTTGTCGTGATTGACTATTTGGTGTGTAGCATCATTGGACCCAGATTTTGGGATTTTAAAATGATTTTAAAAGTGATTTTGAAAATATACTATATTTTTGGAATTGATCCATTATAAATAAATAAACGTTATAATTTTTAAAGTTATAAAAATTATGGTTTTTGTGAAATATAGTTAAAAAGCTGATTTTTAGAAATACGATTAAAAGTCGATTTTTGAGAAATATGAACTAATGATTTTATAAAATAATTTAGATTGGATTTTTGAATATATGATAAAAGTTTAAATATAGGATTTATAAAATTTGATTATTTTATAAATCGAAATGATGAAATTATAAAAGGAATTTAAAAGATGTTTTAAAGAATAATATTAATTGATTTATATTAAGAGATTTATAAACGGATATTTATAAATCGAAATATTGACATTATAAAACGAGTCTTTATAAGTGTTTGAATTAAGTGAAAATGAATTTAATTAAAGAATGGAATTTATAGAATTATAAACCGTGAAGTTATAAATGAAATTTATAAATAGTAAGATTTATAAATTTGGTGAAATTATTTGAAGAATAGATTTATTAAATAAATAAATTTTATAAGTTATAAGGTTTATAAATTGAAAAGTCTTTAAAAAGAACGATTTTGTAAAATAATCGTTTTATAAGCAATTGACTTATAATATGAACTTTTAGTTTATAATTGAGATATGAAATCAAAAATGTTAATAAAGGAATTTATAAAAAAAAGGAAGTTTTTATAAATAAATAGAAAAGGAATTTATAAACGTTGTTTTTATAAATTCGCAAAGGACTTATTTTGACAAGTTAATTGTTATAACTTAGAAATGGAGTTATATTCACGTTTTAGACAGTGAATAATCCTTTAAGTTAAAGTGAATAGAAAAAATGAAGTTTGTTAACGTAGTTTATTCACGTTCTTGAACGGTGAATAACACGTTAAAGAAATTGTTTAGAATGTGAATGTTTTAAATAGAATTAAAACGATTCAACGATGTTTTAAAAGGTATTGAGATTGAAACCATAGATTTCAACATTTATTGTTGAAATAGATGTTTCGAGAAATAAAAGGAAATAGCGGACTATAACACTGTTGTTATAGTAAATGATTTCCGAATGGAAAAGTTTTGGTTTAGTATTGGGATTTATATATCTATTTTAATTTCGAATCCCTATACTAGTGATTTTGGGTTGTCGTAACGATGTTTTACGTAACATTCGTTTTGGCCCAAATAAATATGTTAAGTGAATGATTTCCTTAAAGAATAAAATATATACTTAATTCGGTTTAAGTATATTGAATATTTTCTAAGTGTTGAAAATAAAAGATTGTGAATTACTTATTTAGTAAGTATGGAATTGTTTTCCAGTATAAAGTGAATATTTAGAATTTATCTTTTTGAAGATAAATTGAAATGAATTATTGAAATCGAATATGCATGGATATTTTGAAATATAAATTCATTATGGAATTTATATGTGAAAAGTGGAATTTGTTTAAAAATAAATATTGATTTATTTTTGAAGTGTTGAAATTATATATCTTGTAAAGATATTTTTGGAAAATAAATAATTTGGAAAATTATTTGGAATCTGGTGATGTATGCATATCAATTGATAGTTCGATAACCGACTATCAGTTTTCCCTTTGAATGGGTATTTGATGTGAATTGATTGAATTTGAATGCACACTTATTTTTGAATAAGCGCTCACTATTCGGGTTAACCGGGAAAGGACCATGGGGTCGTATAACCCATTCCGAATATGTGATACGTCGTTGTGAATTGCATTTGAAGATCGGTGTTGAAGACCGGTATTTGCGAGAGCGATAGGATGACCTATCGATTGTCTCTGCACTGGGTCGCACCTGGTATAGAGATTCCATAAGTGATGGGAAATTCGATCAGGATTGTGAATATCCGGATTGCAAGGACTTCTTTGTAAGTGCCTTCGGTTCTGTTCGATCCCGGAACAGACTTGTATGGATTGTATGTCTGACATTACAAGTTGAGATATAAAGCCGATTTCTTTCAAATATATTTCTGTTGGTGGCGGAGAATTTATTCTTTGCTTAACACCCTTCTTTGAGACGTACGAGCTCAAAGGTTATATAGTTGAAGTTATCAGCGATATATCCCATTTTGGTAGTGTGACATGCTGAGTGATGCTGAAATGATCATTGTGTTGATTATTTGTGATAGGATCATTTATTTGATCGTCTATCTTAGTGATCATTGTGTTGATCATTTGTTGACCCAAAGCATGACTTTTATATAAAGTATGTTTTTGTGGACGTGACTTCGTCGAGCCTCACATCCCGGAAATGGTCAAAACAGGAAAGATGCGGCAAGGTTATTAGGGGTTGCTGTAGCTCCCCTTAGGGTATGTGCATTTCCTTCTGGAAAGGGGTGGTATCATGGTATGGAGCCCAGATACTTACTCATGTTGAAAACACTCTATTTATTATGGTGTGATGTTGGATATCGAGCGCTCGGTTGAAAAGGTCCTAAAGGACCGGGGAATGGCGTGCTCGTGTCAGTAGTTACCCAGTTAAGGGGTAACCCGGCCTTGTGTTGGCAGAGTTCCGGTTTGGTTCTCGGGGGTGTCTTTCCAGAGGCATTCTCAGTGGCAATGGGAAGTTCCTTGGCCTGACCATTTGTTGGAAATCCAAAGAAACAATACGAAACTTGTACGGTATTAGTTGTAGAACCTGCCATTTAATATGGTAGCTATTAGTAGGCATAATATAATGGTACCTATGCTGGCTAAGATTTATATTCTACTTTCGAAATAAATTTTTCCTACACTATACACTAATAATAATATCAAATGCTCTTTTTAAATGCGTATCAAGCATGTTTGACTATCATAAGAAGAAATCTTCTCCAAGTCTGCGTTTACATTGTGTGTGTGGTGGGAGGTCTTATGGTAGTTACATTTTTAAAAGCATTGCGAATTGATTTTAAAGACATTCTTCTATTTTGATTTTAAAGATAAATAAACTGTTTTGAGTTCTCACACCAGTCACATGACTGACTCGGAGTTTATTGTTTTCCTTCCTAAACTCTGGGTGCCCACCAATTTTCCACACGGGCAGTTAAGAGTTAGGTTTACCAGGATATTCTGGATATTCTGGAGTTGCTGGAGGCAAGATGGATGGCATGGCGTATTACTAGTTTATATAGTATTTCTTTTTCCGCTGCACTGCATTGTTGTTGTTGTATGTTGTTGTACACTCTGATGATATGATGTGATGTAATGAAATGAAATGTAATAACTGATATAGTTCTTTATTTAAAGATTATTCATTTATTATTATATGTTGTTCCGCTGCGAATTGTGAGATTCTGATGTTGTTCTGTTGTTCCCTTTCTGTCCGTTCTATTTTTAAAATTCTTCTATCTCCTATTTTCAAATTCTCTTTTTCTATTTTTAAAATCCTTCTATCTTTTAATTTTTAAATTTCTGTTATCCCTCTATTTTCTATCTTCTTATCTACTTTTCTCTCTTCTTTCTTTTTCTTTTCTTTTTAAAACCCATAACATCTCGGTTTTCGGCCTTCGATTTCTCGGCAGTCGATAAAGTGAGTGTCGATGTTGAATTTTTGAAGAACGAAAATTCCGGTTTGTTACAAAACACATGTGGATATGCCGTTTACAAAAATTCATAGGTTCGATATGGGTTTCGGATAACAAACTGAAATCTGGTTCCCTGTCGCATCGAAGTTTAAATGCCGTTTTACGGGCAACAGGGTTTTCACATCAATACAGAACAAATTACAATTACAGTGCAGCACATGGCAATCTACATCACACAGCATCACAACTAGAACATAAATATCAATATCGTGCACAGCCATAGTTAATTTATTTTCAAATGCGGTTTAAATAAATTTACCACAAAATTATTTTTAAATCAATGATAAGAATTTGAATAAATAATTTAAATCTTGATTAACTTGTTTTATTGTTTCAAAATTAATTATTTAAATTAACCTCTAAATCTGGTTTGTTGATTTTTATTTATTTGGATAACAAAGTCTTAATTTACAAATTTATTTAGACACTTAATTGTTTATTAATCAATTTTAATTTCAAATTTTATATCATTCTTAATTTCTTTAAAATCATTTATTAATACAAATTATTTACTTTAATTATCATTTGAAAATCTGCTTTACACTTTTAAAGAAATTAATTTATTGTTGCATTGAAATTTTAATGTAAATTAATTTTAATTCTTGTTTTAAATTTAATCGTTTAATTAAAGGTGTAACTAAATTTTATTTTAAATTTTCATTACTTAATCAAAGAGTTAACAAAATTCTAAAACATTGTTAATTAATTTAACTTAAAATAAGTTTTTAACTTAACAAAATCAACATTTGTTGCTTTGTAAATGCCAAATTTAACTTAACATTGATAACTTGAAAATTTGTTTAGGCTTAGCCCATCATGGAAGCCAACCCGAGTAAACATGATGACCCGAGTCGTTCTTTTTTTTCTTCTTCCCATCCCAGTTTCTTCTCCTTTTTTTATTTTCTTAAGTTTGATCCCGATACTTAACTGCAGACACCGCGACTTCGGTGATCGCCTCGATCATCGGCAAGTCAAAAAATCCTTGCCAATGCTAAATCGAACATCGGTTCGATCGAAGACACTCGAAATCATAAACTCGCCAATTCATCGAACTATAACTCGAAACCCATCGGCCTAAACGCCTCACCCAACCAACGACGACCACCTGACGCCATGAAACTCCGGCCATAACTCGACCATGCCCTCCTCTACCTTCACCCAAAATTGCATGATACTCGATCACCCTTCGGAGCCGAAAACTTGAATTTAAGCAGAGCACAGAAAACATGATCCAAACCCTAAATTCAAATCGACCCTAAAATTCACGCATTAGAAAAATTATTTAACAATTTTTCTGGAATCATAGGTGTTCAACACAGCTTCAAGCAAAACCGTAGCATCTAACATTTTTTTGATTTTTAGAAATTGATCAAAATGCCAATTTCGTTCAAATGTGAAATGCACGTTAACCACCCACTTAAAAATCCTCATTTACATTTTAAAAATCATATTTTTGAGTAAGTATTCAAGTTATTACATCGAACCATTAAATAACAATTTTCGAATCCCTCATATAATATTTTGCTTATTGTAAAATTGGGTTTGAGAGACAAGTTCTTCATATTCAAGCCTAAACAATTTCTGCATCATAGCTTAAGTTTACATAAACTTATTTTGTTTAACTTCAAAGTCCAATGGTGATTAACGAAAAGGCATTGGATTTCTTACTGATTTTCTAACCTGGAAACCAAAGAGAACAGAGAGCAGAAATACATAGTATTCACAACCCAAATCACCTCATAAATGAATCTATGCATGTAAACATCATTTGTTTCACTACTTCAACGATTATTATGAGTATCATCATAATATCAGATCATAAATTTTGTTTTAAACAGAAGTTTACTCACTTTGAATTATTTGAAAACAGAGAACACTTTTGTTTTGTTTTGAAATCTGCAGTTTGATCCTCTTCTCTTTTTCCTTTCAGAAAATTTTTATTTTCAAGCTTGAATCAAAGTGATGTTTTCTTTTTCTTTTATTTTCTGATATTTGCAAAAATTTGTTGAACGAAACAAAACTGAAACAAATCTCATGTATATAAAGGAGATTGTGTACAGGTTCCTTTTGTTGTGCTACAGCAACACTTTTTTTTTCTTTTTAGTTGTACTTGTGTAAAGGTAAGTTTGAAAGCATTTAATGGAAGTATGTATCTACAGCCGATATGTTACTAAAGAAAATGGCATTAAATGACTTTGCTTCCTTCTTTGTTTACATACAATTTTTATTTTATTTTTTTATTGTTTTAATGGTGGATGATATGCTTTGTGGAGGCTTGCATTAAATGCAAGTATGTTTTGTGATGCTTCCATCTTGTATACTTACAACATAGTGTTGTTTTGATTTTATAACTCCTACTCTCTTGCTTACGTTATTTGTTTACAACATATGCCTTTTGATTGTGATATGTACTGTTTTTTGTTTATTTTACAATTTATTTTTCTTGTTTACTTTTCTACATACTTATGTTTTAAATGTTCCTTTCTTTTGGTGTTCAGATCTTGTTCTTGTTTTACTTTTGCTAAATGAAAGAGTTTTGTTTTCTTATGTCTTCATATTGGACGTATATTTCTTTTTAGTTCTATTCAAAGGTTTAAAATTTTAATTTGTACATATTTTACTTATCCTTTTAATACCAATTCTTGTTTAGATATAAAATTTTATTTATTTATTGTTTACTATTATTACTATTATTTATTTAAACTTAACTATCAATATTTATTTAATTCTATATATCTTTATAATTTTATGATTAACAAAAATTTATTTATCTTGAAATTTCACAAATTAAATTTTAAAAGTTCAAATTATTTAACGAATTAATTTTAACAAAATTATGGGATGTTACAGATAACCATCAACTACATAAACTCTGAGCTCATAGATCTCAGAGAAGGGAGTTAAGCTAAGAGAATAAATTCTCTGCCACCACATAGAAATGTATTTGGTAGAGATTAGCTTTATATCTCAAAGTGTAATGTCAAACATACAACCATACAAGTCTGTTTCGGATTCAAACAGAACCGATGGCACTTCTAAAGAAGCCCTTGCAATCCGGGCATCCACAATCCCGATCGGATTCCCTATCACATATGGAGATCTCTATATCGGAGCAACTCAGTGCAGATTCATTCGACAGGTTATCCTATCGTTCTTGAAGACACCCGGTCTTCAACACCGTCTTCAAATGTTATCCATTGCGTCATATCACTATTCAGAACGGGTTATATGACATAAAGGTCATCTCCCAGCTAAATCGAATAGTGAGCGCTTAATTTAAAAATATGTGGATATGTCAATCCCAAAGATTCTATATTAAGGTTCCATGTGTGTTACGGATAACCAACTGAAATCCGACTCCCTGTCGCATCGAAATTCAAATGTCGTTTTACGGGCTAATGGGTTTTCACATTCACATAGAAACAAATCATAGATATCACAGCTCAGCACAAAGCAATTCATATTACATGGTATCATAATCACATATCAGAGATATCAATCAATACAAAGCATTCAATAACAATCTATCATCTGAAATTAAGATGGACTGATCGTGTGATTATAATTAATTAATCATATAATTATTTTCATTAATTATCCTTCATTAATGATTAATTAATATTAATGTTAAATTAATTAATCCTTAATTATTCATTAATTAATCCTTAATTATTAATTAATTAAATCCTTAATTATTAATTAATTAAATCCTTAATTATTAATTAATTAAATCCTAATTATTAATTAATTAAATCTTAATTACCTTAATTAATTAATTATTCATTAATTAGTTACCTTAATTAATTAGTCTTTAAGTATAAATTAATTAACTTTAATTAATAATTAGTTAGCCTTTAATTAATTATTCTTTAATTATTAAGTAATTATAAATCATTAATATTAATTAGTCATTCAATTATTATAAACATATTTACTTAATAAACTTTATAATTAATTATCATTAACACATTAATGTCACAAAATTAAATAAAGTAAAAATTAATTGCCTTAAAAATATCTTGCTTAAAACTTTTATTAACCCAATGCTAAAATTAAAAATATTATTTAAAACATAGATTAAAATGTTTAAAAATTTGAATTTTGTTTTGAAGTCAAGAAACTGTTTCGTATGACAACCCGAGAACTATTTCGAGCATCACCCGGGCTACATGCCTACTTGCTTCGAGTTTTTCTCGAAACCTACGCGTGTATATTTTTTTTCAACTTGAAATTTGTTCATCATTTTTTTAACTTAAAACGATGCTTGAATCTATTTTATCATTTTAATCAATGATATGTTAATTTAATTAATATTGTTAGTTAATGGTGTTTTAAAAGTTAATTAATTGATTTAATAAAAGAGTTTAAAGTAAATTGACCAATGTAATGAAAGTGTTTTAAAGTGAACTAACTATTTTAATGTCCTAAAGTTAATTATCCAATTTAATAAAGTTTTTAAAGTTAATTTACTCATTTGATAAAAGCATTACGAAATAATTAACTATTTAAGTAAAAAAAATTGATTGATTTATTGAGAAGATTATAAAAAATTAATTTATTATCATTCGGGATAATCAATATTGATTTTAAAATTATAAAAGATTAGAGTGCGATCTATTATCTTTTGCGATAATCAATGTTTGTTTAAAATTTATAAATGGAATTTGAAATTTTATTTATTTTTTTAGAAAATTAATATGCTTTTAAAGATTTTAAAAGATTATACAAATTACCCTTCAGGATGGTTAACCTTTGATTTTAAACTTATAAAAGTAATTTAATCCATTTATTACCCTTTAGGATAATAAATATTGTTTTAAAATTTTAAATAACAGTTTATAAACCAGAAAATATTTTATAAGAATTGTTTCAGACAAAACTAAGTGTAAATTGTTTAGTTTATAATGAACAATGTTTTGACATTTATTTTGACCATGGTTTTCATGAACTTAGAAAGTAAAATTTGACTCTTTAAAAAATATTTTAAAGAGTAAATTTAAAGTATCTTTAAAAAGTATTGTGATGTGAAAATCAAGCGCAAGTGTAACAACCATCTTATCATTCTCGATATTGGATTTATCGACTATCGACTTTGATTCCGCTTTATATTTCGTCAATCTAAGATGATATATTGCTCATTTGAGCCTTATTATCCTTTATCGGAAATGACTAAACCTAAAGAGCATGTGGGGGCCAAGCTATGTGGTGTTGCACAATGAGATATGAAATACTTGGATACATGGTAGCAGTTGGCGGGTTCCGGCTTAAAGGTATTCGAGAGCTGTCGGAATTCTCAAGTATATTTCTATAGGTATACTTTCAGTAGGTGGCGTACCCTCCTAGTCATTGCTGGAAAACGTCTCTTTTCCATTATTGTCAATTCAAATCATTGATTTTTTTTTTTGTAATTGCATAGGGAACATCCTTGTACACTTCTCTATGTTAAATTATTTATGACCATTCTTTTAAGCCTGGAATTCGATATTATTTATGCACATTCTTTCTGTATAGAATTTGTTCCTACTAGTAACACCCTTTTTATTTGGATTGTTGATTTTGTTTATTTCCATTTTTTCATGATTGGATTGTTGTTCTGATTTGTTTTTCATTTCTTCATTTATGTATGTCGTTCTTGTAAGGTAAAAACCCGTTTTGCATCTATTGCATGATCTTATAGAATTTTTATACGTTCGTCATTTTAATTGAGTTTTCTTATGCTAGTTTTCTAAACTAATCCCGGTGTTATTTTATTAAAATGCTCGGGTCAGACCGGATTTTTTCCAAATTGACTTTGGTGATATGGCGTTATTGGAGAAGAGTTGGAAGTTCACCTATTATAATATTTTATTTCCATTTTATTATATTGTATACCTATTAGCAATTGAAAGGTCGAAATTTTATAATTGTCCAGCTGAAAAGTTTATTTTAACTCTGATGTACTTTCTATTTTGGAGTGACGGTTCTGACTGTTTTGTTATATTATATGTTGTCGATTACGTTGTGAGATTCTGATTTCCCTGCTCTTTGATCTTTTCTTTTTATTTTACTATAGCAATCTACCTTTCCAGCAATTGGATGTTTGGCATTTGAATACCGTGGATGTATTCGATGCCAACTTTCGATGGTCTAAAAAGGTGGGTTGTTATAATTTTAGTATCAGAGCTGAAGGTTAAGCAAGAACCTTGACTTTGGTAGGGTATGACTTACTAGAGATAGGGTCAGTAATGCCCTAAAGTGAGTAACTCATAGAGATGGTGTAAGTGACACCCTAGAATGAGTTTGAGAGTATTATATATACGATAGCGTATTTGTTAATATTATAAAATTGTATCGTGTTAGTTGGTCTATTGAGTTTTTTATGAATTCTAGTCGAGATGTGCGATGCCACAGTATCAATATGGATTTCTAAACATTTGAACGAAACGAACAGACACGTTATTGATTTTTGAAAATTTGGTAAATCAAACTATTTGTGACGACCCAGAATTTTCAACGTTTGAAATTGAAATATTTAATTGATTTCAAATATCCGAATCGTTAATTTAAGCTTGAGTTTCAATTTTTAACTATGAATTTAGCAATTTAATTATCAAATTTAATTATAGAAATTTGGGTAAAATTGTAAATCTTCAATTTTGAGCCTGTTAAAAATATTTTCAAGGCTTAGAAAATTTATATTGATGATATTGAAGATAATAGAAGCTTCAGAGTTGAATTTGAAACTATTTTGTTTAGTTTAGAAATTCATATCGTTTGAATTGATATTTTAAAAAATAGTCTTCCGAGGCACAGTCTTTGAATTTGACGAAACTAGTTCCATTCGATCCGTAATATTGTATTATTATCAGATTTCAATTTTCGTAGTATTTGGAGCGATCGTTTGCCCGTACGATAAACAAACGCGCTGAAATTTAAATCAAAATTCGATATTTTAACTAGTTCAAAAAGCTATCTTTTCCATACCATCGAATTTGGACTCGGAACCTTTTCCATTGCGTTTGGAATAGGCATATAACATTATAAACGCCTAGCGGCACTCCTTGATTATAGTTCGGGATTTTTGACTTCGTTTTCTAAAACAATTTAAACTAAAAAAATTAAAAAATTAAAAAATATATAATAATATAACAGATATGTATTTAATATAATGCTTTCTCAAAATAAACTATACACGTGCTCCCCTAGTTTAAACACTTGTCGTGTTTAGCGACACGCATTCGTTGAAAGGAGAAGAATTTCTCGTTCGAATAGAGGAAAAAAAACGAACGACATTCAAAAAGTAACAGCCGAAAACAAAATCACTTTTTTCTTCAGAACGATTTTAAAAAAAAAACAGATAGCAAATCGAAAATAAACTTCCAAATGAAAGTTCGAATCATGCGCGCGCGTAAGAAGTGGATCGCGGTGGCGAGCTAGGGCGTCTGAGATCGGCATCGAGGCGCTCATGCACGATTGTTAAATCGAAGACGAAGGGATCGAAGCAGTTTCATCGACGATGGCAAATCGAGGCATAGAGGAGACACTTGATGCCGGCGGCACTCGCGTGGGTTTCGTGTACGGTTGAGGCGATTTTAGGTTGTGCAGCAGGTCGGCAGAGGGTTGTCGCGAATTTGTGGAGGCTCGTGATCGATGTGACAATGAATTCGAACTATGGGTCGTGGAAGGCGATTCAAGTGGAAGCAACAGGGATTGTCGATGGTGGCAGTAACATCTCTGATCGAAGTAGGTTGGTACTCGCAAGCGAAGGCGGCAATGTCACGAACTTGCGATGATGTTCGTGATTGGGTGAACTCACATGCTCAGGCGAAATTGATAACACGACTGATTTGGTGGTTCGCTAGCTCGGAAAGCTGAGATAGTGAAGGTACGCAGTCCTATTTAAATTAATTTAATTTAAATAAATGTTTGTATACATAGATTTGATTTAAAATTTAATTTAGCACATATATATATGAATGCATGTATATAAGATTGGAAAAAATAAGTATAAATATATTTATAACTCAGTATTTAATTTTTACAGTTAAGAAAATTTCTGTTAGTTAATTTACCGAAAATAAAATAATAAATATGTATACATACATTTTAACTGATGTAATTATTTTGGTAACTAGAAAATATTTTATTTAAAAGGAATTAGTTTGAAAATAATTATTAGTTAAGTCAAATTATAAAATAATAACAGTAAGTTATAAAACAGAAAAGATTTTGTGAGAAAAAAAATAGAAAAAATGTATGAGTTACTGTAATAGTTCTTATGTAAATAGTAAAGAGGTTTTATTAAGGTATAAAATATTTTTTTTCACTTGATAAAATCTACATGCATGTTCTATTTTAAAGACAATAAAAATTTTCATGTTTAAAATCAATATGGAAATTAATTGGTTCGATAAGCATATTTAAAAGAAATTTTAAAGGAAATTTATTTTTAATGTTTGGTTAAACAAAGATTTTAATTAAAAGGGAAGTTAGATTTAAATCAAAGTGTTAGTTTATTAAAATTATTTAGAGAGGAAATTCAGTTTTTAAATTTAACTTTTAGTTAAACAAATTGTTAAAAGGGATGTTTGTAGAAATTAAAAGTATTGGTTTAAAATTAATTATTTAATTATCTTAAGACACAGAAAAGGGATTTTGGTTTAGAATTAAATTAATAAAATCATTGGATAATTAAACTACCAAATTGAAAATTGATTGTTCGATTTATTTCGAATATTAATAAATTGTATAAATGTTTATACAATGTCTAAAATGGAGAGACAAGCCGGAATGGAAACGAGTTGAAATGGATTGCAAATCAAAGGCGAGATCTTCTCACTCAAAATTTTAATCGAAAATTCCAGTTATTGATTGGTTGTGGAATTGTGATAGTTAAATTAAAATTGATTGATTGTGTGTTTGGATAATTTATTTATTATTAGTTATATCAGTTTAGACCCTATGCGCCGCATAATAGCGGAGGTTATTATATTAAACCCATATACCGCGATATTCCACCTTGAAATGGAATTGGTATTATATATGTTTTGGAGTTGATTTCCCGCATTTATAGCGGATGAGACCCTATTGCGCCGCATAATAGCGGATAATATTTTATAAATCCCATCTACCACGATATTCCACCTTGAAGTGGAATGGGTATTTAATTGTTGTGCTAACGTCTATGGATGCAGGGAAACAGGTTGGAGGGATCCAAATTGATTCCTCAAATATTTAATTTGTTTTGTATGTTGTTTGTTGATTATTTTTAATTCGTGTGATTATTTGTGATTGAAACCGTTGAAGGCTATAATTTAGCCAATTATATTTTTGTATCGTAGGATACCAGAAATAAATAAAAATTTGATTTTGAAATTTGGGTAGAAAAATTTATAATAAATTCATTCAAAGGAATCGGGTGAATTTTAAAAGAAGGAAATTTAAATAGATAAAGTTTTATCTTTGAAAACTTATAAATTCCAAAAATATGGGAAAATATTTTAATAAAGGAATTTCAGGTAATATTGTTTAATGGTTGAAGAAATTATTCAAGATACGTATTTTAAATATTTGAAAGAGAGAAAGAAATTTATTTCAAAAGGAAATAAATTTAGAAATAAATTTTAGAATTTAATTTAGAGTTGAAATTTATTTCAGAAATCAATTCGAGAATTAATTTGAAGTTAGAATAAATCTTAGGAATCGATTTGGAAATTTGGTTAGGTGTTTGGAAATAACTTGGGAAATCAATTTGATTTGATTTGATATTGGAAAATTAATTTGGGAAAATCAAATTGGAATTTGATTTTGTGTTTGAAATAAACTGGAAATCAATTTGGGATTTGATTAGGTTTGAAGATGATATTTGGGAATCGATTTAAAATTGTATATCAGTTGATATTTGAAAATGTAAATTAACAACGGGAATTTGTAAAGAAAGGGAAATTGTTTAAAAAAAAATATTGGTTCATTTTTAAAGTATGGAAAGAAATTCACAAATTGGAATGTAAATTATAATAAATTGAGAATATTTATTAATTTATTTGAATATACCATTTTGTAATGGGAAAAAAGAATTCTTCCCTGGAAAGCCGAGTATATTTTTAAAATAGCTTTTGAAATAAAATTAAAAGTTTTAGATTTGGTTTTAAAATAATATTGTTGGAGAAATTAGTTTTGGAACTTGTTTTAAAGTAAAATTTAATTTAATTAATTATATAAGGAATTATTTTAAAGATTAAATTGATTTTTGATTTAGAAAATAGTTAATTAAATATTTATACTTTATCTACTAATTTTTTTCAAAATTAGTTTTTGGACTAGAATTTTGTATGAGATATTAGTATAATATTTTTCATAACTAATATTTAAGAAAAATAATCTAAAAATTGTTTATTTTAAATGTTTCCAAGTATATTTTGAATAAGTATTTTTATATTATTTTAAAATACTGGAAATCGGCAGATTTTCAGTAGAAATGAATAAATGTTTGGAAATTGATTTGAAATTTATTTTTCAAAGGATGGAAGTGTGAAATTTTATCTTGCGAAGATATATTGGAAAAATAATAATTGGGGGAAAATTATTTGAAATCCAGTGACTATTGTGAATGATGATTGATAGTTAAATAACCGACTATCAATATTGGCCTTAATCGATATTTGAATTTCGATGCGGCCGGGAGTCAAATTCCAAATGGATATATTCGAAACCCACATCGAACCTTTGTGATTGTGATGGATCTTTTGCTCAAAAGATCAAAATAAAATTAATGTGAATTGTTTGAAGCTGAATGAATACTTATTTTTAAAATAAGTGCTCGTTATTCGGATTTGCCAGGAAAGGACCTTGTGTCATAAAACCCATTCCGAATAACGATAAGACAAAATGGGATTGCATTTGAAGATAGCATTGAAGATAGGGTATTTTCGAAAGCGAAAGGATACCTGTCGAATGTCTCTGCACCGGGTTAATCCGGTATAGAGATTTTATCACCCTTTGTGATGAGGATTCCGTACGTGACTAGTGAATATCCGGATTTGCAAGGGCTTATTTGGAAGTGCCTTCGGTTCCGTTCGATTCCAGAACGGACTTGTATGGATGTGTGTTTGATGTTACATTTGAGATGTAAAGCTGGTTTCTATCAAATACATTTCTGTTGGTGGCGGAGAATTTATTCTCTTAGCTTAATACCCTTCTCTGAGACGTATGAGCTCAGAGGTTATGTAGATAATGGTTACTAGTGATACATTCTCAATTTGGTAATGTGGCATACGATGTGCTGCTGATCATTTGTTGATCGAGGCATGACTTTTGTGAAAAGAGTAGCTTTGTGGACGAGACTTCATCGAACCTCACACCCCGGAATGGTCAAAATAGAAAGGATGCGGCAAGGTTATAAGGGGTAGCGCCCCTTACGGTATGTACCTTTCCTTCTGGATAGAAGTGGTATCACGGTATGGAGCCCAGATACATAATTTATGTGGATATCGCAAATATATATTACTTTGTGATTGTTCTTGTTGAGGATCCTCGGATAAAGGTTGTTTACAACCGGGAATGGCATACTCGTGTAGTAGTTACCTATTTTTGCAGTGGTAACCGGACCTTGTGTTGGTAGAGATCCGATTAGGTTCTCGAGGCGTTCATCCAGAGGCGTACCCATGTGGCAATAGGAAGTTCCTTAGCCTGACCATTTGTTGAAAATCCAAAGAAACAATACGCGCCATGTACGGTTTTAGTTGTATAACCTGCCATCTACTTATGGTGGCACCCCACTGGTTAGATGGTAGCTATAGTAGGCATAGTTCGGAATGTCTATGATAGCTAAGATTAATATTATACTTTCGAAATGTTTTCCACACTATGCACTAATAATAATAATATCAAATTATTTTGCGTATCTAGCATATTTTACTATCATAGGGAGAAATCTTATCCAATTCTGCGTTTGCATTGTGTGTGTGGTGGGAGGCCTTATGGTAGTTTCATTTTCCAAAAAGCATTGCTGATTTCTTTTAAATTCCTTTGTTTTCTTTTGTAAAAGAATAACTGTTTTAAGATCTCACACCAATCCCATGACTGACGTGGAGTTTATTGTTCCCTTTCTAAACTCTGGGTGCCCATAATTTTCCACCCGGGCAGCCTAGAATCAGGTTATCAGTTATTCGGGAGCGAAGTCAGAAAAGAGTTGCTGTGGAGATCAAGAATTGAAGCTGGATGGCGAGACGTATCTCTTTACTATGTAGTGTCTGTTGCATATGGTTAGTGCAAATCAGTTTTCATATAGTCAAGTTATAATAACTGTCAGTCATGTATAATGTTGTTGTAAACTCTGATGTTGTATTGTATTAACTGAGATGATTCTTTGATTTAAAGATTATTTATTTATTATTATATATTGTTCCGCTGCGAAATGTGAGATTCTGTTATTTTTTCTATTCCTCTTCTATCTTCTTCTTCTTCTTTAAACCCTAACGGTTCGGTTTTCTGGCATTCGACTGTGCAACATTTGATACCGTAGACGTATAAATGTCGACTTTCGGACGTCTTAAAATCGGGTCGTTACAAATTTGGTATCAAAGCATTTGGTTAAGCGTCAACCTTTGCTCTGTTGGGTGCTACTCATTAGAGATAGAGTTAGTAGTACTCTAGAATGAGTTTGAGTGTAATAATAGATATGAGTGTGTATTTGTTATTGAATATAAAATTGTTTTATATTGTGATGATTGGTTTATTGAGTGGTATATGGATTCTGGTCGGTATAGTCCGTACAACTCTATCGATAGGGATCTCTTAACACTCGTGCACAACAATTCACCACGATATTGTTTTAAAATAGGGTAAATGGAATAATTTTACCCAAAACTATTTTGTCTATAAAAAGAGAATAATTTTCCATAAATTATATAGTATATGGTTGCTTGTTTGTTAGGAAGTGATAATATTAAACTATTATCATTGATTATTGAATAAGAATTGAAATCATAACAAAGAACTAAGAAAACAAAAATCCATATACAAATGAAATTTGAGAATGTAAATTATAAATGTGAATTATGATTAGAAACAGAATTCCAGAGAAGTTTTTGGAAATGTTTTTGAAAGGATTTGGAATTTTGGAAATTAACTCCTTTTGAGTTTGAAAATGATTTTCAAGGGTTTGAAAGAAAGTGTTTCGAAGGGATAAAAGCTCTAAACTCTTTTCGGTCGCTAAAAAATAACCTCGGTGATGACTGCAGCATCATCAATGTTCGTTTTCGAGTTTCCAAGAGAGGAATTGCTGCCAAATTATTTAAAAATGAAAGTTGTTTGCAAAACTGGTTTAGATTTTTCAATTCAAAAGATAATTTGAATTGATTTCAAAAATGAATTTTGAAAGGTTGAAAAAATTCTGGAATACTATATAAAATATTTATGGAATATCATTAAGTTGATAACTTGTAAAGTTTGAAGTTGTTAAAATAAAAATCTAACTTAAAGAGAAGCTAGATAAAGGTATATATGGATTCAAAAATGAAATTGAAATTGAAGATTTGAGTTAATTTGTATGAATGTGAATTTGAGAAGTCTTATGGACTAAAAGTTTGGAATAAAATCTATTAAGGTGGAAAATTAAATTGTGAATGAATAAATAAATTTACATTTGCAAATTAAATGAAAGCGAAATTGAATGTTGAAATTCATTTCGAATTTGTAAGTAAATAGAATAGAATTGGAATTGAATTTGATTTTGATAAACAAAGTGAAGAATCGAAATGAAATTAGTAAGTGAAATTAATGGAAGAAATGACAAATTAATATGGGTTGAAACGAATTGAATTCAATAATTATAAATAAAAGGTAAATTTGAATTCATATAGAATTGGAAATCCAGTTTAAATATGAAGTGGTTATATACCAAAATAGTGGGTTGAATTGTGTTTGGGAATAAACAAAAGAATAAAATTGGAATGGGAACTGAAAATTGAGAACCAATTTGAATTATGTGAAATAAAATGAAATTGTAAAATAAGTTCGAAGTGAATTAAAGATAATAATGGAGAAAAAATGGGTTGTGGAGAAATGAATTAGAACTTGTAATGAATTAGTAAATGAAACTAATTTAAAATAGTGATATGAATTAGTTGTGGATGAAAATAGTTGAAAAAATTCAATATTCAGAAGTTAAACTGAATCCAAAATAAAATTGAAATTGTAAGTTGAATTCAAATGAAAGTGAAAATGCAAGATAGAATGAAAATGAATATATAACTACAATAGTAAAGTAAAGATGATATAAGAAGTATATATTGAAAATTTTGTAAAGGAATGTGCAAAATGATATTTGAATGTTGTAATTGGATATTATGGCTAGCAGAATGTACAGGTGTATTAAAGGAAATGGAATTGGGATTTGATTTTCGAAGATAAAATTGAATTGCTCGACAAAAAGGTATTTATTTGAATTTCAGTATGAAATTTGATGATCTTCTTGTCTAGCCGCTTGGCGTTTTCTTTTCTTTTTGAAATCTGGGGGCCGTGGTGCCATTTTTGTAGTCGTACCGAGCTAGCCGCGCAAAGGAGACGCTGGCAAAAATTTAGGGAGTTAGAAAAATTTAGAGAAAATTTTGAAAGTTTAAAATTTGAATTTAAATTTAAATTTGAATTGCTAAGAAAATAATATTGTTTGGAGTTTAAGATTGAGGTTGGAAAGTTAGTTGAATCAATAATGGGTTGTTAATAAAAGATTGGTTTGACAAGTTATTAAAACCGTTTAGTTTTGGAAAGATAACAAACGGGTTAAGCTCCATTCTTCTTAACTAGCAATTTCGGGACGAAATTCTTTTAAGGGGGAAAGATGTGACGACCCAGAATTTTCAACATTTGAAATTAAAATATTTAATTGATTTCAAATATCTGAATCGTTAATTTAAGCTTGAGTTTCAATTTTCAACTACGAATTTAGCAATTTAATTATCAAATTTAATTATAGAAATTTGGGTAAATTTTAAATCTTCAATTTTGAGCCTGTTAGAAATATTTTCAAGGCTTAGAAAATTTATATTGATGATACTGAAGATAATGGAAACTTCAGAGTAGAATTTGAAACAGTTTTGTTTAGTTTTGAAATTCATATCGTTTGAATCGATATTTTAAAAAAAAGCCTTCTGAGGCACAGTCTTGGAATTCGACGAAACCAGTTCCATTGGATCCGTAATATTGTGTTATTATCGGATTTCAATTTTCGTCGTGTTTGGAGCGATCGTTTTCCCGTACGATAAACAAACGCGCTGAAATTTGAATCGAAAATTCAATATTTTAACTAGTTTAAAAAGCTATCTTTTCCATATGATCGAATTTGGACTCGTTACCTTTTCCATTGCGTTCGAAATAGGCATATAACATTATAAACGCCTCGAGGCATGCCTCGATTGGAGATCGAGATTTTTGACTTCGTTTACTAAAACAATTTAAATTTAAAAAATTAAAAATTTTAAAAACATATAATATTATAACAGATATGTATTTAATATATTGCTTTCTCAAAATAAACTATACACGTGCTCCCCTAGTTTAAACACTTGTCGTGTTTAGCGACACGCGTTCGTTGAAAGGACAAGAATTTCTCGTTCGAATAGAGGAAAAAAAACGAACGGCATTCAGAAAGTAACAGCCGAAAACAAAATCACTTTTTTCTTCAAATCGATCTTCAAAAAAAAAGACAGCAAATCGAAAATAAACTTCCAAACGAAAGAAAATAATTTAGGAAAGAAAATAAATATAAATATATTTATCACTCAGTATTTAATTTTTACAATTAAGAATATTTCTGTTAGTTTATTTACCGAAAAGAAAATAATAAATATGTATACATACATTTTAACTGATGTAATTATTTTGGTAACTAGAAAATGTTTTATTTAAAAGTAATTAGTTTAAAAATAATTATTAGTTAAGTCAAATTATAAAATAATAATAGTAAGTTATAAAACATAAAAGATTTTGTGAGAACAAAATAGAAAAAATATATGAGTTACTGTAATAGTTCTGGCCTCCCCCCCATCAGGCCGCATGCGCGCATGTTCATCTTCTTCCAGTTGAACGAACGCGAGCCTTAACCCATTCAAGCCATCCAAACCCTAAATCATGCAACCACCTCGTCGACATATACCTCGATCAGGACGCACCAAATTGAAGCCACTTGCAATCCTCACCTTCAGCCCAAGATTGAGGAGCTCGGTCGAGTAATTTCACCAGAAAACGCGTGCGACTATGGTGGGTTCGAGCTCGTTTTGCCGTCAAACCACTCGAGTAAAATCCATCATCACCGTTGGATATATGGATCTCGTGATGATCTTCAACTTTGCAGTTGGAAATTTGTTGAATCGCTTTACGGATTTGAAGAAATTTGAGGAGGAAGAAAACAAAATATCGGCCCTAGATTTTAATGGTGGCGGTTGGCTTTAGTTTTAGGGTTAGGTTTTACTCTTGTTGCCAATGTGAAGACTTAAGGTCCTTTTATAGAAATTCTACCAAAAACACAATTCATTTTCAATTTTTCGAACTCCGAATCTCGCGCGGTGACCAGCGTTTCTAAGGTTTATCCCGCGTTCCGGACACAATGGAACAAGTTTCGTAAGCCAATTCGATCATCTGTGCAAGTTACAGCAATAAACGATCGATTTTAAATTAAATCGATTTAAACCAATTCCTATGCATTTTGGCTTGCCCCGGACAAACGGTAAATCCGATTGACACAAAATTTGAAACCATACAATAATATCACATTATGGATCCGATGAAACTTGTTTCATCGAAATCCGAGACTGTTTGAAAAATGGCTATTTTAACTCGTCAATTAAATATTAAAATATTCAATTTTCACAAATTAACTTTTAATTCGATTTTAAAAGTTCTATAATGTTATTCTAACTTCAATATGATAAAATAAAATTTAAAAATCATTTTCAATCATATTAAACCCAATTTTCAATTATTTCTGTATTTTCAATATTAAATTATTGATTTAATTATCCAATTAAATCCAGATATTCGAAAAATAAATTATTCGACTTATAAATTTCACTTATTAATATTTAAAATCAATTAAATATTCGAATTTTAATTAATAGAAATTCTGGGTCGTTACAAAGCCTTACTGAAATGACCGGGCTGAAGATAGATAACTTCACTTGGATGAATATCCTAATGAAAGAAAATAATAACAAGGTAGATACGAAAGGAAGGAAGTTTAGAAAATTTTCCTTTAAAATAAGAAAAGTTTACATCAGAATAATCCTTGAAAAATCCTTTGAAAAAAATCATTTAAAATCAGTTTATACTTTGAAAATACGTTCTCTCACAAAGAAATGATTCTGAGGCTGATTTGACCCATTCTAGGGTATTTCTATCCAATCACTAATGAGTTTTTGCTCCACGGGCAATGGTTTGCCTAAAACCAAAGTTCTGATACCAACTATAACAACCCCTATTTTGGACCATTCAAATCAACAATAATCCATACATGTCGGACTTGAATAATTCAAAATAACAGATTGTAATAAAATTTGGAGCAAATAAAGTCATCACACAAAATCACAAACACAGAAATATCAGAATAGCTCACAACGGAAAATTAAAATACCATAGTAGTTCATGAAGCTACTATTAAAAAGTCTCAAAAACAAATACTAATATCAGTCTGAAAACAATTACAATAGAAATCCCAAATGCGTAGAAGTTCACTAATACAAGAGCTGAAATCGAACAACTGAAACTGAAATAGATAGATAACTAGATAAGCAGAATCTCCAGCGATTCCTAGCTCCAGATAGAGAATCCAAAGCTAAGATTTGAATACTCAAGCTGACCCGAGCATAAAGCAAAACACAAAACACTCGAGTCAGGACATACATACTCATACAATGTAAACCAACTCAAGTGAACTGTAGTAAAGTACAAGTAACTTAAAGGATGCATAGGACCGCCCATCCTCTAAGGATCCGTTAAAGTATTTACTATGTAGTAATATTGCGCTATTATAATAATGTCTACAGTAAAATAAACTTACTTTAAAATAGCGTTAAAGGTTAACCATATAGCCCACAACACGTAATAGTGCTAGTAGCCTATACAGTACCTGCATATCTCCTGATCGGTAGACTATGAGAAGATACTCCATAGGTACGATACAAATAGAAACTCGTAGTAAGGCTCGCTATGGTAGGTGACACGGCACAAAAGGCAATGCCAGGGTAGATATACCAATTACGCACAGGGGCCGGCGGCAACGTAGCAGCCACTAAGCCCACCTCGGAACACACTCCAAATCAAAATCGGAGGATAGCCATCAAATCAACCACAAGTAAGAGTATAGTATCGAAGAAGTGTGTCCGACCAGAGGAGCCACCCCTTTTGGCCCGAGATCGCTCCTGTATTAACCACCTTAACCCAACTCACGGGAGTCGGGTCCACGTTCATACCTCAATAGGAACGTCGCCACTATCCTACTTCATTCTGGAATCTCCAACACGTACACAGTTGTTAAAGCGGTTTTCGGTATCTACAGAGAGTATGGCCATATCTGATCCCGGTCTCTTTAAAAACCAATCATTATTATAACCGGTGGTTATATATTTCAAAAATAGTTTATATTTCAAAAACCAAAACCATCTTTATTTCAAAACTATATTCAAATCAAATAGTTTATCATTTCCATTTCAAACATATATTCACTTTCCAAAAATCACAATACTTTCAAAGTTATAACTTTTCTTTCTAAACCAAAATACTTGAAATCATTACACTTTGAAAATCAAAACATTACGAAATCATACAACTGTTACCTTCCTTAATTCTTTACATTTTACAAATTTATTAAATTAAACCCAAATTTCAAATTTCCAAATTAATTCAATTCAAACCATCAGTTTCAATTCAATTCAGTTTCCCAATAAACCATTCCAAAATTCGAATATCACATCCTTTCAAAATATCACTTATCATATCCTTTCAAAACCTCATTTATTTTTTATTCTATTTTAAATACCATTCCAAATCACGTTCCAAAATCATTTGAATTTCAAATTAAAATACTCCAATTAAACTATTTAAAAGTGAAGTTAATATACTTACAAATCAAATATTCAATTGCCAAAAATTTAGCCTTTTTGGGGTTCGTTTATTCAGTTAAAAACTACAAAATATTTAAATTTCAGCTTTCCACAGCACTTAGAAAATTTTGTGGTAAGTTATGTTTGAAAACAATTCAATTCAGCAAAGAAAGCATTTAAAACTGCTGCAATAGTTCAGTTATATTCAAAAATCTTAATTCAGCCAACTACAGTACTTAACAAGTGCTACAATAGCCCTTTTATTCGTTTTAGATTTTAATTTTCATTCTGCAACCACAGCACTTATAAGTGCTGTAATATCCTTTACAACAGATTTTAAGTTAACTTTAGAAATTATAGCATTTCTGAAGTGCTATAAATGAAATTTCGAGATTTTCAATACAATTTCAGCAACAATTAAATTTCAATTTAAACCATTTTAACTTATAAAAATTACAAATTTTTACATTCAACAAGTTCATTTAAATACCCTTTAAATTATATTTTTATAAAGTAAATTTTATACATAAAAAAAATCAAATTATTACTAATTCACTTATTAATTTCAAGTGTACAAATTTCTAATTCTTTGCAATTCAAAAATTAAACTTAACACTTAAGTTTTAATTACCATATCAAAATATAAATTTAATTTCCATTTTATTTTCTTAACTTTTATTTTAAAACCAAATCACAAATTTAAATATTTAAGTTATATTCAAATTTCGCTTTTAAACATTCATTTATTTAACTATTTTAATTCATAGAAAAATCAATAACACTTTATTAGTTCATTTTAAATTCAAATTTAAATCCAATTATCATATTTTATTTACTTAACTTAAACTCCATTTTTAACAAAATCACAAATTTCAAAATTAATTTATATTTCAAATTTCAACTTAGCCATTTATTTATTTACAATTTAACTTGTAGAAAATCAATAATACTTTATAAAAATCATTTTTAATTCAATTTAAATCAAAATATCATAATATAAAATTTTAAAATACTTAAAATTTCAATATATATATATATATATATAATAACCACGGGTCTGTATAATATTTTCTAACCTTGGTCAAGTGATACGGATAATATATCATTTCAATCCGTAATTTACGAAGAAAAATCCGGGTTCTATCATTTCAGACCTACAATCCCAAGTTAAATAAAAATAAATAAAAATCCATCAGGCCTATCATTTCAGCCCTTAACGATTTTTTCTTATTCTAAAGTCCATTCGGATATGTATCATTTCAACCCATAGTGATTCTATTCTACAGGGAACTTGCAGTGTGAGAAACAGATATAAATAAGCAGTATAGCAACAAATAACAGTAACAGATGACATGACAGGTTTATAAACAGGGTTAACATCATATAATTCATATCATAGGTAGGTATAACATGATATAAAAATTCTACAGGCTCACTTGCTATCAATTCACAATTATATATGTATAAATGTCAAGTGTGAATACTCACACTTTTACGCTAGAGATAGCAAATCAAAACACACTGAATATATTCTAGAAAACACGTTGAGGCATGACACAACACGACTTTGATTCAAGCAGGAAGAGAGAGCTAAGATAATAATCTTGTAAACAACCTATTAAAAAAACAATATACATGAATGTTCAGCCAAAAACAATATTGAACAAATTGAAAAATAAAAGCAATAAAGACAAGATAGCTTAACCTTGCTTTAATCACTCCGATGCTTGACTATATGGGATCTTTTTCCCGGCCATGATGGTACAATAGACTTGGGTATGACTTCATATAGGTTATCTAGAAGGAGATGAAGGGGTATTGGTTGCAACCTAGGGAATACAAAAGGAACAAGGCAAGAAAAGGAGTGGTTTATTCAAAAAAAATCGCTCGGCCTAGGTCAAGTGGGGCTCGGCTCATGCTTGTATAGGTCAGGTCAGTGGAGTGGCTGATGGTCAGAGGAGGTGTAGATCAGGTGGTGGTGGTTCTACGTGGTGGCCGAAGTGGACAATGAAGGGGAAGTGGAATATAGGCTCGGCTAGCATGGTTTGGTGGAGCTTTTGTGCAAAGTTGTGGTGCTAGCATCAATGGATAGTCACGGCTTGGTCTTGGTCAAGGAGGAGGACGAGGTGCTACTATGTAAGGTGATGGTGTGTTTGGTGGTGATGGTGGTGGAGTAGTGGCCGAGCAAGCAAGAGGAGGAGGAAGGCCAAAAATTCAATGAAAAAGAGGAGAAAATGAGAAATGAAAAGCCATTAGCTTACAATTTTTTTTCATAAATTGGCATGGCCGTGAGTTGTGAGGAGAAGAGAAATTTCTCACATGAAAATTTAAGTGGATTACACGGCTAACATAAGGAAATGGACGACCAAAAGATAGAAATGAAGAGTCAAAGGAAAAATGAAAAGGCAAAGGTAAATGAAAAGTCATATGAAAATGAAAGGTCTTTGTCTCTTGGAATTTCCATTTCTTTTAATCAAAATAAACTAAATAAAATTCAGTAAATAAATAGAAAAAGAAAACAAAATAAAGTGAAAAATAAAAATAAAAATTTAAGAAAAAATAGAAAATGAATAAGAAAATAGTTATTAATTGAAACTTGAATTTAAAAATTGTAAACAATATACAATTAACATTTAAAAATTATAACTTCACTTATAAAATGTTTTAAAAATAAAATATATACATAACATGTCATGATACAGATATATACACAATTAGAACATGACATGATAAACAATATATTATTTATATGAATTAAAATAAACAATTTTGTTAAATAAAACGATTTACACACAATATTGTAAAAAGCAAAACTTTCACAATATAAATCAGATTTCAACGAAAAGAAAAGCAGTATACTTGAAATTTAATTTATTTTCATAATAAAAGATAAAATTAAAATATTTAAATATTTAAATTTTAAATTTAAAAGTCAAAGTTTGACCACATTGACCAAAAATTCATATTTCTGGAAAATATTCTATTTATTCATGTTTGAAATTATAATTCACATAAAAATCACAAAAATATATATTTAAAATAAAAAATTATCCATCTAAGTAAATAAAATAAAGTTTTTAAATCGAAAATTCAATTAAAATAAACAAAACATACAATTAAAATAATCACAAAATACAGGGTTGCTGCAGTTCATCTATCATAGTATTTTTTTCCGATGTGTTATATTTTATACCTATCAGCAATTGGAAGTTCAAAATTTTATAACTGTTCAACTAATAAGATTTATTTTAAATCTGATGTACTTTGTATTTTACAGTGACGGTTCTTATTGTTTTGTTATGTTATATATTGTCGATTTCGCTGCGAGATTCAGATTTCTCTGCTCTTTGTTCCATTTGTTTTATTTTACCCTAATAATCAGCCTTTTTAACGATTGGAAGTTCAGTATTTGAATACCATGGATGTATTCGTTGTCAACTTTCGATGGTCTAAAAAGGTGGATCTTTACAATTTTGGTATCAGAGCTGAAGGATAAGTGAGAAACTTGGCTTTGGTAGGGTATGACTCACTAGAGATGGGGTTAGTAATAACTTAGAGTAAGTAACTCATTAGAGATAAGGTAAGTGACACCTAAAATGAGTATGAGACCATTATATATACGCTAGCGTATTTGTTAATTTTATAAAATCGTATTGTTTTAATTGGTCAATTGAGTTGTTATGAACTATGGTCGAGACGTAAGACGCTACGGTATCGACATGATTTCTAAACACTTGAACAAGACAAATGAATGCAATATTGATTTTTGAAAATTTGTTAAATGAAATATTTTACTTCTATTTCTATACATAAAGGATAAAAATTTCAAATTTATATAATTATTTATAGTGTTTGTTTAATGATAATACCTTTATATTATCATTACTGTTTGATTTGTCATGCTCAGATAAATTAGGAGCATTGATTATTTTTTGTTGATTGCTAATCCATGCTTAGCTAGTGTATGAGCATGTATTGTTTGATAGTTGTAAGTACATTTAAATGAACTCCTTGCGTATTAATTTCTACAACTTCACTATAATGTGTTTGGAGTAAATTTAAAGTTAAAGTAGTCTTTTTAAAAAGATTGTTTAATATAATCTAAATGGTAGGATAAGACATTTAAAGAATAACTATTTGAGAAAATTTTATTACCATAAAGACAAATACTATAATATGAAATGATTCTATATAAAGGTAATTTTATATAAATTTGATTCATAAATGGCGTTTTAAAAAGGAGTTTTGAAATTTAAATCCAGGAGTCGTTTAAAATAATTTCGAAAGGTTTTTGAAAAAAAATAGTAGCACTACTTGAAAGTATTTCTAAGTAAAAATATTTTAGAGGTGAAATTTTAAATGGAACGCCTTGCTTTAGGGTAATTCGTGGAAAACAACTGGATTTCTTTTGTGATAATCTGGATAATTTACTATGTAATGATCGGATGTCTGCTTAGGCAAACATTGTGGGGCACTTAGTAAATTATTCTCTTTATCATTGTGCGATCGAAACGAGTTCAAATCAGGATGAACCTAAAGTGAGATTTATTAAATCAATTGTTTGAAGTTATTTCATAAAGAAATATAGGTAGTCTGTTTTCAAAGGTGGTAGTTTGAAATAAAATCCGGGTATTTAATTTTAGAAATTTATTACAGAGTTTTATAAATTGTTTAAGAGATTTATGACAGAGTTTATAAATGGCTAAGAAATTCACAACGGGAGTTCGTAAATGATTTTTGAGTTGTATAGAAGGAAATTTGTAAAAGAAGATGAGATTTGATTTCTATAAGTGATCTTTTAATAATTATGGTGGTGTGGAACATATTTCCATTTTTAAGTTCCTTTACAGAAAATCAAATTAATGTAAAAATTATTTTGAATAATAATGTGATAATTGAAAAATTGAAAACTCTTAGATAGACAAGAAATAATTTAACTCAAGTTTTAAGTGGGCTAAATTAGATAAAGTGGTTTTGGTGAATTTATTTAATTAAAACCATTGTTTTTGTTAATTATATAGGTTGTGTAAATTATTTAGTGACGTTGAGTCAAGCAGTGGACATTTTTCCTTAGAGCACTCTAAGGTAAAGAGGGCCTAGTTTTGAAAACCCATTTTGCGTTTAGAATCCCAATTAAATTTTGAGTAAAATAAAATAATTAAATAAAAAATAACTAAAATAAAATTTGTGTTTTGTATATACACTTAGGATTATTGAAATTTTCTGCAATATTTGGGAACTAATTGAGTAATAAGTTGATAAACTCATTTTAATTAATAAGTTTTTTAAAACTTAAGGGTTGAAGTCATTTTCTTCCTTGGAAATTTCTGGGATGAAAAACATTTAAGATAGGAGAATGTAACAACCTAGAGTTTTAGTCAGTGAATTTTAAATATTTAATTAATAAATATTTAAATAATTGCATTTTGGAATTTAATAACTTATATTCAAATATATGGATTATTTAAATATTTAAAATTTTGAATTAAATATTAATTAAATGGATTAAATAATGTAATTTAAATCTTTTTAATTAATAAATGAGTATGGTAAATATACTATGTAAATTGACTTACAGCAATAAATGGTATAAATTAATAATGAGAAATTTATTATGATTATGAAACGAATTGATTTTTTGTAACGTACTTTTTATTTAATTTATTGAATTTTTCAATAATTTTCAATTTGGAAAGTATTGAAATTTTCATTTGATGACATTTCAGAAAACGATGATATTTTGGAGGTTTTAGAAAATATAAAGGCTAGTGTGTATTATTATTATTTCGGAGTCGTGTCGCTATTCTCAACGCGATTGTATTTTTTTTTTGTTCGTGATCCATACATGAACGGAAATATGGGCAACGAAATACAAATTTTTTTAAATAAATATAAGTCAACTCCTCTACCACCCAACATCTCTCTGACCACTTTTGTTTTCCTTTATCTCTACTTCGTAACCTTAAAAACATAATGGCCGAAAGTTTAAAAATCAAAACCAATTTATTTCCTTAGCTCAAAATCATAAAATTCATTTCTTTGACCTCGTATTAGTGAGATCTATCATTCTTTATGAAGATTGTACGGTGCGGTCTTAGTTTGGGGGATTCGATGTTTGTATTATTAAACATGGGTGAGCTAAGGTTTGTATTCATCATTGATTTAGGCATCTCCAGGAGAGTTGAAGGCGGCCATCAAGATGCTTATGTCGAAAAACACCTAGTAGCCTAAAATAGAAAGCTCCAGTTGAGTTCAGTGGATTTCGTCCCCTGTATGGACGACAAAGAGAAGGTCGGGTCGGGTTTTGATTTGCGTTGTCGAGCTTGGGTTGTGTGGTATCGTTGCATAGCATTAGCGAAGAGCGACTCGTTGGAGGAATAGGGGGTTGTTCCGTGAAGCGTGAAGGGAGGGAAGGTGGAGAGAAGGGACGGTCTGTTTGCGTTTGGGTATCTCTGCTAATGTTAGTGTGCACATAACTTTTACTTACGAGGTCGGATTTGAATGCCAATTTTTTAATTGGACTCATTTCATCAAGATATGCACGATGGAGTTTGTTTGGTTAGATCGGGAGCTTCTTGGAATTTATCTTAAAATCGAATGGCTATTCGGTTTTAGTCCTAATCGGAACGCTTCGACAAAAATGAAAATCAACGTGAGTTAAACTCACATTCAATTTTATTATATCATATCTATAATATTATAAATGATTATTGATTGCTTGATTGCTAGTTTAGCTATTTTTGTTTGTGTTTGATTGATTGTTTGGTTGAAAATCCTGCTTTGGAAAATGGATGACATTTAACTTAATTGTTGTGAACCTATATAATTATCTATATTGCCCATAACCATTGGTTTGCAGGGAATATTTGTAGATAGCTCTAAGGGGTTTCACATTAACAATTTGTTATTTATTCTGTATGCTGCTTATATTGATATTTAGTTGTAATTAATCATGATATTCTATTTAATTGTTTGAGTGTAGTTATTGCAATTTTTTCTCTAACGTAAACTATTGATTATCTTCTCCTAAACCCTTCATTTGTGTTGTCTTGAGCTAGTATTTTCACAGAATAGATATTTAAATTCATTAATCATTTTGATTAATGATATTTAAATTAGTTAATCATTTTAATTAATGACATTTAAAATTCATCAAATCATTTCAACTAATGATGTTTGAATTTAAATTAATCCGTCTAGTTAATGATACTTGAATTTAGTTAATCATTTTAAGTAATGATGTTTTAAATTAATAAATCATTTTAACCAAAGGTGTTTAAATTTAAGTATTCACTTTAATTAGTGATATTTAAATGAATTAATCATTTTAATTATCGATATATGAGTTTAATAAATCATTTTAAGTAATGATGTTTAAAAGTAGTTTACTTTTAATTAATGATGTTTTAAATTTAGCTAATTCGTTTTGATTAACGATGTTTGAATCTAGTTTACAATTTTAATTAATGATGTGACGACCCGAATTTCAGCTTCTGAAAATCGACATCCATACTTCACTCGTATTCGAACGCAGTAGATCCAACCCTTGAAATTCGATTTGTCGGAGCTTATAACACAATAAGTGGTAACAGTACAACGGAAATGAAAGAATAATATTATTGATATACAACACTGATATAAAAATCTGATACAAATGATATAATCAATATTATTAGAAATAGATATAACAGCGAAGAGAAACAACAGCAGAAGATAAACGACAACAGCAAGGAAAGATAATGTCTTCAATGCCAAGCTCCAAACTTCAAGCTCGAATCACCATCATGTTGACTTAAGCAAGTCCAGACCGGTGAAACAAATGCGATCGCCAAATCCATAGGTTCCCAAGATTTCAAAATAGAAGGTCGAAGGCTACCGAATCTATATCTACTAGCTGATTATTTGAAAATCTGACTCTAGGCTGCCCATGTGGAAAATCGTGGGCAACCAGAGTTTAGAAAGGGAAGAATAAACTCCAGGTCAGTCATGGGACAGGTGTGAGCAAACAAAAACAAAACAAACAGAAATAAAAAGAAATCCGCAATGCTTTTTGGAAAATGAAACCACCATATGGCCTTCCCGCACACACACAATGCAAGCGCACAATTGGAGGAGATTTCTCCTTATGATAGTCAAATATGCTTGATATGCAAAATCCTTCTTGATATTATTATTAGTGCATAGGGTAGAAAACATTTTGAAAGTATAATATTAACTTTTCCAGCATGGGTACCATTATATTATGCCTACTATAGCTACCATCTGAGGCGGCAGGTTATACAACTGCATTCGTAAAGGGCTCGTATTGTTTGATTGGATTTCCAACAAATGGTCAGGCTAAGAAACTTCCTGCACCACATGGGTACGCCTCTGGAGGGACGCCTCTAGAACCTAACCGGATGTCTGCCAACACATGGCCGGGTTACCTTTGTAACTAGGCAACTACTGACACGAGTATGCCATCCTCTGATCGTCACCGACCTTTATCCCGGGATTCACCAAAAAATAGCAACAAACACATAAGTTAAATATCTGGGCTGCATACCATGATACCACTTTTTATCTAGAAGGAAATGGACATACCCTAAGGGGCGTGACCACCGATAACCTTGCCGCATCCTTCCTGTTTCGACCATTTTCGGGTTGTGAGGTTCCGATGAAGTCTCGTCCCACAAAGCTACGCTTTTCACAAAAGCCATGCTTTGATCAACAAATAATCAGCAACACTTAGTATCACAATACCAAATTGGGAATATATCACTAGTAATTATCAACTACATAACCTCTAAGCTCTTACGTCTCACAGAAGGGTGTTAAGCTAAGATAATAAATTTTCCGCCACCAAATAGAAATGTATTTGGTAGAAACCAGCTTTATACCTCAAAGTGTAACGTCAAACATACATCCATACAAGTCTGTTCCAGGTTCGAACAGAACCGAAGGCACTTCAAAAGAAGCCCTTGCAAATCTAGATAATCCCTAATCTCGTCCGGACTCCCCATCACAAAGGGTGATCAAATCTCTATACCGAGGCCATTCGGTGTAGAGACATTCGATAGGTAATCCTTTCGCTTTCGAAAATACCTGGTCTTCAAATGCTATCCATTTCCATCTATCATTATTCGGAATGGGTTTTATGACATAAAGTCCTCTCTCGGGCGCAAATTTTTTAAACCATATGGATATATTGGGATTCTAGTTAAGTCACAACTTATTGCCCAAAACCTTTCTTTTGAATGGTTTAAACAATTTCCATTTCAAATGTTCTATACAAAAGATACACCTTTTAATCTTTTAAACAAAAGATCCACCCTTAAAGATCCTCTTCAATTTGAAATCAAAGTTCACCAATATTTCACAAAGATTCATTATAGCTTTCAAAACTATTTCACTTTCAAATTTGAAATATTTTCAACAAAAACTAGAAATTCTTTCTTTATATGAAACCTATTATCATTTGAAAACAAGGGTTTTCGTTTTGGAAAAAATCCCGATCAAATATGCACAATTTATAGCCTTTAAAGTATAAACTTGGATTAAATTTAAATTCACAAAATAATCCTTTTAAAATGGTTTAAAATCCATATAACTTGTATAATCCTTTTAAATCATAGTTTTCAAATAAACATATATACATTTATATATATATATATGTATGTATGTATGTATGTATGTATGTATGTATGTATGTATGTAAGTATGTATTTGTATATAAACTTTTAAATCTTGAAATCAAATTCAAATTACTTTAACAAACCATATTATATCTAAAATACTTTTAATTCCAAAATTCCCCTTTCAATAGATTAATCCGAACCACCTCCAAACCATTTTGGATTCAAAATTCAACTTTTAAATCATTTTAAATTCAAAAACCCATGACTTAAATGATTTCCCGTGAAATCCATATTTGTGTGTGGGGGGTGTAGTCCAGGGGTTTTACACACAATAATACATCACAATCATCATCAATTCAAGCATAGCAATATCGATAAGCGGTATAATCCTATAATGCTTATCTTTCATTCATAGATTCATAGGTAAATATGTAAATTCATCACAGATAAATAAACCATAGTTCACTGCTCAATTCACACAATTCATATCACAAAACAGCACACATCAGGGATAGCAATAATTCCAAGCATTCAATACAATCCAGACATCCATAAGTAAAATCAATTAATCACCTGATTAATTTAAACCAGATTAATTACTTTGGACTAAATTACTAATCCTGGTTAATTAACATTAATTAATTACAAACCATATTAATTAATTATCTATTAATCATTTATTAATAAATTAATTAACCTTTAATTATTAGTTAATCAACCTTAATTAATAAATACATCAATCTTTATTTATTAAATAATTAACCTTAATTATTTAATTATTCTTTATTTAATTATCCTTAATTAATTACATTAATTAATTAACCCTTAATTAATAAATCATCCCTTAATCACTTTCATTAACTAACTAACCTTTAATTACTTAATCCTCCTCAAATTGATTACCTTAATTCATTAATTACATAAATTAATTATCCTTTAATTTAATTTTTCTTTAATTGCTTGATCAATCAACCTTTAATCATTAATTAATTATCCTTAATTACTTTCACTAAGTAATTATCTTTAAGTAATTAATTACCATTTAATTATCAATTAAAAAATTAATTAATTATTCTTTAATCACTATCATTAAGTAATTATCCTTTAATTACTAATTAATTATATTTAATTATTGATTAATTAATCCTTAAACATCCATCTAAATTAATCATCCTTAACTAATCTTAATTAATCACATTAATTAATTATCTTTTAATGAATTACCATAATTAACTAATAATTTAATCACCTTGATTAATAAAATTTTAAGTAATTAAATGATTAGTTATTCTAAATACATTGGGTAATTATTCTTTTTAATTACTTCCATTACTATTTAAACCTTGTTTAATAAATCTTATAATTAATTATTATTAACCACTTAATTTAAACGTTTAAGCCAAATTAAGGATAAATTAACTCATCCCCTTTAATCATTTGCTTAATTATAATATTAATTTATTTAAAATAAACATTCAAAAACAAAGGTTATATATATATAAATGTCAAAACACATTTTAATCTTAGTTAATTTTAAAATAGTTTTATTTTAAAACCTTCACTAATCTCAAAAACTTAATTAAAACATTAATTATTTAAAAACAATGGGTTAAGAAAATCGTTTAATTTGAAATTTGATTTATTTTAAAATTGAAAACTGCAACTCAAATACTCGAGCAAACACCAAGATAAACTCGAACTCAACTCCGAGCTTCTCTTGTGTCAGCAAAACTTCAAGTCAAACCCTCATTTTCACGCGTGCTACCCCGAGACAATTCTTTCTTTCTCGAGCCCAAACGAAACCCAGATAATAGCGTGTACGTGTGCACATGCACAAGCAAGCTGGCCATCTCCGACCCAAATTTCGATCGTCAGTACATCGACGACAACCTCCACAAGCTCCCCAAACACCCAGATCCTTGAAATGACATCGAATTTGAATTTGAGCTAGTCGATGCTTTTCTAGAACCAGACTTGATCGATACAAATGCCTCGACACCGATGATCTGACCACCTAGATCCCTGCCATTCTGCCCAAAGCAACATCACGATCCAACGCATAAATCCCCCTAGGTCCAATCGACCTCGATGCACAACATTCGAAGAAATCGCCATGTCTATCACCTTCACCAACACCGTACATTAAACCCTAAATCATCGCCACCTGATCGGTACGACAAACTAAAAAATTTTCGATTATTTTTCCTGTGTTCTCCAATCTTCCAGCCACCTCCTTCATTAATCTCGACCAATCTCATTCTGCATATCGACGACCATCGATGTAAAACCCAAAAATGTTTAATTCGAAAATTAGCATTAATCCCAAGCTTCAAAATAATAATATTAACATCAAAAATCCTTAGTTCGAATGCTGATCAAGTTATGAAATCAAAACATGAAATTATATCATTTGATTTTCTGACCAATTTTAGTTCATTACTGTAGTATCTTATTTTGGAAATAATTTCTTAATATAATTGCTTGAAATTACTTTCATAAATTGGATCTGATGAATACGAACAAATTTCTTTTAGGGATTATATCCTAAAAAAATCAGAGAGGGAGAAATAGATTTTTTTTATTTAAAAAACTAATTCAGTCTATTTTTATTAACAGAGGTATTTGATGGATGTATACATACATGCGCAATCATTCTCTGTGTATTTACAGACATACAGGAAGATTTTAACACTTATACAACTTTCTTTTCAAGTATTAATCATAGAATCAATAATCACAATAGATTCAAAACCTAAAATGGTGGTTTGCTCACCTGGATATGAAAAGAGGAATAGATTTTTGTTTTTCTTTAAATCTGGAAACTGGAAAACGATCTGCACTGGATAGCTGTTGAAGTTGAATCTAATCTTGATGTTGCATTTACTTGTTACTGGATTTGATTCAGTTTTGAAACTTTGCTTTTTGATTCCAATTTTTTTGCTTGAAGCTTTGTTTTCTTTTGATTTTCAATTCTGTTTTTCCTTTGGGTTTACATGCTTTGATTTTTCTTCTTCTTTATTTTGTAGTTTCAGCTTTAGGAAGTTTAAACTGAGAATAGCCTGATTTCTTTCTCAAATATACTTTTATAATATTCAAATTAAAAGGAAAAACATTTTTGACACTTGTTATATTTCATATTCTCTTTAACCTAAACTTGTATCTTTTATGCTAATTTGATTACAAATGTTTTAAACCTTTAATTTTCTTCTTTCAAATGTCATAAGCATGAATTTTTACGTTTGACCCTCATTTCTTTTATAAGTTATGAATTAACTTTATATTACATATGGATTTATATGTTTTATACATTTTTTACTATATATATATTTATATAACCATAAGAAAAAGATTTTAAAATTTAATTATACATTAATAATATATATATTATATATAAGTTTATAGAATTTAACTTTCAAATAGCTTTTGAAAATTATCATACCAATTTCAAAATAAAATTTCCCAAACTTATACACATATACAAAATTACAAAACAAATTTATATTAATTTAAAATATAGAGTTTTAAATCTAATTTTTTAAAATATTTCTTTTTGAATTTCAAATTCATATTTCAAATTACGATCTATTTATATAAATAACAAGGATATATCTTATTTAATTTAAAAAACAAATTAATTAACAATTTAATCCAAAATTTTATGTTAATTACCAATTCAAAATTTGGCTCAAAAATAGGATCATTACAAATAATATTTAGATTTAGTTAATATTATTAATTAATGGTGTTATAAAAGTTAAATAATTTATTTAATAAAAGAGTTTACGGTAAATTAACTAATGTAATGAAAATGTTTTAAAGTGAACCAACTAATTTTGTGTTTTAAAGTTAATTACCCGATTTAATAAAGATTTTAAAGTTAATTTACTCATTTAATAAAAGTGTTTTAGAAATAATCGACTGTTTAATTAAAGATAATTCACTTATTTATTAAGGAGATTATGAAATATATTCTGGGATAATTAATATTATTTTCGAAGTGATAAAGGATTAGAAATGTGATTTATAATCTTTCGGGATAATTAGTGTTGGTTCAAAATTTGTAAAAGGGATTTGAAATTTGATTTATTATCTTTAAGAAAATTAATGTGCTTTTAAAGATTTTAAAAGATTATATAAATTATCTTTCAGGATGGTAAACCATTGATTTAAAACATATAAAATAATTTAATTGATTTATTATCTTTTGGGATAATAAATATTGTTTTAAATTTTATAAATAATTGTTTATAAACTAGAAACTTTTTAATAAGAATTGTCTCAAATAAAGCTAAGTGTAAATTTTTTGTTTTATAATGAACAATGTTTTGACATTTATTTTTACCTTGGTCTTAATGCACTTAAAAAGTATAATTTGACTCTTTAAAAGAATATTTAAAATGGTAATTTTTAAGTATCTTTAAAAGGTGTTGTGATATAAAATCAAGCGCAAGTGAAACAACCATCTTATCATTCTCGATAGTGCAATTACGACTATCGACTTTGATTCTGCTTTATATTTTGTTAATCTAAGATGATGTGTAGCTCATTTGAGTGTTGTTATTCTTTGCCGAAAATAAATAAACCCAAAGAGCGAGTAGGGATGAAGCTGTATGGGGTTGCTCCCATTAGGTTATTTTCACATCCACTCTAGATTGGATTCGGTGTTGCAAAATAAAATGTGAAATACTCAAATACTCAGTAACTATTGGCGGGGTCTGGCTTGGAGGTTTTCAAGAGTCAATAGAGTTCCCAAGTATATTTCTAGAGGTATAATTTTTGTTAAGGGGCGCACCCTCTTAGTCATTTTTGGAAAAACTTCTCTTTTCCATTATTGTTAATTCAAATCATTGAACCCTTTTCATAATTTTATGGAGAACTGCCTTGTGCTCTTATCTATGTTAAATTATTTGTGACCATTTTTTTGAGTCTTGATCGATATTATTTATGCCTATTCATTCAGTATGGAATTTATTCCTACTAGTACCCACCCTTTTTATTTGGATTGTTCTGTTGTTTATTTCCATTCTTTCGTGATTGGATTATTGTTCTGATTTGTTTTCCATTTCTTCATTTATGAATGTTATTCTTGTGAGGTAAAAACCCGTTCCACCATCTTGGTCTCATTGAGTTTTTATATGTTCATCGTATTACTTGAGTTTTCTTACACTGGTTTTCCAGGCTGACCTGGGTACTATTTTATTATAATGCTTGGGTCAGACCTAGTCTTTTCCCAGGTTGGATTTGGTAATATGGAGTTATTGGAGAAGACTTGGATGTTCACCTATCGTAGTATTTTATTTTCTGCTATATTATATTGTATACCTATCAGCAATTGTATGGTCAAAATTTCATAAACGTCCAGCTCATAAGGTTTATTTTAACTCTGAGGTACTTTGTATTTTGGAGTCACAGTTTTTACTATTTTGTTATATTATATGTTGTCGATTACGTAGGGAGATTTTGATTTATCTGCTCTTTGATCTTTTTATACCCCTAATAATCTACCTTTCCGACGATTGGATGTTCGACAATCGAATACCATGGATGTATTTGGTGTCAACTTTAAATGGTCTAAAAAGGCGGGGCGTTACAGACTCCAACCCTTAAGTTTAAAACTATTATCAAAACGAGTCATTAAAACCTATAAAATCCTTTGTTCTATGGTAAATTTTAGTAGCACCTCCTTTTAACAGCTAGATCAAAAACATTACACTCGCCACAACCCAACCAAATCAACAAAAGAAAGCAAAAGCCAAGTGGCCTCTCATATTTGGGACATAAAATGACTAGCCAATCAAAATACCAAACTTCTAAATCTACTACGCACCTCTTTTGCATTTGATTTTTAAGTTTTGAAAGAATTTTAAGATTTTGATGCGAATGTAGATGTGCAAAAAATCAAATAGTAATCTCTTACTTTCCTGTACCTTTTTTGTACTCATAATCCAAAAGGGAGCTATGCTATCAAAAGCAATACACAAGCTATTTATATTATGAGCTATAGCAACATAATCAGTATAACAACCATAAGCAACACAAATACAGAGAGTATTCTATAATAAAATACTAAGTATCCAATCTTTTTTCAAATGATAAATTTGGAACTAAATGCCTTGTATTTTATATTCATAAAATATTTCAAATTCCTCTAAAGAGAAATAAATCAAAAGAAAATTCAATTATGACAAGGAGGGGGCTTCGATAGAAGCATGGTATAACTCATGAATTATAACAACATGGAGCATCCAGTGGTATTTCATTTCCTCTAAAAACAACAACAAGAGTAAACAAATATACTCAGCGAGTCTTCCAATCGAGAAAGTAACAACCGCCCAAGTTTAGTCATAAACAAATATTTGAAAATTATCACAAAACTCCTTTCAAATATTCTAAAACAATAATTTTTCACCAAAATTTTCAAAATAATTATATTATTATTTCTTTCATAAATTCTTTTGAAATCAGTTTTTCAAAGGCATCGGGATTTAAGTCCTAATAAACAATGACTTCGTAAATAATAGTCTATAAAATCACACTATTACTCAAATCATTTTCCATAGAGGAGTAGATTGACACTTAACATTATTTAAAATGTTAAATGAATTAACAAACAAGATTTAGAATTTTTGCTTAGGTTACAACTTTCTTGATTGTCTAAGAATATAGTTAATTACCTTAGCTACACGATAATTTATACAAATACACTTAAGCCTGTATGATGTAGATAATTATCCGTACACAATACCTGATATGATCACTCGCTCGGATAAGTAAACTTCACTTTCGAATTAGTATCGCTCACTCGACCTCTTATTGCAAACTCTGATCATTCCTCATTTAGAAACCTTTGTTCTCCTTACAAAGCTTTATCCTATGATAAAAAACCTCAGTATTATATTGAGAATCGAATCAAGTGTTTACTGACAAGAATCAAGTGAAAAATCCTTTTTTGGACCGGTGTTAATTACCCTAAAGTTAAATATTCGAATCATAGATCAAGAACCGTGCGAATAAAATTATCTACGTATAGCTTATATACTGAATCTGATTGGTTTCTTAATTGCATCAATCTTTCTAAATCCCTTTCATTTTCACTTCTAGTATTTCATTCAGTACTAAAATTATTTCAGAAATTTTCACTTAAGTTTGTAAACATTTTATAAAGTCACATCTTCATAAAACATTAAAGTAAATTTTACTCAACTTTCCCTTACTCGTGTAATGGTCTTCTACATCCTAAAAGTACGATATCAATTTTATTTGCTATTTATTTTAGTTTTTATTTTAAAAATTCAAATGGAGGCCTAAACCAAACATGAGTTTTAGAACCGAGTCAACTATTCCTACCTTTTTACCTTTGCGTGTTTTAAGGAAAGATGTTCACTTGTCGTTTCTATAACATCAAATAGTTTATACGACTTAGCTGTTTAAATAAGAACTATGATTTTAGTATAACAACTCTTATTAAACCTACCTATCTAATTTATCTGACTTAAAACTTGAGTTAAATTATTCTTTTTCTATTCAAAAGTTAACTGTTTTTTATTTATCAAATTATTTACTAAAATACCCAATTTGTATTAAATCAATTTCCTTTATGGAAACTTAAGAACTGAATATCCAATTTTTATTTTAAATCACTTTTGAAATAATAATAATATTTATATCTCCCTTTTGTGTATCAAATCATACTTTTAGAGTTTAAAACAGAATTTTATTTAACCAAAACAACCTTGTAGCACATTACTATGGTAGCATTCCCTCATTACTATGGTAGCATTCCCTCAAATATAAACTCAAAAATGAACGTCGATGATGCTGCAGTCATCACCCGAATTATTTTACAGTAGCAGATGTGAGTTTAATGTTTCTTACATCTTTGAAAATACTATTTAAAATATTTTTATACATAAATATTTTTAAATTATACTATTATTATTTCCTCCAAGACTTTGAAAAGAACTTTTCAAAAACACCAGGATTTAAGTTCTCAATTTCTCTGCTCAAATCCCTTTTTATTTGTAAACCTATTTTTAAATTATACCTTATATAATTTCACTTTGAAATTTTTGTTCCTATAAATAATTCCAAGTAATATTACCATTAGTCACTCAAATCCTTTTGAATTTATTTCTACCAATACTGGGATTTAAATTCTCAAAAACTCTTTTTTACTTATAAGACATCATCTATAAATCATATAAATAATTTTATATATACCATACTTGTATAAAATGTACCTTTAACGTGTTTTTATATTATAATACCTTTCCTTTATTATAACAATTTTTTCAAATATTTATCCTCTAAATGTCTTATCTTACCATTTAGATTATATTAAATAACTTTTATATAAAGATGGTTTTTAACTTTGCATTTTCTATGAACACCTTATAGTCAAACAATGAAACTTAATTCTTAAGAGGTTCTTCATTAGCACTTACAATTATCCAAACAATAAATGCCCATAAATAAGCCAAGCACAAATACAAAACAAACAAAAGTCAATTCTCCTAGCTAACCAAGCATCACTAATCAAACAATAATTAAAGAAATATTATCATTAACAAACATACACTATAAATAACTTTTTATTTTTAAAATTATTTCTTTTTATATATAAAATATACAATATAAGGTAAAATATTTCATTTACCCAAATTTTCAAAAAAATCAGTATTGTTTCCATTTTCCTAGTTCAAGTTTTTAGAAATCCCTATCGGCACAGTGGCATACCACGTCTCGACTAAATTTCATAAGCCACCTAATAGACTAATTAACATAATACGTTTTTATATCAATAACAAATACGCTCTCGTATATATAATACTCTCAACTCACTCCAGGATGGCACTTACTCTATCTAGATAATAAAGAAATATTATCATTAACAAACATACACTATAAATAACTTTTTAATTTTGAAAATTATTTATTTTTATATACAAAATAAATAATCTAAGGTAAAATATTTCATTTACCCAAATTTTAAAAAAAAATCAGTATTGTCTCCATTTTCCTAGTTCATGTTTTTGGAAATCCCTATCGGCACAATGGCATACCACGTCTCGACTAAAGTTCATAAACCACCTAATAGACCAATTAACATAATACATTTTTATATCAATAACAAATACGCTGTCCTATATATAATACTCTCAAATCACTCCATGATGGCACTTACTCTATCTCTAAGGAGTTTACCCCACCAAAGGCAAGGTTCTCGCTTAACCTTCACCTCTGGTGCCAGTTGTAATGACCCGCCTCTTCGACCATCGAAAGTCGACACCAAATGCATCCACGATATTCCAATGCCGAACATCCAATCGTCGAAATGGCATATTGTTAGGGTAAAATAAAACGAACAAACAAGGGAAACAAAATCCCATGGCAGAAACGACACCATATAATATGATAAAGACAATAAAAGTCGTCACTCTTTGCCAAGGCAAAATTTTCTTGATTATCTCCCTCACTTGAGGCAGGATTCTCACCCTTGGTATGTTCTGGGTGACTTCAACTGCATGCTTAAGGCCTCCGGTAGATGTGGTTTGAGGCCTCTTACTCTCTCTAATGTTACCCATCTCAATGAATCTATATCTTCCTTAAATCTTTTTGAACCACCTTTCCTTGGTCTTCCTTTTACTTGGAATAATAATAGTCATATGGGAATTAGAACCATAAGTAGAATTGACTGATCTTTCATCAACTCTATTGTCTTATCCCTCTTTCCAAACACCGTCTTACATATTCTTCCTCCTCTTTTATCTAATCGCTCGCCTATATTCTTGGCTTTTGGGAGCTCTGCTAACAAAAAGAAAATAAGTTTTAAACTTTTTGATTCTTAGATCAGAGATCCAGAATTCCTCCAATTGTCAACACTACTTTGGCTACTAACTTTTTTGGCAATAAAGTATTTATTTTTCAACAAAAATTACGTGCCACTAAGAATTCTCTAAAAGGTTGGGCTAAAGAAAAATATTAGGAAAGTCATAAAGCTTTGATTTCCTTGTCATCTAAACTTGGTGATACGCAGACCAAAATGATGGAGGACCTAGGTAACTATTATTCCCTTGAACATGATCCGTCATTCTAGTTATCTGAAGCCTTGGCTTCTGAGATCATCATGATGAAGCAGAACCTAAGGAAAGAGTGGAAGATTCATAGAGACGGAAACTCAAAATTTTATCATTCTACTCTTAAAATCAAGAATGCAAAATGAAATATTTTTCATATCACCGATGAAGCTGGTATTTTACATGACTCCCCATTCGCTATTGACAAAGTGTTTCTGGACTATTATACTAATCCGTTGGGTATGGCAGGCAACTCTAATAACATGCTTTTGAGTTCATCACAAATCCTTTGCCTCCCCTCAAGTTTGAAGATGTAAGTCTTCTATCTTTACAAAACTCTGACTCTGAAATAAAAGAAGCTGTTTTTGAAATGAATAGATCATCCAATGGTGGACCTGATGGATTTAATGCCACTTTCTATATTCCACTACACCAAAACAGGGAAATCCTAACATTTATAAGTGTTACAAATAATTCAGTAACATTTTTTAAGTGTTACTAATGGACGATGAGGAATGAAGCGGCCAAATTTATAACACTTATAAGTGTTACGAATATACGTATTACGAACACTTATAAGTGTTGGTACCTAAATATACGGTAACGCTTATAAGTGTTGGTACAGAAATATGCGGTAATGCTTATAAGTGTTGGTACAGAAATATGCGGTAACGCTTATAAGTGTTGGTACAGAAATATACGGTAACTCTTATAAGTGTTGGTATAGAAATATACAGTAACGCTTATAAGTGTTGGAAAATGATTATTTAGTGACACGTATATGTGTTGTTACACATAAAATGCCTTTACAAATACCGACAACATTTATAAGTGTTGCAAATATAAACTTATGATTTTACATAATTTCTTGCAATACTAATATTAAAATATTTAAAGAAAATGGAGTATAAGATATCATAAACAGTGGTCCCCATATTAGACAATTCATCATACAGATTGCAAAATTTAAAATGCTCTGCAAATGGAGTAAATATGTCATAAAAAATTATTAAAGGTATCTTAATATTACAATGTCATGTATTCTGATGTTACAACAACATAAGCTACGAAAATTTTAATTTCAAAATACACTTAAAGTTTAACTTAAGGTTAACCTAACCATTCTGGATCATCCACTCCAAACTATGATGGTTTGCACATTCTTCAACATCCATGCGACAATCCAAACCTTTATACGTGGCTGCATTTAATATAAACACTCAATAAAAACATACAACTTCAAAATCAATTACATTAATGAGTTGCAACTTAGTTTTCAAATTTAATTCGAAAAGCATTCAGTTTCATAATAACTCGGCGTGCAATCCAGTTTTAAAACTAAGTTGCTGCAACTTAGTTTTAACACTGAGTTGCTGCCACCCAGTTTAGTAGTGTTAAAACTGGGTTGCGCAACTCAGTTTTAACACCGAGTTGCTACAACCTAGTTTAACACTTTTAAAACAGGGTTGCACAACTTAGTTCAACACTAAGGGAACCGACTACATAGCCATACATGCATTCAGGTTGTACACCTAGAAACCCAAGATATGTATATGCACTCAGCCTTTTATGTACCAAGATAATAATACTATAGTTGAGTAGCATATTGTGCAACTCTGCTTATTGGAAGATAAATAGTATTTGAAAACACATATGATTTCGAGTAGCATGCATAGAGTTCAAACTATTTATCTTACAAAATGTCTATAACATAACTGGGAATAGTAGAAAGAATATAAAAGGAAGCTAATGCATCAAATGAGGATGATGCTTTAACTAGCTTAAATCTGGAAAATGAACAAAATGCAAAAACCTTTATGAATATACATTTTCCAAAAATTAGTAAACACATTTGTCTATGTTCTAATTGAGCTTGATACTATCTTATCACATAGGTTTATGATAAAAGCAAAAAACTCACTTCTAACAAAAGATTTTCTTGTCTTCTACCGCAATTTACAAATTTACAGACACTGTAAATGGTAAAGAAATTGTTCCATTGGATTTTTTTGTTCCATTGTATTATCTCAACAGACCCCTTATATAGATCGTGTTCACGAAAGCATTAAATCTTTACCGGTTTGGGTCTATCTAATAAAAATACTCTCAATTCATTAGACTCTAATTAGTATTGATTTGATTGCTTGAAATTTGGTGAAAGTTATTTGTTTTGATGAATCAACGGAAAGAATGGAATGATTTGAATTTGCTGACGTTTTAATTAAAGTAAAACCAGCTAACCTTTGCCTCCCTTTTCTTTGTTATCTCCTAAAAACGTCACCAAAGACATCAAATACCACTCCTCTGTCCCTCTGCTTTCATTCAATACCAAAAACATCAAACCTTCATTCAGCATAGTGCATACTGCCATCATTCAATCCCCCTGCTTTCACTCAACATCAATGCACACAGTCCATACAAAATCCTGCATACATAAATCTCCAAACTGCATACATGCATATTCCCATCATACCACTCCTTGTTCGCCTCTAACTACCATACAACTCCACTGCCATCTTCCCTTGGCACAACAACAAACACCACATCCATTCACCATATCATCTACATCGCAGCGCCATCCATCAGTACTTCACCAATCCACATTTCTGACATACCATCCCACACTACAATTCAACCTACATTGCATTTCATTTCTGTTATCCACTGTGCCTGTGCACATTTCTGTCTATCAACTGCATACTTCGAACAATCTGCCCCACCATTGTCTACCTCCAACTTCAACACATAACCATCATCCCAGTGCACACTTCTACCCGCTGTTACATTCACATCTACATACCAAAACAACTGATATTGCACACTTATACTTCGCTGCCACCCTTCTTTGCATCACCACAGTGCACCACCACTATACCCACCATACATTCACCATACCTGTGCACATACAATCACCAAACTCCCCCCAACTGTACAATACATTCCAACTTCTAACACCAAAGCAACCCAGCACATTAACTCCTACAACCGACCACCAATTATACTCCATCAGAACAATCACATCCATCACTAACCAACAAATCTACAACCACCAACATCTCCCTATACATTGCAACCATCTCCTCACCGTTAACAGCAAAAATAAGGATATATTCAACCAAGTCAACATGTGCTCATACCTCGATTAATATAGGAACCTAAAAGTATTGTTTGGCGATAATAGCCGGCTTTATGATCAAGATACCTAGCATGATTGAAAAGAAAGAAAAATACCTATTACACAACTGATTTAGATAGTATCCTGGTATTGCCAGTGCAATGAACGAATGCAACAATTATTTGCTAGTATTATACAATAATGAGTGCAACATATTTACTGCTTTGGAAAAATTGCAGTGATCAGAGCAAGTGGAGATGCGACGACGATATCAGAAGTGTAAAAATCATTGTACAATTTGATGCTCCTCCTAGAAAAAGAAAACCAATATTTGTCACTTATACACAAGTAAGGGAGAACTAAAATTTAAGAAGCCAAGCCTGTGAAGTTGCAGTGCTTTAATGGACCATATATATCTAGCTAGTTAATTTAATTTTGAGTCAGCTTTTACTGGAACTGAAGTAATGTGCGACGAAATACGAATTGCATCGGATCATGATTGTTACTTTCAATGCAGAAGTGGGGAAAAACTAAATATTGATGGACAGTAATGCTAAAAATGATCACTAAAATAAAGATTGGTCACGATCATAAAAGAAAAAACATTAAAAATGTAAGCAAATTGTTTAAAAAAATTTAAAAAAATTTAAAAAAATTTAAAGTTAAAAAAACATTTTTTGAATTATATTTCATATGCATATTTCAAAAAACCTTACCTCAAAGTTAATTCAACATTCAAAAATCATATTTGAAAATCCCATTTCAAACAATGTTTAAACTATATTTTTGAACTTTGGAACAAATTTTTATAAGACAAATTTGTCTATAACAGAGAAGGGTGATGAACCATGAAATTGGAAGCAATATAGCTGTTTCACTAGCGTAAACAAGCATTATACTTGATAATAACAACACATCAACGACATTAGCATTACCTCCATTTTTTTGTGCTTCAGCTATTACATGAAGAGCAAGTGTTGTTTTCCCTGAAGCCTCTCGACCAAATATCTCAACACGTCCTTTCCAAAAAAAACTTGAAAAATTAACCAACAAGAGATATATAATGAAGAAACATATAGAAGGGAACCAAAGTTCAGTGAAAGAGACATCAAGTGCACAAATTTATGATAAGCGTACAGACTAATCAACATGACGTTTAAGAGTGGAAAGGTTGGTAAATCCATAATAAAAGGTACAATAAAAGCAAGAATATAATAAGTAGCCATTGGCCACCACGACAGCTTTATTCAATTGCTTGTTTCGTGTAATCTATCAAACATACTGTGCCACTTGACTCCTCTTGACAAGAGTATTAAATGGACCCCAAAAAAATTGCCTCTGTGCATCACCATTATCACCCGTGAATCTATCATAGCAATACATACCGTCATCATATATGCCACCATTGTCATTACTTGCAACTTCCGTACAATCTGCCATTCTTTATCGACTTACAACCTCCAACTACCATCTGCCAATACATCCACCATTTTGACCATTCACTCCATCACATTGCTTTTGTTCTATCCAATACCATCAACATTCACTGACATTCACATCACTTTCCTCCCTTTGACAATACCCATAACCATACCACTTTCAAACATCACATCACCTACAGCCACATTCCCCTCCCTCTAACAATCACCATCACAATCCACAAAATCTCAACCCAAATCACTTCACACAGACCCTCCCCTTTATCCCCTCCTCAATCCGTACATCAACAATCTTCATCATATCCTTACCACAAAAACAATTGCAATACAACAACGATCTCCACAAACATCATCCTACCACATTCACTTCCTGTCAGTGAACCAACCCAAAACCTCATCCAACTTACAAAACTGCAGTTCCAGTAACATACAACCTGACTCAAACTTTTTCACAATAACAAATTTCCACTGGCCATATCCCACTGCCATACAATTTGTGCATACCATATTACAAATACTTCGACTACAACAGCTACCCTTCTACAATTATATATCCACAGTGCTTCACAACTTCTTACAACATCTATCCACTGAGCACCACCACGACAAAAAATAGCAATTTCAACATTCACATACCCAACAGCAAGCCCCTATAAAAAAATCACATAGTTGCCACACTGACCACACTACACAACATACATACCCACTGCCTCCCTACGGCAGTTGCCTTTATACCATCTCAGATACCCACTCACTACTCATCAAATCAACCAAGTTCTAGCCTTATAACCACTTCAACTACAAACCATTTCTCTGCTTATCCACTTCATAACGACTTACCCTGACTGAAACATCAACTCCTGAACAACACCACCACATTGCTTTCCAACAACTTAACCATTGTCTTGGCTTCATCTACTCATAGTACAATACAAAAAGTTCACCAATCAATAGTTGCTAACCCAGCATACACAACTTCTCCACTTCACAAAACATACACTTCACAAAACTCAACACAAACAATAGTTCACCCCCCTTTCATCTTGCCTCAAAATGACATCACAAACATCTGCACAATCAACTGCACCACAACCAACATCGAACCCCCTTGCTCTGCACAATTCATTCTTCTCTCTATAACCTTCCATCCACCAACTCCTCATCCCCTCGACCATCACCAATTGCTAAATCCATCAACCCAAATTTGAGAATCAACAGCTATACTCCGCCTACCAACCTGCTCCATTATAGTCACAAACACCTCCATCCCACGCTTTTAAACATTGAATCGAATTTTAATTGTGGATTGGCAGTTAATTTCGGTGGGAAATAGAATCGAATCAAATTTTAATTATGAATCGAATTTTAATAAGTGTGAGCAATTGATAATTCATTTGTTTTGTTTTATCAAAAATATGATTTGAGGGTCTGAAATATGATTGAGAGGAAGAAGAACCTACGCAAAGAAAATTGAAGTCGGCATCGTTGAAGTGGTTGTAGTCGGCATTCGATAATGGGAAGTGGATGAAGTGCAGTCGATTTTAAGAAGTGGTTGAATCAACATTGATTTCGGGAGGAAGAGAAAACCCTAGATTAAATTTTATGCGACGAAATAGGTCTAGAAATGGATGGGTAAGCGTGAGAAGAGAACGCACGTCTAAATTACAAAAGACTCCTCTTATTAATAAACTATTTACATTTTTACCAACTACGGTAACACTTATTTGTGTTGCAAAGTTTATTCAAAAAAGTATTTATTTTCACCAACATTTTTCCCGTATCCTAACACTTTTTTACCGTTAGTAGTTTGCAGCATTTATAAGTGTTAGCAATTAACAAATATAAACAGTTGCAAAATCACTGATTTGGTATAGTGTTCACTGTTGGGACATTATATCCTCTGACCTCTTGAAAGCAGTTCACAATTTTTTCTCAAGTAGTTAGATGCTTAGATCCATTAATACTACCAACTTGGTCCTAATCCCTAAAATCAAGCATCCCACTTCAGTCTCCTCTTTCAAGCCTATTACGTGCTGTAATATTATATATAAGTGCATATCCAAAGTAATAGCCTATAAGCTCAAGCTGGTTCTTCCTAGCATTATATTTGAAAATCAAGCTGCCTTCCTCCCATCCCATAGCATCGTAGACAATGTTCTTATTACCTATGACCTTATAATGGATATAATCATAGCTACAAATCTCCTAGAGCTATGACGAAACTTGATATCAAAAGATCTTATGATTCTATTCATTGGGAATCCATTGTTGGTATAATGTCTCTCATGAGCTTCCGATGTCATTTTGTCAGATAGATTTTCTCTTGCTTATCAACTCTGTCCTATTTGTTGATATATAATGGCAAATCTATTGGATTCTTCAGTGGAAAATTCATATTCGTTAAGGAGACCCTATCTCTCCTTACCTTTTTATCATTGTTAAGGAGTTTTTCACTCAGTTGTTTTGTCAAGCAAGTTGAAAACAAATGTTTTGACCTACACCCGAAATGTAAGAACCTCTGCATTTCTTCTTTACCTTTTGCTGATGATGTCCTCTTATATACAAAACCAACCCAGGCTTCCTTAACATGTATTACTGGAGTGCTTATAGAATTTTCTTCTACTACTGGACTTCAAATTAACTATTAGAAGTCCTTTATATCTCTTGCTGGAGTGATTGAAGATCATAGAAACACTATTTTAAATACTTTCAATTTGCCTGCTTTGACTTCTAAAGTCAAACACCTTGGTATTCCTTTATCTATTGGTAGAATAAGCATTTCTGCGTGCCTCCTATTATTTGAGAAGATCGCTAGTGCTATGAAGAACTAGAGTAGTGGAAATCTTTTTCACTCGGGTAGGCTTACTATCATCAAGTCAATTCTTCATGTCATGACTATATACCAGTGTAGAAATTTTATTCTTCAAGTTAAGCTTATTGCTAACATTTATAAAGCTATTAAACATTTTCTATCATCTGGAAACATGCATTCTAGAAAATTAATTCCCATTACTTTATCAAAGGTTGAGAAGTCTATTGACATGGGAGGCTTGGAAATTAAAGAATGGGATTATAGAATCTAGCTGCCTTTTCAAAAAACTTTGATAGCATAATAAACAACCGTACAAGCTTATGTGTTAGATGAGCTATGAAACCCATCTTGGAAAAAAGCATTTTTGGACCATGGTGGCTTCTCCAGTTTGTGGGTGGGTGTGGAGATCTATCCTTCGTCTTAGAACGGTCTTGTTACCTTTTTCTCAATGTGAGTTGTGTCCTACAAGTAATAGTTCCTTCTGGTTTGAACCACGGTGAGCTATTGGTCTTTTACTGTGCAAAGAACTAACTTATGATGATATAAGTCACATTGGGATACTCCTATTAGCAAAAGCCTTCAACTACATTACTGATGGAATGGTGAACTTACCATATATAACTAATCCTAGGGTGCAGCAGCTATGGAATCATATACACTCAGTTAAGCTTTCTATTGGTACTGACTATTACATTTGGACTGTCTGATAAGTTAAGCATTCCATTGAAGCTATTTATAAAGCAATGGACCATTCTTCTTCTGTCACTAGCTTTAGGTGAATCCCAAGGTTTGGAATTTGAAGAGTATGCATAGATCGAGCCTAATGCTTTGTAGGGTGTTAAGAAAATGCTTTAATTACCAAGTCTAAGATCGAACAACATGGCATGAACTTAGATACTTCTTGTGAGTTCTGTCATAGCCATAGTGAAGATAATGTGCATTTGTTCTTTGGTTATTCTATAACCCATAGTATGTGGATTAAGGTTCCGTCGGTTGGTGGGTTTTCTCTCCAGTCCTCATATGCTTTGATGAGTGGAACCGAATTTTTATGGCTACCAAGTGGCGTGATGAGTGCTCGATGATGTTGGTAATTGCTCGTAAAGTCTTTGTTGATGTGGCTTGGCAAGAGAGAAATGAAAGAGTCCTTCATAAAATCAATAAAAATGAAGTGGTTTTATGCAGTGAGATTGTTGCTATATTTAAGATAGATGCAAAAGCTTTTTTTGCTTGAGCCTAAGGTTTTGCATGCTTCTTGATGATGTTGTTTGCATTTTGCTTTCTTTTCCTCCTTTTTTCCTTTTGGCTGTTTGTTGCTTCTTCTTTTTTCCTTATTTATTTTCCTTTGTATTGTCCTTGTTTTTATTTTGGTAAGTTGAGCTTGTTCAACTTGCTTCTTCTGTGTGTTTTTTTAGATAAATCTGGAAAGAGTCCAGTCAACCTTACTTGCTTTGCAAAAAAGCTGTCGCTATAAAATGCATAGTGTAACAGAGTTAAATCAAACCTCATTAGCTTGGACAGTTATAACTTCATGTCCTTGCAACTGCTGATGGGTATACATAGTAATACAATAGAAAAAGAAAATACTATTGAAGTGAACATCCATCTCTACTTTATGAGCTCCATATCCCACCAACGACATCTAGAAAAATACTCCGTCTGACCCGAACATTATAATAAAATAACACCTGGATCAATTCACAAATACCAGCATGAGAACTCAAGTAATATGATGAACATATAATATTTCTACGAGACCACATTGCCAATCACTAAATAGGTTTTGCCTCACAAGAAAAAATTCCATAGATAAATGAATGGAAGCAATTTATAAACAAAAATCAAACTTGAAAGAATGGGTATAAACAAGGTCAAAATCCAAACATAGAGAATGGAAACAAATAATTAAATATCGAGAAGAACTCATGTCACTTCTCGATGCATTTAGAAAACAATTCAAAGATTTGAATCAACAACAAGAAAAAGGAGGTTTTCCAACAATGATTAAGAGCGTGCGCCCCCATACCAAATGTATACCTCTAGACAATGTACTTGATAGGGTCATATACTTTGTGATTGCTCTTAGGAACTCCAAACCGGACCCACCAATCATACCGAATATCCGAATATTTTACATCTCCATGCACATAGCACCGAAACTAAATCTAGAGTAGATGTAAAAATACCTTAAGTAGAGCAACCCCACATAGCTTAGCCCACGCTTGCTCTTTTGTTTTAGACACTTCCAACAAAGGGAATCAACGCTCAAATGAGAACCAAATCGTCTTAAACCAACGATACACAAAGAAGGAAGCTGAATCGATAGTCAATAAATCAACCATTTAGAATAGTCAAATGATCGTATATGAAAATTAAATCTCATGTTCTTATCTCTACTCGTCGATTTCAAGTTTATACTATTTCATGGTTGAAAATGAAGTAGGGCAAGTGGAGGTATTGTCATATCTAGGCGTTGCCTTATCGACATTTTAAACTTTCGAGATAGCGACGAGTTTCCATACCTCAACGTTTAGTGTTAAGAGTATGTCTAAATCTTTTTCATATAAACAATATCATTTACGAAAATTAATTTTTTTAACCTTTTTATAGCCGAATCAAACTTTTAAACTTTTAAAACCCAAACTTATGCTTGGTTTTCACATCACAAATATTTGTAAAATAATTTAACAGCACTCTTGAAAATTTATTTTAAAGAGCAAGTAATATTTCTAAGTGTATTTAAAAGAAGGGTCAAAAAAAAATATTATTTATAACATTGTTTACTATAAACACAAAAAGGTTTACACTTAGCTTTATTTTTGAAAACAGTTCCTTTAAAAAGATTTGTCTCTTTTATAAACACTCTTTTATAAATTTCAAGTATAATTTATTATCTTGGAATATAATAAATCAATTGAAATGTTGTTATAAATTACAAATAATGTTAATCATCTTAAAAGAAAATTGATATAATTCTTTTATAAATTTAAAACCACATTAGTTATCCCAAGAGGCAACTAATCAACATATAACTCCTTTAATAAATCTATTAATTAACTTTAGACACCTTACCAATTAGTTAATTAACTTTAATAACTTTTATTAAACCAGTTAATGAATTTTAAACACCTCTATTAAATCAGTTAATGGACTTTAAAAATCATTTATTTAAAATGATTGATTAATCTTAAACATCATTATTAAAAATGATTAAATAATTCTAAATGTCAGTATTTAAGATGATTAATTAATTGTAAACCTCATTATTAAAAAGGATTAATTAACTTCAAACATCATTATAAAAATGATTAGTTAGATTAATAATCTATTTTATTAATTTAAAACAACATTTACTATCCCAAATGATAATTAATCCAATTTATAACATTTTCATAAATTTAAACAGAATTAATTATCCGAGTATAGTCAATCAAGTTTATAATCGTTTTAAAATTTTAATCAGTACTTATCCATCATTTTCAAAATTACGAAAATATTTGAAAATATAGTTTAAACAGCTTTAAAAGCGCAAAAACAAGACCAAACACTTATTTTGTAAAAATACAAGCTCAAATTTAACAAACAATAAGGATTTAAGTAGATGATATTTCATAAGTGATGGTATAACGATAATTGCTGCAATGAAACTTACACAATCAAATTGTATGTCATAAATATTTTCATACAAACAACATTATAAGTGACATAAGAATATAAGTTAGTTAATTTCTGTGAGGAACCCCTTACGGTCTTTCTACAAATAGTCCCATTAAAATTACACATATGTGCGTCTATTCGAAGTGTTATATAGCGACCTATTCACTACGTACACTCTAACTTTCCATTTCTTTTTCTTCCCAGCAACACAATGATTATTTATGTCATCTACTTTCAAGTAGAATTTGAAATCGAAACAAACAACCAAAAAACAATAAAAACTTTCATCCAAGAATTCATAATAATTTGTAGCAACATATATATCATATAACTTATTTAAATGTGAGCAAACTCACCGAAATTCCAGTTAATGCTTTCGCGTTCCAATTTGGTCTAAAACGAACGACATTCGATTTTGGCCTAAAATTCCACTTGCTCAAAATTCAACGAAACTAGTTCCAGCGTGTAGATAGCATTAATATGAGTCCAGTGCAAAATATCGCGTCCAAATCCGACTTCGTATGGGCATGATATTTAGTTAATAAATTGTTAATTAAATACTTAATCGCTAACTTAATTCACTAACCTACTCTTAAATCATCTTCCCAAATTCGAAAATCACATTCCCTCCTAAATAGCTACTCGTGCGCACAAGCAACCCATACATTCCACCATCTCTCTTCTCTTCTCTCCTTCTTCATAACGAAAACACACCAAACCACTTCCATTGAACTACCCATCCAAAGAGCTCTGCATTCCACCCCCTAAAATCATGTGATTCCATGGAGGACACTGTGACCTTGACGAGCTCTAGTATTGCTCACCCACGATGCAATTTGCTCCAACCAAATGCAGCCCTCCAAAATCTCAATACTTGTGCGCCTAGTCACCTCGAACTCAACGTTGGTCTCACCTTCGCCCATCTCCCCATAAAATGGTTGAAAAATAAAATACGGTTGTATAGTCTATAATGTCGAGCCCCCTTAACTAATGTTGCACCACCCATCACTTACGTGGATTGAATCCTAAGCAAAAAAACCTCCATAAATCAAGTTTCTTGACTTTTAGTTAATTAATTTATTTTATTTTTGAATTTTTTGACTCACGGCATAATTGGGTTTACTGGGTATTAAAGTGAGAAGGGACGAAATGGAAATAGATAGGATGAAGGATAATAGGAAATTAGATGGGTGAAATATGGGCTTGAATTTATAAAAATCAATTTACCTTGCTTAAATCACAAGTAAACCAACATTCTCAAGCAACACCTCAAATCAAAATCAATTCATCATTAATTCAAGTTCAAAAGTTTTGTATTTGATTTGATTTGTATAAAAAGAATTTTGAAGGAAAATATTTGGTGTATTTTGCTGCCTAAAGTCTTGTTCATGTACGGACATCAAACGGTTGAAATAAAAATAGGATCATGTTGCAAAATGTGACAAGATCACAAATAAATAGTAAAATGCAGTTATTACTTCAGTTTGCAAAATTTCACAAATATCATCTTTTTTCATAGAATACGTCTATATTATATCTAATTTAAAAATTATTGAAAAATATTATTAGTTAAGTTAAGAATACTACAATAAAAATCAAGTCGTTTCATTAACAGTTTATTTTCTTATTATATATTTGAACTATTTATTATTGTAAATAAATTTACCACTATTATTTACTAACTAAAAGGAGTTAAATATGGCTATTAAATCTGTTTAATTAATATTTAATTCATAATTCAAATATTTAAGTAATCTACATATTTGAATTCAGGTTATTAGATTTTAATTACCAATTACTTCAACATTTAAAATTAGTTAAATATTTAAAATTAAAATGATAAAATTCCATGATGTTATAAACATTTTATTGAGGACTTGTCGATGGTAACGTAACCGTTGACCAATTTGACGAAGAAGAATCATACTTTTTATTGGGACATAAAGTGTGAGCTTGCATTTTGAGTGCAAAGGAGAGGCTGACAAGTGCACTAATATTGAACATTCCGAGCAGGAATGAGGAGCTGACAGTATACATAGACGTATGTGGTTCTGGATTAGGTGTGCTATTAATGCAGAAGGAAAATGTTATCGCCTACATTAGTCGACAACTGAAGCTGCATGAGAGGAATTATCTGACTCATGATTTGAAGGTAGTGGTGATGATGTTTTCTTTAAAGATTTGAAGGCAGTACTTATTAGGAGAAAGGTTCGGCCTGTTCACGGACCATAAATCCTTGAAGTACTTTCTCCCAGAAAGATCTCAACCTTCACACGCGCCGATGGTTGGAATTCTTGGCCTCATATGACTTTAGCATTCCTATATGCTTAGTAATGGAACTGCTATTGATGCATTGTATAGAAGACATGTTCTTTGGGAGCAATGTTCATGGAGTGGAAGCAAACTATTGGCTATGACCTCAGACCTCATTGCGAGTTTGACCCGGAGATGTTAACAAGATTGAAAATTAGACCTACATTGATTGTTTGATCGGTACTAGTCAGAGGTCAGACGCTAGACTAGTAGAGGTCATGGTGAAAATAGAAGGTGGACTATAGTCTGAAGATATAAAGCAATACGGACCCACCCTAGAAAGCTAGCTCTGTAAGGATGAGGAACGGTTTGTCCCCAATGTTGATGGATTGCAAGATGAGGTGCTACAAGAGTGCCCCCATTCTAGGTTGACTGTATATCCCGATGGTAATAAGATGTACTATGATATTGTGCAGTTAATGGGCTCGGCAGATTCAAAGCGGTGGAGGTACAAAAAGTCAAAGCGGGGATACAACGAGGATATAGTGGGATTTAGCGGATGGCTCTAAAATAGCATGTAAAACCCATACTTAATGTTTTTACAAATATATAAATGGTAATTAAATGAAAATTATCATTCAATTAAATTATAATTAATGCATAAATAGTTTTAAATAAAAACATGTGCAAATATACTTTAAATAAACGTAAAACTGTTATATATAACATAATTGAATTTAGTAGAATATTAGAGTTTTTCATTTTTGAAAATATATTAAAAATTAAATCAAATAAATTAGTTGCGTAATTTTTATAATGTATAAATAAAAAAATTCAATTCCTTTTATTAAAGAAGATATAGCGAAAATAGCGGAAATAACGGGATATAGCGGAAATAGTGGGGCTTAAAGCGGAAAGGCTATATTTTGGGGATACATGGAAAAATCGTAGCGGTAGAAATCCGCTATGAGATATAGCGGGGTAATAGCAGGGCATTAACTTCACATCTGTGATATGAAGCAAACCTATTATTGTGAGGGAATGAAGAAGGATGTCGGGACATTCATCTCAAAGTGTATGAACTGCTAGTTGGTGAAGGCAGAACAAAAGAAGCCAAGTGGATTGTTGCAATTGTTTGACGTTTCCGAATGGCATTGGGAGTAAGTATTGATGGACTTCATAATTGGATTACCAAGGACCAGAGGAGGATACGATACTATTTGGATCATAGTCGATAGGTCGATGAAAACTGCCCGACTCATACCCATAATTCTTATAATAAGAGCATCCAAATTGGTCGAGTTGTATGTGAAATAAATAGTATGGTTTCATGGTGTGCCAAAGATCATTATGAGTGATCAAGACCCATTTTCACTAGTGGATTTTGAAAGAGCATACAGAAAGGCATTGGAGACCAAGCTGCATCTCAGTACAACTTGTCACCCATAAACTGATAGGCAAACCGAGAGAGTAAATCATATATTGGAGAATTTCCTACATGCTTAAATACTTGATTTTTGAGGCTTGTATGGCATTGTATAACACCATATGAAGCATTGTATAGCCGACCATGTAATGCCCCTTCATGTTGGTGGAAATGGGTGAGAAACTAATACATGGACTAGATATGATCAGAGAAACCTTAAAGAAGATTGAGATAATTCAGCAATGAAAGAGAGCCGCTCAGGATAGATGGAAGAGTTATGGTGATAGAATACGTAAAGATTTGGAATATTCTGTCAGTGATATGGTATTCTTGAAGATTTCTTCCTTAAAGATTGTCATTATTTCAATAGTAAGGGAAAGTAGGGGCCTAGGTTCGAAGGTCCTTTTTCGATAGTAGAGAGGATCAAGAACCTAGCCTTACTAGAGAAGATATGGATATGCACAACGTCTTCCATGTCTCTCATTTGTGGTAGTTTGTGCATGATTCAGACATAACGATTGCACTAGATCAAATTGATATTGTCGAGATTGAACCAACAGCTTCAAGACCTCGTATGCAGGTTCATTTTTTGGACACGATAGGAAACAGCATGGGAGGAAGACGTTGGAGTTAGTGAAGGTTCAATGAGGCGAAAGTAAAGGCGATTGCACAAAGGAAAAAGATAAGAGCAAGAGGGCTACATATTTGGAGCTCTTTAAATGGTAAGGCCTATTATTTATCCTATTTAATTTCACTTTTTATATCAAATAGAGTAAGTAGTTTAGAATCCCGTGACCTAGGATAGGCTTACCTACATTATTGGTTGTATGTCTACTTTTTGATATGTATGATGGTTACAAATGATTGTTAGGCATGTGAGGTAACTAAGTTTGAATATTCTTTAACTTATTTGGGGATTTTAGAAGTGAAATTCATAAAGGGGAAAGAGTTTAACAACCCATATTTTATGTATCGGAGGATTGTAAAGTATTTTTATGTTATTCATATGAGGACGTATGACCCTAAAATTTGGGAAAATGACTCTTAGTGACCTTTTCTATATCTATAATTTTCGCCGAATTTCTATGTGGCTATTTTGAACTTGAAATTTTTTTTGGACTATAACTTTCGATAGGTACTGAATTAGGGTCTCAAACTAGTTCCATTTCATGATGATGGTTTTCCATTCCGTAGAGTGGTCATAGTAGAAAAGCAGACTTACCGTTTGAAAGTTAGAGCTATGTTAAGTTGGTTTTTGCTGACCTGCACTAGTGGACGATTATCTAAGACAATATTTATGCCCACTAACCCATCTCAAAAATTAGGCTAAGGGAAGGCTGTTGAGACAGGCCTAAGTCATTTCCATCTTCCCTAAAATAGCTTCAAACCTCCATTAACTCTAATTTCATCAAAAATCATACTTCTTCCTCACTGATCTTAGCCTAAATATAATTAGAGGAGTAATTAGCATAGAGAAACTTGAGATTATCATTTTGGTTGATTTGTGTTCCTCTAATTACTATCCCCATCAGATCTTAGGTGAGAAATTGGTATTTTAGATATTTGGTGAGTGGTCTTGACCTTCATTCTACTACGCATGTTTATATTTTTTTAAATGATATTTTTAACCTGATTTTGAATTAATGTTTCCTTAATTTAATCACACTTTTATACATGTCTATGGCTGAGTACTAATTGATTTTAAATGATTTTTAAATGGTTTTGCAACCTTTTTGTTCATATTCACATGCAAGTGTAAAAGTTTGATTTAGATTAGGATTTCTTAATTAACATGCTCTTATGAATTGCATGTATTGGTAGATGTACATGCATGATATTTCATGTTTATATGCTATTCTTTCATATGGTTTGCTAGTGCTTTTGGGTTGTTAGGAAAGGAGTGGTCAAATTGGCAAGTCGAAGGCAAAGACGGACGAAATTGGATGGAACGTGGAGGATGGGTTCTAAAGCATGGGTGGGGCTCAAGATTCAAGTCGCACCGAAATTGGAGCAAAGTATAGGAGTCTATATCAAAAGGTTTGATTAGTACAGAGAGTTTTTGATTGCTTGAGAAATGTTTTGGTAGTAGAAGATAATTCAGGTCGGGGATAGGGGAGATGAGTGAAGGCCAAATGAAAGAATTTGGCTAAGTATAGGCTTGGTTACGAGAGTTTTGGACTTACTACTGAGAGCTTTAAATGAGGGTACATAGAGCTTTAGTTGATGGTACCGAGAGCTTTTCTAGGGAGTGGCTAGGATCCAATCATCTATAAAATGGATTACTAGGAGAGAGAAAAGAACTTCGCCAAAATTTTGCTAGGTATGCCATTGGGTACGAAAAAGTTTGTCGATACGAAGTGGTTTTTTTCTTGGAGTCGACGTGGAACTTCACTTGAGGGCAATCTTAGGCTCTATAGGTCATGCTAAAGTTATTTGTTTGTTCACATGGCAGTTGATAGCGACGTAGTTGCATGATTATAGCTTCAAATTTCGGTGGTGACAACTCGATAGTGAATAGAGTTAGGTTTCGAGATAGCAACTCAATGTTGAAAGGAGTGGTGAGAATAGTTATCCACGAAGGGCGGGTTCTAGGAAGGATGACCCATGGATAAAATGTTGGATGGTTCCATCGTGGAACAAAGGAATGTGGAATGGTTCCTTGAGGATAATGGAAATTAGATGGAGCAAGGAAAGGGATCGAATATGCGTGCTAAGGGATCGTTGACACTCGGAGTTCTTTCTAATGTACTCAAAAGCAGGGGTATTGTGGGGATGCTAATGGGTACTTTGTTCGGATATCTTGGATCGGTTATTTGGATTTGTATACCGTGGACCAGTGGATTTTGGTCTAATGTCGCTTCGGACTAGAGGCAAGGACATTGAAAACCGAGGTGTGTCCATTAGTCCTTGGCATAGGAAAAGTCGCACGAGCTATCATATATATATAGCATATTGAATGATAGTGAGAATTGTTTAATGGATTCTATGGTTGCTTTGATTACTATATTCCACAGTATATCACTCTAGGGATGTCACTAGAAATAGGTATCGAGGATATGGATATCTAGACACCCGTCATCATACTTAGTTAGCAGTATACCTTTATGATATTTATAGAGTAGCATATGATGTTCCTTATATACTAACTCTTTGGTTGCAGGAACAGGTTTGGTATGGTTTTATACCCGTATTCTTTACTATGTCAACCTGTATAGTATTTTGAGATTTAGCGCTCACATCAGACTGCTGTCGGACCGGAGGTTTTATGTCTTACTTTCTTATTAACTTGGGCACCCTTAAATGAGCAGACTAGATAGCAGGTCTAGGTGTGCCGTAGTAGCTGTGCAGAGGATGAGCTGGATGGACCTATCTTGTATTATATTTGGATTTCTATGCTTATTCCATCGTGCAACACTATGGAGCCTTGACAGCATCTGCTTATTACTATTTCTATAGGACAGTTATGTAACAACCCTAGAATTTTCATATATTTTAATATATGACTTTATTTTATTTTGAAATTATTTTTAAACTTGTTTTATTTCAAACATTTCACATTTTTAAATATAAGTGTTGATTATTATGTGAATTATAATTTCAAACAGGTATAAATTGGATATTTTACTGAAAGATGAATTTCTGTTCAAACTGGTCAAACTTTGACTTTTAAATTTCAAATTTAAATATTTAAAATCCTAAATTTTATCTTTTATTATGAAAATAGATTTAATAACTTGAATACTGCTTTTTGTTTCGTTGAAAACGGACTTAAACTGTGAAAGTTATGCACATTTCAATTTTGAGTATAATTTGTTTTATTTTGCAATTTTGTCTATTTTAGATTATATAAATCATATTTTCTTTTTTATATTTTATTTTGATATGTGTCAATATGTTATTTTATGTATATTTTTGTCTTTTAATATTTTTAAAGTGATAATATAATTTTTCCAAAATTTATTGCATATATTTTCTATTTTTAAAGGCCAGTTTCCATTTTTTGTGCTATTTTCTTCATTTAAATTATATTTAATTAAAATTTATTTTTATGCATGCATTTTATTTTTGTGTCTTTATCTTTATTTATAAATATTTTTCAAGTACACAAATTTTTTCCAAAGTTCATTTCATTTATTTTCAAATTTTCTAGCCTAGTTTACATTTTCTTTGCTATTTTCTTAATTTAATTATATATAATTAATATTTCTTTATTTATTTTGTTTATTTACTAAATTTTCGTGTTTTTGTATGAATTTATACTTATTTTTTTAGTTATTTAAAATTGCAAAAGAAATGGTGGAAATTTGAAGAGTTTTGCGACCTTTGATTTGCTTAAGGCTTTTTGTCTTCTTGTCTTTTCACATTTCAACCATCACCTTTTCATTATTTGCTGCCATAACTCATTCCCTTCAGCCGACCACTTTTCCACTTCATTTTTCATGAATTTTTTCTTCTCAAACTCTAAAAAATTCGGCCATCTCCTTTGTGAAAAGCTTTGGTAAATTTTCAATTCTTTTTCTCTTTTTCTTCTTGTTTCTTATGATTTTGTGCACTTGCCTTCACCTTTGTAGCTCAGCCCTAGCTCCTCCATCACCTTGGCCTCCTCCACCACCACCACATCAGGTTGCCACTACTTCCAGCCCTCTGCCCAAGACTGGCCATGCACCAATAGTTGATCAAACTCCACCAAAACTTGCACAAACTCCACTTGAATTGCCATAGCCAATCACCTATGCTATCACCACCTCTCTCTTCCACCTAGGCCGACCAAACACCACCTCCACAAGCCAAATTCCGACCTGGGACACCTCTGCACACCACTACCTGACCCCACCTGAAATAGCCATGCCCCCTTGGCCTTGGTCGAGCCATAAGATGCTTTGAAATATATGCTTTTGCCTTTGAACATTAGATCTTGCTTCACAAATATTTGCACCAATTTCTCTAGGTTAGGCCGACCCCTATAGGTCCATAACCAGACCCTAGAACATGCCACAGTCGTGTATTTTCCAGCCATGGCTGAGTCTATGCGAGATGGAGGCAAGTGCAATTGGTTTGGATTTGATTTGTGCTTGTATATATAAGTTATTAAAATATATGTGAAGTGTTTATTCATGTCTATTGTATTGTTTTGTTTAAATGTTTCAAGGGGTATAGCCTTGGCTCTCCCACTCTTAGATCATTGTAGTGTTTTCATGCCTTCGTAGTGTCAGCATTGTTGTTTAGGTAGCGATCTCCAGCTTTGAACAGGTGAGTAAATCTCACCAGACTAATATGTACTTATATAGTGATAAACTGACATCACCTGAATCTGTAAATGCATATCATCCTGTTATAACTGCTATATTATATTCATATGAAGTTCACACCTATATTTACACTTGTTATACCATATGTTACTATTATTTCATGCTATTCTGTTATTTTCATCAGTTTATCACACTGCAAGTTACCTGTAGACTAGAATCACTATGGGTTGAAATGATACATACCCGAACGGACTTTAGAATAGGAGAAAATCGTTATGGGCTGAAATGATAGGCCTGAATGATTTTCAATTATTTTCTTTTACTTGGGATTGCGGGTTTGAAATGATCAAACCCGGGTTTCTTTGTAAATTACGGGTTGAAATGATATATTACCCGTATCACTTCATCTAGGCTAGAAAATGAAATACAGACCCGTTGTTAAAATATGTTTTTCTAAAATTTTTAAATTATTTTAGAAATGTAAATATTATAATATTTTGATTTAAATTTGATCAAAAATGATTTTTGTAAAGCATTATTGATTTTCTGAAAATTTATAAGTGAAATAAATAAATGGTAAAGTTTGAAAATCTGAAATGTAAGTTATTTTGGAAATTAGAATTTGGTGATAAATGGAATTTAAATTAAATATGAAAATATGATAAATTTATGATATTTTGAATTAAATTAATTTAAAATGATTTTATAATATATTAATGATTTTTGAATTAAGTTAAAATGTGAAATGAATGAACATTTAGGTTGAAAATTGGAAATATAACTAAAATTGGAAATTTGTGAATTTGGCTTAAAAGTGAATTTTAAGTTAAGTAAATAAAAATGAAATTAAGTTATATCTGAAAATTTTAAACTTAAATGTTAATTTAAATTTAATTTAATGAATTTAAAATTTAATGTTGGAATTTAATAAGTGAGTTATTATTAAATTTTGATTTTTGAATGGAGATTTAACTTTATAAAATCATGAATATAAGGGTATTTGAATGACTGTTTTAAAAGTGAAATTATATGATTTTATAAGCTAAAAATAATTTAAATAAAAATATAATTGTTTGTGAAATTATATTGAATACTTGAAGTTAATTAACTGCATTTCTGAAATGCTATTAATTCTAATGTAAATGATAATAGAGCATTTGTAAATGCTGTAGTTGATAATAATGAACCAAATGGCTAAGTTTAATTAAAGGTTATTATAGCATTTTTGTAAATGCTATAATTTTTGAATTTAACTAAGTTTTATTTGAAACTAATGTAACCCTATTACAGCATTTTTAAATGCTATCTCTTGTTAAATTGAACTGTTTTGAATGTAACTTTCCGTAGCAAGTTCTAAATGCTGCGAAAGTTGAATTTTCATCTGTTTTAATAAATTAAGTGAATAAATGAATTTTGAAAGACTAAAATTTTGGAAATTTAATAATTTAATTATTAAATATAATAACTTCATTTTATGATTTAAAATGAAGTAATTTATTTCGAAATATAAACTATTTTGAAATGTGTTTTGTAATGGTATTTAAATTAAATAAAAATGAATGTGGTTTGGAAGATATGATATTTTGAATGATATTGAATTTTGAAATTATATTTGATTTTGAAGTATAAAATACCATTTTGAAATTTTAACCACGAGATATAATTAATTTATAGTTTAGCTGATTCTTAAAGGATGGGCGATCCCAAACATCCTTTAAGTTATTGTGCATTTCTATTACAGTTCACTTGAGTTGGTTTACATTATATAAGTATATATTGTCCTGACTCGAGTGTTTTGTGTTTTACTTTACGCTCGGGTCAGCCTGAGTATTTACAGCTTAGCTTTGGATTTCTTTTCTGGAGCTAGGAATTGCTGGAGATTCTGCTTGTCTAGTTATCTATCCCTTCAGTTTCAGTTGTTCTATTTCAGCTTTGGTATTGGTAAACTGCTATGTAATTGAGATTTCTATTGTATATGTTTTTCAGACTGATATTATGTATTATGTTTTGAGAGTTTGTTATAGTAGCTTCATGAACTACTATGGTATTTTAATTTCCGCTGCGAGTTATTCTGATATTTATGTGTCTGTAATTCTATGATTGTATTTCATTTGCTCCAAAATTATTTACAATGCGATATTTTGAGCAATTCAAGTCTGGCATGTGTGGATGCGAATGGCTGAAAATATCGGGTTGTTACAGTTGGCATCAGAGCTTTGGTTTCTAGGCAAACCATAGCCTGCGGAGCAAAAAAAAACTCATTTGAGATAGGGTAGAAATACCCTAAAATGAGTGAAATCAATCTCAGAATCATTTCCTTGTGAGAGAACGTATTTTCGAAGTATAAAATGATTTCCAAATAATTTTAAAGGATTTTTAAAGATTATTTTGGTATAAAATTTTCTTGTTTTGAAAGAAAATTTCTGGACTTTATCCCTTTCGTATCCACCTTGTTAGTAAGTTTTGTTGATTAGGATTTCCTTAAAATTTTGAACTTCTATCTTGGTTGGGATTTCTTCGATTAGGATTCCTTTGAATTTTGGAACATTCCTACTTGTTCTGAAATCTATTCCTATCTCCCCAAATTGCATTCTTTTGATTTTTGGAGCTTTCCATAACTCCACTTTGAATAACCTCTAAAGATCGGCAGTCCCGCCAATCTTTGAATGATTTGTAAGGAAGTGAAATTCCTTTACAATTGACATTGATTCACTAGAGATTTCAGTATCCTCGGATGTCGATGCTATCTATCTCCTGCTCTAGCCGGATTCTATCTCTGGTGAACGAAGGTCGATTTGCCTTGGATTTCCGTATTGATTATATTCCTAAAGTCTCCGTTGACCAGTTAAGGTCCCCCGTGATTTATATAGGCTTATCTATCCTCTATTTGGTAATTAAATTATCTCATCTTCATTTGAGTTTATCTTCGAACTAGAATTCTATTTGATTAGAGTTCCTCTAATTTTGAATCTTTGTTTGTTTAAAATCTTTCCTTGAATCGTCCTTTGGAAATTTGTGTTTGGTTGTATTTTGAAATTGTGCATACATTGAAATTATTAAGGATGGCCATATTTTTATTTATAAAAGTGAAATGTTTTTGATAAGGGCTATATAACTTTCAAAAATAAAAATTTGAAATTTCGAAAGAATTTGAAATTTTGAAAATTTTATAAGAACATGATTTATACAAAAATGATTTATAACTGAAGGGTTCTGAATTTGAATTTCGAGCAATCGAATTTCGGTGTTTTGAAATCGCTTTTAAGATTTTGGAAAATATATAATAATAATATGATTTAAAGATTTTTTTTTTTCAAATAAGAAATGTTTCAAATGTATTCGAATGAATTTCAATGATTTCGAAGGAATTTCAAAGAAGTTTTTCAAAGTTAATTGAAGTCCAGAACTCACTTATGTCGCTGGAAAATAATTTCGATGATGAATGCATGCATCATCGACATTGATTTTCGAGTTTCTGAGTGAGGGAGAGGCCACTCTAGTAGCTTTGCTATGCGAGTGATTTCGTGAAACCAATTTTGATTTTAGATTTCGAAGTATGGCTTGATATTCGAAAGATAGATCCGTATATATATATTTGAAAAGATTTAAAGTAAGCCAGTGTTCAGTTCTCGAGTTTCAGATTTTGAAACCTAACTTTTGAAATTGATTTACTGATTTAGTGTTGATTTTCAACTCTTGGATTGAAAATATGACTTCTTCGACTATTTTAAGATTCGAGCACTTCCAAATCAAGGTTAATTTTTCAAAGCTAAATTTTTTGAAAGGTATAAGGTATTTGATAAAGAATATAAGTTTAGTTTGTATGTTTCAAGTATGAAATAATATGATTTTTATAAGTTGAAACTGTTTTGTTATGTAAATAAATAAGACTATTTTGAATTATACTAATATGAAATTTAGTTTTGAAATGTTTTGGATAAAAATTAGTCTTCAAAGGTTTGAGAAAAATTTGGTTTTAAATGTTTTAACTTAGTAACGTCTTTATGAAACTATTTATTTAACAAGTTGGAATAGATACATAAGTTGTACGTATGCTGTTTTATTTGCATAATTAATTTGATCCAAGTTTGAGTACACAAGTTCGAGGTGAATTACACCATTTCATGTTAGGATTTTTCATTTGAGTCTTGATGGCGGACATTTGATATGGATTTTGGGCTTGATTCTAGAATTCTCTATCATAGTATATGGCTGTGCAAGGAGACTGATGGCTTCTAGTCGAAAAACCATATCGAAGTCCGCATTAGGGAAGTCGAATGGACAATACTAGTTCGAAAGCGAACTTGTGTGATCGAGCGAGCGATCGAATGTAATGTTGCGAAATGATGACATATGTACATCTTATATCCTAATATCATTGGTATACTTGACGCTGAAATTGAAAGTTGTCGGGTTGGATATCTTTGTAATTTAATTGGAATTTTTCTTTTATGAAAAACCATAGTTTAAGAAAAAGAAAAATAGTTTTGAAAAATGGTTTTAAATTTGATAGTGGTTTTTCATAAAAACTATTCTATATACAAAACTATTCTTAATTAAAAATCTTTTAGTAAGCAAAGATGTTCAATCCCATATGGCTTTTCATGTAGCGAAATTTATTTTTTTTGAAAATTTTGATCCTTATATAAGATAAACTTTATGTAAGTATAAAATGATTTTGAAAACCATTGATCTTGATAAATCTATAATTGAAGCTTATATAAGTATGAAAGGATATTTGGTTTACCTGTAATTTGAGTTTATTTAAAAATAATGGATTTATGAAATAAATATTTCAACACTAAGTAGTAATGAAGTAAAATTTGAGATATATGAAATTATAAAATTTAGTTTGAAATATGGTATATTTAAGCCTCGAAACATATTTAAGATTGAATAGTTTATTTTGTAAATCAAATCTATATTTGAAATTGGATAATATTTGAAATGGTTTCGTTGGAAAACTAAATTGAATTGAAACTGATGGTTTGAATGGAATTAAAATTTGGAAATTTTAGATTTTGGTTTAATTGAATAAATATGTGAAACGTAAAGAACTAAAGGAATGTTTTATGATTTCAAATGCATGATTTCTAAATGTTATGATTGTCAAAGTGTAATGATTTCAAGTATTTTGGTTTCGAAAGATTCATAACTTTGAAAGTATTATGACTTTTGAAGTGAATATATGTTTGTGAAATGGAAATGAATTTTGTTTGACCTAAATTTTGTAGATTTGGATTATTTTCTAAATCTATTGTTTTAAGAAACTTTGAAACTGAATATATGTAATTTGAAAGAAATGATTTGGTGAAATCATATATGATTTTTAAACTGAAATACTATTGAAATGAATTAAAATTGAGAACCTTTTTTTTTAATACTTTGATTTGGGAGTTATCGAACTTATATAAAATTGATTTGCATAAGTATGCAGTAGATTTGAAAACTATTGATTTGAAAACTGTTGATTTGAAAAGGTACCCAATTTTGAAAAGTGAAATCTTATATAATCGAAATCTATATAAGTGTGATTTGATATACTATTGTTTTGAAAAGTATTTGATTTGAAATGAAATCTTATATAAAATGAACTTTATATAAGTATGATATTTGGAAGTGATTTTGAAAGGTACTATATGATACATATTTTCGAAGTAAAGATATGGAAAGTGCCTTCTGCTTGATATCCGCTTTGTGGCCACACTGTGGATTCATGCTATCGATATTATTCTCTCTCTTTGATTTGGGTTTTCCGGATATGATACTCGAGTGTCCATCGAATTCCATGGCGATCTCCATGGTCTTATGATCGCGACTGCATAGCGCAACTGCCTGGCTGAGCTGGCCTAGGGGTACGGATTGTTTCCTGGGGGATCCAGGCGTAACCATTGTGTATCCTGCACTCTATGTAGGTCGCATTAGTAGCGCAAATGCCTGGCTGAGCTGGCCTGGGGGTACGGATTGTTTCCTGGGGGATCCAGGCGTAACCATTGTGTATCCTGCATTCTACTCGTCATCATGGCGTAACTCGCAGGGCTGAGAAAGCTTATGGATACGGATTGTTTCCTGGGGGATCCAGGCGTAACCATTGTGTATCTGCGATCCATGGTTAGACAACTGTTTCGGTTTGGTTGATTTGTTTGGATTGTACTTTCCATATCTGTTTTTAAAAGTGTTTTCATTATTTTCACTGGGTGTTGAAACAAGTCTACTAAGTACTTGGACAATTCTAGCTTTGCGCCTGATCAACGCATAGTCAGAGTCTGCAGGAACGAAAGTAAACTTGTTAAGACATCGAGTTATAAAAATATTTTGATAAAAGCATCTTGATAAAGTACTGTATAAAGAATATTTTGATCAGTTATTTTCCCTTCTAAAAATTTAAAATGTTTTAAATATTGTTTACCTTGAACCATCAGATTTGAATCAAATGACTATTCATCATATTATAAAATGTTTAAAATGTTATGAAATTTTAATTGAAATGTATAATGGTTTAAATAATGGTTCACCCTTGTCTTCCAACATGCTTCCCTTCCTAGCTACCTTTTCCCTACCTTCTTTCGAGGATGTAACGACCCCGGATTTTTATGAATTTAAATTGATAATTTAAATTAATTTTTGAACTAAATTTGTAAAATTAATTATAAATGGCAGCGAGTTTCCCCGATTCAAATAGGAAAAAAATATGTAAAGTCATATGGATTTGAAAATTTGTATATATGTGAATATATATGTATATATTGGATTTTAAATAAATTCTTAAATAAATGATTTTGTAAAATAAATAATATACTTTGGACACAAGTATAAAAATAAATAAATAAATTGATTTAAAAATTTATAAATGATGATAATTTGAGTTATATAAAATATATGTGTACAAAGAGAAATGTAAAACAATAATTATTAAAGTAAAATTCATGATAAATATTTAAACTAAAAATAGAAGTAAAATAAATATTTGAGTTATAAATAGAGATAAATAAAAGTTAAGTATGGAACCAAATAAATATATAAAACATCTTTGTACAAAACAAAGTTATAGAATTTCAATTATATTTTAAAAGTAAGAAATACATTCACATATAAACATAAACAAAACAAAGTAAATACAAACAAATATAAAAGTAAGTATGCAGGCTAAACAAAGTAATGAAAAAAATATCTATGAACATAAAAAAATAAAATAAGTAAAAACATAAAGGACTTAAGCATTGAATGCTTACATCTCAACAAAAATAAACAAGTACAAATCAAACAGCATAGGCTGTAAACATACAAGGATGGGAAGAACATGAGCATTAAATGCTTTCAAACCTAGCCCATAAGCAAGTCATTCGAAATAGTGGAAAAAAAAGTCTTGCTTCAGTACAAAGAAACTATACACGATAGTAATACTAAGTACTCTACTTGAACCTGCACGTCTCCTTTATATATGGGTATTTGTTCCAATTTGTTCAAAGGCAAAACCAAACATTCCAGAAAATAAAAAAAATAAAATCTGCAACCTGATCAAGCATAGAAGTTCAAACTTAAAACTGAAGTATGTAAGGATCATGTTCAAGCAGAAGATCAATTGACTTCAAATAAATCGAGTTTCAGATCTCTGTTCTTCTCTGCCATTTCTCAAAGTGAGTAACATCACCTTATTTAAACTTAAGTCTCTGAATTTGTTGCTTACGAATATCTGGAACGTATATAGATATATATGAATGGATGGATCTGTGTAAGCCTGTAATATTGTGATGCTCTTGTTCCTGTTTCTTTCTAATACCTAGATTTGCAAATAAATTTCTATCTCTTACTCTAGTAACTATTTGGATTTAAAATACAAACAAAGATTGTTTGTTTGTTTATGAATTAAGCTTAAAAAAAATTCATTTCAGTTGAAAATAGCTTGCAAAAACCTCTGGAAATTTTATTGTACAGAGAGAATTCAAATACATGTAAAAATTCGAATGTCACAAATTGTCAATTACTAGAAAATAGGATTTTTAAAATAGAAATGATGATTTTTAACAGAGTATACTGAGAACAGTTTACTGATGAACAAAAACCATATTTTTACAAATTTCTGCTATTTTAATGAATTTTAGATGTTGAAATTGATGGTGAGGCTAGCTTAATGGTCCATGAGCACGGGAAAAATAATAGGAAAATTTTCGAATGCAAGATTTTTTGGGTTGAGTTGAAAATAGGTTTTAGGGTCCTTATTTTCTGGGGTCGGCATATATGTTGATTTTGTCGCCGTGGTTTGATCGATCTTCACGAGCTCCTAGAGGATGGAAGAGGGGGATATCGCCGTTGTATGGTCGGAGCCGCGTCGTCGCTGATGGTCGAGGTTGTGGGGTCGTGGCGTTTTTTTTCCTCTGTCGTGTGCGAGTTACATTTCATATGAACGAGCATATTTTGATTTGGTGTTTATTTCGTCGAACTGGGTTTCGATTTAGAGAGTGGGGTCGTGAGGTGGTTTGCTGGGGGCAACGAGAGTCGCCGGAGTGGTGGCGAACCACCGTGCACGTGCACGGTGGTGTACGTTGTAGCAGTGTGGAGTTTGGGGTCGTCTCAAGTGATACTGGAGTTGAATGGGAAGATGCTTCAGGTTCCTGGTGCGTGCGTGAGTTTGTGTGATTATTGAACTGCAGTTTTATAACTTAAACTAAATAAAAAAAACAACAGAAGAGAAAGAATTAAGAGAAGCAGGAGAACACGAGTAGAAGAAAGAATGAGCAGGGGAAAGACGCGACTTTGACTCGCGTAACTCGAGTATTTTACTCGGGGTTTCCAGTGTTGGCTTGAAGCCAAATATAATATTGACTCGAGAGTTAAAATTCAAGTTTTAAAATAAAGTTTAAAATCAAAGTTTAATCAAAATTAAAAGTGGATTCAAGTTTTCTTTGAATTCAAATCTGTAATTTTAAATCATTATAAAATTTGAATCGTTTTAAAACAAGTTGAAATTAAAATAGTTTTTTTTTTAAAAGTAAACTTGTTTTTCAAACAAACATTTAAACTTGAATTTTGATAAAGTTCTTTTATAAAAGAATTGCGAATGAAAATATATGTTTTTTTTTACCTTGAATTTGCAAGATAAAACGTAATGTATTTTAAAGCTTAAATTTCAAATAAATTTTTTTAAGTAGTTTAGCTAGAACTTTTCTTATATAGGTTTATAAGTGGATATTTAAATTTGATAGATGTTTAAATATATAATCATTTTAAATCTAAAATTTAAAAGTGTAATGTTTAAAATACACATAAATGATAATGAAATAATAAATAAAGAAATTTATTATCTTAGAGTAATTAAGGAAATAAAATGATTTAATAAGGTAATTAAGGAATGATTTTTTTTTTACAAATAAATAATTAGATTTATTTATAATCAGAAATGATTAATGATGATTTAATCTAAGGTAAATTCTTAATGAAAGTAATTAAAGATTTTATTTCTTTAAAATAATTAATTAAGGGGTTAATTAATTTTATAATTGGTTTAAAGGTTAATTTAATAATTTGTTAATTAAGAATAATTAATTAAAGTGTTTGATTAACTAATTATATCAAGTGAATTGTAATTAATAAATCAGAATTGAATAATAAATTCATAAGTAATTAATTTAATCGGGAATAAATTGAATTACTTAGGATTAAACAAATAATTAATCCTACTGGTAAATGACTATTGGATGTTTGACCTTACTTATGAATGATTGTATTATACGAAATGCCTTGAATTGATTGTCCTATCTGATCTGTGATATTTTGTTCTGTGGATTGAGCTGTGTATTTTATTCATTTATTTACATTCGTATATTATCTGTAAATCTGTGAATAGACAATAAGCGTTATAGCTTATATCGCTTATCAACTATATTTCTGTGTTTGATCTGTGATGATTGAATAATGTTGCACTATTGTGTTAAACCCCTAGACCACACTTATACACACACAAAGATGGATTTCACGAGGAAATCAATTAAGTCACAGATTTTGAAATGATTTTTTATAAATTGAATATTTAAATTCAAATGTTTTGGAAATGGATTGGGTTTGAAGTGAAAAGCTTTTGAAATGGAATTTCAAAGGTGGAAATTTATTTTTAAATTACTTGATTAAGTTTTAAAATTTAAATACTTTGATTTAAATTTGAAGTCAATATTGAAATTGAATTCTGTAATTTGAAACTAGGGATTTATGATATTATACTAGTCATTATGAGTTAAATCATTTTTAAAGTATTATTTTTGGGAATTTGAATTTAACCCAAGGATTTCAACTCGTATAAATGAATCAGATTTCCAAAATGAAAACTGTTGTTTTCAAATGATAAACACTTTTAGAAAAGAACTGAGATTCCAGTTAATTAGGGGAATTTCAAGATTGAATAGAGAAATGATTTTCCTAAGTTATGAATGAATTCTTTTTGAAAGCTATGAATTAAATCTGTTTATTTTTAACAGATTTAAATTGATGATTTGTTTAAATCAAATTGAAATGAAATTGTTTTGAAGGCTATAAGTTAAATCTTTGATTTAAAGATTTAACGAGTAAATCAAATTGAAATGAAAATTGATTTGGAAAATCTGTGAATGAATCTTTTATTTAAAAGATTAAAATGTGAAAATTGTTTAAAACCGTTAAAGGTTGTGAAAATGAATCTTTTTGTTTAAAGATTGAAAATGGTAATTTGTTAAGCCATTTGAAGAAAGGTTTTGGGTAATAAGTTGTGACTTAATTGAAATCCCATTATCCATTTGTTTTTGAAATATCGTGCTCACTATTCGGTTTAGCCGGGAAAGGACCTTTGTGTCGTATAACCCATTCCGAATATGTGATACGTCGTTATGGATAGCATTCGAAGACCGGTGATGAAGCCCGGGTATTTGCGAAAGCGATAGGATGACCTATCGATTGTTTCTGCACCGAGTCGCGCCAGTATAGAGACTCCCTAAGTGATGGGAAATCCAATCGGGATTGTGAATATCCGGATTGCAAGGACTTCTTTGTAAGTGCCTTCGGTTCTGTTCGAGCCCGGAACAGACTTGTATGGATTGTATGTCTGACATTACGAATTGAGATATAAAGCCGATTTCTTTCAAATATATTTCTGTTGGTGGCGGAGAATTTATTCTTTTAGCTTAACACCCTTCTCTGAGACGTACGAGCTCAGAGGTTATGTAGTTGAAGGTTATTAGCGATATATTCCCAATTTGGTAATGTGATATACTGAGTGTTGCTGTGAAATGATCATTGTGTTGATTATTTATGATAGGATCATTTGTTTGATCGTTTATCTTTGTGATCATTTCTATGATCATTTGTTGACCCAAAGCACAGCTTTCGTATAAAGCATGTTTTTGTGGACGTGACCTCGTCGAGCCTCACACCCCAGAATGGTCAAAACAGGAAAGATGCGGCAAGGTTATGAGGGGTAGCGCCCTTTAGGGTATGTGCATTTCCTTTTGGAAAAGGGTGGTATCATGGTATGGAGCCCAGATACATACTCATGTTGAAAACACTTTATGATTGTGTGAATTAATTACGAGCGCTCGGTTAAAGGTCCCAAAGGACCGGGGGATGGCATACTCGTGTCAGTTGTTACCCAGTTAGGGGTAACCCCGCCATGTGTTGGCAGAGATCCGGTTTGGTTCTCGGGGACGTCCTTCCAGAGGCGTTCTCATGTGGCAATGGGAAGTTCCTTGGCCTGACCATTTGTTGGAAATCCAATTCCCAATACGAAACCCTGTACGGTTTTAGTTGTAGAACCTGCCATTTACTTATGGTGGTCACCACTGTTTAGATGGTAGCTATTGTAGGCATACGATAATGGTCGTATGTTGGCTAAGATTTATATTCTACTTTCGAAATGAATTTTTCCTACACTATGCACTAGTAATAATATCAAATGTTTCTTTTAATGCGTATCAAGCATCTTTGACTATCATAAGGAGAAATCTCCTTCGATTCTGCGTTTGCATTGTGTGTGTGTGTGGGAGGCCTTATGGTAGTCTCATTTTTAAAAAGCATTGTGAATTGACTTTGAAAATCTTTTGTTGAATGTTTTAAAAGATAAACTGTTTTTGTTGCTCACACCAGTCCCACGACTGATCCGGAGTTTATTGTTTCTTTCCTAAACTCTGGGTGCTCATTATTTTCTACACGAGCAGTCTAGAGTTGGGTTTTTCAGATAGTTAGATATAGTGGATTATCTGGAGTTAGTTCAGTCTTTGGACCACACCAGTCTTGCTGAGCTTGGTGCATCGTTATTGGGAGTTTGAGCTATTGCTGGATTGGTTCTTGGAAATGGAGTTGTAGTTTTGGAGTTCTTCCTTGAAGACTATCTTAGAGTTATTTTGTTCCGTTGCTAGATGTTGTCATCTATTTTCTTTTCCGCTTCTATTTTATTGTATCATATCTCTGATGTATATTGATATCTATTGGATCATCTGTTGTATCAGATATTGTATCAAAGCTGTATATCAATGAATTATTCTTTTATTCCGCTGTGTTATTTACTTAATATTGTTATAAGCTCCGGCGAATCGGATTTGAACGGTCGAATCTATGGCATTCGAATACGATTTGAAGTATGGATGTCGATTTTCGAGCGGGTAAAATCCGTCTCGTTACAGAGGATGTCTTCCAACCTATTGTTTTTTCTTGTTGTTTCTCCGCTTCCTTCCTTTTCGAGGACGAAAAGATTTGAGTGGGGGAGAGTGTAACAACCCTAGAATTTTCATATATTTTAATATCTGACTTTATTTTATTTTGAAATTATTTTTAAACTTGTTTTATTTCAAACATTTCACATTTTTAAATATAAGTGTTGATTATTATGTGAATTATAATTTCAAACAGGTATAAATTGGATATTTTACTGAAAGATGAATTTCTGTTCAAACTGGTCAAACTTTGACTTTTAAATTTCAAATTTAAATATTTAAACTCCTAAATTTTATCTTTTATTATGGAAATAGATTTAACAACTTGAATACTGCTTTTTGTTTCGTTGAAAACGGACTTAAACTGTGAAAGTTATGCACATTTCAATTTTGAGTATAATTTGTTTTATTTTGCAATTTTGTCTATTTTAGATTATATAAATCATATTTTCTTTGTTATATTTTATTTTAATATGTGTCAATATTTTATTTTATGTATATTTTTGTCTTTTAATATTTTTAAAGTGATAATATAATTTTTCCAAAATTTATTGCATATATTTTCTATTTTTAAAGGCTGGTTTCCATTTTTTTGCTATTTTCTTCATTTAAATTATATTTAATTAAAATTTATTTATTTATTTTTATGCATGCATTTTATTTTTGTGTCTTTATCTTTATTTATAAATATTTTTCAAGTACACAAATTTTTTCCAAAGTTCATTTCATTTATTTTCAAATTTTCTAGCCTAGTTTACATTTTCTTTGCTATTTTCTAAATTTAATTATATATAATTAATATTTCTTTATTTATTTTGTTTATTTACTAAATTTTCGTGTTTTTATCTGAATTTATACTTATTTTTCAGTTATTTAAAATTGCAAAAGAAATGGTGGAAATTTGAAGAGTTTTGCGACCTTTGATTTGCTTAAGGCTTTTTGTCTTCTTGTCTTTTCACATTTCAACCATCACCTTTTCGTTATTTGCTGCCATAACTCATTCCCTTCAGCCGACCACTTCTCCACTTCATTTTTCACGAATTTTTTCTTCTCAAACTCTAAAAAATTCGGCCATCTCCTTTGTGAAAAGCTTTGGTAAATTTTCAATTCTTTTTCTCTTTTTCTTCTTGTTTCTTATGATTTTGTGCACTTGCCTTCACCTTTGTAGCTCAGCCCTAGCTCCTCCATCACCTTGGCCTCCTCCACCACCACCACATCAGGTTGCCACCACTTCCAGCCCTCTGCCCAAGACTGGCCATGCACCAATAGTTGATCAAACTCTACCAAAACTTGCACAAACTCCACTTGAATTGCCATAGCCAATCACCTATGCTATCACCACCTCTCTCTTCCACCTAGGCCGACCAAACACCACCTCCACAAGCCAAATTCCGACCTGGAACACCTCTTCACACCACTACTTGACCCCACCTGAAATAGCCATGCCCCCTTGGCCTTGGTCGAGCCATAAGATGCTTTGAAATATATGCTTTTGCCTTTGAACATTAGATCTTGCTTCACAAATATTTGCACCAATTTCTCTAGGTTAGGCCGACCCCTATAGGTCCATAACCAGACCCTAGAACATGCCACAGTCGTGTATTTTCCAGCCATGGCTGAGTCTATGCGAGATGGAGGCAAGTGCAATTGGTTTGGATTTGATTTGTGCTTGTATATATAAGTTATTTAAATATATGTGAAGTGTTTATTCATGTATATTGTATTGTTTTGTTTAAATGTTTCAAGGGGTATAGCCTTGGCTCTCCCACTCTCAGATCATTGTAGTGTTTTCGTGCCTTCGTAGTGTCAGTATTGTTGTTTTGGTAGCGATCTCCAGCTTTGAACAGGTGAGTAAATCTCACCAGACTAATATGTACTTATATAGTGATAAACTGACATCACCTGAATCTGTAAATGCATATCATCCTGTTATAACTGCTATATTATATTCATATGAAGTTCACACCTATATTTACACTTGTTATACCATATGTTACTGTTATTTCATGCTATTCTGTTATTTTCATCAGTTTATCACACTGCAAGTTCCCTGTAGACTAGAATCACTATGGGTTGAAATGATACATACCCGAACGGACTTTAGAATAGGAGAAAATCGTTATGGGCTGAAATGATAGGCCTGAATGATTTTCAATTATTTTCATTTACTTGGGATTGCGAGTTTGAAATGATCAAACCCGGGTTTCTTTGTAAATTACGGGTTGAATGATATATTACCCGTATCACTTCATCTAGGCTAGAAAATGAAATACAGACCCGTTGTTCAAATATGTTTTTCTAAAATTTTTAAATTATTTTAGAAATGTAAATATTATAATATTTTGATTTAAATTTGATTAAAAATGATTTTTGTAAAGCATTATTGATTTTCTGAAAATTTATAAGTGAAATAAATAAATGGTAAAGTTCGAAAATCTGAAATGTAAGTTATTTTGGAAATTAGAATTTGGTGATAAATGGAATTTAAATTAAATATGAAAATATGATAAATTTATGATATTTTGAATTAAATTAATTTAAAATGATTTTATAATATACTAATGATTTTTGAATAAAGTTAAAATGTGAAATGAATGAACATTTAGGTTGAAAATTGGAAATATAACTAAAATTGGAAATTTGTGAATTTGGCTTAAAAGTGAATTTTAAGTTAAGTAAATAAAAATGAAATTAAGTTATATCTGAAAATTTTAAACTTAAATGTTAATTTAAATTTAATTTAATGAATTTAAAATTTAATGTTGGAATTTAATAAGTGAGTTATTATTAAATTTTGATTTTTGAATGGAGATTTAACTTTATAAAATCATGAATATAAGGGTATTTGAATGACTGTTTCAAAAGTGAAATTATATGATTTTATAAGCTAAAAATGATTTAAATAAAAATATAATTGTTTGTGAAATTATATTGAATACTTGAAGTTAATTAACTGCATTTCTGAAATGCTATTAATTCTAATGTAAATGATAATACAGCATTTGTAAATGCTGTAGTTGATAATAATGAACCAAATGGCTAAGTTTAATTAAAGGTTATTATAGCATTTTTGTAAATGCTATAATTTTTGAATTTAACTTAGTTTTATTTGAAACTAATGTAACCCTATTACAGCATTTTTAAATGCTATCTCTTGTTAAATTGAACTGTTTTGAATGTAAATTTCCGTAGCAAGTTCTAAATGCTGCGAAAGTTGAATTTTCATCTGTTTTAATAAATTAAGTGAATAAATGAATTTTGAAAGACTAAAATTTTGGAAATTTAATAATTTAATTATTAAATATAATAACTTCATTTTATGATTTAAAATGAAGTAATTTATTTCGAAATATAAACTATTTTGAAATGTGCTTTGTAATGGTATTTAAATTAAATAAAAATGAATGTGGTTTGGAAGGTATGATATTTTGAATGATATTGAATTTTGAAATTATATTTGATTTTGAAGTATAAAATACCATTTTGAAATTTTAACCATGGGATATAATTAATTTATAGTTTAACTGATTCTTAAAGGATGGGCGATCCCAAGCATCGTTTAAGTTATTATGCATTTCTACTACAGTTCACTTGAGTTGGTTTACATTATATAAGTATATATTGTCCTGACTCGAGTGTTTTGTGTTTTACTTTACGCTCGGGTCAGCCTGAGTATTTACAGCTTAGCTTTGGATTTCTTTTCTGGAGCTAGGAATTGCTGGAGATTCTGCTTGTCTAGTTATCTATCCCTTCAGTTTCAGTTGTTCTATTTCAGTTTTGGTATTGGTAAACTGCTATGTAATTGAGATTTCTATTGTATATGTTTTTCAGACTGATATTATGTATTATGTTTTGAGAGTTTTTTATAGTAGCTTCATGAACTACTATGGTATTTTAATTTCCGCTGCGAGTTATTCTGATATTTATGTATCTGTAATTCTATGATTGTATTTCATTTGCTCCAAAATTATTTACAATGCGATATTTTGAGCAATTCAAGTCTGGCATGTGTGGATGCGAATGGCTGAAAATATCGGGTTGTTACAAGTTATTTGAGTTTATTTCGGTTTTGTATGAACTCAATAATTTGTTGTATAACATTATGGATCTATACTCTGATATTTGGTTCACTTAGTTATTACTGCCTCTCCTGTTTTATATTTATATTGTATATTTTATTTTATTTTATGCACTATAAGATATACGATAGGTTCTGTGAGTTGTTTTCTTTTCTTTGAACACTTGATTATTGTCCAACATCGGCCAAGTACATCAGTGGCACACAATAGTGTCAATGTTTAGGGCGGTCATCACAGATATGCTCTCTATTATCTATTTTTTATCTATAGTATTGATTTTTTATTTATCACTGTTTTGCATGTTTATTGCCTTTGTATGTTTAACTTAGATTGAGATTTTATTATCACGAATTTGTATATGACTATGTCGTCTAATTCATTTTTATTGTCGTTCGAAAAAACAATCTTATTAATAAGTCAAACTTCATAGTATAAGATCGAGATTTGTATGTTTCTATCTAAATAAATATGTTAATGAAACTTTAAAACAATTTCTTTAGTTAATCAAGGTTTATAACATAAGACTAAGATTTAGATGTCTTACTTTTATATTATGTTGGAACAAATTTTGGTTGTTGAAAAAAAGGAAACTTTAAACTAGTGTTTTTTTCTTCTTATTTTAACAATTGGAACTAGACTAGAATAAGATCTTTGTTTAAATGATATGTAATCTAATTTACGAGTTATTTGAATATAGTATTAGTTTTGTTTTATTTCAAAACATTGATTTGGTTATGTGCATGTGCGTGTATATGTATGTAACATACATACATATATGTCTCTATGTGTTCTTGACTCAAGGTTTCCAAAGAAGTATTTTATATAAAATGTAAGTACAATGGTTTGAAGTATCGTTTAATTAAAATTAATTAAATATTGTGTATATTGATTTATTACATATTATAAAGTCTATTACAATACCAACAACTACATGTGTATATATATATATACACATATACATATTCAATCATTCTTAATTGATGTAACGACCCAATGATTTTCGACCCTGAGAATCGACACTAATACATTCACTGTATAGAGTGCCAAGCAATCGAGTGGCGAAAATACCAGGATGTTAGGATTTTGAAGAAGAGGAGATAGAAGAAGAAACAGAAAACAGTAGTATGGAATCTCACAATCGCAGCAGAACAAAATATAATATAAAATAACAACATTTATACAAACTGTCAATATACGTACAAGAGATCAGAGTGCAATTATTACCAAATAAATCTGGATGGTTATAATAAGTTGTCCCTAAATACTGTCTATACAACCCACAATACACAGCAGAATATAGTCAATATGTCTTTGTCATCCCGCTCGTCTTCGGGCTCCAAAGCGTCATAACCTAAAATTATGTAACACTCCATCGGACCCGAGCATTACAATAAAGTAACATCCGAGTCAGGCTAGAAACCAGCGTGAGTAAACACACTTAAGTTGAAACACTCAAGTTATAAAAATCTTTGAAAAACCCAAGGTAACATATACAAACTACGAGTTATCACTCCATTTTAACCCAAACCATGTTACAGATATCCATCGATATTATAGTAGTGTCCACACACCATTGCTTATTTAAAATAGTAGAATTATTAAATCAATCCAATTCAAGTGCATTTAACTTTATGATGAACCCGTAAAGATTCAAATCGAAGTGGCTTTGGATAACACTTGTATTCGGTTCTGGTCTCTTCGAATCAAATTAATAAATTTAAAGGGTGAATTTTTTAAAATAAAATAGTTTATTACTTTGGTTGATAATATTCTTATGTGGGAATTTTTTACAGATGTATATTTCAATAACATAACATCATTTTAATCTAGCAATTTTAACTTATTTGACTAGCTAATTTTAATGATCAATAACCAATATCAACAATTCACTTATTAGGATTTAATCTTCCTTGACTAACCATATCCACCTATATTTAAATCCAAATTAATCCAAAAATTTATAAAAGAAATTTATTTTAATTACTTAAAGTCCACTCAGTTAATTTATAAATTATTTGCACTTCTAATTTAATTAATAATATAATTGATTATCCATTAAATTTGCAAAATATCATTACCTTTAAATTGCGGTTTTAAAATGACAACAGCTTTTTAGTTAAAGAAGGAAAATATAAATTATCCTATATATGTAAATATGCAAGTTTATTCTTTCTCTCCTTTTTTTTTTTCCTTTTTTTCCCTTTCTTACCCTTTTCTTTTACTCTTATTTTTACTTTTCCTTTCTTTCATTTTCCTTTTCTTATTTCTTTTCCTTATTTTCATTTTCTCCCTCACTTTTTTTCCTATTCTTCTATTTTTCCTTATCGCTTTTTTTTCCTTTTCTTTCCTTTACTTTTTCCTTTTCTTTTACCTTTCATTTTCTTTTACTTTTTCCTTATTTTCTTTTATTCTTTTTCCTATCCTAACCCAAACTGGCCAATCCTTTCTCCTCCTTTCTTTTCTTGCCCTTGCACGATGCTCATTGTGCATGTGCACATGAGGATGAGGCCTCTTCGACCACCGCCGACTTCTCCTCCAAGTCGCCCCTGACCCCTTCGACTTCTCTGGCCACCCAATACTTCGCGACACTGCCAAAAACAAAAACGAGCAAATCACCACCACCAGGAAAAACACCCGATTGCCATTTCTACCTCGTACCATCATCTCCAACCACCGGAGGCAACCACTCTTCGCCATAGTTCAACGCCGTCTTAATCTCGGCGAAAACCCTATTTGTCCTTCGACCGGACACCACGACGATCAGAAAATACCCTGCCATTTTTCTCGAGATCCCATACCATCCAGCTTCCTCTGACCAAAACCCCGACCTACAGTCGCGACCCAATTTTCGTAATTTGGTCAAAGACCAGATTTCATTCATTACCTTCCACCTCGTCGAATACGACATGAAAAATCGTGAAAATACTACTAAAATTCTTTATTTCCAATGCTGGTCCCATTCATATAAGTGAAAATACAAATTATGATGTTCGAATTTCTTGAAATATTGGGTTACCTATTGTCCTATGTATTTTTATTTTTCTACACTTTATACCATTTAATAAAACAAAATTTTATACAAGATTGAATTAAAAAGTAAATAGCTTACTTGTTAACATCATATCCTGTAACAGTTTAAAAGAAGAGATATGGATTTTTAAAAAGCTAATCATGATAGAAATCAAACTAAATAGAGCAGATAAGATGTTGTACATGCTTGATATATACATCCATATACATATACATACATATATATATATATATACATATACATATATACATATATACATATATATACACACATCCACATCTAAGCATGCAAAATTATCAAATACTTTTATTTCTTTCATTCATACTCATAGATTAGTAGAAAGAAGATCTTAGTTTAAAGATTTTACTCACCGTCTATTTCTTTTGAACAGAAAAATGTTTTCGAGAAGTAAGCTGCTGGCTTTGGTGTTGATCCTCCCTGACTTGAGTTGTTTGTGATTTCTTTTAAGTTTGAAGTGGCAGTATTGTTTTCTGTTTACTTGGTTTGGTTCGAATAAAAATATGAAGCAAAGTAGAGGTATATATAAGAGAAAAGGTAGGCTGCATTCTTTTGTATACAGTAAGCTTCTTTTTACTTTTATATTTTTATTCACCTTTTGCATTTCTTTGATCTGAGGTTTGGTGAACTGATTTAATTATTTCAAAGGATTTTGTAATTTAAAATTTTGATTTGATACAATATATGCTCAAGGGAATGTGCATTTAATGCCATATCCCCTTGCATGTTTACATGTACATCTTCATTCTTATATACATACATACTACATACATATGTATACAACATATTTTTACTTTTCCTATTTACCATCATATACATACAGTTATACTTATACATATTTTAATATACATTGTCTATTTATATTTTGTCATTGTATGTGTGTGTGTATTCACATTTATACAAACTTCAATGTATACTATTTCATATTGCATACGTTCAAATACTTGTATATTCATATACTTATATATATATATATATATAATATCGAGCATCAAAAAGTTTTGTACATATTTGTATATATAAATTCCTAGATATTATATCGTAATTTCAAATGGTGGAGTTTTATACATAAATTATAATATTTATCATGCCTAGAAATTTTATAATTTAAAATTAAATAATATTTTTAATCAATTTATTTATATATCTAGATATCTTAAATATCAGAAATTTATTTGATTTACTTCAAATCAGTATTACAAAAATTTAAAACAATTAATTACCTCATTAACAAGCGCCAAAAATCTGGGTTGTTACATTCCTCCCCCTTAGAACCTTTTGTCCTCGAAAAGGAATAAAGCGAGAATTTCAAATTTTAATCTTCATAATTAGTTAAATCATTCCTTAAACATTTTAAATTTTTACTCTTTTTATTATATAAAATTTAAACACTTTAAAAACTACATAATATTACCAAACTAGCTTTAGATAAAAATACTTTTCATAACTCGATGCCCAAACAAGTCCATCCTTGTTCTCAAAGAAATTCAGTCATACGTTGATCAGGCGTAGTATTGAAAATCTATATGTACTTAGTAGACCCGTTTCAAAACCTAGTGAAAATACCCTGAAAATCTTTTACAAGAATGCTATGGAAATCTTCACCACCTCTATGGGTCGTAGTTAGAACGATGATTGCGTCGTCATCCCAGCGAAATTTACAAGAAAATTTCAGGCATTCACACTTCTTGATTTTGCTATGGAACTCCCACAGATCGCAGCTACACCCCAGGGTTGCTTAGCCATCGCAGCAAAAACCATGTAATTATACGCATCAGCGCCCTCGAATTGCTCTGCCAAATAAAACTTCACCACATAGATCAGAGACTACAATAGTCGAGTCCCAATGTAGCCTGTAGGCACTCACTACCATACGACTTTTGCTATGGACCACACAGATCACAATTTACCGATGTTATGTCGCTCTCTCAGCGAAATCAAACGTAGATTTTAGGTAATCATTGCGCCTCTACTTGCACTATGGAAACGCCGTAGATCGCAGTTGCACCAAGTTATGCTACCGCTACAACATAACCCCAAAGAATATGTAGGCATCAGCACATCTCGAATTATGCTACCCAAACACAATCCTTGGGAACTACATTTTTGTCCGAACGTCCTTTGGGGTCCAAATTTAGAACCACCTTAGAGCTCAAGGCAGAATCACCTAGTGGATCTCCTTGTGAGGGCTAGGAATTTTGGGCAATATCAATTTAATAATCTTTCTTAATAATTAAATTGATTTGATAATTTTCTTTTATAATTATTTTAATTGGAAAATTGATTATTTTAAAAGCGAATAAATATTCAATTTGGCAGAATTTATATTTCCAAAAGCTAATAATATTTAATTAGTAAAAGTTTAATCTTTTCAAAACTAATAAAAACATATTCTATTTAATGTATATATATTGGTATATATATTGTAAATAGTAATATTTGATTTTAATAAAAGAGTATGTTTTCAAATTGTAATATATATGTCTGTATATATTATGATTTGAAGTTATGTTTCAAAATTCAATACAACAATTTTCAAAACTAAAATTAAAATATTTTCTATTCATAATGTATATATTTGTATATAATATAAATAGAAAAGCTTTGGTTTGAAAATAATATAAGAGAACATGTTTTTAAATTTTAATATATTTTGTGATTTGGAAATTATGTTAAATTCAACAGAACACCTTTTTTTTGAAAAAGGGGTTATTTAAAAGTTTATTATAATTTTCAAAATACTTAAAGTAAATGTTTATTTATTTAAAAGTGTAATAGTTTTAGTTTGAATAAGATTTAATAAATTTTATTTTGCTTAAACTAAAATGATCTATAAATATATATAAAGTTTAATTTTACTTTCTTTTTTACATATCTTATGAACTAAAAATAGTTTGAAAACATATATATATATATATATATATATATTAATTTATTTAAAAATATAAGTATATATATATATAAATATACATAAATGCATATTTGCATAAATATAAAACATAATTACTTTATATAATAGGAATTTAAATAAAATAATGTATAGTTAAACATTTGTAAGTTAAAGAAACTCATGTAAATACATTTATCCCTTAAGCATCATGCAATAAAACAAGTGGTAAGATGCATTTTTGTCAAAAAATTAAATTAAATAAATTAGTATTAGAAGAGAAAAACCTGATTATTGTTTTCCAGTTCAAAAGTTTTATAAGTTCAAATATTTTCTCCTCTTCTTCCTAAAAACTAAATTTGGAAATCAAATTCAACAAAACTGAAATCAAAACAAGCTAAGCCCAGTTCAAATTCAACAACATCAAACTGTAAGGATCATCTCAGCAAATTCAAAGATCAGCGTCAATGTCAGTTTTATCATCAAAGAATTCAAATCAAAATCCAGTGCAAGTTCAAGTGTAGATCAAAATAAAAAGCGGTCTCTGTTCTTGTTGTCCGATGAGTGAATATTTATTTTAAAAACAGGTTTAGCTCTATGAAAACACTTAAATGTTGGTGATGGATTTTGTCGAAATTGGTTTGCATATGTATATATATGTGAATGCATGTTTGAAATGAAATAAATGCCTATATAAAGACTGTATGTAAATATAAGATCTCTATTTATTTCCAGGCTCCAAACTTATACAAAAATTCATATCTCTCCCTGTGATCGAATTTTGGCTTCGATCTTTAAATAAAAGTTGATTGTAAGATTATAACTTTATTCTTAAAGTTAATTTCGAAGGGTTATATTAAGAAATTATGTCAAATTGGGATTTTGCAGTAAAATACCAAATATATGTCAAAAACAAATAATCATAATTTAGTAATTTGATTTCAAAAACAACTTAGTAATAAGGAATAATGAATTTATATATAAAAAATTGATTTTTAGATGAAGAATTGTGGTGATATTCTAAGATGAACAAATTTGGGTATTTTATTGAACTCCGTCGAACGGAGACAAGATTGACATCGGGGTTTGGTCGGAAGGTGGGTGGTAGCAAGGAGGTCTTTGAAAAAATGGTGAGATCATTTAGCAATGGTCATGGTGGTCAGGCTGAGGAGATTTAGGGTATAGTGATGGGTTTTGTTCGTCATGGTTGATGAGGTATTTCTGACGTGGGCGAAGGATCGGCCACATCCTGATAGCGATAATCGGTACTGAAGGTCAAGGGGTGCTTTGATGAGATTGGCGAGGTTCATCGTGGTCGAATTCGACGGCGAGGGTTGGATTTCGATTGAGATGTGGGTTCCAGCCTTGGTCATTTTGGTTTGATTTCAATCTACTAGTGTTATCGATGATCGGGATGGTCGAGAAGACTAGTGAGGTTGACATTGACTTGGCAGGAATCATGACATAGAGCGTCGATGGTCGGCACGGATGTGCATATGCACAGTGCACATACATTTCTGTTGTTGTTCGCTTGGGTGGAGATGTAGTTATGTCTCGGGTTGTTCTCAGGATTTTTAGGATGCTTCCTCGAAGAGGAGTAGTAGCGCGAGTGTTTGTAGCTTTGCTTGGGAATATGAATGTTTTGTCTCGGGTTTGATATGGTTAAGGAATAGGTTTTAAGATTTTTTAAAAGCAAGTGTTCCAGGTTTTAAAAAATCAAAGTTTAAAAGCAAAGTTAGAAACAAGTTTAAAGTTTGGAGATAATTAGTTTTCGAAAATAAAGGTTTAATAAAGTTTTTAAAATATATTTAAAGTAGATAGGCTTTAAAAGATATAATAATTAAGTTTTTAAGAATAAGAATTTACTTAAAAAAGTTTGAAATTTTTTAAAAGATTATAAATGTTGAAATTAAAAGTTAAATTATTTTGTTTTATGGTAAATCATATATTCTTAAATATGAAATTGATTTCTAAATATTTTCTAATAAAAGTTTAATAAGTAATTAGTGAAAGATAATGGAATTTTCTTTAATTAAGGATGAGATTTATTAAAGTTTTGTGGAATTAATTCTAAAGTTAATCTCTTGTTAAAATTAACAAGAGTAAATTAATTAATGATTAATAATCAAAGGAATAATTACTTAGTATAAGTGATTAGTGGATAGTTGATGATTTTAATTAATTTAAGATCATTAACCTGTGATTATGAAATAATTAATTAATGTGATTAATTTTAGATAATTAATTAAATTAATTAATTGAGGTCATCAATTATGGAATTGGTTAAGTATATTACTAAATGTAATTTATAATTACTTAGTGAAGTAATAAATGTATAATTATCAAATGTAATTAGTTAAAGGTGTAATTAATTAATAAATAAAAGTAATTTGAGGATCATTAATTAAATAATTAATGAGAGTAATTAAAAGTTAATTAATGGTTATCATTAATTAATTTATGTAATTAATTAAAGGTTAGTTACTTAATATAATTAAAGAGTAATTAATCAAGAATGATTAATTAAAATAGATAATTAAGGGATAATTACTTAATGTAATTAAAGAATGATTAATCAAGGAGGATTAATTAAGGTAGATAAATAAGGGATGATTAATTAATTAATTTGTAATTAATTAATTATAAATAAGTAGAATTAAGGTAATCCAAGTGATTAAAAGTTCGTAATTAATTTAATTAGAGATTAATTAAATTGATTAAGAATGAATCCATCTTTCTTATGAATGATTGAATGATATTTAGTGTTTTGGATGAAATATCTCTCATATGTGCTGCTTTGTGATGTGAGATGTTTGATTGGATTAGATAATGTGAATTATCTATCTGTGATAATGCGAATCATCTATCTGTAAATGTTATACTGAATATAAGTTGAAATGTTTAAACCTTTAAACAACTTGGACATTAAAACGGCGTTTTGGATTCAGTGAGACCAGGATCGGATTTTCGAATTGGATATCCGAAAACCACACTGATCTAAATTAAACGTTCGGTCGTGAATCTCAAATGAAGATGAAGACTCGAAGTGTAAGGACTATTTATCGTTAAAACTCTAAGGGTGATTCCAATATGAGTGTAACGGGGATAGAACTTTCAGTTTTGTGATGAAGATTAAGAATGCAAGGGCTATTATTGTTAACTCTGAAGGTTATTCCAAAATTAATGTAACGAGATGGTGCCTTCGATATCGTTCAAACCCGAAACAACCTTGTATGGATTGAATGCTTTAAGGACATCGTCAATGGAGGATGATGAGCATTCTAAGATAGATGTTCTATAAAGGTAATCGTAGCCTCAAGCCTCCTCAACTAGGATGGCTAAAACAGGGGATGTGCAGCAAGGCTAAGTGGGTAGCATCTATGTAGGACGAGATTTACCCCTGTGTGAAGGTCCCTTTTTATTTCGGTTTAGTGGGCAGTTGGTCTGCAACCAACTGCGGGGTTGTCTTGTTCGCGACTGTCCAGTAAGGGATGGTTTCGGCCTTGTGTTGCAGGGGATTTAGGGTGGATCCTCGGTATGGTGATCTAGGCCACGTACTGTGATGGGCGGTACCCCAGTAGTCCTGTCATTGTAAAGAATCCAATCTCCAATAAGTGTCGTACGTTTTGATTGTGCCCAAATATGTTGGAACGTGAGATGTAAGCATTCCAGCTATTTTTGTATTTTACTTGAAAACCCTAGACCCTGTTATAATATAACTGGATTTTCTATCAAATGTTTTGGTTATTGTAAGGTAAAAACTTTTCCGTGTTTATGTGTGGGAAGTCTTACGAGATACCTTTTGTTTTCAAAGGTTTTCGAAGTTAAGCGATTTTTACCGGTTTGCTCACACCAGACCCATGTCTGACCCGGAGTTTATTTTCTATTTTATTAAACGTTTGGGTACTCAAATTTTTACGAGTAGCCAAGTGATTCAAGTTAGATTTGACGAATTTCAGGAGGAGAATTAGAGCAGGAGGCTTCAGAGTGTAGATATGTAATGGTTCCACTGTGTTGATCTCTGTGTTGATGTATTGTAATGGATTCAGAGTTATATGATAGACAGGTTTTTTTATAATTGTCTAATTTGTGATGTATAAGTTGTGTATCTTTGATGTATAAGATACTACGTAATATCTTATGTTATGTAATATATTTTATTCGTTCCGCTGTAAGATTCTGTTGTTGTTTAGTTCTTTCTTTCCTATACTTTCTCTTCTCTATCCCTTTCTTTCTTACTCATGATGCATCTTTCTATGGAGTGAAAGATAGATCGTGACAGTTGGTATCATAGCTCTAGGTTGAGTGAATACCTGGGCTTTGGAGTGATATCTTTCTTGAGAGAGCGTATTTGTGTATATGTGTGTGTATATATATATATACACACACCTAATCAGTTAGGTTATCTGTCTCAGTTTTCCAACATAAGTTCTAGAGTAGCTGGGCAGTGGTGTGTGGAGCATGACTGCCACTAATGTAGAGGCCCTAGTATTGAGAGTATCTGTCGAGGCTGTAGACCTAATACCGCCTCGAGTAGATTGGTAGCATTGTGTAAGGATTTCACAGATCTCTTAAGGAAGCCTTTTCAAGGTTCAGAGTCTATCTTTGAAGTGTAAGCATGACTGCGCTCGTGTGAGCAAATTTTCAAGAGTTTGGATCTGCCAGATAAGCAGAAGTGAGTGATGGTATCTTTTCGACTTTAGAAAGGAGTGGCTGCATAGTGGGATGCAGTAACCATGGATGGTTCTGAAGATGTTCCTCTTGGAGCAAGATTAAGATGGTACTGGAGGAACAGTTGATGCCTGCCGTAGGGAATACTCGGTTGCTAAGGAATTCCCTGGATATCGAGCAAGGGAGTTTGTCTAAATTGGAGTATAAGACTAAGGTCGATGAGTTGCGCACTTCGGACATGGTCTCATTGCCACCCCCTTAAGAAGAGTGAGTTGTTGATGTTTGGTTTGAGGCCCGAGTTTCTTTAAAGTTGGCTTCCCATCTCAAGGCTCTTTTGTGGAATAGGTTGATGGTTTCGAAGTTAGAGGAACTTATGGATAAGAAGTTCTGGTAACTGTGGCATCAGTACAACTCGAAAGTGTTTTGTGTGCTAGCAGGAAGGTCGTCTGGCTAAGTAGTATCATAGAGGTGGAGTTCAGAAGCAAAAGTGTGGAGTCATTTCTTTGATGGTTCAGAGTCTTTGTGTTCTATCTGTCAACAGCCCAGGCATTTGGGAAAGCTTGCTCACTTCTTCAGGAAGCTCAACAGAGCAAAATGTTTTATTTTATAGTAGACATCATATTTTTCTTCTGGTAGGTAAGGCATTCTTGAAGAATTAACATTGATTTGAATAAGTTGTTCTTGTTTGTAAAGAGAGAACGGTATCTTTGGAATCTGAACTGGGTAGAATCGTAAAAGTGAATTGCGATAGTTCAGGAGAATATTTTAGTAATCTTTTGCTTGAGATTGAGGATTCTCATGAGGAGGTAGAAGTTATCAAAGTAGTCAGAGATTTTTCAGAATGTATTAGGTGTAGACAGAAGTTTAACCGCATCGGAGAATGAGTTCTGTATCGACTTGGATTCCAAGAGTAGTACCAATGGTTCAACTTAGTGGAAGGATGGCTCCTAGAGAGAGTATTGGTGAAGTAGCTCAGGATTTCTAGGAGAAGGATTAATCTAACCTTGTTTTCTAGTTGGGGTTCTGCTGGGATGTGTTGATTAAGTTTGTGTTTGTGATCATCGAAGACATTCTCATCTATTCCAGAATCAGAGTTGTGCAGCGGAAGCGAGGTAGCAGCTGTTCTAGGAAGGAAGCAACCGAAAGTTGCAGTATTTTTGGATTAAAGGGTTTCTATAGGATGTTTTTCAGGATCTGAAGGCGAGTTTGTCAAGTGCACCTATTCTGGCTTCTGGACGAGAGAAGTAAGTTTGAAGTCCACTAATGCTTATGGAGTAGAGTTTGTGATTGGGATTTCGACGGATCTTAGGAGGACTATTTTGTTGAGTAGGATCCAGAGATTGGTTTGGTCCAGTTTGATTTGAGAAGCATCAGGGAAGGTTGAGCTGATTAGGATGATGGTTGGCAGCCCAGGATCCTCAGAAGGAGTTATGTGGATAAGATGGATGAATTTGGAATTCGAAGTTGGAGGCTTCGTTATTGATTTATGTTTTCTCCGATCAAAAGAAGCTATAAGATTTGGCAATACAGGAAAGCTAGCTCAGAAGTATTTTGGATCTTTTCTGTATTCTTGATAGGATTTGTTCTTTGATCTACAGGATTGAATGGCCAGTCCGAATGGCTGAGATTCCCATTGCATTTCACGTATCTCTGAGGCAGTACGTGTATGATCCATTAATGGGTGTGGAATCAGCAGTTCAGAAGAATTTGGTAGTTGAGATGGACTTGAGTGTGGTCCGATATCTTTCCTAAATTTAGAGATCTTGAGGAGAAGGAGCTCAGGATCATTATGGTGTAGTTAGCTGAGATTCAGTAGAGAGAGTATCCTAGCAATTGTACATGGGAAACTCTAGGTAGTATTAGGAAAAGCCTATCCTGATTTGTGTCAGGATAACTAGGTTTTCTTGTTAAAATAAATTGGTTGTGATGGTTGTTAGCATATGGATGATAATATATGCTTGTTGTTTAAAATTAAAATCTTTGTTGGATTGTTAGATTATCTTTGCTTTTAAATTTCAGGGACGAAATTCTTTTAAGCGGAGAGGAATGTGATGACCTGGATATTTGGGCAATATCAATTGAATAATCATTATTAATAATTAAATTGATTTGTTAATTTTCTTTTATAATTATTTTAATTGGCAAATTTATTCTTTTAAAAGCTAATAAATATTTAACTTGGCAGAATTTATATTTTCAAAAGCTAATAATATTTAATTAGTAAAAGTTTAATCAAAATATATTCTACTTAATGAATATATATTAGTATATATATTGTAAATAGGAAATCTTTGATTTTAATAAAAGAGTAGGTATTCAAACTATAATATATATATATATATATATATATCTATGTATGTATATATATGTATGTATATATCATGATTTGAAGTTATGTTTTAAAATTCAATACAATAATTTTCAAAACTAAAATTAAAATATTTTCTATTAATAATGTATATATTTGTATATAATATAAATAGAAAAGGTTTGGTTTGAAAATAATAAATAAGAACATGTTTTTAAATTTTAATATATATTGTGATTTGAAAATTATGTTAAATTCGATAGAACACCTTTTTAAAAAAAAGGGGCTATTTAAAAGTTTATTGTCACTTTCAAAGCACTTAAAGTAAATGTTTATTTATTTAAGAAATGTAATTTTTTTAGTTTGAATAAGATTTAATAAAATTTTATTTTCCTTAAACTAAAATGATCTATAAATATATATAAAGGTTTAATTTTACATTCTTTTTAAATATCTTATGAACTAAAAATAGTTTGAAAAAACACACACACACACACACATATATATATTAATTTATTTAAAAATATAAGTATATATATAAATATATATATAAATGCATATTTGCATAAATATAAAACATAACTACTTCATATAATATGAATTTAAGTAAAATAATGTATAGTTAAACATTTGTAAGTTAAAGAAACTCATGTAAATACATTTGTCCCTTAAGCATCGTGCAATAAAACAAGTGGCAAGATGCATTTTTCTCAAAAAATTAAATTAAATAAATTAGTAATAGAAGAGAAAAACCTGATTATTGTTTTCCAGTTCAAAAGTTTTACAATTTCAAATATTTTCTCATCTTCTTCCTAAAAACTAAATCTGGAAATCAAATTCAACAAAACCGAAATCAAAACAAGCTAAGCCCAGTTCAAATTCAACACCATCAAACTGTAATGATCATCTCCGCAATTTCAAAGATCGACATTGATTTCAGTTTTATCATCAAAGAATTCAAATCAAAATCCAATCCAAGTCCAACTGTAGATCAGAATAATAACTGGTCCTCTGTTCTTGTTTTCTAGTGAGTAAATATTTATTTTAAAAACAGGTTTAGATCTGTGAAAACACTTAAATGTTCGTGATGGATTTTGTTGAATTTGGTTTGCATATGTATATATATGTAAATGCATGTTGGAAATGAAATAAATGCATGTACAAAGACTGTGTATAAATATATGATCTCTGTTTATTTCCAAGCTCCAAACTTATATAAAAATTCATATCTCTCTCTGTGATCGAATTTTGGCTTCGGTTTTTAAATAGAAGTTGATTGTAATATTATAACTTTATTCTTAAAAATAATTTTGAAGGGTTATATTAAGAAATTATTTCAAATTGGGCTGTTACAGTAAAATACCAAGTATATGTCAAAAATAAATAATCATCATTTAGTAATTTGAGATCAAAAATAGGTTAGTAATAAGGAATGATGAATTTAGATATAAAAATCTTGATTTTTAGATGGAGAATTATGGTAATATTCTAAGATGATTGAATTTGGGCATTTTGTTGAATTTCGACAAACATAGGCGAGATCGACATCGAGGTTTGGTCAGAAGGTAGGTGGTAGCAAGGAGGTCACTGGAAAAATGGTGAGATGTTTTAGCAATGACCATGGTAGTCAGGCTGAGGCGATTTAGGATTTAGTGATGGGTTTTGTTTGTCGTGGTTGACGAGGTGTTTCCGACGTGGGCGAAGGACCGGGTACATCGTGATAGAGGGAATCTATACTGGAGATCAAGGTGGTGCTTCGATGAGATTGGCGAGGTTCATCGTGGTCGAATTCGATGGCGAGGGGTGGATTCCGATCGAGTTGTGGGTTCCAACTTTGGTCATTTTGGTTCGATTTCGATCTGCTAATGTTATCGGTGATCGGGATGGTCGGGAAGACTAGTGAGGTTGACGTTGACTTGGCGGGGATCGTGGCATAGAGCGTCGATGCTCGGCACGGTTGTGCATGTGCACGACGCACATACGTTTCTCTTGTTGTTCGCTTGGGTGGAGATGTAGTTATGTCTCGGGCTGTTCTCAGGATTTATAGGACACTGCCTCGAATAGGAGTAGTAGCGCGAGTGTTTGTAGCTTTGCTCGGGAATATGAATGTTTTCTCTCGGGTTTGATATGGTTAAGGAATAGGTTTCAAGATTTTTTAAAAGTAAGTGTTCCAGGTTTTAAAAAAATCAAGGTTTAAAAGAAAAGTTAAAAACAAGTTTTAAAGTTTGGAAATAATTAGTTTTCCAAAATAAAGGTTTAACAAAGCTTTCAAATATATTTAAAGTAGTAAAGCTTTAAAAGATATAATAATTAAGTTTTTAAGAATAAGAATTTATTTAAACAAGTTTGAATTTTTTTAAAAGATTATAAATGTTGAAATTAAAAGTTAAATTGTTTTGTTTTAAGGTAAATCATATATTCTTAAATATGAGATTAATTTCTAGATATTTTATAATAAAAGTTTAATAAGTAATTAATGAAAGACAAAGAAATTTTGTCTAATTAAGGATGAGATTTATTAAAGTTTTATGGAATTAATTTAAAAGTTAATCTCTTATTAAAATTAACAAGAGTTATATAATTAATGATTAATAATCAAAGGGAAAATTACTTAGTATAAGTAATTAGTGGATAGTTAATGATTTTAATTAATTTAAGATCATTAACCAGTAATTATGAAATAATTAATTAATGTGTTTAATTTAAGATAATTAATTAAATTAATTAATTAAGATAATCATTTGTGGAATTGGTTAAGTATAATTACTAAATGTAATTTATAATTACATAGTGAAGTAATAAATGTACAATTATTAAATGTAATTAATTAAAGGAGTAATTAATTAATAAACAAAAGTAATTTAAGGATCATTAATTAAATAATTAATGAGAGTAATTAAAAGTTAATTAATGGTTATCATTAATTAATTTATGTAATTAATTAAAGGTTAATTTCTTAATATAATTAAAGAGTAATTAATCAAGAATGATTAACTAAAATAGAAAATTAAGGGAAAATTACTTAATGTAATAAAAGAATGATTAATCAAGGAGGATTAATTAAGGTAAATAAATAAGAGATGACTAATTAATTAATTTGCAATTAATTAATGTTAAATAAGTAGAATTAAGGTAATCCAAGCAATTAAAAGTTAGTAATTAATTTAATTAGAGATTAATTAAATTGATTAACAATGAATCCATATTGCTTATGAATGATTGAATGATATTGGATGTTTTGGATGAAATATCTCTGATATGTGCCGCTTTGTGATGTGAGATGTTTGGTGGTATTAGATAATATGAATTATCTATCTTTGATAATGTGAATCATCTATCTGTATATGTGACAGCCCGCAAATCCGTACCCCTTGAATCAACACTAGTCTACCTCTATTAACTCAAGTGGCACAGAATTACGAACCATTAGGGTTAAAGAAGAAGAGATAGAAGAAGAAGAAGAAACTAACAATAACAGAATCTCACAATCGCAGCGGAATAAACTATAATAATGAATATAGAACTTTACACAAAATGAAATCTAAACTTTTTATACATCACATCATCAGAGATTCATATACATCAAATTACCATTCAGACATACCATACAATCACAGCAGCGGACTATACATATATATGTAGATAATACGTCTCGGTCTCCAACTCCTCTCCTGCTCCAAAGCATCAAGTCCTGTATAAATAATACTCGGTCTGACCCGAGCATTATAATAAAATAACACCCGAGTCAGTCTGGAATACCAGCTGATACTAAATATGCATCCAAATTGATTATTAAAGTTTCAAAAGTCCTTTGAAAACAAAAACATCTCGTAAGACCACGCCACAAATAAACATGTCGGGTTTTTACCTTACGATAGCTAAAACCCTTTTTATAGAAATCCTCTGATATTATAATAGGGTCTATTCACAAATACTTATAAAATAGCCGAAATTGTTACATTTATTAAATTCCAGCTACTAGCCACCGAAGTGGGTAATACAAACAAAACTCGTACAAGGCTCGTAGGGAGAATGGATTTCCAACAATGACTAGGCACTGGGGTACCACCTGTCACAGTACGGGGCCTAGATCACCGTACCGAGGACTACTCCCTTCATCCCTTGCAACACAAGGCCGGAACCATTCCTTACTGAACAGTCCCGAACAAGATAAACCCCGTGGTTGGCGCGACCAACCACCCACTAAGCCGAAATATATAAGGGACATCTAGACAGGGGAATTATCTTGTCCTGCTTGGGCATGACCCACCTAACCTTGCTGCATATCCCCTGATTTTCAGTCATTCCCATTTGATGAGGCTTGAGGCTAAACGTTACCTTTAGAACGTTTTCACTTAGAATGCCCATCGTCCACCTGACGATGTTTCGCAAGCATTCGTCCATACAAGTCCGTCCCGGGTTCGAACGGAACCGAAGGCACCACTCCTACTACATCCATTTTGGAAATATCCTCAGGATTAGTAGCGACTAGCCCTTGCACTTCACTGCTCCATTTTCGACTCCGAACACGTTTTATCGCACGAAAACGTACAAATCGGATCGAAGTGGTTATCGAGAAATAAATCTCGATCCCGGTCTCTTCGAAACGATCAACGCATTGTCCAGTATTGATAGTCGGTGATTTAACTATCAATTAATATTCATAAGCATCCATATGCATCCATCAAATAAATAATTCCAATTTATTTATTTGCCTCAAATATCTTTAAAGGATATGTTACCCAATTTTCAAATCTCATTTGAAAACATTTCCCAAAATTCCTCCTTTACAAGGTAAATCATTTACCATATATTCCCATTGGAAATATCCAAGTTCAAAATAGTTTAGATTTAAAAAAATTAAAACATTTATTCTAAAATATACTTTAAAATAGGTAAATTTACTACTAATTATTTACTAAAAATATAAATTTCAAAATATCTAAAGCGAAACTATTTTATAGGATATAACTTGATTTAAACTAAGGTTTTAGTTAAACTATATTTAAAAATAGAGTTGTAAAAAGATTAAGACTTATTGCCATATACTTAGGTCAAAACTAGCTTTTTAAACAAATCCATTTGTAAAAGAATAATTACTTTACTATTACTAATTAATAAATAGTTACTTTAAAAATAATAATTTCCAAACACTCTTTTAAACAAGTTTAAACTTCAAAACTTCCTTTTTATAAAATCAATTTAAACTCGAACTTGGTTTTTCCCAAGGAATTTCATTTCCACTTAAACATCACAGTAATCCTTCTCACGATTTCTGTCAATTTATTTCAATTTAGTTTCATAGTTTAATAACATAAATTTGACTTTCATATGTGTCAACTGATAACATTTCTCTTGTTTATCATTCTAGATTTTACAAATTTTCAATTTCCATTCTAAATAGATTTCAAATTTTAATTCTTAAAAATTCATTAATTAACAATATCCTTTATTATTCTAAAATTCAATTTATCCATTTACAATTAATTATGGATTTATAATTTACTCAGCATTATTCCAATTAAATTTTATTTCAGTTTTCTATCCAATAGATCCAAATTGTTGTATTCTTTTAAAATTCCTTATTTATTACTTTTCTTAATTTCCTTTGAAACTCAATTCAATTCCTTTATAATTAAACTCCAAATTTCTTATAATTAATATTCTGGATTGGTAATTTATACCACAATATCACAATACTGATAATTCCAAAATTTTCATCCACAATACATAAACAGGCATCATCATCGATTATAAAAATAATACTACATTGTGAGGAATCCAGTTGGATCCCTCCAACCTGTTTTCCCTGCATCCACAAATATTAGCACAACCAAATATATATCAATTCAATTTGATAATAATTAACATATTCAACTAAACATCCAAACAAACAATCAATACTAGCTGTCTACTTTACTAGTATCCAGAAGTGAGTGAGAATAACTCACCTTGAGTTTCGGCGAGCGTTCGAAATTCAAAATAAACCGGACGGTGTCCGATTTAACCCAAATTTCTACTTGCCCGGAATGACTCCAGATCTGTACCATCGCGTAGTGCTCGACTCTGCGATTCCAAAGCTTCTTGTTTCGTCCGAAACTGATAACATATGCAATAGTTATTGAATTTTAAAGCTTGAACTAAAGTTTTAAAACAAATTCTCTTTTTTTTTTTTTTTTTTATTTACCAAAACACGGACTGCTCCTTCCTCTCCCAACCCCCTTCACGCACGCAACAAGCTACAGAACAAGAAACCCAACGTCACCGAAGTTAGGGCACGAAAACGCAACCCCCCACGAAGCCATTCACCTCGATCGGAGGCTACCGTTGCGACGCCCATCGCCAACTCCACCATCACCAGGCGCGCACACAAGCTCGGCGCCTCCTAGGCACGCGAAAACGCAAACAAACGGCCACGTTCAACGACCAAATCCCGCCTCCTCGAAGCACCAAAAGCGATTTCGACCGTAGGATGTGTAGTACTCGTCGAGTACTACAGTTCTCTAGTTGGGAGATTTCAAAAATATAGCATAGATTGATCGAAATTTGAAGGGAAACATTGAAGAGTTTTCGGCCATTAAACGAATTGAACGGCGGCCTGTGTTTATGGTTAGGGTTTAGAGATATTTAATTATATATAATATTGTTTAATATTATTTTACTCAACAAAATTCTCAATTTAACCGTTTACGCAAACGACCTCCAAACTTCGCGATCCGACAGGCGATCTTAGGGTTTTTCCGCGTTCCGGACACAAAGGAATAGGTTTCGTAAGCTAATTTGATCGTATGAGCGAGTTACAGAATTAAACGATCAATTTAAAATTAAACCGATTCAATCGATTTCGATGCATTTCGAGCTGCCGGGGTCGAACGACAACTCCGATCGCTACGAAAATTGAAATCCGATAATAACTAACCATTACGGATCCAATGGAACTGGTTTCGTCGAATTCCGAGACTGTGCCCCGGAAGGCTATTTTAACTCGTCTATTAAATTAAGCGATTTTCGAAATTATCGAAATCACTCAAAATTTCCACTTTTAAAATTTTATTAACTTAACAATAATTCATATAACATTTATAAACACATAAAAAAAATCATTTTGGCTCATTCCGAACCAAAATCTGATTATTTGCATTTTAATAATATTAAATTTGTTTTTAAATTATTATAAAATTCCAAATATTAATTTATTGACCTCAAAATTCATCTATAATTTCCACCATGCTATTTACACTCATATTGCCCAAGATAAATTTTTAAACTCATTTTATCACTATTTATATCCAGAATTTCATTTATTTCAATTCTGAATATTATATTAATATTGTTCAATTTTCAAATTAAATCCGCACCTTAGAAATTTTAACTTGTTAATATAATTTAAACCAATTCCTTTAGTTTAAAATAAATTTTAAACCCATAGTAAACATTTAAAATGAATTAAATGTTCACAAATCCGATACTCAAAATTCTGGGATGTTACATTCCTCCCCCCTTATAAAAATTTCGTCCCCGAAATTTGTATAAGGTAGAACATACTCTCAAACCCATTTACTTATCCTATTTGCTTAGTTAAAAGCTTATATACACTTCACAAAATCCTTTTGCTCAATTCCCAAACCTATTTGCTTTACTTCCCTAAAGCTTTTAATGTTAACTTATAACTTCCAAGTTGCTTAACTTTTCCCAAAACCCAAAAATTTTCTAACTCCCAAAATTTCCGGAAAATTTTGGCAGAGTCTCCCCTGTACGGAGGAGCTTCTGCGACATCGCAGGATACACAAATATATATATACATCGGCCCACACGGCCGGAAACCAAAATATAACACAATATATATATATCATTTCCCAATTATATTTGCGTAGGCGTACCTTTTAGCAAATTTTTAAAAGCAAGCGGCTAATATATCGCATATATGCGCTCCAACTCTCTCGAACGCCTCCCGCACCTGTGCTATACTCAACAAACATATCAGTTTCTAAAGATATGAGCATTTTTAACAACATTACCAATAAAATATAAACCAACATATCCATTTTTATTCCAAACAACACTTTGTATAATTTCATAAGTAAACTGTGTTTTATAACATGCACAAAGTTCATTTTCCCATGCTAACTCCAAGTTATCTCATACAAAGAATTTACATATACGGTTTGCTATCTTCCATTCATATTTATTTCAACCAATTCACATTATTTCAATATGATTAACATATGCTTCACTAACAGAAATCTATTCTAATTCAATTCTAAATGTATTTACAAACCAACTTCATTTCCAATCCCTTCCCATCAATTCAAAAACCAATTCAATTTTGAATACAATAAGACAACTCATTCATATTCACTTCAATATTATGAATATGTGCTTTAATTCATTTATATGCAACACTATTTAATTTGATTTACAATCAAATTCTTATTTCCAATTTGAAACACTCACATTTCTTTTATGATTCACTTGTATTAATATACAAAATTATTTAATACAATTCTAATTTATTTCCATTTATTCAAAACCAACTTAGTTGTTACTTAAACCACTAAATTTTAATATCTACAATTTCTCATGTCATTCAAGCCAAAATAATCACCACTTAAGCTTTTAACCATTAGAATTAATTCTACTTAAATTTATATTAATTTATTCAATTCTTCATGGTTCATAATCCAAACATGCTTATTCCATTTCAATTTATTAATCAATTTCTTATTCACACTTCAAGATCATTGTTTAAGTTCAAATTAATAGCATTTAATTCTATTTTATTTACAGTCCAAACATTCTTGCTTTATCACAATCATTAAATTATATCTCAAATCTTATATTTCCAATTCATTGTCCAATAGATGTATATGAATATTACTCCATTCTAGATTATTGACAACTCATACATCTCTAATTTACCACAGAAATTAATTAATATCATTTCACTTGCAATTCAAAATTTTATTATCCAACAAATTTAATTCAACATTACTTAATAAAACTATTCACAATCATTTTGTTTTACCTTCAAGATACTTAAGTTCTTTCACAATACCTTTATTATCTTCTTATATCAGTTTTTATTTCCATTTGATTCGCATTCAATCAATTCCAATCCATTTATAAATTTGAATGCTCTTTGTTTTTTTAATTCAATCCATTTACAAATTTATTTCATTAACAAAGAGTCCATTAAATTATTTCTTCCCGTTGAATTTATTTACAATTCAACTATCCCAGCATAAGCCAAGTTCATTTCCATCCTCACCATAAATATTTGTTACCATAATTTTAAATCCCATGCCACATTTGATTTTTATTTATTTTCCAAATTTTGATCAATTACCAAAATTCTATCCATTTCAATACAATTCCCATATAATGGTAATTCACCTAGCCACTAACCTAATCCATATTAGGTTTCAATCCACTTCTTAATTCACTCTGAATTCTTTATTCACTTTCTAAATTTTGACCCAAACTATCAAAATTTTATTCCTGCCAGTACACATTTCATTTAATTTAGCTTACACAGAGTTCATTTCCTAACAATCATTTTAGATTTAATTGAGTAGGCAATTACTTCAGTCAACTTCATTCCAACTAAATTAAATTTCCTTTCAATTTGGTTCTTACCCAAATTTCTTCCAAGTTTGCTTAAAAATTTGCTTCGCCAAATTAAATTCATCCCACTTCTTTTACCACTCATATAAGGATTGAACTTCATTCAATATTATTTATCACACAACTGGAATTAAATTTCAATTTCATTATTAAAACATACTTCATTTTCCCCATACATAATTTAGAAACTCATTTGCTAACTTAAGAACATCCACCTCTATATTCTCATTTTGCTTCATTTGACTTTGCATTTCATTTATGGCTAAATTTTGGATTTTCCACACCATTCAAATCTTTCCATTAATGAATTTCAATTTCATTTCTATTTAAAGGTTTTAAATTGCTTACTTAAGTCCACTTCCATTTTATAGTCACAAGTTTAAATTGTAACACTTAATAACTTAAGAATGTGGATTTCTTTAGGTAATTATAAGCAATTCACATTTCACCTTTATATCCAATCCAAATTAATTCTAATTCATTTAGATTTAATTAAATTTCAAATTCTAAATTTTAAATTTTCCATTTCATTTAGATTCACTTCCATCTCAATTTCACAATTTTAATTCTTTAAATACAAGTTCAAAACTTGTTTACCTAGTGAAATTCATTCACTTCATTATATCTCACTTTACCTTATCTCAATCCACATTTTATTTGAGATTAAGTTTTGAATCCACCATTCCATTCCACTATTTCTCATTTGTGATTATAATTTCATTTTATTTATATAAGTTCACCAACTTATTTACTTTAAAAGCCTATATAGCTCATTTTACTCATCTACATTTTGTAATCACAATCTCAGATTTTACATATATATGTTTCACTGAATTCTTAAGGTTACTAATCTTCTTTCACCTTAATCCTTTGCTAATTTCAAATCCATAGTTTCAACTATAAGCATAACACTTGATAGCTCAGGAGTTCAATTCATTTCACAATGACCCTCAATACCAAGGTCATCTTACATTTTAATTTAATTCAGATTAACTTTATTTAAGTCTAATTTATTTTACTTCTCCAAGTAAAATTCAAATTTTCTATTTACATCAATATATTTTATCCACTTCCATTTACTTAAGTTGAATTTTAATTTCAAGATTAAAATTTTCATTTCTTTCTTATTAGCATCAACTTCACTCCATTTATTCAATAGTTGATGTATTTTAACTCTACACATCATTTATATAATTTCCCAGAGTTAAATTTCCCGGTTTTATTCCAAAACCATTCTGAAATAATAATCAACACCTACCCATTAGGTATATTTAATTAAATCTCCAGATTCCTCCAAAACAATTTGTTTATATCTCAAAACAAATCTCCCATTTTGAAATGTCCAAAACAACTAGCATACCCAAAATCCAAACAATACTAGGGAAGCAATCCATCACTTTAGAAACTCGAAAATGAATTCTAATGATGTGGCCAGCATCATCAGGATTATTTCCCAGCGATTGAAGTGAGTTCAATGCTTCTTACTTTCCCAAATTCATTTCAAAACAGTTTCCATTCAAAAATATTTCCCAAAACAATTTTCCATCATTACCTTCAAATACATTGGAAAACATTTCGAACCTTCCCAGGATTTTAAATTTCCCAAACCTTTGATTTCATTACATTTAAAATCTTTTCCAAAACTTCCGGAATATAAATTCTGGTTTAGTTTTAAATTTAGTTATTTTCTTTACAAAATTTATACTCACAGGATTTATTTGGTTGTAACCATTTCAAGTTTAAGATTAAATGTTGGATTCTTATTTGCACCATATTTAATTAATTCTATTTGGTTATAAACCATTTTAATTTTATGATTAACTTTAGATTCTTATTTGATTAAGATATTAACAACCAAACAATCAAATATATATATAATAATCTCAGAAAATGCTTTCTTTTATACCAAAATATAATTTTGGGTAAAATTATTTCATTTACCCACTTTAAAAACAATACTATGTCGGTTTATCTTGTTTAAGAGTTTAGAAACCCCTATCGATACGGTTGTACTTCCCGCACCGACTAGAATTCATAAACACTCAACCGATAAGTCAACACAGTATAAAAACAATTTTTATATGCACTAACAAGTACGCTCTCATAGCTATTAATACGCTCAACTCATTGTAGAGTACTATTGACTCTATTAAATGAGTAATTACCCCACCAAAGCCTAGGTTGTCGCCAACCTAAGCTCTGATACCAAGTGTGACAGCCCGCAAATCCGTACCCCTTGAATCAACACTAGTCTACCTCTATTAACTCAAGTGGCACAGAATTACGAACCATTAGGGTTAAAGAAGAAGAGATAGAAGAAGAAGAAGAAACTAACAATAACAGAATCTCACAATCGCAGCGGAATAAACTATAATAATGAATATAGAACTTTACACAAAATGAAATCTAAACTTTTTATACATCACATCATCAGAGATTCATATACATCAAATTACCATTCAGACATACCATACAATCACAGCAGCGGACTATACATATATATGTAGATAATACGTCTCGGTCTCCAACTCCTCTCCTGCTCCAAAGCATCAAGTCCTATATAAATAATACTCGGTCTGACCCGAGCATTATAATAAAATAACACCCGAGTCAGTCTGGAATACCAGCTGATACTAAATATGCATCCAAATTGATTATTAAAGTTTCAAAAGTCCTTTGAAAACAAAAACATCTCGTAAGACCACGCCACAAATAAACATGTCGGGTTTTTACCTTACGATAGCTAAAACCCTTTTTATAGAAATCCTCTGATATTATAATAGGGTCTATTCACAAATACTTATAAAATAGCCGAAATTGTTACATTTATTAAATTCCAGCTACTAGCCACCGAAGTGGGTAATACAAACAAAACTCGTACAAGGCTCGTAGGGAGAATGGATTTCCAACAATGACTAGGCACTGGGGTACCACCTGTCACAGTACGGGGCCTAGATCACCGTACCGAGGACTACTCCCTTCATCCCTTGCAACACAAGGCCGGAACCATTCCTTACTGAACAGTCCCGAACAAGATAAACCCCGTGGTTGGCGCGACCAACCACCCACTAAGCCGAAATATATAAGGGACATCTAGACAGGGGAATTATCTTGTCCTGCTTGGGCATGACCCACCTAACCTTGCTGCATATCCCCTGATTTTCAGTCATTCCCATTTGATGAGGCTTGAGGCTAAACGTTACCTTTAGAATGTTTTCACATAGAATGCCCATCGTCCACCTGACGATGTTTCGCAAGCATTCGTCCATACAAGTCCGTCCCGGGTTCGAACGGAACCGAAGGCACTACTCCTACTACATCCATTTTGGAAATATCCTCAGGATTAGTAGCGACTAGCCCTTGCACTTCACTGCTCCATTTTCGACTCCGAACACGTTTTATCGCACGAAAACGTACAAATCGGATCGAAGTGGTTATCGAGAAATAAATCTCGATCCCGGTCTCTTCGAAACGATCAACGCATTGTCCAGTATTGATAGTCGGTGATTTAACTATCAATTAATATTCATAAGCATCCATATGCATCCATCAAATAAATAATTCCAATTTATTTATTTGCCTCAAATATCTTTAAAGGATATGTTACCCAATTTTCAAATCTCATTTGAAAACATTTCCCAAAATTCCTCCTTTACAAGGTAAATCATTTACCATATATTCCCATTGGAAATATCCAAGTTCAAAATAGTTTAGATTTAAAAAAATTAAAACATTTATTCTAAAATATACTTTAAAATAGGTAAATTTACTACTAATTATTTACTAAAAATATAAATTTCAAAATATCTAAAGCGAAACTATTTTATAGGATATAACTTGATTTAAACTAAGGTTTTAGTTAAACTATATTTAAAAATAGAGTTGTAAAAAGATTAAGACTTATTGCCATATACTTAGGTCAAAACTAGCTTTTTAAACAAATCCATTTGTAAAAGAATAATTACTTTACTATTACTAATTAATAAATAGTTACTTTAAAAATAATAATTTCCAAACACTCTTTTAAACAAGTTTAAACTTCAAAACTTCCTTTTTATAAAATCAATTTAAACTCGAACTTGGTTTTTCCCAAGGAATTTCATTTCCACTTAAACATCACAGTAATCCTTCTCACGATTTCTGTCAATTTATTTCAATTTAGTTTCATAGTTTAATAACATAAATTTGACTTTCATATGTGTCAACTGATAACATTTCTCTTGTTTATCATTCTAGATTTTACAAATTTTCAATTTCCATTCTAAATAGATTTCAAATTTTAATTCTTAAAAATTCATTAATTAACAATATCCTTTATTATTCTAAAATTCAATTTATCCATTTACAATTAATTATGGATTTATAATTTACTCAGCATTATTCCAATTAAATTTTATTTCAGTTTTCTATCCAATAGATCCAAATTGTTGTATTCTTTTAAAATTCCTTATTTATTACTTTTCTTAATTTCCTTTGAAACTCAATTCAATTCCTTTATAATTAAACTCCAAATTTCTTATAATTAATATTCTGGATTGGTAATTTATACCACAATATCACAATACTGATAATTCCAAAATTTTCATCCACAATACATAAACAGGCATCATCATCGATTATAAAAATAATACTACATTGTGAGGAATCCAGTTGGATCCCTCCAACCTGTTTTCCCTGCATCCACAAATATTAGCACAACCAAATATATATCAATTCAATTTGATAATAATTAACATATTCAACTAAACATCCAAACAAACAATCAATACTAGCTGTCTACTTTACTAGTATCCAGAAGTGAGTGAGAATAACTCACCTTGAGTTTCGGCGAGCGTTCGAAATTCAAAATAAACCGGACGGTGTCCGATTTAACCCAAATTTCTACTTGCCCGGAATGACTCCAGATCTGTACCATCGCGTAGTGCTCGACTCTGCGATTCCAAAGCTTCCTGTTTCGTCCGAAACTGATAACATATGCAATAGTTATTGAATTTTAAAGCTTGAACTAAAGTTTTAAAACAAATTCTCTTTTTTTTTTTTTTTTTTTTATTTACCAAAACACGGACTGCTCCTTCCTCTCCCAACCCCCTTCACGCACGCAACAAGCTACAGAACAAGAAACCCAACGTCACCGAAGTTAGGGCACGAAAACGCAACCCCCCACGAAGCCATTCACCTCGATCGGAGGCTACCGTTGCGACGCCCATCGCCAACTCCACCATCACCAGGCGCGCGCACAAGCTCGGTGCCTCCTAGGCACGCGAAAACGCAAACAAACGGCCACGTTCAACGACCAAATCCCGCCTCCTCGAAGCACCAAAAGCGATTTCGACCGTAGGATGTGTAGTACTCGTCGAGTACTACAGTTCTCTAGTTGGGAGATTTCAAAAATATAGCATAGATTGATCGAAATTTGAAGGGAAACATTGAAGAGTTTTCGGCCATTAAACGAATTGAACGGCGGCCTGTGTTTATGGTTAGGGTTTAGAGATATTTAATTATATATAATATTGTTTAATATTATTTTAATCAACAAAATTCTCAATTTAACCGTTTACGCAAACGACCTCCAAACTTCGCGATCCGACAGGCGATCTTAGGGTTTTTCCGCGTTCCGGACACAAAGGAATAGGTTTCGTAAGCTAATTTGATCGTATGAGCGAGTTACGGAATTAAACGATCAATTTAAAATTAAACCGATTCAATCGATTTCGATGCATTTCGAGCTGCCGGGGTCGAACGACAACTCCGATCGCTACGAAAATTGAAATCCGATAATAACTAACCATTACGGATCCAATGGAACTGGTTTCGTCGAATTCCGAGACTGTGCCCCGGAAGGCTATTTTAACTCGTCTATTAAATTAAGCGATTTTCGAAATTATCGAAATCACTCAAAATTTCCACTTTTAAAATTTTATTAACTTAACAATAATTCATATAACATTTATAAACACATAAAAAAATCATTTTGGCTCATTCCGAACCAAAATCTGATTATTTGCATTTAATAATATTAAATTTGTTTTTAAATTATTATAAAATTCCAAATATTAATTTATTGACCTCAAAATTCATCTATAATTTCCACCATGCTATTTACACTCATATTGCCCAAGATAAATTTTTAAACTCATTTTATCACTATTTATATCCAGAATTTCATTTATTTCAATTCTGAATATTATATTAATATTGTTCAATTTTCAAATTAAATCCGCACCTTAGAAATTTTAACTTGTTAATATAATTTAAACCAATTCCTTTAGTTTAAAATAAATTTTAAACCCATAGTAAACATTTAAAATGAATTAAATGTTCACAAATCCGATACTCAAAATTCTGGGATGTTACAGTATATGTTATTCTGAATATAAGTTAAAATGTTTAAACCCTTAAACAACTTGGACATTGAAACGGTGTTTTGGATTCGGTGAGACCGGGATTGGATTTTTGAATTGGACATCCGAAAACCACACCGATCCAAAATTAAACGTTAGGTCGTGAATCTCAAGTGAAGATAAAGACTCGAAGTGTAAGGGCTATTTGTCATTAAAACTCTATGGGTGATTCCATTACGATTATAACGGGGATAGTACTTTCAGTTTCGAGATGAAGATTTAGAGTGCAAGGGCTATTGTCGTTAACTCTAAGGCAGATTCCAAAATGAGTGTAACGAGATAGTGCCTTCGATTTCGTTCTAACCTAGAACGAATGTGTATGGATTGAATGCTTTCTGAACATTGTCAATGGAGGACAATGGGCATTCTAAGATAGATGTGTTATATATAGGTAATCACAGCCTCAAGCCTCATCAACTGGAAATGGCTAAAACAGGGGAGGTGCAGCAAGGTTAAGTGGGTAGCACCCAAGTATGACGAGATTTACCCCTGCCTAGAGGTCCCTTTTTATTCCGGCTTAGTGGGCATTTGGTCTGCAGCCAACTGCAGGGTTGTCTTGTTCGGGACTGTCCAGTAAGGGATGGTTCCGACCTTGTATTGTAGGGGATTTAGGGTGGATCCTTTGTACGGTAATCTAGCCTACATACTGTGATGGGTGGTACCCTAGGAGCCCTACCATTGTATGGAATCCAATCTCCAATAAGTGTAGTACAATTTGATTGTGCCCAACTATGTTGGAACGTGAGATGTAAGCATTCCAGGTATTTTTGTATTTTACTTGAAAACCCTAGTCCCTATTATGATATAACTGGATTTCCTATCAAATGTTTTGGTTATCGTAAGGTAAAAACTTTTCTGTGTTTATGTGCGGGAAGTCTTACGAGATACCTTTTGTTTTCAATGGTTTTCAAAGCTAAGCGATTTTAACCCGTTTACTCACACCAGACCCATGTCTGACCTGGAGTTTATTTTCTGTTTTATTTTAAACTCTTGGGAACTCAAATTTTTACGAGCAGCCAACAGATTCAGGTTAGCTTTGACGAATTTCTGGAGGAGAATTGGAGCAGGAGGCTTTAGCGTGTAGATATATATAACGGTTCCACTGTGTTAATCTCTGTGTTGATGTATTGTAACGGATTCCGAGTTCTATGATAGACAGGTGTTTATAACTTTCTAATTTGTGATGTATAAGCTATGTATCTTTGATGTATATGATACTATGTAATATCTTACGTGTTGTAATATATTTTATTCGTTCTGCCGTGAGATTTTGATGTCGTTTAGTTCTTTCTTCTCTATCTTTTCTCTTCTCTATCCCTTTCTTTCTTACTCATGATGCGTCTTTCTATGGAGTGAAAGATGGATCGTGACACTCCTACTAGAAGTTTAAACTCTAAATAGGAGTGCCTTTTTCCCCATACCATTCTCAAAACATTTCATAGTATATACATATATTACCTTTCAAATCATACTCTTTATATATATCACGTATAAACTTCAAAATCGATATCTCGAAATTGATAGTTCTCAAACTTGGCTTTCCAAATTCCTAAAATTTTCCTTTTGCCAAAACCTAAAGCTTTCAAAATCATTGAGTTCAAAGCCCTTTCAGTTCAATTCTCATAAAATAATTCTTATATATATATAAGATTATTCTTTCTACTTGAATAATTTTTGGATCACTTCATACTTATATAAATTCCACTTTATATTTCAAATATCCTTTAAAGATCATTTCCCTCGGGTTATAATTTCAATAAGAGGGTTTCAATGTAGAACAAATATATATAACCTCATTAATGCCAAATCAAAATTATGTTCAAGTTTGATTTCCTTTACAAATTCATTTGTACATTACTTACTCTTTATAAAGTAAGTTTTTAGTTATGGTACTATCCAATCTTCATTTAAAGTCATCATATTTTATCAAAATATACTCTTCCATTACAAAATCATTTTTGGGCCTTAATATCTGATTCCGATTCCATTTCAAAATTGCTTCAAATTCCATTTGGGTAAAAACTTAAATTTTGTGACGTTCCAAATTTCTGCGTTCGAAAATCGACACCCATACTCCACTTGTACTTGAATGCCGCATATCCAAACGTCGAAATTTGACTCGTGCCGGAGCTTATAACACATCAAGTACAACACAGCGGAAGAAAATGAATAATATCATATACAACATTTGATACAATATTCTGATACAATGATGATACAATAGAATGATACACTAGATATCAATACTATCAGAGATACAATGAAATAGTAGCGGAAATATAATGTCTTCAATGCCAACTCCAAGAACTCCATCTTCAATCCAAAGCTAGCTCGACCCCCATCACGTTTCACCTAGATAAGCAAGTGCAGCCGTGAATGCTGAAGTGTAGCAACGGCGATCCACAAATCCAAAAGGCTTTGAAGGCTATCGAATCAGTTCCTACTATTCGACTATCTGAAAAACCCAACTCTAGACTGCCCGTGTGAAAAATTATGGGCACCCAGAGTTTAGGAAAGGAATAATAAACTCCAGGTCTGTCTTGGGACTGGTGTGAGCAAATAAAAACAATTTATCTTTTAACAAACATCAAAAGCTTCTAAAACATTGAAAACCGTAATGCTTTTTGGAAAATGAAACTACCGTAAGCCTCCCGGCGCACACAATGCAATCGTACACATGGGGGAGATTTCTCCTTATCCTTATGATAGTCAAACATGCTTAATACGAGAAAACTCTTTGATAATATTACTAGTGCATAATGGAAAACCTTTCGAAAGTAAAATATTAATCTTAGCCAGCATAGATACCATTATACTATGCCTACTATAGCTGCCATTTTAAATGGAAGGTTCTACAACTAAAATCGGAGAAGGCGCGTATTGTTTTGTTTGGATTTCCAACAAATGGTTAGGCCAAGGAACTTCCTATTGCCACATGGGAACGCCTCTGGAGGGACGCCCCGAGAACCTACCCGGCTCTCTGCCAACACAAGACCGGTTAGCCCCTTCCCGGGAAGTAAAACCTGAGATATGCCACCACCGGTCGTTTACGACCTTTATACGAGGGCTCTCTACACCAACAACATCACACAGTAATAAATATACTACAGTGTCCACATGAGTAAGTATCTGGGCTCCACACCATGATACTACCCTTTTCCTGAAGGAATGGACATACCTAGGGGAGCTACCCCTAAAACCTTGCCGCATCTTTCCTGTTTTGACCATTACCGGGTTGTGAGGCTCGATGAGGTCTTATCCACAAAGCTACACTTTTTCACAAAGTCATGCTTTGATCACAAATGATCAACAAATGATCATCAACACACAGCAGCACTTAGCATGCCACATTACCAAATTGGGAATGTATCACTAGTAGCCATCAACTACATAACCTCTGAGCTCATATGTCTCAGAGAAGGGTGTTAAGCTAAGAGAATAAATTCTCCGCCACCAACATAAATGTATTTGATAGAAAACAGCTTTACATCTCAAAGTGTAATGTCAGACATACATCCATACAAGTCTGTTCCGGGTTTGAACAGAACCGAAGGCACTTCCAAAGAAGCCCTTCCAATCCGGGTATTCACAATCCCGATCGAACTTCCCTTCAGTTAGGAAATCTCAATACCGGCGCGACTCAGTGCAGATACAATGACGGGTTATCCTTTCGTTCTCGAAAATACCCGGTCTTCACCACTGGTCTTCTAATGTTGTCCATATCGACGTATCATTATTCAAGAATGGGTTATATGACACAAAGGTCCTCTCCTGGCTAAACCGAATAATGAGCGTAATATTTAAAACATATGGATAATGGGATTTCAGTTAAGTCACAACTTATTATCCAAAACTTTTTTTTCAAATGGTTTAAAACAAATTACCATTTTAAATCTTTTAAATAAAAGATTCATTTCACAAAGTTTGCCAATCTTCCACAAAGGTTAATTCGTAGTTTCAAAACTATTTACAATTCAATATCTTTTTATATAAAGATACACCCTCAAGAAACAAAGCTTACAATTCTTTCCCAAAGATCTATTCACAGGTTTCAAAACAATTTCTATTTCAAATTGGATTTACTCATCCAGTCTTTAAATCAAAGATTTAATTCATAATTTTCAAACCCTTTTCAATTCAAATATTTTGTATAAAAGATACACCATTTAAAATTCTCTTCGGTTTCAAAACAAGATTTAATCATCTTCACAAAGGTTAATTCATAATTTTTCCCAAACTATTTACAATTTCATTTCAAACTTGAAACCTTTCGATACAAATTGGAAATCCTTTCTTTTTACTAAAGCTATTATTATTTGAAACAAATAGTTCTTGTTTTGGCAAAAACTGATTACAATTTACATAAGTTAAAGCCGTTCAAGTATAAAACTTGGATTTAAATTTAAATTTCCAAAACCATACTTTCTAAATGGTTAAAACCCATATAAACACCTTTATAACTTGTATAATCTTTTTAGACTATAATTTCCAAATCATTGAATTCAATTTCAAATATTGAATTCAAATTTAAATAAATTTATTTAAATTTCAAGTTTTATTAAGTTATTTAAAATAACTTTTTATTTTTGAAACTTATTTTCAAAAGCTTTCAATTCCAATTTCAAAACTATTCTGGAATCAAGAATTCAATCTTTAAAATCATTAAAAATCTATGACTTAGTCGATTTCCTCGTGCAATCCATATTTGTGTGTGTATAGTGTGGTCCAGGGGTTTAACACAATGATGCAACAACATCAATCATCACGGATTCAATCATAACAATATCGATAAGCGGTATATCCCTATAACGCTTATCTACATACACGGGTTCACAGATAAATACGTCACATCATGAATGAGTAAATTACATCATAGATGAATAAACTACATTCATAACAGATTACTGAAACAACTCATACCACAAAGCATAACATATCAGAAATATCAAACAGTTCGACAATCAGTAGAATTCAAACGTCCATAAGTAAGCTCAATTAATTATCTGATTAATTTAAATCAGATAAGTCATCAATCATGGTTAATTAACATTAATTGATTTCAAATCATTTGATTAATTTTCCTTTAATCATTTATTAATTAAATCAATCAACCTTTACTTATTAAATAATTAACCTTTAATTATTCGATTATCCTTTAATTAATTTATCCAAACACCTATAAGTAATTATCCTTTCATCAATCACTAACTTATCAAAAATCTTTTATTAACCATCTTTGTGATTAACTACATTAACAATGCTTAATTACAAATAAATTAGATACTTAATTATTAATTTACCAACCTTAAATTGATAAGCCCCTACTTACTTAATTAATTACCATTATAAATAAATTAACCCTTCTTAATTTCTTCCAAAACCATTAATTAATAATAATAATAATTTATCTTAACATTTTAAAATCTTCCTTAACCTTTGAAAATCAAATTATTACTAACTTCAAAATCTTTAAATGTTAATTAAATTTTATACATAACTTAAATTATTTACTTAATTAAAGTATTAATTAAGATTCTAGAAAACATTGTTAAGTATTAACTTAATTAATGATGTCTTAGAATCAATTCTTCACTTTAACTTTCAGCTATTAATTAATTTGTTTATGCTCAACTTGTTCAAGATGATCAACTTCAAATTTTAATTTTACTTAGCCTTTGAAAACCCAACCCGAGTATGCTTCCTAGTTTACTCGAGTAAACACCCGAGTTCTTCTCATGTTTTCTCGAGTTAAATTTAGATTTAAACCTCTATTTAAAAATTTAATTTCAGAATTTAAAAATCACTTTATAAAATACTTTAACAATTTTAAGTTGTTAAAATGTTATAAAAACTTATCTATAAAAAAACTAGAATTCAAACTCATTTTGAATTCAGATTTTAAACTTGTTTCGAAACCTTTGTTTTAAACTTGTTTTACACTTTTAAATTTAATTTAAGTTTAAAAAATTAAACACTGTCAGGTTGTAAACAAAAACCTGTAACAAAACAATTTACTCGGGCCAGGCAAAAATGACTTCGAGTCAAACCCTACCTAACTTCGAGCAAATCACGAAATAACTCGAGTATCCATCTCCTGCTCCAACCAAAAACAACATCACTAGAATTTGTGCACCGTGCACATGCACATCGCCACCGTCCACCTCCAGTCGACGCTACATCGTCGAACAAGTCGACGATCTTCCATGCACCAATTCCCGACCACCAGAATCCCAACATCCACTCGAAATCAAAATCGAGTTTAAAAATTAAAACCTGGATACATCATCTGGGTTCACCATCAAAACGTGGAAACGCGTTGCCTCGGCAACCTAGACCACCATAAGGTCAGCCACTCCGGCCAAACACTCGTCCACACTCCCCCTACCATCACCCAAAACCACATAGCACTTGATCAAACGTGGACGATGAACAAATCAAAAAATTCATATTAGACAAAACAAGGTTTACCAATTTCAAAGCTCGCCGCCGCCACGACCAACTACACATTCTGAACCACCGTTCCTTCCTTCTCCTCCAGTCGAAAAACCCGACATCCAATGCTTCACCCATCACCAGAATTTGATTAAAATCCATTTTTAGTTCGTTTATAAACTGCTCTAAGTACACTCGATTAAAAATCATCATTTCTATCCTAAAAATCCTATTTTCTAATAATGATTCAAGTTATATAAATGAATTGTAATTCGTGACATTAGAATTTTACATATATTTGAATTTTCTCTGTAAAATTAAATTTACAGATGTTATATATCACAATCATACTTAAAACTATTTTAGATCTTAACTCATTTGTAAACAAACTTGTTTTGTTCTAAACTCTAGGCCTAATAGTGATTAAATGGAGATGTATTGAATTTCTTGGTTATTTTACACCCTGTAACCCAAAAGCAGAGAACATACACAACACAGTCATATAGATATATACAGAGTTAAACTTAAAAGAAAATACACAAGCAAAGCACCAAGTTATTCATGAATCATATACTCAGATTTAAATTATACACGAATCTTAAAAAAAATTGTTTGCTCACATGACAGGATGTCGAAACAGAGAGCAATCCTATGTTGGAAAATCTTCTTTTCCCTTTTTTATGAGTGTTGAATTGAATTTAAACTTATATTATTTGGAATGCTAAGTTAAGTGAACGAACTGGAACAATATGTATATATAAAGAGAAAGGTGTTTACAGAGGGGAGGCTTTACTGGTGCAGTTCACTTCTTTTTTCTTCTCCAGATTTTCACTATGCTTTGACTAAAGATTTTTTCTGAAATGGAGGCTGAAATGATTTTGTTTTGTATGTGCTGAGATGATAGCCTTTAATGTATATGCTTCCTTTTAAGTTTACATACTCATCTCATTTGGCTTTTGTATAAAGATATTTATTTTGTTTTATCTCCTCTTCTATGCTTTCTTTTTTTTTGTTTTGTTCTTGCGTTGCATATGAATTTACAGCAAACATATTTGTCTTATCTTCTTGCTTAACAAAAATTGTTATAGTATGTATTTATCTTATGTTGTGCACCCAAGAATCACTTATATATTTTTATATCTATTTCTAGTATAAATACTTATTTTTTATTTCTTTGTTTTAAAGTTTAACTATCAAACATTTAATTCATATTAACATATCTTTATGCTTTTCAAACTAACTACCCACAAATTAATTTACATAAATAATATTTTTAAACCCAAATCATTTTTCTAAATCATTTATTTTAATTTTAAATTCAAATATAAATTAAAGATTCAAATTCAAATTCTAAAGTCAGATTCAAATTTACTCATATATACGTATACATATGTATTTCAAATTCAAATTAATTCCAAAATTTATATTAACTATTAATTTAAATTAAATTCAAAATTGGGATCGTTACAGATTCCCCCCTTAAAAAAAATTTCGTCTCCGAAATTTGCAGGCAGAGAAACAACAAAGATAGATACACAAAGATAGAGAAACAATTTTCCAGGTCAAACTGGATATTTATTCTGTATTTGCCTCACCAAATCAGAATATCACCAATATGAGAACAAACTTATTCATTACTACACATGATACTCGGGTCATCCAATCTATGAAATATGCAAGGCACTGGTTAGTCCGAAGGATAACTAACCGTTCGTAGAATATATCGAGACCCAAACAATAGATAAGTGGATTTAATCTTCCACAACTTTCAAACACTAGATATGGATTCTAAACTCAAGTTGGAATATCCCAAAGTATATATAACCTGTCCCTCTTCGGACTTGATATTCACAAGAAATTACAATAGAATTTCAAATTTTGGTTTAATCGAAATTTTTTTATCGATCCAAATCTTCATATTCAACTTTACATTTAATTTACCAATTGATTTCAAATAGATTTTCAAATTCATTGAAATTAAAAATGAAAAATAGACAGAAATTTAATGAAGATAATACGAAATAGAAACTTATCTATCGGATTCGTAAGAGCCACCATCACACCGAAGCTTCTCCCTCGAGCTGCCACAAAGGCAATCAAAGAATTGAAATCAAATCAAAGGAGATTGATAGAGAAAGTTTGATTCCGTTGTTACAGGGTATTGACCATTCGCAGTGGTATTTCCCTGTCTCCTATCTCGTCCTCTTCTTGCACTCATACTCACTATCAGTGGATAGTAAAAGAATTTACTGAGGCATTCGAACGGATATCCTAGGGATACTCATTCTAGAGTATACTTCACCCTACCTCTAATGAGTTACCTAATGTGTTATACTCCTGAGCTAAATTTTCAACCTTCAGCTCTGATACCAAAATGTCACATTCCAAATTTCAGCATTCGAAAATCGACACCCGTACTCCACTTGTACTTGAATGTCACAGATCCAAACGTCCAAATTTGACTCGTGTCGGAGCTTATAACACATCAAGTACAACACAGCAGAAGAAAATGAATAATATCATATACAACATTTGATACAATATTCAGATACAATGTTGATACAATAGAATGGTACACTAGATATCAACACTATCAGAGATACAATGAAATAGCAGCGGAAAGATAATATCTTCAATGCCAACTCCAAGAACTCCATCTTCAATCAAAAGCTAGCTCGACCCCCCATCACGTTTCACCTAGATAAGCAAGTGCAGCCTTGAATGCTGAAGTGTAGCAACTGCGATCCATAAATCCAAAAGGCTTCGAAGGCTATCGAATCAGTTCCTACTATTCGACTATCAGAAAAACCCAACTCTGGACTGCCAGTGTGGAAAATTTTGGGCACCCAGAGTTTAGGAAAGGAACAATAAACTCCAGGTCAGTCATGGGACTGGTGTGAGCAAACAAAAATAGTTTATCTTTTAACAAACAACAAAAGCTTCTAAAAGATTCAAAACCGCAATGCTTTTTGGAAAATGAAACTACCATAAGGCCTCCCGGCACACACACAATGCAATCGCACACATAGGGGAGATTTCTCCATATAATAGTCAAACATGCTTAATATGCGAAAACTCTTTGATATTATTACAAGTGCATAGTGGAAAACCTTTCGAAAGTATACTATTAATCTTAGCCAGCATAGGTATCGTTGTACTATGCCTACTATAGCTGCCATTTGAAATGGCAGGTTCTACAACTAAAATCGTACAAGGCGCGTATTGTTTTGTTTGGATTTCCAAAAATGGTCAGGCCAAGGAACTTCCTATTTCCACATGGGAACGCCTCTGGAGGGACGCCCCAAGAACCTACCCGGCTCTCTGCCAACACAGGCTGGTTACCCCTTCCCGGGATGTAAAACCTAAGATATCCCACTCCCGGTCGTTTGCGACCTTTATACGAGGGCCCTCTACACCAACAACATCACAAAGTAATAAATATACTATAGTGTCCACATGAGTAAGTATCTGGGCTCCATACCATGATACTACACTTTTCGAGAAGGAATGGACATACCCTAGGGGAGCTACCCCTGAAACCATGCTGCATCTTTCCTGTTTTGACCATTACCGGGTTGTGAGGGTCGATGAGGTCTCGTCCAAAAGCTACACTTTTTCACAAAGTCATGCTTTGATCATAAATGATCAACAAATGATCATCAAAACACGGCAGCATTTAGCATGCCACAACCAAATTGGGAATGTATCACTAGTAACCATCAACTACATAACCTCTGAGCTCGTACGTCTCAGAGAAGGATGTTAAGCTAAGAGATTAAATTCTCCGCCACCAATAGAAATGTATTTGATAGAAACCAGCTTTACATCTCAAAGTGTAATGTCAGACACATATCCATACAAGTCTGCTCCGGGTTCGAACAGAACCGAAGGCACTTCTAAAGAAGCCCGTGCAATTCAAGTATTCACAATCCCGATCGGACTTCTCGTCACTTAGGAAATCTCTATACCGGCGCGACTCAGTGCAGCGACAATCGACGGGTTATCCTTTCGTTCTCGAAAATACCCGGTCTTCACCACCGGTCTTCAAATGTTATCCATATCGACGTACCATTATTCGGAATGGGTTATATGACACAAAGGTCCTCTCCCGGCTAAACCGAATAATGAGCGTAATATTTAAAAACATATGGATAATGGGATTTCAGTTAAGTCACAACTTATTATCCAAAACTTTTCTTTCAAATGGTTTAAAACAAATTACCATTTTAAATCTTTTAAATAAAATATTCATTTCACAAAGTTTGCCAATCTTCCACAAAGGTTAATTCATAGTTTCAAAACTATTTACAATTCCATATCTTTTTATATAAAGATACACCCTTAAGAAACAAAGCTTACAATTCTTTCATAAAGATCTATTCACAGGTTTCAAAACAATTTCTATTTCAAATTGGATTTACTCATCCAGTCTTTAAATCAAAGAATTAATTCATAACTTTCAAACACTTTTCAATTCGAATCTTTTTTATAAAAGATACACCATTTAAAATTCTCTTCGGTTTCAAAACAAGATTTAATCATCTTCAAAAAGGTTAATTCATAGTTATCCCAAACTATTTACAATTTCATTTCAAACTTGAAATCTTTCGATACAAATTGGAAATCCTTTCTTTTTATGAAAGCTATTATTATTTGAAATAAATAATTCTTGTTTTGGGAAAAACTGATTACAATTTACATAAGTTAAAGCCGTTCAAGTATAAAACTTGGATTTAAATTTAAATTTCCTAAGCCATACTTTTTAAATGGTTAAAACCCATATAAACACCTTTATAACTTGTATAATCTTTTTAGACCATAATTTCCAAATCATTGAATTCAATTTCAAATATTGAATTCAAATTTAAATCAAATTATTTAAATTTCAAGTTTTATTTAGTTATTTAAAACAACTTTTTATTTTTAAAACTCATTTTCAAAAGCTTTCAATTCCAATTCCAAAACTATTCTGGAATCAAGAATTCAATCTTTAAAATCGTTAATAATCTATGACTTAGCCGATTTCCTCGTGCAATCCATATTTGTGTGTGTATAGTGTTGTCCATGGGTTTAACACAATGGTGCAACAACATCAATCATCATGGATTCAATCATAACAATATCGATAAGCGGTATATCCCAATAACGCTTATCTACATACATGGATTCACAGATAAATAGGATACATCACGAATGAGTAAATTACATCACAGATGAGTAAATTACATTCATCACAGATTACCGAAACAATTCATAGCACGAAGCATAACATATCAGAATATCAAACAGTTCGAAAATCAATAGAATTCAAACGTTCATAAGTAAGCTCAATTAATTATCTGATTAATTTAAATCAGATAAGTCATCAATCATGGTTAATTAACGTTAACTGATTTCAAATCATTTGATTAATTGTCCTTTAATCATTTATTAATTAAATTAATCAACCTTTACTTATTAAATTATTAACCTTTAATTATTCAATTATCCTTAATTAATTTATCCAAACACCTATAAGTAATTATCCTTTCATTAATCACTAACTTATCAAAAATCTTTAATTTACCATCGTTGTGATTAACTGTCATTAACAATGATTAATTACAAATAAATTAGATACTTAATTATTAATTTACCAATCTTAAATTGATAAACCCCTAATTACTTAATTAATTACAATTATAAACAAATTAACCCTTCTTAATTACTTTCCAAAACAATTAACTAATGATAATAATTATTTATCTTAACATTTTAAAATCTTCCTTAACCTTTGAAAATAAAATTATTACTAACTTCAAAATCTTTAAATCTTAATTAAATTTTGTACTTAACTTAAATTATCTACTTAATTAAAGTATTAATTAAGATTCTAGGAAACATTGTAAAGTATTAACTTAATTAATGATGTCTTAGAATCAATTCTTCACTTCAACTTTCAGATATTAATTAATTTGTTAATTCTCAACTTGTTTAAGATGATTAACTTCAAATTTTAATTTTACTTAGCCTTTGAAAATGCAACCTGAGTATGCTTCCTAGTTTACTCGAGTAAACACCCGAGTTCTTCTCCTATTTTCCGGAGTTAAATTTAGATTTAAAACTCTGTTTAAATCTTTAATTTCAGAATTTAAAAATCACTTTATAAAATACTTTAACAATTTTAAAGTTGTTAAAACATTATAAAAACTTATTTATAAAAAAAACTATAATTCAAACTCATTTTGAATTCAGATTTTAAACTTGTTTCAAAACCTTTGTTTTAAACTTGCTTTACACTTTTAAATTTAGTTTAAGTTTAAAAACTTAAATACTGTCAGGTTGTAAACAAAAACCTGTAACAAAACAATTTACTCTGGCCAGACAAAAATGACTTCGAGTCAAAATGACTTCGAGTCAAACCCTACCTAACTTCGAGCAAATCACGAAATTACTCGAGTAAAACTCTAGTATCCATCTCCTGCTCCAACCAAAAACAACATCACCGGAATTTATGCACCGTGCACATGCACATCGCCTCCGTCCACCTCCAATCGACGTGCATCGTCGAACAAGTCGACGATCAACCATGCACCAATTCCCGACCACCAGAACCCCAACATCCACTCGAAATCAAAATCGAGTTTAAAAATTGAAACCTGGAAACATCATCTGGGTTCACCATCATAACCTGGAAACGCGTCGCCTCCGCAACCTCGACCACCAGAAGGTCAGCAACTCCGGCCAAGCACTCGTCCACACCCCCTCTATCATCACCCAAAACCACATAGCACTCGATCAAACGTGGACGACGAACAAATCAAAACATTCACATGCAACAAAACTAGGTTTACCAATTTCAAAAGCTCGCCGCCACCACCACGGCCAACCACACACCATCACACTATTTTTTTTGAACCCCCGTTCCTTCCTCCTTCTCCCGTCGAAAAACCCGACATCCAATGCTTCACCCATCACCGGAATTTGATTAAAATCCATTTTCAGTTCATTTATAAACTGCTCTAAGTATACTCAATTAAAAATCATCATTTCTATCTTAAAAATCCTATTTTCTAATAATGATTCAAGTTATATAAATGAATTGATAATTCGTGACATTCGAATTTAACATATATTTGAATTTCCTCTTTAAAATCAAATTTCCAGATGTTATATATCACTATCCTACTTAAAACTATTTTTAGATCTTAACTCATGTATAAATAAACTAGTTTTGTTTTAAACTCTAGGCCTAATAGTGATTAAATGGAGATGTATTGAATTTCTTGGTTATTTTACACCCCTTAACCCAAAAGCAGAGAACATACTCAGCACAGTCATATAGATATATACAGAGTTAAACTTTAAACAAAATACACATGCAAAGCACAAAGTTAGTCATGAATCATATACCAGATTTAAATTATACTTTAATTTTAAAAAATTTGTTTACTCACATGACAGGATTTTGAAACAGAGAGCAATCTTGTGTTGGAATGGTGCAGTTTTGATCTTCCAGGAAAATCTTCCTTTTTTTCTTTGTTGAATTGAATTTGAACTTATATTATTTGGAATGCTAAGTTAAGTGAACAAAATGGAACAATATGTATATATAAAGAGAAAGGTGTTTACAGAGGGGAGGCTTTACTGGTCCAGCTCTCTTCTTTGTTTTTTATCTTCAGATTTTCACCTTGCTTTGACTAAAGATTTTTTCTGAAATGGTGGCTGAAATGATTTTGTTTTGTATATGCTAAGATGATAGCCTTTATGTATATGCTTCCTTTTAAGTTTACATACTCATCTCATTTTGCTTTTGTATGAAGATATTTATTTTGTTTTACCTCCTCCTGCATACTTTCTTTCTTTTTTGTTCTCTTCTCGCATTGCGTATGAATTTACGGCAAACATATTTGTCTTATCTTCTTGCTTAATAAAAATTGCTATAGTATGTATTTATCTTATGTTGTACACCCAAGAATCACTTATATATTTTTACATCTATTTCGAGTATAAATACTCATTTTTTATTTCTTTGTTTTAAAGTTTAACTATCAAACATTTAATTCATGTTAGTATATCTTTATACTTTTAAAACTAACTACCCATAAATTAACTGACATAAATAATATTTTCAAACCCAAATCATTTTTCTAAATCACTTATTTAAATTTGAAATTCAAATACAAATTCAAGATTCAAATTCAAATTCTAAAGTCAAATTCAAATTTACTCGTATATACATATACATATACATATGTATTTCAAATTCAAATTTATTCCAAAATTTATTCCAAAATTTAAATTAACTATTAATTTAAATTAAATTCAAAATTGGGATTGTTACAAATTTTATCCCAATTCGTATTTAAATCCATGATTTAAATATAAACAATTTCCATTCTGACTAGTTTGAAGTTAGAAAATAGCTTTGATAGTTTTAAAATAGTTAAATAGTCAATGTATGATAGTTTAAGTTTTAAAAAAAGGGTTCGTATAGAAGTAGCTTGGAAAAATCCAAAATAATTTGAATATTTAAGAGAATAGGTTTAAGCAGTTTATTTTAAAATAATTTATATGAAAATAGTTTTAGAGTCAAACTAATTCACTTCTCAATCTCTAATTTAGATCAATTTTCAATTTCTACTTCCATTTAAATTGATTAAACCTAGATTCGAATTCAAATTAACTTTGATTCCTATTCCAATTCAAATCAATTCCTATTTGAATTTAAACTTATTCAATTTCAATTAATTCAGTTCAACTTCAATTTTGAATTAATTCCAATTAAGTTCTCAATCTTCAGCCATCTCGATCCATATCAATTCGAGTTGGATTTTTAAAATGTTGATTTAATCGCTTAAATCAAATTAACTCTTAACATTAAATTTAACAATCTAAATCTTTAAAAAAAATTCGATTTTGAGCCCAATTTTCAAATACTAAAGTTACCTCTTACTTAACTAATTTCAGGATTCGAGTGAGAGTTCAAATCCTTTTAGAACAAGTAAATTTTAGGAATTCATTTTATTTCTCAATTATAACTTCAGACTTTGAAATCCAATTCTTAAACGATTTCGGTTGACATGTTTACTTTTGACATTTCAAACTTAAGTTCAATATAATTCCCTTTCCATAAATTCAATTTTGTTTCCAAGAATCAAAATCTTTTTAAATAAATTTCAAGATAAAGTTTTACAACTATTTAATTTTAGGAATGGACGTATATTATTTCAATCCACTTCTTAATTTACTCGAAATAACCCAATTTATAGTTTTATATACCATCAATAACAACAGGATGATAATAGGATATGTCAAGGTAAATAAACCTTCAAATTATCTATAGCACCAAACAACAGTATCCATCAAAAAAATTAGAATTCGAAACCCGTTTATATTTACAAAATCGTTTTGAAATCATTAATGTATACATGACTTCTTTTGCACCCCTTATCCAACCCATACCTTTTTTCCCTTTTTCATTAATTACATTTAACTTCCATATGTAAAATCTTAATTTCGTCTTGAAATTTTCCAATTTCAGATTATAGGTTCAAAACCTATTTAACTTGCCATAAGTTAAATTCCAATTAATTTGATCCATTCAGCCTTGCTCAATTTAAATTTTCCATTCCAAATTTAAATTCTTATCAATATGCCTTCCCACTTTAAGTTCAAAAAATTATTTCTCTTTCGGTTATACATCTCATTCTAATGGAAATTTTAGAATTCAAACACCAACATTTATCTCAAATCAACTTTGAAATCACATACATATACATATATATATACATATATATGTATATATATTTACCCCTTTACATATCCAGTCACACATTAAATTTTCAAACCATCCTTGGTTTTTATCCAAAACAAATTTATCTTCATACAATTCTTATCCTAAAACAAATATTTCTATATTCAAAAATATTCCAAATTATATTATTTATTATCCCCTTAAACACTTTGAAACAATTTCAAATTTCTATGGGTCTTAGATTTAAAACTTCACAATTTAAATCCATTTTAATTTCATATGACACCTTTGTAATCATGCTTATAAGGTTTCACTCCCTAAACATTTCACTTTGTTCCACCATTTTTTATTCTATAATAAACATCCTCTATTAAGATACAATACCCAATTTATGATAATTACCAAATCTAGAAATCAATCACACCATATGTTCCATCATAATTTACTGAAAGAAATATAATGAGAGCAACTTATTTCAAATACTTTGAAAATTCTTTTGAACTTTCCAGGATTTAAATTAAGGTTTGAATCCATTTCTAGCTTAACTTATTTGTATAGTTAATCCTTACCCAAATTTTGATCTCGTTATATGTCTTTTACCACTTAAATCATATAATCTTATTTAACAATTATAGCTAATCACCTTGATATACTATAATAACTCACAAAATTTATTTCTTCTATATATCAAAATTATTTAAAAATCATTTTTGAAAATCATTATATATGAAAATAACAAGTACGGCCTCATATAATACACTCAACTCTTCTAGGGTACTACTGACCCTATCTCTAATGAGTAATCCCCACCAGAGCCAAGGTTCTCACTTAACCTTCAGCTCTGATACCAAATGTAATGGCCCAAGATTTTCGACCCAAAAATCGACACTAGTATGTTCACTGTATAGAGTGTCGAGCTATCTAGGGCCAGAAATACCAAGCTATTAGGGTTTAGAAGAAAAAGAGATAGAAGAAGAAACAGAAAACAATAGCACAGAATCTCACAATCGTGGTGGAACAAAATATAATATAAAATGATAGCATTTATAAAAAGAAAAGCGGTAAATGTCAATATACATACAAGATATAAGAGTACAATTATCACCAAATAAATCTGGACAATTATAACTTGTCCCTAAATACTGTCTATACAGGCCATAATACATAATGGAATATAGTTAATACGTATCTGCCATCCAGCCCGTCTTCGGGCTCCAAAGCGTCCTAACCTAAAATTCTGTAACACTTAGTCTAACCCGAGCATTACAATAAAGTAACACCCGAGTCAGACTGGAAACCAGCGTGAGTAAACACACTTAATTTGAAATACTCAAGTAATAAAACTTTTTGAAAACTAAGGTAACTCATACAAAACTATGAGTTATCACTCCATTTTAACCCAGACCATTTACAGATATCCATCGATATAATAGTAGTGTCTGAATACCATTACTTATTTAAAATAGTAGAATTGTTATATCAATCCAATTCCAGTCCATTTAACTTTATGATCGAAACCGTAAAAATTCAACTAGAAGTGGTTCCGGATAACGCTGGTATCCGATCTCGGCCTCTTCGAATCCAATTAATAAGTATAAGGGTAAATTGTTCGAAATAAAACAACTTATTACTTATGGTGATATTGTTCTTAAGTGGGAATTTACTACAGATGTATATTTCAAAAACATATCACCGTTTTAATTAAATGATTTTAACTTATTTGACTAACTAATTTTAAAAATTAATAACAAATATCAACAATTCACTTACCAGGATTTAATCTGCCTTGACTAACCATATCCATTTATACTTGAATCCAAATTAATCCAAAGAAATTATAAAAGCAATTTATTTTTAATTACTTAAATTTGTACATTCTATTTAATGTCTGCTTAGTTAATTTATAAAATTATATACACTTTTAAGTCTATTAATAATATAATTAATTATCCATTAAATTTATTAAATATCATTAACTTTAAATTGTGGTTTTAAAATGACAATAGCTTTATAGTTAAAGAAAGAAAATATAAATTATGCTATATATGTAAATTTGCAAATTTATTCCTTCTATCCTTTTTTCCTTCTTTTATTTTCTTTCCCCTTTCTTTTACTCTTATTTTTTACTTTTCTTTTCTTTCTTTCATTTTCTTTTTTTTTTCTTTTCTTATTTCTTTTCCTCATTTTCATTTTTTCCCTTACTTTCTTTTTTTCTTATTTCTTCTTTTTTTCCTTATCTCTTTTTTTTCTTTCTTTTCTTTACTTTTTCCTTTGCTTTTACCTTTCGTTTTCTTTTACTTTTTATCTTATTTTCTTTTATTCTTTTTCCTATCCTGATCCAAACCCCACTCGTCCTTTCTCCTCCTTTCGTTTTTTGCTCCTGCACGATGCTCGCCGTGCACATGCACATGAGGATGAGGCCTCGCCGTCCACCGCCGACTTCTCCTCCAAGTCGCTTTCAACCCCCTCGACTTCTCCGGCACCCAGTAATTCGCAACACCGCTTAAAAAAACAAGCAAATCACCACCACTAGGAAAACACCCGACTCCCATTCCTGCCTCATACCACTATCTTCGACCACCAGAGGCCACCCCGCTTTGCTAGAAGCTTCATCTCTCTCACCTCCAGCTTTTCCACCTATACCGAGGCCTTACATCACTATCACGACGCTGCAGTTCAACGTCGACCGAGACTCTCCTAAAACCCTATTTCTCCTTCGACCTGTCACTACGCCGATGAGAAACATTCGCCACCATTTTTTCCAGATCCCCTACCACCCAGCTTCCTCTAACCAAAACCCTGACCTTCAATCACGACAAAGTCGTCCTAATTTGGTCAAAGTCCAGATTTCGTTCATCACCTTCCACCTCGTCGAATACGAAATGAAAAATAGTGAAAATTCTACTAATTTTTTTATTCTATTGCCCGTCGCATTCATATAAGTGAACACACAAATTATAATGTTCGAATTTCTTGAAATATTGGGTTACCTACTGTCCTATGCATTTTTATTTTTCTACACTTTATACTATTTAATAAAACAAAATTTATACAAGATTTAATCAGAAATAAATAGCTTACTTGTTAACAACATAACCAACAACAGTTTAAAAGAAGAGGTATGGATTTTTAAAAAGCTAAGCACGACAGAAATCAAACTAAACAACGCAGACAAGACGTTGTACAGGCTTGATATATACATCTATATACACATATATACATCCATTTATAAGCATGCAAACTTGTTAAATACCGTTATTTCTTTCAAACATACTCATTGATTAGTAGAAAGAAGACCTTAGTTTAAGGTTTTACTCACTATCTATTTCTTTTGAACAGAGAAATGTTTTTGAGAAGTAAATTGTTGGCTTTGGTTTTGATCCTCCCTGACTTAAGTTGTTTGTGATTTCTCTTAAGTTTGAAATGGCAGTATTATTTCCTTTTTACTAATTTTGGTTCGAATAAAGATATGAAACCAAGTGGAGATATATATAAGAGAAAAGGTAGGCTGCATTCTTTTGTATACAGTAAGCTTCTTTTTACTTCTATATTTTTTAACTTTTGCATTTCTTTGATCTGAGGTTTTTTGATCTGATTTGATTATTTGAAAAGGATTTGATAATTTGAAAATTAGATTTGATATAATATATTTTTGAGGGAATATGCATTTAATGCCATGTTCCCTTGTATGTTTACATGAATATCTTCATTCTTATCCACATACATACTAGTACATATGTATACAACATACTTTTACTTTACCTGTTTACCGTCATATACATACATTTATACTTATACATATTTTAATACACATTGCTTATTTATATTTTGTCATTGTATGTGTGTTTGCGTGCATATATATTCACATTTATACAAGGTTCCATGTATATTATTTCATATGGCATACATTCAAATACTTGTGCATTTATATACTTATATATACATTTATAAATATATCTATACACACACACACATATATATATTATCTGGCGTCATAAAGTTTTGTACATATTTATATATATATATATATATATATATATATATACATTTCTAGATATTATATCTAAATTTTAGATGGTGGAGTTTTATGCATGCAACTATAATATTTATCATACCCAGAAATTTTATAATCTAAAATTAAATAATGTTTTTGATTAATTTATATATATATCTTGATATTTTAAATATCAAAAATTTATTTGTTTGATTTAAAATAAATATTTCAAAATTTTAAAACATTTAATTACCTCATTAACAAGCGCCAAAAATCTGGTTCTTTACATTCCTCCCCCCTTTGAACTTTTCGTCCTCGAAAAGGAACAAAGCGAGAATTTCAAATTTTAATGTTTATAATTAGTTAAATCATTCTTTAAACATTTTAACTATTTACTCTTTTTATTATATAAAATTTAAAACACTTTAAAAATTACATAATATTACCATACTAGCTTTATATAAAAATACATTTCATAACTCGATGCCCAAACAAGTCCATCCTTATCCTCACAAAAATTGAGTCATACTTGATAAGGCGTATGACTGAAAATCTATAAGTAATTAGTACACCCATTTCAACATCCAGTGAAAATACTTGGAAAACCTTTTACAAGAATGCTATGAAAATCATCACCCCCTCCATGGGTTGTAGTTAGCACAATGATAGCGTCACCATCCCGGCGAAATCTATAAGAAAACTGTAGGCATCTGCACCTCTCTATTTCGCTATGGAACTGCCACAGATCGCAGCTACACCCAGGGTTGCATTGCCATCACGGTAAAAAACATGTAACTGTAGGCATCAGCGCCCTCGAATTATGCTACCAAATAAAACTTCACCACATAGATCGTAGACTACAACAGTTTAGTCCCAATGTAGCCTATAGCCACTCACTGCCACACGACTTTCGCTATAGACCACATAGATCGCAATCTACCAATGTTACGTCGCTCTTCCAGCGAAATCAAACACAGATTTTAGGCAATCACTGCCCCTCAACCTACGCTATGGAAACGCAGTAGATCTTAGTTGCACCAGAGTTATGTTGCTGTCACAACATAACCCCAATGCATCTGTAGGCATCAGCGCACCTCTAGTTACGCTACCCCAAACACAATCCTCAGGAACTATAGTTTTGTCCAGACATCCTCTAGGTTCCAAATTTAGAACCCCCCTTAGGGCTCAAGGCAGAATCACCTAGTGGATCTCTTACTAAATGTTTCAACTCTAAATGGAAGCGGCTTTTTCCCCATACCATTCTCAAAACATCATTCTATAAACATATAGTACCTTTCAAATCATAATCTTTATGTGTATCACATATAAACTTCAAAATCGATATCTCAAAATCGATAGGTCTCAAACTTAGCTTTCAAAATTCTCAAAATTTTCTTTTCGCCAAAACCTAAAGCCTCTCAAAATCAATGAGTTCCAAAACCCTTTCAGTTCTATTCTCATAGAATCATTCTTATATATATAAGATTATTCTTTCAACTTGAATAATTTTCGGATCACTACATACTTATATAAATTCCACTTTATATTTCAAATTTGCTTTATAGATCATTTCGCTCCAGTTATAATTTCAACAAGGGGGTTTCAATGTAGAAATAATATATATAACCTATTAATGCCAAGTAAAATTTTTGTTCACGTTCGATTTCCTTTACAAAGTCATTTGTTCATCACTTACTCCTTATAAAGTAAGTTTTCAGTAATGGTACTATCCAACCATCATTTAAGATCGTCATATTTTCTCAAAATATACTCTTCCATTTCAAAATCATTTTTGGGCCTTGATATCTGATTTCAGTTCCACTTCAAAATTGCTTCAAATTCCATTTGGGTCAAAACTTCAATTTTATCCCAATTCGTATTTAAATCCATGATTTAAATATAAACAATTTTTATTCTAACTAGTTTGAATTTAGAAAATAACTTTAGTAGTTTTAAAATAGTTAAATAGTCAATATAAAGTAGTTTGAGTATTAAAAATAATGGTTGGTTAGTAGTAGCTTGGAAAAATCCAAAATAATTTGAATATTTAAGAGAATAGATTTAAGCAATTTATTTTAAAATAATTTATTTGAAAATAGTTTCAGAGTCAAATTGTTTCACTTCTCAATCTCCAATTTAAATCAGTTTTCAACTTCCACTTCCATTAAATTGATTCAATCCAAATTTCAATTCGAATTAACTTTGATTCCTATTCCAATTCAAATCAATTCCCATTTGAATTTAAGCTTATTCTATTTCAATTACAATTCCAATCAATTAAACTTCAATTTTGAATTAATTCCAATTAAATTCTCAATCTTCAACCATCTCGATCTATATCAATTCGAGTTCAAATTTCAAAATGTTGATTTAATCACTTAAATCAAATTAACTCTCCACATCAAATTTAAATCTAAATCTTTAAAATAATTCGATTTTGAGCCCAATTTTCAAATACTCAAATTACTTCTTACTTAACTTATTTCAAGATTCGAGTGAGACTTCAAATCCTTTTAGAACAAGTAAATTTTAGGAATTCAACTTATTTCTCAATTTTAACTTCAAACTTTGAAATCCAATTTTTAAACGGTTTCGGTTGACAAGTTTACTTTTGGCATTTCAAACTTAAGTTCAATATAATTCCCTTTCCATAAATTCAATTTTGTTTCCAAGAATCAAAATCATTTTAAATAAATTTCAGGATAACGTTTTACTTCTATTTAATTTTAGGAATGGATGTAAATCACTTCAATCCACTTCTTAATTTACTCAAAATAACTCAGTTTACAGTTTTATATACTGTCAATAACAACATGATGATAGTAGGATATCTCAAGATAAATAAACCTTCAAATTATCTAAAGCACCGATTAACAGTATCCATCATAAATTTTAGAATTCGAAACACATCTATATTTTCAAAAATCATTTTGAAATCATTAATGTATACATGACTTCGTTTGCACCCCTTATCAAACCTATACCTTTTTCACTTTTCCATTAATTTCGTTTAACTTCCATAAGTTAAATCTTAATTTCGTCTTGAAATTTTCCAATTTCAGATTATAGGTTCAAAACTTATTTAACTTGTCCTAAGTTAAATTTCAATTCATTTAATCCATTTAACCTTACTCAATATAAATTTCCCATTCCAAAATTAAATTCTTGTCAATATCCCTTTCTAGTTATAAGTTCAAAAACTTATTTCTCTTTGGGTTGTACATCTCATTCTAAGGAGAATTTCAGAATTCAAACACCAGTATTTATCTCAAATCAACTTTGAAATTCCATTAATCCACAAATATATACATATTTACCCCTTCACATATCCAATGACACTTTAAATTTTCAAACCATCCTTGGTTTTAATCCAAAACAAATTTATCTTCATACAACCCTTGTCTTAAAACAAAGATTTCTGTATTCAAAAATATTCCAAATTATGTTATTTATTATACCTTTAAACACTTTGAAACAATTACAAATTTCTCTCGATCTTAGATTTAAAACGTCACAATTTAAATCCATTTTAATTTTATATGTCACCTTTGTAATCATGCTTATAAAATTTCACTTCTCTAAACATTTCATTCTATTCCATCGTTCTTTATTCTATAATAAACATTCTTTATTAGGACACAATACCAAATTTATGATAATTACCATACCTAGAAATCAATTACACCATATGTTCCATCATAATTTACTAGATTAAATATAATCAGAGTAACTTATTTCAAACACTTTGAAAATTCTTTTCAACTTTCTAGGATTAAATTCAGATTTGAATCCATTTTTAGCTTAACTTATTTTTCTAGTTAATCCTTACCCGAAATTCTATTTTGTATGTGTTTTCCACTTAAATCTTATAATCTTATTTAACAATTACATCCAACTCCCTGATTTCGCTTATCTTTATTAATAGCGACTAATTTTCCCCAGGCGAAATTTTTTTCAACTCCCTGATTTCGTTTCTTCGCTTCGTCCTCGCCCTTTCCATCATTCTTCCCCTTTTTGCGTACTCGTATGCCCTTTTCTCCTCCTCATTCCCCTTTTACGATCCACCTTTTCCCCTCCATCGACCAGATCTGGTCGCATTTTTAAGGTCATGCCGTCTGCGCCCGTGTCTCCTTTTCCTATCCTTCATTCTGTCTCTGACTTTCCTCCTCTGCTCGCGAGCAAACTTTCATATCAAGCTGCTGTCGCTCGCCCCAGCTCGAGTCCCGTGGGTTTGATTTCCAGCGCGGATGCAAACTGTAAGTCTACTATTGGAGTTATGCCATCATCTTCACCTGGTAAGCAGCCCTATCTTATTGCGCCTGGAGATAAAGTGAGTTTCCTTGAGAGGTCGAAATGTGATCTGGGGTTGCTTGATTCGATGCCTATTTTCGATGCTCGTGATAATGTTGGTCTGTTTGGAAGTGATATGGGTTTGGATTTGGCTGTTAATTCCAGTTTTACTCGATGCTCATCTGGTGCTTGTGAAAATGCCTCTGCGAATTTTGTTTGTAATTCCAGTGAAAACTGTATGGGTGTTGCAAAGTCTCTTGCCTCTTTTGGTTTACCCAATGTTGTGGAGCATCCTTGTCCTTCTTCTCCATCGCTGGCATGCCCTAAATCATGGTCATCACTTTTCAATTCTCTGCCCCGTAATGTGGGTGATCACGAACCGATTAAATTTGAAATTATCGAGGAAAATGGAGTAATGATCTCTCCTCTAATTGTTATACAAGATGGCGTAGACTATTGGTCTGATTATTTGGTTCGTTTCTTTTTGGAACCAAATCACCGTCTTCATGATGCGTTTTCAGTTTGTCAAAGGGCTTGGAAGCTTCGTGGTAATTTGCATGTTAAGCTGATTGACTCCATGTATTACCTTAAGTTTTCCTCTTCCGAAGAAGTCGGCTTGTTCTTGAGGCTGAGCCTTCCTTTTTTGATGGAAGGCCTTTTATTATTACTCCTTGGTCTCCTACTGTGGCGTGTGCTCGTGAACAAGCTCGTTCTATCCCCATTTAGGTCTTCTTTTCGCAAATTCCTTTTGCTTCAGCCTCTTCTTGAGTTGAATTGGCTAGCCTGTAACGTGGGAAAATTGAAATGTTTTGACTCTAATACAGTTGCGCGTTAAAAAATGGTGTATGCTAAGGCTCTTATTAAGATATCCCCCTTTAAGCCTCTCCCTTCTTCTATTCCTGTTCAGCTTGCTGTCGGGCATGTAGCGGAAGTCCGTGTTCGCTATGGCTGGGTTCTAGATATTTGTACCTCCTGTTACTCTTTTGGCCACCTGGCTAACGCCTGCCTGCTGTTCCATTGCCTCGCCCCCCGCTCAGGAAATGGATTCCTAAGGTTATTTCCTGGGTCTCCCAGATCATCCCTCCTCCTGCTGTTCCATTATCTGACCATGGACTGCCACTATTTTCTATTGCTAGGTCTGCCTCTCCTTCTGTTTTTGTGGTCCCTTGTGATGCCTCTGCTATTCCTTTAGCTGCTCCAGATCTTGCTCCTCCTCTTTTGCCTGTTGTTTGGGTTGACTCCGAGAGGTGTTGGGTTGATCTCAAATCTGATTTTAGATTTAACCCCGTGGATAATTCTTTCTTTGGATTTGTTTGCGATGATCATCTGGACCTTAGATGCCTTCATTACAAACCGTCTGGTGATTCCTTAGTTCTTGATATGGATGGTATATATGCGAGTTCGAATTATGTCATGCTAGCCGATACTACTTGGGATCGTTCTTTCATATACTCTTCTGATGTTATGGATTATGATCCTTGTCATGCTATACGTTTCTGCCCCTTTGCTGTTCTTTTGGGAATGTCCCTTTGGTTTCTTCCTAGGTGTCTATGGAAGATGGTGATTCTTCCTCTTCGGAGGAGTCCTAGTCTTGTTGATTTTTATAGTTACTGTGGCATGTCTGTCACATACCTATGCCGTATTTTCCTTTTTTTTCTTAGTAGTTAAGGTGTTTTAACCTTACTCCTATACTTCAAGTTCTAATACGTTCATAATAAAAGGTGGACGGTCCACTATAAAACCGGTTGGCCTTACCAAAACAACAATTACATCCAATTACCTTGATATACTACAATAATTCACAAAGATTATTTATTCTATATACCAAAATTGTTTAAGAATCATTTTTAAAATCATTATATATGAAAATAACAAGTACGCCCTCATATAATACACTCAACTCATTCTAGGGTACTACTGACTCTATCTCTAATGAGTAATCCCCAACAGAGCCAAGGTTCTCGCTTAACCTTCAGCTCTGATACCAAATGTAACGGTCGAAGATTTCGACCCCAAAAATCAACACTAATACTTTCACTGTATAGAGTGTCGAGCCATCTATTGCCGGAAATACCTGGCTGTTAGGGTTTAGAAGAAAAAGAGATAGAAGAAGAAACAGAAAACAACAGCAAAGAATCTCACAACCGTAGCGGAACAAAATACAATATAAAATAACAGCATTTATACAAAGAAAAGCTGTAACTGTCAATATACATACAAGATATTACAGTACAATTATCACCAAATAAATCTGTACAGTTATACTTATCCCTAAATACTGTCTATGCAGCCCACAATACACAGCGGAATATAGTCAACGCGTCTCTGCCATCCAGCTCGTCTTCGGGCTCCAAAGCGTCCTAACCTGAAATTTGATAACACTCAGTCTAACCCGAGCATTAAAATAAAGTAACACCTGAGTTAGGCTAGAAACCAGTGTGAGTAAACACACTTAATTTGAAATACTCAAGTTATAAAACTCTTTGAAAACCAAAGGTAACTCATACAAAACTATGAATTATCACTCTATTTTAACCCAAACCATTTTACAGATATCCATCAAGATTATAGTATTGTCTAAATACCATAACTTTTTTAAAATAGTAGAATTGTTAAATCAATCCAATTCCAGTCCATTTAACTTTGTGATCGAACCCGTAAAGATTTAAATTGAAGTCGTTTCGGATAACGCTGGTATCCGATCCCGGTCTCTTCGAGTCCAATTAATATATTTAAAGGGTAAATTGTTTGAAATAAAACAATTTATTACTTAGGGTGGTATAATTCGTATATGGGAATTTATTACAGATGTATATTTCAAAAACATATCATCATTTTAATCTAGCGATTTTAACTTATTTGACTAACTAATTTTAATGATCAATAACCAAAATCTACAATTCACTTATTAGGATTTAATCCGCCTTGACTAACCATATCCATTTATATTTAAATCCAAATTAATCCAAAGAATTTATAAAAGCAATTTATTTTTAATTAGTTAAAGTTTTACATTGTATTCAAAGTCTGCTTAGTTAATTTATAAAATTATATACACTTTTAAGTCAATTAATAATATAATTAATTATCGATTATATTTATAAAATATCATTAACTTTAAATTGCGGTTTTAAAATGACAATAGCTTTTTAGTTAAAGAAAGAAAATATAAATTATCCTATATATGTAAAGATGCAAATTTATTCCTTCTCTCCTTTTTTCCCTTTTTTCCTTTTCTTTCCCCTTTCTTTTACCCTTATTTTTACTTTTCCTTTCTTTCACTTTCTTTTATATTTCTTTTCCCTATTTTCAGTTCCTCCCTTACTTTCTTCTTTTTCCTATTTCTTCTTTTTTTCCTTATCTCTTTTCTTTATTTCTTTCCTTTACTTTTTCCTTTTCTTTTACCTTTCATTTTCGTTTACTTTTTTTCTTATTTTCTTTATTCTTTTTTCTGTCCTGACCCAAAACTAGCTCGTCCTTTCTCCTCCTTTCTTTTCTTACTCCTGCACGGTGCTCGCCTTGCACGTGCACTCGAGGATGAGGCCTTGCTGACCGCCGCCGACTTCTCCTCCAAGTCGACCCCGACCACCTCGACTACTCCGGCCACCCAGTACTTCGTGACACCCCCAAAAATAAAAACAAGCAAATCACCACCACTAGGGAAAACACCCGACTCCCATTCCTGCCTCGTACCACCATCTCTGACCACTGGAGGCCACCCCGCTTTTCTAGAAGCTTCATCTCTTTCCCCTCTACCTTTTCCCCTACACCGCAGCCTTACGTCCCCACCACCATGCCTGTGACGACCCATAATTTTCGCTAATTAAATTTTGTTAATTTAACAAATTTTAGTAATTTAATTGGGAAAGAAAATAAAAAAATATGTAATTTGAAGATGAAATCACTAAAATAAAGGTAATAATGTTAATGCAAGTTAATAAATCACTAATTTAGTGCAATCCCAATTAATTGAAACCAACTGCAAAAAATGAAATTAAATATTACGTTAGTGTGAATTAAGGTAGTATTTAGTAATAATGTATTATTAATGGTTTATGAATGAAACGGTAAATAAATTAAAGGTGGTGATGTTAATATAAGTTGACGATAAACAAGTTGAATGAAATCCCAATAAAGGAAGTAATTCAATGTTATATTTGGCAAAATTTCAATACTAGTGGAAATTATAGTTAATACACAATAAAAAAGGAAAGTTGAGTATATTGAAGTAATGTAATGTAAAACCAACATTTACTATGTTATTTGAAATTAGTGGATGGGATATAAAGATTGAAATCAAATAAAAACAATTTATTGGAATTTAAATTTTAATAATTGGATTAACCGAAATTAAATGAAATTAAATAATTTAAATATTACGTGAATGGAAATTAAATTGAAATTGGGAAACATTAATGTGCTAAAAGATAAACCAATGTTAATTATACCCTATTGTAATGAAAGACTTGAATAACAAGGTTTAAAGGTTAATAAATTGATTTTGGAATTTTAAATGTATAAATTTCTAAATTTAATCAAATTGAAATTAAACACTGAAATTTAGGAATTAATCAATTTTAAATTGACTTATAAATTTGTTTAAATTAGTGTGAATGATTTAGAAATATAAAAATGATAAGAATTGTCAATTTTAGAATTGAAATTGAAAATTTGATTTAATTAATCAATTATTAATTTAATTAATTAATAGGAAAATAGCCATTTTGGCCACTGACTCGGATTTTGATGAAACTAGTTTCATCAAATCCATAACGGTGAACTATTGTAAGATTTCAAGTTTCGTAACGATCAGACTTGTCATTTGATCGTACAGACTCGAAACGCCTAGAAATCAATGAAATTGAAATCAATTGAAATAAACTTGAAATAACTTGATTTTAGAATAACTTCTTCATACGATGGAATTTAAACTTGAAACCTCCTCCATTGATTTTAAAATGTTCTAAAACATATATTTTGATATATGGGTTGACCCAATTTCATTCTGGAGTCAGAACGGTCTTTTCGGGCCATTTATCGTTCAACGGTCCAAACCAATCGTATCTGTTCCTCCATTTCTCAGCTCTACCAACATATATCCTGTCATAAATCCTAATAACCTTTCTATTTCTCATTTTTATACGTACAGAAATTTTTATTCCACCTCTTTCCACTGGCTGAAACCCTAAAATTCCTCAGTTCAATTCCAATTCAAATTTCAACTTCAAAATTTAAAAACTCTTCAAACTATATCATATTTTATATCATCGAAAAGCTCTCGACGAGGGCATCTCAGATTTGAAATTCATTTTTGGATTTGAATCATGGGTTGCTTAGAAATTGATGATCAACTTCGGCCGTTCGTTTTGGCTTTTGTGAATTTAACGGTGGATTTGCAACAAGGGAATGATCGGAGGTCATTGGTACGAAGAGAATGTCGAGCAGTTTTGATCGGTGGCCTTGGTTCACCTTGAAGATGGTCAGATCGTTGGTAAAAGGGTGATTAGGATTTCGCATCCAACGGCGGCGGCAGCTTAAACCTCGACCGAAGGTGGCGAGCTTCAAGTCGTAGGCGTGCCTGGTTTGGAGGTCGCGGTGGAGCAACTAGATCAAGGCACAGCAGCGCGAGGAGGCGTGTGTTCGTGGTTGATCTTCACCGGCTTGGTAGGTTTTTGGCATATGGGTTTGTTCGTTTTGAAGAGGGACGTGATGACGTGGCGCCCATTGGTAGGTCAGTGCCTTTTTGTTTTCTTTTATTTTAATTTCTACGTCAATGTGTTCTAATCGCAATAACTTACGTATACGAGGCCCAATTCACGCGCAGTTTTCTCCACTATGATCGTATTAAAATTTCGAACATTTTGGCACAAGTTTGGATGGATTCTATGACTGTTCAAATTTTGGGTATAAATTGGATTTAAATTCAATTTAAATTCAAAAGGTGAGTGTTTTAACCCACTCACAACTTCTAAAATTTCTTATATTTGTTAAATTGATTTATGATGTGATTAAAAATTTATTTATGACTGTTCGATATAATTTTAATCATCATCTTAGTTAAATTGAATTTATTTGAATTAAAGTGTTATTTAATTTATTATTGAATATAAACTGTCAGTTAAATTGTTATTTAATTTATTATTGAATATAACTGCCAGTAAATACCTATTATTTATTATATGTTCTGTAGCGATGTTATTCTTTGAATTGGATGATGATTGTGATAAATGCTGATGATTGATATTGGATGAATGAATATTGTATTTTATATTGTTATAAACTACACACTACAAGAAATTTTATTTTTTGTGGCGCTCAAAAAACGCTACAAAAACTTTTGGTGGCGTTTTGATAAACGCCGCGAGAAAACATGCGACTAAAAATCCATGATTTTTTGTTGCATTTATTTTAACGCCACTATAAATGCATTTTTGGCAGCGTTTTTCAAACGCCACCATAAATCTTGTTGTAGCGTTTAAAACACGCCACCAAAAGATTTTTTGGCGCTACTAATAGAATTTCCAACTCTACCCCTGTTTTACGGTTGCATTTACTCAACGCCACTATATATATTTCGGTAGCGTTTTTGAAACGCTACTAAAAGTTGTTTATTATTTTATACCATTTTTTCATGCTATTATTTCCTGTTAATGGTCTATTTTGGTTTTATTATATCGATCAACAATCACTCACATAATCATCATATTCAAATAAGTTAAAAAACACATTAACATATAATCAAATAAAATATCCATAACCATTCCAATACAATAGTTTTTCGACAAAATGACCTAACTCACATACAATAACCATTTGTATACAAATTTACACATCGGGTACTAATAAATGTTATATCTAACTAGTGCTAACAAAACGTTTGATTACCCATAATTCTTTGTTGCATACACAAGTGAAAGCTAGCATCATCAAGTCCAAATTTGCTCTCTTCAAAAGTCTGATGCCTACACAATTGAAAGCACAACAGATAGTCAAACAATTACGTTAACTCGTAGGACTTCAAATATGAGATCAAACATCTACAACATTATACAAGTATATCCTACTACTAATGATGTCATATAAATTATCAAAGTTATAAAACAAATGTAATAAAGTTCTTTCTTGAGCTTAAATGGTAGGAATCAATTTTGCACCCTTACGAACCCTCCTTTGATAGAATGGTGAATCCAACAACCTGAGCAAGAAAAAAATGACAATGTAAGCACCTAAATTCATAATACTTTTGTAAATTGTAATTTAATGCATAATATGTAAAGCAATTAGTTAACAGCAAAACAATTAGTTAACAGTTTAGTTGAAGGTACTAAAAGTTTTAAGTTTTAAATTTAATTTAATTTAAAGTTCTAAGTTAATTTAAAATTAAAGTTAATTTAAAGTTTAAAATTAAAGTTAATTTCAAATTATAGTTAATTTAAGGTAAAATTAAAGTTAATTTAAAGTAAATTAAAGTTAATTTAAAGTTATAAGTTTAAACTTTTAAAAGTTAATTTAATTTTGAATTTATTTTTTAAAAGTTAATTTATTTTACATGTTTTAAGTTTTAAATAAATTAAATTATAAGCTTTGATTTTTAAGTTTTAAAAGTTAGTTTAAAATTTTTAAGTTTCAAGTTTTAAAATTTGAATTCTCACAACAATTAGATATGATATCTAAAGAGATTTTAGTTGTTTGAAATTTGAATCACTCGTAAAATATAAGATACAGTGTTCTTATACTAACATAACATATATACCTGAGCGGCTTTGCAAAGCATAAGGGCTATGCCACCTGCTCCATGAGACCACTGCACTAAAAGATCGTTCTTACTGCCCTCACTTGAAGGGTAGTTCCTACCATGTCCATACTGACATAGACCATGGCTGTATTGAAGTCAACAGAAGTAGATACATACAGAGTCATAGACCGAAAGTTATGTGAAGAACTCACAAGGTAGACAAATCCTTTCGAAGCTTCAACAATCTCTTGGGCTCTCTAACTGTAACAGCCCTAGTTTTTAGATATTTATTTTATTATTAATTATTTAATTTTAAAAATGTATTTATATAAATTGTGTTTAACAATATAGTTAATTATTTAATTTGAAGATATATTTTATAAAATTGTATATGTCAATATAATTTAATATTAACTGTAAAAAATTTAAGCTATGTTTAAACTGTAAAATTTCGCGTTTAAAAGACGCGTCAAATTTTAGGGTATAAAGCAACGTAATAAAACGTGTGTTTTTAAAATGTTATTTTACAGAAATTTTTGATATTTTGACTGCGTCTGTTTAACGTAGTGTAAAAATCGCGTTTCCAAATATTTTGGAGAGAAACATCAGTCAGTGATTTTATACCAAACATTATTTTATTATTCGTTAACTGACCGATTGATAAAATAAATTGTATTACATACGTTCATCCCTACATCAGTGCAAAATCAACCCCTGTGTACAAATCTTTTTGTTACCGTTCACATCTAAGAAAATCAACTCTCCCTCTTTTAAATTTCCGTTTCAGTTTTGATTTTTAAGTAACGTTCAAATCCCTCTCTGATATTTTTCCTTTGCACTTATATCAGCCATCAAACTTAAATCACGCATACATTAAATCCAGTTGTGTAACTGCCTAAATCTTATATCACACTGTTTAGTTTGCAACAAATGGGATATTAAAAGTTTGCATGTCTAAAGATAAATCAACGTATGCCTTAAACCAAGCTTTTGCGTTACAGCCAAGACATATTATTGGAAGCAAATTCCAACCTTTCCCATTTTCTGCTTGCAAATGGCTCTACCTTAAATCACGCATATAACACATTTACCTTCCTATAAACTAATAGCTCTCTCTCCCTTTGACCGTGCAACAGTTTAAAACATTCAAGTGCAAGGTTAGAAATTGTTAATTATTTGAAACGGTTAACATTTACCATTCTTATGTGACATGCTAAATCAGGGGTTTCCTTAATCACGTAATATACTCATTTACACTTGCCTCCGCATGTCAGTTTTCTTTCATAAATTAATTCTTAAGTCTGGCCATTTCATTTATTTTAATCAAACTAAATAAGGGATTTAAAGCATGCTGAAATCACGCATTCATATTTACATATTTTTAAACTTTATATGTGGTGTAACTCTCGGTCCCTCCCTTTATTTCATTCCTTTTGTAACTGATGTCATAAACCACTGATTGCTCTTCCTCTGATCTTGCCACAGATCATATTTTTCCAATTTTGCAACGTCCAAATACATTTGTAAACATATTTAATACAAATCAAAATTTATTTAAAAATAAATGAATCATCACACACGTATTCATATTTACACAGTTAAAAATAAAACTGATACTTAAGAAAACAAATAAAACTGAGACGAATCAAATGCATGGTCCAAATATTTGTCAGTATAAAAATCAAGTTTTCTACTAGAAACGTTCGAACCTCTTACCTATTTTTAAAGAACAACTGATGCACTCCTTCCTTTCAGCCATGTAACTCACTGACTTTTGCATTCACACATATTTTCATACAAAGATTTAAACCACTATTTATCAACAAATCAAGGCTTGCAATTCTGGCATCTCGCACAAATTATAACTATTGATTTATCTCCTCCACTGATGTAGCTCATCAGTTACATTCAAACCACTATATATCTATCCCATTCCTTAAATCACGTAAGTAAAAGAAACTGATGCCTCAAAAATTAAGTTTTACTATATAACGTTCGAACTATGCACCTATTCATAGCCTATATACATATCAAAAGTACAATCACACATGAAAAAGCTCTTTAAAAACTGATGCGTTATCTACACTTATGATCCCCATGGAACTTCACAAACATCATCTATATTTACACCAGCTCTTTTTCCCTTCCACTATTCGCTCTGCCTTGCCTCCTTCTTGAGCCCGAGATCTATCAGGTAATAGCATTTTTTCCTTTCGTCCAGATTTGCTTCTTCTTCATTTTCTGATTTTCTTCATCACCTTGCTCGGCCTCCCCATGTTGTACGAGTTATGTCCATAATTATTGTGTGTAGATCTGTGACTTGTTGTCTAGGCTAGGAAGTTTGGCAAGTCTGCATATGATTATGATATAGATGTTATTAGTTTTAAGTTTTAAACTGGTAGGAACAGACAGTAATTGCGATTTGTTTTAAATTGATAACCACTAATACTTTCATAACTTTGTTCTTTTTAAATTGATAATAACAGATACTATTTGGGTTGTTTTAAAATTGTCAAGAACAGATACTACTTGGTTTTGTTTTAATTCTAATAAGAACAGATACTATTTGATTTTTTTTTTTTTTGTTTAAACTGTTAAGAACAAATGATATCAATTTTTGATTTAAACTGATAAGAACAGCTGCACCAAGTTTTTGTTTTTAAATTGATAAGTTGGTAAGTGCAGATGCTACTAAAATATTTTGTTTAACTAAGTAGTTGAAGTGCATAATTGTTCTTGTAATAAAGATATGTACTGAGTATTGCATGCCTCATGTTGCTCCAGTCTTCATTTCCATTTTGTTTGCCTATTTGTATTGCATTTTCTTGGCATTGACTTGTATTCAGTCACATTGCACTGTCCATGCATGATGATCCTCACTTTGCACTTTGAATTGTTGTATGCATTTGAGTTCACCCTCATTCGAATTGTTGCAGTCTTGTACAGGTATTAATAGCTTGTCCCTTATAACCTGGTTGCATTATTGATCCATTTTTTTTTGACAGTCTGCATTAGTTGGTTTATTTGAGTTGGGTATTTTCACTTGAATTGGTCTTGTGGCAGTTTGCATGTCAAGTTGCACACTACTGTCTTATATTACTTTGATAAAATGTGAAATGTTACATGTTGCTTCGTACCATGCTTTAGTTGTCTGCATCCCATATCTCTGCTCTTACAATATGAACAGACCCTTGAAACCATATGTTATCTTGTTGTTTGAATCATAGCTTGATGTTATATATGTATGTAGATAGTGTGTCTGCTTGTCTGCATTGAGGTTGTATTCATATATACCTGCTACTGTTGCATTATTTGCTTCACTTGAGTTTTGTAACTGTAGCCTATTGGGTTCATTTTGAAACTTTGTATTTTCAAAATTTTTGATATGTTCAGTCTTCATATCCATTCCAGTTTACATTATCTAATATGTTTCAGTTTCATATCTATATTGCATCCATAATGTTGCACTTTGGTCTGGTCATTGTTTTCCTGGGTGTTGAAGTCTTCATCTCCATTTTATGTACTGTTAGTACTTCATCCCTGTTGTGCATGTCTGCATATTTAGTAATACATGCCTGCATATTTAGTTAGTATCAGCCTGGGTAGAAATGGGGAACAACTAGGTTTTAAAAAAAAAAAAAAAAAAAAAAGAAAAAAAAAAAGAGAAAAAAAAAAAAGAAAAAGAAAAAAAAAAATCTGATGGTGAAGCTGAATTCTAGAAGTAAATATGAGTTAGAAGATAGTTGGGCAACACAAACATGGGCATCTGTAAGTATTCGGATAACAGAGAAATAGGGATAAGTGTTCACCAGTTTTGCATATGACCCGTAGATTTGACATATTTAACTCGAAGCAATATAGGTGCTGACTCGAAGCAACGACTTGCTTGGCCCGAAGCAGTTGAGTTTTTCTCAGGGTAAAAATTTTGGACACAGGGAAGTGTTATGTTCTATTCATGGCGTGAGTTTGCATGGGATACGAGTGTGCACATGTACAAAGTATAGAGTAGGAAAACTTCACCTTCTGTCAGTCAGCCTTTAGAAATTTTGTCGTAGTTTAGTGTTACCCGGTTCTCGTTTAGGGTATGTTTTGGTCACGGTACACGGTGGAGTGGTCGAGCAAAGCAAACAAACCCCGTTCTATTCTCATTTTCTTTGATCGTAAATTTTTAAGTCACGTATTCCATAATTGAAATTTTGTTCTAGATTTGAATCTACGTCAGAAGAATTTGATCGTTATTCTCTGTCGTGCTTTATCGGTGAATCGTCGTTTTGTATTCAAATTTTCTGCAACTTTCAGGTGAGTTTTTCTCACCAGACATATGTACATATATTGTGTAAATTATCGCAAGTGTATGTGTAAACATTCTATTTAGATATTATCTGTCTGTAGTATGATGTAGAATGATGAACCCATTTAAATTGACATCTCATCAGTTATTTATCTGTTATATTATTTCTGCAGTTATATTATTAATTGTTATTTACTGCTTAAATCACCACTGCAAGTTCCCTGTTAAAGTTGGATTGTTATGGGCTGAAATAATGATTATTGTTAAACTAGTCTGTTAACTGCTTAACTGATAACTTGGGATTGCGGGTTTGAAATGATAGAACCCGGGGTTTTGTAAATTACGGGTTGAAATGATATAAATCCGTATCACTTGACCTAGGCTAGAGAACTATATACAGGCCCGTGGTTCTTATAATATTTTCTGAAATATTTAAAAAAATTATTTTGGAAGTTAAATATTTGATTTAATATCTTTAAAGGATTTTATTTTAATTTTTGAATGAGTTATAAATGTTAATAAATAAATAGATAAATAAGTTATATTTGGAAATATTTATTTAGTTAATCAATCTGCTACAGCATTTTTAGAAATGCGGTCTTTTTGAAATTGGACTAGTTTTACCCGTAACTTTAGGTAGCATTTCCTAAGTGCTACAGAATCTAGAATTGATTGTTTTAAAACTCATGGAATTTGAGAAATTTTATTTTATGTTAAGTTTTGGAAAATCTTAAGATATGATATTTATAACTGGATTTTCCTTAATAAATTTAAGATGAATATTCTAGTATTAAGTGAATTTTGAAGATATTAAATGACTAACATTGGGAGTTTATTTATGGAATTTATGGGAATATTCAAGACTAAATAATAAAACATTGATTTGTTGAAAGAATAAAATCCAAACTTAGTTTTGAATAGGAAATACTCCAATTGGATATATATATATAGGAATTGTAACGGATTTGGGGACATAAAGTGATATTTAAATTATGGTTTAAACTTTAAATAAAGAAATATATTTGTAAAGCTATATAAATTATCTTCTTCACAAAGTAACCATAAAGTTAAACCATTTATTCTATATACCGTTGAATATCCAAACCATTTGTGTGTTGGGAGTTATGATTTAAAGTAAAAATTCCAAATATTATGTTTTGAAGATATATTTCAAATATTCGGCTTCCAGATATTATAAATTTTAAGCAGTATGGTTTTGGAAAGAATTATATTTGAATATAACGATATCATATTGTTTTGGGTTTTAAAATGATATCGTATTTATAGTTTTGAAATGGAAATGTTTATTTTGGTTTTAAAGTATAAAATGTTTTAAATGACCACGGGTTATAATAACGATGGGTTGGCAAAGAGACCGGGATCGGATATGGACATACTCTCTGTCGATACCGAAAACCACTTTGACCAACCGTGTACGCGGCGGAGATTCCAGAATGAAGTAGGTCGGTGGTGGCGTTTCCTGTAAGGTAAATACGTGGACCCGACTCCCGTGAGTTGGCATAAGGTGGCTAAAACAGGAGCAATTCCAGGCCAATGAGGTCATTCCTCTGATCGGACGCTCCTCTTCGATATTATACTATGATTTTGGATTGATTCGGTGGCCACCTCTATATTTTGATTTTGGGGAGTTAGTCCGAGGTGGGCGGTAACTGCGGCTACGCGTTTCCACCAGCCTGGATAGCAATTGGTATATCTACCCTGGCATTGCCTAGTTGTGCCGTGTCATCTACCATACCGAGCCTTGTACGAGTTTAGATTTCTCCCGTAGCCCGTGTGGTATCCTCTAGTTGCTTCCCGATCAGGAGGAGCTATGATATTGGATGGACTACTGGGACTATTACGTGTTAAGGGCTATATGGGTAACCCCTTAATGCTAAGAAAAAAGTATGTTTATTTTATAAATAGACACTATTATAATAGCGCAATATACTACATAGTAAATAGTTTAACGGATCCTTAGAGGATGGGCGGTCCCAAGCATCCTTTAAGTTACTTGCTCTATATTACAGTACACTTGAATTAGCTTACATTATATAAGTATGTATGTCCTGACTCGAGTGTTATGTTTTATTTTACGCTCGGGTCAGCCTGAGTTGCGGTTTTCAGTTCTATCTGGAGCTAGGACATCCCGTAGATCATTCGTGCTGCTGGAAGCCTTTTCAGTCTTTATCTTTTTGCAAGCAAGGCTTTGGAAGACTCTGTTCCTATGTATGTCTAAAGCTGTATTGCAGATTCTAAACTATGTAAATTCTGTTGATCAAAGTTTTGTAGTGGCTTCATGAACCACTGAAATTTTATTTCCGCTGTAAGTTCTGATATCTGTGTATGTGATTCTGTGATTTTATTTACTGCATATTCTGAGTTTTGCCAAATTTATTCTACAACGCAGTACCTTGAACACTTCAAGTCCGACATGAGCGGATGCGAAGGGTTGAAGATACTGGCCCGTTACATTTGGTATCAGAGCTTTGGTTCTAGGCAAAACTTAGAATATATGGTAAATTGGATTTACAGAATCACCTTCATTAGAGATTGAACCATTCTCTTTTCGAGTTCTGGAACGTCCCCTACGGTTCCAAAGTTCATTCGTGTCCCTCACTTTTCATCTTCCTTAAATTCTGGAGTATTCCATAACTCCACTTCGAATGATCTTCATAGTAAATTTGCGGTCTCGCCATCATTCTAATAAAGGGGTGAAACTCCTTTACAATTAGCATTTATTCACCGGAGATTTATATTTATCATTGGTTTATATGCTAGTATCTTTGGTTATTCCGAACTCTACCTCTTCGGATCAAATGTAGATTTACCCCAACCACATCGATCCGATTCTTTAAGTCACGGTTGACCCGGTCAAGGTTGTCCGCGATTATATAGACTTACCCAGTTTCCTTATTCTGATTTTTAATCACCGGATTTTCTGATTTCAACTCATCTTGAATTCTATTTGATTTGAGTTCATCAAAAATTTGAATCACTATCCTTGACTTGAAAGTTTTATTTCTGTATTTGAAAATAAAATCTAATATATATATAAGTATAATTTTCAGAACTCTATAATTAATTTGACTAGTTGTCAAGAGATAATAGTTTTTATATGAGTTTGTAAGCCATGTGTTTTGTCATATATAAATAATTGAACTATAAAACAATGGTTACAAATAGAAATGAAGTTAAAACTAGAACTTGAGAATTAAACTTCCGATGATTTCAAACCTTGTATTTAAAGTTTAAAAGGATATAATAAGTATTTTCGAATAGAAATTTGTTTCCGAAAATTTTTAAAATCTAGTGCTTTTCTCTTTGTCGCTGGAAAATAATTTCGGTGATGACTGCAGCATCATCGACTTTCATTTTCGAGTTTCGAAGTGAAGGGACCACCCTGTAGTCTGGCTACAGTGTACCTTGAGATTTTTGATTTGAATTTCTAAAGTATGACTTAATATATATAATTTATATTTGATTTGACATATTATGTATATATATTTATTTATCTCTAAATGGTTTGAAGAAGAATCAGAAATTTAATTCTTAAGTTTTATCTTGAGGAATAATTTAATAAAAATAAATTTGAATAAGAAATTCCAACAGGAAATAATTGAATTTGAAAGTTTAGTTGTATAATACTCAATTCCATTCAATATAACTTACCTTGAGTTTCAAAAGTTAACAATGTAATTGGATAATATACATTATAAAAAGGGGATTTTATAATTAAAATTTAGGTGGTTATAATAAATGTTATACACTAAAATTTTAGTTGTAAAAGATAAATAGAGGTAGATATAGAAAAAGGAATTTAAGAAATTTATTCAAAGGAACCTAATAATCAAAGTTGATTTAACATGGAACCTTAAATCTAACTAAGAAATTCTAATTAAAGTTATTCCCTAAGTGAATAATTATGATTTGAATAGTTAGGACATATTCTAATATTGCTAAATTTGATAATTGAGATTTTGGGTTTCGGATAAAAATTTTTATTGAAGGAATATCTTATTTTTTAAAATAGGTATTTCAAATAAAGTGGTTAGGATATTTGTTAAGAATTTAGAGTTAAGAAAATAATAAACTGATTAGGAATACTATCATATCTACTATAACATATTATCAGTGGTGCTATTCTAAAAATATAATGTTTGAAAATTTATAATTGAATAAATGAAGATTATTTTAAAAGGGTTATGATTTTAGTAGTATGATTTCCAAATGATAATATCTATAAATCGTAATGATTTTCAAAATATTATGATCTCAAATTTATTATCTTATTTTGTTTTGAACTATCTTTAAATGTCCTTGGTTTCCTTATCTGCTACGGATTGGGATGCTATCGCTTATACCAGTCTATTTAGAAATCTTTCTATAATCTTTGAGATCTTTGTTACTCATCGGGACCTGAGCACCGCTGAGCACCCATAGACTGACAGTCAAACTGAAGGGGTAAAACCAATTCTAGAGAACCTTCTTCGTGCTTCAAATCCGGAACTATCCGTTTAAGATTCTTGTCTATCTAGCTTATCTTCTTTGTTTCTCTTCTTTCGTTCCTTTTCGAGGACGAAAAGTTCTTAAGTGGGGGAGAGTGTAACAGCCCTAGTTTTTAGATATTTATTTTATTATTAATTATTTAATTTTAAAAATGTATTTATATAAATTGTGTTTAACAATATAGTTAATTATTTAATTTGAAGATATATTTTATAAAATTGTATATGTCAATATAATTTAATATTAACTGTAAAAAATTTAAGCTATGTTTAAACTGTAAAATTTCGCGTTTAAAAGACGCGTCAAATTTTAGGGTATAAAGCAACGTAATAAAACGTGTGTTTTTAAAATGTTATTTTACAGAAATTTTTGATATTTTGACTGCGTCTGTTTAACGTAGTGTAAAAATCGTGTTTCCAAATATTTTGGAGAGAAACATCAGTCAGTGATTTTATACCAAACATTATTTTATTATTCGTTAACTGACCGATTGATAAAATAAATTGTATTACATACGTTCATCCCTACATCAGTGCAAAATCAACCCCTGTGTACAAATCTTTTTGTTACCGTTCACATCTAAGAAAATCAACTCTCCCTCTTTTAAATTTCCGTTTCAGTTTTGATTTTTAAGTAACGTTCAAATCCCTCTCTGATATTTTTCCTTTGCACTTATATCAGCCATCAAACTTAAATCACGCATACATTAAATCCAGTTGTGTAACTGCCTAAATCTTATATCACACTGTTTAGTTTGCAACAAATGGGATATTAAAAGTTTGCATGTCTAAAGATAAATCAACGTATGCCTTAAACCAAGCTTTTGCGTTACAGCCAAGACATATTATTGGAAGCAAATTCCAACCTTTCCCATTTTCTGCTTGCAAATGGCTCTACCTTAAATCACGCATATAACACATTTACCTTCCTATAAACTAATAGCTCTCTCTCCCTTTGACCGTGCAACAGTTTAAAACATTCAAGTGCAAGGTTAGAAATTGTTAATTATTTGAAACGGTTAACATTTACCATTCTTATGTGACATGCTAAATCAGGGGTTTCCTTAATCACGTAATATACTCATTTACACTTGCCTCCGCATGTCAGTTTTCTTTCATAAATTAATTCTTAAGTCTGGCCATTTCATTTATTTTAATCAAACTAAATAAGGGATTTAAAGCATGCTGAAATCACGCATTCATATTTACATATTTTTAAACTTTATATGTGGTGTAACTCTCGGTCCCTCCCTTTATTTCATTCCTTTTGTAACTGATGTCATAAACCACTGATTGCTCTTCCTCTGATCTTGCCACAGATCATATTTTTCCAATTTTGCAACGTCCAAATACATTTGTAAACATATTTAATACAAATCAAAATTTATTTAAAAATAAATGAATCATCACACACGTATTCATATTTACACAGTTAAAAATAAAACTGATACTTAAGAAAACAAATAAAACTGAGACGAATCAAATGCATGGTCCAAATATTTGTCAGTATAAAAATCAAGTTTTCTACTAGAAACGTTCGAACCTCTTACCTATTTTTAAAGAACAACTGATGCACTCCTTCCTTTCAGCCATGTAACTCACTGACTTTTGCATTCACACATATTTTCATACAAAGATTTAAACCACTATTTATCAACAAATCAAGGCTTGCAATTCTGGCATCTCGCACAAATTATAACTATTGATTTATCTCCTCCACTGATGTAGCTCATCAGTTACATTCAAACCACTATATATCTATCCCATTCCTTAAATCACGTAAGTAAAAGAAACTGATGCCTCAAAAATTAAGTTTTACTATATAACGTTCGAACTATGCACCTATTCATAGCCTATATACATATCAAAAGTACAATCACACATGAAAAAGCTCTTTAAAAACTGATGCGTTATCTACACTTATGATCCCCATGGAACTTCACAAACATCATCTATATTTACACCAGCTCTTTTTCCCTTCCACTATTCGCTCTGCCTTGCCTCCTTCTTGAGCCCGAGATCTATCAGGTAATAGCATTTTTTCCTTTCGTCCAGATTTGCTTCTTCTTCATTTTCTGATTTTCTTCATCACCTTGCTCGGCCTCCCCATGTTGTACGAGTTATGTCCATAATTATTGTGTGTAGATCTGTGACTTGTTGTCTAGGCTAGGAAGTTTGGCAAGTCTGCATATGATTATGATATAGATGTTATTAGTTTTAAGTTTTAAACTGGTAGGAACAGACAGTAATTGCGATTTGTTTTAAATTGATAACCACTAATACTTTCATAACTTTGTTCTTTTTAAATTGATAATAACAGATACTATTTGGGTTGTTTTAAAATTGTCAAGAACAGATACTACTTGGTTTTGTTTTAATTCTAATAAGAACAGATACTATTTGATTTTTTTTTTTTTTGTTTAAACTGTTAAGAACAAATGATATCAATTTTTGATTTAAACTGATAAGAACAGCTGCACCAAGTTTTTGTTTTTAAATTGATAAGTTGGTAAGTGCAGATGCTACTAAAATATTTTGTTTAACTAAGTAGTTGAAGTGCATAATTGTTCTTGTAATAAAGATATGTACTGAGTATTGCATGCCTCATGTTGCTCCAGTCTTCATTTCCATTTTGTTTGCCTATTTGTATTGCATTTTCTTGGCATTGACTTGTATTCAGTCACATTGCACTGTCCATGCATGATGATCCTCACTTTGCACTTTGAATTGTTGTATGCATTTGAGTTCACCCTCATTCGAATTGTTGCAGTCTTGTACAGGTATTAATAGCTTGTCCCTTATAACCTGGTTGCATTATTGATCCATTTTTTTTTGACAGTCTGCATTAGTTGGTTTATTTGAGTTGGGTATTTTCACTTGAATTGGTCTTGTGGCAGTTTGCATGTCAAGTTGCACACTACTGTCTTATATTACTTTGATAAAATGTGAAATGTTACATGTTGCTTCGTACCATGCTTTAGTTGTCTGCATCCCATATCTCTGCTCTTACAATATGAACAGACCCTTGAAACCATATGTTATCTTGTTGTTTGAATCATAGCTTGATGTTATATATGTATGTAGATAGTGTGTCTGCTTGTCTGCATTGAGGTTGTATTCATATATACCTGCTACTGTTGCATTATTTGCTTCACTTGAGTTTTGTAACTGTAGCCTATTGGGTTCATTTTGAAACTTTGTATTTTCAAAATTTTTGATATGTTCAGTCTTCATATCCATTCCAGTTTACATTATCTAATATGTTTCAGTTTCATATCTATATTGCATCCATAATGTTGCACTTTGGTCTGGTCATTGTTTTCCTGGGTGTTGAAGTCTTCATCTCCATTTTATGTACTGTTAGTACTTCATCCCTGTTGTGCATGTCTGCATATTTAGTAATACATGCCTGCATATTTAGTTAGTATCAGCCTGGGTAGAAATGGGGAACAACTAGGTTTTAAAAAAAAAAAAAAAAAAAAAGAAAAAAAAAAAGAGAAAAAAAAAAAAGAAAAAGAAAAAAAAAAAATCTGATGGTGAAGCTGAATTCTAGAAGTAAATATGAGTTAGAAGATAGTTGGGCAACACAAACATGGGCATCTGTAAGTATTCGGATAACAGAGAAATAGGGATAAGTGTTCACCAGTTTTGCATATGACCCGTAGATTTGACATATTTAACTCGAAGCAATATAGGTGCTGACTCGAAGCAACGACTTGCTTGGCCCGAAGCAGTTGAGTTTTTCTCAGGGTAAAAATTTTGGACACAGGGAAGTGTTATGTTCTATTCATGGCGTGAGTTTGCATGGGATACGAGTGTGCACATGTACAAAGTATAGAGTAGGAAAACTTCACCTTCTGTCAGTCAGCCTTTAGAAATTTTGTCGTAGTTTAGTGTTACCCGGTTCTCGTTTAGGGTATGTTTTGGTCACGGTACACGGTGGAGTGGTCGAGCAAAGCAAACAAACCCCGTTCTATTCTCATTTTCTTTGATCGTAAATTTTTAAGTCACGTATTCCATAATTGAAATTTTGTTCTAGATTTGAATCTACGTCAGAAGAATTTGATCGTTATTCTCTGTCGTGCTTTATCGGTGAATCGTCGTTTTGTATTCAAATTTTCTGCAACTTTCAGGTGAGTTTTTCTCACCAGACATATGTACATATATTGTGTAAATTATCGCAAGTGTATGTGTAAACATTCTATTTAGATATTATCTGTCTGTAGTATGATGTAGAATGATGAACCCATTTAAATTGACATCTCATCAGTTATTTATCTGTTATATTATTTCTGCAGTTATATTATTAATTGTTATTTACTGCTTAAATCACCACTGCAAGTTCCCTGTTAAAGTTGGATTGTTATGGGCTGAAATAATGATTATTGTTAAACTAGTCTGTTAACTGCTTAACTGATAACTTGGGATTGCGGGTTTGAAATGATAGAACCCGGGGTTTTGTAAATTACGGGTTGAAATGATATAAATCCGTATCACTTGACCTAGGCTAGAGAACTATATACAGGCCCGTGGTTCTTATAATATTTTCTGAAATATTTAAAAAAATTATTTTGGAAGTTAAATATTTGATTTAATATCTTTAAAGGATTTTATTTTAATTTTTGAATGAGTTATAAATGTTAATAAATAAATAGATAAATAAGTTATATTTGGAAATATTTATTTAGTTAATCAATCTGCTACAGCATTTTTAGAAATGCGGTCTTTTTGAAATTGGACTAGTTTTACCCGTAACTTTAGGTAGCATTTCCTAAGTGCTACAGAATCTAGAATTGATTGTTTTAAAACTCATGGAATTTGAGAAATTTTATTTTATGTTAAGTTTTGGAAAATCTTAAGATATGATATTTATAACTGGATTTTCCTTAATAAATTTAAGATGAATATTCTAGTATTAAGTGAATTTTGAAGATATTAAATGACTAACATTGGGAGTTTATTTATGGAATTTATGGGAATATTCAAGACTAAATAATAAAACATTGATTTGTTGAAAGAATAAAATCCAAACTTAGTTTTGAATAGGAAATACTCCAATTGGATATATATATATAGGAATTGTAACGGATTTGGGGACATAAAGTGATATTTAAATTATGGTTTAAACTTTAAATAAAGAAATATATTTGTAAAGCTATATAAATTATCTTCTTCACAAAGTAACCATAAAGTTAAACCATTTATTCTATATACCGTTGAATATCCAAACCATTTGTGTGTTGGGAGTTATGATTTAAAGTAAAAATTCCAAATATTATGTTTTGAAGATATATTTCAAATATTCGGCTTCCAGATATTATAAATTTTAAGCAGTATGGTTTTGGAAAGAATTATATTTGAATATAACGATATCATATTGTTTTGGGTTTTAAAATGATATCGTATTTATAGTTTTGAAATGGAAATGTTTATTTTGGTTTTAAAGTATAAAATGTTTTAAATGACCACGGGTTATAATAACGATGGGTTGGCAAAGAGACCGGGATCGGATATGGACATACTCTCTGTCGATACCGAAAACCACTTTGACCAACCGTGTACGCGGCGGAGATTCCAGAATGAAGTAGGTCGGTGGTGGCGTTTCCTGTAAGGTAAATACGTGGACCCGACTCCCGTGAGTTGGCATAAGGTGGCTAAAACAGGAGCAATTCCAGGCCAATGAGGTCATTCCTCTGATCGGACGCTCCTCTTCGATATTATACTATGATTTTGGATTGATTCGGTGGCCACCTCTATATTTTGATTTTGGGGAGTTAGTCCGAGGTGGGCGGTAACTGCGGCTACGCGTTTCCACCAGCCTGGATAGCAATTGGTATATCTACCCTGGCATTGCCTAGTTGTGCCGTGTCATCTACCATACCGAGCCTTGTACGAGTTTAGATTTCTCCCGTAGCCCGTGTGGTATCCTCTAGTTGCTTCCCGATCAGGAGGAGCTATGATATTGGATGGACTACTGGGACTATTACGTGTTAAGGGCTATATGGGTAACCCCTTAATGCTAAGAAAAAAGTATGTTTATTTTATAAATAGACACTATTATAATAGCGCAATATACTACATAGTAAATAGTTTAACGGATCCTTAGAGGATGGGCGGTCCCAAGCATCCTTTAAGTTACTTGCTCTATATTACAGTACACTTGAATTAGCTTACATTATATAAGTATGTATGTCCTGACTCGAGTGTTATGTTTTATTTTACGCTCGGGTCAGCCTGAGTTGCGGTTTTCAGTTCTATCTGGAGCTAGGACATCCCGTAGATCATTCGTGCTGCTGGAAGCCTTTTCAGTCTTTATCTTTTTGCAAGCAAGGCTTTGGAAGACTCTGTTCCTATGTATGTCTAAAGCTGTATTGCAGATTCTAAACTATGTAAATTCTGTTGATCAAAGTTTTGTAGTGGCTTCATGAACCACTGAAATTTTATTTCCGCTGTAAGTTCTGATATCTGTGTATGTGATTCTGTGATTTTATTTACTGCATATTCTGAGTTTTGCCAAATTTATTCTACAACGCAGTACCTTGAACACTTCAAGTCCGACATGAGCGGATGCGAAGGGTTGAAGATACTGGCCCGTTACACTAACTGGAGATGCTTACCTACTTCTTAGGCTTCTGCTACCGTCAGGTGAAGGGCTCCTGTATTTTCTAGAATTTGGCAGAGGGCTTCTTGACCGTCAGGTGAAGCAAGCAACCTCATCACTTCCTCCTCAATCCATACATTCGACCACACCATTCCCTCCATGCACTTTCATCATCCCCTTCACAAACACAGTAACCATAAACAACTCCTACACCACCCAACTGACAAGTTTTATCACCAACTCAACCCCACGCATACTTCATCTTTTACTCCTCCACCATTCTTCTCCTTTTACTCCTGCACATTCAACTTTCGTCTCCAATCTTGAAACTGCATATTCATACTACTTTTTTTCATTTTCAGTAATTATTTATATATAAAAAGTCGAAAAAATCCTTGGTTGATACCAATTGTTTAACACCGCCAAATCTTGAAACCAAAACCAGTAATAAATATCAAAATCATTGAAAAAAGCCATGGTTCCTAAAATTAAAGTTCTAATATGAATTCCTTCACTATATAGTTTATTTGACCGTCCAAACATAGATCTTCAAGGTCAGATAACACATAAGCATAATTAGCCTAACTAAAGTCAAAAACAAAAAAGTCCTTTTATGATTGTAGCATAGTTATAACATTCGACACTAAAACACTGACTATGAAGATTGCAGAATAGAAATGTTTGTTCATAACAGGTTTTTGCAAGCGGAAGAAAATTACCTCCATAGATTGAACAATGAAGCATATAAGCGTGTGCTTATGCATATCTTCGCAATGAGAATTTGTTACGGAGAAGCTAATATCGTATCCCTGCATGTACAGAATATACAAGAAAAATATATATTAAGAAAGATAAAGATAAGGTTAAAATATACATGGACTAAAAGGGGAGAAAAAATTAATAATACATATTGCCTATATTTTGACATCTTTTTAGGCAAGCCATTGTTTTCATGTCCATATTTATTCAAGCTCCATGTCCAGATATAGTTTATCATGTAATGGTTTTGGGATGAAAAAGTGATCAAAAGTTGTAATGTTTCTTGTGATTATTTTTAGTATTTAATTTATTTTGGTCTGCAACATTATTTGCCTACTCTTATTTCCTACTTCCTCTGTACATAAACAATAGAAAGTATAGGCCGCAGAACATGAGACAAAGACACCTTTTCCAAAATTAAGTTCACACACACATGAACATATATATACATATACATACTTACATACAGACGTGTGTGTACACACACACACAACACACATACACAACTGTGAATTTGATTTATAGGGTTACCTCTGTTTTATTCAATAGATATGAAGGGAAACAATTGCAGACATGAACACCACAAAAGTGACAGCAATTATTCAATAGAAACAAGTGTATACACACCAGAGCAACAGGACCACACTCTTAAATACATATAAATGGATGTATGCATATGTTACCAACATACAAGTCCCAGTAAGACAACGGATTAACAGAGTATGTTATAACAAACTAGCTGAACTATGATATCCAAAATCAAAACAGTGCATTAAAATGAAAACAAGGGAGGAGTACTTGAATGCAACTCTCTCCACTATATATACCTAAAAAAATATAAACTCTCATGTGTTTGGGACTGTGTGTGTAAGGGTGTAGATTTAGATATAGGCTGTGTTAGTGAGTGCATTGAAGCGTGGGTGTGCATATGTCTAGTATGCACAAATATTTTCCAAATATTACCTTGCAATTAGGGTGTAGATTTGGATATATGCGCTATGTTGTCCTCTTAAAAAACATGTCATAAACATGCTATGTGCAAATATTTTTCAAATATTACCTTCCCAGTTTCGCCAACTACACAAATTTCTTGTTTATTTTTACTGCCTTCCGCAAACATGCACAGATCAAGCATTCCTCGTGAACCATTATCAAACTCAACAATCACATATGCGTTGTCGATAATGTTAGGCGCCTGATTCATACTTTCCATCAGTGAGAATCAAGTACTGCAAATTGCTTGAATGCAAGAGTAATGAATTTTAGCTTTCATATCATGAAATCTTTAATTTTGCACAATGTTTCCACCAGAAGATATGTTGTAAAATGTTTGATTTCAATATTCTATTTGACAAGTCGAAAAATGTAATTTTAACCTTTCCGTTGTAAATTTCATCCTTGTGATTAACATCAATTGCTCCAGAAGCCATCACGCGTACAGGATTTGCTACTGTAAAAAGCCTCGTCAAATCAAAAAAGCGACAGAACTTCTCAACCAGTGTTCCTCTGGAATTGACATTGAACCGATTCCAGTTTTTCACCTATACAAATTACCCAGTCTAGGAAATTAACAAGCAAAAGATCATCTACAGTTTACATTATATGGTTAAATGTTTTCAATTGCTAAACTTCAGATATCTCTTTGTGGTTTAGAAAACTCTATTTGACTTGTCTGGAAATCTGTTTATCGGGTTTTCAGACAAAAGAAAACGATATCTATCACACCTTTCATAACCCAAAGTATCATTTTTAGTGGATCACGTATAACTAAATACATATCAAATACAAAAATATTGACAAATGGATGTAATTAAATGATTACTTTTCATTCATGGACACTTAAGAATCCTATCCTATGCAGCATTGATATTAAATTGCATGCCTTGTATTTAGTTAAATTTTGACAATACACATATTTTTTACACTTGTTGAATTGGGGACAATTTGTTAGGGACCATACATGCATCTACGAAATAATTTGATAAAGAATCATCTCAAGCATTTCTGAAAAGCCACAAAAATAAAGGGTTAGATAAGAAAACAAAACAAATTAACTCGCCATTGTATAGGATGCACTTCATGCTCTTTGTACGCTTTCTGCTGTGTCTTGGCAATAATTTTCAGTTTTAACAATTGATTAAATAAAAAATAATCCAACATTGTTCACTTTTTACATTTAAGTACTGAATAGTTCTACTGCACACTGAAAAGGGAATACATTTTACCTTGACCAAAAATGGAAATCGATATTCACGTATAGCAACCATTTTAACATGCCCAAGTTTGCCACTGTGAACTATACCAAGCAGTTTTGCTACAGGAGGCATGTATCTGTATTTCAACCCTACTTGAACCAATATCTCAAGTCTCTTCTTAGCCGCTTCAATCACCTTAAAGGGAGAAAACAAAAAGAACGGATTTTATTAACAATGTCCCATGTCAATTGCCTTTTCTTAGATTACCTTTCTAACATTCATCACTGTGCCCTACAAGGTCAAGAAGCAATTGTACATAATCATACTACTCTCGTATAACATACTTGACAGTTTGCATATTGTGTGTTCAAGCGATCAACAAGTGACATATAACATAGCCCCAAAATCTTGATGAACTGATGTATTCAAAGTGAAAATGGTTCATATCAATCATTCATTTATTATCCATCAATCAACACATACAAAGAATATATGTTGACCCTCATCCCCAGAAGTTGCACTTCTCTATTTTGAATTCTAATGCTACTTCGTTACCATGGACTAGCAACACAAAGTGCTTTTGGCTCTAAAGTAACTTTAAGAGGGCAACATGGCTTGATCCGAACTAGTGTTCTTGCTACATCCTAATTGGAAAAACCATTGTACAACTGATGTGGCAGAAATATACCCATGTTTTTAATAAGTTTGCAAATAGGCATGTTTTTATTGAACCCGCAAAGTGATCTACAATTATATATACATAAATTTTCCTTCATTTTATTAGTATCTAATTTGCAATGTACTGATACAAAATATTTGACACAATAAACTAAAAGCAAGAAAAAGGCAGACACACACCTGAAATTCGCAACTTCAGCTGTTCGAAATCTCAAACTCAAACTTGCCTTCGTCTCTTACAGCAGCGCCTCCTCGAATTGATCCACCACCGCACTTGAAATCACCTTCACTGCCTCCGCATTCATTCCACAATCACCTAAATCCAGTTCAAAGTCTGGGTTGGGGGTTTTGATTTTGGTAATTGGGATTTTGATTCGGGAAACTTGGAATTCTGCTTTTAAAATCGTGTTTCCTTTATTTTAGTTCGGTCGTAGTTTTTGAATTAGGAAAATTAGGTCTTGTGGAGTAAATTGGAAGAAACGAATAATTTTTTTTTTAAGTGGAGTAGTTTGAGAAGAAGAAAACGTGGTAAAGGAAATATGAGCGGCCACAAAAATCTTTAGCAAAAAATTCCACGAATTACTGGTGGGAGAATTAGCAGCGTTTCTTTGTTTATTTTTATATTGCAAAATTACCAACAGTTGCACAAAATTTAAAACGCCGCCAATTAATGCAACTAAAAATAGTTTTTCTTGTAGTGGCAAGTTGATATGGATTTTATTTCATTCGAGATTGCGGTTTGAAAATGATATCTAACCGTATTTATATTTTAAATTACGGATTGAAATGATAAATATCCGTATCACTTGACCATATGATAGAAAATTATATACGACACCGTGGTTTATATATATAAAATATTTTGTACTGATTTCTATGGTTTTTTAACGAAATATATGGTTTTATATAAGTATTGATTTCCGGTATTATATAATGTTATTTTATTCTTGATTTTGAACTATGTACAATTTGTTTAATATAAAATAAGTTTAATAATAAAGTTTGATTTTATGGAAGATAACATGGTTAAGTATTTAAATTATATGTTAATATATAGAGCTTATAATGATTTAAATAAATTAAGGTTGGAAATAAATTGGAAATTTATTTGAAATTGAATTTATTTTAGAATTAACTCAAATAAGTTGATGTAAAATTTATTAAATTGGAAATTTTAAAAAGGCACGTTTATTATAACTTGATTTTGAGTTAAGGTGAATTAAAGGAGTATTTCAAGTATAAATAAATTTAAGGAAATATTTAGTTATTTGTAATTTGGGATTTATTTAAATGATAATGGATTTATTAAGTAAAAATATTTCAAAACTAAATAATAGAAAATTGAATTTGATATACATGGAATTATCGAAGAAATAGTTTTGAAATGGGGAATATTTAAAGCTTTGAAATATATGGAAATTGAAATGGTTATTTGGGGGTTCAAATCTGTGTTTGGAATTGATTTGTGAAATTTAAGAAGTTATTTTATTACATAAAGTAAATTAATATTTAAGCCATTTAAGTGGTGTTGTGATGTTTCAAAGTTATGAGTTTCAAAGTATTGTGATTTGAAAGTGTATACTTTAAGTGTTTGATTTCAAAGTGTTATAACTTTGGAAGTGCTATGATTTTGGAAAAGGGATATATTTGAAATAAAAATGATATTACATTGGTTTGGGTTTTTATAAAAATGATATCCTATTGATTTGGTTTTTGAAATGGAAATGATATCGTATTTATATGGTTTTGAAATGGATATTATATTCTGATTTTGAAGTATAAATTATTTTGAAATGACCGTGGTGTTATAATAATGTTTGGTTGTTAAAGAGACTGAGATCGGATGTTGTCATACTCTCTTCCAACTTCGAAAACTACTTTAGCAACCGTGCACACGGTGGAGATTCCAGAATGAAGTAGGATGATGGCGACGTTCTATTAAGGTATATACGTAGACCCGGCTCCCGTGAGTTGGCATAAGGTGGCTAAAACAAGAGCGATTCTCGGGCCAAGGAGGTAGCCCCTCTTATCGGACACACTCCTTCGATTTTATATTCTGACTTAGTATTGATTTGGTGGCCACTTTTGATTTTTGATTTTGAGGGTGTGGCTCGAGGTGGGATGTAGTAGCTGCTACGCGTTACCACGAGCCCGGATGCGTAATTGGTATATCTACCCTGGCATTGCGTTGTGTGCCGTGTCACCTACCCTAGCGCGCCCTATACGAGTTTGATTTGTGTCGTACCTATGGAGTATCCTCTGGTAGCCTCCCGATCTGGAGGTATTACGGTACTCTATAGACTATTGGCACTATTACGTGTTAAGGGCTATATGGGTAACCTCTTAATGATAAAGTAAATTTATTTTACTATTAGACACTATTATAATAGCGAAATATACTACATAGTAAATAGTTTAACGGATCCTTAGGAGATGTGAATCCCGAGCATCCCTTAAGTTACTGCACTCATGTTAGACATTGGATATGAGATGTCAAATCCCGGAAACATCTCCGACGCCGTTCCACTCATATTATTTATTGTTGATTTAACTTATATAAGATCTTTTAGTTATGACTCGAGCGTTTTTCCTTTTCAATTCTCTTGGGTCAGTCTGAGCATTTCAGGATTTAAAAACCTTACTTCTGGAGGACGAAGATGAAGATTTCATTACTATTATTTACTATATTGTTCCGCTGCATTGTTATTTATCATTCTTGGTATGTCTAACTCTGATATGTATTGTATTAGTATAATAAAATGCTTTATAAAACAGCTTCATGAACTGTTTATTTGATTATTATATTTTTCCGTTCTGCTGCAAGATTCTACTTTGTTTTATTTCTATCCCTGCTTTTCTTATTCACCCTAAAAACAATCTGCCCTTTTGTATGGTTTTAATCTGACGTGCATGGTTTATCATCGATTTAAAGCGTATAAAAACGCGGGATGTTACATCTGGTATCAGAGCTTTGGTTTAGCGATAAACTTTAGCTTTGTGGGGTCTGACTCTTTATTAATAGGGTAGTAATAACCTATGATGAGTCGTTGAGTGTATATATATGAGAGAGCGTATTTGTTAGTGTATATGAGTTTTTATAGTGTTAATTTGTTCCGTTTTTATTTAAAAATTCTTGTTGGTGCATAGGACGCTATGACATCAATAGGGATTTCTAAACACTTAATAGGACGGACCGACACAATATTTTGTTTGAATATGGGTGAATGAAATAATTTTGCCGATTATATTTCCTATTTTTTTTTATAAAAGCTATATTTGGTTGTAATATATTGGTTGTTGGTAGTGAAATTTATAAATATTGATTAGAAGCAAAATTTGAAGAAAAGTAAAATAAATGCGAATAAAATGGAGATTTAAAACTTAAGTCCCGGGATTATGGAAAATTTCTTTTGAATGATTTGGAGTATAACAATATTATTTTGAAATATTTTCTGATATAAATATTCCAATAAGATTTGAAAGAATTTTTTTAAAGAAATCTCGAAAAGAAATAAGTTCTGTGCTCTCCTCTATGTCGTTGGAAAATAATTTCGGTGATGAGTGCACGCATCATCGACATTCATTTTTGAGTTTCTAAGTGGGAAGGCCACTGTAGTAGTTTTTCTACAAAATTATTTTGATAAACAAATATAATTTTAAATTGTTAAACATAATTGAATATATATTTTGTATGGGTATACATCTATCTATTATTTAAAAAGATTTGAAATTTAACCTAGTATTTAGTTCTTAAGTTCCCGTCAATTAATAGTCTCAATTAGTGCAGTGAAATGGAATTTAACTAATAATTGAGACCTTTAAATGAAAATAAGAGATTTAAGAATAAGATAAATGGAATTAAAAGAAAATTGAAATTTGTAGCCTACAGACAAGGAATATTGTTATTGAACATTAAGTTAATTTAAAACAGATAAAATAAACTTGTGTAACTTTAAATTACATCCTTAAAAAGCATATATATAACTTACCGAATATTAAAAGTTCTAATGTTTAATAAGGAAATGTAATAGGATATTATACTATTAAACTTGAAGTAATGAAAAGTATTCAATGAAATCTTTTAATAAATAAGAATTTGATGTGTAAATGAAAGTCCACTAATTAAATATAATAGAAAGGCAAGTATTATAAATAAATGAAATGAACACTGAATGAATCGATGAAATGAATATTTGCAAGAAATGAATGTAAATTAAGAAGATAAAGCATTATATGAAAGAAAAGGAAATCAAACAACAAATGTATGAAATGAAATTAATAAGAATGAACTTGATCTATTGTTTGAAATTGTTGTTTGTTTGGTTTATGGTTGTGTAGGCAAGAATACTTTAAATTTGTTTGGATGTATGAATAATCTATTTAGTTTCATCTAAGACTGTTGAGTAAATGGTGCACCTAGTAGTTTATCTTTCATTATGTACAATTTAAAGTTTTGAACCTGAACAACTATTTGTTTGTTTGATATGGATGATAATTGAATGGTGTTGATTCTGTATGATGATTGTATGTTGGTTGCAAGTGATTGTTGTTCATATTGATTGGTTGTTGGCATTTGAAACGACTGTTGAGTAAATGGTGCACTTAGTAGTTTATCTTTCATTCTGTACAACTTAAAGTTTTGAACCTGAACAACTATTTGTTTTTTTGATATGGATGGATAATTGAATGGTGTTTATTCTGCATTGTGATTGTATGTTGGGTGCAAATGATTGTTTTTTATATTGATTGGTTGTTGGCAGTTGAAACGACTTTAAATATTTCATTTTATATAATTATTAACTCTTTTTGGATTATATAAGTGAAATACAAGTTATGGAAGCAATTGCTACTGCCTTTGATTTCATAAATAAGCGTTAATTACTCGACATATAGATACGTTTTTGGATTACGGGTTTATACCGTTATTATATTGTTTTTCCCATGTTGGGATATATTATTTTGGAAATTATATGTGATATTTTGTTATATTTGATATTATATTTTCTCTCGAAGCCTCGCCGTACAAAGGAGACTCTGTCAAAATTTTCCCTAAATTTTGGACTTAGATGTTTTCCAAACTTTGTTAACTTAAATATAGAAAAGATTTAATGGTTATAAATTGGTATATTTTATTTAAATTATTTTATCTTGTAAATTTACTTGTTTATAAATTTAATATTTTGAATAAGATATATTGATTTCTTAATTCTTCTTTTCACTTCTTTTTCCTTTTCGGAGATGAAAAGTTTTGAGTGGAGGAGAGTATAACGACCCGTAATTTTTGATAATTAATTTTTTTTTATTTAATCAATTTTAGTAATTTAAATCGAAAAGAAAATAAAAAAATCTGTAATTTAATAATGAAATCACTAAAATAAAGGTATAATGTTAATGCAAGTTAATAAATCACTAATTTAGTGCAATCCCAATAAATTGAAACCAACTGTAATAAATGAAATTAAATATTATGTTAGTGTGAATTAAGGTAGTATTTATTAATAATGTATTGTTAATGGTTTATAAATGAAACGATACATAAAATTAAAGGTAGTGTTGTTAATATAAGTTGACTGTAAACAAGTTGAATGAAATCCCAATAAAGGAAGTAATGCAATGTTATATTTGGCAAAATTTCAATACTAGTGGAAATTATAGTTAATACACAATAAAAAAGGAAAGTTGAGTATATTGAAGTAATGTAATGTAAAACCAACATTTACTATGTTATTTGAAATTAGTGGATAGGATATAAAGATTTAAATCAAATAAAAATAATTTATTGGAATTTAAATTTTAATAATTGGATAAATTGACATTAAATGAAATTAAATATTTAAATATTACGTGAATGGAAATTAAGACGAAATTGGGAAAAATTAATGTGTTAAAAGATAAAGCAATGTTAATTAGACCCTTATTGTAATGAAAGACTTGAATAACATGGTTAAAAGGTTAATAAATTGATTTTGGAATTTTAAATGTTTAAATTTCTGAATTTAATGAAATTGAAATTAAACGCTGAAATTTAGGAATTAATCAATTTTAAATTGACATCTAAATTTGTTTAAATTAGTGTGAATGATTTAGAAATATAAAAATGATAAGAATTGTCAATTTTAGAATTGAAATTGAAAATTTGATTTAATTAATCAATTATTAATTTATTTAATTAATAGGAAAATAGCCACTTTGGCCACTGACTCGGATTTCGATGAAACCAGTTTCATCAGATCTGTAACAATGAATTATTGCAGGATTTCAAGTTTCGTAACGATCAGACTTGTCATTTGATCGTACGGACTCGAAACGCCTAGAAATTAATGAAATTGAAATCAATTTGACATAACTTGATTTTAGCATAACTTCTTCATACGACGGAATTTAAACTTGAAACCTCTTGCATTGATTTTAAAATATTCTAAAACATCTGTTTTGATATATGGGTTTACCCAATTTCGTTCCGAAGTCAGAACGGGCTTTTCGGACCATTTATCGTTCAACGGTCCAAACCAATCGTATCTGTTCTCTATTTCTCAGGTCTACCTATATATATCCCGTTAAACCCTAGAATCCTTTCTATTCCTCATTTCTGTACATACAGAATTTTCTGTTCCTCCTCTTTCCAATGGCTGAAAACCCTAAAATTCCTCAGTTCAATTCCAATTCAAATTTCAACTTCAAAAATTAAAACTCTTCAAACTATATCATATTTTATATCGTCGGAAAGCTCTTGACGAGCGCGTCTCAGATTTGAAATTCATTTTTGGATTTGAATCATCAGTTGCTCAGAAATTGATGATCAATTTGGCCGTTCATTTTGGCTTTTGTGAATTCAACGGTGGATTTGCGGCGAGGGGATGATCGGAGGTCTTGGGTACGAAGAGAATGTCGAGCAGTTTTGATCGGTGGCCTTGGTTCACCTTGAAGATGGTCAGATCGTTGGCAAAAGGGTCATTATGGTTTTGCATCCATAGTGGCCGCGATAGCTTAAACCTCGACCGGAGGTGGCGAGCTTCAAGCCGTAGGCGCCCCCTGGGTTGGAGGTCGCGGCGGAGCAACTCGATCAAGGCGCAGCTGTGGGGGAGGCATGCGTTCATGGTTGAACATCAATGACTAGGTACGGTTTTGGCATACGGGTTTGTTCGTTCTAAAGAGGGACATGATGATGTGGCGCCTATTGGTAGGTCAGTGCTGTTTTTTTCTTTTATTTTAATTTCTATTTCAACTTGTTCTAATCGTAATAACTTTCGCATACGTGGTCCAATTCGCTCGCGGTTTTCTCCCCTAGGATTGTTTTAAAATTTCAAACATTTTGGCAAAGGTTTGGATGGATTCTGAGACTATTCAAATTTTGGGTTTAAATTGGATTTAAATTCAATTTAAATTCAAAAGGAGAGTGTTTTAACCCACTCACACTTCTAAAATTTCTTATGTTTGTTAAATTGATTTATGATGTGATTAGAAATTTATTTATGAAAGTTTGACATATTTTTAATCATCATCTTAGTTAAATTGAATTTATTTGAATTAATTTTTTATTTAATTTTTTATTGCATATAAACTGTCAGTTAAATTGTTATTTAATTTATTATTGAATATAAACTGTCAGTAAATACCTGTTATTTGTTATCTGTTCTTTATTGATGTTACTGTTTGAATTGGATGATGATTGTGATAAATGTTGATGATTGATATTGGATGAATGGATGTTGAATTTTATATTGTTATAAACTGCAAGTTGTTAGGGATTTTATTTCATTCGGGATTGCGGTTTGAAATGATATATAACCGTATTTATATTTTCAATTACGGATTGAAATGATAAATATCCGTATCACTCGACCATAGGATAGAAAATTATATACAGACACCATGGCCTATATATATATATAATATTTTGAACTAATTTCTATGGTTTTGTAAAGAAATATATGGTTTTATATGAATATTTATTTTCGATATTATATAATGTTATTTTATTCTTGATTTTGAACCATGTATAATTTGTTTAATATAAAATAAGTTTAATAATAAAGTTTGATTTTATGGAAGAAAATGTGGTTAAGTATTTAAATTATTTGTTAATATATGGAGTTTATAATGATTTAAATAAATTAAGGTTGGAAGATAAATTGGAAATTTATTTGAATTGAATTTATTTTAGAATTAACCCAAATAAGTTGATGTGAAATTTATTAAATTGAACATTTTAAAAAAGTATGATTATTATAACTTGATTTTGAGTTAACGTTAATTAAAGGAGTATTTCAAGTATAAATAAATTTAAGGAAATATTTAGTTATTTGTAATTTGGGATTTATTTAAATGATAATGGATTTATTAAGTAAAAATAATTCAAAAACTAAATAATAGAAAATTGAATTTGATATATATGGAATTATCGGAGAATTATTTTTGAAATGGTGGAATATTTAAAGCTTTGAAATACATGGAAATTGAAATGGTTATTTGGGGGTTCAAATCTGTATTTGGAATTAATTAGTGAAATTTAAAAAATTATTTTATTACATAAAGTAATTTAATATTTAAGCCATTTAAGTGGTGTAGTTATGTTTCAAAGTTATGAGTTTCAAAGTATTATAATTTGAAAGTGTATAAATTAAGTGTTTGATTTCGAAGTGTTATAACTTTAGAAGTGTTATGATTTTGGAAAAACGATATATTTGAAATAAAAATGCTATTACATTGATTTTTGCTTTTATAAAAATGATATCATATTGATTTGGTTTTTGAAATGGAAATGATATCGTATTTATATGGTTTTGAAATGGATGTTATATTCATATTTTGAAGTACAAATTATTTTGAAATTACCACGGTGTTATAGTAACGTTTGGTTGTTAAAGATACCGGGATCAGAAGTTTTCATACTCTCTGCCAACTCCGAACACCACTTTAACAACCGTGTACGCGGTGGAGATTGCAGAATGAAGTAGGATGGTGGCGACGTTCTGTTAAGGTATATACGTGGACCAGACTCTCGTGAGTTGGCATAAAGTGGCTAAAACAGGAGAGATTCTTGGGCCAAGGATGTAGACCCTCTTATCGGACACACTCCTTCGATTTTATATTCTGACTTTGGATTGATTTGGTGTCCACTTTTGAATTTTGATTTTGGGGTGTGGCTCAAGGTGGGCGGTAGTAGCTGCTACGCATTACCACCAGCCCGGATGCGTAATTGGTATATCTACCTTAGCATTTCCTTATATGCCGTGTCACCTACCCTAGGGTGCCTTGTACGAGTTTGTTTTGTGTCGTACCTATGGAGTATCCTCTGGTTGCCTCTCGATCAAGAGGTATTACGGTGTTGTGCAGACTATTGGCACTATTACGTATTATAGGCTATATGGGTAACCCCTTAATGCTATTTAAAAGTAAGTTTATTTTACTATTAGACACCATTATAATAGCGAAATATTACTATATAGAAAATAGTTTAACGGATCCTTAGGAGATGTGAATCCCGAGCATCTCTTAAGTTACTGCACTCACGTTAGACACTAGATAGGAGATGTCAAATCCCGTAAACATCTCCGACGCCGTTCCATTCATATTATTTATTATTGATTTAACTTAATAAGATCTTTTTGTTCTGACTCGAGTGTTTTGTCTTTTCAGTTCCCTTGGGGTTAGTCTGAGCATTTCAGGATTTGAAGACCTTGCTTCTAGTGGACGAAGACGAAGATTTTATTACTATTATTTACTATATTGTTCCGCTGCATTGTTATTTATCATTCTTAGTATGTGTAACTCTAATATGTATTGCATTAGTATAATCAAATGTTTTATAAAACAGCTTTATGGACTGTTTATTTGATTGTTATATTTTTTTGTTCCACTGCAAGATTCTATTTTGTTTTATTTCAATCCCTGCTTTTCTCATTCATCCCAATAACAATCTGCCCTTCTGTATGGTTTTAGTCTGACGTGTGTGGTTTATCGCCGATTTAAAGCGTAAAAAAAGGCGGGATGTTACAACGCTGTAGTTCAATGTCGACCGAGACTCGCCTAAACCTTATTTCTCCATCGACCTGCCACCACGCTGATTAGAAAATTTTGCCGCCATTTTTCCGAGATCCCCTACCACCTAGCTTCCACTGACCAAAACCTCGAACTTCAATCATGATCAAATCGCCATAATTTGGTCAAAGTCTAGATTTCATTCATCACGTTCCACCTCGTCGAATACGAAATGAAAATTGTGAAAATTATTCTAAAATTCTTTATTTCCATTGTCGATCCCATTTATATAAGTGAAAACACAAATTATGATGTTCGAATTTCTTGAAATATTGGGTTACCTACTGTCCTATGCATTTTATTTTTCTACACTTTATACTATTTAATAAAACTAAATTTTATACAAGGTTGAACCAAAAATTAATAGCTTACATGTTAACATCATATCCTACAACATTTTTAAAGAAGAGATACGGATTTTTAAAAAGCTAAGCATGACAAAAATCAAACTAAACATCGCAGACTAGATGTTCTACAGGCTTGATATATACATCCATATACATGTATTTATATACATCCATTTCTAAGCAAGAAACTTGTCAAATACAGTTATTTCTTTCAAGCATACTCATAGATTAGTAGAGAGAAGATCTTAGTTTAAAGGTTTTACTTACTGTCTATTTCTTCTGAATGGAGAAATGATTTTAAGAAGTAAACTACTGGCTTTGGTTTTGATCCTCCCTAACTTGAGTTGTTTGTGATTTCTTTTAAGTTTGAAATGGTAGTATTGTTTTCTGTTTACTTATTTTGGTTCAAATAAAAGTATGAAACCAACTGGAGGTATATATAAGAGAAAAGGTAGGCTACATTCTTTTGTACACAGTAACCTTCTTTTTACTTTTATATTTTTATTTATCTTTTGCATTTTTTTGATCTGAGGTTTGCTGACTTGATTTGATTATTTGAAAAGGATTTGATAATTTAAAAAGTATATTTGATATAATATATGCCTGAGGGAATGTGCATTTAATGCCATGTCCCCTTGTATGTTTACATTCATATTTTCAATCTTATGTACATACATACTACATACATATGTATACAACATATTTTTACTTTACCTATTTACCATCATATACATGCATTTATACTTATACATATTTTAATATACATTGCTTATGTATATTTTTTCATTATATGTGTGTGTGTGTATATATTCACATTTATACAAACTTCCATATATATTATTTCATATGATATACATTCAAATACTAGTGCATTTATATACTTACACACACACACACATATATTATCTAGCATCATAAAGTTTTGTACACACACACACACACACATACATACATTCCTGAATGTTATATCTTAATTTTAAATGGTGGAGTTTTATACATATAACTATAATACTTATCATACCCAGAAATTTTATAATTTATAATTAAATAATGTTTTTAATCCATATATATATATATATATATTTTAAATATCAAAAATTTATTTGCTTGACTTAAAATCAATATTTCAAAATTTTAAAACAGCTACTTACCTCATTAACAGGTGCCAAAAATATGGGTTGTTACAATTGATCTTATTTATAAAAAAATGTTGTTTTAGATGATAAAGGCATATATAATAGGGAAATGTGTCCATTGTGGTTAAATCCCATCATCTAAATAACATTTGCATTAACTACATACACTTCTCATATGTTACACTTGCTTGATTTTCACATGGGTTCATTTGATATTCTTATTATGACATATAAACAATTTAAAATCAACTTATACTAATTTTAAACAATTGTAATAAAATGAAGATCTTATTAAAACTATTTTGGCTTAGACCTAAAATCAATTTAGTGTTGATAGGCTTATATAAGAAAAAAATGAAAAAAAAATTTAAAATTCACCCGTTTAACCCACTTCTGACCAACTTGGTTCTAATAAACCCAAGGTTTAACCTAGTGAAGCAGAAATTGTGCAGCATGGAACTAAATCGATCTACTGCATCGAAGGAAAAAGTGGAAGAGTTGAAGATAACAATTTCATTCACGATGCATTGGGCCCAAAATGGGTTTATATCCAGCAACGGTCAAAAGGAAAAATGGGAATTGCAGACACGTATTGATTACTCTACTTGAATAAAGCATGCCCAATGAACTGCTTTCCACAGCCTTGGGTCGACCAGTCAGTGGATGAAATGGTCAAACATGAGCTTCCATCACTCCTGATGCTTACTCCGGTCATAATAAAATTGTGAAATATGTCCCCGAGCAAGCGCCTACAGTCTTTATTGCAGACTTCGAGGCTATATTGCTACAAGATAATTTCCTTTGGTCTGAAGAATGATGGAGTTATTACAAGCATTTGGTCAATAAGATTATTGCAGAACAAAATGGACAGGGGTGGAAGTCTATATGGACGAAATAGTGGAAAAGTCACAAAAATCTACGAACCACGTAAGCGATCTTTTAGTGAATTTTAATGTGCTTCGAATGTATGAATCCAATGATGTGTTCTTTTAAGTAGCATTATGCAAGTTTTTAGGGTTCATTATAAACTTAAGGGGAACTGTTGCTAACACGGATCAGACTGAAGCTTTAAAGAAGTTAATAGCCCTACGGGGAAGGTGGGAAATGCAAAATCGAATAGTCAACTCCCTCACTTTGAGATCTAAAAATGAATATCGATGATACTGTAGACATTGCCAAAATTATTTTCAAGTGACAAGGCAAGATCAGTATTATTTTTCCATAACAATAGGTAAATGGAGTAGATAAACTATTTTTTCACTACATCAATTTGGTTTACATAATTCATTATAATAGATGTAACAAAGTCATTCCCACGCAGGAGTAAATATATAATAAGAAAATCAGAGTAGTGTGTGTTCGACAAATGAATATGTCAACACCATAACTAACAAGGTATAAATACTAGTTTTATACAGCAGAATATTCAAAATAATTTTATTCTCTAGGTAATCCTCATGTTTCGCTTTCGGAGTCTTTACTCGTCCTTCTAAGAGATACCTATCTAATACATAAACATAGCCTACTCGAATGAGTACCCTTGAGTTCATAGAGAACAATTAAAACATGGGTCGTACATAAAGCTTGGTTTGAAAAAAAACCTTTACCCTAGTCATACATAGCGAGACCATGTTGAATCGATGATTTTTCTATCGGATTAGAAAACTGCCGAATAATTGCAATAAAATAACCGCAAGCGCACGACATACAATTTTAGTACGTGGCGATTACGGGTCAATCCGCAAGAAATTGAATTGATTTAATATTCAACTCAATCAAATTAACCAAGATTTGAAGTTGTGTAAGCTAAAAAATATATTAAAAAACTAGTAAAAGAAAGTGAATAAAGATATGAGAGTAGAACGTAATTTGAGGCAATTCCCATCTCATGATCACATAAATAGACATAATGAAATTATGATCTCTCCTTTTTGGTCATTTGTTAATTTAGTTGATGTGTTTTATCATAAGTATGGTTTATTTGTGCTATTAATTAGCCCAACAATACCGTCAAACTATAACATATCATCTAAACCACTTGTCAACTCTCATGAAAATGATAATGAAGTTAAACATAAATTCTATTCTAAGCATGATCTATTTATATTGATTAGTAATATAGACCAACAAATTTTGATTCTATAATCCAATTCATTACCAACATCATATATAGATGAAGAGGTAATTTGTGTTTATGTTTATTTAAGCATAGCCTATTTGGTGTCAACAACATAGATTATCAAATTCAAAGTTAAAAAACAAAATTTTAGCACATCAAACTTTCCATTAAGCATAAGAAGTGATAATAGATTGGATAGTATGTTGAACCTACATGATTAAGAGAGCTTTATTACCTCTAAATAGAAGGAGTTTAGCTTCTCATATTTCTTGTAATGTCAACAAATATAGATTGCAACATAGAACAAAAACAAAAGAAAAAAGGGAGCTAATTAAAATAAACTAAAAGCTAATCTACTTGCATAAGATCTACACTACTACCATAAATGAAACAACAAAGAAAAAAAAACGTACATTAAAATTGCATAAAAATAAATTACATGAATAAAAGGCTAAGAAGCCATTAAAAAGAGAAAGAGAGTTTGTTGTTTATATCCGTGGCTACCATTAAACTAACTTGAAGGTGATGCTAAGAGCTAAGAGCTTCGTTGCATGAAACATAAGGGGTATTCATACATGCCTGAAACTCTAATCCATTTTAACGGACTATCCAAAATACCCTTCTAGGAAAAGTAAACTCCAAGTAATCATTAGCATGAGCATAATCCTTCATTTAAATGTGCGTGTAGCTTTAATCTCCACTAACATGTGCGTTAGCTCCTAATTATAGATCATAGAAAGTGGGTATGTGAGTTCCTCCTTTTTTGCATGAATTGATTTATTTCCATCTTCGTTTGTTTCCTTCTCTTGTGCATGCATGAATACATTAAGACTTCTTCATTTTGAATCCACATTCCTACAAAACAACATATAAATGTCCAAGTAAATTTTCTCAAATTAAATCATACACAAAAATGACCATTTTACCCCTATATGAAGACGAATAGATAATGGTTTGAAAATAATTTAAATTTTGGTATAAACATGTTGAAATACCCTATATGCTAATTTATTTAACTAAATTAGATTAAATGTGGAAGTAAAAATATGCATATTTACGTTCATATCAAATACGCCCACGCTTATCTTTTTATTCGTCCTTGAATAAAGAAAAACTAAGATAAATAAACTTTCGTAGGGGACATATACAGCAAATCGTTAAACTTCTAGGCATCCCTAGTAGGACGAGTGTTGTATCGTGAAGGTTTTCGATGGACACTACCTACAAAATTCAAATATAATATGAATCGTTCCTAAATGCAAGATTTATTTACAAAGAGATGAATGCAAGTTCTGAAAATATTTACAAATGAAGAATTTACTTTTAAATCAACACGAATAAGTTATATACGTTTTGATTACTATCAAGAAATTTTAGTCCTTTTACTTGTCAAGACATCCAACAAAAATGAAGTTATCATCACAATTAAACTCTGCTTTGGCTAGTTATTTCGGTTGATAACATAGTGCAACTATGAATTGGATCCTTAGTTGATAATTAAAGTTTTTCAAAGTGGAACTTTTATTTCTTGAATAACAAATCGAATCGCATAAGTGAAATAGTGCTTGGATTTCAATTGCTTACTCTGTCTTTATTTGAAAACTTTATTAATATTCAAAATACTTACGTACGCCTAACTCAGAAAACTAAGGCCAGACATACTAGCTATGCACTGCCTTGCAGGCTTACGTGACAAGAATAAAGAGCATGGCTAGTGTACACACAAGTACGTACACCTATCGACTATAGGCGTTATTAATAAAAGAATTTTTATATACATACACCTTACTCACATAAATTGCGGCCAGATATACCGATCATGCACTGCCTTTCGGGCTTACGTGAGAAGGGTACAGAGCATGGCGAGTGTACATACTTGTGTGTGAATACATGACTCTATATGTTTTTTATTTTTGTAAAAACCTTTTTTTATGTTTTATATTTTTTTAAGAGAGAGAATTTTGCAAAATCATCTTGGCATCACTTAATTCAAAAGATCAAAAATGTTATAGCCTTCAAATCAACCACTCTTTTAAACAAAGATCAATAACTAGGATATACTTCATATTTAACACCCATGAACCCTCCAATATACTAGATAAACCATGGACTTTTGATTCTTTTTTTTGAGTTTTGAAAGAAAATGCAAAATAAACCATGGAAATCAAAAATAAGCATGAGATTGCCCCTGCACTTTATTTTGACCGTGTCCCTACAGTCAACCTAAGTGAAAGGAAAAAAACTAAAATAATAATATAAATATGACCAATATTTACATGAAAATGAACAGTTATTATTTAGACGACATCATAAAATATACTTTTAACGAGCAAATGAAACGGTATTCCAAAGACCAATTCATTTTCCTCGTCATGTATGAGAAACAGCTTAAGCATAGAAAACCAAACCATAAAAAATTTCAAAGTTGAATGTTGATTTTGGAAAACGAATGCCGTTTTATTAAAAATTATACGAGTTGTTTTATTTTCGATGATTTTTTGGGTAGATAGAACACGTGGTTGAAGTTCAAGTTTATTTTCATTAAATTTAAATGAAAAATCATCATTGACAAATTCTTTAAAATTATTGATTTCAAAATCAAAATGGTATTTAAGCATAACCCTTCAGAATTCAACAACTCATCTTCGAAAGTCCAAAATATTTGTTTTCACTAAATTCATCTTCCTTTGTTGCATTATCAGCCACTTCATCGCATGTACCAATTTAAAAACCAAAGGTAGTTGCATTCAATTTTTCAAAATCGAAGAAAGATCGAATTATAAATTTGGTTCCACGATCTCAAAGGAATTTAAATCCAACTCAACTACCACATTCCCAACAACTTCATTAAGATTGTTGTTTTTAATTTCGAATGTTCTTATTTGAAAATCAACTTTTTTGGTAAAAGATGGATTATTATTTGACTCATTAGACGTTATGGTTTGATTATGTTGCTCACGTTGTTTCATGTAGGTTTCAAACAACAAATCTGTAATTTCTTCATGAATTTCTTCCATTTTCTCAACAAAATCAAATTTATAATTAGTAACTTGAGAATTTTCAATTTGAAATTTTTGAGAGTAAAAATTTCCACCATGACTGAAACTACTCATTTCCAAAATCATTTAAATAATTGTTTCTATTTTCATTTTAATATTGAACTTCATTTTGAAATTCAAAAATGAATTGGCATAGATTATAATCAAAATCGTTTGAATTTGGAGGTGAATTCATATTTTGATTAGTTTGAAAACCTTGACTTGAGTTATCGCACAAATATGAATTACACAAATCATTTATCCATTGATTTTCTATTGTAGAGAGAACAAGTAAAGACGAAATAGTTTCAATACTTTTTTGAAGAGTTGAGGGTTGCTCACTATTTTGAGAATTTTATTTTTCAAAATCCAAACTGTTTATACAATATTTGTTATTAAAATATCCATAAGAATTTAATGTGAAATTACATGGATTAAATTGATTTTCATAACTATTGTAAAATTATAGGGAGTAGGAATTTATTTTTCATAACTATTGTAAAATTGATTTTGTTTTATAAAGGAAAATTATTTACGAAAAGGAATTTATTTTTCAAAAGGGAAATTTAGTTTTGTTTGTTCTTTGGATTTTGATTTTCATTTTTTTTGAAAAGATTTTTTTTTGGATTTTTGATTGAAAATTTTCATACGAATGGATTTACAAACTATGTTAAATAAAATGTATAATTTTTTTTAGTTTTGGATTATTTTGTTTTTTAAATATGCTTGAACTAATGCAACTAAATGAATGCAAGGACTTAATTAAAAATTTCTTGTCCTTAGTTGCTCCTAATCCAAAATTGTATAATCATGCTTTATCATAATTCAATAAAATAATTCTTAGCCAGGTAACGGACAGACTTATCGTTGCACCACGAATCACCGTAGCAATGCAACCAAAGGTAAGTACCTTTAGAGAAACGATCAGTACAATATTTATGAATCATCATAATATTTATAACAGATTATTGCTCTACTTTAACCTAGACACCAGAAAATTAAATTTTCGAAACATGACAACTTGTCAAGATACAATTAAGCCCTGGGTGAGCTCATGACACCCTTAGGTCTGAAGTCAAACCGTAATTATTAATCAAATTTTAAGATGAAATGCAATTTGTAGGCCAAGAAAGGGGCAATGAAATCTCCCATCTTACGTGGATTTGGGTGTTGCCCTTAAAAAAGGAAATAAAATAGTGTGAATGCAAAACAGGAAATTAAACGTGATTTATCGATGCAACTACAAATGAATTTTGTTTTTGTTTCCTTAAATTATTTATTTATTTTCTTTTTCACCTTATTTTTTTCAGCATTTTATTTATATTTACTGAAATTTTATTTGCTTAATTCGAATAAAAGAAAAAGAAATACAAAGAGTCAAAAGCCTTTTTATATTCTATGTCTTTTCATTAACTTTACTCTTCATTTTCTTATTGCCTTTTCATTCCATCTTGTAGCCGCCCATTCTTCGGTATTGCCGTGAAATTCCATTTACATTTTCATGTGAAAAATTCTCCTCACCTCAAAACACACGGCCGTGTCAATTTCTGGAAAAAATTTGTTAAGTTCATGGCATCTTTTCCTTATTTCTTTTCATATTTTCTATTGATTTTTGCCTTTGTTTCTTCTAGTTGCTCGGGCTAGCCTCTACTCCATCATCTCCACCATCAGCTCCAACATCTACAGCAGCATCCTCCCCTCCTCTTCTGATCTTAATCATCCCGTGACCATTTGTTGAAGCTTGCACCACAAAGTTTTGCCAAAAACTCCACTATATCATTGCCTAGCCGAACCATATCATCACCTACCCTTCACTTACAACTTCGGCCACCCTCTTTGCCACCACCACCAGTAGCTACACTACCTTTAACCGCAACTACTGACATGACCAGATCTGTACTAAGCATGGCTGAGCCAAGCAATGTCCAAGCCGAGCCTAAATGATGAACCAAACCTACCAATTTTTCCTTGTCCTTTCCATTCTTCACTTTGTAACTTCCACCACCTTCATCTCCATGTTGTCGTGCCTGATGTATGCCAAATCGAGTCCATTGCACCAGCCATGGCCAAGCATATGGCCCTTATGGCCAAGCAATTGAATGGTAAAGGCATGGTTTTGTCTTTATTGCTTTGTATTTCCATTGGTTTCTATATTGTTTTGGTAAAATATATTCATGTGTTATATTGTTTTGTCTTGTTTGGGTGTTGCTTACAAGATTATCATAACTTGGCTCTCTCCACTCACTTGAATCAATTGTTGTACTGTGTCGTGCCATATGGTGCTTTTCTAGAATTTATTCATGTAGTTTGATTTGCTAACTTCAGCTTGAAAACGTGAGTCCTTCTCACTTTGGCATTTTTACTTATGAAATAGTAAATTGATGACAAGTGTTTAGTAATTAAAATATTTATATAAGTTAATGATGATTATATGATATGCTATGCCGTGTTATTACCATGTTTACTTTGTTAATTATCACCTGACATCTGATATATGACATTATATTGTGACATTGACATTGTTTATATTGTTTAGCATATGTTCACACTACAAGTTCCCTGTTAGAATAAAATCGCTATGAGTTGAAATGATACATACCCGAACGGACTTTAGAATAGTGAAAAATCCTTATGGGCTGAAATTATAGGCCTGAGCGATTTTTATTTATTTTTGTTTACTTGGGATTACTGGTTTGAAATGATAGAACCCGGGTTTTCTTTTTAAACTGCGGATTGAAATGATATATATCCGTATCACTTGAACTAGGTTAGATAACTATATACAGACCCCGTGGTATATTTTTAAATGATTTTTCTTAAGATATGTATTTTTAATAGTACAAATTTTGATTTAAAAATATATATTTTATGGTTTTGAGAAAGCTAAATAATAAGATTTGAATTGTAAAATTTAAGTATGTAAATTTGAAGCAAATGTAATTTTTGACTTTAAATTATAATTTAAAAAAATGTAAATAAATAATGGAAATTAAATTTAAAGTTTTGAAATGATATTTGAAGTAAATATTAAGTTTTATTACTTTTATACGTTTATAAACAGTGAATGTTGACTTAGCAAATGAATTGAGTTTTAAATTATACATTTAATTATAAAATTTTATGATGATAAATCATATGTTAAAATTATTTAAATGTTAAATTTTGAAGTCTAGAAATATGATTTATAAATTTAAAATAACAAAAATTGAAGTTTTACATGTTTCTGAAAGTTATAATAAAAGCTGGAATTTTATTAATAGCATTTCCATAAATGCTGTGGTCTTATGATAGCATTTTTAAATGCTGTTATTTTTGAATTTAACTATGTTGAAATAACAAATATCTATTACGACATTTTATAAATGCCGATGTTCCTTAACTAAACTATTTTGGAAACTATAAGCCGCGATAGCATTTTGTAAATGCTGTCCTTGCTATAATTTGACAATGTTTTGAAATGTTATAGATTTTAACACTTTTTGAGTTATATTTTAAAGTGCTAAATGATTTAACTTTTGGAATTGATTATTTTTGAAATTTAAGGAGTTTTTAATATATTTTAATATTTAAATTTGAATTTTAAGGAATTTAAATTGAATTTGAATTTAAATAAGGTTTACTTGGTTATGTGTTAAATGGAAGGAAATGTAATGAGATAAATGAATTTTTGAATGAAATTTTGAAATGTGTTTTGTAATGATATTTGAAATAATAAATGGACGACTTATTTGATTTAAAAACGATATTTAAATTCCAATATTTGAATTTGAATTCAAATAATGATTTGATAATAAGATTTTGAAAGGACATGATATTTTGATGATTGAAATGGTTTGGAAATGATTTGATCTTTATTTTGATAAAGAATACGAATTTAGAATGATATTTGATTTTGATAAATGAATATTTGAAGTTATATTAGTATGAAAGGATATTGAGTTTATTTGTGAATTGCGTTTATTTAAATAATATTGGATTTATGAAATGAATATTTCAAACTAAGTGATAATGAAGTTAAAATTGAGATGTATGAAATTATAAAATATAGTTTTGGAATGTGGGATATTAAAGCTTTGAAATATATTCAAATTTAATAGTTTATTTTGTGGATCAAATCTGTATTTGAGGTTTATAAGATTTGAAATGGTTTGTTGGAAAACTGAATTAAATTGAAACTAATGATTTGAATTGAATTAAATTGGAAATTTGAAAATTTGGGTTTAATTGAATAAATTCGTAAAATATAAAGAATTAAAGGAGTGTTTCATGATTTCAAAAGTATGATTTCGAAATGTTATGATTTTCAAAGTGTAATGATTTCAAGTATTTTGGTTTCGAAAGAGTTATAACTTTGAAAGTATTATGATTTTTGAAAGGTGAATATAGGTTTGAAATTGAACTAATATCATATTTATTTGGGTATAGTTTTGGAAATGAAAATGGTTTTTGTTTCGAAGTATAAACTATTTTGAAAGGAATATAGTTTTGAAATGAAATGATTTGATTTTTGAAGTATAAACTATTTTGAAATGACCACGGCATTATAATAACGTTTGGTTGTTAAAGAGACCGGGATTGGAAGTTGTCATACTCTCTGCCAACTCCAAAAACCACTTTAACAACCGTGTACGTGGTGGAGATTCCAGAATGAAGTAGGATGGTGGCGACATTCTTGAGGTATATTATGTGGACCTGACTCCCGTGAGTTGGCTTAAGGTGGCTAAAACAAGAGCGATCTCGGGCCAAAAGGGGTACCTCCTCTGGTCGGACACACTTCTTCTATACCATACTCTTACTTGTGGTTGATTTGATGGTCATCCTCCAATTTTGATTGGGAGTGTGTTCCGAGGTGGGTGTTGTGGATGCAACGTTACCGCCAGCCCTTGTGTGTAATTGGTATATCTACCCTGGCATTGCCTTGTGTGCCGTGTCACCTACCATAGTGAGCCTTACTACGAGTTTCTATTTGTGTCGTACGTATGGAGTATCTTCTCATAGTCGTCCGATCAGGAGAAATGCAGGTACTGTATGGACTATTGGCACTATTATGTGTTAAGGGGAATATTGGGTCGCTCCTTCATGCTATTTTAAAGTAAGTTTATTTTACTATAGACATTATTATAATAGCGCAATATTACTACATAGTAAATAGTTTAACGGATCCTTAAAGGATGGACGATCCCAAGCATCCTTTAAGTTACTGATGCATTTTATTACTATTCACTTGAGTTGATTTACAGTTAACAAGTATTTATGACCCGACTTGAGTGTTTTGTGTTTTGATTTACGCTCAAGTCAGACTGAGTGATTCAGCATTCAAGACTCACCTTCGGAATTGGAGCTTTTCCTGAAGATCCAGCCATCTATCTTTGCTTCCTGTATCCAGTGTTTCCAGTGATGTATTCTTATTTGTACCTAATGTATCTTGTTACTCTTATGTTGTATCTTGTTTAACTCCGATGTAGCTTATATATATAGTAGTTTCATGAACTACCATCTCTTTTACTTCCGAGTGCATTATTATTTACTCTGTGTCTGTGATCTGTCATTATTTATTCACTGTATATTCTAAGATTTGACAAATTTTATTTACAACGTGGTATTTTGAGCAATTCAAGTCCGACATGTGCGGATGCGAATGGTTGAAAATATCAGGTTGATACATGTGGTATTAGAGCTTTGGTTTTAGGCAAAACTCAGTATATATGGCAAATGCATTTACAGAATCACTTTCATTCGAGCGTGAATCTCTTCCTATTTCACTCGATTCCTTTGAATTTTTGAACGTTCCCTGTGGTTCCAAAATCCATTCGTGTCCCTTACCATTCATCTTCTTTTGATTCTGGAGCATCGCATAACTCCATATCGAATGATCTTTATAATGAGTCGGCGGTCCCGCCAATCTTAAATTGATTTGTAAAGGGGTGAAACTCTTTTACAACAGCATCGATTCACTAAAGATTTTATATCCTCGGTTTAGATGCTAGTATCTCTTATAATCCCAAACTCTATCTCTTGAGATCGAATGTTGATTTTCCCAAAAATCCACATAGATCTTATTCTTTAAGTAAGGGTTGACCCAGTTAAGGTTGCCCGCGATTTTTATAAGCTTATCCAGCTTCTTATTCTGTTATTTAACCATTTCATCTTTGTTTCCAACTTATGTTCAAAACATTTTTGAAGTGTATTTGTAAACTAATATTTAAAATGTTTTATATATTGTGTTGTTTGAGTTGTTGATGTTGATTTGGGTTTTCGATCGATTCGTCTGATCAACGTTATCGATAGGGTTCCAATACACTTGAATAGAGAAAACTGACACAATATGTTTTTTTCAAATTTGGTAATGAAATAAATTTTGTAACTATATCATAAATCGTTTTCTGGATTTTTATTTGAATTGGTTGTTAAGAAATAATATTTGATTTTATATATCATTATCTCTTTCTTCATATATAAATAATTGAACTATAAAACATGGTTATACATTTATTTGGAAATTTAAAATAAATTTAAAATAAGAATTTGAGAATTTAATTTTCGATGGATTTCAAAACTTGTAATTAAAGTTTTAAAGGATATACTATTTATAGTATTTTTGAATAGAAATTTGTTTCCAAAGAATTTTATGTTTAAAAATTAGTGCTCTTCTCTTTGTCGCTAGAAAATAATTTCGGTGATGATTGCAGCATCATCGACATTTATTTCGAGTTTCGAATTGAAGAGACCGTTCTGTAGTCTTGCTACAGTTTTGTTTTAGGGAATTTAATTGATTTGAATTTCTAAAATAAGACTGGATTTATAACATATGCTGATATATGATTTAAATTTGAATGTATATATATATAGTATATGTGCATTTATTTATCTCTAACTAGTTTGGAATTTATCGGAAATTTAATTCCTAAATTTTATCTTAAAAGATAATTTTAAGTATAATTTCAATATTTGGATAAATATTCAAGTTTGAAATGATTGAATTGAAAGTTTTATTTCTATAATACACAGTTTCATTCCAATATAACTTACCTAAATTATACAGAAGTTGAATATGTAATTGGATAATATACAATATAAAAAGGATTTTATAAATAAAATTTGAGTGGTTATAATAAATGTTATGCATTTAAATTTTAGTTATAAAAAGATTAACAAAGGTAAATAGAAAAAATGTAATGGAATAATTTACAATATAAAATGATGTTAAAGGAACTAAGAAAAAATTAAAGCAGTTATAATAAGTGTAAATATATTTAACATAGGTGAGAAAATATATTGAGAGGAATAAATTTAAATGTTAATTAGGAATAAGAAGAATTAATTTATTGAGTACATTATGAGTATAGTAAAAGACTTTTTCAAATCCATGATTTTGAAATTGTATATTTAAGATAATTTGATGATAGGATAATGAAATTTGAGATGGTTAAGATTTACTTAACTTATGTAAAATTAATTTTCAATTTAAGTTGAAATTTTCAGGGTTTCTAATTTATTATCTTATTTTGTTTTTCAAACTATCTTTTGGTTATCCTTATTTTCCTTATTTTGCAACAGAATGGGGAGGCTATTGCTTATACCAGTCTGTTTAGAAATCTTTCTATAATCTTTAATAATCTTTGGTACTCATTTTTGAATCTGAGCACTGCTTGCCATGCATAGACCGTCGGTCAAGCGGAAAGGGTGAATCAGATTCTAGAAGATCTTTTCATGCTTGTGTTCTGGATTATGAAGGATCTTGGGAAGATCATCTCCACCTTATTAACCTTATATATAACAACAATTATTAGGCATAATTTCAATCTTCTTGTCATCTTCTCTTAATCCTATTTCATTCTATTTTTTTCTGTGTTTTCCCGTACCTCATTCCTTTTCGAGGACGAAAAGTTTTGAGTGGGGAAGAGTGTAATAGCCCTGTATTTTGTGATTATTTTAATTGTATATTTTAATTATTTTAATTTGATTTTCTGATTAAAAACTTCATTTTATTTATTAAAATGAATAAATTTTGTTATTTTAAATATAAATTATGATTTTTATGTGAATTACAATTTCAAACATGAATAAATAGAATATTTTCCAAAAATGTGAATTTTGGTCAATGTGGTCAAACTTTGACTTTTAAATTTAAAATTTAAAATTTTAATTTTTTAATTTTATCTATTATTATGAAAATAGATTAAATTTCAAGAATACTGCTATTTGTTTCGTTGAAATCTGAATTATATTGTGAAAGTTATGCATTTTACAATATTGTGTGTAAGTTGTTTTATTTAACAAAATTGTTTATTTTAATTTATATAGATAATATTTTTGTTTGCCATATCATGTTCTAATATGTGTAAAATGACATGTTATGTATTTATTTTATTTTTAAAACATTTTAAAAGTATAGTCATAATTTCCAGATGCTAATTGTTTATTGTTTACAATTTTTATTTTTCTAGTTTCGATTTAATAGCTATTTTTTTTACTTACTTTCTATTTTTCCTTAAATTATTTATTTATTTTCTTTTTCACTTTATATTGTTCAGCGTTTTATTTTTATTTACTAAAATTTTATTTGTTTAATTTGAATAAAAGAAAAATAAATACAAAGAGTCAAAAGCCCTTTTATATTTTATGTTTTTTTCATTAACTTGTCTCTTCATTTTTTTCTTGCCTTTTCATTCCATCTTGTAGCCGTCCATTCTATTGTGTTGTCGTCCATTTAGATTTTCACGTGAAAAATTCTCATCTCAAAACACATGGCCGTGTCAATTTCTGAAAAAAAATTTGGTAAGTTCATGGCATCTTTTCCTTATTTCTTTTCATATTTTCTATTGATTTTTGCCTTTGTTTCTTCTAGTTGCTCGGGCTAGCCTCTACTCCATCAGCTCCACCTCATCTCCACCATCTACAGCAGCAACCTCCCCTCCTCCTCTGATCATAATCAGGCCGCGACCATTTGGTGAAGCTTGCACAACAAAGTTTTGCTAGAAACTACAATATATCATTGCCTAGCCGAATCATATCATCACCTACCCTTCAGTTACCACTTCGGCCACCCCCTTTGCCACCACCACCAGCAGCACACTACCTTTAGCCGTAGATCTTGACAAGACCAGATCTGTACTAAGCATGGCCGAGCCAAGCAATGTCCAAGCCAAGCCTAAATGATGAACCAAATCTACCAATTTTGCATTATCCTTTCCATCGTCACTTTGCAACTTCCACCACCTTCATGTCCATGTTGTCGTGCCTTATTTATGCCAAACCAAGTTTATTGCACCAGCCATGCCGAGTATATGGTCCCTATGGCCAAGCAATTGAATGGTAAAGGCAAGGTTTTGTCTTTGTTGCTTTGTATTTCCATTGGTTCCTATATTGTTTTGGTTAAATATATTTATTTGTTATATTGTTTTGTCTTGTTTGGTTGTTGTTTAGAAGATTATCATATCTTGGCTCTCTCCACTCACCTGAATCAATTGTCGTGCTATGTCGTGCCATATCGTGCTTTTCTAGAATTTATTCGTGTAGTTTGATTTGCTAACTTCAGCTTGAAAACGTGAGTCCTTCTCACTCTGGCATTTTTACTTATGAAATAGTAAATTGATGACAAGTGTTTAGTAACTAAAATGTTTATGCAAGTTAATGATGATTATATGATATGCTATGCCATGTTATTACTATGTCTACTTTGTTAATTATCACCTGACATTTGATATATGAAATTATATTGTGACATTGACATTGTTTATATTGTTTATGCATATGCTCACACTACAAGTTCCCTGTTAGAATAGAATCACTATGGGTTGAAATGATACATACCCGAATGGACTTTAGAATGGGGGAAAATCGTATGGGCTGAAATGATGGGCCTGAGCGATTTTTATTTATTTTTATTTACTTGGGATTACGGGTTTGAAATGATAGAACCTAGGTTTTCTTTTTAGACTGCGGATTGAAATGATATATATCTGTATCACTTGACCTAGGTTAGTTAACTATATACAGACCCCATGGTATATTTTTAAATGATTTTTCTTAAGATATGTATTTCTAAAAGTATAAATTTTGATTTAAAAATATATATTTTATGGTTTTTAGAAAGCTAAATAACAAGATTTGAATTGTAAAATTTAAGTATGTAAATTTGAAGCAAATGTGATTTTTGCTTTAAATATAATTTTAAAAAATGTAAATAAATAGTGGAAATTAAATTTAAAGTTTTGAAATGATATTTGAATTAAATATTAAGTTTTATTAAATTTATAAGTTAATAAACAGTGAATTTTGACTTAGCAGATGAATTGAGTGTTAAATTGTATATTTAATTATAAAATTTTATGGTGATAAATCATATGTTAAAATTATTTAAATGTGAAATATTGAAGTCTAGAAATATGACTTATAAGTTTAAAATAAGAAAAATTGAAGTTTTAAATGTTTTTGAAAGTTATAATAAAAGCTAGAATTTTATTAATAGCATTTCCGAAAATGCTGTTGTCTTATGACAGCATTTTTAAATGCTGTTGTTTTTTAATTTAACTACGTTGAAATAACTAAATATCTATTACGGCATTTTATAAATGTCGTTGTTCCTGAACTAAACTATTTTGGAAACTATGAGCTACGATAGAACTTTATAAATGCCGTCGTTGCCATAATTTGACATGTTATAGATTTAACACTGTTTGAGTTATATTTTAAAGTGTTAAACGATTTAACTTTTGGAATTGATTATTTGTGAAATTTAAGGAGATTGGAATATATTTTAATATTTAAATTTGAATTTTAGGGAATTCAAATTGAATTTGAGTTTAAATAAGTTTTACTTGGTTATGTGTTAAATGGAAGGAAATGTAATGAGATAAATGAATTTTTGAATAAAATCTTGAAATGTGTTTTCTAATGATATTTGGAATAATAAATGAATGACATATTTGATTTAAAAATGATATTTAAATCTAAATATTTGAATTTGAATTCAAATAAAGATTTGATAATGAGATTTTGAAAGGACATGATATTTTGATGATTGAAATGGTTTGGAAATGATTTGGTCTTAATTTTGATAAAGAACATGAATTTAGAATGATATTTGATTTTGATAAATGAATATTTGAAGTTTATATTAGTATGAAAGGATATTGAGTTTATTTGTAAATTGAGTTTATTTAAACAATATTGGATTTATGAAATGAATATTTCAAACTAAGTGATAATGAAGTTAAAATTGAGATGTATGAAATTATAAAATTTAGTTCTGAATTATGAGATATTAAAGATTTGAAATATATTAAAAATTTAATAGTTTATTTTGTGGATCAAATCTTCATTTGAAGTTTATAAGATTTGAAATGGTTTGTTGGGAAACTGAATTGAATTGAAACTGATGGTTTGAATTGAATTAAATTGGAAATTTGAAAATTTTGGTTTAATTGAATAAATTTGTAAAATGTAAAGAATTAAAGGCATGTTTCATGATTTCAAATGTATGATTTCAAAATGTTATGATTTTCAAAGTGTAATGATTTCAAGTATTTTGGCTTCAAAAGAGTTATAACTTTGAAAGTATTCTGATTTTTGAAAGGTGAATATAGGTTTGAAATGAAAATGATATCATATTGATTTGGATATAGTTTTTGAAATAAAAATGGTTTTGGTTTCGAAGTATAAACTATTTTGAAAGGAATATAATTTTGAAATGAAATGATTTGATTTTTGAAGTTAAACGATTTTGAAATGACCATGGTGTTATAATAACATTTGGTTGTTAAAGAGACCGGGATTGAAACTTGTCATACTCACTGCCAACTCCCAAAACCACTTTAACAACCATGTACGCGGTGGAGATTCCATAATGCAGTAGGTTGGTGGTGACATTCTTGAGGTATATTACATGGACCTGACTCCCGTGAGTTGGCTTAAGGTGGCTAAAACAGGAGCGATCTCGGGCCAAAGGGGGTAGCTCCTCTGGTCGGACACATTGTTCGATACTATACTCTTACTTGTGGTTGATTTGATGGCCATCCTCCGAATTTTGATTGGGAATGTGTTCCGAGGTGGGCGTAGTGGCCTCTACGTTACCGCTAGCCCGTGTGCATAATTGGTATATCTACTCTGGCATTGCCTTGTGTGCCGTGTCACCTACCATAGCGAGCCTTACTACGAGTTTCTATTTGTGTCGTACCTATGCAGTATCTTCTCATAGTCTCCCGATCAGGAGATACGCAGGTATTGTATAGACTATGGCACTATTGTGTGTTAAGGCGAATATTGGGTCACTCCTTAACGCTATTTTAGAGTAAGTTTATTTTACTGTAGACATTATTATAATAGCGCAATATTAATAAATAGGAAATAGTTTAACGGATCCTTAAAGGATGGGCGATCCCTAGCATCCTTTAAGTTACCGATGCATTTTGTTACTGTTCACTTGAGTTGATGTACAGTTCATAAGTATTTATGTCCTAACTCGAGTGTTTTGTTTTTTGCTTTACGCTCGAGTCAGACTGAGTGATTCAGCATTCAAGACTCACTTTTGGAGTTAGAGCTTTTCTTGAAGATCCAGCCATCCATCTTTGCTTCCTGTATCCAGTGTTTCCAGTGATGTATTCTGATTTGTACCTAATATATCTTGTTACTCTTCTGTTGTATCTTGTTTAACTCTGATGTATCCTATATATATATAGTAGTTTCATGAATTACTATCTCTTTTACTTACGCTGCATTATTATTTACTCTGTGTCTGTGATATGTGATTATTTATTTACTTTATATTCTGAGATTTGCCAAATTTTATTTACAACGCATATTTTGGGCAATTCAAGTTCGACATGTACGGATGCGAATGGTTGAAAATATCTGGTTGTTATAGGTGGATGGTGCAGTGCGCGAGCAATGCAGTGAAGTGGTTGAAAAGTCAAAGTGATGTTGTGAGGCTGTAAGGGTCAGAGTAACGGACATGTTGTGATGATGGTTGTTGGAGGTAAGTGGTTGATAGTTTGTGTGTGTATGTGTTGATGTACGAGTTGTTTCAGAGGAAGGGTGGTTGAATAAAGAATAATGCAGAGATGTTGGTGATGTGCATGTGTGTTGGAGGTAGTATAGAGGGGTGTGTGGGAAGGGAAGTGAATGCTGGAAGTTTATCAGAGAGGTAAAGTGGTGTGTTGATGTCAAACTATGGAGTAAATGTAGTGATGATGGCTTCAGTGCATCAATGGTGACGGTTGATGTAATTTTATGTTTGTTGTAAATGGTTTATATGTTGTTCTTAGAAGTGGAAGTGGGTGTTTATGGCAGGTATATGATGGTGACAATGGTAGATGATGTTGTTTGCAGTGGGTATGATTTGCAGTGGGTATATGGTTATGTGCATTGGGTATATTGATGTGGTTTGTGGAGAGTAACGAAGTGGGGGGTCATGACAGTGGTATGTAAGTGGCAGGGTTACATGGTGATAGTTGAAGGTAGTGGTAGAGCAGAAAAGGTAGTGATATGTATGCAGGCACTATTATAGTACGTAGGGTATTTGTTTATGTTTATGAAGGATGAAGTTTAGTGGTGAAAGATTGCAGCAGTGGCTATGGATGAAGTTTGTGTAATGGCAGATGTATGTTGTAGTGATATTGCAGATGTATGGTGGTGTTTTGGGGTTCTGTAGTAGCGGTTTTGGTCAGGTTGTGGTTTTGTGACGAGGAGAAATCTAGACTAATGGCATCTTGGTGATGGAGGAGGTATTGATGCATAGTGATGGAGGAAATGTGTGCAATGCTATGTAACAATGGCAGGAACGTAGAAAGGATATGCAAATGTTTTTTGGAATGTGCAGTTACAACAGTGATAGTAAGTAGCAGGGACTGTTGTGGTCAGGGAGTTTGGCAGTGAACTATAGACGGTGGTGGTAGTTGAATTGTAGATAGTGGACGTAGATTTTGATAGAGGTGGATGGTTCAACACACTTATGCACAGACAAGGTGGAATATGCGAGTGGTTGCAGTTCAAAGGTTGTGTAATAGGGAGAAGGAGAAGGCGGTGGTTGAGTCGATGGCCGAGTTGAAGAAAATGTGCACAGTAACTATGTAAAGCAATGGTGAAACTATGTGAAATAGTGGTGAAACTGTGTGAAACAGTGGTGAGGCAAGACGAAGATGAAAATGTAAATGAAAAATTGCAGAATCAAAAAAAAAAATTGTAAATGTAAATGAAACAATTTTTTTTTTTGAAATTGTGTATACATATCATTTTAAATAGAAATGCAAATGCAAAATAAACTAAAAACAAGCACACAAATCAAATAACACACCAAACATACAACATAAGTTTTTTTTTAAATGCAAATTAACACACAAAACTAACACACTAAAATCAAACAAAAAATAATTCAAAGAATAGAAATAAAATCAAGTTTATTCCATAGCAACGACTCCAAAAACTTATTGAATCGACTATTTTTCTATCAGATTAGAAAACCGCCAAAAAATTGTAATAAAAAATAAGTGCAAGCGCACAGCGAACAATTTTAACATGTAGCGAGCATGGCTCGATCCGTAGGGAATTGAATTGATTTAAAATTCTATCCAATCAAATTAAGTAAGAGTTTGAAGCTGTTTAAGATTAAAATCAAGAAAAAAAATAGCAGAAGAAAGTGAATAAAGATAAGAATGTAGAAGGCAATTCCATTCTCAAGATCACATAAATCAACATAATGAAATTATGATCTCTCCTTTTAGTTCATTTGTGAATTTAATTTATGTTTTTATCATAAGTATGATCTATTTGTGCTATTAAGTAGCCCAACATAAACCATTAAACTATAACACACCATCAAAACCACTTGTCTACTCTCATGAAAATGATAATGAAGTTAAAAATAAAATCTATTTTAAGCATGATCTATTTATTATTGATTAGTAGTATAGATCATCAAAATTTGATTCTATAATCCACTTCATTACCAACATCATATGTAGATGAAGAGGTAATTTGTGTTTATATTTGTTTAAGCATAGTTATTTGGTTTCAACAACACATGCTATCAAATTCAAAGCTAAACAACAAAATTTTACCACATCAAACATTCCATTAAGCACAAAAAGAGGGAATACATTAGCAAATATGTTGAATCTATATGATCAAGAGAGCTTCGTTACATCTAAATTGAAGGAGTTTAGCCTCTCATATTCGTTATAATGTCAAAAAATGTAGATTGCAATATAGAACGAAAAAAAGAAAAAAAAGGAGCTAATTAAAATAAACTAAAAGCTAATATACTCGCATAAGATCTACACTACTAACATAAATGAAATAACAAAGAAAAGTATATGTATTAAAATTGCATAAAAATAAATTACACGAAGATAAGGCTAAGAAGCCATTAAGAAAAGGCTACCACTAAACTAACTAGAAGGTGGTGCTAAGAGCTAAGAGCTTCATTACGTGAAACATAAGGGGTATTTATACTTGCCTAAAACCCTAATCCATATTTTATGGGACCACTCAAAATACCCCTCTAGAAAATGTAGCCTTCAAGTAATCATTAGCATGAGCGTAATCCTCTATTTAAATGCGCATGTAGCATTAATCTCCATTAACATATGCATGAGTTCCTAATTGTAGATCATGATAAGTGGGTAGGTGCGGTCTTCCATGTAGCATGGATTGATTTATTTCCATATTCATTTGTTTCCTTCTCTTGTGCATGCGTGAATACATGATGACTTTTTCCATTTTGAAACCAAATTCCTACAAAACAACATAAAAATGTCCAAGCAAATTTTCCCAAAATTAAATCATACATAAAAATGACCATTTTGCCCCTATATGAAGATGAATAAATGTTGATTTGAAAGTAATTTAAAATTTGGGTTTAAACGTGTTAAAATACTCTATATGCTCATTTATTTAATTAAATTATGTTAAATATGGAAGTAAAAATATGCAAATTTATGTGCACATCAGACCACGCCAATAATTTGAAATAGGTTTTCCCTCACTTCATCATCATTAATATACACTAGTAAGTACAAACATATGTACGATAAACTATATATATATATATATATATATATATATATATATATATATCACAGAAAGCAACCATGTGCATGTATTCAGCCAAGGAGTGTGCCCTACACTTATTGTTCGGTTATGAACCAACTGATTCATTCATCCATTTACCTATCCTTTAGTTTTAAGCTCTCCTCTTTAAGTTATCATTCACTTGTTTAGTGATTACCTCAATAAGGCTATCTATCACTAATTTATCTTATGCTCAAACAATGTCCCATGGTGAAAATGTCGACTCATTTCCCCATTGGTGCCACCTAGACTCTACTAATAGGTTGAATGTAAGCACTTTGAATATATTCTATTAAGCATCCCTACTAGACATAAACTTCCTCGGTTAGTCCCTGAACAGCTACCGTTCATGTGGTTGATTTACTCATAACACCACCCTGATGTTTTGGCACTCAGGCATGGCACCCTGCGTTAACACCTGTATAAAGTTTTATAATATTTTTAGGTTTGAACCCTATTATGGCTCGTTACTATATACCATCAGACTTTAGACTATCATCTTAGACACCATTCTATCCAATTACTCAATGAATTAATATATGCTTATGATCATGGTTCAACCTTTTTCATTCATAAATTGTATACCCACACATTCTTTAGAAAAACATTTTTATCCTTTATTTAAATGGAATCCTATCAATTATTAGCTTCTCTAAGCTTTCTTTATTCAAAAATTAAGTTAACACAATTTTAACTTATAAAACCTTTCCTTTATTTCATTCCTATTAAACAGTTCAATAATACTTGGAAATTGTCATCTCAAGTGCGACAAGTATCCATAATTTCACTTATAGAAATATATCTTCCTAAACTATTACTGATTTGCATTTTAATTGTTGTATATTGGCTATCCCATGGTCTTCGTGTTCAATAGAAAAATATGTTATTAACGGCCACTTGTAAATCCAAAGCTAACCCATACTACCGTCATTTTTTATTTTCTACCCAGTCATCACATTCAATTTCAACAAAAGCAATTGTGAGCTATCCAGATGGAGCCTTTATTTGCTATCTTTTTTCCCTTTAGCCTTTGTGTGTTTATAACGTTTCATGTGTTATCTAATTTTCCGCCTATAGCTTTCATGAATAGTGCAAGATTTTGTGAGCAAACATACATGTAGTCTTTCATGTTATCTCTTGTTTGTATTCATTGTGAGCTATCACCTTGCAACCTTCTGTGTTTAAAATCATTTTTTCCTTTTTTTTTTGTGAGTAATCCAATTTATATACATTATGAGCTGTCCACTTCTGTGCTTTCGTGATCAGTCATCTAGTTAAGCTTTAGTGTACTGATTAGTTAATGCCAACGTGTGTGTATTTGTTTTAGTGGGTAGCCACCTAGTCACGCTTTCATTTTTTGCCATCGTAAATACTTCATTAATGCCTTTGTGCACCACCACGTGCCCATTTTTTCTTTCTTTACCTAAAGCTTTCATGATATATTCACCTATTGGTTCTCATTTGCATTTTGTGAGTTATGTACGTAGGCCACCGTTCTCTTATTTTTAATTGCAAGTTCGTGATCATTCTTATTCAACAAATTTTTCCTTTCTCTTGCCATATGCCTTCATGTGTTATAATATCGGGGTCCTTGTAAGGGGTCCGTGCGTTCGTACCATTTATTTTAAGCTATCGTGAATTATATTTTACTTGGTCAACAATGGTTGAACGACACTCTACTTACTAAACTAACTAAAAACTAATTTATTACTTCCATTAGTAACTGCTTTTTACCAACTCCACTTGGTGTCAACTTCTTAGTGGCCAATTCTCTTATCATTTCAGTTTCTTTTCATAAATTGTCAACCACCTTATTTGATTAATTAATTAATTTTTCCTTTAATCAATTAGTGTTTTCCTTCACTAAACAATTCATATAAAATGAAAAATTGATGTGAAAAATTGCCGAAAACCTATTTTATCGTATTCTACCTCATATGAATATTTCAGGTCAAAATAATTATTATTTTTATTTTAATAATTAATTAATTAATTCGAATTTAACCATTTTTCCCAATTTAGTAAATTCATATAATTCCAAAAATTGTGAAATTAAAAATCAATTTATATTTCATGATTAGGCATATCATATCAAAATTTTGTTGCATTTGGTGGTGGTTTAACCATGTTTTACACTAAACCATGAATTGATTCACCTTAATTAAATTTTACACCATATTTAAAATAATGATCAAATATCCAATCACATTAAACATATTTCAAGTATTCTTTACAGCAAAATCCTTATTTAAACATGTTAGGGAGGATTTTGGAGAAAGATTTTTCTAACCTTGATTAATAAAGCTCGATTTAATCTCCCTTCTCCTTAAAGTTGAAAACTTGAATCTGTTTGGCTTTGATTTCCTCTTCTTCCTCTCTTGAAACTAATGGACAAGCTTGGTTTTGAGTCTAATGGTTTTCTAGGAAATGAAATGAAATGAAATAAAGGTGGAATGACGGGATGCGGCTAAGGTAGTGGTTTTGGCCCTTAGAAACTTATTCACTTTGATTATATCCTTCCTATTAAAATTTAAATGGTTTATTTTCATTAATCAAGACCAACCAAAATTTCTCTAATTACCTTTGGTCCATTTAATTAACTTTAAAGGACCCTTATTTAATTAATTCAATTTCACTTAGACAATTTTTTCTATTAAATTGCTTTAATAATTTAATTAATTATGTTACCATATTATTAATTTAATTTCCCATATTATAGACCCTCCAAATTATTGCTGTTATAGTCTCCCCTCCTTATAGAAATTTCATACTCAAAATTTTGATAAGGAAAACAAAATATACACTAGCACCGTAAAAAGTGTAAAGTAATCATCATATAAGTACACACAAGTACAAAAGATTATACTAGCTCCCTATTAATGTGAACCATTAATCATTAGGCATAAATGTATTAGTGCAACTACTAACTCACAATCATATAATTCATAAATATACTAGTATCCTACTAGTCCATACAATAGACAATACAAAACACACTACTATATGCATGAATGTCTAAAATAACTCGGGATAGATATTCCTAATCCTATCCTATACCTTCCAGGTACAATCATCCTTATCATCACTGCAGTGGACACGAAAAAGTCTAGTAACTTTGTTCCTAAATTACTTCGTACCATGACTTACTATTCCTTCCGATCATCTAACATATGTCAAATCTGGCTCTATATATAAGCCTTCAATCGCCTTCAATTCAACTATTGAACTTAGGTCGTCCACTCATTTCCTCAAACACGATATACGAAAAACATAAGGCACACCCACCAAACTACTAGTCAACTTGACTATCTATGCAATTTTACCGACCCTCTTGGTTACTGGAAATGGTCATACGTATCTAAGTGCCAACTTCCCTGCTTTCCCAAAGCGCATAACTCCTTACATCGAAGAAACCTTCATGAATACATGATCGCATACTGTATACTCAATCTCTTTCTTTGCTTATCAGTGTAACTCTTCTGCCTCAACTACACTGCCTTCATTCAAGCATGAATCGACTCTACCTTCTCAATATCATCCCTTGCCAAATCGAGCCCTACCACAAGTCTACCTCCAGTGTCCAACCAACCATCCAACTGGTGACTTACATGGTCTATCGTAATAAACCTCAAATGTTGTCTTCATGATACTCATCTAGTAACTATTATTATAGGCAAACTCTACTTGATGCTTGTGATCTTCCCAAGATCCTCCGAAATCCAAACACATGCTCTCAGCACATCCTTGAGTAACGGTTCACATTCTCAGTCTGACCATTAATCTGTGTGTGGTAATCCATGATCAAGTTTAGCTCCGTACTCAATTCGCTTTGCAAACTTCTCCATAACTCCCTGGTAAACAATGGGTCTCTATCACTAACGATACTACTCGGTATCCCGTGTAATCTCACTACTTTCTTATATATAGCTTTGCTAAGCTAGATGCCTTCCTTGTCGACTTTGTGGGGATGAAGTAAATACTCTTAGCCAATCTATCATCTATCACCCAAATGCTATCATTTCCCATCCTCGACTGGGGTAGTCCTTTAACAAAATCCATAGATACAAAATTTCATTTCCAAGTCGGTGCTTCTAAGGGTTGAAGTAATCCGCTAGGCTTCTGGTGCTTAGCCTTTACTTGCTAACAAATGAAACAGTTCTTCACACATCCTCCTATATCTCTCTTCATCACTTCCCAAAAGAAGATTCTTTCCATGTCATGATATATTTTCGTGCCTCTGTGACGAATAGTAAACTTTAACTGATTATTTTCTTCAAAGATTTCTTTAGATGGTCTCCTATATTCGGAATACACAGTCTTCCTTTCTTTCTTTGCCACCCTTTCGAGTCTTTCTAGAACCCTTTCAGATCCACAACATCTTCTTCATCTCTAATCACTCAATTCTTTCGGCTATTAGTGAGTCCTCCTTTTTGACTTGTAGCACTCTTCTCCATGAGTGTCGGACATACCTCCAAACTTGCCAACGTACCAAGATCCATACTCGATATAATATTCTGTCTAAAATGCACTACGCAAGAAGCTAATGTCTCCAGTGTCTTCTAATCTTCAATCATGGCTAATACTGCATTTTAATGCTTCCTATTTAAAGCATCGGCAACCTTGTTCCCTTTTCCTGGCATATACTCTATCTTGAAATCATATGCCACCAAGAACTCGAACCATCTTTGCTTCCGTATATTCAACTCCTTCTGAGAAAATAACTACTTAAGGGACTCATGGTTCGTATATAACTTTAACGTTCACCCAACAAGTAATATATCCAATAACAACCTAAGATTGACTTCATGGTCTCTCTCATTCTTTGCATATACCAAAATGTTATCAATGAAGACTAAAAAAAGCCGATCCAATTAATCGCGAAAGATCTGGTTCATAAAGTCTATGAAGAATACTGGGGCGTTGATCAATCCAAATGGTAACACTAACCAATCATATGAATCGTACCTTGTTCGGGTCATGGTCAATGGAATACTATCTTCCGCTACTCTTATATGATGGAAACCCGTTATCAAGTCTTGCTGCGAGAACACTCGAGCTTCATTCAACTATTTAAATAAGTCATCTATCGTGGAAAACTATAATGATTCTTTATCATCAACTCATTCGGTTATGGTAATCTATACAGATCCATAAAGTTCAATCCGACTTTTTAATGAATACCATTGACGTTCCCGACGGCAAACTACTCAGTCCGGTGGAACTATAACATTTAATTTCCACAAATTGCTTCTTCAAATTTTCCATCTCCTTGGGAGGCATTCTACTAGGAAGTCTACTAACAGGTTGCAGCCTAGACATTAAATATATGCGGAATTCGATTGCCTTTCTCGGTGATAGTCCCATTACAAGTTCAAAAATATATTTAAATCATTAGACTACTCACGCTCTACTAATCTCATCTTATTGATCATCAATAGTGCATAACATCAAGTCAAATTTCTCCCTCATTATGTCCATGGATATCATAATTCTCTCTTCACCTCTAGTATTTTGTAAGACAATAATCCTATCCACACAACGGATTATAGCGTTATTTCATACAAACCAATCCATATCCAAAACTGCTTCGTACCCTACGATGTCAAACATATAGGGATCGCAAACAAATAAATATCCACACAAGTCAAACTCAAGGCTAATGCACCTTAATCTGAGTATGCCATACACACCGACTAGATTAACCATACGTAAAGATTTCGCTAAATAGGCACTGTCTATTTCTAGCCTATCAACAAAATATCTCGAATTGAAAGAGTGTGTAGCTCCCGTATCTAATAAAACTCTAACTAATATATCAGAGCACAATGCCCTTTCCTTTTACTTCACTCGTTGGCCCGATAGATGGCCCATCTAAAGCAAAAACTTCTGATTGGTTTAACTCGAGACAATTTTTCTTCTTATTCGCAGGTTTGTTATAGATGAAACACTTATCCTTTACCATCCCAACCGATCCCATACGCTTGTTAGCATAGAGCCCCTTTGACTACAGATATATCAACTAACATGAGCAGCCTTGTTGCATTCACTTCCACCCTAAGCCTTCCCTTTCCGTGGTTGGCCCTTTTTGCCCTTCTAGTATATTGAAAAAAAATCTTTTTCTCATCTCGAGCCTTTTGTCAAACACCTCGCCTCTTAACATACATCGACTCTAACCTCCTTGCCATGTCATTACTTTGTTTAATGTAAGTGTAAGATGAGCCATTATCTGGTAACCCAAATTCGACCTCAATCGTAGAATAAACTTCTCCACTTTCTTCCTCAGGGTCCATATCAAATCAGCCACGTACTTATACAATGTGTTGAACTTCTACACATACTGTAGCATAGTCATATTCCCTTGCTGCAACTCCACAATCTTTCGGAACATAGCCAATAAATCTGAGCCAGGCATGTCTTGCTTCTCAACATCACCTTAAACTTATCCTAAGTAATCTCTTGCTAAAGAATTTCAGCCTTGTCGACTCCTTACTAGACACATTATAGCCCCTTGAATGGTCTAGACGCAAGCTCTACCTTTTGAGCCACTATCAGCTCCAGATCCTCGCTAATCCTTTCACACATTGCCAGCCAATCTCCGTGGGTAGGCATTTGAGTTACAACCTCGACATGAACTTATGGGGCTTCCTCCCATCCTTGGTCTTTATTTTGAGTACCAACGGTTCCTCTATTAGCATTTGTTCCTTCTCCTCGTAATGTTAAAATCCACATTTCAGATCCATTGTGGCATTCTGCACTGCCAAGCTTTCATAAGAAACAAAAGTAATAGGGAGCAAGAACAATAGTGGAGGGATAGATATCTCCACCTTTATATCTATATCAAAACACAAGTACGTTATATAAGTATGCTTATGTAGCTTATACCCTTCCCCAGGCTCTTCATTTTCCACTAGTAAGTTTCTACTTAGCTCTATTTTTCTTAGGTGTTTCCTAGATCTAAGCTCTGATACCAAGTTGTAACACCCACACTTTGAGACCCAACAATAAATGACAATGATGCTCTAATCATCAACCAAATTATGTCAAGCAATAAAGCGAGATCAGTATGAATTTGGTTCCATGGCGTTAAGTAAACGGAGCGGCTAAATGATTTTTTTCATTACATCAATTTGGTTTTCATAATTCTCTACAACTGCTTTAACCTAAATCGTTCCCATGCGAAGGCAAATAAATAATAAGAAAATCATAGTAATGTGTACCCAACATATGAAGATGCCAACACTTCACCTGACCAGTTATAAAAACTGGTTTAGCATAGTGGAATTTTCAAAATACTTTTATTCTTTAGATAAACCTTTGACTTCGTCATTGGAGTCTTTATTCGTCCTTTCCAAAAGATACGTATCTTATCCATAAACTCGGCCTACTTGAATGAGTACTCGTGAATTTATGGGAAACAATAAAAAAGCGGGTCAAACATAAAGCCTGGTATGAGCAAAACCTTTACCCTAGTCATCCATAGTGAGATGACACCATTAACGTGGAACGGGTTTCTCCTCACTTCGTCAATACCAATGTACATCAATATATATATATATATATATATGTGTGTGTGTGTGTGTGTGTCATAGAAAGCAATCACGTGCATCTATTTAGCTAAGTAGTGTGCTCTACACTTAACATTTTTGTCATTTATTCATTCATTTACCTAATATTTTCTTGTAGGCTCTCCTATTTAAGTTACTAGTAACTTGTTTAGTGAATACCTTCCTAGCCCTGTCTATCGCTGATTTATCTTTTGCTCGAACAACGTCACCTGGTGAAAATGTCTACCCATAGTCCCTGAATCGCTATCGTTCACATTGTCGATTTTTATATAACACCACCCTAATGTTTTGGCATTCTGCCATGCATCCTGCATTAACTCCTATGTAGTATTTTATAATATATATAAGTTGAACCCTAGTATGGCTCGCTGCTATATCTATTAGACTTTAGACTATCAGTCAAGCTACCCTACCGTCCAATAACACCAAGAGTTAGTATGCGCTTATGATCATGGTTCAACATTTTTCTTTTATTCATTAATTATCTATCCTATACATTTTCAGTTAAAACATTTTTTTGCTTTATTTATATGATACCCTATCAATTATTAACTTATACAAGCTTTCTTCATTTTAAAAGTAAGTTAACACAATTTTAACTTATAAATTATATTTTTTATTTCATCCTTTCAAATAGTTCAATAACACTTGGTCAATGTCTTCTAAAGTGCCATAAGTTCCATTATTTTACTTACAAAAACATAACTTCCCAAGCTATTACAAGTTGCATTTAATTATTGTATTTTGGCTATCTCATAGCCATCGTTTTGATAAAAAATGTGTTATTAACAGTCATGTGCGAATCCCAAACTAACACGTACAACTGTCTTGTTTTATTTCCTATCTATTCATCGCGTTCAATTTCTATAGAAGCCATATTGAGCTGTCAAAACAGAGCCTTTGTCTGCTATTTTTTCCCCTTTTGCCTTCGTCTGTTTTATTTTATTTCAGGTGTTATCTCTTTTTCGCCTATGGCTTTTGTGGATAGTGCAACTTTTTGTGTTTAAAACATACATGTAGTCTTTCCTATGCTAGCTCATGTTTGTATACCTTGTGAGCTATTATCTTGCAACCTTTGCATGTTTAAAAATTACGTTTTCCTTTTTTTTCATGAGTGATCCAATTTATACACAATATGAACTGTCCACTTGTTTATTTTCATGAGAAATCACTTAGTTAGGCTTTAGTATACTAAGTTGTTGATGCTAACGTGTGCTAATTTATTTTCGTGATTAGTCACCTATTTTGACTTTCAATTGTTAGCCTTCGTAAATACGTCGTTAATATCTTCGTGTACCTCCATGTGCCCACCTTTTGTTTCTTTTACTAAAAGCTTTCGTGATATGTTCACATGTAGGTTCTCATTTGATTTCGTGAGTTATACACGTAGGCCACCCCTTCTTGTTTTTAACTATAAGCTCGTGATCATTTTATTCAACAAATTTGTATTTTCTTTTGCTATATGCCTTCGTGTTTTACAAAATAGATGTCCTCGTGAGAAGTCCCTGCCTTTATATACAATTATTTTTAGGCTTTGTTGAATTATATTTTAATTGGTCAACAAGAGCTCAATGCCACCCTTGTGATTAAATTAAAAACTAATTTATTGCTTTTTTAAGTTATTCCTCTTTACCAAACCCCACTTTGTATCAACTTCTTATTGGCTAATTCTCTTACCTTTTCAGTTTCTTTTAAGAAATTGTTAACCACCATAATTAATCAATTAATTTTCTCTTTAATTAATTAATTAATTTTCTCTCTAATTAATTAACACTTTCCGTCATTAAATTATTTATATAAAATGAAAAATTAATGGAGAAAATCCTAATAGTTCATCAAAAATCTATTTCATTGTATTCTACCTAATTAATTTTGTTATTATTAATAACTAATTAATCCAAAATTAACAATTTTCCTCTGCAATACATAAAATATTAACTCCAAAAATCATGAAATTATAAACTCAACTCTTTTTACTTATAAGGTAATTTCATCATTAAGCATATCAAACCAAAATTTTATGGCATTCGGAGGTGATTTAACTATGTTTTACCATAAAATGTGAACTAATTTACCATAATTAAATTTTATACTTAATCCCCCTTTGGAGCTATAGGTGTCATTAGTAGAAGCGGACAGACACAATATAATCCCCCTTTGGTGTTGGTTAGTTCGCCATCCTTCCTAAAGGTCCTTTGTACCGGGGAGTTTCTAAAAAAATTAAAATTATGATGTAAATAATGTTTAAACATCCAAACATATTAAACATCATTCAAGCATTCATATTGTAACATCTCGCCATTTTGGACCATTCAAATTGACAATAAAACCACACATGTCGGACTTTAATAATTCAAAATGACATATTGTTAATAAATTGTGGGGTAAATAAAATAAATTATAGAATCACAGATATAGAATATCAGAATAACTGTGCAGCGGAATAAAATAAACATAGGAGTTCATGAAGCTCCTAGATACAAAGTCAAAAAACTAATACAAAATACCAAGTCTGGAAACAAATATACTTGGAAAATTAGATATATAAGTTCTCTAATACATAAGCAAGTAGACTGCTAAATCTCTGGCGGGTCTCTAGCTCCAAAAGAGGATGAAACCAAAGCTGTGAAACTCAGGCTGACCCAAGCGTAAAGCAAAACACAAAAAACTCGAGTCAGGACATACATACTTATAAAATGTAAATCAACTCAAGTGAACTGCTAAAGAAATGCATCAGTAACTTAAAGGATGCCTTGGATCGCCCATCCTCTAAGGATATGTTAAACTATCTACTATGTAGTAATATACGCTATTAAAATTATGTCTAAAGTAAAGTATACTATTTAAAAATAGTGTTAAGGCTTTACATTTTCCACCTTAGCACATTTTTATATTCCCATAGTCTTTATAGTACCATAATCCCACCCATAATGGACGCCGTCAAAGGGCACTCCATAGGCATGATACAAAACAAACTCGTAAAAGGCGTGCTAGGACAGGTGACACGGCATAACTAGGCAATGCCATGGTAGGTATACCAATTACACATCCGGACTGTTGGTAAGCATAGCCGCAACCACTGCCCAACTTGATCCACACTTCCGAATCAAAGGTGCGAACCAAATCAATCACAAAGTAATAAAATGGCTAGCGATGAAGTGCGTCCGATCGGAGGTGCTACCTCACTTGGCTCGAGAATCGCTCCTCTTTTAGCTACCTTATGCCAACTCACGGGAGTCGGGTCCACGTAAGTATACCTTGAGGATCGTCGCCACCATCGTACTTCATTCTAGAATCTCCACCGCGTACCTAGTTGTTAAAGTAGTTTTCGGTATCAACAGACAGTATGCCTATATCCGATCTTGGTCTCTTTAACAACCAATCGTTATTATAACTGTGAGTAAATGGTTTATATTTCAAATCAACCATATTCCTTTTAAACCATATAAATTCCATATCATTATTCTTTAAAATAATATTCATTTTCAAAGGTCGAAACACTTTCGATTTCATTTAATTATAACCCCTTGAAACATAAAAGTCTAAGTATCATAGCACTTTAAAATATAACCCTTAGAACCATAGCATTTTGAAACTGTCACTTTAAGAAAACGCAGTAGAACAGAATTGCTACTATAAGGATTCACAGCAGTGAAGAACTGTTACGGTAGGAATTCACAGCAGTGCATAAGTGCTACAATAAGAATTCGCAACAGTGCAGAACTATTACTATAAGAATCCACAGCAGTGCAGAATTGTTACAGTAAGGAAATCGTAGTAGTGTAGAATTGCTACAGTAGGCAATCGCAGCAGTTTTGAATTGTTACGGCAAGAAATCGCAGAAGTTTTGAATCTTTACTGTAATACTTCTTACTACCATAGTTTATGCAATCCAATAGAATATATATTTACAATTTATCATAGTCGTTCTATCATTTCTATTATATTATTCAAATTTGAGCTATTTTCTTATTAACTTACCCTTTATTTTCTTTTCGGTAAGTATCATTTATCATTTTTATTAACCAAACCATACCATACCATTTACATTAGTTAAAACGTACATGTTAGATGTATGTTTTTAACTTACTTTTTTTTTTCACAAAATCATTTATCATTTTAATCACTATTAGTGAATAAAACTTACAGTTTATAGGTTAGAATACAATACCATTATTAAGTCAAACTGAATTGTTAAATTTCAATTAACATTCATATTGTAAATTATATTCCAAAATTTATATTTTCGACTATTTATTTCTTATATATAAAAAATATCTTGACGCATATAAACAAATTTGCAGAAATCATTACATTAAATTTTTGTTGAGATTCATATATAAAAGTCCAAAACGCTTGATAATTTTTTGAAAAATCATTTTAAATCAACCACAGAGTCTATATAAAATTTTCTACCCTAGGGTCAAGTAAATACGTACATGTGTCATTTCAATCTGCAATTCATAAATCTTTCGGCTTTTATATCATTTCAAACCCGTATTCCCAAGTCAAATAAAATTGCCCGTGCCTATCATTTTTGCCCATAACAATCTTCCTTAATCTAAAGATTGTTTGAGTATGTAGCATTTCAACCCATAGTGAAGGAACTTGCAGTGTGGGAACAGAATATTAAATAACATAACAATATTCAACATATCATGGCATATGATCAAAACATGTATAATATGATATGAAATAACATAATAAAATCATATGAATGACATAATGTAAACATATGAAATAATATGAAATAAACATATGAAATAACATGATATAAACATAGATGAAATGTCAAACTTGAATATATATATATATATATATATATCCTCACAATTCAATTGTCATCAATTCACCAAAATTTTAAGTATGTTGTCAAGAGTGATTACTCACCTTTCTTTGGCTAGAAAAGTTGTTCAAAGGAAGGACAAATTATGGACAAGCTTGAGTGGGAGGAGAATCCAAATTCGACGCTTTGAAAAGTAAAATAAATTCCATAACAAATAATTCACATAGAAAATAAAATAGAAAAATTATATAGTTTTAAATATGTAAAGAGGGCTTGGCTTGGGGTGCATAGGCTCCGTCATAGGCTAGTTTTGTTTGGGCTTGGGTTCAGCCATAGGAGTTTGGGCTAGACTAGGGTTCGGTCATAGGGTTTTGACTAGGTTAGGCTAGGGTTTTGGTGAAGGGGGTTCGGCCTAGGGTTAGGGTTTTGATTGCGGAGGGCTTGGCCTAGGGATTAGGTGATGGAGGAGGTGATCACGACCAAGGCAAGGGGAAGGGGTTGAGGAAGTTCGTCCATGATGTTCTGGTTGGAGGACAGGAGGAAGAGACCGAAAATTATGAAGAGGAGAAGGGAAAGAGGATGGAGGAGAAGTAGGTTTTGGTTGGAGTTTGGTGATGGGAAGGTGATGGAATAGTTGTGGCCGAAATTTCAACGGAAGGAGGAGGAAAATTTGTAGAGGAGAAGAGGAAGAAGGTCTATGGTTTTGAGAAGGAAGATGAAGGAGAAGAAGACTTACATTTTTCTATGGAGGCACAAATGAATGGATGTGGAGGCTATTTAAAACCCTAAGATCTTATATAGGCTCATCTACAGGTGGCTTCTCATCTACTAAAGAGGTTTCTAGCCTAATGGTACAAGCCCAAACAAACCAACATGTAAATAAGATAGAAGTTATAGGAAAAATAACTGCGTATAATACGCCAAAAGTTGCAAAATTTAAGGAGTTTAAATCAAAATTTAACAAGAACGAAAAATTGAGAAAAGGTTAGCATTAAATCCGTCTTCATAAAAAAATTGAAGTTAAAATTTCAAAATTTAAAATTTTCACAGAAAGCCAAATTTTGACTAAAGTTGACCAAAATTTTCAGTTTAAGAAAAATCTTTATTTTACTAAATTGGGATGAACATTTCACATCACATCCCAAAATTATAAATTAAATTTCCAAATTTATCAATTTTAAAATAATTATATTCAAAGTTTCAAATAAATTTTCATTTAAAATATGTTCAAAAGTTTTGCGGGTTGTTACACTCTCCCGCACTCAAAACTTTTTGTCCTCGAAAAGGAATGAGACCCAGAAAACAAAGAAGGATAAAATAGGATATAGAATACTATCTGGAATAAATAATTCCGAATTTGAAGCACGAATGCTCTCTTCCATTTCCTAAGTACAATCCTGACCATCAGTGCTCCATTGCACTTTGACTAGGTTGACAGATTTTCTTCGAAGTTACTTCGTATCACTATCGATAATACAAAGTGGCTTCCTCTCGATAGTAAGATTTGGCTCACCGTCCAAACTCTCAAAAGAAAAAGGCTGGACAATCAAAGAGGCATCATGAAGATATTGACGACGATGCAAAACATGGAACATATTATGCCCTCTAGAAAGTTTTTGAGGCAAATCCAAGCAGTAAGCTAAGGAACCAACCCTCTCTAAGATGTGAAAAGGACCAATAAATCTAGGAGAGAGCTTCCCTCTCCGAACAAAACGAATCACATTTCTTAATGGAGAGACCTTAAGGAAAACCTGATCACCAATAGAAAACTCCAAACTCCTCCTACACCAGTCAGCATACTTCTTCTATCAATCCTGAGCAATCCTCATCTTTCTCCTAATCTCTTCAACCTTCTCAGATGCTTCTAGAATCATATCCAGACAAAGAACTAAATGATTACTGGATTCAATCCAGCAAGATGGAGATTTACAAGGTCGTCCATAAAGAGCAGCAAATGGAGCCATTTCGATACTAGCCTGAATTCGAAAGATGGAATAAGAGAGATAAAGGTTTAAGCCAACCTTAAACAAATAATTGATTTTATACCCGATAACTATTCTTATAGGTGAATTCAACGAGATGGAGATGATCTTCCCAAGATCCTTCATAATCAAGGACACATGCACGAAGAAGATCTTCTAGAATCCGATTCACTCTTTCCGTTTGACCGTCGGTCTGTGGATGGTAAGCAATACTCAGATTCAAACAAGTACCTAAAGATTGCTGAATAGCTTTCCAAAACTGACTAGTAAAGATGGGGTCTCTATCACAAACAATACTGACCGGAACACCATGAAGACGAACAATCTCCCTTATTTATATGTCAGCTAAACTCGAAGCAGAATGGTTAGATCTAACCGAAATGAAATGAGTTGACTTGGTTAATCTATCCACAGCTACCCAAATACTCTCATTACCACTCCTAGTCCTCGGTAATCCATCAATAAAATCCATAGAAACTTGATCTCATTTCCAATAGGGAATCACAAGGGGTTGCAATAATCCAGTAGCTTTCTGATGATCAGCCTTAACCTATTAACAAGTCATACATCTACCGACAAAAAGGGAGATATCACGCTTCATACCACTCCATCAATACAGGTTCTTCATACCATGATACATCTTCTACACACCTGGATGAATAAAAGTCTAGATCGATGATTTTCTCATAACTCTTGCCTCAATCCATCGACATTCGGGACATAAATCCGATTATTAATCCTTAAAATTCCTTTATCATCAATCTGAGCTCCACTTCCATCTTGCCTACCACCACCAACTCTATTACGAACATTCTCCTTAATAAGCCTAATTATCCTATCCTCGTCCTTCTTAGTAATACCATGATCCTTAAGAGGAGAAGAAATAACAAGCTGACATAACAACGCCTTCTTCCTTCTCAAAGCATCGGCTACAACATTAGCTTTCCCTGGGGTATTATTAATGTCGAGGTGATAAGAAGCTAGAAACTTAAGCTACCTAACTTGCCTCAGATTCAAGTCTTTCTGGGTGAAAATATATTTTAAAGACTTACGATCCGCAAAGAGCTCAAACTTAGTTCCAAAAAGGTGATGTCTCCAAAGAATCAAGGTAAAAACTACAACAACTAATTCCAAATCATGGGCTATATAATTTGCTTCATGAGTCTTAAACTGTTGATTGGCATAAGCGGTAACTTTCCCATCCTACATCAGCACGTCTCACAAATCTTCACGACTGGCATCAATGTATACCTTTAATCCCTCATTTCCATTTGGAATGGTAAGAACTGGTGCGGAAGTAGGCTTGCGCTTCAACTCATTGAATGCAGCTTCACACTTATCATTTCATTTAAACTTAGCATTCTTACGAGTTAGAGCTGTGAGAAGCGCAGCAATCTGAGAAAAATTCTCAATGAATCTCCGATAATAACCGACAAGGCCTAGAAAACTACGGATATCAGATGGAATCCTAGGAGTTTCCCAATTCAGAAATAAAATATGGAAAATAAGAATCGAGAAAGAGATAGAATAATTAATATACAAAGGAAAGAATAGAAGATAGACTTATATTGATCACAGCGATCTTAACTGGATCAACAGAAACTCCATTACTAGAAACAATATGTCCAATAAATCGAACTTCATCTTTCCAGAAATGGTATTTCGAGAATTTAGCTTTCAACTAATGACTTCTGAGAGTCCCCAGAACAAGGCTTAAATGAGATTCATGCTCCTTCTCCGACTTAGAAAAAACAAGAATATCATCGACGAAGACTAGAACAAACTTGTTAAGAACATCACAGAAAGTTTGGTTCATAAGGTCGATAAAGAAAGATGGAGCATTAGTCAAACCAAAAGGCATAACTAACCATTCAAAGAAACCATCCTCAAACGAAAATCACTTTTGGGAATACTTTCCTTAGCGATTCTGAGCTAGTGGAAACCGGTGGCAAGATCAAGCTGAGAGAATACAGTAGCATCATATAGCTGATCAAACATATCATTAATGCAAGGAATTGGATATCTTATTTTCATAGTGAGCTTATTCGGCTCCCTATAATCGACACACATCCTCAAAGAGCCGTCAGACTTAGTGACATAAACCACTGCTGCTCCCCATTCGAAATGACTGGGTCTGATCAAACATTTAGAGAACAAGTATTTGGTTTGCTTCCTCAACTCAACCTTCTCATGGGTGCAATTCTTGTGGGAGGAAGAACTACAGGTCGAGTTCCAGGAATGAGAACAATATGAAATTCAATTTCCCGTTTAGGAGGTAAAGAAGTGACTTCACCAAATACGTCGAATAGAGTTTGACCACAGGAGTAGAATCAAGATCACTAGGGGAAGAATCAAGAGAATAGATAAAACTGCCTGCATACTCCTGAGGCATACGACACTGAATCGCCAAAGGTTTTAAAAAATCATCAACAAGAGAAACAGTCTAGGTTTTATAAGAGATAATAAATTTATGCTTCTTCAGCCAATCTCCTCTAAGAAATAGATCAAAAGCATCGAACCCAAGAACATAGAAATTTCCAAAAAAGTGACAGTCAGAATGGCAGAGTTTCACATTGTTACAAATCTTACTAAGTTTTGCGGGGCCAACAATAGGATTAGTAACATATAAAAGTTCAGATGCAAGCTTAGGTGAAAGGATATGCTCAAACTTATCTCAAAGATCCACAGAAATAAAACTATGCGAAGCTCTAGTGTCAAATAAAAAACGAGCAGGAAGTTTGAACAAGGTAAACGTGCTTTGAAGAGTATCTTGGGTATCACTAGGAGCAGGTGGAGTAGATGAAGTAAATGCAAAGACACTCGATGGCTTGCCCTTTTAGTGAGTAGGACATTCCTGCTCGAAGTGGCCAGGCTGTAAGCAAATATGAAAAAGAATACGCCTAGTCACCTGAACTGGAGGAACAGGAGCTCTGGCTTATGTAGGACAACTATTGGCATAGTGCACCTTCTGGTCACACCTGAAGCAAGTGATGGAGGAAAGATCAATAGGATGCTTGTGGGAAGAAGAAGAAGATCCTAAACCTGGATTATTAAGCCAATACTGCTTCTGATGCTGAAAATAGACTTTCTCTTCTTAGAGTTGCCAGAAGATGGCTGGGATGAAGGTGCACGAGCAACAGTTGAATCCTTTGAAGTGGGGCACTCATATCTAATGTCCATATCCATCAATCCAGTAAAAGGGCGGTGCATATGAGAAATCCGACGATCATAAAACTCTGATCGAGCTCCAGCTATAAACTTCTCATTCTTCTTAAGAGGGCCATCAATCAAACTAGGACCAAACTTGGAAAGTTCATCAAACTTCCTTTCATACTCAGCAAATGACATATCCCCTTGCTTATGATCTATAAACTCCCTGTATAGTCGAGAATTCCCAGCCTCTGGCATCCACTTCATCAAAAAAGCCTCCCTAAACAGGATATCCAAACTAAAGAAAGATTCCAATGGGATAACCTAACCAAATTCAAAAGGACTAACTAATGACAATACCTAAACTGTTCTTAAGAAATATTTACCTCAACAATGTTGACTACAATAGACTCCCACCAATTCGATGCTGCTTCCTTCAGCTGCCACGCCGCTAACTGGCGCATTTGAGCGTCGGTGATCCCCGAAGTAGCAAAAATCCATTCTAAGCCTCCCAGCCACTATTGGGCCTCAATGATGGTCTTTGATACCAAAAACTTAGTACCACCTAGCCGGGTGAACTCCTTACGTAGGGTGGTAAACCTAGTAGGTGCAACTGGTGCTGGAATTAGGGCAACACCATGACCTCTGGCATTCCTATGATTCATCTTGGAAATTCAACAACGAATTTTAGGACAAAGATAAAGGAAAAGATAGAAAAAAAGCCCAACTAGACTGGAAATCCTAGTCAAAGAATTCTACAAAACAAGGTGGATTCGAAAAGAAGGAACTTCTAGAAAAGGTATTTGAAAACAAGAAATTTTTTTATCTAAATTAATCCATTAAAAATCATTTGAAAATCATTTTGTATTTGAAAATACATTCTATGACAAAGAATGATTCTAAGATTGATTTTACTTATTCTAGGGTAGACCCTATCTCTACTGAGTTTTTTTTGCCACTTTGGCTAAGGTGGTACTAACTGTAAAATCCTGCCATTTTGGACCATTCAAATCGACAATAAAAACACACATGTAGGACTTGAATAATTCAAAATGACAGATTGTTAATAAAATGTGGGGCAAATAAAATCAATCACAGAATCATAGACATAGAATATCATAATAACTTCGTAGCAAAATAAAATAAACATAGGAGTTCATGAAGCTCCTAGATACAAAGTCTCAAAACTAATACAAAATAATAAGGCTGGAAATAAATATACTTGGAAAGTTAGATACATAAGTTCTCTACTACAAAAGAAAAAGCTGAGTGGAAATACTAGAACAAATATCAAGTAGACTGCTAAATCTCCGAAGGATCTCCAGCTCCAAAAGCGGATGAAACCAAAGCTGTAAAACTCAAGCTGACCCGAGCGTAAAGCAAAACACAAAACACTCGAATCGGGACATACATCCTTATAAAATGTAAATCAACTCAAGTGAACCGCAAAAGGAATGCATCAGTAACTTAAAGGATGCTTGGGATGGTCCATCCTCCTAGGTCCATTAAATTATCTACTATATAGTAATTCAGCTATTATGATAATGTCTAAAGTAAAGTATACTATTTAAAAATGGCGTTAAGGCTTTACATTTTCCACCTTAACACATTTTTATATTCCCATAGTCTATACATTCCGTAGTCCCACCCGTACTGGACGCCATTATAGGGCACTCAATAGATATGGTACAAAAAAACTCATTTAAGGCACGCTAGGGTAGGTGACACGACATAACTAGGCAATGCCAGGGTAGATATACCAATTATGCATCCGGACTGTTGGTAACACATAGCTGCAACTACCGCCCAACTCGGTCCACACTTCCGAATCAAAGGTGCACACCACATCAATCGCAAAGTAATAAAATGGATAACGAAGAAGTTTGTCCAATCGGAGGTGCTATCTCACTTGGCCCGAAAATCGCTCCTATTTTAGCCGCCTTATGCCAACTCACCGGAGTCGAACCCATGTAAATGTACCTTTAGGATCGTCGCCACCATCCTACTTCATTCTGTAATCTCCTCCGCGTACACAGTTTTTAAAGTGGTTTTTCAGTATCGATATAGAGTATGTCCATATCATATCTCGGTCTTTTTAACAACCAATCATTATTATAACCCGTGGTTATATAAATTTCGAATGGTTTATATTTCAAATCAACTATATTCCTTTCAAAACCATATAAATTCCGTATCATTACTCTTTAAAATAATATTCATTTTCAAGGATCGAAAAACTTCCAATATCATTTGATTATAACCCCTTGAAACATAAATGTTTATATATCTTCGCACTTTAAAATATATCACTTAGAACCATAGCATTCTGTTCAAGAAAACACAGTAGAACAGAAGTGCTACTGTAAGGATTCGCAGTAGTGTAGAAATGTTACGGTAGGAATTCGCAGTAGTGCAGAACTGCTACTGTAAGAATTCGCAGCATCCAGAACTATTATTGTAAGAATCCGCACCAGTGCAGAATTGCTACAGTAAGGAAATTGCAGTAGTGCAGAATTGCTACAGTAGGCAATCGCAACAATTTTGAATTGTTACCGTAAGAAATAGCAGCAGTTTTGAATCGTTACTGTAACACTTCTTACTACCATAGTTTATGCAATCCAGTAGTATATATACTTGCAGTTTATCATAGCCGTTCTATCACTTCTATTATATTACTCAAATTTTAGCTACTTGTACATTAACTTACCCTTTATTTTCTTTTCAGTAAGTACCATTTATGATTTTTATTAACCAAATCATACCATTTATATTAGTTAAAACTTACATGTCTACGTTTTTAAGTTACATTTTTTTCTTCACAAAATCATTTATCATTTTAATCACTGTTACATAAATAAAACTTAAATTTATAGGTTAGAATAAAATACCATTACTAAGTCAAATCGGATTGTTAAATTTCAATTAATCTTCATACTGTAAATTATATTCCAAAATTTACATTTCCAACTATTCATTTCTTATATATAAAAAATATCTTAGCCCATATAATTTTTTTTACAGAAATCATTACATTAAATTTTTGTTGAGATTCATATATAGAAGTCCAAAATACTTACTAAGTTTTAGAAAATCATTTTTAATCAACCATGGAGTCTGTATAAAAAAATTACCCTAGGCTCAAGTAAATACAGACATGTATCATTTCAATCCGCAATTTATAAATCTTCCAAGTTTTATATTATTTCAAACTCACAATCCCAAGTCAAATAAAATTGCTCATGCCTATCATTTCAGCCCATAGCAATCTTTCTTAATCTAAAGATCGTTTGGGTATGTATCATTTCAACCCATAGTGAAGGAACTTGCAGTGTGAGAACATAATATTAAATAACATAAAAATATTCAAAATATCATGGCAGATGATCAAAACAGGTATAATATGATATGAAATAACATAATAAAATCATATGAATGACATAATATAAACACATGAAATAACATGATATAAACATATGAAATAACATGAAATAAACATACGAAATAACATGATATAAACATTTGTGAAATGTCAAACTTGCATACACATATCCTCATAATTCATTTGTTACCAATTCACCAAAATTATAAGTATGTTTTCAAGAGTAGTTACTTACCTTACTTTGGTTAGAAAAGTGATTCAAAGCGCAACACCACAATGAAAAATTATGGACTAGCTTAAGTGAGAGGAGAATCCAAATCCGACGCTTTGAAAAATAAAATAAATTCCATACGTAAACAAATAATTCACATAGAAAAATAAAATAGAAAAATTATATAATTGTAAATATGTAAAGAGGGCTTGGTTAGGGGTGCATAAGCTCGGCCATAGGCTAGTTTTGTTTGGATTTGGGTTTGACCATAGGGGTTTGGGCTTGGCTAGGGTTCGACCATAGAGTTTTGACTAGTTTTGGCTAGGCTTTTGGTGAAGGGGGTTCAGCCTATGGTTAAGGTTTTGATTTTGGAGTACTCGGCCAGGGATTAGGTGATGGAGGAGGCGGTCATGGCCAACGTAAGGCAAAGGGAAGGGGTTGAGGAAGTTTGGCCATGGTGTTTTGGTTGGAGGAGAGGAGGTAGAGGCCAAAAATTATGGAGAGGGGAAGGTAAAAAAAGGAGGAGTAGTGGGTTTTGGTTGGAGTTCGGTGATGGGAAGGTGATGGAATAGGCGTGGCCGAAATTTCAAGGGAAAGAGGAGGAAAATTTTTAGAGGAGAAGAGGAAGAATGTCTAGGGTTTTGAGAAGGAAGATGAAGGTGAAGACGACTTACATTTTTCTGCGGAGGCACAAATGAATGGATGTGTAGGCTAACTAAAACCATAGGATCTTATATAAGCTCATCCATAGGAGGCTTCTCATCTACTAAAGAGGTTTCTAGCCCATTAGTGCAAGCCTAAACAAATCAATATGTAAATACGATAGAAGTTACAGGGAAAATAACTGCGTGTAATACGCCAAAAGTTGCAAAATTTGAGGAGTAGAAATCAAAATTTAACAAAAAAAACCGAGGAAAGGTTAGCATTAAATTCATCTTCATAAAAAATAAAAGTAAAAATATCAAATTTTAAAATTTTCTCAAAAATTCAAATTTTGAGCAAAATTTACAGTTTAAGAAAAATCTATATTTTACTGAATTTCGAACAAAATTTCACATCACATTCCAAAATTACACATTAAATCTCCAAATTTATCAATTTTAAAATAATTATATTCAAAGTTTCAAATAAATTTTCATTTAAAATATGTTCAAAAATTTTGCGGGTTGTTACAAATATATAGCAAAATCCAAATTTAACATGTTAGGAAGAGTTTTAAAGAAATAATTTGCTCGCCTTAATTAATAAAACATGATCTAATATCCCTTCTCCTTAAAGTTGAAAACTTGAATCTCTTTAGCTTTGATTACCTCTTCTTCCACTCTAGAGATTAATGGTCGACCTTGGTTTTAAATCCAAGTGTTATATTTAGTGAAATGAAATGAAATGATGGTGGAATTAGGGGGCTAAGGTTGTGGTTTTGGGCCTTACTTATTCCCCTTGATTACATTTTTCTCGTTATAATTAAATGGTTTATTTTCATTAATTAAGGCCAACCAATATTGCTCTAATTGTTTTTGTTCCGTCCAATTAACTTTTTAAAGTGACGATCACTTAATTAATTATTTTCATTAATCAAGTGACGCTCCTAATTACTTCGGCTCTAATGAAGCCGCTTATTTTCTTTAAGGCAATGATGTAGAGATATAGCTATGTCGAACTTATTTTTTTAAGGCTTACTAATATGCAAACAAAGTTTTACATCCGAAGATGCAGACACCTTATGAGGTGCAAAGTCCATGTTATCAACTTTATGGCTTTCTGTTTTATAAATATAAGACTTTAACACATTTAGAGGTGCGAAGTCCTCGGCTATACTTTGTTGAGTTTTTCAATATAAAGGTTATTTTAGCTCTATAGCCTATGGTTTTTAAGTCAGATAATTTCCAAGAGATTTTGGGATTCATCAATACATTTTATAAAAGCATATAGTATGGCATAATTATTTTTGATAAAGGGCTATATTTTGCTTGTTTTGAAAGTATTATTTCAAGGACTAAATCATTTATAAAGGAGTATGTTTCTAAGGAAATAGAAAAGGGTGTTTAGCCTAGATATTTACTAAATGATTATCATTCTTATAAGTTTTGGATAAATTATGGTAGGATGAGTAAACTTAGAGATTAGAAATTAGATGGGACTAGTGTAGGGTAACGCCTTGTACTTCAATTGTTAGCCCCTAGTTGGTAAGTCCAAAGTTCTAGTGCATAAGGGTAAGACTAAAAGTGGATGTATGCAAAAAAAGGAAATACATAAAGATAGATAGGCAATAGGTTGGCTTGCAAAACCATTAGGTTCAAAATAAGCCTAGCAAAACCATGAGATTGACAGATAGTCAGGTAAACACTAGGATAAATGCATTTGGACAGATCGTCTATTTTTCTTTTAACACTCGATTAGAAAATTTGGAATATCAGGTAGGCCCGAGTCAACTATATAAGTTGGTAGATATCCTATAGCAACTAAATATTGGGACAAACAATCCACTGATTTAACGGATAGTAATGATTACCATGTAGCGTGAATGTACATTATTATTTATATTATCTATTTTAACTAGTTTAGTTGTAGGAATTTATTTTGAAAAAGATATATTTAAAACTGGATATTAGTGAGGGGAAATTCCGTTCCGCTCCATGGCATGGTCTCATAGAATATCTATAAAACCAAGATAGGATATTATTATTCACACCAAGCTTTTTGTCCGACTCAATATTTATGTTTTTTCTTTAAACTTTTGGGTGCTCAAAATTAGATTCGAGTGGGTCGGGAGTAAGCGCTTTATAGGTTTTATAGGTTTTGGCGAGTAAAGCTTCTAGAGATGTATAGAAGGCAAAGCTAGCTATGTAAGAGTCCATTTATTACTATTATCCGCTGCGTTGTGTCATTTGTTATAAGAGTGTATTGGTAGTAGATGTATTTGTTTGTTTAGTAACTCTAATGAACCAAGGGGCATCTTCCTATGCCAATCCTAGAGTATTTTGTAATAATTATATTTTATTTGTAGGCAACGTTTGGGATTATGTAATGAATATGAAATATATCTTTGAAATGAAATGTGAAAGTTTGCTTTGAAAATCGTGTTTAAAATTATTTCATATTATTTTGCTTCTAATGTTAGGACACAATAACGTGACTGTATTTTGTCACTAGAAATTAATGCTATAGATGACTACAGCATCTATAGCACTTAGTTTTAGGTCTCAAAATGAGAGATGTTACAACTTGATCTCAAAGCATAGGTTTATGTAAAAATAAAGAAAATTTGAACTATAAAAAGAGTTTGGGAAACATAATCCAAATGAATCGAAAAATAAGATTGGGGTACGGAATAACGCTATAGTAATGTATTTATATTTGCTATATAAGTATATGCTTTATATCTGTTCTTCCTCTCTTTTAGACCATTCTTCCATATCTTACAAAGGTTTGAAAGAAGATTTAAGGAAGTACGATATAGAGGTAGGAAATGATTGAGTGAATCTCGGTGGCGGAAGCACCATTACAAATCAAAATGTCAAGCCCAATGCTAGAAGGAACCGAGGTCGACAAACAGCTGCTAACATAGGTGGAGGAACACCACCGGTTGATTTGAGAGCAATGTATATGTTCTTTGTCAACATGATGTAAGTAGGAGCAACTACAGGATTAGTTGGAGGAAATGTTGGAAAAGCTAATCAAGAAGTTCCAGTTGTTAACAGCTATACTCTTATAAGTAGAGACTACGCAAAGCTTTGAGGGAATCCATTTATTGGAAAGGAGAATGCAATTGAAGTGGAGAATTGGTTGCTTTATTATGAGAGGGTTATCAATGATCTTGGTTTGCATGATGAATAGAAGAGGAGATTAGCATCTAGGCAATTGCAAAAAACTCCTATGTACTTGTGGAACACTATTACTGTTAGAGTAGCATAGAAGACTTTAACTTGGGATGAGTTCAGAAGAAGGTTTGAATAAAGATTTATGTCTGAGATCGCTAAGTCAACTCGGTAAGGAAGTTTGCTGAGCTGGTGCAAGGCGATATGATAGTGCTCGAGCATGCAACTAGATTTTAGAAACTGTCCCGATAAGGATATGCTACCATGGACACGGTTATCAAAAGGAATGAGAAGTTCATCCGTGGATTGAGGTCTACGCTTGCTTGGGCGACTTTATCACATCTCAAGGATCAATGTAATGTAGTCGTGGAAATAGCTTTGAGAAATGAAGAGATGTTTGCTTTGTTCAGTAATAATAAGCCAGTAGAGACTCAAGGTGGAAAGAATCAAAAGAAGGGAGCTTAGAAGGGTGGAGCTGCCAAGAAAGGGAAGTATGAGGTTGTGTGTTACAAGTGTGACAACAAGGTACATTATGCTCGTAAGTGCTGAACCAGTAAGGGAAAGGAAGTAATTGGAAAGAAGAGCATTAAGTGCTTTAACTGCGACCAAGTGGACATTACGAGAACAAATGTCCAAAAGTGGCCAAGACAAGAAAGGAGAAGTATTTGCTTTGGAACTGGCTACCTTGTGACCAACAACTGAGGAGAAAGGGAAAGTTATGATAGGAGGTATGCTTTTGATTCATGGTATACCTGTTAGAGTACTATTTGATATGGGTGCATCATATTCTTTTATATCTCGTTATTTGGTAGATAAGCTTAACTTAGAACCCTCATACCTAATTACTTCCTTAAGGGTTGCGAATTCGATAGGAGGGTATGCAACTCTAGGGATGAGATGTGACCATTTAGAGTTTTCATTATTATGTTGTATATATGCTTGGAGTTTGAATGTGTTTGATCTCGTAGGCTTTGGGGTTATTTCTGTATTGACTGGTTAAGTAAGTATGATGCTAGGATATTCTACCACAATAGAAAAATAACTTTAACACGCCTTAGTAGTAGTGACCAAATTATATACTCGATAGATAATCCAAGTTTGGATGTTTATGCTTTGTTGGGTGCGATAAAAAAGGAAGACTAGTTGAATCGGATTTTCATAGTTAGAGAATTTGTATATGTTTTTGAGCTCGTTACAGGTCTACCAGCGAAATAAGCAATTGAGTTTCGAATAGACCTTGTACTTAGAGCTAAACCCGTAAGTAGATCACTTAGTAGAGTGACACCTACTGACTTGAAGGAGTTAAAAATGTGCCTGGTGGACTTAGAGGGGAAAGTTTTATGAGACTAAGTAGTTTGCCCTAGGGAGCAGTCATGGTGTTTGTGTAGAAACCAAATAAGTCGTTAAGGATATGCATTGATTATCATTAGTTGAATGAAAAGATGATAAAGAACTGATATCCATTGCCGAGAATTGACAACTAATTTGATCAGTTAAGTGGAGCCAAAGTATTTTCTCAGTTAGATTTGGTGATAGGGTTCAATCAACTAAGGGTGGCGGTATTTCACTAACGACATTTCAAACAAGAGATGGTTCATACGAGTGGTTAGTAATGCCATTCAGATTGACTAATGAACATGCTTTCTTTATGGACTTGATGAACCAAATCTTTCGAGAGCATTTAGATAGGTTTGTGTTGGTATTCATAGATTACATTTTGATATATTCCAATGATGAAATAGATTATGAAGTTCATCATAGGATAGTATTTGCACACTAAGGTAGTATCAGCTCAAAGCGAAGTTTTCAAAGTGTAATTTTTGGAAGAAGGAGATGAATTTTCTTAGCTATGTAGTCCTAGAAAAATGTTGTCTATGGATTCAACTAAGATAGAAGCTGTAAATAATTGGAAGAATCCTAAGACAGTGATAAAGATAAAGAGTTTTCTTGGACCGGTTAGCTGTTACCAGAGAGTCATTAAGGATTTCTCTCGTATAGTAGTGTCGATGACTGAACTAACAAGGAAGGACGTGAAGTATGTATGGACTGATAAATGTGAGGTGGCATTATAGAAGCTAAAACATTTATTGACTAATGCATCCGTGTTAATTGTTCCAGATGCAAACCAAGATTTGGGTGTGTCTATGTAGAGAGGTAAAGTGATTGCTTATGCTCCGGACAGCTCAGACTGCATGAAGTTAGATACCGGATTCATGACTTCGAATTGGCTGTCGTAATATTTGCTTTGAAGGTTTGAAGGCACTATCATTTGGAAAAATATTTGAATTGTACACGGATTATAAATCTTTAAGGTACTTATTCTCTTAGAAGGAATTGAATAAGAGACATCTGAGAAGGTTGGAGTTTTTAGCCACATATGATTTGGTATTAAGTATACACTAGGAAAGGAAATAAGATTGCGAACACACTTAGCGAAAAACATTAGATTGTTGTGTTAGCTATGTTGAGGGAATGGAAGGACTTGGCGACATTGGCTACTTGTATGATGTAGTTAGGATCGATTGCTAGTTCTAGTCAGAGTATTGCTATATTATCCTCTTTAGATGTTCGATCGCAATTGATCGAAAGGATTGCCTCTGTAAAAGGGATGATCCACTATTACTTGAGCGGATCAGGAGATTAGAAAGTGGAACCGAAATTGATGACCTAAAAAATTTAGTCTTAACCAGAGAGGATGGTTAAGGAAGAAGGGACGATTATATGTTTCGGATGTTGGAAACCTAAGGAAGGAAGTTCTTAGGGAGTGTCATCGATCGAAGTCTGCGATTCACCCTTGACGAATCAGGATGTATCAAGATATGAAGAGAAGTTTCTTCTAGGAAGGTATGAAAAGGGAGGTAGGCTTATGGTTAAAACAATATTTGAGTTCTCAGCAAGTAAGAGTTAAACATCAAAATCCAGGTGGATTGCTTCAACCTTTGGATATCATAGAATGGAAATGGGTTCTATATATTTGGATTTCATAGACGAGTTGCGAAGGTCAAATATGGGAAATGAAAGTATCTGGGTTTTAGTGGATAGACTTACTAAGAGTACACACTTTATACCCGTTAATTCGACAAGGACGATACCTATTTTAGCAAAATTATTCATGAAGAAAATAGTTAGACTGCATGGGATTCCTAGTAATATAGTCAGTGACAGAGATTCTTTATTTACTAGCAAACGCTGAAAGAGTATACAAGAGGTTTTAGGTTCCAAGCTTAAGATGAACACTACTTATCATCCATAGACAAATGGATAGACAAAAAGAGTCAATAAGATACTTGAGGATTTGTTGAGAGCTTGTGTACTAGATTTTAGTGGCTCATGGGAAGACCATTTACACTTGTTTGAGTTTTCCTATAATAATAGTTATCAGACTAGTATAGGAAAGACCCCTTTTGAAGCTTTATATAAAATGCCATGTAAATCACCCATATGTTGGTTAGAGGCCGGAGATAGATTATTTCTTGGTCCAGATATGGTAAATTGAGTTTATTTGGGCTAGAATTAAAGAATCTGAATCCAGGCAGAAAATTTATACAAATAAGAGACGGAAGAACTTAGAGTTCTTAGCTGGAGATCATGTGTTTATCAAAATATCACTAATGAAGGATGTAGTAAAATTAGAAAAATTAGGGAAAATGGCACCTAGGTTGGTTTGACCATTTCTTATTATAGAAAGAATCAGGAAACTCACTTATCGGATAGAGTTTCCAACAATTTGGCAGGAGTCCACAATGTTTTCCATATTTCTCATCGAAGAAAGTGTGTTTGAAATCTAGAGACTACATTTGCTCTGATTGTATTAGAAGATTTAGTTGTAGAATTAGATCTGACTTTTGTGAGGCAAACAATTTGAGTTGTAGCGAGGAACGAGAAGAAGCTAAGGAACAAGACAGTCAGATTAATAAAAGTCTAGCGGAGTGACGTCAAGAGAGATTGTACTTGGGAAATAGAGGTTAGAATTAGGGATACTTATCCTGACCTGATTAATGGTATGTTTTACATCTATGTTTAATGTTTGGTTTGTGCCTTATCATGATTTAGAGGATGAAATTCTTAAGGATGAAAGTTTGTAACAACCCTAATTCTAATTAAAATTATTTAAAATATTTAATTGTATAAATTAAATAAAATAATATAAAAGGTTAAGGAGAGTGTGGTTTGATAATTAGTATGGGTCGAGCCTTAATTAATGAACTTGGATTATTTAGAACATTAATAGAAAGGAGGAATTCATAAGAAGGAAAAGATAGAAAAAGGGTTACATTTCCTAATACGAACTCCGACCTCCTTTCTCACTCATTCATTTTACATTTACAAAAACAAAATTAAAGCTTAGGCTAGCTATTTCTAGAGGATTCGAAGGAACTAAAGCAAGAAAAACAGGTAGAAAGCTTAGTTGAATCAAATCAAATTCAAATCTCAACCTTTTTAAACCATTCAAGATGAATAATAGTTATACATCCCATGTTTTAAGTATTATTTTCGGTTTTAAGCATAAATCCAATTCTTTTGCCTATATTATGTCATGCTATGATAGTTTGAATGATTGTATGCTTATTGGTTGATTTATTGAATTTTAAGTGATATTTTTTAGTAAGAAAACCTATCATATGATGTCCAAATGACCTGAAATTTTAATTTAATGTTAGAAACCTTATTTCAAAATTGGGTTTCAATTTTATAATTTTCTGATTTAATGAGAATATTTGGTGAATTTACTAACTTTGGAAAATGGTTTATTTTGGTTTTTAATTATTAAAAATAATTAAATTATGTTTTTGGTGTTTAAATTTGTATATGCTAAAGAATAAAGTAAATCAGATTTATTACGACTTTTGGGGATTTTTCTTATGATTTTTTGGTTTTATATAAATTTATTACGCTAGAAAAGCATAATATTTATATTAAAATATTAATATAAGTTAATGGTTTGCAAATATGTTTGGGAATGAAAAATATGCTCGATGGAATTTTTTTAGAAAAGGTTTTGTTAAACAATAGGGGTTGGTGAAAAGAAATTACTTTTAATGGTATAAATGCAATTTCCTTATAAAGTATGGTTCTACCACTATGAAAGTCATAGTGTCGCACTTTATCACTCTGCCTCCATGGTCTTCCACATCGATTAAGAATAATGCATAGGTATCAACTTTGGTTGATATGGAATGCATCGGCGTGGTCGAAATAGGAAATCAAGCATCAGGGGCGACAATGTGAGCTTCGAAGTGGATGAGGCCGCTTTCATTAACTGATTGATGCCACACTTCGTACTACGCCACATGTTTTCAGCACTGTCATTGACCCCACTAATTTAGAAGTGACTTATAGCGGAAATAGCGATGCCACATGTTTTATACAAATTGACTTCGACAATATCGACAACTATGCCACTTTTAGTTATATCGACATCGCTGTTGATGATGCCGCCTTTATTCAATATCATATGTTTTCGAAGATGGTTATGGTGCCACTTCTAATGACTTTGGCTCTAATGAAGCTGCATATTTTCCTTACGGCAACGACGTCGAGATTTGGCTATGTTGACCCTATTCTTTTAAGGCTTATTAATAAGCAAACCAAGTTTTGCATTCGAAGATTTAGACACCTTATGAGGTATGAAGTCCATGTTATTAGCCCTATGGCCTTATGTTTTTTAAATATCAGACGTTAACATGTTTACAAGGGTGAAGTTTCTCTTCAGCTGTACCTTATCGAGTTTTTCAATATAAAGGTTATATATTGTTTTGGTTCTATGGCCTGTGGTCTCGAAGTGAGATAACTTCCAAGAGATTTTGAGATTCATCAATACTATTTTATAAAAGTTATGGAATAATTATTTTGGATAATTTTAAGGGCTATATTTTCCTTTTGTGAAAGTATGATTTTAATAGTTAAATCATCTATAAAGTAGTATGTTCCGAGGAAACAGAAAAGGCGCTAGAATTTTACTGAATAATTATCACTCTTATCACTTTTTGATGGATTATGATAGGATGAATTGACTCCATGATTAGAGAACCAAACGAGACTGGTGTAGGGGTAGAGTCCTGATTCAGTTGTTAGCCCCTAGGTGATAGTCCAAAATTCCAGTACTTACGGCTTTTTCAAGGGTAAGACTAAAAGTAGGTGTACGCAGAGAAAGGAATACATAAAGATAGTTAGGTTATAGGTTGGCCTGCAAAACCTTTAAGTATATTAGTAAGCCTAGAAAAACTATGTGATTGACAGATAGTCAGGTAAACACTAGGATAAGTGTATTTGGACAGACCGTCCAGTCTTCTTCTAATAGTCGGTTAGAAAATTTGGTACATTTGGTAGTTTCGAATTAGCCATGTAGGTTGGTAATTATCTTGTGAAAATTAATCATTAGGATGTATAGTCCACTGATTTGACCATGAATACCCATGTAGCATGCATGCACATTATTTTTTATATTATATGTTTTTACCATTTTCTCTATAGGAATTTGATTTGCAAAAAATATATTTAAAACGAGATATTAGTGAGAGAAAAACACATTTCACTCAGTGGCATGGTCTCACTAAATATCTATAAAACCAAGATGGCAAATTATTATTCACAACATGCATTTTGTCTGACCTAAAGTTTATGTTTTCCTTTTAAACTCTCGGGTGCTGAAAATATGATTTGAGTAGGTCGGGAGTAAGGGCTTCACAGATTAAGTAGGTTCTGGCGAATAAAGTTTTCGAAGACGTGCAGGAGAGAAAAGTAGCTATGCAGGAGTCTATCTATTACTATTATCTACAATGTTGTGTCAGTTGTCGTATGAATGCATTGGCAATATATGTACGTGTTTATTTAGCAACTATGATCAACCAAGGGGCATCTTCAGATGTCGTTCTTAGGAGTATTTTGTAATAATTTTATTTCTAAACCAGGGCAACATTTGGGATTGTGTTGTAATGCATATGAAATATATCTTTGGAATGAAATGTGAAAGTTTTCTTTGAAAATTGTGCTTCAAATTATTTCATATTCTTGTGCTTATGATGTTAGGACACAATAACATGACCGCATTTTGTCACCAAAATTTAATACTATATATGACTGCACCATCCATAGGGCTTAGTTTCGAGCCTCAAAATAAGGGATGTTACAGCAAATTTCTTCTTCCACTTTCCCTTTTAAAGAGTGCTCACATCCAATGGAGAAGAATCTTCTTTTGTTCTCAAAGGATCATCTTAGATAAGTATGACATGTGTTTTTCCTTGAAGGTTGGATGGCACCGGAAGAAGGAACTACGGATGACACGGCAGGGAAAGGATGTACTAGAATAGAGATGGGTAAAGACAACTAAGGATTGATCAGGCCTGGGTCAGCTTTGACCATAAGATGTTTGGAAGTATCTTGGAGAGATTGGCTACCATGGAAAGCTCGATCCTCGAGGTATGGGAGATATCAACATCATCCACTTATATTGGTGCTATAGTTGGAACTAGGCCAGACCCACACGAGCACTTTGCCATAGTTGTAAAATCATTAAGGCCTAGAGCAATGACAACTACGGCGAGCGGTGCGAGAGCTGGTTGGCCGGGAATAATGTAGACATGATGGTAAAGGTTAGTTATGCCTTCAGTGGAAATCCAAAAATTTTCGAGCACTGAGAATTCAAGGATATACCTTTTGGTGTAGGAGGAAGAACGATGGGTATAGGAATGATTTAGCCTTCTTCGAGAATTGGAGATACTGCATGTTTGGTGGGGGTAGGAGTAGAAAACAAGAGGTACCCAGGTTCGTAGCCCTCGTTGGTAGAATTAGCAAAATATATCTGTAAGAGGAACATAAGTAAGAATGATGGCGATCTTAGTTTTGAACGTGGTGGTAGTATGAATCTCCAGCCAAGCTCCTTAGAAGTAGGAACGATAATGCCTTCAGTTAATTCTTTTAAGAGGGAATCAACGGACACCCCAATGGATGTCAATGTAGCAATCTATGCATCTTAATGTGCCCTTCCCTTCTCAAGGGATTCAAGATGTTATTCTTCCAAAAGTGCATCCTTGATTTCATCTTCATCAAATTCTACCTCCGACTTCTCTCTTGTCAGACCACTTCATCATAAACGTCGACGAGGCCTTAAGGACAATTTTCTCAAAGCTACCTTAGTCCATTGGACTTAAAAACATTTTAAAAACATTGATAGAAGCAGAAGATCATTCTTTCCACTTCTTCTCATATTCCTCGTGCGTTTTGTCTTAGGCAAGTTGACCTTTGATTTCGACGACCTTATTCAATCCCTTTATTCTTCTCCTTTAACTCATCAACTTCTTCGGCCTCAACTAAGCTGATCTGTTAGCCTAGGACTCTTGTCTCTTATTCACCAAATTTAATTTATCCATCTCTACTTCTGCAGTAGCAAGATTTAGAGTTGTGGTGTTGATACTTGCTGTAAGTGGTTATATTTCCTTAGCCAACTTGCCATTTAGGTGGTATGCTTGTTGATTTACCCCTGGATACAAAATTTATTTTCGTAAAAGGCTTGAAGCATTACATGGTTATCCTCTGTTTCTTTTTCAAAAGCTTCTTCTTTTCCTTTTAGCTCCTTTCATGATTTATCAAGTTGATCTAATAGGTTCATCAGATTCTTTTATCATCTTTAGCTTCCTTCTAAACTTCCTCAAAATTAATTTTGTTTTTGTATTGATATCGACCAAGCTTCTTCTAAGCTTTCTCTAGGTATTATATTTCTCATCATGGTTTTATAGATGTTCCGACTGAGGTCCATATCTTTCTCTAGGATGTTAATAAGGTTATAGTTAAAGAGGAACCCGATCAAATCCATTTCGAGATGATGGAGCTGCTTCATTGATGGAGGAGTAAGCAAAGGAGCCATTGGAGCAGAAGAAGCGGTAGGAACTTCCTTTTTTGGTCTATGGATGTAAGAAGTAGAAGATGTAGTAGGGGCTGATTATGATGTCCTTAGCTCGTGGGAAGTTGGACCAGGAAGAATAGCAGAAGTGGGTTTGCCTTGATTGTATGAATAAATGCATGAGAAGTTTGGATAGAACTAGCAATAGGATCCCGAGGGATAAGGGTAGAGATGGAGTTGTCTCTCCAGAGAATGGCTCCTGTAGAATAAAGATCTTTAGAGTGGCCGGATGGAGATATCCTTTAGGAATGATACGAGTCGAAGCGCCTTTTAGATTGAGGGCGTTATCTATCATTCCTTCCATGATCTCGACGGGCCAATTCTCTTAGGATGTCATCCTTTTATCTCATCTCCCTCTCTTTTATTTCCTATCGGGCCCTTCTCTCATCTCCTTCCCTTCGTGATTCACTAGTGGTGTGACGGTAGTGATGGGAGCATGATCGATGGATAGAGAGGTTCTGATTGGACTTATTAGCCAAATTACAAAAGATACTTTTCTAGCCATGGTACCTAAAATGAAAGAAGTAAAAATAAATATTACATGGAAGTTCTAAAAGAGTATGTGTGAAGTGTGTGTATTGTGATCTTATGTGAAGTGATGCCATGTCCTATCAATTCTACAAACCACGCTCGGTTAGTAGTGCTGAGGAAGTAGCTTTACCCTTGGTAGAAAGGAGAGGCATGTAGGCCCAATCGTCGAAAAATTCCTACATCTCAAGAGTGTCAAATTAAAAATTAGTGGTTCCCAAGTTGGGAAACAATCCATAATATAACCACGAGCCATGTCAGAAATGATTCCCCTATCTAAATGCGATTAGGCTCAGGAAGCCCTCGCCTTTGGCATTTTCGTTAGGAAGCAGGTATTGAAGTCCTTTCCTCTTCTGTGTTCTCCCCAGTTGACTCATCCCTTTCCTCTTCTTCCTCTTGTTCTTCCTCTTCCCCTTCCTCATTCTCATCAATTATCTCTTCATATTTTCATTCAAAAGTGACATCAACTGGTTCCTCTTCTTCTTTAATGACTCTACGGCTGGCCAAAGCTGGAGGAACTATCCTGACTTATGGGGTAGCCTATGGAGAGGCTTGAGAGGTAACGAAGGAAGATAACATGAAGTGGACTCTTCGGCCATTATGTAGAAGTTGGTGTTTGGGGAGATTGAGGTCAACAAGTAGATATGTGGTCCTCTTCTCATTTCGAGGACAACCTACAGCTGCTTTACCATTTGCCTTATGGCATGATCATCGATTCTCATAGGGATAACTACATTAGAAAGTAAGGATTGCCTCTTTGAATTGAGGATATTCAAATAAGGTGTGGATTAAAGTGGGTGTATAACTTACATCTAAAAAGCCATATTCATAGTTGATTACGGCTTTGTAGTTTCAAAAGGCTTCAAAGAAAGTTAAAGGAATGCTAAAATAGTTTTTGAAGTTGTATAGGTATTTAATCTCTGCAAAGGAGGACTCCCTATCAAGATGCCGCACAAAGATTATGTAGAGCTGAGCAAGACCATGTAGGAGTTTGGATCTACTTGGAATGGAGTGATTATCTGAGATTGAAGAATTTGTTGAATGAAAGGTCTGAACAGAGGTATAAGTCTTTATAGGGATATTTATCGACTGCATACCGTGTGCATCTGAGGGTTGAGGGCACGCTGATAAGGTGAGGTAGCGTCACTTCGTCCATTGGAATGTCGATATTAGTGCATATCCTTCAGACAGTGGTTAGTCTCGAAGTCGGGGAATTCGATGGATTTTCTAAGACTGTGATTTGAATAACATCATTATTAGGAATGACTTCATTGTGTTTCTCCTCAATTATCATCAAAGGATGTACTTCTAGTGGAAGTACATAACAGCGATTGGGTTTGTGAGTTTTAGGAGGAATAGGAATGTAAGCCGATGCAGAGGTGGAAGTCACTACCAAGGGAATAGAGGAAGAAGTGGTCACACTGCGGTAGAGATCTACAGGGAGCATCTATGAGATTTCATTGGATATTGAAAGCTTAGAGGAAGATCACGATCAAGTAATTTTAAATTCTTTTATCTAGATGAATGATTATTTTCCATGCGTAGTCGTTATGTAGCATCCAATAGATATCGATATGTGTTGACCAATCGGATTCTATACATCAATTGAGGGCAGTGTTGTGTCCATGAAGTGTGTGTATCCTTTGTCCTTGGCATGGTGTAAAAATTAAATCTGTGTAGAAAACTATTTCGTGATGGAAAACTAGCTCCGACATATGATGGAACTATGTATCAGATAATACTTGTTAATATAGAATTTACATTGAAAAATCCCAATGGAATCTATGGTGGTGCAGAACTATGTCTATGAAGGGGAATCCTAAAGGGACAATGATGTCTTTGAAGAATACAGGATCGATGACGGATGAGTGTGGGTGTCGATGGGATTTACATCCTATGACATGTTAACGCTTGAGTTTATCGGAAAAAGGAGTGCAATCCCAGAGCAATAACACAAATTTCTCTAGGGAATAGTCAAAGCCGACCCATAGCCAATTACTTCGAAGAATTTTTATCTCCTCCCAACCACCATCATTGAAACATACATCAGTATGATATTCCTTTTCATTGGCCTTGAACTCGCGATTGAAAGTGTGCTATGGAATGTGTAATATGGATATACACTAATATAGAGTATAATGATGATAGCTATATAGTTAATAGTGCAGAATATAAATGCAGTATAATAAAAATAACATCGAAGATTTTTATACTGGTTCGGAGCTCCGTTCTACATCCAGTCCCAGACTCCTTCTGGAATTTCACTAAAACAATAACCCTCACTTAACCAGGAGGAACATGTCTATACAACAACTGAATAGCCTAATAGGATTTTTCCACCTCAGTAGCCGAAGAGAACTTTCAGCCTGAGCAACCGAACAAGACTTCCACTTGATATAGAAAACTTTGTTGGCCAAAATGTTCTTGATAAAATAGATATGTCCTAAAGTACATCCTTCCTATAATCAAGTCCTTAAGAGTATTTGTGTGTGTATTGATTGATAGGAAGATAATCACTTAGAATCGAAGTATGTATAGGTTAACTCGAAGATTCAAGCAATATAGAGTTGTGATTACTTTGAATTGCAAAAGAATACAGAGCAAGAATAGATTTAGAGAATAAAGTAAGAATTTGATATTTTTTTAATGAATCGAAACATTTTATATAGAGGATATAAAGATGCAATTATTCATGAAAGATCTTAGACAAAAGTTGCATTCGTTCCTCTTGAAATTGGATTGAAACCCCTTCGCGAATGAACGTGTCTTTTCAATCAAGTAGCCTTTATTTTTCGTTTAGTCAACTGACTCAGAAGTGCCAGACGACTTAGTTTCAAAAACGTGCATATTTGTGCAAATATGTGTGTACTGACACAAGTCAGTCGACTGACTCGTCAGTCGACTGACCTGTGTTGTATTGCACAAATCACACTAAAAGATTATTTTAAAACCATTTATGTGTGTGTGACTACTTGAGGAATGATTTTAACAATATTTTCACATAACTAAGACTCAAAATCATGATAAATATACATATTATATTCTGAATTGAAATCTTGTCTTAAGTTTCATTCTCTTTATGTCACCACGTTACACCATCTTGTAATCTATGTTCGTCAATAGTTGTTGAAGTTCTTCGTCATGAATAAAAACCATGATTCAACAATCTCTCCCTTTTTGATTGATGACAACATATAAATTTGAAAAAAAAAATATTCTCCCCCTGAATGTATGACAATGATTTAAATCTTCAAAAAATTGTTAGTGAATAAAATAATTTCTCCCCCTTTGTCATCGACAAAAAGGAATACTTAGAGATAGCCAGTACACCATAATAATCATATATAAGTGCAAACAAACAAAAACAACATAACTACATCACGATATATTATACGGTCATAGTCATATGTATTTAAACAAACATAAAAGCACATCACAAGCATAGTTTGGAAGAAGCATAAATAGATAAACAAGGTTAAAACAAGATTGTTTTTGAATGAGTAGAGTGAGAACTTACTAACCATGAAGCCAAATGACCAAATGACAACTTACTTCGCATCCCAATCAAAGGAATCTTCCTCCTCCGATTGAGCCGATTTCTTTTCTTTCTCAACGTCACGAGATGTTTCGCCAATGCCACTTGTGCTAGAGCTTGTGGCTTCGAAATAGAAATGAGAAACTTGGAGCCGGCCATTTACCCATGTCCAAATGTGAAGTGCCGTTAGAAGAAGTTGCACAAGAAATTGCTTCCCATAAAGTAGTGAAAAACCCCTTAATCTTGTTATGCTTCTTATCCATTTATTTAGGCGAGAGTGAAGAATAAGTTGGTTTAGAGCGAGCGAATCAATAGCTTCTCTTGAAGTTTGGCCAATAATCGAACGACGGATAACTTCTTCGGATTGTTGAGATTAATGTGGTTGAGAAGAATATTTTTTGGCAATGTAGATTCCTTGTCACCTTTGACATTGTGTTGCTAGCCAATCTTGAAATGTAATAAAGGGTTCCGGATGTTCAGGAAGTTGCATGAGTCTTATGTACGAATATTGTATAGTCCGACTTTGGAGAATTCAGATTCTTGGGATTTTATGCTAAAATTATTTAAAAGGTGCATTATATATTTACTAAAGTAAATCACATTCGTTTTTCCTTGGTTAAAACTTAAGAATTCGCCCATAAGAAGTTGAGTCCAATTTACATGCAAATTTCCCCAAATAGCATATAGAGCACGGAAATTATCAGGATATACTAATTCATACGACACTCTTCGTGGAGTTATACTTTTCAGAAGAAACTTGTGCATGAGTCTAGATTTTTGGCCGAAGTGACATAGATTTAACGTCTATAGCATTATCTTCTAGGAATAAATGACTTATATTATCCTGAGTTCTTATATCATAACTTACATCCCAAACCCCCAACTCGTGTTTGAAGCAAATGATACATACGATCTATAGAAAGAAAAATTGAGATTCCACATACTGAAGTCCAAATGCAGTTTTCTCGATTCCTAGGTTCCGATTCTTGAAGATTCAAGTTTGCATAGAATAACATGACCATTGTATGACTTATTTGAGATTGTTCTTATTGTAATCGAGAAAAGAATCCAAACCGCTTCGTTTTGAAATTTCTCGAATGCCATAAGTGGTGAAGTCGGGGTAATGAATAAAGGAGCCTTAGAAAATATGGGAGTTTTGCATGTTTATCCATCTTTGAATGGCTTTATCATGAATAAGCCAAGTAGAAATTTGTGAGTCTATTAGTGTAGAAGATGAAGAAGAAGCATTTTTAGTGTGTTTTGATTGTCTAGGCGCCATGGATAAGTAAGAAGAGTTGAGAAAATGTGAAGTTTGGTAATGTTGGGGAGATAATTTTCGGAGTTTAGGGTTGAAGGGATGAAGATGAATGTAAAAAAGATGAAAAGGTGAGTTAAAAAGTGGTACGTAGGTGCAGTTATTGTCTAGAAAACACGTTTCAGTCGACTGAATTACCTGAGTCAGTCGACTGAATCTGAACCCGAGAATTTTTACTCTTTGTAATCAGTCAACTGATTCAGATCATTTAGTACACTCATCTGGGCTTAATTTGAAATTAGTGACTTTTTTCTTATAGAATTTTTGGACAACTTATTGATATTATAATATGGATGAAATACAGTCACTAATTGTATAGGAGTAACACATATGTCATACAAAAATAAAAAATTATCATGATAGTTGTTTGTCTTTGAACTCTCTGAATATCGTTGAGTCGGAGTTGCATATTGAATCATGAAAAGACACAATATTTAAAGGACGAGCTTGAAATAGACTTCTCATTTTTCTTAGATGGTGTCTCACTGTGAATTGGTGACCATCCTTATCCATGTTGCCATGAGTTCGATGATAATGATGGTCGTTGTGGGCTAGGAGACAAAGGATTTTGAGCTTGAATAGGCTCTTGAACACTAGAAGAGGAGGAGCCACAAATTTTTAGAGCAACTTTCTCTAGAAAAGATAGCTGTCGGGAGCTTATTTTCTGTTCATACTGAATTTCTTTTTGAAGACCCAGAGATTGTTGTTAATGGTGATGAATTTCATCCACCTTTTGTTTGGTGAAAGGTGAGCCAAAAAGTAATGAACGTTCCAATTCTTTTGATGGAGGCGTATAACCGGTATGGTGGTTGTGATTTCTAATAATGGGAACCTATTCATGAATGGGATTTGGAGTTTGAAGTGAGGCTATATTTGGAGAATCAAAAATGATAGAGATATAGGAGATTCTTGAGTCCGACCTATTTGTGTTTAAAGGGTTTGATGACAATGTTGAGAAAGTAGAAGTTTTTAGATAGTTTGCAGTTAGTGTATATATAGAATTCAAGGTGTGAAGGAAAGAAGAAAATTTGATAAATTTATAGGTAGAGTGGGACTAAACAAAGAGTGGACAGGAAGTTTCATGAAATTTCTACCATAAATAAAATAGAAGAATTTCTGATGGATAAAAAAAATTAGATTAAGTAGGACACTTAGGTAATTTCAGGTATAACCAAAATATTTTTATTGAACTTTATAAACTTTTGGTCATTACCTTAAAAAAATTATAAATCGTCAGATGAGACGATTCTAAGTTCCCATCTTAATTTTATAAAAACATTTTCTATTAAAGGTTTTGTAAATATATAGGCCAATTGATTCGTAGAGGATACAAATTCGAGATTTATTAATTCTTTTTCAATGCAATCATGAAGAAAGTGATGACGAATGTCAATATGTTTTGTTGGTGAATGATTTATTGGATTTTTGGATAAGTTAATAGCACTTGAGTTATCATAATAAATTGTTGATTTAAAAACCAAAATCTTGGCGTGTTTTTTGCATATAGATGACTTGAGCACATGCCATATCTACAGATATATATTCTGCTTCACATGTTAAAAGTGAGACACAATTTTGTTTCTTACTAAACAAAGATACAAGGGATCGCCCAATAAAGTGACAAGTTCCACTTGTATTTTTTATATCCGTCTGAATTCCTCCAAAATCAACATCACTATATACTAATTCAAAAGGACGTTCTTTCGGATAAAATAGTCCAAAGTCCTTCATTTTACTAAGATATCATAGTATGCGTTTCACTGCTCGCATATGTGATTCTTAGGGATTTGCTTGAAACCATGCACACAAGCGAACCTCATCATTATGTCAGGTCTGCTAAATGTTAAATAAAGTAACGATCCAATCATACTTCGATATAGTTTTTGGTCAACACTCTTACCATTTTCATCTTTATCAAGATGTATAGATGTACTCATAGGAGTAGGTTTGGTAGAAGTATTTTCCATACCAAACCGTGTAATTAAATTGTTACAGTATTTTTCTTAATTTATAAAAAATACTATTTTCCAATTGTTTAGTTTGTAAACCAAGAAAATAATTTAATTCACCCATAATTGACATTTCAAATTCTTTTGTCGTTATTTTTGAAATTCCTGACATAAATTTTCATTTGTGGAACCAAAAATGATATCATCAACACAAATTTGAACAATTAAAATATCTTGTTTATTTCATTTAATAAAAAGAATTTGATCAAACCTTTCATATTTCAATACCAGAATTTATTAGATATCTTTTGAGACGATCGTACCAAGCGCATGGTACTTGTTTTAGTGTAACGACCCGCCTTTTTGGACAGTTTAAACCGACGATCAAATACACATGTTGATTCCAAACCGTTCAAAATGGCAGATAGTTATTGGGGCAAATAAGAAAAGAAAAGAAAGAGAATTAAAGGAAATGAAACAACACAGAATCTCGCAGCGGAACGATAAAATATAATAGTCAAATAAACAGTTCATGAAGCTGTCTACTATACTTTGACAATTATTTATACAACATTTATCAGAGTTTATACATATACAACAGAACAATTAAATAATGCAGCAGATAGCATGATGCAAGTGTAATAATAATAGTAATAGTATACCAAATCTTCGTCTTCATCCTCCGAAATAGGTCTTCAAAAATCTGAAAACTCGGGGCAGACCCGAGCGCAATGAAAAGACAAAACACTCGAGTCAGGACTAAATATCCTTATGAAAGTTAAATCAATCGTAAATAAATATGAGCGTAACGGCGTCAGAGATGTTTACGGGGTTTGACATCTCATATCCAGTGTCAACGTGCGTGCAATAACTCAAGAGATGTTACGGGATTTTCCATCTCTTAAGGATCCGTTAAACTATCTACTATGTAGTAATGTACGCTAAGTAGATAATGCCTATCAGTAATATAAAGTATCAAAATAGCGTTAAGGCGTTACCATAATCCCCCTTAACACATTTTATATTCCCAAAAGCATATACAAGACCGTAGTTTCCCCAAAACCGGAAGTCACCAGAGGGCAATCCATATACTCAAGGTACAAATCAAAACGTAGTGGTCGCGAATAGGATAATCAGTATGACAAGGTACATGAGGCGATACCAACTAGGATACTAGTAGTTGCGTGATCCGGACTGATGTTGGGCATAGCCAGCAGCTACCCCAACACCGCGAAACAACACTCCCAAATCAAGGGGTGCACCCAAATCTAATCACAAATGTAATAGAAATGGTATCGAAGAAGTGTGTCCGCTAGAGGTGGCCTCAATGGCCCGGTGCGGCTCCTGTTTTAGTCATGTCACGGGTCATCCAATATCGTTCTCTTTCTTCAGTCAACGCGTTCACCAAACCATCCACTTCATTTTGGATCAATACTCCGCGAATAATAGTTATTAAAGTGGTGTTCGGTATCGACAGAAAGTATGTCCATGTCCGATCCCGGTCTCTTTAATAACTACGTATTATTACACCGTTGGCTCTTTTATATTTCAAATTGATTCATAATTGATATCAAAATATCATGTTCGCTTCAAAAATCAAATTCATTTCAAATATCGACATAGCCATTCAAAATTTAAGGTTCCTTTTCAAAAATCATTTTCCGTCTCAATATCTCATTTCGATTTCAAAATCATTCCGAATTTCAATTTAGGTTGCAACTTCATTTAACCCAATTCGTATTTAAATTCAAAATTTAAACACAAACATTTCACCTTATTAACCAGCTTGAAATTTTTTAGAAAATAGTTTTAAGTAGTTTAAAAGTAGTTTAAATAATTAAAATAGTTAAAAATACTTAAAATCTTTAAAATAGATTTAAAATAGATATATTAGTTTAAAATAATTTAAATTGGGTTAAATAGATTAAAAATAGATTAAAATAGTTTAAGTATTCAAAATAGTTTATATAACAGAGAAATTTGGAAAACAATTTAAAACAGCTTCAAAACCAATCCATTTCAATTATAACTTCCCAATTCAAATAAATTTCAATTTCCAATTTACCGATTAAATTTCGATTTCAATTCAAATCAATGTCAACTTTGACTTCAAATTTACGCGCGGTGACCGGCGTTTCTAGGGTTTACCCCGCGTTCCTGACACAATGGAATAGGTTTCGGAAGCTAATTCGATCGTATGTGAGACTTATAGCGATAAACGATCAATTTAAATTAAATCGATTTAAACGAGTTTCTATGCGTTTTGGCTCGCCCCGGACAAACGATAAATCCAATTGACACGAAATTTGAAAACTTACAATAATATCACATTACGGATCCGATGAAATTTGTTTCATCGAAATCCGAGAACGTTCGAAAAATGACTATTTTAACACGCTAAATTAATATTAAAACAATTTCGATGCGTTTCGAGCTGCCACGGTCAAATGACAACTCCGATTGCTACGAAATTGAAATCCAATAATAACTAACTATTACGGATCCAATTGAACTAGTTTCGTCCAATTCTGAGACTGTTCAAAAATTGGCTATTTTTCAATCGATAATTAAATATTAAAATATTCAATTTTCACAAATAAATTTTAAATTCAGTTTTTAAAATTTCTACAACATCATTCTAACTTTAATATGATCAAATAAAATTTTACAAATCATTTTTAATCATATTAAACCCGTTATTCAATTTATCCAATAAATTCCAATTTTTAAAATTTTATTAACTCTATTAAAATCCCGATATAACTTACATTCACTTTGGAAACCAATTTGAATCATATTAAATCAAATTTCAAATATTCACTCTATTTTCATATATTAAATTTCAATATCAAACTAATCATATCAATTCGAAATTTAATTTATTCAAACATTCGTAATATTAAATTTAACAAATTTGATTATTCTTAAATCACTATCTTTTGCAATATTCAAAACGAACTTATAAAATTTAACTTTTGAAACGAATTAAAATTATAAAACAACTATCTTCATTATATGGTTATTCAACTCCCATTATTAAATTATTCAATAAATTCCAAATATTAAATTTAAACAATTTCGATTATCCAATAATTCATTATCTTTTGAAATATTGAAATTGAACTTATAAGAATCAACTTTTAAAACCAATTCACAATTTTAAACACTATTTTCATTTTACAGTTATTCAATTATTCAATAAGTTCTTAATATTTAATTTAAACAATTTACCTGTTCAATATTCAATATTTGATTTTAAATAGATTTACTTATCAATCAATTTCTCTATTTATACCCAATGAATTCAACACTTATCATTATTCCAAACGAATTACAAATTTTTTTCTAACACTAAAACACGAAATCTTGCTAAATTAGCTATTTTTAATTGTCGAAAATTTACGGGTCGTTACACTCTCCCCCACTCAAAACTTTTCGTGCCCGAAAAGGAAAAAGAAGGGAAAATGGACTAAGTATAGAATTCAACATTAGGTATATTTATCTCAAAGTTACCAACTTATAAAACAATGTAATTCCACTTATAAAGCCATTACTACACTTTTTCTATGTTATTCCAAACGCCTTTCTAACTTTAAAAGTTAGTTATCAAAACAAGTTATAAAAATTTTAAAACTTGAAAATTTTTCTAACACCCGGATTTTGCGGAAAATGATTTTACGGAAAATTTCGGCAGAGTCTCCTTTGCGCGGCTCGATCGGTACAGCTACAAAACGCCTCTACGGGCCCCAAACCAACAAAAGAAAATCAAAAGCCAAGTGGCCCATCAAAAATCACCAAATCCAATGACAAAATAAACATGTACCTTATATTTTATTAGCGAGCATATACGACTAATATAGCGCGAAAGCGAGCTCCAAATGCGAAGCAAGTGCAATCCGCACCTACTAAACACTCAACAAACAATGAGAATCATGCTTATATGAAAAATAGTATCAATATACATCATATAGCAACACAACAACTACATGTGCCAACATAGCAAATGCAACAAAACAACAAATGCAACCATCAATCAAGTATCATCCACCAAATCCATAACCAATCAATATAAATTCACTTCTCATTAATATTTATTGACTTGGATTTCAATTTTAATCATAGTTGATTCATTAACGTTGGATTTTACTAACATTCATTCTCAATTCAATTAGTTAACATTCACTAATTTATATTTACATTAGTTCATTTCCAATTTGAATCAAATTAAATTCTATTTAAATTCATTTAACTTCCAATTTGATTTCAATGATTTATAGTTTTCAATTTCATTAATCGGTTAATGAATTATATACAATCAACTAACAATCATATAACGATCAAATCATACCCAACATAACCAAATTTTAATTTTACATTCAATTTGGTTTAACTCTTTTATATATATATCATGTTATATAATTTTAAAAGAATCATTTTATATTTGGCATCATATATTTCCAATATTAACTTTAATTAAGTCCGTAAGCCATACATATATAATCCGTGAGCAATATCAATCTAATCGCTTATTCGATCACACAATTTCACTTCCAAACTAGTATCGTTCACACGACCCTCTAGTGCGGACTCAGATTTGGTTCCTTGATTGGAAACCGTTACTCTCCTTGCATAGCCATATACTAGGATAGAGAATTCCAGAATCAAACTAAAAATCCATATCTAGGGTTCGCCGTCGAAAATCGAGTGAAAAATCCTAACTTGGATCGATATAAATCATCTCGAAATTTTGTGCTCGAATTTGGATCAAATCGTTATGCAAATAAAATAATATACGTGCAATCTCACTTATTACCTTCCAATAGATTTCTATCCAATTTATCTATATTAAATTATTTTATTGACTTTCATTTTATTTACAATTAATTATTCACAATCCATTATTCAGTTAGCATATTCATTTCTTTACATAGCATGTTCTTTAACATTATCTTTTCTTAAACATCATATCATAGAATTTACTTACTCAAGTTCATTTTAGCATTCTATATAATTTAATTAAATCCAATTTCATTTCCCAATTGACTCTTACTATAAGAAATTCCTTTGTTTACATTTATTTTATTTTCATAATTTCAGTTAATAACGAATTCATTTGTGGAACATTTTATTAATCATCACTTTAGTTTATTAATCATCCTATAAAAGTCTAACCTCTCATAAATGACTTTTCTTAGTTTATAGTTATCTTAAAGGTTACAAATTCAAAATCTTTTTTTCTAAGAAATTTATATTTATTTTTCTATAACCAATTTACAAAGATATTATACAATTCATTTGTCTTCTTTCCTAAGTTCACTTACTTGTTCCATTTATCCATTCATCATTTCAGGTTATATTTAAGTATATATAATTTTTATCATAATCAAAATTTCCCATTTATATACATTTTAATTCCTTTTGAGTTTTCCTTACTTGTATATTTCAATTACTTTCAGGTTCTGTTTATTTGTACAATATCTCATTACATATCCAAAACATTATTTCAACTTCTTAATATTTGGTAAGTCTTGTTATATGTTATCAGAATGCAAATTTTGGTATTATACAAATTTATAGAATTTCATTTTACCAAATTAGAATGTTCACAAATTTGATTTATTTAAATCCTCTTTACCTTTCAACTTTAAAGTTTTCCCAAAACATAACCTTATATATCTTAATCCTCTTATTTATAAATTCTGGTTATTCACATTTCATTCAAATAATTTGAAAATTATTAATTAACATAACTTAGAAATATAAATGCCCGGTTCTTTTCAAGTCCTTTGAAATAAATATATACACTTATATCTTTTGAAATATATCAAATCATACCTTTGGAGTTTAAACCAAAACCCATTTACCCAAAATAATTTTGAAGATAAGAAAAGCTTCTTAGAAGTCTCCCTCACTTTGAGACTCGAAAATGAACGTCGATGATGCTGCACAGTCATCACCGAAATTATTTTCCAGCGACATAAGAGAGGAGTACTAAATTCATTCCTTTCTTTAAAAATCCTTTCAAAAATATTTCCATAAACTATTTTCAACAAATATTACCATATATTTCTTCAAAACTTTGAGAACCATTTTCAAAATCTCCGGGTCTTAAATTCAAATTTTTCTTTCCAATTTAATTCTATTTTTAATTCATAAGTCACCTTTATAAAATATTCTTATAGGATTTTCTTTCTTAAAACATCCCACAAGTGTTTTATCGTAGTTTATTTTGTAGTTCATCTTATTTATTTAAATTACAATATCTGATTAATGTTAATAGCCAATATTTCATTTCCAACAACCAAATAAGCTAGATTGATCACAAAAATTTTCGAAATAAATTCTTTATATACAAAATATAATTAGGGCAAAATTATTTCATTTACCCAATTTCAAAACAATACTATGTCGAATTGTTCTGTTTAAGTGTTTAGAGATCCCTGTCAATGACGTTAATTACTCGAATTGACCCGAATCCATAAGCCACTCAACAAATCAACCGACACAATATAAAACATTTTATATCACTAACAAATACGCTCTCTCATATACACTCAACTCATTCATATAGTTTACCTCTATATCAATGAGTTATTCCCTACTAGAGCCAAGGTTTATCGCTAAACCAAAGCTCTGATACCAACTGTAACGACCCGCCTTTTTGGACAGTTTAAACCGACGATCAAATACACATTCGATTCCAAACCGTTCAAAATGGCAGATAGTTATTGGGGTAAATAAGAAAAGAAAAGAAAGAGAATTAAAGGAAATGAAACAACACAGAATCTCGCAGCGGAACGATAAAATATAATAGTCAAATAAACAGTTCATGAAGCTGTCTACTATGCTTTGACAATTATTTATACAACATTTATCAGAGTTTATACATATACAACAGAACAATTAATGCAGCAGATAGAATGATTCAAGTGTAATAATAATAGTAATAGTATACCAAATCTTCGTCTTCATCCTCCAAAATAGGTCTTCAAAAATCTGAAAACTGGGGGCTGACCCGAGCGCAATGAAAAGACAAAACACTCGAGTCAGGACTAAATATCCTTATGAAAGTTAAATCAATCGTAAATAAATATGAGTATAACGGCGTCAGAGATGTTTACGGGGTTTGACTTCTCATATCCAGTGTCAACGTGCGTGCAATAACTCAAGAGATGTTACGGGATTTTCCATCTCTTAAGGATCCGTTAAACTATCTACTATGTAGTAATGTACGCTAAGTAGATAATGCCTATCAGTAATATAAAGTATCAAAATAGCGTTAAGGCGTTACCATAATCCCCCTTAACACATTTTATATTCCCAAAAGCATATACAAGACCGTAGTTTCCCCAAAACCGGAAGTCACCAGAGGGCAATCCATATACTCAAGGTACAAATCAAAACGTAGTGGTCGCGAATAGGATAATCAGTATGACAAGGTACATGAGGCGATACCAACTAGGATACTAGTAGTTGCGTGATCCGGACTGATGTTGGGCATAGCCAGCAGCTACCCCAACACCACGAAACAACACACCCAAATCAAGGGGTGCACCCAAATCGAATCACAAATGTAATAGAAATGGTATCGAAGAAGTGTGTCCGCTAGAGGTGGCGAACCTCAATGGCCCGGTGCGGCTCCTGTTTTAGTCATGTCACGGGTCATCCAATATCGTTCTCTTTCTTAAGTCAACGCGTTCACCAAACCATCCACTTCATTTTGGATCAACACTCCGCGTATAATAGTTATTAAAGTGGTGTTCGGTATCGACAGAAAGTATGTCCATATCCGATCCCGGTCTCTTTAATAACTACGTATTATTACACCGTTGGCCCTTTTATATTTCAAATTGATTCATAATTGATATGAAAATATCATGTTCGCTTCAAAAATCAAATTCATTTCAAATATCGACATAGCCATTCAAAATTTAAGGTTCCTTTTCAAAAATCATTTTCCGTCTCAATATCTCATTTCGATTTCAAAATCATTCCGAATTTCAATTTAGGTTGCAACTTCATTTAACCCAATTCGTATTTAAATTCAAAATTTAAACACAAACATTTCACCTTATTAATCAGCTTGAAATTTTTTAGAAAATAGTTTTAAGTAGTTTAAAAGTAGTTTAAATAATTAAAATAGTTAAAAATACTTAAAATCTTTAAAATAGATTTAAAATAGATAAATTAGTTTAAAATAATTTAAATTGGGTTAAGTAGATTAAAAATAGATTAAAATAGTTTAAGTATTCAAAATGGTTTATATAACAGAGAAATTTGGAAAACAATTTAAAACGGCTTCAAAACCAATCCATTTCAATTATAACTTCCCAATTCAAATAAATTTCAATTTCCAATTTACCGATTCAATTTCGATTTCAATTCAAATCAATGTCAACTTTGACTTCAAATTTATTCAATTTTTCATTCACCTTCAACTTATTCAATTCCAATGTATATCGATTTTTAGCTTGATTTTCTTCAAAATATCAATTTTTAACACTTAACAAAATTTTCCTTCAATATTCAAATTTAAATCCAAATTCCAAATACGATTCAATTCCAAACTCGTTTTCAAAATATCATTTTTTTGTATCACTTTTACTTAGTAATATTCAAAGCAAGAATTAAGGTTAAATCTCTAAACCAATCAATTTTCACCCTTCAATCATATCCAATTTCAAATTTCAAAGTCTCAACTCAATTATTTAACAAAATTCCTTTAACCAAAATTTATTTCAACATTCCAAACACAATTTTTCGATAAATTTGATTTCTATAAATTGATTTCTATTTATACTTTTAAATCAAAACATTTAAACAAATTTCAAATCGACAATTTCAAAATTTATTAATTTAGCCAATTCGGTGTCCTATATAATTTTCTATCCTATGGCCAAATAGCTATTTATTTCAATTTAAATGTCAGGGATGAGCATATATTACTTAAATTAAATCACAGTATCATATGTATGCATAACAGGATATATATAAGCAAATAAACATCCAAACATTCAAACATCAACCAATAGCATCCATCGAAATAAATCATCCAATAGACAATACAATTAATGGCAATTTCATAGTTATCAATGTCAGGTAATTTAATCGCAATTCAATTTCAATTTCAATTTAACTGTCAATTTAATTTTCAACGGTTAATTCAAATGACAATCTATATGACAATTAAATTCTATCAAACAACGACAAATAAAATCATAGCACTTCATAATGTCAAATTTAACTAGCATAAAGATATTTAGTACGTTGTGAGCGTTATAAAACACTCACCTTGATTTCAATGTAGTTCCAGCGTTTTATTTCGAATAAAATTAAACGAGCTTTTAATTTTACCCGAAATTTAAACTAGCTCCAAACGACTCCAATCCAGCTCCATTGCTTAGTGCTCGACAAAACGAACCCGTCGCAATTCGTTTCGTCACAATCCGACCTCGTATCAACAAGTTATAGTGTTTTAAACATTCACGAATTAATATATAAATTAATCAATATTTTACTTTAATTTTTAAACCTTTCATCCCTGGCCGATCGTTCCCCCAGGCAAATCATAGCCGTGCGTTAGAAATAGGAATCAACGCCCTGCGCTTCATCTCTTTCCCCCCCCCCCCCGTTCCCTTTTGCGTACGAACCCATACTGCTCGTTCAAATTCCACCAAGTCGCGACCAACCTACAAGCCTTGAAGACGATCAGGCACCGCCGTTCGAATGCCACCGCCGCCACGTGCCATCGCCCCCAGACCGGCCCCACTCGGTCAACCCTAGCTTCTCTAAAACGAGCACGAACGGCAGGAAGTCGCGGCCTCCCAACTCCCTCCACGTTGCTCCATTTACGATCACAACCACTCAACTTCAAGATCTCGCCACCCTCTTCCTTTTTGCAGTTGAAGAATTTTCATATAGATTGATGGATTTGCAAATAATCGAGGAGGAAGACCTGAAGCTATCGGCCATTGATTTTAGGGGGTGGCGGCTCTGAATGTTTTAGAACCCTAGCTAGATTTAATTTGTGAAAAATGAATGCATATGGCTATTTTATATAAGATTTTCGAAACCCTATTCATTTCTAAATTTCCGAACTCCGATTTACGCGCGGTGACCGGCGTTTGTAGGGTTTACCCCGCGTTCCTGACACAATGGAATAGGTTTCGGAAGCTAATTCGATCGTATGTGAGACTTATAGCGATAAACGATCAATTTAAATTAAATCGATTTAAACGAGTTTCTATGCGTTTTGGCTCGCCCCGGACAAACGATAAATCCAATTGACACGAAATTTGAAAACTTACAATAATATCACATTACGGATCCGATGAAACTGGTTTCGTCGAAATCCAAGACCGTTCGAAAAATGACTATTTTAACACGCTAAATTAATATTAAAACAATTTCGATGCGTTTCGAGCTGCCACGGTCAAATGACAACTCCGATTGCTACGAAAATTGAAATCCAATAATAACTAACTATTACGGATTCAATGGAACTAGTTTCGTCCAATTCTGAGACTGTTCAAAAATTGGCTATTTTTCAATCGATAATTAAATATTAAAATATTCAATTTTCACAAATAAATTTTAAATTCAGTTTTTAAAAGTTCTACAACATCATTCTAACTTTAATATGATCAAATAAAATTTTACAAATCATTTTTAATCATATTAAACCCGTTATTCAATTTATCCAATAAGTTCCAATTTTTAAAATTTTATTAACTCTATTAAAATCCCGATATAACTTACATTCACTTTGGAAACCAATTTGAATCATATTAAATCAAATTTCAAATATTCACTCTATTTTCATATATTAAATTTCAATGTCAAACTAATCATATCAATCCGAAATTTAATTTATTCAAACATTCGTAATATTAAATTTAACAAATTTGATTATTCTTAAATCACTATCTTTTGCAATATTCAAAACGAACTTATAAAATTTAACTTTTGAAACGAATTAAAATTATAAAACAACTATCTTCATTATACGGTTATTCAACTCCCATTATTAAATTATTCAATAAATTCCAAATATTAAATTTAAACAATTTCGATTATCCAATAATTCATTATCTTTGGAAATATTGAAATTGAACTTATAAGAATCAACTTTTAAAACCAATTCACAATTTTGAACACTATTTTCATTTTACAGTTATTCAATTATTCAATAAGTTCTTAATATTTAATTTAAATAATTTACCTGTTCAATATTCAATATTTGATTTTAAATAGATTTACTTATCAATCAATTTCTCTATTTATACCCAATGAATTCAGCACTTATCATTATTCCAAACGACTTACAAATTTTTTTCTAACACGAAATATTACTAAATTAGCTATTTTTAATTGTCGAAAACTTACGGGTCGTTACATTTAGGCCGTATAAAGCTTTCTTTAATTTATAGACATGGTTTGGATATTGTTCATGAATAAAAAAAGGTGGTTGTTCAACATAAACATTTTCTTTTAAAAAACCATTTAGAAATGCACTTTTTACATCCATTTGATATAATTTAAAATTATGAAAACATGCATAGACCAGTAGGATTCATATTGCTTCAGTCTAGCAATCGGAGCGAACGTTTCTTCGTACTCTATCCCTCCTTCCTGATTATATCCCTATGCTACTAATCTATCTTTATTTCTAGTTACATTACCATGTTCATCTCTTTATTTTTTTAAACCCATTTTGTACCAATGACTGATTTTTCACTAGGCCTTGGAACTAAATCCCAAACGTCATTTCTTTCGAATTGTTTTAGTTCCTCTTGCAATAATCATATCTGAGGTTTCGTTTATATTTTTAGGTTCTATATTAGAAAGGAAAGCTACACGGCCCATTTGATTTAATTGATTTCTAGTTCTTGCACTTGAATTAATTTCTCCTATTACATTTTCTACGGGGTGATTTCTTAATATCCTAGGAGGAGATCTTAATTCATTATTATTATGAACAGTGTTTTCATTATTTTAAGAAATTGTAGATTGGAATTTGCTCAAAATGTTCATCGAACGATACATGAAGTGTTTCTTCAATGATATTAGTTCTTTTATTAAAAATTCATTAAGCTTTGCTTCGTTTCAAATATCCTACAAAGATTCCTTTATCGGATTTTGGATCGAATTTTCCAAGCTGATCTTTTGTATTTAAAATAAAAAAATTTGAACCAAAAACTTTAAAATATGAAATATTCGGTTTTCTTTCATTAAATAATTCATAAGGAGTATTCTTAATCAGTGGTCAAATAGAAGCACGATTCAATACATAACAGGCGGTAGCAATAGCTTTTGCCCAGAAGTGTTTTGGCAATGTGCTTCCACTTAACTAAGTCCTTACACATTCTTGTAAGGTTCTATTTTTCCATTCTACTACTCCAGTTTGTTGAGGAGTTCTTGGAAACGAATAATTGTGGATTATTCCTTACTTCTTACAAAAATGTTCAAAAGCTTCATTTTCGAATTCACCTCCACGATCGCTCTTAATATTTTTAATTTAAACCTTTAAAATTTTGAATTCTTTTAACAAAAGACTTGAAATGATCAAAGGTGTCACTTTTGGTTTTCATAAAAATTGTCCAAGTATATCTAGAAAGTCATCAATAATTACAAACACATATTTACTATGATTTATGGATTGTACGTGTGTTGGTCCAAATAAATCCATGTGTAGTAATTCTAGTGGTTGCATTTTTCAAATAACCTTTTTAGATTTAAAAGATGACTTAGTTAAATTTCCTAACTTACATGCATCTCAAATATGGTCTACTTTAAAATTCATTTTTGGTAGACCTTTTACTAAGTCATTTGTAGATAATTTTGCTATGGCTCTAAAATTTATACGACAAAATCTTTTGTGCAATAGCCAAGGATCATTTTCTTTGGCTAATAAGCATAAATTTGAATTATAATTTATATTCATATTCAAAACATAAATATTTTTATCTCTAAAATTTTCAAAAATAAGATTATTATTTTGATCAAAAATGCTACACTTATTTCCATAAAAAGTGATTTTGAATCATTTATCACAGAATTGGCTAATACTAAGTAAATCGTGTTTCAAATTTTTAACTAACAAGACATTGGAAATAAGAGGTAAATTAGATATAACGACATTGTTGACCTCGCCTTTTCTGATGATATACCCTTTTGAATCATCTCGAAAAGTGACAGAGCCTTCATTTAAGTAAGTAATATTTAATAGCATAGTTTTGTCACAGTCATATGTTTTGAGCAACCGCTATCGAGAATCCATTTTACTCTCTTTTTAAGTAGGACCTACAAGAAAATAATGAATATCTTTGGTACCGACTTTTTAATAGTGTCCTAAGAGTTAGGTCGTAGGAAACCGAACCCAAAGGGTTTAGTATCCCTTTTGAAAATATAATTCTTATTTTTATGCACAGATTCAAAAAATAAATTTATATATTTCTTCTTAATCAAACTATTGTTTGTTTTTAGGAATCCATAATTTTATATTTCTCAAATTGGACTTCCCTTTTAAAAGTTCTTTTGTAGTCATAGGTTTTGAATTATTTCTCCTTTTATTTTCATTTTTAGGTCGAGCTTTTGATTTCTTAACATAACCTAATCCTTTCTTATTTGAAGAAGGTTGAGATAATCCTGGGTAAATTTTCTCTCCCTTTATTAAAATTGGAAATATTTTTAGTAATGTCATCAAGCTTAGTTTTGAGACAAGTGTTATCTAACTCAACAATTTTAATTTTTGTTTTTAACTTATGATTCACAGAAGCTAGAGCATTATTATTTTCCTTTTTGAGCTTCTATTTCTTGACTTAATAGAGTGAGTTGAGAAGTGTCAGAGAGTGAATCTTGAATTTTCTCAAGTTCTTCTTCTAGTATTTTTCTTCTTGTCATTAAGCATACGTTTGCTTGTTCATTATCACTGCCGCTTTTGCTTTTAGAAGATAAATAATCTGAGTCGTCCCATGTTACTGAAAATGCTTTTCTCTTGAACTTGTCCTTTTTATTTTTGTTGTTGTATGCTTTCTTATTTTCTAGATAATCTTTTTGCATGTGTCCCTTTTTGTGGCAGCTGAAACAGTCTATTGCTGAGATTAATAGTTTGTTGGAATTGTTGTTGAAGCTTCGTTTTCCATTACTCTTGTTCCTTTATCTATATTTCAAAAACTTTTTAAAATTTTTGGCAGTAAATGCTATGTCTTCCTCATCTGAATCTGAATCATCTTCTTCAGCATGAAAAGTTATGTTCTTCTTGTCTTGTGCTTGTACTCTTTTAGCCTGCAAATTTACTTCATAGGACATTAGATTTCCTATTAACTCTTCTGGTTTCATGGTAGAAAGATCATTAGCTTCTTCAATAGCGAAGACTTTTCTTTCTAATTCATCCATTAAAGAGTTAAGGATTTTTTGAAACAATATCAAAGATGGAATATATTTCTCCTAGTCCTAATAAAGAATGATGAATATCTTGAAATCTGAAGTACATATCATTTATTAATTCACCTTGCTTCATCCTAAAATTTTGAAATTTATTTATAAGCATAGATATTTCACTTTGTTTAACCTTGTTAGTCCCTTCATGCATGAATTTTAGTGTTCTCCATATTTCATAGGAAATGTTGCACATACTAACACGATTAAACTCGTTTTATCTAAAGCACAAAATAGCATGTTCATGGCTTTGGCATTTGAAGAAGCATCTGGTTTTTGTGTGTTTGACCATGTTGAAAATTCAGTTGTGGGTATGTGCTACTCTGATTATGTAATGTTCCATGAATCAAAACTATTTGCTTGCATATATATAGCATTCATGTAGCCCAGTAGTTATAATTCATGCCATTAACAAATGAGGTCATGCTGTGGATTGTCCTTCTATAAAACTGGTGTTAGTGTTACTATCCATATTACTAAAATATCAAATAACTGTGTGAAAGTTATAGGATGATCGTATGCTCTAATACCAGAAGAAAGTGTGCTATGTATCATGTAATATGGACATACAATAATGCAGAGTATAATGATGATAGCTGTTTAATTAATAGTGCGGAATATAAATGCAGTATAATCAAAATAGCACCGAAGATTTTTATACCGGTTCGGAGCTCTGTCCTATGTCCTGTCCCAGACTCCTTTTGGAATTTCACTAAAACATAACCCTCACTTAACTCGGAGGAACAGGTCTATACAACACCTGAACAGCCGAATAGGATTTTTCTACCTCAACAGCCGAAGAGGACTTTCTACTTGAGCAACCGAACAGGACTTCTACTTGATGCCAAAACTTTATTGATTAGCATGTTCTTGATAACACATATTTGTCTTGAAGTACACCCCTCCTATAATCAAATCCCAAAGAGTATTCGTTTATGTATTGATTAAAAGCAAGAAAATCACTTAAAATCGAAGTATGTATAGATTAACTTGAAGATTCAAGCGATATAGCCTTTGTGATTGCTTTGAATTGCAAAAGAATATAGAGCAAGAGTAGATTTAGCGAATAAAGTAAGAATTCGATATTTTTGTAATGAATTAAAACATGTTTATATAGAGGATATAGAGATGCAATTATTCATCAAAGATCTCAATCAAAAGTTGCATCCGTTCCTCTTGAAATTGGATTGAAACCCCTTTGCGAATGAATGTGTCTTTTCAGTCAAATAGACGTTATTTTTCATTCAGTCAACTGACTCAAAAGTGCCAGTCGACTAAATTTCAAACGTGTGCATATTTGTGGAAATATATATGTATTGGCAAATGTTAGTTGACTGGCTGATCTGAGTTAGTCGACTGACCTTTGCTGTATTGCACAGATCACACTAAAAGATGATTTTAAAACCATTTGTGTAACATCCTTCCTTTTTTATGTTTTGAATCGACGATAAACCACACACGTTAGACTTAAACCATACAGAATGGCGGATTGTTATTGGGGTGAATAAGAAAAAGCAGAGGAAGAAAAAAACAAAACAGAATCTTGCAATGGAACGACAAAATATAATAATCAAACAAACAGTTCATGAAGCTGTTTTTCAAAACATTTGATCATACTTATACAACACAGAATCAGAGTTACACATACCAAAGAATAATAAATAACAACGCAGCGGAACAATATGATGTAGTAGAACAATATAGTAAATAATAGAAATACAATCTTCGTCTTTGTCCTCCAGAAGTAAGGTCTTGAAACCATAAAATGCTCAGGCTGACCTGAGCGAATTCAAAGGAAAAAACACTCGAGTCAGAACTAAAAGGTCTTATGTAAGTTAAATCAACGGTAAATAATATGAGTGGAACGGCGTCAGAGATGTTTACGGGATTTGACATCTCCTATCCAGTGTCAAACGTGAGTGCAGTAACTTAAGAGATGCTCGGGATTCACATCTCCCAAGGATCCGATAAACTATTTAGTATGTAGTAATATTTCGCTATTATAATTATGTTTATAGTAAAATAAACTTACTTTTAAATAGCATTAAGGCTTTACATTTTCCATCTTAACACGTAATAGTGCCAGTAATCTATCCAGTATCATGGTCCTTCCTGATCGGGTAGCCACCAGAGGATACTCCATGGGCTACGGGAGAAAACCAAACTCGTACCAAGCATGTTGGGGTAGGTGACACGACACATAAGGCAATGCCAGGGTAGATATACCTATTACGCATCTGGGCTGGTGGTAACGCGTTGCAGCTAGTACCGCCCACCTCGAGCTACACCACCAAAATCAAAAATTAAAAGTGGCCACCAAAAAAATCCAAAGTCAGAATATAATATCGAAGGAGTGTATCGATAAGAGGGGCTACCTCCTTGGCCCGTGAATCGCTCCTATTTTAGCTACCTTATGCCAACCCACGGGAGTCGGGCCCACGTATATACCTCAAAGGAACGCCACCACCATCCTACTTCATTCTGGAATCTCCACCGCGTACACGATTCTTAAAGTGGTTATCAGAGTTGGCATAAAGTATGACAACTTTTGATCCCGGTCTCTTTAACAACCAATCATTACTATAACACCGCTGTCATTTCAAAATAGTTTATACTTTAAAACCAAATATCATTGCCCTTTCAAAACCAAATCAATACGATGTCATTTTCATTTCAAATATATCCTTTCTAAAATCATAACACTTTCAAAGTTATAACATTTCAAAATCAAAACACTTGAAATATAACACTTTCAAATTTTAGTACCTTGAAACTCAAAACTATGAAACATAACTTCTACCACTTAAATTTCTTAAATATTAAAATATTTTATATAATAAACTAGCTTCTTCAACTTCGCAATCAATTCCAAAACAACTTGAATTTCTAAATTTCAAATTTAAACAAATCCCAAATCATAAATTTCAATATGATTTAGTTTCCAATATACTATTCCAAAATTTTACTGATTTCAAGACAGATTTGATCCATAGAATAAACCATTTCAAATTCAATATATTTCAAACTTTAAATATTCACAATTTCAAAACTAAGTTTGGTAATTCCAATTCAACAATTTAATTTTCTACCATTTAGTTTTGAAATACTTTACATAATAAATCCATTATCATTTAAGTAAAGCTCAAATTTCAAATTACATATTTCCTTCAATTTATTTATACTTGAAATATTCATTTAATTCATCTTGAACAAAAAAAAAGTTATAAAAATCATACCCACTAAAACTTCAAATTTATGTATTTCACATCAAGCTTATTTGATTTTAATTCTTAAATAAATTCAACTTCAAATAGATCTCAAATTTATCTTACAACCCTAATTTATTTAAATCATTGTACCCTTTATATTAAAATATAATTTAAATACTTACCCATATTATATTTTAATAAAAATCAAACTCTATTATTAAACTTATTTTTATTAAACAAATTTATACATAGCTTAAATTCAAGAATTTAACTATATATAAAAATAATATTTACATAATATCAAAAATCAATATTTATTAAACCATATATTTCTTTCCAAAACCATAGAAATCGTTTCAAAATATTTATATATATAGACCGATGGTGTTTGTATATGATATTCTATCCTATGGTCAAGTGATACGGATATATGTCATTTCAATCCGTAATTTAAAATATAAATACGGTTAAATATCATTTCAAACGTAAATCCCGAATGAAATAAAAATCCATAACAACTTGCAGTTTATAACAATATAAAATACAACATCCATTCATCCAATATCAATCATCAAACATTAATCACAATCATCATCCAATTCAATCAATAACTTCAATATAGAACATATAATAAATAACAGGTATTTACTGGCAGTTATATTCAATAATAAATTAAATAAATATTTTATCCAAATAAATCCAAATAAACTGAGATGATGATTCAAAATATGCCAAACAATCATAAATAAATTTCTAATCACGTCATAATCAATTTATCAAACATAAGAAATTTTACAAGTTGTGAGTGGGTTAAAACCCTCGCCTTTTAATTTAAATTGAATTTAAACTCAAAATAAGCCCAAAATTTGAATGGTCTCAGAATTCGTCTAAACCAGCGCCAAAATTTTCGTAATTCTAGTACAATCCCAGTAAAACAAACCACGCATGAATCCGAGCTCGTATGAAAAAGTTATGAAAATTAGAAGATTGGAAAATTCTGGTCCTAGGTCGACTTCGGGTTCAACTTCGGTCCAACGCCTCAAAATCCCCGGTGCTTGCTCTGACTTTTTGCCAAAATGACCCGGAGCAACCGGAGTCATTCCTAGCCCAAAGTTGATGTAGGGTTTTTGCCTCTGAAACTCGAAGCGCGGCCTGAAATTGCTGCAATCTGCAAAAAAAAAAATTTTAAATTGAAATTAGATTGGGAAGATTAGGGTTTTCAACCATTGAGGAAGAGGTGCAATAGAAATTTCTATACGTATGAAAATGAGAAATACAAAGGCTGCTAGGGTTTATAACGATATATATATATATATATATATATATATAGGCAGAACAAAATAGAAAGGAATGGGCCCGATTGGTTTGAGTTTTTGACGATAATTAACACGAAAAGCCCGTTTCGATTCCGGAATGGAAATAGGTCAACCCATATATCAAAATATATGTTTTTAAATATTTTAAACGTAATGGAATAGGTTTCAAGTCCAAATTCCATCGTATGAAGAAGTTATGCTAAAATCAAATTATTTCCAATTGATTCCAATTTCATTGATTTCTAGGCGTTTCGAGCTCATACGATCAAACGACAAGTCCGATCGCTATGAAACTTAAAATCCTACAATAATTCATTGTTAGGATCTGATGGAACTGGTTTTTCCGAAATCCAAGTCAGTGGCCAAAATGGCTATTTTTCAGTTAATTAAATAATTTAATATTAGATTAATTAATCACTTCTTCAATCCAAATTTAATTATTTACCGTTTCTATCATTTCTGATTACAAATAAACTTCTAATTCACCAACCAAAATTTCCATATCAATCAAATAAGGATTTATTGCAAAATTTATAGTGTTTACCTTCAATTTAAGTAAATTGAAATAAATTATATTTTTAATTTCAATTAAGTTAATACAATTTGTATTCAATCTCTTTATTCAATCAATCATCGTCTTATGGATAAATTTAACATCAGTATATATCCAATTAACCTAATATTTTATTTTACAGTCATCAACTAAATCCATATTAACGTAGTTTTTAATTATGTTTAATTGCAATGGATTTAAATCTAATTCAATAAATTAAATAAATAGGTAAACAATTAACAATTATCACAATTTGCCTAACTTAATCTCATTCATACTTCATTATCAACCAATAATTATTATAATTACTTATCTAACATTGATTCTATCAAATTGCAACTTACTACGTATTATTTCATCAATTAATATAACTTTGAATTTATTTCCTAATTTACTAATTACAATCCATTATAACCTTATAATTGGTTTCAATTAATTGGGATTGCACTAAATTAATTATTTATTAATTTGCATTAACGTTATTACCTTAATTTGCATTCAATTACTGTTAACAATGCATTATTTCATTAATTAATTCAATACTTATTTTTATTTTCTCATGTTCAATTTATAACTAGGTATAACATTTTCACTACTTCATTTATTCGAATTTTATTCAAATTGTTAATAATTAGTTTTACCATTGTTATATTTCTTTTTTGCTTTCATTTCAATATTAAATTATAAAGTTTTTATATTTTTCAAATTAAATTACAAAATGTTATTAAAATAATAAATTTTATTATCGGAATTTACGGGTCGTTACACTCTCACCCACTCAAAACTTTTCGTCCCCGAAAAGGAAAAAGAAGGAAAAAGAAAGAATTGAGTAAACAATACATCTTATTCAAAATATTAACTTTATAAACAAATAAATTTACAAATAAAATAATTTAAACAAAATACATAAATTTATAAACAATTAAATCTTTTGTTTTGAATGTTATCAAAAGCTTGGAAAACATTTCAGAAAAATTTCTAAGTCCAAAATTTTTGAAATTTTTTGGTAGAGTCTCCTATGTACGGAGAGGCTCGGGAGAAAATATAATATCGAATATAACAATATATATCATAATATATCAAAATAATATATCCCAATAACAGAAGAAAAAATATAACAGTGTTATAAAACCGTAATCCGAAAACGTACCAATTTTCGGGCAACAACGTTTAATTAGGAAACTAAAAGCAGTAGCGATTGCTTTCATAACCTGTATTTCACTTATATAATCCAAAACTAATTAATAATTATATAAAATGAAATGTTTAAAGTTGTTTCAACCACTAACAAACAAATCAATATAAACAACAATCACTTGCAACCAACATACAATAATCATATAAAATCAACACAAATCAATCATCCATTCGTATCAAACAAAACAACCAACAATTTCACACAATAGATCAAGTTCATTCTTATTAATTTCATTTCATACATTTGTTGCTTAATTTCCTTCTTATTTATATAATAATTTATCTTTTTAATTTACATTCTATTTCTTACAGTTTCATTTGCTTTTATTCATTTCTTACAAAATCTCATTTTCATTTATTCATATCATATCAGTTCCTTTTTATTGCATTATATTCATTTATTCACTACTTAATTTCATTTATTTACTTTAATAATAAATGTTTTCAAAATTAGCTAAAGTTCAAAATCTTTACTTAATTGCTCATTTCCTATTTCCTTTAATAAATAACATTAAAATTTTTGACCCAAGTTTATAATTACTTTCATGTCAAATTTCTTATTTATAAAGTAAATTTTATTGAACACTTTCATTATTTAAGTATTACTTGTACAATGTCTATTACATTTTCTTATTAATATTCCAACTTTTTACATATTTTGGTAAGTTATATATGCTTTTTAAGAATGCAATTGAAAATTATACATGTTTATCTTATTTGTCTTAATAAATTAAACGTTCAACAATCATATCTTTTTTTTTATAGGTTACATATTTCAATTTTCTAGAAATTTCGATTTATAACCTAGCATTTAATCACTTATTTTAATTAAAGGTTCCAATTATTAATTAGTAACATTTCATTTCACTACAATAATTGAACTGCTAATTAACAGAACATAAGAGCTAAATACCGGGTTCAATTTCAAATCATTTTAAAATAATAGTTAAATATATATACTTACAACTTATATATCCAATTTTATGTGAAACAATTAAAAATTTATATTTTTTTATCCAAATAGATCTACAATAAAACAACTAGTGGCCTTCCCACTTAGAAACTCGAAAATGAATGTCGATGATGCATGCACTCATCACCGAAATTATTTTCCAGCGACTGAGAGGGGAGTACAAAACTTATTTCTTTCCAAAATTTTCCTGAAAACCATTCTTTCAAATCATATTGAAATATTTATAATAGAAAATACTTATAAATAGTATTATTATATTCCAAAACCCGTTGAAAGCAGTTTTCAAAAATCCCGGAACTTAAGTTCTAAAACGTCAAATTTTCATTTATTCTATTTTCTAATCCTACTTTTACTAATATTTATAAATTACACTACCTAACAACCAACATATTACAACCAAATATAACCTTTATAAAAATTTATTTTATATATAGAAAATATAATAGGCAAAATTATTTCATTTACCTATATTCAAATCAAATATTGTGTCGGTCTGTCCTATTAAGTGTTTAGAAATCCCTATTGATGTCATAGCGTCCTATGCACCAACCAGAATTTATAAATACAAAACAGAACAAATTAACACGGTATCAAACCCCTTTTATAACACTAACAAATACGCTCTCTCATATATATGTACATGCTCAGCGACTCATCATAGGGTATTACTACCTATTAATAAAGAGTCAAATCCCACAAAGCTAAGGTTTATCGTTAAACCAAAGCTCTGATACCAAATGTAATAGCCCGCATTTTTTGTACGTTTTAAATCGACGAAAAACCACACACGTCAGACTTAAACCATACAGAAGGGCGGATTGTTATAAGGGTGAATAAGAAAAAGCAAAGAAAGAAGAAAACAAAACAGGATCTTGCAACGAAACGATAAAATATAATAATCAAATAAACAGTTCATGAAGCTGTTTTTCAAAACATTTGATCATACTTATACCACACAGAATCAGAGTTACACATATCAAAGAATAATAAATAACAATGCAATGGAACAATGTGATGTAGTAGAACAATATAGTAAATAATAGTAATACAATCTTCGTCTTCGTCCTCCAGAAGTAAGGTCTTCAAACACTGAAATGCTCAGGCTGACCCGAGCGAATGAAAGGACAAAACACTCGAGTCAGAACTAAAAGGTCTTATCTAAGTTAAATCAATGGTAAATAATATAAGTGGAACGGCGTCAGAGATGTTTACCGGATTTGACATCTCCTATCCAGTGTCAAATGTGAGTGCAGTAACTTAAGAGATGCTCGGGATTCACATCTCCTAAGGATCCGTTAAACTATTTACTATGTAGTAATATTTTGCTATTATAATAATGTCTATAGTAAAAAAAAACTTACTTTTAAATTGCACTAAGTCTTTACATTTTCCACCTTACCACGTAATAGTCCCAGTAGTCCATCCAGTATCATGGTCTCTCCTAATCGGGAAGCCACCAGAGTATACTTCATGGGCTACGGGAGAAAACAAAACTTGTACTAGGCGTGCTAGGGTAGGTGAAACGACACACAAGGCAATGCCAGGACAGATATACCAATTACGCCTCCGGGCTGATGGTAACAGGTAGCGCCCACCTCGAGCCGCACCTCAAAATCAAAAATCAAAAGTGGCCACCAAAACAATCCAAATTCAGAATATAATATCGAAGGAGTGTGTCCGATAAGAAGGGCTACCTCCTTGGCCGGAGAAATCGCTCCTATTTTAGCAACCTTATGCCAACTCACGATAGTCGGGTCCACATATATACCTCAAAGGAACACCTCCACCATCCTACTTCATTCTGGAATCTCCACCGCGTACATGGTTGTTAAAGTGTTTTTGGGAGTTGGCAGAGGGTATGACAACTTCCGATCCCGGTCTCTTTAACAACCAATCGTTATTATAATACCGCGGTCATTTCAAAATAGTTTATACTTTAAAACCAAATATCATTACCCTTTCAAAACCAAATCAATATGATTTCATTTTCATTTCAAATACATCCTTTCTAAAATCATAACACTTTCAAAGTTATAACATTTCAAAATCAAAACACTTGAAATATAACACTTTCAAATTTTAATACCTTGAAGCTCATAACTTTGAAACATAACTTCTACCACTTAAATGGTTTAAATATTAAAATATTTTATATAATAAACTAGCTTCTTTAACTTCACAATCGATTCCAAAACAACTTGAATTTCTGAATTTTAAATTTAACCAATTCCCAAATCATAAATTTCAATACGATTTAGTTTCCAATTAAACTATTCCAAAATTTTACCGATTTCAATACAAATTTGATCCACAGCGTAAACTATTTCAAATTCAATATATTTCAAAACCATTTCAAATTCAATATATTTCAAACTTTAAGTATTCATAATTTCAAAACTAAGTTTGGTAATTCCGATTCAACAATTTAACTTTCTATTATTTAGTTTTGAAATACTTTACATAATAAATCCATTATCATTTAAATAAAGCTCGAATTTTAAATAACTACATATTTCCTTCAATTTATTTATACTTGAAATATTCATTTAATTCATCTTGAACAAAAATCAAGTTATAAAAATCATACACACTAAAACTTCAAATTTATAAATTTCACATCAAGCTTATTTGATTTTAATTCTTAAATAAATTCAGTTTCAGATAAATCTTAAATTTATCTTCCAACTTTAATTTATTTAAATCATTATACCCTCTATATTAAAATATAATTTAAATACTTACCCATATTATATTTTAATAAAAGTCAAACTCTATTATTAAACTTATTTTATTAAACAAATTTATACATAACTTAAATTCAAGAATTTAACTATATATAAAAATAATATTTATATAATATCAAAAATCAATATTTATTAAACCGTATATTTCTTTCCAAAACCATAGAAATCATTTCAAAATATATATATATATATATATATACTGATGGTGTTTGTATATGATTTTCTATCTTATGGTCAAGTGATATGGATATTTATCATTTTAATCAATAATTTAAAATATAAATACGGTTATATATCATTTCAAAGCACAATCCTAAATGAAATAAAAATACATCACAACTTGTAGTTTATAACAATATAAAATACAACACTATTCATCCAATATCAATCATCAAATATTTATCACAATCATCATCAATTCAATCAATGACATCAATATGGAACAGATAATAAATAACAGGTTACCTGGTAGTTATATTCAATAATAAATTGAATAACTATTTTATCCTAATAAATCCAAATAAACTGAGATGATGATTCAAAATATTCCAAATAGTCGTAAATAAATTTCTAATCACATCATAAATAAATTTAACAAACATAAGAAATTTTAGAAGTTGTGAGTGGGTTAAAACTCTCACCTTTCAACTTAAATTCAAAATAAGCCCAAAATTTGAACGGTCTCAGAGTTCCTCCAAACCAGCGCTAAAATTTCTGTAATTCTAATACAATCCCTGCAAAACAAACCGCGCATGAATCCAAGCTCGTATGAAAAGGTTATGAAAATTAGAAGATTGGAAAATTTTGGTCCTAGGTCGATTTCGGGTTCAACTTCGGTCCACCGCCTCAAAATCCCCGGTGCTTGCTCTGAGTTTTTGCCAAAATGACCCAAAGTGACCCGAGTCATTTTCTTCCTGACCAAAAGTTGATGCAGGATTTTTACCTATAAAACTCGAAGCGCGACCCGAAGTTGCTGCAGATCCGCAAATTTTTTATTTATTTTTTTTGAAATTGAAATTGGATTGGAAATATTAGGGTTTTTAGCCATTGACGAAGAGGAGCAACAGAAATTTCTATACGTACAGAAATGAGAAATAGAAAGGCTGCTAGGGTTTATAACGACATATATATAGGTACAACAAAATAGAAAGGAATAGGTCCGATTGGTTTGAGTTTTTAATGATAATTGACACGAAAAGCCCATTTCGATTCAGGAATGGAAATGGGTCAACCCATATATCAAAATATATGTTTTAAATATTTTAAACGCAATGGAATAGGTTTCAAGTCCAAATTCCATCGTATGAAGAAGTTATGTTAAAACCAAGTTATTTCAAATTGATTTCAATTTCATTGATTTCTAGGCTTTTCGAGCCCGTACGATCAAACGACAAGTCCGATCGCTACGAAACTTGAAATCCTACAATAATTCACTGTTAGGATACATTGAAATCCAACTCAGTGGCCAAAATGGCTATTTTCCAGTTAATTAAATAATTTAATATTAGATTAATTAATCACTTCTTCAATCCAAACTTAATTATTAACCATTTCTATCATTTCTGATTACAAATAAACTTCTAATTCATTAACCAAAATTTCCATTTCAATCAAATAAGGATTTATTTCAAAATTTGTAGTATTTACGTTCAATTTAAGTAAATTCAAATAAATTATACTTTTAATTTCAATTAAGTTAATACAATTTGTATTCAATCTCTTTATTCAATCAATCATCATCTTATGGATAAATTTAACATTAGTATATATCCAATTAACCTAATTTTTTTTACAGTCATCCACTAAATCCAGGTTAACGTAGTTTTTAATTACGTTTAATTGCAATGGATTTAAATCTAATTAAATAAATTCGTAAATAGTTAATAATTATCAAAATTTGCCTAATTTAATCCCATTCATACTTCTCAGCCAACAATTATTATAGTTACTTATCTAACATTGATTCTATCAAATTACAGCTTACTACGTATTATTTCATCAATTAATATTGCTTTGAAATTATTTCCTAATTTACTAATTACAATCCATTATAATCTTACAATTGGTATCAATTAATTGGGATTACACTCAATTAATTATTTATTAATTTGCGTTAATGTTATTACCTTAATTTGCATTCAATTACTGTTAACAATGCATTATTTCATTAATTAATTCAATACTGACTTTTATTTTCTCATGTTCAATTTATAACCCGGTATAACATTTTCACTACTACATTTATTAGAATATTCAAATTGTTAATAATTAGTTTTCATTACCATTGTTATATTTCATTTTTGCATTCATTTCACTATTAAATTATTAAGTTTTTATTTTTTTCAAATTAAATTACAAAATCTTGTTAAAATAACAAATTTTATTATCGGAATTTACGGGTCGTTACAATTTTTTGTGTGTGTGTGTGTGACTACTTGAGGAATGATTTTAACAATATTTTCACATAACTAAGACTCGAAATCATGATAAATGTACATACTACATTCTGAATTGAAATCTTTTCTTGTTTGTAGTTCCATTCTCTTTTTGTCACCACGTTACACCATCCTGTAATCTATGTTCGTCAATAGTTGTTGAAGTTCTTCGTCATGAATCAAAACCATGATTCAACAACGATGGTGATCGACAATAAAGGGGCGACGATGTGGGATAGTGAAGGCAGATGATGGTGATAGACTAAGGGTGATGACAACTTGGCTATGGAGGTAGTGTTCTAGGATAATGATGAAGATGGATCGGTTCCTCGGGTTCTTTAATGGATTGACGATGAAAATAAAGCTAGAATCTGGATGCAGCGATGATTAGGGCTTGGATTGAAGTTCGAAATGTTGGTGTTTCTTCTTTTGAAGGCTCGAAAACGAAGAGAAAAAGAAAAGTTCTGAAGATGGGTAATGGATAACATCAAAATTATAATTTTGCCCCTTAAGGCCCAAATCATGAAGACTGAAGCAAATGAAAAGCATAGAATAATTCGGTTGTGATAGCAAAATCCATCGCTAAAAAATAGAAGATGGACATAAGCCATAGAATACATGCACGTCATACCAAAAAAACTATTCATTTCAATACTTTTATTTTTTAAAAAGAGATAATGCTCATAGGAACACAAGGTTTGATATTATTCAACATATGTAGGCATATATATGTTAAAACTTTCTCTTTATGTAACAAACATATTATCCAAACAAATTGCAACATAACATTAATCATGTATCCATATACATTAATATTTGAATGTATCATAGGTATTTACTTATATTATGGTATGAAAATGCTTTCTAATTTATCTATGATTACACCTTTATTAACTAACATAAGATAAAACCATGTTCTATGCAATCAAGATATACTAAATAACTGTTTGCAATGTTATAAAAATTATATTTTCTCTCTCCGATGTTTTTATCTTTGGGCTCATATAAATAAATCGCTTTCACTGAATCATGTATCAAATGCAACGAATTTTTTCTAAAGCAAGTAGCAACCCCTTTCCAATACAACAAATTCCAAAAGCTAAGGCAACATGCAAAAACTGACCAGTTAATATTGATGTCGCATCCGAAGCATCAAGCATAAAGCCAACCATTCTACCATGTTAAAATGAACAGAACAAAACGCTATGCTAGCGTTAAAAGAGTTGGATGACAATATTAATTAATTTTAATTATCTAATTTTCAACTATATAGTAGTACTTTATCCTTTATCCTTCACAACTAGACATTTAAACAAATAATTAATACCCAGCAACTAATCTCTCTTTTACATACTCTTTGAAGGACCACTCTCCTAATTCAGCCAATTAGCTATATCATCATCTCCAACAATTCACAATGAATCCAAAACCAGACTACATGACATCGAAACTATATCAATTAAACATTATCAACATTTTTCTCAAATTTAAGAAGAAGCATATCATGGCATCTACATAACATATAGTGATAGAACCATCTGCAATGATAGGTTTAGCCGTCACCAAGTGAGGAATCTCAAATTTCAACTTTCATCCAACCAATATATCAAAATCAGACCAGCTACCAACTAGCATACAACCAAAAATCACCATATCACCATTCAAAAGCCAAACACAAATTATAGTTTCTTTCAAGACCGATATTCAAATCATTTTTGACAAAGTATGATCAATAAAATTAGCAATTCTCAAAGTTCATCCTTATTTATGATAACATCATTGCACGGGTGGAAAAAAACACATTGCAGAGAATACCACAGCTAGTAGATCTCCAGTGTTAAACGTAAATTAGTAAACATCGTATAAAGATCAAAAGATGCTCTTCTTCTATTAAATTTGGACAATTTAAATCTATTCTAATTTTATTAAGGAGAAGATATTAATTGATTTCCATAATCAGTCAAATATGGGATACAAATTGGAATAAAAACCAATTAATATCATAATAGATATTAATTGATTTAAGGAATGAATCATATAAAAATATATGTAGAAACAAACACAATTATGCTAGATTTGTGTTGGAATCAAATCAAGCAAATCTACAAATATTTCATCCTTATCTTCAAGGCAATCTTTATTCTTGCTCATATAAATATGAAGACCTTTGCTTATCTTTTATCATCACAAGGAAAAAAGAGAGTTCTCCATAAATATATTCAATAAGATCCCTATTTCTATATTTATTATAGGGTGATAAATTTATATTGTCTGATTTGTTTTCTTCTCATATTGTACTCCCGCTTGAAGTGAAGAAGTAATAACTGTTTTTGGGTCCAAGGACGTAGGCATAGCTGAACCTCATTATATCGGTGTGTTCTTTCCTTTTCTGCCACTATCAGTAATTTTTTCTCTTTGTTTTCTATTCCTTTTGTTGGATTAGAATTGTTGAGACTGTCAACAAACTGGATCATCGGGTGTTCTGCTTTCGCTGCCCAAAACTCTAAAAATTTTCACTACAGTTTGGTATCAGAGCGTGTTGTTCTCTTTAAATACTATTTCAGACAAAGAATAGCACTGGAAGATGCCCTACCAATTAAGGAGTCTCTAGTTTTGATGGAAAGGGAAATTTTTGCATATGGAAGATGAAGATGGAAGCGGTGTTGAGTAAAGAGAGGACTTTTAAGGTTGTCACATATCCAGACAAGTTGAAGAAATTATCACCCGAAGAGATTGATGAATTGGAAGACGATGCTCTTACTACCATCCAACTTAGCCTTTCTGATGAAATATTTAGAGATTTTTCTTATGTGAAAACTGCCAAGGAATTATGAGATGCTCTTCAGAAAAAGTCGTATGACAAGTATCTCACCAACCGCATCATCCTACAACGACAAGTTTACTCATTCAAGATGAAGCCTGGAACAGATGTATTAGCTCATGTGGATGCCCTAAACATACTTGTTTTGAATCTACGAGTAGCTGAAGTAAAAATTGAGAATGAAGCGCAAGCTGTCATTCGTTTATGTTCTTTGCCTCCGGAGTAAAACACTTTTGTTAACTCTATGATCTATGGGCGCTCTTATATTTTCTTGGAGGATATAAAGTGAAATTTGCACAATGAGATGTTGAGGAAAAAGTTAGTAAACATGAGCATGGAGAATAATTCCGAAGGCTTTATTGCACAAAGGGAAAGAAGTAAGAGTAGACCCCAAACATGAAGGGTACAGAGCCAAGTCAAGATCTTAGTCAATGGGTGCTTCGAAGGGAGTTTGTCATTATTGTAGAAGACCGAGACATTATATTGCAAGTTTTCCCAAGTTGGAGAATAAAAACAAAGCCGTTACCGAAAAGGCTTCAGCTACTACAGCAGAAACATCAAATTCAGAGGGTGATCCTGGCATTTTTAGATCTTCTGCCTCTTATATGAAGAGTACTATGTGAAGTATTGACTCTGAAGCACCTATCATATGACTCTGATAGGCACTCTTTTTCCACTTATTCATTTTGATGGAGGAGAGGTTCTCATAAAAAATAATGCAATTTGTCACATGATTGGTATTGGAACGGTGAAGATCAGAATGTTTGGTGGTGTTGTTCGTAGTTTGTGTGATGTCAAGCATGTACAAGATCTATGGCTTAGTTTGATCTCCATTGGAGCATTGTGTAATGTTGGCTTGAAGTGTGTAATAGAAAAAGATTCAATGAAAATTACAAATGGCTCATTGATAGTGATAAAAGGGGTAAAATCTAGAAATCTATATTTGCTGAAGGGTAACACTGTTGTTGTGTAGTCTACTTCGGTTGTTCATTCTATAGATTTCGATTCTACCAAATTGTGACATTTTCATATAGGACATATTGGAGAGCGTAGTTTGGAAATATTGAGAAAGCAAGGTTTAATTGATGATATTCATCACTCAAAACTTGGTTTTTGTGAAGGATGCATAATTGAAAAGCAAACGAAGGCTTCTTTTAGCATTACAGTGCATAAGTTTAAAAACGTTTTAGAGTATGTTCACATTAACGTTTGGGGCCCCATACCATGCCTATCTTTTGGTGGAGCTAGGAAATTTGTTTCATTTGTTGATAATTTTTCTAGAAATGTATGGGTTTACTTTATGAAGTCCAAGGATGAAACTTTTAGTAGGATTCAAAGTTGGAAATCTCTTGTTGAGAAGCATTCTGGAAAGAATGTAAAGATTTTTCATTCAAATAACTGTAGTGAATTCACTTCTTAATAACTCACCAAATTTTGTGAGTCCAAGGGAATCAAAAGGCACTACACCACACTAGGAGACCCTCGGTCAAATGGAGTTGCAGAGAGGATGAACTAGACTTTGTTAGAAAGAACTCATTGCTTTCGTCTAACTGTTGGATTAAAGAAGAGAATTTGGGTAGAAGCATTATCTAGGGCGGTTTTCCTCATCAACCGTACACCGTCTACCGCCATAGATACGAAGATTCCTGAAGAAGTATGAAAAGAAGATAATATTTCACATTCCTTTTTTAGAGTGTTTGGTTGTCCAGCTTATGTGCATGAGAGCGAAGGGAAGTTGGATCCAAGATCTCAAAAATGTATGCTTGGCTATAGGAGAGGAGTTAAGGGTTATAGGTTGGGGTGTCTACTGCCCGGAAGATTGCTACTAGCAGGCATGTTACGTTTGATGAAAAGGCTATGTTTTAGGTGGAGCCTTCTTGATCACATAATGATGATGTTGAGAGGATAAATTTAGAGGACCAAACACAAAGTAGATCATCAAACATCCAACACAAAGTAGATCATCAAACATCCATACAAGTAAAAATGGTGTTTCCGATGACATCATGGTTGATGAGGAGAGGACAGAGAATCAATCTCAACGTGGAGCTCAAATTCAAACTCGACCGATCAGAGAAAGGAAAAGACCTAGATGGCTTGATGATTTTGTGGGATTAAGCATTGAAGACATTAACTTCGATGACATGGCAGCCTATGCATTAAGCATATTTCATGATGAGCCCAGAGATTATTGAGATGCCATTAGTTCAGTTGGTAGTTCTAGTTGGTTAGTAGCTATGGAGGAGGAAATTAAGTCTTTGCATAAAAATCACACTTGGGATTTAGTGCCAGTTTCTTCCAACAAGAGAGAAATTGGATGTAAATGGATCTATAAGGTAAAAGACGGTGACATGGTGACTTGAAGTACAAGGCGAGATTAGTGGTGAAGTGTTATGTTCCGAGGAAAAGTGTGGAGTTTCATGATAATTTTTTTTCTCTAGTTACCAAACACACTTCTATTCGCATACTTTTGGCATTGGTTTCCCACTATGATATGGAATTGTGACAATTAGATATCAAGACAACATTCTTGCATGGTGACCATGAGGAGGACATTTACCTATAGCAGCCAGAGGGGTTCATTGACAACATCAGGCCCGGTCTTGTTTGTAAGCTTAACAATTCTTTTTATGGTTTAAAATAGTCTCGTAGATAGTGGTACAAGAAATTTGATAAGTTTATGATCTCACATGGTTACTCTTTACGCTTTAAGGATCAATGTATCTATTTTAGGAAGTGTAATGAAGACATCATCTATTTGTTGCTTTATGTTAATGATATGTTGATAGCTTCTAAGAGCAAGACTAGGATTTCAAAGTTTAAGATGGAGCTCAGCAAGGAGTTTGATATGAAATATTTAGGAAATGCACAGAGAATTTTGGGGATGGATATTCACAGGAATAGAAAGCAAAGAGTTTTAAGACTAACTCAAACTCAATATATCGAGAAAATACTATCTCGATTTGGCATGGAGAAAGCTAAACCGATGGCTACTCCATTAGGCTGTCAATTTCAACTATCCAAAGATTTATATCCGACAACGGATGAAGACAAAAGGGATATGGCTAATATTCGTTACTCTAGTGCAATTGGAAGCCTTATGCATGCTATGGCATGCACATGGCCTGATTTATCTCATGCAATTGGTGTTGTTAGCAGATACACGTCTAACCCAGGCAAGACTTATTGGTAAGAAGTAAAGTGGATTCTACGATATTTGAGAGGCACATCTGATATTGGCTTGTTGTTTGGAGGTAGCGACATAACTCTAAGGGGTTATTGTGATTCAAATTATGCTAGGGATAGAGATGATAGGAAATCAATTTTGGGCTATGTTTATACACTTGGCATAGGCCTGATTTTTTAGAGATGAAAGCTACAGTCCGTTGTATCTTTATCAACCACTGTGGCAGGGCTTGTTTCTACTGTGGAAGCGACCAAGGAAGGATTGTGCTTTTTACAGCTTTTGGGGGAGTTATCAATGATGAAGAAGATGGTGGAGTTGTTTTCGGATAGTCTGAGCGCTATTCATCTTGTTGATAATCAAGCCTACAGCTCACGGACAAAGCACATTGATGTTAGGAGTTTCTATCTCATGCTTGATCAAGAGAGAAATAAAATAATGCTATTAAAGATACACACAAAAGACAATACAACAGATATGTTGACAAAGTCGGTTCCAAAGAACAAGTTTGAGCATTGCCCAAACTTGATTAGTGTGGTACGAGATACTTAGCACCATGGGGCACCGAACCAACAATTTAAATCATGGTGGAGTATTAAATTCGGAAGATTTAAATTTATTTGAAATTTATTAAGGAGAAGATGTTAATTGGTTCCCGTAATCAGTCAAATATGGGAAACAAATTGGAAAGATAATCAATAAATATCATAATAGATATTGATTGATTTAAGGAATCAATCAGATAAAGATATATATAGAAACAAACATAATTATTCTAGATTTGTTTTGAAATCAAATCAAGCGAACCTGGAAACATTTCATCCTTACCTTCAAGGCAATCTTCGCTCCTGCTCATATAAATATAAAGACCTTTGCACATCTTTTATATTCACAAGACAAAAGGAGAGTGCTACAAATTACCTTCAATAAGATTCCTATTTCTATATTTATTGTAGTGTGAGAAATTTATATTGAGTGATTTATTTTCTTCTCATATTGTACTCCACTTAAAGTGAAGAAGTAATAAAGGTTGTTGGGTCCGAGGACGTAGGCATAGCCGAACCTCGTTATATCAGTGTGTTCTTTCCTTTTCTATCACTATCTATAATTTGTGCTCTTTATTTTTTATTCTCTTTGTTGGATTGGAATTGTTGAAATTGTCGACAGACTAGATCATTGGGTTTTCTGCTACCGCTGCCCAAAACTCGGATTTTATCACTATATTCTTCATCTTTATCAAACAGAAATATATGTTTCAGGTAAGGTCGTTACCATCAATGCTATTTAGATGTTGTCCATGAATCAATCTTGACAGCAAGGGGTAACACTCTAGAAGTCCAGCCTTCGACATCTCCTAACTTGGAACCACATCCATTCCGAATGAAGCAATCTCTAAGAAGGAGACATCTTTGTTCCAGTCAGCAGCGAAATAACTCCTGATCCAAGACCAAGCATCTGTAATGGCTAGTCATCCACAGTGATGAGATAAGCACAGAAACCCTAGGTGAACCATCTTGGTAAGTAACTTCGATTCCACTATTTTCCTCGACCATAATAATAACGATGCTGAGGCGACAAGATAATTGAGCCAGTGCTATCTTGTGAGGCGGTGTGGAGTTAAATTTTTTAAGGAAATTATCGAAGCCAAAAGGATGGATTTTTGTTTTGAAGATGGAGCGAAGTGGTTAAATTAAGGTAATTATGGTGTGGAATGCACCTAAGCATGTTCTTGTAAACATTTAATAAAATTAAGTCATAGTATTACTTTAAATATTCATCTTAAACTTAAACGTGATCGGTTTTGTGTTACTAAGCAATATATAAATAGAATAAAATATAAACCTTAAACATAAATACATTTAATCCTCTCACCAATCAACAGTGGAAAAACAAAATATGAATAATGTAATTAAAAATATTTCATCGATTTCGTATTAATAGTTGATGAGTTAAGTTATTTAATTATATTTAGAGTATGCATGTAAATCAATATTTTTGTGACTTTGTTAATATTACATAGAAGTATAATAATTAAACATATTTGACTATGTCATACTGCTTTTTATTGTAGTTGGTTTATTTGTTCCTTTTTGCTTATTCAAACAACAAAAGTAATAATGATTGGACATTTTTGATTGACATAGTAATGAAGGTTTTTTATTATGTTATGCAATAGCACCAAATTTGAATTGCAAATTATTCTTCACTATGTTAGCCTTAATTAAGTTTACTACAAATATGGGAACCGAACACCAAGAAAGAACATGTCGAGCTTAGAAATAACATGGGATAATGAGCCTAAAAAAAGTAAGGTTATCAAGCATTCAACATTTAGAAAAAGATAACGAGCCTCTAGTAAGAAGACGTCGAATATCTAATAGCAAACGAGTGTCGAGCCTCTCGAATAATAAAGATATTAAACATCCAAGGGATTAACAAGCAATGAAGAGGTGCCGAATCTCTAAAGGGTAATGAGTTTCTATAACAACAAGTGTTGTCAAGCATTTAACAAGTAGAAGTTATTGTAGAACATTAGCAATAAAGAAGGGTATCGAGCCTGGAAGAGAATGAAGATGTCAAACTCATAAATACTTAGTGATATCGAGCCACGAAAAATTTGAAGGAATAAGATATGTCGAGCGTCTTACAATACAAATATTGCCGAGTCTAAAGATACCGGCGTCGTCAGAGACAAAGGAAGAGATGTCAAACCTCTACCGCATAAAGTGTTGTAGAGTATGTGATAAAGGAAGGATGCCGCCCCCTAGAAGATGTCGAGCATCTAACCGCAAGTGATGGATATCGAGTTTGTATGGAAGGCAAGCCTTTGACATAACATCTGTTATCGAGAACATTAAAACAGTAACTATTGTAGAGAATCTGTATACAATAAGTGATATCAAGCTTCTACAACGATAATGAATTCCAGAAGATTAATAAGCTTCAACACTGGCAAAGGATGTCAAATTTTTACAAACGGCAAGAGATGTTGAATCTCAAAAGACATAAAGGTTTCCATTTTTTGCAAGGAAGATTGTATAACCAGGATTCTAAAAGCAAGTGATATCGAATCTATACAAATGGTGCTATCAAAGCCTTCAGATTCAAAGTCACCCCATGTGTCAATCATCTCGCATGGTTGACATCACTATAAATAACCCCCATCAACACCTAAAGGGCAACAAATCATTCTTTCTTCATTTCTTATCTTTACAAGTTGTAAACCCTAAATAGATTTGGGGATTTTAGCATCGATTGTAACACTTGAATATTTTACACATAAGGACTTAAACAATTAACTTTGCATAGCATGCTTCTTTCAAATGAGTATACTTGGCTATTATTGAACAATGGACATGCGTATGACTTATCTATGGATTTAAACTTGAACCATGGACATGCATATGACTTGTGACTTATTACAGATTTGAACTTGAGATTTGACTTGTATATTCTCTGGAATTTGCATAAAGCCACTTAAGCCCTTATTCCGACAAGCCTTATTTGCCTTGCATATTAGGTTAGCAGAGAAATTTGCTAAAATTTTGACATTAGAAGGAGGGCTTGAACCTCCCACACACCGCATATCCATACAAAGGACTTTCCATACCCATCATATTCCTATTGAGGATTTTTTGTATCTTGCATAACCTATTACAACGCATAATGGCTATCTCCAAATAAGGATCCTCCGAACGTCACTTTACCAATTGAGCTTATCAAGTCACTCATAACCTTTAATTCCAAGAGGAAAAAGTATTAAGTTAAGAAATTGGTAAAAATCTAGTAGAAAAGAAACGAGTAATTACTTATGACCCGAATAAATGGAGCATAAATCCATTCCATATGGGATCTACCCTTATTGGAAATAAGAAAAACTATACTTCTGTACGCTAAAGGAGCTTTTTTTAAAAATAAAATAATAAAGGATTTCGATAAGTTTGCCCAAAAGGGGAAGGGAGTAATCGATCGGTATTCCACACCAATTAGAACTCGGGTATTTTTAAAGAGATGACTTGCCGCTATAGCTAATAAGCCTATCCAATGTTACAAAAATGCCAAATGGGGACCAAAGACACAATCCCTTTATAATTCTTGATCAGTTAAAGCCCGTTCACTTACAATGTGACGACCCGCCCTTCTACTTCCAGAAAGACGTATCATCATTAAGAAAGAAAGCGATGAGAAAATAGAAAAGAAAGAGAAAGAAGAACAGCAACATCAGAATCTCACAGCGGAACGGAACAAAATATAATATCACATAAATATTTTAAAGTTTTACATATATCAGCGTTATACAGATAATACATCAATACTAGACAGTTATAACACCTATCTAGTTAATATAACTCAATACAATACAACTCAAACAATATGACTCAGAGATACCAACACAGCGGAACTATATATATATATATATATATATATATATATATATATATATATATATATATATATATATATATATATATATATATATATCTACAACGCTGAAGTCTCCTGCTCCATTGCTCCTCCAGAATTCGTCAAATCTAACCTGAATCCCTTGGCTACCCGTAAAAATTTGGGTACCCGAGAGTTTATGAAACAAAACAAAAATAAACTCCGGGTCAGACATGGGTCTGGTATGAGTAAACGGTTTAAAGTTGCTTAACTTTGAAAACATTTGAAAAATAAAGGTATCACGTAAGACTCCCCACAAATAAGCATGGGTAAGTTTTTACCTTACGCTAACCAAAACATTTTATAGGAAATCCAGTGATATTATAATAGTGTCTAGGGTTTTCAAGTAAATAGAAAATTGCCGAAATTGTTACATGATTAAATTCCAGCTACTAGCCACGAAAGTGGGTAATACAAATCAAAACCGTAGGGTCTCGTAGGGAAAATGGATTTCCAACAATGGCAGGGCTCTACTGGGGTACCGCCCGTCACAGTACGGGGCCTAGATCACCGTACCGAGGATTACTCTATTCATCCCCTGCAACACAAGGCCGGAACCATTCCTTACTGAACAGTCCCGAACAAGATAAACCCCGTGGTTGGCGCGACCAACCACCCACTAAGCCGAAATATATAAGGGACATCTAGACAGGGGAAATGTCTTGTCCTACTTGGGCATGACCCACCTAACCTTGCTGCATCTCCCCTGTTTTAGCCATTCCCGGTTGATGAGGCTTGAGGCTGCGATTACCTTTAAAGAACATAATTCTTAGAATGCTCATCGTCCGCCTGACGATGTGCTGAAAGCATTCAATCCATACAAGTTCGTTCCAGGTTCGAACGAAGCTGAAGGCATTATCTCGTTACACTCATTTTGGAATCACCCTCAGAGTTAACGACGATAACCCTTGCATTCTGATACACCATCTCGATCTTCATTTCAGGATTCACGACTTAACGTTTAAATTGGACTGATGTGGTTTTCGGAGAATCAAATTTGATTCATCCAATCCCGGTCTCATTGAATCCAAACGCCATTTTAAGGGCCAAGTTGTCTATTTAACTTAACAGTTCAATTTAATATCAGAACTAACATAGCATTTATCACAGATAAAACATATACAAGCATCATAGAGATAACGAAACATAGAGCATCACAGAATATCACCACATAAATATCACAATCAGATATTCAACATAACAACCCATAAGCAGTCATCTTAGGTCTTATTTGTAATTAATTAAATTTAGAATTAATTACCTGAGAGTTAATCATTTAACTCTATTTACTTAACCATAAGTTAACAATCAATTACTTATTTCACTCAGGATTGTTTAATTAATGATTTCTTAATTAATCATTTAGTCATAATTACATACTTATTTTATTCCAAACTATCAATTACCTAATTATTTGTTAACTTGGTTATTTACTTTAATTAACCATTTAATTTAAAATCTTAATTATTAATCAACTTAATTACCATTTATTAACTGCTGATTACTTCCTTGGTCCTTTATTTATTCTTAATTAAACTACTCGATTAATTAACTATTAATCATTCATAAATTAACTTACGTAGTTAATTAAAATTACATTTATTTCTTATAATTCACTACTCATTATCATCACAAAGTAATTACCCTTAATTACATCTGAACCCAATCAATAACTATTGATTATTCACATAATTAGAATACGAGTCTTCTTGAATTTTGATATCAGTTATATTACTACTGAGACAATATTTGTTAATTTACTTAATTTGTTACTTAATATTAACAAGATTTTAAAAACATGATTAAGCTTAAACAAAAGTAATTAGTTAATTTAAATAATTAATCACGAGTTAAAACTGATGGTAAGTCTTAACTAAGCTAATTACACTTGAATTAAGTTTAAACTTAAACTTTGAATAGTATTTATTTTCATTGTGATTCCATACTGAAACCTATATTTATCAACAAATTTTATAAAAACTTGTACTCAAACATAAAAGCCCGAGATCCCCCGATACCACACGCGTAATCCTTCGAGCAACTCACCCAATCCACCGAGACCCCACTCAGGTACGCGACTACCACCTTCTTTCCTCATTTAAATTTTATAGCAACTTCAATTATACTTAAGTAACATCAGTGAATATCGCACCCAAATTCACACGAAACAAAACCCAGAGCATCTAGCCAAAATTCTCGAGTATAACTCGAGACAGTGCCCTCCCCTGCAAACTACGATACGCCGCCAATCTGTACACGTGTACAACGCCAATCGTGGCTCCAGCAAGCTTCCATGACTTCGAGCAAATCCCAAATAGCACGAATACGAGGAAAACAAAGTCACAGCACCAATCAAGATTCGCATTCGAAAAACGACAGTTCGAACGTAAGAAAACAATCAACCTCACGGCAAGCAAACGCCTCGCCACCAAAACGCAGACCACCGGAGATGATGCAAACTCGTTTACACAATGTCAACGTCCCTAGAAACCCTCCCACTAAGCCATGAATCACTCGATCATAGGTACGAGTCGAATTTCCAATTTTATTGACATGAACACCAACCTGCAGTAAAACCCTATACTGACCTCATACCCCAAATCTATAAAATGGAAAAATCATTCAATATTTTTATTAAGATCACAGATCTTTGTGCTAACTTCAGATTAAATTTTAGCATTTTATATTGAGTAGATTTCGAGAATTTTGATAAAGTTCAATTCTGGTTCAACATCAAACTGCCCTTGATGTATTGATCTAAAAATTCCCATTCAACCTTTAAAAATCATATCTTTGATAATGATTCATGATATAAACTTGAATTGGTAATTTATGACATTTAAATTTTATCAAAGCACAAGTAAAATATCTGTTAAACTAGTTACAGAGGTATATTTATTATACTTAGTTTAATTAACTAGTTAAGAATCTTTAAATCCTATTGTTAAAGTAAAATACTTACAGATTAACACTATTTGATGAGCCTAATTTATATTTAGATCAAAAGCATGCACTGTACAACAGAGTAACATACAGCAGAGCAGAGATGAAATGAATATTTGCAAACACAGAACCATATCATCATGAAACACATACTACCCTATATTCTGTGAAATACCATACTGCTTTTTAAAAAAAACAAGTTGCAAATTTATATGTTTACTCACCCAAAGGCAAATTTGAACAGTAAGTGAAGACACTGCAGTTGAAAGTTCCCTGAAACTCCTTTCCTGTCTTCTGTTTCCTTTCTCTTTGTTTGATTTTCTGTTTTAAATTAACATATATTTGCAAAGCAACTAGATGTGTTTTCAGGTTTGATTTTAGGCTTAGTTTTAGTGTTTTTAAATGAACTGATGATATGTTGGATATATATATATATAGAGCTATTATGCAGTAGGCTTTAACTGGACAGTTGTATGTGTTTGTATTTCCATTTTCTTCTTATTGGCTAAGTAAAAATCTGCAGTATGAAATGATATATGGATTTCGGCTGCATGTACTTGTTGAGCAATAAGTTATACTAATTAATGCTTTGGTTCTTAAATATGACAACATGTAATAAATGTTTTACTGATACTTATTTTGTTTTGTACAAAGATATTTCTTTTATTTCGGCTAGCATATCCTATAAGACACAGCTTTGATTTTTATTATATTTGAAGTGAAAACCTGTTTTTCTCATGCCTATAATCTGTATAACAGCATATATATGTTTAGTACAGAAATGTGTTACAGGTTATCTCTATAGCTTATGCATTTAACATATCTACATGATATTCAACAATGTAAAAGGCTTTGGTTAAAAGGTTTATGTTATACAAATGAGTTTATAGGTTATTATCTTGACTAAATTAATTTTATTCCACTTGTACTTCAGATTTCCAGGTATTAGATTCATAATATTTCATATGTAAAGTTTATATTCCTAGTTATAACTTATATTCGTATATTTATATTGTTAGTTATATTTTATATTTTAAAATTTTTGGTTTATACTAATGTTTATAATTATGATTCATACTTGTTTTTCCATGTTATGTTTAATATAAATTTCATCATCTTAAAACTAACATTGTATCCATATAAATTATCAAATAATAAAATATTAAATCTTTGATTTGATTTGATTTTATTGAATAAAACCGATTTTGTTTTAAATGGTTTTGAAGTATTAAATTTTTAAATTTCTCAAATCAACTTTCTTTTATAAAACATATAACTGTTATATATCCAAAATCTCATCAAGTTAAATAGTGACAAGATTATATTTAATTTAAATTAGATTAAATATTTATTAAAATACGCTGTCAAAATTCCGGGTCGTTACATTCCTCCCCCCTTAAAAGAATTTCGTCCTCGAAATTTAAACAACAGTTAATTCAGAATTTTTTATATTAATCATCCGAACATACATATCATTTATATATTAACAACAAATAAACAGTCTATTCTAACAAACAACACTAGCTATCCGAACACAAGTTCGGATAAGTTTCCCTAAAACTATCGAGAGTTTATCTCTCGATGATCAATAATCCAAACTGGATCCTGACCACAATTAAATTCGACTCAACTTCAAATTTCCTGAATTACTGATTGAACAACCAATGATGAATCATAAACAAATTTCCTGAGATATATGGGATACACAATAAATTCCGGATATCCATTCTGTCAATTTAATTCTGAAATCTACAATATTAACTCTTTCCAAATTTTATTGACCTCTTTTCAGAATTTCAATTCTTATTAAATCAAGCATGTACGATGTACATATATCATTCGTACGCAGTATCAAATCTGATCGCTCGCTCACACAATTTCACTTCCGAACTAGTATTGTCCACCCGGCTTTCTAGTACGGATTCAGATCTGGTTTCTCGATCAGACCTGTCATTCTCCTTGCACAGTCACAACTATGATAGAGAATTTCCAGAATCAATCAAAATCCAAATCCATGGTTCGTTGTCGAAAATCGAGTGAAAAATCCCAACTCGGATCGATATAACTATCTTGAAATTCTGTGCTCGAATCTGGATCAGTTCGTTATGCGAATAAAATAATATACGTTCATCCTACGTATTTATATCCATTGATTATCAACCATATCAATTTCTTTTATTCACATTATTTTATATTTCTATCTACTCGGAATAATTTTCTCCATATCAAATTTTTCTTAAGAATGTCTCCATTCATTTCTTAAGTTTTTAATATAAGCATTATATATTCCCACTTAAGCCTTTACATCCTCTTATCATTATTATTTTTTTCCATTTTAAATCTGAATTACCAATTCCATATGAATTCAATTTTCTTAACTCTGAATATTGAACTTTTATTGACTATTTCCATTTATAACTGATTCCTATTATATATTTTTTTGTTTAAATTAGTTTCATTCATTAGTTTACTCATAGTTTTCAAATTCGAAATTGTTTTGTTGCTATTTTTTTTTTATATATATATAGTTTTCAAATTCTGAAAAGCTTTGACATATTCTCCATTTTTTTCAGCATTATATATTTCCATAAGCACATATGTAAGGTTCCAATCCTCAACACAATAAATTTCAATCAATTCTCAAACCATTCCTTTTAATTAAAAGGAATTTACAACTTACTTGTTTATATAATTCATTTAAGCAATACAAACTCATATTCAAAATCATCCTATTTTGCTTCTAATAATTCATAGAATTTATCTAATTCTCATTTACTTCAAACAACCCATTTCCATATGCAATTTAACAATGTTATTGTGAATAAATGATCACCTAAGCTTTATAACAAATTTTTAATTTGATTCCAATTCAATTTACACTTGATTCCATCCCAATTAAATTATTCACAATCCTATCATTGTATTTTCTTTCATTACAAAAGTTTGATTTCCAAACCATTTTATTAAACGCGACCAACAATGTTTTAAATAATCATTTCACAATTTACTTAAGTCATTATTTACTTCAAACTGTTTCACCTAACAACTTAGATTTATTCTATTACACCAATTTCCATTCAAATCTTTGATTCGATTTCCCTTTAATCAAATCCCATTTATTTACTGATTAGTTTATTCTTTTATCCATCCTTAAATCTTAATTTACATTACCAATTCATTATTGAATTTATAATAAAGTCATTCAATTTATGCTTGAATTAGATTTGTTTACAACTCACAACATTACTAATTAAATCCAATTCAATACTTACTTTGGTTTACATTTTCTTATTTACATAAGAATTTTATTTTATTCAATTTCGTCTATAACTCGACTGAATTCATTCAAATTCAGTTTTATTCTAACTCAGCTTCAGTTAAATTTATCTACTTATCATTCTTGTAAATTTATTTCCCTCTATATGAGTTCAAAGCTTATTTGTTTTCTTAACAGTTTATATCACTCATTTGGGTCATTTCATCTTATGACCACAATTTCAGACTCTATATATATATATATATATATATATATATATATATATATATATATACAGCTCTACTGTTTTAAGGTAAAATTTTCATTTTTCAATTACAATCATTTTACCTTCAAATTTTATATCCAAATAAGTTCATTTTGAACTTCAATTCCATTTAACTTATCTCAGGTTAAACTCAAGTACCTTTTTCCCATTTTCATTTACTGAAGTTAAGTTGAAATTCCGGGATTAAAATTCCCGATTTCTTCTTATTAATATCAACTTTACTTTATAAGTACAATAGTTGATTTATTCAAACCTTTCACATTATCTAAATAGAATTTCTTAGAATTCAGTTTCCCGGTTTTCATCTCTAAAATTATTTTGAAATGATAATCAAATTTCACACTTGTTTGCACCAAAACAAATTTTCTCTTCGAAATTTCTAAAATAACTTGTATACCCAACAAGCCCAAACAATTTATCATGACCAATATCCTGGTAGCAATCCATCACTTTAGAAACTCGAAAATGAATACTGATGATGTGGCCATCATCATCAGGATTATTTTCCAGCGACTGAAGTGAGTTCAGTGCTTCCTTACTTCCATAATTTCTTCCCAAAACAATTTCCATTCAACCATATTTTCCAAAACAATATTACATTGTTGCCTTCAAATCTTTGGAAAAAAAAACATTTCAAACATTCCCAAGATTTTAAATTCCTAAATTCCTTTGTTTAAATTCATTTAAACACCTTTCAAATTTCCGGGACTTAAATTCTGGTTTAATCAAATTTGAGTTATATTCCTTTTTATTTAAAATCATTCTTAAATAATTTTATTTGGTTATAAACCACTCACATTTAAAATTTTTATTTGATTGTACTATGAACAATTAAACATCCAAGTATATATAGTTATTTCAGAAAAATATTTCTTTTATATCAAAATATAAATATGGGTAAAATTATTTCATTTACCCTACTTTAAAAATCAATATTGTGTCGAATTGCTCTATTCAAGTGTTTAGAAACCCCTTCGATACAGTTTTTGAGGCTGTGCCGACGAAGGTTCATATACCACTCAATAAATCAATCAACGCAATATAAAACAACTTTTTATTCACTAAAAAATACGCGCTCATATCTATTAATACACTCAAACTCATTTTAGAGTTCTACTGACTCTATTTTATGAGTAATTCCTACCAGAGCCAAGGTTATCGCCAACCTATGCTCTGATACCAACTGTGACGACCCGCCCTTCTACTTCCAGAAAGACGTATCATCATTAAGAAAGAAAGGGATGAGAAAATAGAAAAGAAAGAGAAAGAAGAACAGCAACATCAGAATCTCACAGCGGAACGGAACAAAATATAATATCACATAAATATTTTAAAGTTTTACATATATCAGCGTTATACAGATAATACATCAATACTAGACAGTTATAACACCTATCTAGTTAATACAACTCAATACAATACAACTCAAACAATATGACTCAGAGATACCAACACAGCGGAACTATATATATATATCTACAACGCTGAAGTCTCCTGCTCCATTGCTCCTCCAGAATTCGTTAAATCTAACCTGAATCCCTTGGCTACCCGTAAAAATTTGGGTACCCAAGAGTTTATGAAACAAAACAAAAATAAACTCCGGGTCAGACATGGGTCTGGTATGAGTAAACGGTTTAAAGTTGCTTAACTTTGAAAACATTTGAAAAATAAAGGTATCACGTAAGACTCCCCACAAATAAACATGGGTAAGTTTTTACCTTACGCTAACCAAAACATTTTATAGGAAATCCAGTGATATTATAATAGTGTCTAGGGTTTTCAAGTAAATAGAAAATAGTCGAAATTGTTACATGATTAAATTCCAGCTACTAGCCACGAAAGTGGGTAATACAAATCAAAACCGTAGGGTCTCGTAAGGAAAATGGATTTCCAACAATGGCAGGGCTACTGGGGTACCGCCCGTCACAGTAGGGGGCCTAGATCACCATACCGAGGATTACTCCCTTCATCCCCTGCAACACAAGGCCGGAACCATTCCTTACTGAACAGTCCCGAACAAGATAAACCCCGTGGTTGGCGCGACCAACCACCCACTAAGCCGAAATATATAAGGGACATCTTGACAGGGGAAATATCTTGTCCTCCTTGGGCATGACCCACCTAACCTTGCTGCATCTCCCCTGTTTTAGCCATTCCCGGTTGATGAGGCTTGAGGCTGCGATTACGTTTAAAGAACATATTTCTTAGAATGCTCATCGTCCCCCTGACGATGTGCTGAAAGCATTTCATCCATACAAGTTCGTTCCGGGTTCGAACGAAGCCGAAGGCATTATCTCGTTACACTCATTTTGGAATCACCCTCAGAGTTAACGACGATAATCCTTGCATTCTGATACACCATCTCGATCTTCATTTCAGGATTCACGACCTAACGTTTAAATTGGACTGATATGGTTTTCGGAGAATCAAATTTGATTCATCCGATCCCGGTCTCATCGAATCCAAACGCCATTTTAAGGGCCAAGTTGTCTATTTAACTTAACAGTTCAATTTAATATCAGAACTAACATAGCATTTATCACAGATAAAACATATACAAGCATCATAGAGATAACGAAACATAGAGCATCACAGAATATCACCACATAAATATCACAATCAAATATTCAACATAACAACCCATAAGCAGTCATCTTAGGTCTTATTTGTAATTAATTAAATTTAGAATTAATTACCTGAGAGTTAATCATTTAACTCTATTTACTTAACCATAAGTTAACAATCAATAACTTATTTCACTCAGGATTGTTTAATTAATGATTTCTTAATTAATCATTTAGTCATAATTACATACTTATTTTATTCCAAACTATCAATTACCTAATTATTTCTTAACTTGGTTATTTACTTTAATTAACCATTTAATTTAAAATCTTAATTATTAATCAACTTAATTACCATTTATTAACTGCCGATTACTTCCTTAGTCCTTTATTTATTCTTAATTAAACTACTCGATTAATTAACTATTAATCATTCATAAATTAACTTACGTAGTTAATTACAATTACATTTATTTCTTATAATTCACTACTCATTATCATCACAAAGTAATTACCCTTAATTACATCTGAACCCAATCAATAACTATTGATTATTCACATAATTAGCATACGAGTCTTCTTGAATTTTGATATCAGTTATATTACTACTGAGATAATATTTGTTAATTTACTTAATTTTTTACTTAATATTAACAAGATTTTAAAAACATGATTAAGTTTAAACAAAAGTAATTAGTTAATTTAAATAATTAATCACGAGTTAAAACTGATGGTAAGTCTTAACTAAGCTAATTACACTTGAATTAAGTTTAAACTTAAACTTTGAATAGTATTTATTTTCATTGTGATTCCATACTGAAACCTATATTTATCAACAAATTTTATAAAAACTTGTACTCAAACATAAAAGCCCGAGATCCCCCGATACCACACGCGTAATCCTTCGAGCAACTCACCCAATCCACCGAGACCCCACTCAGGTACGCGACTACCACCTTCTTCCCTCATTTAAATTTTACAGCAACTTCAATTATACTTAAGTAACATCAGTGAATATCGCACCCAAACTCACACGAAACAAAACCCGGAGCATCTAGCCAAAATTCTCGAGTATAACTCGAGACAGCGCCCTCCCCTGCAAACTATGATACGCCGCCAATCTGTACACGTGTACAACGCCACTCGTGGCTCCAGCAAGCTTCCATGACTTCGAGCAAATCCCAAATAGCACGAATACGAGGAAAACAATGTCACAGCACCAATCAAGATTCGCATTCGAAAAACGACAGTTCGAACGTAAGAAAACAATCAACCTCACGGCAAGCAAACGCCTCGCCACCAAAACGCAGACCACCGGAGATGATGCAAACTCGTCTACACCATGTCAACGTCCCTAGCAACCCTCCCACTAAGCCATAAATCACTCGATCATAGGTGCGAGTCGAATTTCCAATTTTATTGACATGAACACCAACCTGCAGTAAAACCCTATACTGACCTCATACCCCAAATCTATGAAATGGAAAAATCATTCAATATTTTTATTAAGATCACAGATCTTTGTGCTAACTTCAGATTAAATTTTAGCATTTTATATTGAGTAGATTTCGAGAATTTTGATAAAGTTCAATTCTGGTTCAACATCAAACTGCCCTTGATGTACTGATCTAAAAATTCCCATTCAACCTTTAAAAATCATATCTTTGATAATGATTCATGATATAAACTTGAATTGGTAATTTATGACATTTAAATTTTATCAAAGCACAAGTAAAATATCTGTTAAACTAGTTACAGAGGTATATTTATTATACTTAGTTTAATTAACTAGTTAAGAATCTTTAAATCCTATTGTTAAAGTAAAATACTTACAGATTAACACTATTTGATGAGCCTGATTTATATTTAGATCAAAAGCATGTACTGTACAACAGAGTAACATACAGCCGAGCAGAGATGAAATGAATATTTGCAAACACAGAACCATATCAACATGAAACACATACTACCCTATATTCTGTGAAATACCATACTGCTTTTTAAAAAAAACAAGTTGCAAATTTATATGTTTACTCACCCAAAGGCAAATTTGAACAGTAAGTGAAGACATTGCAGTTGAAAGTTCCCTGAAACTCCTTTCCTGTCTTCTGTTTCCTTTCTCTTTGTTTGATTTTCTGTTTTAAATTAACATATATTTGCAAAGCAACTAGATGTGTTTTCAGGTTTGATTTTAGGCTTAGTTTTAGTGTTTTTAAATGAACTGATGATATGTTGGATATATATATATAGAGCTATTATGCAGTAGGCTTTAACTGGACAGTTGTATGTGTTTGTATTTCCATTTTCTTCTTATTGGCTAAGTAAAAATCTGCAGTATGAAATGATATATGGATTTCGGCTGCATGTACTTGTTGAGCAATAAGTTATACTAATTAATGCTTTGGTTCTTAAATATGACAACATGTAATAAATGTTTTACTGATACTTATTTTGTTTTGTACAAAGATATTTCTTTTATTTCGGCTAGCATATCCTATAAGACACAGCTTTGATTTTTATTATATTTGAAGTGAAAACCTGTTTTTCTCATGCCTATAATCTGTATAACAGCATATATATGTTTAGTACAGAAATGTGTTACAGGTTATCTCTATAGCTTATGCATTTAACATATCTACATGATATTCAACAATGTAAAAGGCTTTGGTTAAAAGGTTTATGTTATACAAATGAGTTTATAGGTTATTATCTTGACTAAATTAATTTTATTCCACTTGTACTTCAGATTTCCAGGTATTAGATTCATAATATTTCATATGTAAAGTTTATATTCCTAGTTATAACTTATATTCGTATATTTATATTGTTAGTTATATTTTATATTTTAAAATTTTTGGTTTATACTAATGTTTATAATTATGATTCATACTTGTTTTTCCATGTTATGTTTAATATAAATTTCATCATCTTAAAACTAACATTGTATCCATATAAATTATCAAATAATAAAATGTTAAATCTTTGATTTGATTTGATTTTATTGAATAAAACCGATTTTGTTTTAAATGGTTTTGAAGTATTAAATTTTTAAATTTCTCAAATCAACTTTCTTTTATAAAACATATAACTGTTATATATCCAAAAGCACCGAAAGCTTTTAGTCTCGCCATGTGGCTTATCCAGATCACCTCCATTAACCCAAAAAATGGATCAACGGCTTGGATGACTGTTGTAAGGAGGGAATAGAAGAGTGAAGAATAGTTTCTGCAAAGTTTCAGCAACCGGTCTAGAGGATCCCCTTTATGATGTAGATGGGTGAGTATTTATAGAGATTGGAAAGATATTGGACTAGGCCTTCTTCCCATATACTTGCAAACGACTGTAAGAAGGTGCACTGCAAGTTTCATCTTGAACCGAGCTAACTTGATGGATCGTTAGCGATCCATAGGCTATGGATTGCTAGCAATCAATAGCTTCTAGGTCGACGGCGACCCAGCGACTTGGAATGCTTCCCTTACCTTCTACCTCAAACTTGATGGCGACCTAGAAAAATGGAATGGATCGCTAGCGATCCATAATGCATGGATCGCTGGCAATCCATGTACTTAGCTGATTTTTAGACTTTGTCTTCTGGGTTGCATTTTTATCTCATGTTGGCGTCGTCTAAGTAATTTCATAGCGTGTTGCCTTGTCTTGATGACGTCTGCTTACTAGTTATATTAGACTGCTGATTGAAATAGACTAATCCTTATCTCTTGATTTGACTAGCTTGGAATTCCATCAAACTTACCAATTGTCCTTAGAATACCCATTGGACTATGATGCATGGGAATGCATGAATCCACGAGCCAAGATTATGCATCGCTAGTGATCCACGGATGATGAATCATTGGTGAACCATCTCTTTTGCATACTTTCATTTTCTATCCTCTAAATTCTTTTGGTTTGTTGTTCTAGTCTTTTTGGCTGGCTCTTGAGCTATTCTAACTCGACCAAGCTGTTCTGACTTCCTTTGGATTCTGCTGGGTTAAAAACTTGGATAACGTTTACCCCATAGAGTATTCCTTCATTGAAAATAAGGCATGCTTTGGAAGTAATTGCTTTCTAATTTAAGCATGGTGAGGTTCAAGTAATCGTATTAGGGCCACACAAATTTGACTTTGGCTATTTAGTTGCTCATTATGTTTTGACTTGGACTATGGTTACTTGTCATAACTGACCAAATTTATCCCGTAAATTTTCAGAATGCCTTAAAGTAACACATCGATCTTGCAAGACAAATTCGAGATTGATCGCACGCGATTCGATGGATCGCTAGCGATCCATAGAGGATGGATCATTTGGTATCCAATAACTTAGACGTATTTTCATCCAATTCTTCTACAAAACTGCCCTAAGCCGACCTATATTCTAGTCTTTCTTCTTTCTTGTGACCCGAGCCTTTTTGCTCCTGTAACGTTTGTGATTTTTCGTCCACGAACGCCGACATCAATACGTCCACTGTATCAACTGTCGAGCAGTCGAAGGCCAGAAAACCATACCGTTAGGGTTAAAGAAGAAGAAAGAGAGAAAAAGATAGAACATAACAGAAAGAAATAACAGAACAACAACAAAATCTCACAATTCGCAGCGGAACAACATATAATAGATAAATGAATAATCTTTAAACAAAGAACTATATCAGTTATTACATTACATCATATTACATTACATCACATCATCAGAGTGTACAACAACAAACAAACAGCGGAAAGAAATACTATATACAAGTAACACGCCATGCCATCCAGCTTGCCTCCAGCAACTCTTGAATATCCTGATAAACCTTAACTCTTGACTGCCCGTGTGGAAATTGGTGGGCACCCAGAGTTTAGGAAGGAAAACAATAAACTCCGAGTCAGTCATGTGACTGGTGTGAGAACTCAAAACCGCTTATCTTTAAAACAAAATAGAGGAATATTTTTAAAGTCAATTCGCAATGCTTTTAAAAATGAGACTACCATAAGGCCTCCCGCACACACACACAATGCAAACGCAGAATCGGAGGAGATTTCTCCTTATGATAGTCAAAGATGCTTGATACGCATTAAAAGTAACATTTGATATCATTACTAGTGCATAGTGTAGGAAAAATTCATTTCGAAAATAAAGATATAAATCTTAGCCAACATACGACCATTATCTTATGCCTACTATAGCTACCATGTTCAATAGCAGGTTACCGCCACATTCCATGGCAGGTTCTACAACTAAAACCATACAAGTCTCGTATTGTTTCTTTGGATTTCCAACAAATGGTCAGGCTAAGGAACTTCCCAGTGCCACACGGAAACGCCTCTGGAATGATGTCCCGAGAACCTAACCGGATCTCTGCCAACACAAGGCCGGGTTACCTTTCAAACTAGGTAACTACTGACACGAATATGTCATCCCCCGATCGTAACCGATCTATCCGAGGATCCTCGATTTCCAACAACCACAAAATTTGCAGCAACAACATTGGTTAAAATCTGGGCTCCATACCATGATACCACCTCTATCCAGAAGGAATGACATACACTAAAGGGGCGCTACCCCCAATAATCTTGCTGCATCCTTCCTGTTTTGACCATTTCCGGGGTGTGAGGTCCGACGAAGTCTCATCCACAAAGCCACGCTTTATACAAAAGCTGTGCTTTGGGACAACAAATGATCAAAGCAATGATCGCAAAGTAAACGATCAAACAAATGATCATATCACAAATGATCAATCAATGATCATTTCACAGCAACACTCAGCATACCACACTACCAAATTGGGAGTATATCACTAATAACCTTCAACTACATAACCTCTGAGCTCGTACGTCTCAGAGAATGGTGTTAAGCTAAGAGAATAAATTCTCCGCCACCAACAGAAATATATTTGAAAGAAATCGGCTTTATATCTCAATTTGTAATGTCAGACATACAATCCATACAAGTCTGTTTCGGGCTCGAACAGAACCGAAGGCACTTCCAAAGAAGTCCTTGCAATCCAGATATTCACTAATCACGATCGGACTTTCCGTCACTAAGGGTGATAAAACCTCTATATCGGAGATCAGCCGATGCAGAGTAACTCGACGGTAATCCTTTCGTTTTCACAAATATTTGGTCTTCAACAGCGGTCATCAAATGCAATCCATTACGACGTATCACATATTCGGAATGGGTTATACGACCCCAAGGTCCTTTCCCGGCTAACCCGAATAGTGAGCGCTTATTTTAAAAATAAGTGTGGCATTCAAATTCAAGCAAGTCACAACAAATACCTATTTAAAGGTAAATATTCATAGTCGGATTATTTAACTATCAATAGGCATGCTCAACATCACCAGATTCCAAATAATTTCCCAAATTATTTACTTTCCAAAATATCTTTACTAGATATATAGTTCATACACTTCAACCATTTGAAAACAATTTTTCAAACCACTTTTCACCTTTATCACTTTTGAAAACAAATTTCGATCATTTTCCTTATGCGAAATACTTTCATATCAACATGGTTCATTTAAACCAATTAAATAAATCCTTACCGGTTTACTTTATATTTACGTTCCAAATCCGTAAATTAATTCCCACACTTCAAAAATAAATCAACGTTTATTTTTAAACAAATTCCCCTTTCCATTTATAAGTTCCATAGTGAATTTACAATTCCAAAATATCTATGAATATACAATTTCCAAATTGATTTCTAATATTCATTTTCCATTATCTTTAAAAGATAAAATCTCAAAATATTCACTTCATATTGGAAAACACTTCCATACTTATTTAATAATAAGTAATTCACAAATCCATTTATTTTCAACACTTGGAAAACATTCAATACACTTAAATCGAAATTAAGTATATATTTCATTCTTTAAGGAAAACATTCACTTAAACACATTTATTTGGGCCAAAACGAATGTTGCGTAAAACATCGTTACGACAACCCAAAATCACTAGTATAGGGATTCGAAATTTAGATAGATATATAAATCCTAATACTATATAAAACCTTTCCTTTCGGAAACCGTTTACTATAACAACAGTGTTCTAGTCCACCATTTCCTTATTCCTCGAAAACGTCTATTTCAACAATAAATGTTGAAATCTATGGTTTCGATAGTTAATCCATTTTAAAACATCTTTAAAATCGTTTTAATTTAAAACATCACTTCCCAAAATAAATACATTTTGTTTAATAATATATTCACTGTCCAAAATCGTGAATGTAATAATTAACTTATCAAAATAATTCGTTTTCGGATTTATAAACAATGTCTATAAATTCCATTTCTATATTTTATAACAACTTCTTTTTATAAATCTCCTTTATTAACCAATTCTATTTATATTCCATTTACATGTCGAAATCCGGTTTGTAAGTAAATTACTTATAATTCATTTATTCACAAATCCATTCTTTTATATCAATAATAATTTATAAATCAAAATTTCTTATTTACTTATGAATCTAGGTTCAAACTTTATTTTAACACTTAAAAAAATTCTCGTTTTATAATTTCTATATTTACCTTATAAATATTAATTTTATACAACTTTTATATAAATTGTTTATAATAATTCAAAAATCCCTATTTAAATAAACCAATATCTTTATTAATTTACAAAACATTATTTAAAACTTATATAACTCCAAAATTACACTTATGTATTATTTTCCCAAAAATATAACTTTTATAACCATAAAATTAAAATGTTTATTTATTTTAACAATTCAAAATTAAATAAAACGCATACTTTCAAAAATCACTTTAAAAATTCTTATAAAAACCAAAATCATTATTTTAAAACTTCAAAAATGGATCCGATGATACAACAGCACCAAATAGTCAATCACGACATCCAAATATCATATATCGATATGATAATCAACAAATATCACAATATCTGTATATAAATCAATACAGTTGAGGAATGCAGTCGGATCCCTCCAACCTGTTTTCCTGCATCCACAAATATTAGAACAATACCAATTCCGTTCCAGTATGGAATTATCGCGGTATATGGGATTTATAAAATATTATCCGCTTAATAGACGGCGCAATAGGGTCTCATCCGCCATATAATGCGGAAAATCAACTCCAAGTACATAAATAATACCAATTTCACTGTACTGTGAAATATTCGCGGTATATGTTTTTAATAAATAACATCCGCTTACTAACGACGCATAATGTCTATTTTAATAATCAATAGATAATAATCATCATTCAAACATGCATTCAAGAATTTTAAATAAAACTATTTAAAATAAAAATCGAAACCGATTCGATTGAGTGAGAAGTTCTCACCTTGATTTCAATTTCGTTTTAGCGATTTATTTCGAATAAAATTAAACGTGCGTTTAATTTTACCAAAAATTCTCACTAACTCCAAACGACTCCATTCCAATTCCATAGCGTAGTGCTCGTCCATATAATTCCAACGCAACTAGTTTCGCGCGTTTTCGACCTCGTATGAAAAAGATATGAATTTTTAAAGTTACATGATTTTATATAACATACATATATACAACATTATTTATAATTTTTAAACCTAATCAATATCTCCGCCTTTGGATCTTGCTCCCTGCAATCACCACTGTCCCCTTCATCTTCCTCACGCACGTTCCTACTACAGGAAATACACGCACAAATAACCCACCAAGGCCGCATCTAGGGTTAATTTTCGCGACCTCCTCGTCGACATCCACCATGATCAGAAGCTTCCATCTTGAAGAGCATCTCCTCCTCTACCTTCGGCATGAATAGCCTGCAGCTCGGCCACATGTAGCTCCTCGATTTGCATGCGCAACTACAGGCCATCTGCCCCTCCTAGCTCCCTTCACGTCGCGCAATTTTCGATCAACTCCGTATAGATTCGAAGCTCCCATCGTGCTCTCCAATTTGTTAGTTGATGACTTCGGCCAAATGTTTACGGATTGGAAGATTTTGAGGAGGAAAGGAACGAAAATTTTGGCCATTTGTTATAAGGGGGTGGCGGCTCTGAATAGTTAGGCTTAGGGTTTTAAGTTATTTACAAAGTTGAAGTTGTGAGGGTCTTATATAGAAAATTTTGCAAACACTATTCATCTCGGATTTTCCGAACTCCAAACGAAGCATGCCTGTTGGCGTTTCTAAGGTTTACCCCACGTTCCGAACACAATGGAACGTGTTTCGGGAGCTAATTCGGTCTTCTGTGCGAGTTATGGCAATAAACGTTCAATTTTAAATTAAATCGGTAAATCAAATTTCTAGGCGTTTTAGCTTGCACCGGACAAACGGTAAATCCGATTGACATGAAATTTGAAACCATACAATAATATCACATTACTGATCCGATGAAACTGGTTTCGACGAAATCCGAGACTGTTTGAAAAATGACTATTTTAACTCGCCAAATCAATATTAAAACAATTTCAATGCATTTCAAGCTGCCACGATCAAACGAAAACTCCGATTGCTACGAAAATTGAAATCCGATAATAACAAACTATTATGGATCCAATGGAACTAGTTTCGTCCAATTCCGAGACTGTTCGAAAAATGGCTAGTTTCACTAGTCGGTTAAATATTAAAATATTCTATTTTCACAAATTAACTTTTAATTCGATTTTAAAAGTTCTATAACATCATTATAACTTCAATATGATATAATAAAATTTGACAAATCATTTTCAATCATATTTAACCCAATTTTCAATTATTTCTGTAATTTCACTATTAAACTATCGATTTAATTATTCAATTAAATCCAATTATTCGAAATAAAATTTATTCGACTTAATTTCACTTATTAATATTTAAAATTAATTAAATATTGAAATTTTAATTAATAAAAATTCTGGGTTGTTACAGCTACAAATTTAGCTACTTCCAATGCCTCAACCTAAACTTTATCCAAGATTTAATCCATCTTATCCATCACCTTCGTCGACCATTTGCTACTGGAGATTCTCACCATTGGTTGACCCAAATCCTGCCCTTACTTTGATTTCGGCCTAGTTTCTTCTAGATCACCGCCGACCAAACCCTAACTCCATCTCTTTTGTTGGATCGCAACTGACCCATCATGCTTGGATCGCTGGGTTGAACATTCCGAGCATCTTTGCCTTTTGATCCTTGATTCTAGGAGGGTAATGCTGATTCTGACGTTCATTTAGCGATTTGACGACGAAGTGTCTTGGTGATGATTATAGCCAAGAGTCCGAGCTGATTGTGATTTTATGGAGGAAGATAGTAAATCGAGTTAGTTCTTCATGGAACGACATTCGGGCCTTGCCCTAGTGCCTGAAATGTTTTGTTGCCTTCATCCATAGAATCAAAATTGAATTGTACTAAGTTACATTGCTAATACAATAAGACACATCGCTAGTTGGTTCTAACCCTTCCGGAGGGGGAAAACGGCTTTGGAAAGCATCTCTCAAACGGCTTATGTTGTTGTCGCCTTTCGAATAATTCGAAATGGTTTTTTTTTGCATGCTCAGTGTACTTGTACTAGGAAGAGCTTTCCATGTCGCTTCGAACAACAGATCTGTTATCGATTGTTCATCAATAACGGCTTAGTGTAGAAGAAATAATTTCAAAAAATGATATGAAAAGCCTTTTTCTTTCTTTATGATGAACGAACTATCTACATGGGATAACATGTTTGTAGTATTCCAGACACTGAGCTCACCCCCCATAGAACACACTGCACTTCCTTCAGTATATATTTGACATCCGTCCTGTCGGCGTGAATCGATATCCTTTCGGAATTCAAGTGCTATAGGTGAATTTTTAGTCAAAGATAGAATTGCTTGACCGCTTTGGATGCAGTTCTTGTTGTTTAGAATGAAGTTTATGTCTTCTCACCGTAATTCCAGCGGAGGAAGCCCACCACTTTCAGAAGTTTAACTATCATCTATCGCCCCTTCCTCTTCCGCTATGGGGCTTGAATATGGTCGGCTAGTCCTAGTTGGTCTAGTTGTGGACTAAACTCTGCCGAGTTTCAGAGTACTTACCAACCCATCAGAGAGAACTTCTTCCGTGATCTCCGCCATGGTTTTGCATAACATTTTCTTGCAGCATGGCATTCCCGAGGTGCGCCTACCGAAGAAGGATGAATTCGCCCATATGTCACCTCCGGGGTACACTACTTGCCATCAATATATGTTTAAATGAAGTAGCGCCTCCCTTCAATGATTTATTAAGAGAAATTCTTTTGAACTTGGGATTTTCCCCGTTCAAGATTCACTCTAATGGATATGCTATCTTAACTTGTTTGCACATTTTGTTTATGCGAACATTTAACCATGTATTGAGTTTTGACGAGTTAAGGTATTTTCTCTCGTTTTAAAGGAGAGATGAATGCCCATCTCTAGTTGTTATTGAGGCTCAGAGGAATCGTAAACTCATGCTGCAAATGAAAAGTAATATTTTTTAACTCAAGACTCGGTACTTTTTCATTAGATGTCCCGAAGGGTTCAATCGTGTTTGGGCAATGGAGGGTAAGTTCTCTTCCTTACTTATTATATTTTGGTATGTTGCTACAGAATTCCTGACAAGTGAACTAATTCCTATAGTTATTCCGAGGTCGAATAAAGACCTATCATTTGACAAACTTTCCATACCCTAAAGGCCGTAGATGTCGGGAAAGATTGGTTAAATTCTTGCTGGTGGATGAAAATTTGCTTCGATATGGACTATTGTACCCAGGGAGATCTACCATAGCAGTTGAGGTCCCATCTCCTTCTCGTTCCAAATTACGAACGCGCTCTGCTTATTCGTATCATGGTCCCAAGGAAGGTGTTTTCAGGAAAAGGAAGGCTTATTTAGTGAGTTAGTGGAAGAGACTCATGTGGGAAAAGACATCGCGACCGAAGCCAGCTTCCCGGCTAGAATATCCCCGATTCTGAGGGAAGGTGAAGAAGAGTTTAAACAACGATAAGGCAAGGGTGCAGTGGCAATGGAAAAATGGGAGGTGAAGTTAAGAGTTGTAGTAACTATGATTCCTCCTCTAGTGATGATCATTTTGACGTAGGTTATGGGGATGATGACTCTGAATCATATGACGAGACTATGAGGATGAGTCTCGTTATTCCAAACTTGCCTCTCCAAGAGACTCGCATTAAAGATGTTGTCCCAGAAGTCAAGTGACATGAGGATTCCTAGAGTAACGTTGCCTATGTAGACTTTGGGTATTTGAGCAAAATCTACGTTGATTTTGATGAACTTATAGGGGAAGATTTCAGACATGAAGAGACGTCTCCTCGCCTGGGCCATATTGCGCCCGAAATCAGCCTAATTTCTACCACAATGGCTATCCAATATGGTTTGTGACTTCATTTTAGGCCCCCTCCAGACACATTACACGTTACACTAGGGTCACATTCACTTACACACATATTATTCAAGCCTATTTCCGTTACCAAAGCACTTTATCTATTCTTCATGTCAGGTAGCATTAAAGGACGTGGTCTTTGTGACGATCTCGAGAAGTTCACTGATTCACAATGCTGGTTGAAACGATCCACTCCACCAGCTGTCATTAGCCTCATGAGACTGAGGTGGAATAGAGAAGACGGCAGGACTTTGAGGGTGAAGCTCATCGTCGGGACGAGTGGGAACAGAGTCATATATACCAAAGTGGTTATGAAAAGAGAAAGTCTTTTAATGAGCGAGAGGGACCATCCAAAAATTGGAAATTCGATCGCAATTCTCATCCTTCAAAGCAACAGGCCTTTGCCCCGACTGTAGCTTCAGTTGGGTTCAAAGTCCTAGTTTCTTCTATTCGAGCTCCATCTTCATCCCAAGTCCCATCGTCCAACATGGTACTTGCCCTCAGTTCTTCATGCCCTCACCGAAGATTGGCTTATGTTGTTCCATCTGGTCCTCCTAGAATTGAAGCAGAATTGCTCGGGTGATTTTTAAAAGAGGTTAAGTTTGACCGCGACCGTGACATGGTTCACAAAGATTAATATGTGCCCCACCACCAAGCGATGCAAAGTGATTTGGAGAAAGCCGACGGATAGGGAATGCAAGATGTTGGCTGATACAAACCGCAACAATTACCAAGATATCCTCTCCTTTTGATCGGAGAAAGATGACGTCGAGAACGCATTGGCGGAACACGATGCAAGAATTTAACAACTAGGACAAGGAAGGGATGCGGCGATCAGGAGAGTAAAAATAATTACGGCTTGCTAAAAGAGCTGAAAGAGGCCCATGCGAAGATAGAAATTCTCTTCCAAGATGAAATTAAGAAGGCTCATGCGGACAATGTCAAGTTGAAAGAGGAGTTCGAAGCTCGCAACATAAATATGAGAGCCAGAAGAAGACCATCGCTGATTACGACTAGATTGTTAAAGGACATAACAAAACAATCATGGAATATGAGGAGGTCGTGGAGTCGCATGATAAGACAATTTCTGATCAGGCCTAGACGATTGCCTTGCTCCAAGAAAGAGTTGGGCAGCTTAGCGCCAACAAAACTCAAATTGAAGTTGAAAAGGCCACTGTTATGGTGAATAATTTGGAGCTACCGGGCACTTTTGAGAGGAAGATTGAGAAGATGGACGACACAATGTTAAACTTCTACATCAACTCTCTATTATATCAGGGGAGCCTCAGTTATTTGGGCCACAAGTTCTCACAAAATCTCGCCATGGTTTGGCAGGAAATTTTGACTCATTTCAAAGATAGTGAGGATGCCTACACTGAGCGAGAGCTAAAGGATGCCTGCTTTAATGAAGAGTTAACGAAAGCGTTAATAGAAGGTCAGGAAATTCTGCGAATTGAAAAGGAATGAGAAGCTACCGATGTTGTTATGACACAACTGCCAAAATGATGCTGAATCCCCCTGTTTTTGGACCAGAAAAATCTTCAAGACATCCCCATGATCAATTGGCGAGTTCATGGCCTAAAGCTTCTCTACAGATTGTGCAAACAGCCAAAGAAGGAGAAGGCGATGAATATGAGATCGACAATCTCGGCCACTCCTCTGATTCAGTTAACCTTCTTGTTTCTCTCGAGTTCGAGAATTTTCAACTCACACCGCAAGTGCAAGATGAACTTAATGCTTTTATTTTTGATCTTATAGGTCCATCGTCCTTAATTGTTAATCCGCTGGTTTCCCTAATATCTGGACCCATCGCTATTTCGGTCGCTTCCGTAATCATTCCGTAGTTGCTCTGGTTGATGTGCCTGTGTTCGTTCCGTTTCCAGAGCCAGAGTTAGAGAAGATCGCTGCATTTCATGGCTTAGATGACCCTTCCGTATCTTTGGAGGGTGACTTTACAATAGTAGAAGCTCGAGAGTAAGTGGTCAAGATTGAGTAGCCACATAAATCCGAACAACAACTTGTTGCGGTCAAGAAAGAAAAAGTTGAAGCAATAAATTCCTCGAAGAGCACTCGCAAATCTTGGAGGTGCAAGACGATAGTGGAGACTTTGGAGAAGGTTAAAGAGTAGTGGGAGATGTCAGCAATGAGGAGATAGTCGATATCACCGACAGTGATGCTGCCCCTGGCCAGGGTTCTGAGGGGAAGTAAAAACTTCCAACGAAAGGTGGGAAGTGGAGCAGTGGAAAGAGGCATTGAGAATCCTACATGGCACTCGTTCTGATTTTTAAGGCATTTTGTTTTGTTTTGTTCGTGTAGAGTCTACACTTAATGTTTTTATTGTAGTCTATGTGCTTTTTCTTTTTATTGGCCAGTATTGTGTGGGTATGGCTCCCACATTTTGACCATGTAAAAAAAAGTTATAAGTAACACAATGCTGACATTTTGATTGTAACTTTACACATCTGCTTATCCGTGATTTATGTACTTATATCTATTTCATTTGTTCCTGTTTTATTTTATCTAGTCTTGTGATTACCCCTAAAATTCTTTGTTTGCAGTAGCAGAACTTGTGAAGTATTTTTATTCACGAGCATTTTTATTTAAGTACAGGGGTTTTTCCCCAATTCACATGGCTTCTTACTTCAATCACCTAATAAATGATCGGTTGATTCGATTGTTTGTTTATTATTGTCTTCCTTATCACTGGACATTCTTTATAGTTCCTGTCCTTGAGAGCCTATGATTTGAATGGCTCAATTATAGATTTATTGTTGGTCGACAGTTGGTATTTCCTATTGATTTGTAGCACTTTGATTTTGTTGGATTTATGTCCATTACTCCTGATAATGGTACCAGGTTGATCCTTTAGACAAATTTCTTGTAATTCCAACAATGGATTAACTTCCCGGTATCGTCGGGGCAATTCCGGTGCATAAGCATGCATGGCTTAGTAAATGCGTGCATTTTTTAGAAGTATGTGCGACGTTTGGGATCGATATGACCCATCGATCCCAAATGGTTTCGAAACTTCCCAATGTTTCCAATCTTTAGGCAACGTGAGGATTTCATACTTTAAGAGTGTGATTCCATTGCTTGAAAAGGTAGTGTGCGGCTTATGAGATGTGCAGCTTTTGGGACCGATATGACCCATCGATCCAAAACGGTTTCGGAACCGCTTAACATCGCCAATCTTCGGGCAACGTGAGGAGTTCATGCTTTAGGAGTGTGATTCCAGGGTTCGAAAAGGTAGTGCATGACTTATGGGAAGCGCTCCTTTGATTTGAGCCTTCTCGTGGCCGCCAGAGCAACACTTGTTCTTAAAAGGCAAGGATCGGGATTTTCCTATCTAACGTATGAATCGATTTATTTCTGTTCACTCGTTTGGTAAGTAGGGCTTAATTGAGCATGATTTCACTATCTCAAGCAGCAATTGAATGGTTTTGAGCCGATTTGACCCCGTCGACTTAGTATGTTATTATGAACATAGTTTTATTGGTTCATAACGCAAATCAATTTTATTAAGAAAAGTTGGGCAAGTTCTGCCTATTTACAATGCCCTCGGTATCTCGTTATGGCTTATTTGCTGAAAAACAGAAAGTTCGTAAGGTAGTTTCAACGATTTATTGTTCCATGCTCGGGGAATGTGGATTCCATCCACGGTTGTCAGTTTGAAAGTTCCATCTCATAGCTTTTGACTGACCACATATGGCCCTTCCTAATTCGGTCCAAAGTTTCCCGACAAGGGATAGACTCTTTTCAGAAGGAGGTCTCCCACTTTAAACGTTTGATTGCAAATTCTGGAGTTGAAGTACCGTGCAACCTTTTTTGGCGAGCAACGGTCCTTAGTTTGGCTTTTTGCCTCTTTTCGTCTACCGTATCAAGTGACTTGAGTAGGAGTTGCTCGTTTTGCCTTTAATTGAAATTCTATTTTCGATTGAGGAAAATTCTATCTCTACGGGATCATTTCTTTTGAACCATATGCCAAAGCAAATGGGGTATGCCAGGTTGCTGCTTTGTGTGTTGTTCTATAGGCCTATAGTGCGAGTGGAAGGTCATCAGCCCAATTTGCTTTAGCTTTAGTCAATCACTTTTTGATAGTGGACTTGATGATCTTGTTCATTGCTTCCACATGCTCATTTGCATGCGGATAAGCGACCGTTGAAAAGCTTTTCTCGATTCAGACGAGTTTGCAACAGTCTTTGAAATCTGTGCTTTTGAATTGGGTCCCATTAGTAGTGATGACTTTTTGTTGCATGCCAATCCTGCAAATGATGTTTTTAATAAAAAAATTAATAAATTTCTTTATAGTAATGGTGACCAGTGGTTCCGCTTCGGACCATATTGTGAAATAGTCAATGGCAACTATAACATACTTAGCCCCATCTTTAACTATCAGTAATAATCCAATCAGGTCAATTCCTCATATTGCGAACGGTCATGGGCTGACCATCTACATTAGCTCTATTGAGGGAGTTCTTTTAATTTTATGGAATCTTTGGCATCGATTACACTGTTTGGTGTAATCCGCAGCATCATGATTTTCCATTGGCTAGTAATATCTGTACTAGAAGAATTTCTTTGCAAGGGTTTTCCCCCCGGTATGGTCTCAGCAGTTACCTTTGTGGACTTCCTGCAGGATTCGTCGAGCTTCATCGTCGATCACACATCTAAGCAAGGGATAAAGAACCCCCTTCGGTAGAGTACCCATCTTGTATTCTGAATCGGTGTGCCGTCTGCAAAAGATTTTTCCTTTGTTCCTATCTATTGGAAGAGTCCCTATAAGCAAGTAGTCTTTGATCGGCGTCATCCATGTTTTCGATTCGACGATGGTTTCAAAAATCCATTTGACATCCATTTTGTGTATACTCAAAGCGGTCAGGGTCTCAACCAAGACTAGTCCCAACATTTGAGCTTCTCCAGAGCTTTCTAGTTTAGCTAAGTAGTCAACCTTCATGTTTTGCTCATGCGAGATGTGAGTTATGGTGTAATGTTCGATGTCATTCCGCGACTCTTGTACTTTTGATAGATGTGGAGCAAGGTTCTCCCCTCGAGCCTGGTATTCACATTTCACCTGGTAGATGACTAGTTGAGAGTCGCTGTAGACGTGAATGGACTTTATTCTGAGTTCCTTCACAACTTCCAGTCCTGCTATCAACGCTTTATATTTTGCTTTGTTATTTGTTGCAGCAAATTACAGGGGTAGAACGTAGTAGTTAACTCATTCTTTGAGGGATTAAAGAACTACACCTACCCCCAAACAAAGGTTGTTTGATGCACCCCCGATGAAGAGTTTCAATCGTGTTTCCACTTCCAACAGTATTTCTTCTTCGTCATCCTATTTGGTAAGCTCGGCGATGAAATCTACCGACGCTTGCCCAATGATTTCCCTTCTCGGATAGTAAGTGACATCATATTGGCTTCATTGGATATTCTATATGAGGAGTCGCTCAGAAGTTTTGGGTCGGTGCAACACTTGCTTCAGAGGCTGATTAGTGGTACTTTGATCGGATGCACCTGGAAATATGGTCGTAATTTCCTGGACACTATCAAGAGGCAATGCGTTAGCTTTTCCAACTTCGGGTAATTTTTCTCAGCTTTAGTGAACCGCTTGCTAAGGTAGTATATGGGTTATTGTTGTGACTTTTCTATTGATTAGAAAAGCACAAATTTTAATTAATTCTGCAAGCGCATAGGCGTGTAGTATGCAGGTCGAACATAGGGAATTTTGTTTTAAAATATTTGAATCCCTATTTAAATCTTAGGCGTGTTAAACAAATTCGATGGTGGATCTTGAACAGGAAATAAAAACAAAAATATACTTCAAATTGATTTCAAATCTAATCAAAATTGCAATTAAAATATAAAATTGTAGAAATCAGAGCAGAAAATAAAAGTGCTTAAGAGAAAATAATAGAGCAATCAACTGAAATAAAATGAACTGAATTTATTAACTAACTGGAAAGAGTGCAGAACATAACTAAGAACAAGAATAAATAAATTGCTAAATCTAATTAACAATCCTACGTATTCTGTTTGAAATAAAAACACTGTTGAAATTAAAAGTAAACTAAAAGAATAGTGATGGGGTAAGAGATGATTTTCCATCTTCATTGCTCTCTCTATTTAAAGACTTCAACCTCCAAAAATAATCCTGCAATTTAGGTCCATGTGCTTGATATTTGGAGAATAATAAGGCCACCTCACTTTGAATTGGTCTTTGCTTTGTTATTTGATTCACAAGGGGCCTTGCTTTGAGAGATTTTTAGGCTAAACTTTGAAAGTGTATTTTCAATATTTGCAATTGATTTCTTGCATGAATAGTACACATGTTGGTGACGTGAGATGCATTACTTCTTGAATGATATGTACTTTCTCTTCGAATTATTCAGTACTCAAATTGTTGCACTCTTTTTTTGCGTGTCATTTGAACCATTGGGCGGCATAGCCGATTAATTTCAACGTTGCATTTCGAAATCTATAATCTTCAAAACCACAAAAAAATGCCCGTATAATACCGCTTTATTAAAATAAAAATATATGAAACAAACGGTTTAAAATGCAGAAAAATACGTTCATCAAATGCCCCCACACTTGAACTTTTTTCGTCCTCGAATAAACGAGAAAATAAAAACTAACTAAATCCTTTTTCGTAGGAAACACGATTGCATTGAGCGTATGCAACAAGTCGTTAAACCTCTAGGTGTCCCTAGTAGGACGAGTGGTATCTCGTGAGGGTTTTCAGCGGATACTACCCACAAAATCCAAATGCAGTATGTGATGATTCTAATGTACTACATAAATGCAAAATTTTAAAGAAATGGAGACTCGATTTACTTCAGAATAGTTGCAACAAAATAATGTATATCAGTTTTAGTCAACTTCTTCAAAATTTTTGGTTCCTCACTAATCACAAATTTTAATATAACTCAAGTTTTCACACATTAGATTCTAGTTTGGCCAGTTGTTTCAGTTGATAGCATAATGCAGCCATGAAATAAATTCTTCACTGTTAATCATAGTTTTTTTTGTCAAAATGGTATTTTTCATTTCCATTTGTATAACAAGCCAAATCAATAAAGTCAAGAAGTGTTTGGGTTTTAAAGCTTTGTCTCTCTTTACTAATTTTTTTTATACGACTAACTTTTGGACCAAGGTATACCACCCATGCACTGCCTCACGGGCTTACGTGAGTGTTGGGACAGAGCTTGGCGGATTATGCAAACCGACGCTGACTATGTCAGAAAAGGTCGGTAATCCTTAGGTTATTATTTATTTAATTTCTTTATACACCTAACTCTGAATGCTGAGGCCAGATATATCATCCATGCACTGCCTTGCGGGCTTACGTGAGAAGAGTACAGAGCGTGGCGAGTGCACACACTTTCATAAGTCTGCACACCTATTGACTCTAGGTGTTTCTTATTAGAATTTTTTTTGAAATTAACTAAAGAGAGTTATGCATATAAACTTAGCACCACTTAACTTTTATGATTTGAAATGTCAGCACATGTACTTTAAATCTTCCATTTTTTTTAAACAAAGACTACAGTTTAGAAAGGATTTCATAACCATCACGTACGAATCCCCCTATATACTAACCTCACTATTATCGCTTGTAATTCAACTTTTCATCATATTTTACATTTAAAATTTGTGATTCACAAAAATTTTCATCAATTGACTTCAACTGTTTACTTACATTGTCTTAACTAATTAAAAATAGATCAAAGTCTTAAAAAAATTGGAAAATGAGATGAAGCTTGAAAAATGAAAAAAAATTGAAAACAAATAATGAGATGATTTTTTTTCAATGATGCCATACTGTGAAATATGAACAAACAGTATGAGATATGCATCCCCCCACACTAGAATGCGACAGTGTCCCAACTGTCGAACAGAATACAAATGAAAAATAAAAAAATATACAATCTGATATGTACAAGATTGTGAGTGGCTTATGCCGAGTAGCTAGGTTGACTGAGATCCACGAACTCATCGTCCTTACGTTGTTCAAACTCTAGAAATGGCTTCAAGCTTTGTCCATTAACCTTTGAAATGGAACCGTCCCTAGGATTTTCAATTTCAACTGCATCACAAGGGTATACTGTTTTCACAATATATGGACCTGTCCAACGGGATCTCAATTTTCCCATAAATAAATGAAGTCTGGAATTATATAAGAGAACTTTCTGACCTACTTCGAATCTCTTACGAAGTATGGATTTATCATGATAAAATTTAGCTTTCTCTTTATAAATCTTTGCATTTTCATACGCTTCATTTCTTAGTTCTTCTAATTCTAATAATTGTAATTTACAATGCGATTCGGCTTTTTCTATGTCAAAATTAAGGTATTTGATTGACCAAAGTGTGCGGTGCTCGAGCTCAACGGGTGAATGTCATGCTTTTCCAAAGACTAATCGGTACGGTGACATTCCTAGATTGGTTTTATAAGCTGTGCAAAATGCCCAGAGAGCGTCAATCAATTTAGATGACCAATCTTTTCTGTTGCAATTAACCGTCTTTTCAAGAATTTGTTTAATTTGTCTATTGGAAATCTCGACTTGACCGTTGGTCTGTTGATGATATGGAGTAGATAGTTTATGAGTGATAGAGTGTTTCTTAAGAAGAGATTCAAAAGCACGATTACAAAAATGAGAACCGTTATCACTTATAATGGCTCGAGTTGTGCCAAAACGGGAAAATATGTTTTCATTCAAAAATTTGACAACAACTTTATTGTCATTCATTCTAGTGGGAATGGCTTCAACCCATTTAGACACGTAATCTACTGCAAGTAAGATGTAGAGATTTCCAAAAGAATTAGGAAAAGGACCCATGAAATCGATGCCCCAAACACAAAAAATTTCGATGACAGGGATTGGGTTTAGGGGCATTGTGTTACGTTTGGAAATACGACCTGTTTGTTGACATTTAGCGCATTTGGAGCAAAATTCATGGGTATCACAAAAAAGAGAAGGCCAATAAAAATCGCACTGTAACACCTTGGCAGCAGTTTTCTTTGCTCCAAAATGTCCTCCACATGCTTGATTATGTGAAATAGAGAGGATGCTATTGAATTCATGTTCAGGGACACATCTACGTACGATTTGATTGGTGCAATATTTGAAGAGAAAAGGATCGTCCTAGTAAAAGTTTCGAACATTGGAGAGAAATTTTTGTTTATCTTGTTTTGGCCAATGGGAAGGTGTTTCATTTGTGACAAGATAATTTACGATTTCCGCGTACCATGGCACAGTGGAGAGGGAAAGAATTTGTTCATCGGGAAAATGATCGTTGATTTGAGAGTTATCAATGTTTTCATGAACAATACGAGAAAGATGATCAGGTACGATATTTTCAGCACCCTTTTTATCCCGTATTCTAGGTCAAACTCTTGAAGAAGGAGAATCCAATAGATTAAGCGGGGTTTGGCATCCTTTTTCATGAGTAAATACCGCAATGCGGCATGATCGGTGTAAACTATGACCTTAGAACCTACGAGATATGATCTAAACTTATCGAGGGAAAAAATAACTGCTAAAAACTCTTTTTCTATGGTTGAGTAATTCAGTTGAGCTTCGTTAAGAGTTTTGCTAGCATAATAGATGACTCGAGGAAGTTTATCGATTCGTTGATCTAAGATGGCTCCAATGGCATAATCAGAAGCTTCACACATTAATTCAAAAAGCAGTCCAATTTGGAGGTTGGATGATAGGTGCATTGGTCAAGATCGATTTAAGGGTTTCAAAAGACGTTTTACATTTATTTGAAAATTCAAATTTAACGTCTTTAGCTAGAAGATTCGAAAGAGGTTTTGAAATTTTGGAAAAATCTTTAATGAACCTCCTACAAAATCTTGCATGGCCGAGAAGTGAGCGAATGTCTTTTACGAACCTTGGAGGAGGAAGCCAACAATAAGATCAACTTTAGATTTATCAACTTCTAGGCCATTTTTAGAGACAACATGACCTAAGACTATTCCTCGCTTAACCATAAAATGACATTTTTCCCCAATTAAGAACAAGAGATTTCTCCTTACATCGCTTTAAGACACGTTCTAAACGAAGGAGACATTGATCAAAGGATGACCCATAGATTGAAAAATCGTCCATGAATATTTCTAAGAAATCCTCCACAATATTAGAAAATATACTCATCATACATCTCTGAAAGGTAGCGGGAGCATTACAAAGACCGAAGGGCAAGCGACGATAAGCGAAAGTTTCGAAGGGACATGTGAACGTTGTTTTGTGTTGGTCCTCTAGCACAATGGGAATTTGATTATAGCCGGAGTAACCATCAAGAAAACAATAATATTCATGACCGGCTAAGCGTTCGAGCATTTGATCAATGACAGGGAGGGGAAAATGATCTTGTCTTGTTGCTGCATTGAGTTTTCGATAGTCGATGCAAACGCGCCATTTTGTTTTGACTTTTGTTGGAACAAATTCGTTATTCTCATTTTTGGTCACAGTGATTCCAGACTTCTTGGGCACAACTTGTACCGAAGTTACCCAAGTACTATCAGAGATAGGGTAGATAATGTTATTGTCTAAACATTCAATAATTTCTGCCTTAACCACTTCTCTCATATTAGGGTTTAATCGCCTTTGAGCTTCGCGAGTGGGTTTAGCCTCGTCGACTAAATGTATTCGATGTTCAATGATTGATGGACTAACTCCCTTAATGTCAGCGATTACCCATCCTATTGCCTCTTTATTTTCCCTTAAAATTTTCGAAAGTTATTCTTCTTGTTCCTTAATGAGATCGGATGCCAAGATGATAGGGAAATTTTTCGAAGAATCTAAGTATGCGTACTTAAGATCGTTTGGAAGAGGTTTGAGGTCTAATTTATGGCATACTTCTTTTGAGACTTTAGTAGACATCAAATGATTGAATTCTAGTGAATTATGAGAAGAGCAGAGCATATCATTTAATTCATAAATGAATTCATCTTCATTTAAATTGGAATTAAAATGATCTAGGCACATGTTAAGAGACTCCGTAATATCATTAAAATCATTTTCTATAATTGTTTGGATCATGTCAACTTCTTCTATTTCAAGATCCCTTGGTTGTCTGTTAAGATTGAATATATTTAGTTCAATGGTTAGGTGCCCAAAGGAAAGTCGGAGTTGACTATTCCTACAATTTATGATAGCACTTGATGTTGCTAAAAATGGACGACCTAATATCAAGGGAATCTGACCGTTAGGATTTGAGACAGGTGCGATCTCTAGGACTATGAAATCGACTGGGAAATAGAATTGCTCGATTTGTATCAAAACATCTTCAACTGTGCATAATGGTTTTTCGACAGATCGATCAGCTAGTTGAATTATGATGTTTGTAGGTTTTAGTTCCCTTAGTCCAAGTTGACAGTACACTGTAAAAGGCAAAAGATTCACACTCGCTCCAAGATCGAGTAAGGCATGACTAATGTGAGTGTTACCTATTTTACAGCCGATTGTAGGACAATCGGGGTCCTTATACTTGATTGGGGAGGGATTTGAAAGAACAGAGCTAGTGTTTGCAGTTGGAAATGCAGTCTTAGGAACGTTAGTGCCACGTTTTCGAGTACATAGCTCTTTCAGACATTTGGCATATTGAGGAATTTGCTCAAGTGGAATATTGACTCGAACTTGTTTGAAGATTTCAAGAATTTGGTCAAAATTAGCATGCTTCTTCTTTTTATTGAGTCTATAAGGAAATGGAGCTATGGGTTTATAAACTCATTCGGTAGTTTTTTCATTCGAAGACGAAGATGTGATATTAGAGGGTGAAGATAAGGGCATTGAAATGTTGGGGTTTCCAACATCTGAAAGCGAAGAGTGGTCGAGATTGCCGACCTCGGATGAAGAATTAGAGTTGTTTGGATTGACAGTAGTGGGTGTTGATTGAGTTTTAGAATTTTGAACAAGGGAAGACTTAAGAAGGACGTCGGGGTTGCCGACATGGTTGTCCACCTTCTTTCCAGACCTTAATGTGGTGACAGCATTAACTGGATTTACATTTTCGTCCTCATAAAGATTTACTCCTTGAGAGTTATACTTTGGTTTCACTTCAGTTTGACTAGGCAATTTACCTTTCTCATTTATTTTCATGAGATCCTTCATCATTATCAACATTTGTTCATTTTGTTTAGTGATTTTCTCAATTCTCGCATCTTGGTTAGTGATTTGTTCATTTTGTTTAGTGAGTTGTTTTTCCAATCGAGAAATTTCTTATGAAGGCTGAGAAGGTTGGGTTGATGGATTGAAATTAGGATGCTTGTATGGTTGAATCGAAGGTTTCGTTTGAGGAGTTGGTTGTGAATTTTGAGCATTAGATGTTGGGGCTTGATAATTCGGATTTGGTATCATCCGATACATATGTGATGGATTAGCAACATTGTTAGGATATGACCATGAAAAATTGGGGTGGTGCTTCCAGTTAGGATTGTATGTGGATGAACAAGGACTATTTTGAGCTATAACATTGATTTGGTTTGTGTGTAATAATGGGGTAGTCCTTCTCCTTCTTGAGGAGTTTAGGCATCTATAGGAAGATGTGATGGGTCAATGCCATGTACTCCTCTGTTTGGAGTACGAATTGGAATACGAATTGTTTCCCATTGCATATCCTTTCCTGAATACTCTTCTAAAAATTCCCAAGCTTCCTCGTCAGTTTTTTCCATGAATTCTCTTCCGCACATTGATTCGAGTTGGGATCTTGTTTGATAGTTAAGCCCTTCATAAACGATTTGGCACAAAACGTGTTTAGGGATTGCATGATGTGGGAAACTATATAAAAATTGATTGAACCTTTCAAAATATTTTGAAAAAGTTTCTCCTTCATTCTGAGAGAATTGGTTGATTTTAGTTCGAATTTTAAGGGTTTTATGCATGGGAAAAAACTTTTTCAAAAATATAGTAACAAAATTATCCCAACTTTTAATTGAATTTTTAGGAAGAGAATTAAGCCATCTTTTAACGCTTTCTAAAAGCGCGAATGGAATATGCCTTAGCTTGATGGATTCATTAGAAAGTTGTTGCATTTTAGTTGTAGAAGCGTATAATTCAAATTCACTAAGAAATTCATATGCATTTTCAGACCCAGTGAATTTTGGTACCCCTTGGATAAAAGAATGTTTTAGCTCAAAATTATTGCCTTCGGCAGGTGGAAATAAAATAACCGAAGGTTGAACGATCCTAGTTGGATAGCATCGGTCTCTAAGGGATAATGGTCGGTTCTCATGAAATTCATTATTTTCAAATTGTGATTTAGGTGACGATTTCGGTGAACTTGGTGTGAACTGTGATTACTCATATTCGTTTGATTTGAAATTTCTATTGATTTGTTTAATGAGATATTTTGGCTTAAATGGTTAAAAATATTTCTTTCCCAAACACGCATAAACGAATCAAAATTTATTAGACAAAAGTAAATTTAAACCGCTTTTAGTTAGGCATCTATAGTGTAGAAAATTACTTACAGAGGGGTATGACAGTTCGTCCAGTACAACTGATTAGTGCTAGTGATTCAAACTCCACCATTTGTAATTTCTTGATCCCTAGATCCCTGTTGTTGAATGGCTGAAATTTACTTAGTTGGAGCTATTTGATTTGTTTGATTGCTGATTACTTGACGCTTTTGACTTGATTCACGTGAATCTGCAAATGTGAACAAAATGAAAAGCAGCAAACGGTTTAAACGAAAGCACAAGGCGAAAGTATAAAGTGGCAAGGTGGCACAGGAAAGATAAAATGAAACGCACAATTTGAAATACAAGCCGTGAATCACGTGAATCATAAAAAAAACGAAAGGAATTTCATGCAAAAAGTTAAAACGAACTTGAATGTGAACGCCTGATGATACATGAATCAAGAAATGAATATGGTGAATGCTTTGATACGTGATTGACTAGCAGTAGAATCAAATGGATACGTGATAATAATGCAAGCAGCGAGTAATAGAAACGTAAATGGTTAGAAATAGATGCATAACTAAGATGAATGCAATCGTGAAAAATGAACTTACTATGTGAAAACAAATACCAGACTTGCAACGTAAACGGACTAAAATAGAAACGCGAAAACGAATGCAGCGAAAAAAACAATTTTTTTCAAGTAAGACGCTACTTTGGTGAAAGGAACTGAAAAACGAAAAAAAGCAATTTTTGTTTGAAAACTAATGCAAAAATAATAAATTAACACGAATGGACTTAAAAAATGAAAAATCGAAAATTTCAAAATAGCAATTCTCCGGCAACGGCGCTAAAAACTTGTTGTGACTTTTCTATTGATTAGAAAAGCACAAATTTTAATTAATTCTGCAAGCGGTCAGGCGTGTAGTATGCAGGACGAACACAGAGAATTGTGTTTTAAAATATTTGAAATCCCTATTTAAATCTTAGGCATGTTACACAAATTCGATGGTGGATCTTGAACAGGAAATAAAAACAATAATATACTTCAAATTGATTTCGAGTCTAATCAAAATTGCAATTAAAATATAAAATTGTAGAAATCAATGCAGAAAATAAAAGTGCTTAAAAGAAAATAATAGAGCAAACAACTGAAATAAAATGAACTGAATTTATTAACTAACTACAAAGAGTGCAGAAGATAACTAAGAACAAGAATAAATAAATTGCTAAATCTAATTAACAATCCGACGTATTCTGTTCGAAATAAAAACACTGCTGAAATTAAAACTAAATACAAGTAGAGTGATGGAGTAAGAGATGATTTTCCATCTGTATTGCTGTCTCTATTTAAAGACTTCAGCCTTCAAAAATAATCCTATTATTTAGGTCCATGTGCTTGATATTTGGAGAATAATAAGGCCACCTCACTTTGAATTGGTCTTTGCTTTGTTATTTGATTAACAAGTGGCCTTGCTTTGAGAGATTTTTAGGCTAAACTTTGAAAGTGTATTTTCAATATTTGCAATTGATTTCTTGCAGGAATAGTACGCATGTTGGTGACGTGAGATGCATTTCTTCATGAACGATATGTACTTTCTCTTCGAATTATTTGGTACTCAAAATGATGCACTCTTTTTTTGTGTGTCATTTGAACCATTGGACGACACAACCGATTAATTTCAACGTTGCACTTCGGAATCTATAATCTGCAAAACTACAACAAAATACCCGTATAATACCTCTTTATTAAAATAAAAATATATGAAACAAACGGTTTAAAATGCAAAAAAATACGTTCATCAGTTATTGAATTTTTGCTTCTTCATACATAATGGAAGCACTCAATGCGTAAGGTGGGACTACTAAGGAGATGAAGAGGTCCTCTCCATCCAATAGCTTTGGTAGAATTGGCAGGGCTTCCATGTGCCACAGCAATTCTTCAAATGCAGTTTGACAAGCCTCGTTCCATTCGAAGTTATTCTTCCTTTCTATAGTGCATCAAAGAACGGTATGCTTTGTTGGTGGCTTTCGAGACGAACCTACTCAGCGCTGCGTCTTTCCTATTCAAGCTTTGTAATTCATTCTTGTTCCTTTAGGCTTAGACTTCTTGTAGGGCATTTATTTGCTCTGGGTTAGCTTCATTGCCATTGGCATTCACTATGAATCCCAAGAACTTTCCAAAGGCTACCCCAAAGCGACATTTGAGTGGGTTGAGTTTCATTCCATATTTTCCAATATTTCAAACATTTAGGTGAGATTATCTAGACAGTTGGCAGCGGCTCGCGATTTAACCAACATGTCATCCATATAGACTTCCTTGGTTTTCCCGATATGACGCTTGAACATGGCATTGACTAATCTTTCGTAAGTATCCCTTGCATTCTTTAAACCGAATGGCATTACCCTATAGTAGTACAATCTTAGATCACCGAAGAAGCAGGTGTTATCCTGATCAGGTTCATGCATCAGGATCTAGTTGTATCCTGAGGGCGCATTCATATTATAGCAGTCCATGCCCCAAAGTCTCGTCCCTAAGCTGGTCAATTCTGGGAAGAGGAAAGCTATCTTTCGAGCAAGGTTTTTTTTAAATCTGAGTGGATTCGATTCAAGTTTTCCATTTTCTATTGGACTTCTTAACAAAAAGTGGGTTAGATACCCATTTGTGGTACGTCGCATCACGGATAAAACCATTGGCCATCAGTTTTTCTACGTCTTCTCTCAATGCCTTGGACCGCTCGGGGCCTAGGCTGTGCCTCTTTTGCCTTATCGGTGTAAACCTAGGGTAAATGTTGAGTGCGTGGCATGCAATTTCTAGCAATATCCTACACATATCGTACTGTTTCCAAAAAAACACATCTAAGTTGGCATGAAGAAATTTGGTGGGTTCTAATCGCATCTTGTTTCCAAGGTGCGATCCAATTTTCAAGACCTGTGTCAGGTCATCCATATCGACAGGACCAGACACCGTCAATTCTTCTGTCTATGGTCCAAAGCCATATTGAATCAACCATGGTCCATAAGCCAGGGCTGCTCCGTATTTGCTATTTGGCAGGTTCATGAATGTGAAGACTTCTCCCCACATTCTTCCCTTTTTATTTTCTTTTGGATTCATGCAATTCTGCAATGTAACATTCTCTAGTGGCACTATGGTCTCCTTTGATCACTCCAACTCCATTTTTCGTTGGGAATTTCACTATAAGGCACCATTGGGATAAAGCGATTCTGAAATCCACCATTGCGATTCGTCCCAAGAAGGCATTGTATGCCGACATTTCGTCTATGATTACAAAAGTTTAGGTGAGGGTGACTTTTTGGTCGCTTTCCCCAAGTTCTATAAGTAAGTCAAATGTTGTATGGTTTTTTAGGCTCACCAATGAATCCTTAAATTTTGGTTTGGCTGGCAGATGTGTCTTTCATGCTGATATTCGTTTGATCGAAAGTGCACTTGAAAAGGATATTCACAGAACTACCGCTGTTAACCAATACTCTTCATACCACGGCGGGTACGATACCTATAGTTACGATCATGGGATCAAGTGTTGGAGATTCAATCCTTCAATGTCCCAATTTCAGAATACTATGTCATCACTCAAAGTTTTTGACTGCATGGCTGGAGCTTCATCTTCAATCGTGAGACACGATTCCTTTGGAGCTTGCTTTAACGAGCTCACATACCGCTGCATTTCTCCCTAACTTCTCTATGCAGGATGTGGTCCTCCAAATATCGTTCCAATGATGAGTCTCTAGTCAGTTCGCTTTGATCCCTCCTCGTTGGTTTCGGCTTGGTTTCTTCGATCCTTGGGAGCCTAGAGATCCACGGGCTAGCTAGGATTTTGTGATTTCTCACGTATTATTTAAGCTTGTTCTCCCAGATTAGATCTTCGATCAAGTTCTTTAAATGATGGCACTTGTTTGTGTTGTGACCATGCGTCTCGTGGAAGCGACAGATCTTCCCCAAGCGCTTTTATTATTCAGTTGCTTCCTTCTTAGGGGTTTTTTTATTGTCCTATGTCCCTTGTGTTGCGTGATAAATGTTTTCTAGAGTATCATTGAGCAAGGTTTAATCCTCGGGACCAAAGCCTTTAAGTCGTTCATTGTTACCATCTCTTTTATTGGAATTTTGATTCTTTATTTTTTGGTTTTCATCTTTCCCTGTGTTTCCTTCAGCGGTCTCGAAGGAATTTATGTTCTGGTTCATCACCATGTCACCTTGCCCGACGTTCATTGGTTACACTCTAGTAGACTTACTTTCCAACTCCCGTGCCTCTTCCAATCTCAAGTATTAACTCTCCTTACGATTGAAGTCCTTCCATTTCCACCTTGATCAATTTTTCGAACTCAGTTTCGGGGTGGATAGCTCGTACCAAAGCAATGAAAACCATATCCTCATTTATATTGCTTACCTTTATCACTGCGATATTAAACTGGTTCATGAAAAACTTCAGAGATTCATTTCGTCCTTTGAATAGGCCGGACAAGGACATCGCGTCTTTAGGCTGTGTTGTGTGAAGTCTAAATTGGTCAAGGAATCTTGTTGCTAGTTGGTCAAAAGTATAGGTAGACCTTGGCGAAAGCCTTGCGAACCATATGGAAGTAATTCCTTTTATAAAAGGGAAAACATGGTACCAAACAGCGTTCGAAGCGTTTGCTCCATTCATGTACCAACTATACTTGTATAAATGGGGTTTTGGGTCTTTTGTTCCGTCATAGGATGGAATAGTTGGCACAATTAATTTTTTGGGATACCGGTCATTCAAGATTTCATCACTAAAGGGAGTCTGACTTGGAGCGAAACCCATCCATTACCTCTTCTATTCTTATTCTCATTCATCAACTACTTGACCATATCCACGATAAATGCCACTGATGTCTGGTAGTCCGAGAGTTGGCATTCAGCCACCACACCAAGCGTTTTGCTTTACAAATAGTCTTGATGTGTGAGCTGAAGCTTAGGCTCTCCTATCATCGGAAGAGCTACTCCCCTGGGGTCTCGTTGTCTTGCGGTTGGCTTGACTGGGGAAGTTTGAAAATTCCTCGCGTTACCGAACGCACTGGAATTTCCTTCCAACTTATCGTCGTTAAATTTCTCTCAATCTTCTAAGTCGGAGAGGTCCATGACTATATCCTCTTGTGGGGTCTTTGCTCCTTGGTTCAAGTTCATAGCCGGTTGCCTTGCAATTGGTGGAGTACTTATGTTTCCTTCTAGGTTGATTCCCGCGATTCTAGTTATCACTCCTCTTTGCGGCTGCTTTTCATTTCTTCTATTTAGATCGAAAATGGAAGAATTTTCTTGTTCTAGGGTTGTTGTGGGTTTCGCCATATTTCTTGGAGCAGGATGTGATTGTAAGGTCAAGAGTGCATTATGCTTATCCATCAGAGCTCTCTAACTACTTTCCATTTTTTAATTGATTTCATCAACCATTCTATTCGGTTCATCTCTTTTAATGACTCTGTGTTGATTGGAGGATCATGGTGCCTAATCTCCTACGGTAGCACGATTTACTTTAGTTTGTTGAAGTTTCATCCCCTCTTCGTCTATTACTACCCCTATGGATCTTCCAGAAGCAATTCCTTTTCTTCTTGGAACCATTGATTTTTAGCAGCTCATCTTTTAAACAAAGATTAAGGATCTAACTTCTGAACCTATCCGATCCAAAGTAGATTAGCTGGATCTAAGCCTGAGTTGGATTTCTCAGTGAAAGCACAAAAATGTTAACCCAAAAAAATGGATCAACACCTTGAATTGAGCATGAAATCACCAACTCTGTTCGTGTAGAGTAATAATACGGAGTACAAATGTAGAAAAAGCAGAAATAGTAAGAAGATAAAAAGATTTTTATAGTGGTTCAGTTGTTAATGAAGCCTAAGTCCACTTTATAACTTTTATCATTGACTGATTACTGTTACAAAGTGAATTGGATTACAAAGTTGTTGAATATCCTGAGTTAGACTAATTCCCCAATGCTAGAGTACACTAGAGAATCACAGTAAACCCCTTGGAGGACTGTTGTGGGGAGGGACGAGAAGAGTGAAGAAAAGTTTCTATAGAGTTTCAGTAGACAGACTATAGTATCCCCTTTAGGTTGTAGATAGGTGAGTATTTATAGAGGTTGGAGAGATTCTTAGCTAGGTCTTCATGTCATATGCTTGCAAACGACTGTAAGACGACGCACTACAAGTTTTATCTCGAACTGAGCTAACATAATGAATCTCTAGCGATCGATAGCCTATGGATCAATGGTGACCCAATAACATAGGATGCTTCCCTTACTTTCTGCCTCAAACTTCATGGTGACCAGGAAAAATGGAATGGATCGCTAGCGATCCATAGTGCATGGATCGCTCGCGGTCCATGTACTTGTCCGATTTTTGGACTTTGTCTTTTGGGTTTTTTTTTCGCACGTTGGTATCCTCTAAGTAATTTCATAGCATGTTGCCTTGTTTTGATAATGGTCCGCTTACTGGTTGCATTAGACTACCGATTGAAATAGACGAATGCTTGTCTCTTGATTTAACTAGCTCGAAATCCCGTCAAACTTAGCTATTGCCCTTAGAATACATATTGGACCATGATACAAGGGAATGCATGAATTCATGAGCCAAGATTATGGATCGCGAGCGATCCAATGATGATGGATCACTAGCAATCCATTTCTTTTGCATGTTTTCATTTTCTATTTCTTTGATTTCTCCTGGTTTGTTGTTCTAGTATTTTTGGTTGGCTCTTGAGCTATCTGACTCGATCAAGCTATTCCGACTTCCTTAGGATTCTACTAGGTTAAAAACCCGGATAACTACCTCCTAGAGGGAGGATGGAGTAAGCCTTTTGTCCTGTCTGAAATGGCTTGATCAAAACACCGGCTAGCCTTCGATTCCTTTTAACGCCTAACCGGAGCACCTCCTAGAGGGAGGAGAGAAAAGACTTTGGTTTTGCCTAAGATGGCTAACCAAATGCACCGACAAGCATAATTCCTTACCTAAAAGGTAAGAAGGGGCAAAAGAAATCTATCAAAGCCAAAATCCTTACCTAAAAGTAAGATGGGTTAAAAGAAATCGATCAAGAAAATCTAATTCCATCTTAGAAACGGGCCAAAGCAATCTTGTAGAGGAAGAGAAATCAAACATGATCAATCTTACTTTAAAGAAAAGTTAAAGAAACCTTTAAAGGGAAGCTCAAGCAATTTTTCATGCCCATGTCATCTCATCTGAGAAAGGAAAACCATTAAAAAATCATATAAGGAACCCAGGCCGAGGGAAAGAAGTTTACTATAAAAAACTAACCAATGAAATTACAATTAAGCAACAAAGATTCATCTTTGAAGTTATTTAGGCCAGAAAGATAAGAAGTCGAATCGATCCACATTTTTAAAAGCCTTATTCTGCTGATTCATCAATCATTCCAAAAGTGATTTTCAAAGCTTTCAAATTTCAAAGTTCAACATGGAAACTTTTTCATAAATTTCTTCGGCATTTACAAAACATAATGATTAGTGTGAGAAAGAAATAATTTCTTGAAATTATGGAAGTCATCGCTATTTACTTTATATATTTCAATAGAAAAAGGGGTTAAAGATAGGTGAGAGCTGGAATGGTAAGAAGATATTTAGGTTTTAACAATAAAGTGTAAATTGCTTTTTTCATACGAGGAGTGGAGCAAACAAATACTGCAAGGCCTGACAAACAACTCTCAAATTAAGGTCTGTGTAAAAGCATTCTTCAAAGAAGCAAAGAGCAAACAAATCTATGCTTAATCAAAGATCACAAATTATATTAAATCAAATTAAAGCTCTGAAATGAATCACATATCAAATATCTCAATGAGTTTGAACACAAGACGAGAATAAAAAAGACAATGCAAGATCTATTTTAAAATATCAACTATTCAATTAAAAAGTTATTTACCAATTTAGATATGAAAAGTTACAAATGTCAAGAAAAGCTATTTCAAGTCTTCTTGAGGAGGAGGTGGAGGAAGTAGATGATGTCGGTATACTTTTTCTTTTACCTTCCCCACAACCTCAAGAAGACATGGATGACTTTTGTTTAAGGCATGGGCATCTTTAAGCAAAAAATGAGAGCCTCGAATATTCTTGAGATTGCCAGCACACCCTTATAAAAAGAAGTGTTAATAACGTCTGTATCGTGCCTTCACCACTTTACTCAACCTTTGGTTTATTTCTGGACCAAACAAAGAATAGTCAATTTTTAAGCCGAAAACAAATATTATTTCACGAAAATAATTAACAAGGGAGTCAAATCGGGAATTTTTAAGTGACATCACCTCAGTTATTTTCAATTGAGACTCAAGGTCTTTCTCTTTTTCCTTCTAGACTTCAACGGCCATAGAAGGTTCGGTAATATGACAAATTGCCACATTCAGTAGTTCTTTAAGTTTCTTATCCTTCTTTTAGATGATGTCTTATCATCATTAGAGCCAATTTGAATCTTTAATGCATGATTGAGCGTTTTATTATCCCCTTCAAGAGTTTTGACATTGCTCTGTAATTTTTTAACCTTCTGCTCAAGTGCATATTTCTTATGTCCTAGCTCCTCCACCAAGTTTGGTACATATTGAGATATTTGAAAATTATTTGTTCCACTTTCCCTTTAGAAACTCGATGCATTCATTTTCATATTCTCAGCACTACCTAGAAATTTCTCCATCATTAAAACCCGAAGGCGGCTTTTGGAAGGAAGAAATTTTTAAGTGCTGAAGAGTAGGACCTAGTTATCCTTATATGGGTAGGATTGGGAATGCTGCATTTGCCTCCACTCGTAATAAGCTCTAGAGTTTGGCATGATACTGGACATTTTAACAAGTTAACTTCAAGGTCCTCAATTTTCTGATATAATCGAGCAATTTCTACATCTACCTCAATCCTTTGGTTTGAGGTTCCAGATCGACCAATTGTATTTACATTCTCTTCCGGCTCTCTACTCTCCTTGTGTTTCTCTTTGATTTTCTCCTTTAAACTCGTGGTCTTTTCATTCATACTACTTAATCTTGACCTTAACTTATAATATTTATTATACCATTTGCTTGCTTCTGGGTTGTCCGAAAATGGTATGACCGAGGCTTCTTTAAAAGAGCACTTCAGAATTACTAGCATCAGCCTAGTTTTAAGCTGTGCAGTTAATGCCCCTCTATTACCCCGCTACAACCCCGCTATATCTCATAGCGGATTTCTACCGCAACGATTTTTCCATATAGCCCCAGAATATAGCTTTTCCGCTTTAATCCTCGCTATTTCCGCTATATCCCGTTATTTTCGCTATATTCCGCTATTCCCGCTATATTCCGCTATTCCCGCTATATTCCGCTATTCCCGCTATATCTTTTTTAATAAAATGAATTGAAAAATTGCAATTATACATTATGAAATTATGAAACTAATTTATTTGATTTAATTTTTAATATATTTTCACAAATTAAAATACTCTAATATTCTACCAAATTCAATTAACAGCTTTTCGTTTATTTAAAGTATATTCACACATGTTTTTATTCGAAATTATTTATGTATTATTTATAATTCAATTGAATGATAATTTTTCATATAATTACCATTTATATATTTGTAAAAACATTACGTACGAGTTTTATATGCTATTTTAGAGCCATCCGCTATATCCTCGCTGTATCCCCGCTATGACTTTTTGCACCTCCACCGCTTTTAATCTACCGAGCGCATCAACTGCATAGGTTTTAAGTTTATCCAATTAAGACAAGTGGTTAGGGCGGTTAGATGCAAGCATCAGTTGTTTTTCGTTGTAAAGAGTAATAAACAAAAGAAAAATCACCACTTGGGAATATGTTCTTTCATTAACAACAATGAAGTATTATTAGGATGAACAAGTTCTAATTACATCAACAACACAGGTTTTATACATTCAATCATTAATTTTGGAAGTAATAGTCTTACCTATTTTGAGTGCCCGTTGACATAAGGAAAGTGGAGTCAAAAGGAATACTAAATTCGTAAGGAGTATGAACCGAGAGAAACTGGCGATAATCATATCCCTAGGCAGGACGACCTGTTTCTCCATATAAATGTTCAGCATGGTTAGACCGAATTCTTTAAGTTATCTTTTTCATCACCAAGAAATCAAAATATAGGTGGGAGGTTGCATGTAAACTTCTTAAAGATTAGGAAAGCAATATTTTTCTAGTCAAGAGATTTAGATAATTAATGTATTCTCCTTAAAATCCTTTTTAGCATGATAAATTTACTTAAGAGTTCTTTTGAAATCTTTTAATCGTTTGGCATAAATGAGAAGATGCCTATACTTTTTAGATAAACTGTTGTGATCTTCAATCATCTTGTAAGGCAGAGGCTTGAATTTTCTCTTTGCCAATATGGCCATGGGCATGAATATCCTTTGATGAAATGTCTCCCTAAGGAGCATTCTGGAATTCGAGAAGGTCGGGAAAGTCCATATCATGAGAAGATGGGCCCAAGTCATTACTGTTTGACCCATTACTACCTCTTCCTGGTCCCTCGAGGTAATTGTTACCATCACCCCATCCTTCTCGAAATCATTATCATCATCGTTGTTTATTTCATCTTCATCAGCATTTTTATCATCTTTATCATGTCCCCTCTATAATCATCATCCCGGTCTTCATTAGATAGAAGATCATCAAAAGATCGTAATTCCAGAGGATTGATAGCTTCTTCTTTTGGGAATTCATCCTGTAACGACCTAAAAACTCTTCTCAATTTAAGGTTGAACTTCTTTTTGAGCTTGTCCTTTAAGGTTGGTAGTGAGGGGAAGTCCAACCCTGGATAATGGTCTATATTATTGAAATATGCGATGAAGAGGGCCTTCTCATAACACTGCTCCCATATTTGAGGAAAGGCTCGATCTAGAAAGAAGGAAACTTGCTCTTTAGCATCCTTAATGATGTTGATAGTATAGGTTAATGCACCCTCTTCACTTTACAGCTTTCCTTTTAAAGTTTTAACTTGAGCATCTGTTTGGGCATTTTTAATTCTGGCCTGCTTAAGTTCTTTTTCTAGCAATTTCGCTCTTTCTTCAACCGCTAGCCTTCCTTTTCTTTGCTCATCCAAGTCCAAGGCCAGATTATTCTTTTTAGAAATAATTTCATCTCTTTTTGCCACGATTTCAAAGATTTGGCCTTTAAGGGACTTGACTTTATCTATCAACATTGAAATCTGCTATTTGAAATCTGAGACTTGGCTAATAGATTTATGAGAGACTTGTTGAAGGAAGAACATGTGCTTGGCCACCTAAAATATATAATAAACAAAGATATATGAAGCCAATGTTTTTATTAGCCAGACATGCAAAGATACATACCACAAGAATCTATTGAAAGAGGATGTGGAGATGGTCCATCGAAAAAGGGAAAGGCTATAATGGCATTAGTGAGGCCATGGATAGGGACTAGCTGACTGAACAAACAAAATCATCGAAAGTTGAAGGAATGGGGTAAGCCAAAGCTCTGTAAGGTGGAGATTCAAACGGAGAGGAATCAGGCCTAACTCCTGATACAAACATTCTATGGTGGTTGTAGAGACGGGATTCATGATGCCTATAATAGGGCTCGACATGTGAGCAACGTTTATTCTATTTTGAGGATTCTAGTCTAAAAAAATTAAATCAACAAAATTAGATCCTTGATTAATTGTGGTTGTAGACGCACTCGGTTCCTCAACAATAATAAGAGAAGTTTGATCTTCTCCAAGGTTAGCCTTTTTACCTGGAGGAGAAATTGAAGCACCAGGGAGATTGCCAGAATCCTTCTTCCTTTTGTGATCCTCGATACCCCTAAGGGCATCAATAATAGAACTTGCAATGGGGGCACTTTTAGTAGTTGCTGTTAAAGAGGAGGTAGAACTTGTTGCTATTTTTGGCTTAGTAGTTAAGGTGGTAAGAGTCGAACGTATGTCAAAGAAAGAATCATAAGATGACGGTATAAGAAACTTCGTTGAAATCATTGTAAAAGATTACCAAAAGTGCATGGTGAATGGGGGAAGAAGGAGAAAAAATGTTTTGGTTACCGATAGCCAAAGCTTGTTTCCCATGAGCATCATTCTTGAACATTAGGGTCTCCTTAAGAATTTTATAGCTTTCTAAGATCAAGGAACACTAGAAGGTTGGTTTCGGTCAAGAGCTTAAGCATGTCTCCTATATTTTGAGAAGCCAGGTTCACAGCAGTGATTGTACTAGCAGTAGAAGAATGCATCCCTTTAGAAACATATTCTAAAAAGAATAACTATTATAAGAAAACAACATAATATAGTATAAAAAATAAAGAGAAAGCAATAAGTCTTACTAGGAATAGAGGGAGACCCCTTGACTCTAGGGGTATTGCTCTTAATATAAATGAGCTAGTTTTCCCAATCCATAGTTCTGTTGATCAATTAATTATTAAGCTCTTTGGATAAGGAAGAAGCCGATATATAATACTTGCTAGTTGTCTTTCCACTTTTACAAGTTTTCCAATAAATGATTAGTTTTAGCATCAAGTGCAGGGAGGTTAGCTTCCTTGGCCAGTATCTCAAAGCAACATAGATATATATAAGAGTTGGGCATCAATTGTACTAAAGTAATCCCTAAATAACCCATGAATCAAGTGAATAATTCATAGAGGGCTAGGTGTCCCAGATGATAGGCTTGAATTGGAGAGAAAGAAAAGAAATATTCTAAAGGACTGTTTATCCTTTCTAATGATCCTGCCACTTTAGCTTCTACATTGATAATCCCAAATTACTGAAGAATGATGTCAGCCTCATCCTGAGTAGTTATAGAAGATTGAATGAGTTTATAGTCTTCTTGCTAGCTATTTTCTTGTTAAGAAATATCATGCACAAATCAGGGAAGAATCATATTTATTAGGAAAATATAATACACTAAAGAAATGTTAAAGAAAATTCATTTATTTAAGTAGAGATCTAAATAAATAGGTAACTGAATCTCAAACTCATAAGTAGTTGGTGAGTTCATAGCTAGTTAATGAATCCTTTATTATTTAATAAATTCATAACAAAATACCGAATTCATAACTTATCATCGAGTCCATGAAAAGGTGTCAAACTCATAAATAGTGAGTTTGTAACTAAATAAAGATTCTTTAACCAGTTATCGAGTCCACAATGATATCTCGAACTCGTAAATGGTAACCGAGTTTGTAACTAGATAGAGACTCGTTAAGTAGTTATCGAATTTACAACAAGATGTCGAATTCATAAATAGTTATCGAGTTCATGATAGGGCACCGAACTCATAAATTGTTTGTAAGTTCAAAACTAGTTGAAGATTCTTTAATCAGTTATGGAGTTCATAACAAGATATCGAACTTGTAACTAGTTATTAGGCTTATAGTAGAATTTTGAACACATAGATAGTTAGCGAGTTCCTAATCAGTTGAAAATTCTTTTTCATGTCTAGATGTCGAACTTATAAAATATATCAAATTTGTAAGTAGTTAATAATTCTCTAATGGGTTGTCGAGTTTGCAACTAGTACACTAAGTAGTTCTAGAATTCATAACTATTAATCGAGTCACTAGCTAGCTGTCGAATTTACAACTAGTTGGTGAGCACATAACTAATTATCGAGTCTTAAACAAGTTGTCAAGTATTTAACTAATTATTGAATTTATAACTAGTTAGTGAGCCTATAACTAATTAGCAAACTCTAGTAGGCTATCCAGTCTCTAAGTAGATGTTGAGTCCTTGACAACTATTAAAACCTAATTGAGTGTCGAGTCTTTAAAAGGTTATCGAGTTTATGGTATTACCAAAATCCATGGATTATTAAGCTTTTGTTAATCATTGGGAGTATGTATTGCAAATGGAGATCGAATCCAAACAAAAAAAATTCCTAAGGCTTAAAAAGTGTTTGGATCCAATTGCTAATCAAGCCCGCACAATTTGTAACTACCCAATTCTTGAAACTATAATTGCAAAACCAAATAATGCCTATCCTTAAGTCAATTGAAAATGAAATCACATCTTGAATCAAAATTGGGTATAGTAGGAATCAAAATTTTCTTTTTTGCAAGATTTAAAAGGAAAAATTATAATTGCAATTTCAGTTTTGAGTTGCAGGTAAAGCTTTGGGAAGAAGGAAAGGCAAGTATCAATAAAAGAAGAGGGTAGAAACAAGAAGCGTTGATGGAGTTGAAAGATCTAGAATATTAATAGGCAGCAAATTGAAGAGTGCAATTATACTAACATATACTATGTTCCTTCTATACCACGGGGTAAATGTTACTACAATATGGTTATCAAACAACAAGAAAGAACATGTTGAGATTGCAAATAATAAGGGATGATGAGCCTAAAGAAAGTATGCTTATCAAGCATTCAACATGCAAAAAAGGATAACGAGCCTCTCGCAATAATAAGAAAATGTCAAATATCTAATACCAACTTGGAGTGTTGAGCCTCCATAATAATAAAGATGTCGAACATTCAAGTGATAAAAAAACAATGAAGAGGTGCTGAATCTCTAAGAGGTAATGAGTCTCTAAAACAACAAGTGTTATCAATCATTTAACAAGTAGAAGGTAATGTCGAACATTAGCAATAAAGAAGGGTATCGAGCCTTTAAGAGGATGAAGAAATTGAACGAATAAGTACTTAGAGATATCAAGCTATAACAAACTTGGGCGCATAAGAGATGTCGACCTTCTACAAAACCTAGGTTTTCGATTCCAAAGATAGCATGGTTGTTAGAGACGAAGGAAGTGATGTCGAACCACTACAATACAAAGTGTTGTAGAGTATGTGACAATGGAAAGATGCCGCCCAACTAGAAAATGTCGAGCATAACCGCAAGTAGAGGATATTGAGTTTTTGTGGAAGGAAATCCTTTGATATAATATCTATTAGCGAGCCTTTACAACATTAATTATTATAGAGCATCTGTAAAAAATAAGTGATATCAAACTTCTACAAGGATAACAAATTCTAAAGGAATAACGAGCTTGAACATTAGCAAAGGATGTTGAGTTTTTACAAGTGCCAAGAGATATCAAATCTTTAAAGATATAGAGATTGCTATTTTTTTACAAGGAAGACTGTGTTCCTAAGATTCTACAAGCAAGTGTTATCAAATCTCTATAAAACCGAGCTATTTAAGCCTATGGACTCAAAGTCGTACCACATGCCAATCATCAAGCATGATTGACATCCCTATAAATAGGCCCTCATCGACACCTAAAGAGGGGAGAATAATTATTTCCTTATTGCTTAATTTTTCAAGTTTTAAACCCTAAATTGATTTGAGGATTTTTAGAGTCGATTGTAACACTTGAAACTGTTACACATAAGGACTTGGACAATTAACTTTGTATAGCATGCTTCTCTCGAATGTGTATACTTGACTATTATTGAACTATGGACATGCATATGACATATCTATGGATTTGAACTTGAACTAAGGACATGCATATGACTTATGACTTATCTATGGATTTGAACTTGAATAATGGACATGAATAAAACTTATGACTTATCTTCAGATTTGAACTTAAGGTTTGTAACGACCCGGAATTTTTACGATATTTTAATAAATATTTAATCTAATTTAAATTAAATATAAGCTTGTCAATGTTTTAATTGATGAGATCTTGGATATTTAATAGTTGTATGTTTATAAAAGAAAGTTTTTTTTTAAAAATTTTTAAAATAGAATGCTTTGGAAACCATTTAAAACAAAATCGGTCTTATTTAATAAAATCAAAACAAAGATTCAATATTTTGTTATTTGATAATTTATATGAAGACAATTTTAGTTTTTTTTTAAAATGATAAATTTAAAAGTAAACAAACTTATTAAACATAAACACATAAGTATAAAACAATATAGTTATAAACATACAACACTAGTATAAAACATAATTAGAAATATAAGAATGTAGCTAAAGTAATAAATGTACAAATATAAATTATAACTTAAATTATATATAAATATAAGTATGTGGTAAATCAAGTGTTAAAAATTCAATTAACAAATAGAATACAACTAATATGTTAACAATAACTTTTTAAGTAAACATATCAGGAAGTTGAAATTTATGACCTGTATATACAAATAAATAATGCAAAGGAAACAAGTCAAAGCTACACTTGAAAACAAATATAGGCTAAACAAGAAATGAACAAAGTAACCTATGTACTGTTATACAGTTTTATGCATCAGGAAACAAAAGTTTCACTTCAAATATATAAAACAAAAAGCTGTGTCTTACAAAACATGCTAGCCTAAATATGACAAATATCTTTGTACCATACAAATTGCAACTATCAGTAAAACATTTATTACATGTTGTCATAATTAAGAGCAAAGGCATTAATTAGCATAACATATTGTTAACAAGTACTATAGCCGAAATCCCTTTATGATTTCATACTGCAGGTGTATATTATTTAACCAATAAAAGAGAAAAAAGGACAATGCAAATATTAACTGCCTAGATTCAACCTGTAAAGTAGCTTTAACTTATATATACACGCCTATATAATATGCTCATTTATAAAAACTGGATCAAAACCTAAAGTAAACCTGAGAATACATTGTTTGCTTTGCAAAACATACATCAATTCAAAACAGAAAAACAAAGAAAAAGAAACAGAGAAAAGCAAAAGAAGATTTCAGGAAAGTCTTAACTACAGCAGTTTCTTCAACATATCTTCTGTTCAAATTGCTTTTAGGTGAGTAAACATAATTATTTTCAATTTAAATTTTGTATTTTTAGCTTTCAATTTGTATGTGTTTGATATCTGCTTGAATGATTAACTTTGAGTACTTCATGTTGCTCTGTAATATATATATAGTATTCTTCAGGGCTTTGAATAGCTGAACAGAGTAAAGCAATGAAATTGCAAATAATTTCTCATGTAGATGTTTTAAAACTTGGATATTGATGCAAACTTAAGTTGTTATCAAAATCAAAAGGCTTACAATATAGTTTTAAGGTTTAACAGTATTTTACCCATACTGTTTATTCAAGTATCAAGAAAAGAGAATTAAAGTTTAAAGTTTGAATGTTTAAATTTGAAATTTTAATAACATAATCAGATTTCGTATGCATAATTAGGATTTTTAGCATAAAAATTTTGATTTATAAGCAAAGATATTCGGAGCAGTTTTCAAAAGAAGCATTACTGCATTTTTGTCAATTTTGGAAGGTCAAGATAATTTTAATTTCTGAAATTTAGTATGAAGCAAGGTAGAAGTAGTATTAACACAGGCAAAATACTTAAAAAAAAATTCGAATGCTTAGATTTTGCAGTAGAGGAAAGAGTAGGGTTTAGTTCTGTCGTTTTTTTTTTGTTGCTCTGTGAGTTTTGATTTCGGCACCATGGTTCTATCGAGTGGCATGTGGTTGTGAGCGAAGGCCAAGGACGGTATGGGCGTGTCGTGGATGAAGGGAGTTCGCCTCCAGTGGTCAGAATTGGAGGAGCGAATGGTTTCTTTTCATGGTTGCTCGAAACAATGGCTCGAGCTTCAGGCCTTTCTTTGATTTCGAGCTTTTCTCATCGATTTGAGTTTTGTTTTCGTGTCTATGTTCATTATGCAACTTGCCGGAGGGGTCATGCATCGCCAGGACGTTGGCGAACCACCGTGCATGTGCACGGTGGTGTACAGTGGAGCAGTTTTGGATTGGGACTATTTTGGGTGAATGCTCGAGTGAAACTCGAGTTTTTCATAGGGTAGCTTCGGGTTTTTTTAGCTGGGTCGAGTTTTCGAATAGAGGCGAGTGTTCAGTAAGTTAAAATGTTAAGCTTTTAAAAAAAAAGAAGAAGAAACGTTACAGCAGGAAGAAAAGAACAGGAGGGAGTCAGAGGGAGAGACGCGGGAAAAGGGAGAGAATGGCTCGAGAGTTACTCGAGTAAAGTGGGGGTTTTCTTCGGGTTCCTGTGTTTGTGGGCGAGAGAGTTAGTGACTGCAGTTTCTTCTATAACCTTACTAAAAAAAAGATTAAGGAATTTTGAGTTTTATCAGGATTTCAACATTTTAAAATTTAATAAATGTAAACCAGTTTAAGTTAAACTTTATACAAATTAAATTGTTTAGTTAATGAATAACAAACATTTAAAATTCTTAACTAATGTTTAATTAAGTGATTAATTTAAGTTAATATAAATTTAATTATCATTTGAGGATTATAGTTAATAATAAGTTAGTTTCCAAATTTAAAGCAGAGTTTTGAGTGTTTCATTAAGTTGAACAATTACTATTAATTATTATTTCAAAAAGAAATTCAGAATATTATAGTTAGTGATTTGTTAATAAATTTTGGGATTTGCGAAATCGCAATCAACCACTTAAGTTAATTAATGGAAGGTAATAGTTAATTGATTAAGTAATTTAAGTCAGAATTAATAAATGGTTAGTTGACTATTTAGCAGTTAACAAATAAGGAATTAAGTTCCACTAATTAGTGATTAAGGTTATTAACTAATGTATGAGAAATATTTAATTAAGTAATTAAATAAATAAGACTTAATAATTGATTTGGTTAAGATTCATTAAATTAAATAATTTGAAAAGAAATAAGTAATTGATTGTTAATTAATGATTAATTAAATAGAGTTAAGTAAGTAGCTCTCAGGTAAATTAATTTTAAATTGAATTAATTACAAATAAGCCTTTAAGGTAATTGCTTATGATTTGTTGTGTTGTTGTGATGTTTATGTGATGATATTCTGTGATGCTCTGTGATATGTTATGTTATATCTAAAATGCTTGTATATGTTTTACCTGTGATAAATGCTATGTTCATTCAACTGTTAGATTTAAATTATTTAAACTGTTAAGTTAATTAGACAACTTGGCCCTTAAAATGGCGTTTGGATTCGATGAGACCGGGATCGGAAGAATCAAATTTGATTCTCCGAAAATCACATCGATCCAATTTAAATGTTAGGCCATGAATTCTGAAATAAAGATCAAGATGGTGTTTTCAGAATGCAAGGGTTATCGTCGTTGACTCTGAGGGTGATTCCAAAATGAGTGTAACGAGATAATGCCTTCGGTTTCGTTCGAACCCGGAACGAACTTGTATGGATTGAATGCTTTCAGCACATCGTCAGGCGGACGATGAGCATTCTAAGTAATATGTTCTATAAAGGTAATCGCAGCCTCAAGCCTCATCAACCGGGAATGGCTAAAACAGGGGAGATGCAGCAAGGTTAGGTGGGTCATGCCCAAGCAGGACAAGATATTTCCCCTGTCTAGATGTCCCTTTTTATATTTCGGCTTAGTGGGCGGTTGCTAGCTACAATCGCAGGGTTTATCTTGTTCGGGACTGTCCAGTAAGGAATGGTTCCGGCCTTGTGTTGCAGGGGATGAAGGGAGTAATCCTCGGTACGGTGATCTAGGCCCCGTACTGTGACGGACGGTACCCCAGTAGCCCTGCCATTGTTGGAAATCCATTTTTCCTACGAGACCCTACGGTTTTGATTTGTATTACCCACTTTTGTGGCTAGTAGCTGGAATTTAATCATGTAACAATTTCGGCTATTTTCTATTTACTTGAAAACCCTAGACACTATTATAATATCACTGGATTTCCTATGAAATGTTTTGGTTAGCGTAAGGTAAAAACTTACCCGTATTTATTTGTGGGAAGTCTTACGTAATACCTTTATTTTCAAATGCTTTTCAAAGTTAAGCAACAATAAACCGTTTACTCATACCAGACCCATGTCTGACCCGGAGTTTATATTTTGTGTTTTCATAAACTCTCGGGTACCCAAATTTTTACGGGTAGCCAAGGGATTCAGGTTAGATTTGACGAATTCTGGAGGAGAAATGGAGCAGGAGGCTTCGGCGTTGTATATACATATAGTTCCGCTGTGTTAGTATCTCTGAGTCATATTGTATTGAGTTGTATTAACTAGACAGGAGTTTATAACTGCCTAGTATATGATCTGTATAACTCTGATTTATGTATTAAACTATGTAATATTTATGTGTTATATTATATTTTGTTCCATTCCGTTGTGAGATTCTGATGTTGTTGTTCTTTCTTTCTCTTCCTTTCTATTTTCTACCCTTTTCTTTCTAAATGATGATACGTTTTTCTAGTAGTAGAAGGGCGGGTCGTCACAGTTGGTATCAGAGCATATGTTGGTGATAACCTTGGCTCTGGTAGAAATTACTCATCAGATAGAGTCAGTAGAACTCTGAAATGAGTTTGAGTGTATTAATAGATATGAGCGCGTATTTGTTAATGGATATAAAATGGTTTTATATTACGTTGATTGATTTATTGAGTGGTATATGAACCTTCGTCGGCACAGCCTCGAAAACTGTATCGAAGGGGTTTCTAAGCACTTAACTAGAGCAATTCGACACAATATTGTTTTAAAAGTAGGGTAAATGAAATAATTTTACCCAAAATTATATTTTAATATAAAAGAAATATTTTTCTGAAATAACTATATATACTTGGATGTTTGGTGTTAATAGTACAATCAAATAAAAATTTAAGTTTGAGTGGTCGATAAACAAATAAAATTGTCTAAGTATGATCTTTAATTCAAAAGGAATATAACTAAAATTTGATTAAACCAGAATTGAAGTCCCGGAAATTTGAAAGTGTTTAAATAAATTTAAAACAAAGGATTTGGGAATTAAAAAAAAATCTTGGGAATGTTTGAAATGTTTATCCAAGGATTTGAAGGAAATAATGGAATCTTGTTTGGAAAACATTGTTGGTTATGATATTGTTTGGGGTTGTTGGGCATGCAAGTTGTTTCAAATTTTTCAAAAGAGAAAATTTGTTTTGGTGAAAACAAGTGTTCGGAATTTGAAAATTCGACTGGATATACCTGATGGGTATGTATATTCATCATTTCAAAATGGTTTTAGAAATGAAAACCGAGAAATTGAATTCTAAGAAATTCTATTTAAATAATGTGGAAGGTTTGAGTAAATCAACTATTGAACTTATAAAGTAAAGTTGATATTAATAAGAAGAAATCGGGAATTTTTATCCCGGAATTGAAACTTAACTTAAGTAGATGAAATAAGAAATATACCTGAGTTTAACCTGAGATAAGCTAAATGGAATTGGAATTCAAAATTAACTTAGTTGGCTATAAAATTTGAAGATAAAATGATTGTGATTGTAAGGTGAAAATTTATACCTTAAGACAGTAAGTGCTATACATATATAATCTAAAGTTGTGGTTATAAGGTGAAATGGTTCAAATGAGTAATATAAGCTGTTAGGTAGACAAATAAGTTTTGAGCTCATATATTGAGAAATAAATTTAAGGAATGGTAAGTAGCTAAATTGAACTGAAGTTGAGTTAAAATAAAACTGAGTTTGAATGAATTCAGTCGAGCTATAAATAATATTGAATGAGATAAAATTCTTATGTAAATAAGTAAATGTAAATCAAGGTAAGTATTGAATTGGATTTAAATAATGGCGTGAGTTGTAAACAAATTTAATTCAAGTGTAAATTGAATAATTGATTATGAATAAATTCAATAATGAATTGTTAATGTAAATTAAAATTTAAGGATGGATAAAAGAATAAACTAATCAGTAAGTAGTTGGGATTTGATTAAAAGAAAATCAAATCAAAGATTTGAATGGGAATTGGTGAAATAGAATAACTTGAGTTGTTAGGTGGAACAGTTTGAAAGAAATAAATGACTTAAGTAAAATTGTGAGATCATTGTTTAAAATATGGGTTGTCAAATTTAATAAAATGGTTTGGAATCAAACTTTTGAAATAAAAGAAAATGCAACGAAAGGATTGTAAATAAATTAATTGAGACGGACTCAAGTGTAAATTGAATTAGAATCAATTTAAAATTTGTTATAAGCTTAAGTGATTATCTATTCACAATGATATTGTTAAATTGCCTAAGGAAATGGGTTGTTCGAAGTAAATGAGAATTAGATAAATTCTATGAATTATTGGAAGCAAAATAGGATGATTTTGAATATGAGTTTGTTTTGCTCAAATGGATTATATGTCTAAGCAAGTAAGTGAAAATCACTTTAACTAAAAGGAATGATTTGAAAATTTGATGGAAGTAATTGTACTAAGTGTTGAAACTATACATATGTGCTTATGGAAATATGTAATGCTAGGCAAATGGATACTCTGTCAAAAGCTTTTCAGAATTTGAAAACTATAAAAATAAAAGATTTTCTAGCAACAAAACAATTTCAAATTGAAAATTTAAAGTAAACTAATGAATGAAACTAATTTAAAAATAATAATAGGAATCAGTTATAAATGGAGATAGTCAATAAAGGTTCAATCTTCAGAGTTAAGAAAATTGAATTCATATGGAATTGGTAATTCAGATTTAAATAAGAAGATATAAAGGCTAAAGTGGCAGAGTAATAATATAAAAGTATATATAATGCTTATATTAAGCTTAAGAAATGAATGGTGAAATTCTTAAGTAACCTTTGATATAGAGAAAACTATTCCAAATGGATAGAATCCAAATAATGTGAATAAAAGAAATTGATATGGTTGATAATCAATGAATATAAATACATAGGATATACATATATGATTTTATTCACGTAGCAATTAGATCAAGATTCGAGCACAGAATTTCGAGATAGTTATATCGATCCGAATTAGGATTTTTCACTCGATTTTCGACGACGAACCATCGATTTGGATTTTGATTGATGCTGGAAATTCTCTATCATAGTTGTGACTATGCAAGGAGAATGACAGTTTCTGATCAAGAAACCAGTTCTGAGTCCGCACTAGGAAGTCGGGTGGACGATACTAGTTTGGAAATGAAATTGTGTGATCGAGCGATCGGATTTGATATTACGTACGAATGATATATGTACATCGTACGGGCTTGATTGAATAGATCTAGAAATTCTTTAAAGAAGTCAATAAAATTTGAGAAAGAGTTAATGCGGTAGATTTTAGAATTGAACTGCCAAAGTGAATATCTGGAATGTATTGTGAATTCCTTATATCTCAGGAAATTTGTTCATGATTCATCATTAATTGATAAACCAGTAATTCAGGAAATTAGAAGTTGAGTCGAATTTAATGGTGGTCAGGAATCCAGTTTGGATTATTGATCATCGAGAGACAAACTCTCGATAATTTTAGGAAAGCTTATCCGGATTTATGTTCGGATAACTAGTGATGTTTGTTAGAGTAGACTGTTTGTTTGTTCGCTATTGTATGAATGATATGTTTGTTTGGATGGTTAATATAAAAGCTTTTGAATTTACTGTTGTTTAAATTTCGAGGACGAAATTCTTTTAAGGGGGAAGGAATGTAACGACCCGGAATTTTTACGATATTTTAATAAATATTTAATCAAATTTAAATTAAATATAAGCTTGTCAATGTTTTAATTGATGAGATCTTGGATAGTTAATAGTTGTATGTTTATAAAAGAAAGTTTTTATTTAAAAATTTTAAAATAGAATGCTTTGGAAACCATTTAAAACAAAATCGGTCTTATTTAATAAAATCAAAACAAAGATTCAATATTTTGTTATTTGATAATTTATATGAAGACAATTTTAGTTTTTTTTCAAAAATGATAAATTTAAAAGTAAACAAACTTATTAAACATAAACACATAAGTATAAAAAAATATAGTTATAAACATACAACACTAGTATAAAACATAATTTGAAATATAAGAATGTAGCTAAAGTAATAAATGTACAAATATAAATTATAACTTAAATTATATATAAATATAAGTACGTGGTAAATCAAGTGTTGAAAATTCAATTAACAAATAGAATACAACTAATATGTTAACAATAACTTTTTAAGTAAACATATCAGGAAGTTGAAATTTATGACCTGTATATACAAATAAATAATGCAAAGGAAACAAGTCAAAGCTACACGTGAAAACAAATATAAGCTAAGCAAGAAATGAACAAAGTAACCTATGTACTGTTATACAGTTTTATGCATCAGGAAACAAAAGTTTCACTTCAAATATATAAAACAAAAAGCTGTGTCTTACAAAACATGCTAGCCGAAATATGACAAATATCTTTGTACCATACAAATTGCAACTATCAGTAAAACATTTATTACATGTTGTCGTAATTAAGAGCAAAGGCATTAATTAGCATAACATATTATTAACAAGTACTACAGCCGAAATCCCTTTATGATTTCATACTGCAGGTGTATATTATTTAACCAATAAAAGAGAAAAAAGGACAATGCAAATATTAACTGCCTAGATTCAACCTGTTAAGTAGCTTAAACTTATATATACACGCCTATATAATATGCTCATTTACAAAAACTGGATCAAAACCTAAAGTAAACCTGAGAATACATTGTTTGCTTTGCAAAACATACATCAATTCAAAACAGAAAAACAAAGAAAAAGAAACAGAGAAAAGCAAAAGAAGATTTCAGGAAAGTCTTAACTGCAGCAGTTTCTTCAACATATCTTCTGTTTAAATTGCTTTTAGGTGAGTAAACATAATAATTTTCAATTTAAATTTTGTATTTTTAGCTTTCAATTTGTATGTGTTTGATATCTACTTGAATGATTAACTTTGAGTACTTCACGTTGCTCTGTAATATATATAGTGTTCTTCAGGGCTTTGAATAGCTGAACAGAGTAAAGCAATGAAATTGCGAATAATTTCTCATGTAAATGTTTTAAAACTTGGATATTGATGCAAACTTAAGTTGTTATCAAAATCAAAAGGCTTACGATATAGTTTTAAGGTTTAACAGTATTTTACCCATACTGTTTATTCAAGTATCAAGAAAAGAGAATTAAAGTTTAAAGTTTGAATGTTTAAATTTGAAATTTTAATAACATAATCAGATTTCGTATGCATAATTAGGATTTTTAGCATAAAAATTTTGATTTATAAGCAAAGATATTCGGAGCTGTTTTCAAAAGAAGCATTACTGCATTTTTGTCAATTTTGGAAGGTCAAGATAATTTAAATTTCTGAAATTTAGTATGAAGCAAGGTAGAAGTAGTATTAACACAGGAAAAATACTTAAAAAAATTCGAATGCTTAGATTTTGCAGTAGAGGTAAGAGTAGGGTTTAGTTCTGTCGTTTTTTTTGTTGCTCTATGAGTTTTGATTTCGGCACCATGGTTCAATCGAGTGGCGTGTGGTTGTGAGCGAAGGCCAAGGACGGTATGGGCGTGTCGTGGATGAAGGGGGTTCGCCTCCGGTGGTCAGAATTGGAGGAGCGAATGGTTTCTTTTCATGGTTGCTCGAAATAGTGGCTCGAGCTTCAGGCCTTTCTTTGATTTCGAGCTTTTCTCATCGATTTGAGTTTTGTTTTCGTGTCTATGTTCATTTTGCAACTTGCCGGAGGGGTCGTGCATCGCCAGGATGTTGGCGAACCACCGTGCATGTGCACGGTGGTGTACAGTGGAGCAGTTTTGGATTGGGACCATTTTGGATGAATGCTCGAGTGAAACTCGAGTTTATCATAGGGGTAGCTTCGGGTTTTTTTTTTAGCTGGGTCGAGTTTTCGAATAGAGGCGAGTGTTCAGTAAGTTAAAATGTTAAGCTTTAAAAAAAAAGAAACGTTACAGCAGGAAGAAAAGAACAGGAGGGAGTGAGAGGGAGAGACGCGGGAAAAGGGAGAGGATGGCTCGAGAGTTACTCGAGTAAAGTGGGGGTTTTCTTCGGGTTCCTGTGTTTGTGGGCGAGAGAGTTAGTGACTACAATTTCTTCTATAACCTTACTAAAAAAAATGATTAAGGAATTTTGAGTTTTATCAGGATTTCAACATTTTAAAATTTAATAAATGTAAACCAGTTTAAGTTAAACTTTATACAAATTAAATTGTTTAATTAATGAATAACAAACATTTAAAATTCTTAACTAATGTTTAATTAAGTGATTAATTTAAGTTAATATAAATTTAATTATCATTTGAGGATTATAGTTAATAATAAGTTAGTTTCCAAATTTAAAGCAGAGTTTTGAGTGTTTCATTAAGTTGAACAATTACTATTAATTATTATTTCAAAAAGAAATTCAGTATATTTACAGTTAGTGATTCGTTAATAAATTTTGGGATTTGCGAAATCGCAATCAACCACTTAAGTTAATTAATGGAAGGTAATAGTTAATTGATTAAGTAATTTAAGTCAGAATTAATAAATGGTTAGTTGACTATTTAGCAGTTAACAAATAAGGAATTAAGTTCCACTAATTAATGATTAAGGTTATTAACTAATGTATGAGAAATATTTAATTAAGTAATTAAATAAATAAGACTTAATAATTGATTTGGTTAAGATTCATTAAATTAAATAATTTGAAAAGAAATAAGTAATTGATTGTTAATTAATGATTAATTAAATGGAGTTAAGTAAGTAACTCTCAGGTAAATTAATTCTAAATTGAATTAGTTACAAATAAGCCTTTAAGGTAATTGCTTATGATTTGTTGTGTTGAATATCTGATTGTGATGTTTATGTGATGATATTCTGTGATGCTCTGTGATATTATATATTAAGATGCTTGTATATGTTTTACCTGTGATAAATGCTATGTTCATTCAACTGTTAGATTTAAATTATTTAAACTATTAAGTTAATTAGACAACTTGGCCCTTAAAATGGCGTTTGGATTCGATGAGACCGGGATCGGAAGAATCAAATTTGATTCTCCGAAAACCACATCGATCCAATTTAAACGTTAGGTCATGAATTCTGAAATGAAGATCGAGATGGTGTTTTCAGAATGCAAGGGTTATCGTCGTTGACTTTGAGGGTGATTCCAAAATGAGTGTAACGAGATAATGCCTTCGGTTTCGTTCGAACCCGGAACGAACTTGTATGGATTGAATGCTTTCAGCACATCGTCAGGCGGACGATGAGCATTCTAAGTAATATGTTCTATAAAGGTAATCGCAGCCTCAAGCCTCATCAACCGGGAATGGCTAAAACAGGGGAGATGCAGCAAGGTTAGGTGGGTCATGCCCAAGCAGGACAAGATATTTCCCCTGTCTAGATGTCCCTTTTTATATTTCGGCTTAGTGGGCGGTTGCTAGCTACAACCGCGGGGTTTATCTTGTTCGGGACTGTTCAGTAAGGAATGGTTCCGGCCTTGTGTTGCAGGGGATGAAGGGAGTAATCCTCGGTACGGTGATCTAGGCCCCGTACTGTGACGGGCGGTACCCCAGTAGCCCTGCCATTGTTGGAAATCCATTTTCCCTACGAGACCCTACGGTTTTGATTTGTATTACCCACTTTTGTGGCTAGTAGCTGGAATTTAATCATGTAACAATTTCGGCTATTTTCTATTTACTTGAAAACCCTAGACACTATTATAATATCACTGGATTTCCTATGAAATGTTTTGGTTAGCGTAAGGTAAAAACTTACCCGTATTTATTTGTGGGAAGTCTTACGTAATACCTTTATTTTCAAATGCTTTTCAAAGTTAAGCAACATTAAACCGTTTACTCATACCAGACCCATGTCTGACCCGGAGTTTATATTTTGTGTTTTCATAAACTCTCGGGTACCCAAATTTTTACGGGTAGCCAAGGGATTCAGGTTAGATTTGACGAATTCTGGAGGAGAAATGGAGCAGGAGGCTTCAGCGTTTTATATATATATATAGTTCCGCTGTGTTAGTATCTCTGAGTCATATTGTATTGAGTTGTATTAACTAGACAGGAGTTTATAACTGCCTAGTATGTGATGTATGATCTGTATAACTCTGATTTATGTATTAAACTATGTAATATTTATGTGTTATATTATATTTTGTTCCGTTCCGCAGTGAGATTCTGATGTTGTTGTTCTTTCTTTCTCTTCTTTTCTATTTTCTACCCCTTTCTTTCTAAATGATGATACGTCTTTCTAGTAGTAGAAGGGCGGGTCGTCACAAGGTTGGACATGCATATTCTCTCGAATTTCCATAAGGCCACTTAAGCTCCTATTCCAGCTAGCCTTAGTCTGCCATGCATATTTGGTTAGCGAAGAAATTTGCTAATAGTTAATGTTAAAAAATTTACAAAAAATGAAAATATACATACAATTAATTCGATAAAAAATATTCGTAACCAAATTAGTTCGATTCATATGTACTGATGAAACATTAGATGGGAAAAAGACTCGTTTGTAGGAAAATTATATAACGACCCGTAAATTTCGATGATTACATTGGTTAATTTTATAATATTTTTGTAATTAAATTTAGAAAGAAATAAAAAATTTATAATTTATAATGAAGTGAATGGAAAAAATGAAATATAGCAATGGTAATTAAAACTAATTATTGAAAATTGGAGTGAAGTCCCAATTATGGAATAGTGTAAATTCTTGCACTTGTTTATAAAATGGAATATAAGTAAATAAGGGTAAGTATTGTATAAGTATATGTAAGTATCGAATTAACCAATGAAATAATATATTGATTAGTAGTAATGGAATGAATTTAGTGTTAGGAAACTAATGGTAACAATTGGTTGTAAATAATAAACCAATATATATATGATTTACAGTTAATGGTGACAATTAATATGGGCTATCTATTTATTGGCCTATTAAATAAAATTGAAATCAAATTGCAATTAAATGAAATTAAATATCTAAATATTACGTAAATAGGAATTAAGATGAAATTGGGAATATTAATGTACCGAGATATAAACCAATGTTAATTATATTCTTATTGTAATGAAAGGCTTGATAACAAGGTTAAAAGTTAATAAATGGATTTTGGAATTTTAAATTTAAAATTTCTGAAGTAATTAAAATTGAAATTTAAGGTTGTAAATTGTGGATTGTCCACTAATAAGTTAACAAGAGAATTTGTTTTAAAGGATTTTAAATTACTAAATAATCCAAAGTGATAGAAATTGGAAATAACGATAATTGAATGGAAAAGTGAATTAATTTAATTTAATATCAATTTAATTAATTGGCGGGAAATTAGCCATTTTGGCCATTGACTCGGATTCCGACGAAACCAGTTTCATCGGATCCGTAACGGTGAATTATTAAAGGATTTCAAGTTCCATAACGATCGGGCTTGTCGTTTGATCGTACGGGCTCGAAATGCCTCAAAATCGCTTTAGTTGAAATCGATTGAAATCGGTTTGAAATATGCTAATTTTATCATGACTTCTTCATACGATGGAATTTGGACTTGAAACCTATTCCATTGATTTTAAAGTATTCAAAAACATATATTTTGATATATAAGTTGACCCATTTTTGTTCCGGAGTCGAACGGCCTTTTCGGGCCATTTATCGTTGATTGTGTAAATCAATCTTGTCCATCTATTCTATTTTCAGCTTTGTCTATAAAAACCCGTGTAATGACCCACTATTTTGGACCATTCAAATTGACAATAATCCATACATGTCAGACTAGAATACTTCAAAACAGTGTATTGTTAAGAAATTTGGAGCAAATAAAATCATTCATAGAATCACAGACACAGAAATATCAGAACACTCGCAACGGCAATAAAATACCATAGTAGTTCATGAAGCTAATATATAGATACTCTCAAAACATACACAAAATCTTACAGTAAAATAGATACAATAGAAGTCAGGATAAATAAACAACAATACAGAGACAGATACCGAATAGGAACTAACTGGAAGAAGTAGATGAATAGATAGACAGATAAGCTCCAGCAAAACTCTAGCTCCAGAAGGTGAATCCAAAGCTGTGATTCTCAGGCTCACCCGAGCGTAAAGTAAAACACAAACACTCGAGTCAGGACATACATACATATACAATGTAAACCAACTCAAGTGAACTGTAATAGCAATGCACAATAACTTAAAGGATGTTTGGGATCACCCATCCTTTAAGGATCAGTCAAACTATCAATTAAGTAGTAATAAACACTATCCTAGAAATATCCATACTAAAGTAAACAATGCAAATAACAGTGTTATTATGACTAGGGTAGCATAGAGCTGCAGTAACCGCTCATCTCTAGCCACACTTTCAAAATCAAAGGTGTGCATCAAACAATCAGAAGGAAATCATATGACACACAAAGCAGTGTACCCGTGGATATAAATTTCAAAATGATTTATAATTCCAAATTAAAATCATTCATTTAAACCATTAAAAAGTGAAGTCATTATTCCTTCAGATCAAATATTCAATTCCCAAAAATTTAGCTTCCATATTTACAGTAGAATTTCAGCCACAAAAAACTTCAATTTAAACCATTTTAACTTATAAAATTTCATATTTTCCACTTTAAAAATGGCCATTTAAATATCCATGAACTTATGATTTTTATAAAGTAAATTTCACAAATAAATATCAATAAGTTCACTTATTAAAATCAAGTGTACAAATTTCCCATTGTTTACCTTTTAACAATTATTTTTCACTTAAATTTCAAATTACCATTTCATACATTGCACTAAATTTCCATTTTATCTAATTAACTCAAACTTCCATTTTAAAACCAAATCTCACGATTACAAATCAAGTTAAATTCCAAATTTCCATTTAACTCTCCATTTATGTGACGCCCCACCTCTATACCCATGCTAGCCAAGGACACTACAGGGTAATGCCGTCAACTAACAGGGAGAATAAGGCTGGTTAGGAGCGACCATCTATAGCCTTGCTCTAACTATCTATTGAATACATCGACAGTAATCACGCCAAACCGATTGACATATCCAATGAATATTTAGAACAAAACCATAGGTGGTTGAAGGATCTATCATAACAGAATATAACAACTCAAATGTAATATACATAACAGAACAGTAGATCATCATATACATATATACCGATACATAGCAGAGTATACAAAATAATATATGTCAAGCGGTATAGCCAACCACAATATACAGACGAATCAAAAGAATACACATCAGAGTTTCAACATAATAGGACTACACAAAAGCCATGACAAAAAGAAGCTAGCGAAGTAGTCCATGCGGAAGCAAAATAGGCTAAGTCCAAAAGCACCTAACCTGAAACATCTCGGTCTGACCCAAGTATAAAATACACGGGTCAGTCTAGCTAAAACAATCAGTTAGATAAACTGAACAACAATAAACCTGCAAGGTTACAAAGTATAAAAAATATCCCTAAAGGAGATAACGCAATCATCTAACAAAAGATGAATCATATAGAACAAGCCTCATATCATCGGCAACATATAGAAACAAAGGATATAATTATCCCCAAATCAAGCCAAAAGGCAAATAACAAATACCAATAAGGTATACAAGTTCCACAAGGTAAACGCTACGCATCATGCGGCTCAAAAAGACCAACACCGAAGGGCGATACCTAGGGAATATACATATGAATGAAACATCAGAAAATTTGCTCGAGCTCAGTACTGTACAAACAAGGATCCATGAGCCCGAAGACTCCAAACCCAATATCACCCATGCGGCTCAAAACAACCAACATCGGAAGCGATACTAAAGTGCAACCCAATATCACCCATGCGGCTCATAACGACCAACATCGGAAGCGATTCTAAAGGGCAACAAACCCGAAGGCACATACCCGAAGGCAACAAACCGTAGTGGTGAAGGTCAGAGACCCAGTACTGGACACCACTAACTGGCGAAATGTGTCACAACTCTCGAAAAGGAATCCGAAAAGTGTTAACGTATGTCCCATAACGACTCGTTCGCACTAAACGGTTAACTATCCGTCAACCACTTTCACACTCAAAGCAGTACAAAGTTTACCTCATATCATCGATAAACCAAACCCGAAGGTCAAAACGATCAATTAAATAGGTCGGGGACTAATCAGGAAGATAAACGCACAGATTCATGGTTCGTGTTTTACCTAACCATTTAATCTTCCGTCCACTTCGCTTGAAGTGTGAAATTGTGTGTGTGCATTATAAATAGAATTTATAATTTGAAGAAGGGAGCTTTTAATACGATTTAGAGAGATTATTTTATAAAACCCGTGAATGAAGTCAAAAACAAGTCATCAAAGTCAAATATGCAATAACAACTAACTGGAATCAACACGAATCGATAAAAGTTGGAAATTAACTCAAAATAAGCCAAAATAGGCAAAACAACGCATTTCAGACGTCTAAATTACCTCCTAGACTTCTGAACCACTACCAGACGTCTGAATGGATTCCCAGACGTCTAGATTTTGTCTCTGCCTTTTTGCGTCTTCCAGGGACCAATTCCAGACGTCTGAATCTCCAAACCAGACGTCTAAATTTTGAAACCAGACGTCTGAAATTAGAGTTCAGACATCTGAAATCCCCCTGTAGGCAAAATAAACAGCCAAGCCCATAAAGGCAAAATCCAATTGAATTGCAAACGAACGAGCGATGGATGCTATGGGTTTATGCCATACGACAACCCAGCACTATTGGCTCTTCTATACATCTCCAAAAACATGATCAAATATCAAAGTTAGGACCTTTAAAGAATTGAACCCAAACACTAAAAATTTGGATATTCACCAATTCAATCCAAACCAATAGCAAGTGCATATGAACAAGGTGTTAGGAATTCATACCCAACATCAATGAAATCAAGAGAAGTAGGTGTGAGATAAAAATATCACATTTTTAACTCAAGAACAAGAAGAAGAAGCTCAAATGCAAAGGAACAAGGCCAACCACTCTCTACTTCAACTCTACTAGCTTCAATCTAAGATCAAACAAATATTTCCTAAGTTTAGGTTTAGGAATTTTCTGAGATTGAAGAGAGAAAGAGATAGAGAAGATGAAGAGGAGCTTACTAATGTCTTCTCTATAATTTTGGAGCAAGAAATCAAGTTACAAAGAAGAAACTAGGGCTTGCAATTTCTATTTCCTCTTCCCTTCCACCATTTTCAGTTTTCTTAAGCTAAGAAATGAAATGAGGGTGAACGGATGAAGAGAGGGCTGAGTTAGGGGTTTAAACTAACAAATGGGCTGAGCCCAAACCCAAAACCCAAATAGAAAAGTTGCAAAAATTCACAAACTCCAAACATATCAAAGATTACACTTAAAAAGATCGCAAACGCCATTTTTGAACCAATGGAAGTGGTTTCGAGCTCCAATTCGACCGTTTGCAAAAAGTAGCTTTTTGGACCTAAATCCGACTAACGACGCTATATTTAAATTAAACATTTAAATATAAAATTGTTAAATATGCGGGTTGTTACAGATCTCCCCTCCTTACAAAATTACGTCCCCGCAATTCCTAGAGACGATATTTGTAACAACTACAAACATACAACATCCAAAAATAAAGGAAATAAGCTTGAGATGAAAAGACATACTCACCGTTTCAAAGCGAAGAAAGAAAACCCGGATAAGATCGCTCAATAAATTCTCTGGTTTCCCAAGTACAATCATTGGGATTAGCGGACCATTGAACTTTAACGAGCGGCACGTCCTTGTTTCGAAGGTGTCGCACCTCCGTGTTAAGTACGCGAATAGGCTGTTGAACAATAGATAAGTCCGGTGAGATCTCAAGCTCTTGCAAATCAGGAGAAGCAATAACAAAATCCGACTCCCGAAGACACTTCCGAAGTTGCGAGACAGTGAAACACGTCATGAATACCAGATAAATGAGCTGGAAATGAAACTCTATAAGCCACAGGGCCAGTACGTTCAGTAATAGAAAATGGTCCTATATAACGAGGAGCCAATTTCCCAGTCGTACTGAAACACATAACCCCCTTCAAAGGAGAAACACGAATAAAAACAAGTTCACCAATCGAGAACTCGAGAGGTTTCCTACGGCTATCCGCGTAGGATTTCTGGCGACTCTGTGCCTCTTTCATTCTCAATCGAATAAGATCAATCTTCTCGAAAGAATCACGAACAAAATCTGGGCCAAGAATAAGCTTCTCTCCAGATTCTAACCAACAAGAAGGTGATCGACATGGCCTTCCGTATAAGGCTTCGAAAGGAGCCATACCGATACTAGAATGAAAACTATTGTTGTAGGAGAATTCTACAAGAGGTAGGTGATCCTCCCAACTACCACCATAATCAAAAATACAAATGCGGAGAAGATCTTCCAAGATACGATTCACCCGTTCAGTCTGTCCATCAGACTGTGGATGATAAGCTGTGCTAAAATTAAGCTTTGTTCCCAAAGCTTGCTGAAGACTCTTCCAAAAATGACTCATGAATAAAGGATCACGGTCACTCACAATAGAACTAGGAACACCGTGAAGTCTCACGATTTCCTTGACATATAACTTAGCCAAATGCGAAGCAGTCCTATTGGACTTAATAGGGACAAAATGAGCAGACTTAGTGGGGCGATCAACAATAACCCAGATACTAACGAGGTAGGCCGTCAATGAAATCCATAGAAATCTGATACCATTTCCACAATGGAATCTCAAGACGCTGAAGAAGACCAGAAGGACGCTGATGTTCGGCCTTTATACGCTGACAAGTTATGCAATTACTCACATAACTCGCCACATCGCGCTTCATGCCTTCCCAATAATAAAGACGACGCATATCGGCATACATCTTACTACTACCAGGATGAATGGTATACTTAGAATGGTGACAGTCATCAAGAATGTCATGCCTAAGCGCAAAATCAGAAGGCACAAAAAGACGGTTCTTCTTACGAAGACACCCATGAGAATCAATGCTGAAATCTTGCAACGCCTCATCACAAGATCCAGACTCACATAGCTGAATAAGATGCAACAAATCAGGATCACGCCGTTGAGCATCGGCAATACGATCCAATAAAATAGGTCGAGCTCCCAAACTAAATAATAGAATAGGAGAATCAGAAGATGAACCTCGATCATGAATTTCACAAAAACATAGAGTCTCAAGAACATCCCATTCGGCAAGCATCATAGAAACAGCAGCCGAATGTTTGCGACTAAGTGCATCTGCAACACGATTTCCCTTACCAGGGGTAAACTGGATATCAAAGTCATAGGAGGCAAGAAACTCGAGCCAACGTTGTTGTCTCATATTGAGTTCCTTTTGAGTAAACAAATACTTCAAGGATTTATGATCGGTATAGAGAATGAAGTGCTCGGCTAATAAGTAGTGTCGCCAAATCTTCAAGGCGAAGACAATGGCGGCTAACTCAAGATCATGAGTGGCCTAGCGAACTTCATTCATTCGGACGCAGTTGCCTAGAAGCATACGCAACTATCCGATCCTTCTGCATAAGAACAACACCGAGACCACTACCACAAGCATCGGTGTAGACAACAAGATCATGATTCCCTTCGGGAACCACAAGAATAGGAGCATTAGTGAGAAGTTCCTTCAATGTCTGAAAGGAAGCTTCACGCTTGTCGGACCAAACATAACGAATGCCTTTCCGAGTAAGGCTGGTGAGAGGAAGCACAACACGGGAAAAATCCTTGATGAACCGATGGTAATAAGCCGCCAATCCAAGGAAACTACGGATCTCATGCACATTCTCAGGCTTCTTCCAATTCTGGATGGCTTCGATCTTTGAGGGATCGACAGAAATGCCATCGGAAGATACAACATGGCCTAAGAACTTAACTTTATTCTCCCAAAGTGGAACTAGGAGAATTTGGCTCTAAGCTGATGGTGACGGAGAGTGCTCAAGACAATGCTCAAGTGATTAGCATGCTCGGCTTCAGATTTAGAATAAATAAGGATATCATCAATGAAGACAAGGACGAACTTATCGAGATATTCCCGGAATATCCGATTCATGAGATCAACAAAGAAAGCAGGAGCGTTCGTCAAACTGAACGGCATAACGAGCCAGTCGAAAGAACAATATCGAGTGCGGAAAGCTGTAAGAGGAATGCTATCCTCCGCGACTCGTAACTGATGAAAACCCGTGGCAAGGTCGAGCTGAGAAAAGACCTTAGCACCACTCAATAGATCGAACATATCATCGATCCTAGGCAATGGATACCTATTCCTGATGGTTAACTCATTAAGTTTGTGATAATCAATGCAAAGCCTAAGAGTTCCATCGGACTTCTTCACGAAGACGACCGCGGATCCCCACGGAGAAGAAATGGACTGAATCAACTGCTTGGACTCAAGCTCTAAAAGCTGCTTCTTGAGTTCCTCATTTTCCCTTGTAGACATCCTCGTGGGAGGACGACTAACTAGCTACGCACCTGGAATGAGATCAATGCGGAACTCAATTGCCCGCTTGGGTGGCAAACCCGATACAGGCTCAAAAACATCAGAAAAGTCACAAGCAATAGGAATACGAGGTATATCATCATCATCTCGCGATTTAAGAGAATATAAAGCCATTTCGGAATTATCCACATCCCAAAGGACAAGAGATAACAGAGTAGGCGAATCCGGATGTCGAAGATATATAATTCTCTCCGAACAAATAATTCTGGCATCATATCTCACTAGCCAGTCCATACCCAAAATCATATCAAATTCCAGACAAGAAATAACGTGCAGACTCGCACGAAAAGAAAAGCCACTTAAAAGAATCTCAACATTATCACAAAGCAAACTAAGGGTCGCGGATCCCCCAATAGGATTCGCAATCCTTAAATAAGTAACCATACAAGAAACATCCAAAGATAAATCATCGACGATCTTCTTCGATATGAAAGAACGTGAAGCACACGTATCGAAAAGAACTCGAATACTATGATCATGAAATAAAACAGAACCTTCCAAAATAGATGGAGATATACCTTTGGGTTGAGAAGGACCTTCAGAAGCCTTGGCAGCATAAAGCCTGCTAGACTTGGCACCAGTCAGAACAGTAGGGCAAGCTGAAACATGATGACCTTCCTTCTTGCAATAGCGACAGAAGAGAGGTTTAGGAAAAGCACGAATAATATGATCCGGCGAGCCACAATTGAAACACTTCCGAATAAAAGGTGTTCCAATAGACTGAGGCTGAGAACTAGAACCACCAGTCTTCTTCTTCTTAAAAGGAAAAGGCCTGGACTTCTGAAATGGAAACTGCCTCTTGTTGGGGTTCTTGGAAACCTCAACATCCTCACCACTATCACACTCCTTCTCGACAGCTTCGAGATGAAGTGTCGAATCTACTAACTCCTCAAAAGATAGCTTGAGCTGGAGCAACAAAGACTTTTTAAGATACTTCTTAAGACCATAGACAAACTTCAAATTCTTCTTATAAGAAGTGCTAATGAATTCAAGACCATACTTAGATAAAGCCTCGAATGATGCAACATACTCAGAAACAGAAGACTTCCCTTGCTTCAACTCAAGGAAGCGACGGGTCAATAAAACTTTTTCAGATTCAGGAACGAACTTGAGTTCAAATCGCTCCCGAAACTGAGTCCAAGAAAGAGTAGACTCATCAATCTCGGCTGTAAGAAGCTCATACCAATCAAGGGCACGCTCTTGTAATAAGCTAGAAGTTACAAGAAATCTATCATGATCAGAAAGATCCATACAAGAGAAGATACGCTCGCATGTGCGAAACCAAGCTTGGACTTCAAGAACGGATTCAGAGCCTTTAAACGGCTTTCCTCCAAGATGATCAAATCACTGCACTTCCGTGCAAAGGCAGACTTGCGAGGCGGAGACACTCGAGGTGGAACTAGAGGCTGAGTGCTCCTAAACAATTCCAAAAACTGATCGGCAGACATATAAATGCCATCCGGATGTGTGCCACTGGATTGCCCAGCATCCGAACGTCGTCCCCTGCCTCTTCCAGCCATACGCTGAAAGTAAGATAAGAAAGAGATTATTCACAAGGTAGATATTACAATTTGGAATACTACGGAATAAAATGCATTCCCAGACGTATTCCAAATTCTATATAACCTTGATGGAATAGAGAGACACGATGATTCAAAAATTTGTATCACTTATACACTTTGATGTATCGTAATATGTGCTTCTATTCTGTGTTTATCATACTTTGTTCTGAACTCAACTTTGATACCATGCTGTGACGCACCACCTCTATACCCACGCTAGCCAAGGACACTACAGGGTAATGCCGTCAACTAACACGGAGAATAAGGCTGGTTAGGAGCGACCATCTATAGCCTTGCTCTAACTATCTATTGAATACATCGACAATAATCACGCCAAACCGATCGACATATCCAATGAATATTTAGAACAAAACCATAGGTGGTTGAAGGATCTATCAGAACAGAATATAACAACTCAAATGTAATATACATCACAGAACAGTAGATCATCATATACATATATACTGATACATAGCAGAGTGTACAAAATAATATATGTCAAGTGGTATAGCCAACCACAATATACAGACGAATCAAAAGAATACACACCAGAGTTTCAACATAATAGGACTACACAAAATCCATGACAAAAAGAAGCTAGCGAAGTAGTCCATGCGGAAGCAAAATAGGCTAAGTCCAAAAGCACCTAACCTGAAACATCTCGGTCTGACCCGAGCATAAAATACACGGGTCAGTCTAGCTAAACAAATTAGTTGGATAAACTGAACAACAATAAACCTGCAAGGTTACAAAGTATAACAAATATCTCTAAAGGAGATAACACAATCATCTAACAAAAGATGAATCATATAGAACAAGCCTAATATCATCGGCAACATATAGAAACAAAGGATACAATTATCCCCAAATCAAGCCAAAAGGCAAATAACAAATACCAATAAGGTATACAAGTTCCACAAGGTAAACGCTACGCATCATGCGGCTCAAAAAGACCAACACCGAAGGGCGATACCTAGGGAATATACATATGAATGAAACATCAGAAAATTTGCTCGAGCTCAGTACTGTACAAACAAGGATCCATGAGCCCGAAGACTCCAAACCCAATATCACCCATGCGGCTCATAATGACCAACATCGGAAGCGATACTAAAGCGCAACCCAATATCACCCATGCGGCTCATAACGACCAACATCGGAAGCGAGACTAAAGGGCAACAAACCCGAAGGCACAAACCCGAAGGCACATACCCGAAGGCAACAAACCGTAGTGGTGAAGGTCAGAGACCCAGTACTGGACGCCACTAACTGGCGGATTGTGTCACAACTCTCGAAAAGGAATCCAAAAAGTGTTAACGCATGTCCCATAACCACTCGTTCTCACTAAACGGTTTACTATCCGTCAGCCACTTTCACACTCAAAGTAGTACAAAGTTTACCTCATATCATCGATAAACCAAACCCGAAGGTCAAAACGATCAATTGAATGGGTCGGGGACTAATCGGGAAGACAAACGCACAGATTCATGGTCCATGTTTTACCTAACCATTTAATCTTCCTTCCACTTCGCTTGAAGTGCGAAATTGCGTGTGTGCATTATAATAGAATTTATAATTTGGAGAAGGGAGCTTTTAATACGATTTAGAGAGATTATTTATAAAACCCGTGAATGAAGTCAAAAACGAGTCATCAAAGTCAAATATGCAATAACAACTAATTGGAATCAACACGAATCGATAAAAGTTGGAAATTAACTCAAAATTAGCCTAAATAGGCAAAACAGCGCATTTCAGACGTCTGAACCACTACCAGACCTCTGAATGGATTCTCAGACGTCTGGATTTTGTCTCTGCCTTTTTCCGTCTTTCAGGGACCAATTCCAGACATCTGAATCTCCAAACCAGACGTCTAAATTTTGAAACCAGACGTCTGAAATTAGAGTTCAGACGTCTGAAATCCCCCTGTATGCAAAATAAACAGCCAAGCCCATAAAGGCAAAATCCAATTGAATTGCAAACGAACGAGCGATGGATGCTATGGGTTTATGCCATACGACAACCCAGCACTATTAGATCTTCTATACATCTCCAAAAACATGATCAAATATCAAAGTTAGAACCTTTAAAGAACTGAACCCAAACACTAAAAGTTTGGATATTCACCAATTCAATCCAAACCAATAGCAAGTGCATATGAACAAGGTGTTAGGAATTCATACCCAACATCAATGAAATCAAGAGAAGTAGACGTGAGATAAAAATCTCACCTTTTTAACTCAAGAACAAGAAGAAGAAGCTCAAATGCAAAGGAACAAGGCCAACCACTCTCTACTTCAACTCTACTAGCTTCAATCTAAGATCAAACAAATATTTCCTAAGTTTAGGTTTAGGAATTATCTGAGATTGAAGAGAAAAAGAGATAGAGAAGATGAAGAGGAGCTTACCAATGTCTTCTCTATGATTTTGGAGCAAGAAATCAAGTTACAAAGAAGAAACTAGGGCTTGCAATTTCTATTTCCTCTTCCCTTCCACCATTTTCAGTTTTCTTAAGCTAAGAAATGAAATGAGGGTGAATGGATGAAGAGAGGGCTGAGTTAGGGGTTTAAACTAACAAATGGGCTGAGCCCAAACCCAAAACCCAAATAGAAAAGTTGCAAAAACTCACAAACTCCAAACATATCAAAGATTACACTTAAAAAGATCGCAGACGTCATTTTGGAACCAATGGAAGTGGTTTCGAGCTCCAATTCGGCCGTTTGCAAAAAGTAGCTTTTCAGACCTAAATCCGACTAACGACGCTATATTTAAATTAAACATTTAAATATAAAATCGTTAAAAATGCGGGTTGTTACAATTTATTTTGCATTTAACTAATTACATAAATTCAAAATACACTGTAAGTTGCTTAACTTTATTTTACAAATAACTTGATATTTTCTTTTACTTTATATTTATCCAATTCATATATAAATTATATTAATTACCAAGTTAAGCTTGTAATTCCATTTTTACTTAAATTCCCATTATTAGGTTAAATCAAACTTTCACACTACAACTCAAACCATCTATTAACTTATACCATTTAACCTTTTTGAAAATCACTTATTAACAATTTTAAATCCAATATAAGTCAAATTTCATATTTTTTTCTTCTTTCATTTACAATACATGAATTTTTATAAGAAATCATATTTTGAAATCAACCACGGGTCAAGATAATATTTGACACCTAAATCAAGTGATACGGAAATTATCGTTTAAATCCGTAATCAGTAAAATTTCCGTGTTTTGATTAATTCAAGCCCACAATCTCAAGACAAATACAAATAAATAAAAATCACCCAGGCTTGTCATTTCAGCCCACAATGATTTTTCCTATTCTAAAGTCCATTCGGCTATGTATCATTTTAACCCATAGTGATTCTATTCTACAGGGAACTTGCAGTGTGAGAAACAGAAATAAATACACAGTATAACAGACTAAAACATAACAAATGATGAGACAAGTTTATAATAGGGTTTAACATCATATAATTAACATCACAGGCAGGTGTAACATGATATAACAATTCTATACATTCACTTTTTGTCACTTCACTAATTATATAAGTATAAATGTCATGAGTGAAAACTCACCTCTTTAAAGCTGGAATTCGCAAATCAAACACACACAAACAAAGATCCAGAAAGCACGATAGCACGAATTGATTTGAGTGGAGAGAGGGAGCCAAGATATAAATCTTATATTCAATAATGAAGCAAACCATATATAAATATTTTTACAACACCAAAAATCTATTGAAACAAAATGGAAATAGAAATAACAAGAGACATCGCCAAGCTTTCCCATCAAATTTGCTTGACCTTTACCCACATAGGCTCGGCCATAAGGCTATATTGGTTTGGCCTTGGATGGTTTTAGGTGGTAATGGTCAGGTTTGGATCTGAGAATAAAAAGGCTTTGTCAAGAAGGCAAAGGGTTTGGAGGTTACAACATGAGGAAGGTAAAAAGGCAAGCAAGAGGGATGTGGTTTGTTCATCATTTTGGGCTTGACCATGGCACATTTGGGCTTGGCCAGGGGCTAATTCGGGTCAGGTCAGATGTTAGTAGTGGTATTTAGGTGTGGTGCTTGCTGGTGGTGGAGGCTAAGGAGGTGGTCGTGGCAAGGAAATGAAGTGGATGTGAATATAGGCTTGGCTAGGTATAAATTCAAGGAGTTTGGCATTGTTTTTGTGGAGTTTTTTGCAAGGAATGATCAAGGCACTTTCAGGTCAGAGGAGAATGATGTCAGGCCATGTGTTATATGGGGAAGGAAGTGGTGGTGGTCGGTGGAGGAGATGGTAGGGGTATGGGCCGAGCAACATAGGTGAAGATCAAGGCAAATTCAAGTGAAAAACAAGGCAAAACAAAGAAGAAAAAGTGGAAAAAGAAGAAGAGACATTACCCAAAGCTTTTCTTCAGATCTGAACATGCGTGTATTGTGAAGTGAGAAAGTGATGTTTTTACGTGAAATATGATGGAGGCGGCTAGGGTTAAAGGAATAAATGGCAACACATATGGAGGAGTTATGGTATAAAATAAATGGATGGAAAGATAAAGAGATAATAAATCAAAACGTTACGTATGCCTATAAATAAAAATAGGTAACATATCTTTAATTTACGCATTTCCTATATATTAAAGAAAGGTGTATACAAGAAGCTATCACAAACAAATAAATACAATAACGTTCAATTAAATACATTTAAAGGTATTCCTTTTAAAACAATAACGTGTATATATATATATATTTGAAATTTCTTTCCATGAAATAAATTGGGATCTAAATACTTATCCATTTAATTACTAAAGAATGTATAAATAATTAAAATACAAAAATGTAATAACTCGGATTTCTGAACATCTGAAATAATTGGGTTAATTAATAGAAATACAGGATTTTAGATTGAACAAATAAAATTCTGATCAATGTCTGAATATTCTGGGATTTTAGGCAAATAGGTATGAGATATTTTCTTATAATCTAAAATTCATTCTATTTCTAAAAAAATAGAATGAATATTAATTAGATTATATAAATGGGTAGATTCTTAAAAAAAATTTGGAATCGGAATTCAAATGTAAACATCTTAGGGATAAATTAGATTTTCATCATTTGATTTTAAAAAGTTACATGTAAATAAATTAAAGGAAATTTTAAACATTTATAAATACATATAAAAATAAATCTAAAATATTATAAAAATAAATATAATAACATATTTTAAGCTTGGAAATTACAAATGTAAGAATATATGCAAGCATTACAAGTGTAAGCCAAGGATTTAACCTAATTACAAGTGTAAGCAAGCTTTATTATACAATTAAAAAGTGTCTAAAATTTGTATATTCTTTTAAAAATAATATAATTCATAATCTATAAAATATAAGAAATATATAAATTAAAGTTTTAAACATTTGTAAGCATTAAAATTCATGGAATTAACAAGTGTAACTTGAGTTAACATGTAAATAAACATGTGGCATGTTTGTTTTCTCTTTAAAATTTAATTATATAATTTGGGAGAAGAGGCTATTTTAAATTTTGGATAAAACTCTTCACATATTTTCTCCTCTATCAAATTCTTCTATAACTAAAACTAGAAAAGGGATCAAAAAACAACAAAAAAAAATTCAAGATCAGCTTAAATAAATTCAAAAAAAAATCAAGTGGCAGATCATAAATATCAGATCCAAATCAAATTTCAAGCAAGCCCAGGGATTAACCCTAAACATTTCAGTTTTTTTCAACTATTTCAAGATTAAAGCAACTCAGATTCTGAATAAAGCAGAAGCAAAACACAAAAGATTCAACTTGAACAAATAACAGCAGGTGAGTGATCTGCCAAGTTTATTCTGTTCTTTTTGGAATGTCTGTAAGTAAACTTTTAAATTAAAAAGCTTAACTAAATTATAGCTTGTTGCATGCGAAAGTTTCTGTTATAATTGATGCTAGCTTGAAGATATTTATGTGATTTTCTGTATGAAATTTGAAGTGTGTGATTTAGATATGTGAATATGTTCTGTGCTACCCTGTTCCAGATAGAAACAAAATTTCAATTCTTTTATCTGATCTTTGTCAAACATGGACTTCAAACAAATTAGTTAAAGTTTTTAACTTGATCTAAGATTTAAAAGAGGGTTCAAGTTAGCAGCTTCAGATATAGATTCTCTGTTTAATAACTTATGTGAGTAAACTTTCCTAAAATAATAGAAAGAAAAGAAAAGTATTTACTCTGTTGTGAATTTCTGGGTGTATATAATTCAAAAAAAAATCATTTGATTTGTGGTATAATGTAATGTTTAAACAAGATTTATTTAAGGTTTCAAGATATAAAAATTTAAAAACATTGAAAGCAAGAATTAAGAAGAATATCAACTAGAAATATTCAACTTACAGTCAAATTCGAGATTTATCAGAAAATTGATTTCAACAGATAATTGTTTCAAGTATATTGCTTGAATCTGCGTCAAGAATTAGGATTTTTAGTATGGTAATCTTGATTTTTAGTATTGTGTATTGTGAGAAATCAGTGGTTGAACAGAAAATGAATTTCGACCATTATCTGATCATCAACGAACTATTGATGGTCGAAGTTTTTGTCGAGGATAGCACGTCAATCAGGGAGGCTGGAAAATTATTTAATGGGGGCTCAGATCACCGTGGCAGCGTGGGTTGGTTGAGGAAATGTCTAAACCAAGTTTTGGGTCGCAGATGGTTTCGGGATGATTTCTCCACCATGGGGAGAACGGAGTTAGTCGAAGTCCAGGGAATAGCCGAGTAGGGACGTGGTGCTGGTCCGGAGCGAAGCCAGTGAGCTCTAGTTGTCGTGATCATCGGTGGCGAGGAGATTTTTGTCGTTTGTGTTCATTCTAGTTTCTAATCGTGAAGCTCGTTTTCATTTAGCATGGCTGTCTTCGATTTGGGGTTATCGAAAGGAGTAGTGGAGTCATTGACGACTTGTAGATGGTCTTGGTGACGATCGGCGGTGGCCGGGGGTTCTGTGCACGTGCACGAGCATGGTTGGTCGGTGAGTTTGGCTGTGAACTAAATTTTAGAGAAGAAGTGGAGTGACTCGGGTAAGACTCGTAGTTTTCGCATGAGGAACTCGAAGTTGTGGGTGATGGCTAGTTGACTCATGTGTTTGGTCGAGTTGTTTGAGAGATAGGCTTGGGTTTTTTTGAGTAAGGTTCGACTCGAGTTTGCTGTGATATCCTGGATTCCGGTAAGAATTGGTTGTAAAGGAAATCAGGCTTTCAAGAATTTTAAGGGAAAAGTTATGTAAGGAGAGTTCAAATTTATAATTCAAATCAAGTTTTATAAGAATATCAAATGTTGAAAGTAGAAATCTAATTAATGAAGAAATTAATTAAAGGATAATTTCTTAGAGTGGTAATTGATGGGAAGTTAATGTTGGGGTCATTAAATAGTGATTAAGAGATGATTAATTACTTGGTTAATTAATAAGGTTAATCGAAATTAATTTGGATTTAATCAATGAATGTAATTAATTAAGGTTAATTAACCAATGTGATAAATTAATAATTAATGAAGTAATTAAGGTTTAATTACTCAGTGTAATAATCTTAAAGGACTAATTAATATAAGTAATTAAGGGATTGACAATTACTGTATGAGGTTAATTAAAGATTACAGAAGTAATTAATTAAGGATCATTAATGTATATCATTAATTAATTAAAGGTAAATTAATGTGAATGGTTAAGAATGATTAATCTATGTGATTAATTAAAGACTAATTACTTAATGTAATTAAAAGATAATTAATCCAGGGGATTAATTAAATCGGATGATTATTGTAGGATAAATTAATTGGGTTGTAACTAATAAGTAGAATTTAAAGGTGAATGATTTAATTCAATTATGGTTAATTAAATTAATTGGGGATGGTGTGGATGATTAATCTTGCTCATGAATGATTAAATAATATTGCATGCCTTAAATTGGCTGATATCTTCGGTACGTGATGTGTAATGCTATGTGATATAAATGTTGTGTATAAAATAGTGACATCCTGTATGATAAGTTGAACTGTATTTCATAACAATCTAGATTAAGATGACATGGAATTTGAAGAAACCGGAGTCGGGTATTAGTAAATACCCGAAACTACATCGATTCTTATAAATTTATATGTAAAATCTATTGGCTGGAATGAAATGATTTAAATGAATCGGACTATTAATTTGAATTCGGTAATTAGACAAATTTTGTGTGAAATAAGTGTTGTCTATAACATATTGTGAAATTGTAAATTGATTCGAGTTACCCCGGGTTCTATATAAGTTGTATGCTTTGTATTCCATGATTAAATGGGTTTACTCACGCTGGTTTCCAGCCTGACTCGGGTGTTACTTTGATGTAATGCTCGGGTCAGACCGAGTATTACAGATTTTCAGGTAAGGACGTTCTGGAGCTCAGGAGGCGAGCTGGATGGCAGGAACGTATGGAGTGTTTCCGCTGTAAGATATTGTTGTATTTATCATAGGACATGTTATTGTAATACCGTCCAGTGATTGGTATTGGTTGTAACTCTGATGTATAAAATATAAATGTAAATGTACTGATACAACTCTTATTTGTAAAACTGTCATTTTATTTGATATTATATTTTGTCCGCTGCGAATGTGAGATGTTGGTGTTTCTGTTCTTCTTTTCTTCTATCTCTTTTCTTCTTTTTCTAACTATTTGGAATTTTCAGGATCGAAAATTTCGGTTCGTTACATTTGGTATCAGAGCTGATGGTTAAGCAAGAACCTTGGCTCTGGTGGGATACTCATTAAGGATAAGGTCAATGTACCCTATAATGAGTTGAGTGTATAAATATAAGAGAGCGTACTTGTTATTTTCTTATATAAAAGTTTGAAAAATGATTTTACTGAATGATTCTTATACAAGCTTATGTTTTGATATAAAAAGCAAATCATTTTCCAATTATTGTATATAAAGAAAATTTGTAGTTAAAATATTGGAATTTAATTAAATGGCAATAAAATACAACCAAATTGAAATTAAATAAGCATAAGTTTGAAAATGGATTCAAACTGAAATTAAATCTTGAAGTTGGGGAAGAATTTCTAAATAAGATGAATTAGAATTGGTTTCAAACTAGAAAATAGAATGGTTATTGTGTTTGTTAATGGGATGATTGTTTTCAAATTGTAAATTAAAGTTTTAATGAAGAAACCATTTAAAAAGAGAATAACTTCTAAATTTGAAAGGATGTAAATTAAAGTGGGTTTCCAACTGTGAAGTTCTGAATTCTAAATCTAAACATTTGAAATTGTTTTCAAAATGTTAAAGGAAATAATATTATTCAAACTATTTTGATATAATTTTATTTTAGAATAAAAATTTGTTTGTAAACTTTAAAAGAATTTGTTTTGAATTAAAACCAAGGGTGGTTTAAATTTTAAAATTTGGCTTGGTGGGCCAAGAAGAAAATATGTTTATATATGAGGAATATACATAATATCAAAGATAGTTTGAATAAAACTCTAAATGTTGAAGTTTTAAATTTGGAATGAGATGTGATACCCAAGAGTGATAAGCTTTGAAACTTATAAGTGGGAGAGAATTTTGAAATTTGAAGTGGAGAATTCAAATTTAGAGTGGGATTAATGGGATTAAATTGAATTTAACTTGGAGAAAGATAAATAAGTTTGAATGAACAACCTAAATTGAAAATTTCCAGATGAAATTGAAATAACTTGGGAAGTTAAATGGTTGATCTAAATTGTGAGTTTGTGTGATCTCAAAATGGGTTTGAGATCTGGAAATTGGAAATGGATGAATGCTTTAAAATGATTTGAATGATACCATCTTGCTATTATTAATAATCTTTAAGCTGAAATTGGATTTGTTCAAATGAATGAAGAAATGGGGTGTGGTAATATATCCATTATTAAGATAAAATGGAATCATTTTGGACTTAAATTTTGAATGTTTAAGATAAAACGTCAAGGGTTTGGTTTCAAAATTGAAACTTGATGATAAATTGAATTTCAAAGATTTAGTTGTTTAAAAAGAATTTGAATTATTATTTGAACTTTGAAATAGGGTAAAATGGAATTTGGACTCAGAATTAAATGGTTTAAAGATATAAGTTGATTGATTTAAAGGATCAAATCAACATTTAAAAAAAATTAACTCGAATTTATATAATTCGAGATGGTTTTAATTTGAAATTTGAATTTAATTAGTTCAAAATTGAATTTGATTTGAATTAATTGGAATTGTGTTGAAGGTGGTTAAGTCTAAAAATTCAAATGGAAAATTTGAATTGGATTGATTTGAAATGAAATTGAGTTTTGAATTTTCTTTGGAATGTGATATTATGTGGAACCCAAAGTGAAGCAAATTTTAAACTTAAGTGGAAAGGTTAATAATCTGAATGTTTAGAATTTGAATGGGAATTGGGATTAAATTCAAGCAGGGATTGAAATGATTTGAATTTGAAATGGGTTCAATTGATAACAGTCCAAAATTGATTGGAATAATTTGAAATTATAATTAAAGTTGAATAGAATTAAAATCAAATGGAATTTGATTTAAATCGGGAAAGAAATCAGGATTATTTAACTTGGATTGGGGCCAATTCAATTTCAATAGAAATTGGAGTTATTCAAATTGGAATGGAGTCAATTTAAATTGAAGTGTAAATTTAAATTGAATTGTTGGGGAAGTGAACAGTTTGACTCTTGACTATTTTCAATATAAATTGTTTTAATATAAATTTATTTTTCTAAGCTATTTAATATATACAACCTTTCTTTCTTAAAACCAAATAATTTTGTACTTGTTTTACGATTATTTTTGGAGCTATTTAACCATTTTTCAACTGTTTTCTAAACTAATTACTATTTTCAACTATGTTACAAATTAATTACTATTTCACAACTATTTTGCAAATATCTAAAATTTCTGAAACTATTTAGCTATTTTTCCAACTATTTTATAATTAGTTAACTATTTTATAGCTATTTTGCAAACTAATAATTATTTTTCAACTACTCATCTATTTTTAAAATTTTCAAGCTATTTTCTAAAAATAAACAGGTCAGAGTTCAAACAGTTATTGATTTAAATACCCAACTGAGATAATAATTGAAGTGATAATTCAATGGAATTGAAGCAATTGTGAATAAGTGAATGAAAATTAAAGTGAATGTGAATAAAAAGAGAGTTGATTTGGTTAATAATCAATGAAGATAAATACGTAGGATGTACGTATATTATTCTATTCGCATAGTGATTTGATCCACATTCAAGCACATAATTTCGAGATAGTTATATCGATCCGAGTTGGGATTTTTCACTCGATTTTCGACTGCGAACCTGGATATGGATTGTTGATTGGTTTTGGATATTCTCTATCATAGCTAGGCTATGCAAGGAGAATGACGGTTTCTGATCAAGAAACCAGATCTGAGTCCGCACTAGAGAGTCGGGTGGGCGATAATAGTTCGGAATTGAAATTGTGTGATTAAGTGAGCGATCAGATTGGTATAGCATACGAATGATATGTGTACATCATACGGATTGGAATGAAATTGATATTGAAGTTTGTGGATAAGAAATGTGTTTTGAGGTGAAAATATATTTTGTGAATTATATGAGAAAATCAAATAGAAATTGGATATTTCTATTGTAGAAATTTACTTTATGGAAGTAAGTAATATGGTTAATGACTTTATAGAGTAATCAAATTTGATTTGGAGTAAATAAAGTTATACATCTTTGTTATATAAGATAAATCTCCCCTTGCTGAATCTATAGCCAGAAGTAAACGGTTTTTGAAAGTATTTGAAGTATAAAAGGGGTTTTTATACAAGTTTAAAGATATCTAAAGTTTTAAGAGATATATATATATCTATAGATATATACGTATAAAGGAACTTATGAGAATGATTTTGGAAAAGGTTTTGGGAACCTATGAATTTGGAAAAGGCTTTTTGATTTTTGGATAAAATCAATATTGGATTTGGAAAGCCTAATTTGAGAATTATCGATTTTGGGATAATCGATTTTGAGAAAGGAGATTTATTTGAGATTCGTACTAGGTGTATGATTTGGAAGATATTATATGTGTATAGTATAAAGTGTTTCGAAAATGACTATGGAGAAAAAGGCGCTCCCTTGAAATGAACTTCTCAGGAGTGCACCGGGTGGTGCTGCCTTGAGCCCCAAGGGGGGTTCTAAAGTTGATCCTATGAGGAGTCCGGACAAAACTAGTTCCTGAGGATTATGAGTAATGTATACCATAGCAAAAGTCGTGTGTGCCGTTGAGAGCCAACAGTCTGCGTTTGATTTTATATCGGTTGACTGCGACCTATGGTAACATAGCGAAAGTCGTGTATGCCGCTGAGAGCCAACGGTCTGCGTTTGATTTTATATTGGTAGACTGCGATCTATGGTAACATAGCGAAAGTCATGTGTGCCGCTGAGAGCCAACAGTCTGCATTTGATTTTATATCGGTAGACTGCGACCTATGTAGGAGTGGAGAAGTTTCATTTTGACAGCGGAAATTATGTGTGCCGCTGAGAGCCAACAGTTACATGGACTTTAGCTGCGATGGCAACGTAACCCTGGAATGTAACTGCGATCTACTGTGGGTTCCATGGAGTAATCGAGGGGCGCAGAGTGCCTACAGTTACATGGATTTTTGTTGCAATGGCAATGTAACCCAGGATGTAACTGCGACCATGGATGAGAGTGATGATTTCCAGAGCATTCTCACCAAAGATATTTCCGCTATTTGAAAAAAAAATGTATTCTATATTTTCAATAAAAAAATTATTTTCCAAGTATTTTCACTGGGTGTTGAAAATGGGTTTACCAAGTAATTGTAGAATTTCAGTCCTACGCCTGATCAACGTATGACCGAATTTCTGTAAGAACGAGGATGAACATGCTGAAATATCGAGTTATAAAAAAAGTATTTTTATAAAGTATTTCTGGAAATATTATATAGATTTTAAAGTGTTTTAAAAATGTTTAAAAGAAAATTTCATTGATATCATGCAATTTTATAAATTCTGGCTTCGTTCCATTTCGAGGACGAAAAGATTCTAAGGAGGGAGGAATGTAATAACTCGGATTTCTGAACATCTGAAATAATTAGTTTAATTAATAGAAATACAGGATTTTAGATTGAACAAACAAAATTCTGATCAATGTCTGAATATTCCGGGATTTTAGGCAAATAGGTATGAGATAATTTCTTATAATCTAAAATTCATTCTATTTCTAAAAAAAATAGAATGAATATTAATTTGATTATATAAATAGGTAGATTCTAAAAAAAAAATTGGAATTGGAATTCAAATGTAAACATCTTAGGGATAAATTAGATTTTCATCATTTGATTTTAAAAAGTTACATGTAAATAAATTAAAGGAAATTTTAAACATTTATAAATACATATAAAAACTAAATCTAAAATATTATAAAAATAAATATAATAACATATTTTAAGCTTGGAAATTACAGATGTAAGAATATATGCAAGCATTACAAGTGTAAGCCAAGGATTTAACCAAATTACAAGTGTAAGCAAGCTTTATTATACAATTAACAAGTGTCTAAAATTTGTATATTCTTTTAAAAAAAATATAATTCATAATCTATAAAATATAAGAAATATATAAATTAAAGTTTTAAACATTTGTAAGCATTATAATTCATGGAATTAACAATTATAACTTAAGTTAACATGTAAATAAACATGTGGCATGTTTGTTTTCTCTTTAAAATTTAATTATACAATTTGGGAGAAGAGGCTATTTTATATTTTGGATAAAACTCTTCACATATTTTCTCCTCGGTCAAATTCTTCTATAACTAAAACCAGAAAAGGGATCAAAATAAAATAAAATTCAAGATCAGCTTAAACAAATACAAAAAAATATCAAATAGCAGGTCATAAATATCAGATCCAAATCAAATTTCAAGCAAGCCTAGGGATCAACCCTAAACATTCCAGTTTTTTTCAACTATTTCAAGATTAAACCAACTCAGATTCAGAATAAAGCAGAAGAAAAACACAGAAGATTCAACTTGAACAAATAACAGCAGGTGAGTGATCTGCCTAGTTTATTCTGTTCTTTTTGGAATGTCTGTAAGTAAACCTTTAAATTAAATAGCTTAACTAAATTATAGCTTGTTGCATGCAAAAGTTTCTGTTATAATTGATGCTAGCTTGAAGATATTTATGTGATTTTCTATATGAAATTTGAAGTTTGTGATTTAGATATGTGAATATGTTCTGTGCTACCCTGTTCCTGATACAGGATTTAAAAAATTTGAAACAAAATTTCAATTCTTTTATCTGATCTTTGTCAAACTTGGACTTCAAACAAATTTGTTAAAGTTTTTAACTTGATCTAAGATTTAAAAGAGGGTTCAAGTTAGCGGCTTCAGATGTAGATTCTCTGTTCAATAAATTATGTGAGTAAACTTTCCTAAAATAATAGAAAGAAAAGAAAAGTATTTACTATGTTGTGAATTTCTGCGTGTAATATAATTCAAAAAAAAATCATTTGATTTGTGGTATAATGCAATGTTTAAACAAGATTTATTTAATATTTCAAGATATAAATATTTAAAAACATTGAAAGAAAGAATTAAGAAGAATATCAACTAGAAATATTCAACTTACAGTCAAACTCGAGATTTATCAGAAAATTGATTTCAACAATTAATTATTTCAAGTATATAGCTTGAATCTACGTCAAGAATTAGGAATTTTAGTATGGTAATCTTTATTTTTAGTATCATGTATCGTGAGAAATCAGTGGTTGAACAGAAAATGAATTTCGGCCATTATCTGATCATCAACGAACTGTTGATGGTTGAAGTTTTTGTCGAGGATAGCACGTCAATCAGGGAGGCCAGGAAAATTATTTGATGGGGGTTCAGATCACCGTGGCAGCGTGGGTTGGTTGCGGAAGTGTCTAAAACTAGTTTTGGGTCGCAGATGGTTTTGGGATGATTTCGCCACCATGGGGAGACCGGAGTTAGTCGCAATCCAGGAATAGCCGCGTAGGGACGTGGTGCTGGTCCGGAGCGAAGCCAGTGAGCTCCAGTTGTCATGATCATCGACGGCGAGTAGATTTTTGTCGTCTGTGTTCATTTCAGTTTCTAATCGTGAAGCTCATTTTCATTTAGCATGGCCGTCTTCGATTCTGGGTTATCGGGAGGAGTAGTGGAGTCGTTGACGACTTGTAGATGGTCTTGGTGATGATCGGCGGTGGCCGGGGGTTCTGTGCACGTGCACGAGCACGGTTGGTCGGGTTTGGCTGTGAACTAAATTTTTGAGAGGAAGTGGAGCGACTTGGGTAAGACTCGTAGTTCTCGCATGAGGAACTCGAAGTTGTGGGTGCTGGCTAGTTGACTCATGTGTTTGGTCGAGTTGTTTGAGGGATAGGCTCGGGTTTTTTTGATTAAGGTTCGACTCGAGTTTACTGTGATAGCCTGGATTCAGGTAAGATTTGGTTGTAATGGAAATCAGGCTTTCAAGAATTTTAAGGGCAAAGATATGTAAGGAGAGTTCAAATTTATAATTCAAATCAAGTTTTGAAAGAAAATCAAATGTTGAAAGTAGAAATCTAATTAATGAAGAAATTAATTAAAGGATAATTTCTTAGAGTGGTAATTGATGGGAAGTTAATGTTGGGTCATTACATAGTGATTAAGAGATGATTAATTACTTGGTTAATTAATAAGGTTAATCGAAATTAATTTGGATTTAATCAATGAATGTAATTAATTAAGGTTAATTAACCAATGTGATAAATTAATGATTAATGAAGTAATTAAGGTTTAATTACTCAGTGTAATAATCTTAAAGGACTAATTAATATAAGTAATTAAGGGAATGACAATTACTGAATGAGGTTAATTAAGGATTACAGAAGTAATTAATTAAGGATCATTAATGTTTGTCATTAATTAATTAAAGGTAAATTAATGTGAATGGTTAAGAATGATTAATCTATGTGATTAATTAAAGACTGATTACTTAATGTAATTAAAAGATAATTAATCTAGGGGATTAATTAAATCAGATGATTATTGTAGGATAAATTAATTGGGTTGTAACTAATAAGCAAAATTTAAAGGTGATTGATTTAATTCAATTATGGTTAATTAAATTAATTCGGGATGGTGTGGATGATTAATCTTTCTCATGAATGATTAAATAATATTGTATGCTTTAAATTGGTTGATATCTTCGGTACGTGATGTGTAATGCTATGTGATATAAATGTTGTGTATAAAACAGTAACATCCTGTATGATAAGTTGAACTGTATTTCATTGAACAATCTAGATTAAGATGACATGGAATTTGAAGAAACCGGAGTCGGGTATTAGTAAATACCCGAAACTACATCGATTCTTATAAATTTATATGTAAAATCTATTGGCTGGAATGAAATGATTTAAGTGAATCGGACTATTAATTTGAATTCGGCAATTAGACCGAGTATTACAGATTTTCGGGCAAGGACGTTCTAGAGCTCAGGAGGCGAGATGGATGGCAGGAACGTATGGAGTGTTTCCGCTGTAAGATATTGTTTTATTTATCATAGGACATATTGTTGTAAAACTATCCAGTGATTGGCATTGGTTGTAATTCTGATGTATAAAATATAAATGTAAATGTACTGATATAGCTCTTCTTTGTAAAACTGTCATTTTATTTGATATTATATTTTGTCCGCTGCGAATGTGAAACGTTGGTGTTTCTGTTCTTCTTTTCTTCTTTTTCTAACAATCTGGAATTTTCGGGATCGAAATTTTGGGTCGTTACAAAAAATAAGACAGAGATAGATATCATGAAGAATAAATAAATTGTTTTAGGATAAGAAGGAAATAAATAAATAAAATACTTTATTAAATGGAAACTACAATTAAAGATTGAAAATAATATACAATCAACATTTGAAAATTATAACTATACTTTAAAAATGTTTTAAAAATAAAATATATGCATATCATATCTTGTTCCACAAACTAGAACATGATTTTACAAACAAAAATATTATTTATGTAGATTTAAAATAAACAAATTTGTTAAATAAAACAATTTACACACAATATCGTAAAAAGCGTAACTTTCACAATATTAATCCGATTTCAACGAAACAAAAAACAGTATTCTTGAAATTAAATCGATTTTCGTAATAAAAGATAAAATTTAAAAAACTCAAATATTGAAAGTTAAAATTTAAAATTGAAAGTTTGACCATTTTGACCAAAAATCCATCTTTTTGGAAATATTCCATTTATTCAGGTTTGGAATTATAATTCACACAAAAATAAAAATTTATATTTAAAATAACAAAATTTACCCATTTTAACAAATAAAATAAAGTTTTTAAATCCGGAATTTCAGTTAAAATAATAAAAATATAAAATTAAAAGAAATCACAAAATACAGGTTTGTTACAACCCGGTTATAAACCCTAGCAATATTTCTATTCCTTATTCTTGTACATAGAGAAACTTCTGTTGCTCCTCTTCCTCACTGGCTGTAAAGCCTAAATTCCAATTCAAAATCCAACAATGAAAATTCAAACTTCTCAAATAATATCAAATTTTATATCGATCTGAAGCTCTCAACGAGTGCATCCCATATTTCAGACTCGTTTTTCAATTTTAATCATCGGTTTCCCAGAAATTGATGATCAATCCTCGACCGTTCATCACGGGACGATCAACTTCCACATATCATCGATTTGACGGTAGCGTATTGTAGAGGGGGCCGAGTGCTGTTCATCGATGGGGTTCACAAGTGGTTTTGACGATCAGATCGACAGCTTTAATTCGACTAGGGTTTCGAGAATTAATGGCGGAGGTTGCTTACTGTAGGCTCGTTTTTTCGTGCACAAGACTTTGGGATGGCCGAGGTGTGGTTGGCCTTGGGAAGATCGGCGGCGAAGGCTGGTGGGGCCGCGATCGGCCAACGGTGGCGCATGCGACGAAGGCATGGCGGCGCGTGTTTGATGTCGTGAGCGTGGGTTGGGTTCCTGGAATGAAGATGATGTGTTTTAGGTTTTCTTATTTTTTATTTTTTTAATTTTAGTTTGAAATCGTATAACTTCTGATCGACATAACTTTTGCATACGAGGTCCGATTCATGCACGGTTTCTTGTGCTAGGATTGTATCAAAATTTCTAACATTTTGACGTTGATTTGGACATATTCTGACACTGTTCAAATTTAGGGTTTAAATTAGATTTAAATTCAAAAGGTGAGTGTTTTAACTCACTCACAATTTCTAAAATTTCTTATGTTTGTTAAATTGATTTAAGGTATGATTGGAATTTATTTATGACTGTGTTGGCATATTTTGAATCAACGTCTTAGTTTATTTGAATTTATTTGGATAAAATAGTTATTTAATTTATAACTGAATATAAACTGCCAGTAAATACCTGTTATTTATTATCTGTTCTATATTGATGTTATTGACTGAATTAGATGATGATTGTGATAAATATTTGATGATTGATATTGGATGAATGGATGTTGTATTTATATTGTTATAAAATGCAATCTGTTATGGATTTTTATTTCATTCGGGATTGCGATTTGAAATGATATATAACCATATTTATATTTTAATTTACGGATTGAAATAATAAATATCTATATCACTTGACCATAGGATAGAAAATTATATATAGACACCTTTGTCCATATATAAAAATATTTTAAAATGATTTCTATGGTTTTGTAGAGAAATATATGGTTTTAGATAAATATTGATTTTAGATATTATAAATATTATTTTATCCTTGATTTTAAGCTAAGAATAATTTGTTTTAATATAGAATAAGCTTAAAAATAAGTTTGATATTTATTGAAGATAATAGGTTAAGTATTTAAATTATATTTTAACATAGAGTTATAATGATTTAAATAAAATTAAGGTTGGATGATAAATTTGAGATTTATTTGAAATTGAATTTATTTAAAAATTAAACTCAAATAAGCTTGATGTGAAATTTATTTAATTTGGAATTTTAGGGGGTATGTGTAACAACCCAGAATTTTAGGCAATATCAATTTAATAACCTGTATAAATAATTTAATTGATCTGATAATTTTTCTTTATAATTTTAATTTAAATTCGTAAATTTAACTTTTAAAGGTTAATAAATATTTAATCTGGTAATTTTGATCAATATCTTTTTAACAATTTAAAATGGATAAGATTTATTTTTCAAGCTAATAAAATTTTACTCTATTTATAATAAATATATTTGATATATATTGTAGATAGGAAAATCTTTTGTTTTAGATAAATTAATTGGAATTTTCATATTGTAATATATATATGTATGTATATGTTATAATTTGATGTTGTTTTAAAATTTAATTTAATCTGTTGATAATTTATATATATATAAATATATTAATTTAAAGCTTTTTTTTTAAATTTATATTTTTCAAAAGTTAATTTAGTTTAATTCATTTGTTTTCAAAATATAAAATAACTATTTATTTAAATATGAAAGTTTATAAAGGATTTAATCTTTTGTTTGTTTTCTTTAAAATGTTTAAAATAAAATGGTTATAAATATATATATATATATATATAAATGTTTTAGATTTTAAAAATACATATATAAGGATTTATTTGTATTATAACTAGCTTTATAATATTTTCTTTAGAAGATTTAAACTTGTATATTTATTTAAAATTCAAAAGCTTATTATCATAAAAACATTTTACTAATGCATATAAATATTTCATAATGCATATATAACTTAAATGACTTTATTTAAGGAAATTGGATACTTATAAAACAATGATAAAACATTTTAACACTTGTGACTTTTTAAAATATGTTTGAGACACTTGTTTATTTAATCAACACGTGGCAACGTGTTCATTCTAATTTTTAGTAAATGTTGTAAGAAGAAATTTGTTTCCTCTTTCAATTAATGGCAAAACAGAAATTATTTTATTCAATCTGAAATTAAAATCTAAAAGAAAATCAAAACCTGAAACTTGAAATTCAAAATCAAGCAAAGTTCTTCACAACATTAAAATCTGCAAACATGTAATTCAAATCTGCTGCAATATTTGATCATCTGCAAATTCAAAGGGGAGTTCAACTGCAACTTCAACCTGTAATGCAAGAATTCAAAATCAACTCAGCAAGTTAAAGATCAATTTCAAAATCTTTTAAAGCATCAAATTGAAGCAGCATGCAAAATTAAATATTTTCCAAACTTTAGGCTTGGAAATCAAACTTGCTCTACAAATTTTAAAAGGTGAGTAATTTTTTTTTAAAAACAGTTTGGTCTGCTTTATTTTAACTACCATGCATGAATGATCTGTGATTTGAGTTTGGAGATTTCATGAAATCCCTTTTCAGTGTTTATATTATTGAATTTATCATATCTATATACATATAGGTGTATAGGACTGCATACATATGAAACTTTGTTTACTGTTTTTTTTAACCAGAATTTTCTTCAAAAATTCAAATCTTCCAAACTAGATCATTTTTGAACTTGATGATTGAATGAAGGTTGCATGTTGATGTTTGATGGAAATTTTAAAAATAGTCTCTGTAAATTTAAATATACAGATAATTTTTAAAATGGACTTTACAGTAATGTCACTACTACATGCTCAAAAATTTATATCCTTAATTTTTGTTTTGGATTTTATATCAGGATTAGTTGTTAAAAATGATGAATTTTAACATGCAATTCATAATGTTTAAGTTAATATCTAATTGGGAATTTAGGAATGAAGGGTTTCGGCAATTTGATCAATTGCCGATGATAAACTCTATGATTGAAGATGAATTTTTGATCGTAGCTTGCTTATATGTGGTGGATGATGGGAAAAATACTTTAGAATTTTTCCAATGTCTGAATTGTTCGTATTAGATCATACTAGGGTTTTATTTGGTTTTTGGCTCGGCAGAACGGTCGTGATTTTTGCGACTTGGATGGAGGACAGGAGGTGATCACGGCGTGGGGGTGTTGAAGCTCGTGGTCGTTGTGAGTTGATTTGGGTGTCGGTTAAGGCCTAACGGCGTCGTGGCGTTGGCTGTAGGTGGGTTTTTGGGTCGAGTAGTTGCTGCAGTTTAGATCTAGACGTCAAATTTTGATTCGCGAATCAATTGTTGGATCTGGGTTTATATTATTGCTCGTGTGTGATCGAGAGATCATCGTCGTTGGTCGCGACGACCAGGTTTGGCCGGCGACGTTAGTACACGTGCACGCGTGATGTCGTATCAGCTGGAACGTTTGTGAGTTGGGGAAGAAAGGCTTTTCTCGGGAAGTTCTCGCGTTATGCTCGGATTGGACTCGAAGTGGGAAGGGTGCTGGGTTGCTTCGGGGTAGGCACGAGATTTTAAGGTAATCGACTCGAGTTGCTTGGTTTGGTTCTGAGTAGTGTTAAATGCAGATTATACTTGTTGTTTAAAATAAATAAAAATCAAGTTTAAGTTATAAAAAAAGTTTATAAAGGAAACAAAATAAAAAGTTAAACTTGTTGTTTTGAAGTGAAAGTAAATCAAACATTTAAAAGTGATAATTGAATTTATTTTCAAAAATTAAAATGTTTTAAGATGATTGTTTTTTAAAATAATTATCTAATTAAATTTTGAAGTTCAATCTAAAAGATGTTTTGAATTTAAATATTAAATCAAAGTTTAAAGTAAATTTTAAAGTAATGTTTAAAAACTTAAGTTTCAAATTTTATTTAAAATGAATAAGTTTAACTTAGATAATTAATGTGTTTTAGATTTTGAAATTTGTTTCTAAATGCATTATGTTCAAATAAAGGTAAATGATATAATTTTGAAGTCAAATAGAATAATTTGTTTTAAGTGATTAAAATTTGATTAATTTCAAATAATTAATTTATGTAGATAAATATGGTTAATTTTCTTTGATATGAACTTAAGAATACATAATTAAATATGATTTGGTAGTCAGTAAGTTTAATTAAGAGTAATGTTTTCCTAATTAATTAAAGATTTTGAAATATAAGATGTTAACTAATTATTCAATTAATTTTAAATAATTAGTTAATTGTTTACTTAATTTTGAATAATCACTTAATTATGGATTAATTAAGTGTAATTACTTAATGAAGTAATTATTGGTCATTTATTGAATGTAATTAAGAAATGGTAATTACTTATGGAAGTAATTAAATGAAATTACTCATGGGGGTAATTAAAGTTGGAGTGATTAATGGATAATCACTTGATGATATTAATTAAGGGATTGATTAATATAATTGTTGAAGTTAATTAATTATGGAGTAATTAATTAATTAATGAATTAAGGATTGTTTAATGATAGAATTAATTACTTGTAAAGTAGTTAATTATGAGAGTAATCAAGATTTATAAATGAAGTAATTAGAGATAATTACTTATGTAAGTAATTTAGAGTTGATTACTTAATTATTTTAGTTAATTAATTAATGTGATTAATTAATTAATTAATGTGATTAATTTAAGATTAATTACTAAGGGTAATTAATTTAAAGATGTAATTAATTAATAAAGAAATTAATTAAGGATTATTTATTAATTTAATTGATTAATAATTACTAATTAAAGATTAATTAATTAGATTAATTAATCAAGGGTTGACATAATTAATTAAGATGTTAATTAATTTAGATAAGTAATTACAAATTGTTAATTACTGTTTATGATAAATGCGATGATTAATTATAAATTAATTAATAAAAGGAATAATTAATTAATAAGAATCATTAGTTAATTAATTAATCAAGGTTGATTAATAAAAGTGATTATTTTAAGTGTGATTAATTAATTGTAATTAATTGAGGTTTAATGCAATTAATTATAATTAATTCATTAATGGAAGTAAATGAAGGATCCTTAAATTTTGTAATTAATGATGGTAATTAAAGTTTAATTACTATATATGGTTAAGGATAATTACTTGAATGTAATTAAAGTATAATTAATCAAATGAGATTAATTAAGGAAGATCATTAAGAGATGATTAATTTACTTATTTGGAATAAATAAATGAAGAAGGATTATGGTAATCCAATTGGTTAGGAGTTAATCAATTCTGTATATGGATGATTGGTTAATATTGATTGATTGATATTGGGTGATTAATATTGGATGATTGATATTGGGTGATTGGTCGATACTGGATAATTTGGATATCTCTATTATGTGATATGCTGCTTTGTGAGATGAATGTTTGATATGAAATATCTATTGTGATAATGTGATTCATCTATCTGTTTATATCATCCTGAATATAAGTTTAATTGTTTAAACCCTTAAAACAACTTGGACATTAAAATGGCGTTTGGTTTCGGTGAGACCGGGATCGGGTTTCCATATTTGGATATCCAAAAACCACATCGATTCCAATTAAACGTTAGGTCGTGAATCCAAGTGGAGCAAGCGAAGACTCGAGGTGTAAGACTTATTCGTCAGTATAACTCTGTGGGTGATTCCGTGATGAGTTTGACGGAAATAGTACTTATAAGTTCAAGATGGTGACTCATAGTGCAAGGGCTATGGTCGTTGACTCTGAGGGTGATTCTAAAATGAGTGCAACGAGATAGTGCCTTCGGTTTCGTTCGAACCCGGAACGAACTTGTATGGATTGAATGCTTTCAGAACATCGTCATGTGGACGATGAGCATTCTAAGATAGATGTGTTCTATAAAGGTAATTGCAGCCTCAAGCCTCATCAACTGGGAATGTCTAAAACAGAGGAGGTGCAGCAAGGTTAAGTGGGCCATGCCCAAGTAGGACGAGATCTACCCCTGTCTAGAGGTCCCTTTCTATTTCGGCTTAGTGTGTGGTTGGTCGCGCCAAACACGAGGTGGTCTTGTTCGGGACTGTCTAGTAAGGGATGGTTCCGACCTTGTGTTGCAGGGGAGTTAGTGTGGCTCCTCGGTACGTTGATCTAGGCCACCTACTGTGACAGGCGGTACCCCGATAGCTCTGCCATTGATGGAAACCCATTCTTCCCACGAGACCCGAAGGTTTTGTTTGTATTACCCACTTTTGTGGCTAGTAGCTGGAATTTAATGAATGTAACAATTTCGGCTATTTTCTATTTACTTGAAAACCTTAGACACTACTATAATATCACTGGATTTCTTACCAAATGTCTTGGTTAGCGTAAGGTAAAAACTTTTCCCTGTTTATGTATGGGAAGTCTTACGTGATACCTTTTCTTTTCAAAGGTTTTTCTAAAGTTAAGCAATTTTAACCCATTTACTCACACCAGACCCATGTCTGACCCGAATGTTTATTTTCTTTTTCATTAAACTCTTGGGTACTCATATTATGTATGTGTAGTCAATTGATTCAGGTTTGCTTGACGAATTCTGGAGGAGATATGGAGCAGGAGGCTTCCACGTGTAGATATATTATGGTTCCGCTGTGCATGTTTGGTATCTGTATCTTGTGTTCTTGAGTTGTTTAGTTAGACAGATGTTTATAACTGTCTAATATGTGTTATATAAGTTGTGTACTCTGATGTAATATGACACTATGTAATGTTTTATGTGATATATTATATTTCATTCGTTCCGCTGTGAGTTCTCTGATGTTGTTCTGTTTCTTCTTTCTCTTTCTTTTCTTCTTCTATCCCTTTCTTTCTTAATTGGTGACGCGTCTTCCTGGAGATGGGAAGACGGGTCATCACATTTGGTATCAGAGCAATAGGTTGAGTGAATATCTATGCTCTAGAGTGGTGTCTTTCTTCAGAGAGCGTACTTGTAATATATATATATATATATATATATATATATATATATATATATATATATATATACCTAATCTGTTGGGTTATCTGTTCGGATTTCCAGCATAAGTTTTAGAGGTAGATGGAGTAGTGGTGTGTGTGTGTAACACGACTACCACTGATGGAAGAGGTCCATATGTTTGAGGTTGGAAGTTTTTGTCGAGACTATAGACCCAATACTATCTCGAGTGAGATTTGTAGTTTGGAGTAAGGATTTCTCTGATATCTGAAGGAAATCTTTTAAAAGATTTGGAGTCTATCTTTGAAGTGTAAGTTTGAATCTGTCGAAAATGCAGAAGTAAGTGATGGTATCTTGATAACTGCGTGATGAGATGCAGTAGCCATGGATATTTCTGAAGATGTTTTCTCTTGAAGTAGTTTTAGAAGTAGTTGAGGAGCAGTCTTTACCTACCGCAGGGGAGATTCGTCTGTGTAGAAGTTGTCATGATCTTTAGCATGGAGATTGGCCATTCTGGAATATGAGACTAAGGTTTATAAGTTGCTTTGCTTCGGCATGGTCTCTTTTGTCATCCCTTAAGGAGGGCGAGATGTTGATGCTTGGTTTGGAGGCCGAATTTCTTGAGAGGATGTCTGCCATCTCGAAGGTCTGTTGTGTGGTTTGTTGATAGTTTTGGTTTTCGAGAAGCCTTTGGATTAGAAGTTTTTGGTTAGCTGTGGTAGCAGTGCAGCTCAAAGTGTTCGGTGTGCTGAGAAGGTCTTTTAGCTTTGCAGTATCATCGAGGTAGAGTTTGGAAGCAACAGTGTAGTCCCTTTCTCCGATGGTTCAGAAATCTTGGTGGTTCTTTCTTCTTTTAGCGGTCCGAGCAGGGGTGAATGTTTTCTTGAAGGTTAACTTTGTTTGGAGAAGCTTAAGGCTGTTCTAATTGGTAAAGAGAGGACGGTTTCTTTGGAATTTGGATTAGTCAGATCTAGTTTTTGAGTTTGGATTTCTGTTATAAGGTTGTGTGACTGAGTCAGATGTGTCACTAAGATTTTATGGATTTGATGAACAAAGTTTCCGGATATATTGGATAAGTTTGTATTCGTGTTCGTCAACAGTATTCTCATCTATTTCAGAATCAGAGTTGTGCAGCAGAAGCGAGGCAGCAGCTGTGCAAGGAAGGAAGCAAGTTCAGTTTGCTATTGCTTAGGAAGTAGAGTTTATGTTTTGGATTTCGAAGGATTTTGGAAGACTTTTCTGCTGGATAGGATCCATAAACTGGTTTTATTTGGTCTAGTTGTTTCTGGAAGCATCGGCATAGTTTGAGCTGATCAGGAAGTGGATTGGAAGTCCAGGATTGTCTATTGAGTTATACAGATATGAGGTAAGGAATTTGAAATTCGAAGTTGGAAACTTCATTGTTATTAAGATTTCTCTGGTTAAGAGAACAATAATAGGATAAGATTGAATTTCCAGTTTGGATAGATGGAATTCATTGTATTTCACATATCTCTGAGGGAGTACGTTTATGATTCATTGTTGGTTGTTGAATCTGCAGTTCTGTTGGATTTGGAAGTTGAGCTAGACTTGGGTATAGTCTGATCTTCTGTTCAGATTGGTGGATCTAGAGATGAGTTGAGCTCTGGATTTTGGTGGTGTAGTTTGTTAGCTTCTGTAGATCGAGTCTCCCGGTGATTTATACCTGGGAAACTCTAGGTAGTATTTGAGATTTATTCTGATGTGTGTCAGGATAATTAGTTAGGTTTGTTTGTTTGATTGATTGCTATGGTTGTTAGTAACTGATCGATAAGTATGCTTTGCTGTTTGAAATTGAATCTTTGATGGGTTATTAAATTACCTTTGCTTTTAAATTTCGGGGACGAAATTCTTTTAAGGGGGGAGGATTGTAACGACCCGGAATTTTTAGCAATATTAATTTAATAATCTGTATAAATAATTTAATCGATTTGATAATTTTTCTTTATAATTTTAATTTAAATTGGTAAATTTAATCTTTTAAAGGTTAATAAATATTTAATCTGGTAATTTTGATCAGTATCTTTTTAACAATTTATAATGGATAAGATTTATTTTTCAAGCTAATAAAATTTTAATCTATTTATAATATATATTTGATATATATTGTAGATAGGAAAACGTTTGTTTTAGATAAAATAAGTTGAATTTTCAAATTGTAATATATATGTATGTATATGTTATAATTTGATGTTGTTTTAAAATTTAATTTAATCTGTTGATAATTTATATATATATATATGAATATTTTAATTTAAAGCTTTGTTTTAAAATTTATATTTTTCAAAAGTTAATTTAGTTTAATTCATCTGTTTTCAAAATATAAAATAAGTATTTATTTAAATATGATAGTTTATAAAGGATTTAATCTTTTGTTTGTTTTCTTTAAAATGTTTAAAACAAAATGGTTATATATATATATATATATAAATGTTTTAGATTTTAAAAATACATATATAAGGATTTATTTGTATTATAACTAGATTTATAATATTTTCTTTAAAAGATTTAAACTTGTATATTTATTTAAAATTCAAAAGCTTATTATCATAAAAACATTTTACTAATGCATATAAATATTTCATAATGCATATATAACTTAAATGACTTTATTTAAGAAAATTGGACACTTGTAAAACAAAGATAAAACATTTTAACACTTGTGACTTTTTAAAATATGTTTGAGACACTTGTTTAATTAATCAACATGTGGCAACATATTCATTCTAATTTTTAATAAATGTTGTAAGAAGAAATTTGTTTCCTCTTTCAATTAATGGCAAAACAGAAATTATTTTCTTCAATCTGAAATTTAATCCAAAAGCAAATCAAAACCTGAAACTTGAAATTCAAAATCAAGCAAAGTTCTTCACAACATTAAAATCTGCAAACCTGTAATTCAAATCTGCTGCAATATTTGATTATCTGCAAATTCAAAGGGGAGTTCAACTGCAACTTCAACCTGTAATGCAAGAATTCAAAATCAACTCGGCAAGTTAAAGATCAATTTCAAAATCTTTTAAAGCATCAAATTGAAGCAGCATGCAAAATCAAATATTTTCCAGACTTCAGGCTTGGAAATCAAACCTGCTTTGCAAATTTTAAATGGTGAGTAAATATTTTAAAAAAACAGTTTGATCTTCTTTATTTTAACTACCATGCATGAATGATATGTGATTTGAGTTTAGAGATTTCATGAAATCCCTTTTCAGTATTTATATTATTGAATTTATCAGATCTATATACATATAGGTGTATAGGACTGTATACATATGAAACTTTGTTTACTGTTTTTTTTAACCAGAATTTTCTTCAAAAATTAAAATCTTCCAAACTAAATCATTTTTGAACTTGATGATTGAATGAAGGTTGCATGTTGATGTTTGATGGAAATTTTAAAAATAGTCTCTGTAATTTAAATATACAGATAATTTTTAAAATGGACTTTACAGTAATGTCACTGCTACATGCTCAACAATTTATATCCTTAATTTTTGTTGTAACAACCCGATATTCGCGTCAATTCATAATCGACGTTAAAACGATTTATATTTTTTCGTCAATTGCCATTTTGAAGTTTTTAAAATTAAATTTTAAATTTAAATTACAAATTGTTATAAAGTTTGAGGGGCTTTGATTTTTAAATAGTGGTCCACCTTTCTTTTATTTTGGGCCGAGACAATTGTTTAAGCAATAAACCCGTTCTCTCCCCTTACCCATTTCTGTTTTTAAACCCTAACCTAAAATATTAGAGAGGAGCAAATAATGGCGGCATCTCCCTGCTCGCCCTCGCGCTCGTTCATCTTCACTTCCGTTCGTGGCAAAGGTGAGTTTTCTCACATCTAATTCTTGGCTCGAGTTATTTGTGTGTTTTGTCGCTTGAATTCTTGGATGATTATTGCTTCGAATTTTAGTGATTTCGATTTGAACTTGTGTAATTTTTACTCACATCTATTTCTACTTGGTTTTCTCGGCACTGTTTTGTTGAGATGTTGATGTTTTCGATTTTCGTATGGATGTTGGAGATGATTTCTGGTTTTGGCAATTTCATATATTTGTGTGATTTGATATCTACGGCAATGATTTCACGGCTTTGATACATTGGCTACTCTAAATCGTGGCTAAGGTGAGTGATTTTATTTCACTCACATTTAATTCGTCTCAGTATTTTGATTCGAATGTTTGATTTTCATCTCGATGTGGATGATTTTGACTCGGAATTGATCCTTGTTTTCCACGGTTTGATTACCATGTCACTGTTTGTTTTTCGTGCTCCATAGCCTCGGCTTTAACTGGGTTTTGTTCAATGTTTTTGACTTGTTGTTGATCATGTTGTTCATGCTCAGGTTGTTTCTCCTGATTCGATTGAAGTTGAGTTAGTGCCTTTCTGTCAGTTTCATGTACATAAGTTATTACATCATGTTATTCTGTCGCATGTAGTTATATGGTGCTGCTTCATGTTATTCATGCTCATGTACATATGTTATTGCTTCATGTTCATATGTGCCTCTAGTCATGTATGTTGGCTTCTTCATGTTGCATGATCGAGTCAAGTTGCACTGCCGTTCCATGATACGCTTGCTTGTTTCTGTGGTTACATTTGTTGTTGCCTTTTTCAGTTTCATTTAATTGACACTGTCTCACTCCATCTACATGTATTTTGATACAGTTGCAACTAAGTTGTACTACTGCCTTTCCTCTCGAGTCTGACACTTGCACTGTCCAGTTTTGTTTAGTTGTTCACTGGTCTGCATTTACCAGTGAAGTTGAACTAGTGTTCTTGTGGTTTGCTATAGCAATTCATCACACTTGAATTGCATTTGAGTTTCTTTTCAAATCCATCTTCTTGCTTCTTACTACTATGTGTACTTGATTTAGTTGTACACTTACTATGCACATTCCATATCATGCCCCTGATATTGTGCATATCATTTTTACCATTATGTCATTCAGTTTGTATTATTATTTCATCATGCTTGCTGTTTGACCTGTTGCACTATATGTGTGTTGCCATCTTCTTGGTATTTGCAGTTCTCTACTGCCCCTTTTACTTGCTTATGCTCCCTGGAGACGTGGCATTCATTCTTTACTCCTTTGATTTGTCACAGTCGTTGTACAGCATATATTGGGGACTGTCCAATTGAGTTAGTTCACTGATGCAATCATTTGCATATCACTCGATTGCCCCTTTTATTACATGTTCTTCAAGACAGATTGCATACCGTTGCATTGTTGGTCTTGTAATTATATCTCGGTGGTGCATTGTATTTGTTGTCGGTTCTTTACTTTTTGAACCTTTCTTTGAGATGTACTGTGACTATCTATTTTATATGTTGCAGTCTTGAGTTTCTTGTAATGGCCATGTGTGTCTGCTGCACTACATAGTAGCCATGTTGGTGCATTTTGTCGTGTTGGGCCACCATGCCAGTGCTTTATTAACCTGGTTAGCATGCAGTTCCATGTTGCCATTTCTATATCCATTTTGTTAAGGTGCTGTTCGTTATGTACATTCAAATGTGTACATATTTTTCTTTCATTTGGTGGAAGTTTTAACTGTTGCCATCATGTACAGTCGGTTGTACATTGCTCTTCATATTAGTGCATTGGGTCCTTATTCCTTTTAGTTCATACTGTATATCTGTGTGTGCTAGTTGCCATGCACATTCTCCATGTCTGCCTTCTTGACCACTGAGGCCGTGGTATTTGATATTTGAATCTTCATTGATTTTGGTTCGGTATTCATTGGGTACATCATCACTGTAGTGGCGAGGCAGTGCACGCAAGCGTGAACTGTAGCCACACGGTATTCATTGGGTACATCGTCACTGTAGTAGCAAGGCAGTGCACGCAAGCGTGAACTGCAGCCACACAGTATGGTTTTATGATATCTATCTTGTTTTGATTAATTGATCTTTTGCATATTCCATATGCTGTAGTGGCGAGGCAGTGCACGCGTGCGTGTACTGCAGCCCTACTCGACTTAATATTTTAATTGATATTTAAATGTTTTGAACTGTTTTGTTTATTTCAATTCAATATTCTGAATTGCATTCTGATTTGGTTTAATTACTGTCGTCTAATTATTATTTGATTATTACTGCCTCTATGCACTAATAACTGAGTTTGAATTAGACTGACCCGGGTATTATTTTCTTTTGAATTTAATACTCGGGTCAGACCGAGTATTTCAGGTTGTAGATATTCTGCTTTGGGTTGCTGCTAGAGCTATGAAGTTCTTTCATATCTTTTGGAGTAGTCGTCGTCATTTGTAGTAGTCTGTAAAATTGTATAGGAAGATATGTATTCATGTATATTAAATACGTTAATGTACTTGTATATGTAACTTCCTTAGTCGACTGTTGTAGTTGTATCATATGTACCGTGTCATATGTATTGTATCAAATGTATTGTAACTGACATCAGTTATTGTATATATGAGACTTTCTGTTTGATTTGTGTTCCGCATTATATTATCTGTGTGATATTTTATATTTACTGTTCTAAACTATTACGAACCATCGTAGTTCTTTTTATACTGGAATTGGGGTATGTCGATGGGAGAAAATAAATCAGAGATGAAAAATGAAAGAAAATATATTTATATACCACTCCCATTGAGATAAGCAATACTAGTATAAGGCCTAACTATTGATGGTCGCTCCTCAACAACCTTATTCTCCGTGCGAGTTGACAGCACTACACCGTAGTGTTCTTGGCTAGCGTGGGTATAGAGGTGGGGCGTCACAGCTTGGTATCAGAGCGTGGATTTTAGAACAAATATAAAACATAACTTAGATAGTACATGTGTTACAACTATTTGTCGATGTTTAATCTCACATTTTTATCTAAAATCATTTTTGATTTGTTAGGTATGAATTCCTAACTCTTATTCATGAGCATTGCTGCTATTCTTCGTTGCACATGCTCATTTGAGTTTGCACTGCTAAGTATCATTGTGTATATGCTTTACCAAGTTGCATACTGCTGCAACTCGTACCCACTTCAATTTGAACTCGCATTGTTTATTCGAACTGCTGTATATATGCATTCTTATCTCTAATTCGTGTACTTAATGCAGTCTCCGTACAATTGGGTTTTGGGTATCAATTTTTGAGACATATTGCATTTCAACTGTCGACTCTGTCTGTTTACCCATGGTTTGTTGGCTTTCATGTGCCTCTCTCTGATAGTTTTAAAATTTCTTTGGTATAAAAGAAATTGTCTTGGACTTTGCCTTGTCGATATCGACATTGACTTGACTTTTACTTTTGTTAAAGTCATTCATGCATTTATGCTCGTTTTGCTTCGTTTTTCCAATTGTTGATCGACTCTTCTTTTCCGATTAGTTGTTATCACCTTTGTCGACTTTGATAACTTCTATTTCAGGAATTTTTGGGTATTCCTACTTTGATGGATTGGAATCGAATTCTTCGGATTTTATTCACGTCTTCGAATGTGAATCTTAGTGAATTGATTTGGTTTTCGAATTTAATCGATTCTTGATTATTTCCCGATTTGTTGCTATCATTTATTAGCAACTTTGATGACCTTTTCTTCGCGATTTTTGTGAACATACCTTTCGATGAATTCGGTATCAATTTCTTTGGATTCTATTCACGTCTTCGTATGTGAAATTCTTGTGATTGATTGTTTCTACAATCATTTTTGTGATTTGTCACTTTAAAAATATAAAGGTTTTCTATACTAGTAGTAAATATCAAAACTCTTTTATCAAAATGTTTTCGACTCTATTTTCAATACAAAACTCTTTTTCTCAAACCGTTTCCTAATCTACTAGTATATACAGGCCTTTACCTCACTCAGATGAGAAATCTAATTAAACGGCTTAGTAAAACAAGTGGTATGAAACGCTTGCGTTTGCTTCGTCGGTTAATTCTTGGACTTGTTCGATTGAACCTCATGTGACAATTTTCTAGTGAAGATTTACAATTTGTTCGTAAATATTTAAGTTAAGCAAGTGGTTATGGGACATGAAGCTAAACTTTTATATTTACTAACTTAGTGTAATTGACACTTCTCGTTGATCATGACGATCATTTTTGCGGTTAGACTAGGCCTCATCGGTGTGATTTCGTCTCACACATATCTCTTGGGCTTTGAGGATTGTCTAGACACCATTTGTGTGATTTCGTTCACACATACCTTTTCGGTTAGACTAGGCCTCATCGGTGTGATTTCGTCTCACACATATCTCTTGGGCTTTGAGGATTGTCTAGACACCATTTGTGTGATTTCGTTCACACATACCTTTTCGGTTAGACTAGGCCTCATCGGTGTGATTTTGTCTCACACATATCTCTTGGGCTTTGAGGATTGTCTAGACACCAATTTTGTGATTTCATTCACACATACTTTTCTTTTGATTGCGAGGTTAGTTTTGACCTCAATCTGTGTGATTCCGACTCACACATGTGGGGTAGCGCCCCATGGTCTTCGGGCCATTCGTGTGTCAAAATTAATGGCTTGCAACCATGAGATAGCGTCTCGTTATGCGTTGCACGTGTTGATGATTTTCATGCTCGCGTGTAGGTGAGATTCCGTGCTCCCGTTCTCGCTTTGCGTTGCACGTGTTGATGATTTTTCATGCTCGCGTGTAGGTGAGATTCCGTGCTCCCGTTCTCGCTTTGCATTGCACGTGTTGGTGAGTTTTCATGCTCGCATGTAGGTGAGTTTTCGTGCTCCCGTTCTCGTTATGCGTTGCACGTGCTGATGAATTTTCATGCTCGCATGTAGGTGAGTTTTCGTGCTCCCGTTCTCGCTTTGCGTTACATGTGCTGATGAGTTTTCATGCTCGCGTGTAGGTGAGTTTTCGTGCTCCCGTTCTCGTTATGCGTTACATGTGTTAATGAATTTTCATGCTCGCGTGTAGGTGAGTTTTCATACTCTCCTTCGAGTTTTCATACTCCGTTTGAGTTTTCATACTCTACTTCGAGTTTTCATACTCCGTTCGAGTTTTCATACTCCGTTCGAGTTTTCATACTCCGTTCGAGTTTTCATACTCCGTTCGAGTTCTCATACTCCGTTCGAGTTTTCATACTCCGTTCGAGTTTTCATACTCTGTTCGACGTTCGAGTTTTCATACTCCGTTTGAGTTTTCATACTCTACTTCGAGTTTTCATACTCCGTTGAGTTTTCATACTCTCCTTCGAGTTTTCATACTCCGTTCGAGTTTTCATACTCTCATACGAGTTTTCATACTCCCGTTCGAGTTTTCATACTCTTATCTTGTGATTTTTGGATTTCTTGTGTAGATTTCTAGAATTTGTGCTTCACCAATTTTCGTGATTTCTATTGATAAGTTTTATCAATTCTTGTGCATTGGTGAATTCGTGTGTCATTGACTTGTTATGAGTACAAGTTTAGGGTATGATATCCCTTTCTATCTTTGAGAAGATTCTTGTGACATTTTTGATGAACGAAAATTCATTGGTATTATATTTTGATGCCAATTATTTCGATGAAATTTTGACGTATGTCGAAGTTGCTACTGACATTGCTATTTTAATCACGTGTTTTAAAAAAAAATTATTCTTCAAAATTGTTTCAAAATTAAAATTAAAATTGTTTACAAAATTTTTACAGTTTACGCTTTCAAAAGAATGAGGAAGCGATTTAAACATTTCAGAAAAATCGAGGACTATGACCCCTTTCTTTTACTGATTCGCTTAATTCCGGACTTGTTCGTTTGAGAATGTAAAATGTTATTTTAAAATACACAGTTTTGACTTTGAGCAACATTCTATTCACATCATTGCTTCGGGGGTTGAGCGCCTTCGAAATAAAGATGTTTCTCTTATGAAGTTCTGTGACTCTCAAATCCTAAGGATTTCACTTAGGAATCCGGAGAATCCATCGAGCAAACACGTTCAGCCTTACTTTTTCCTGCTCTACAGGGTGAACTTCCTATTTCAAAATTCTCCATCTTGTGTCGTTGTGTTTTGGGGTTGTTACCTTTTGCCCATTTATTTCTTAAGATTGCGAGGACGCAATTTCTTTAAGGAGGGGAGTCTGTAACAACCCGATATTCGCGTCAATTCATAATCGACGTTAAAACGATTTATATTTCTTCGTCAATTGCCATTTTGAAGTTTTTAAAATTAAAATTTAAATTTAAATTACAAATTGTTATAAAGTTTGAGGGGCTTTGATTTTTAAATAGTGGTCCACCTTTCTTTTATTTTGGGCCGAGACAATTGTTTAAGCAATAAACCCATTCTCTCCCCTTACCCATTTCCGTTTTTAAACCCTAACCTAAAATATTCGAGAGGAGCAAATAATGGCGGCATCTCCCTGCTCGCCCTCGCGCTCGTTCATCTTCACTTCCGTTAGTGGCAAAGGTGAGTTTGCTCACATCTAATTCTTGGCTCGAGTTATTTGTGTGTTTTGTCGCTTGAATTCTTGGATGATTATTGCTTCGAATTTTAGTGATTTCGATTTGAACTTGTGTGATTTTTACTCACATCTATTTCTACTTGGTTTTCTCGGCACTGTTTTGTTGAGATGTTGATGTTTTCGATTTTCGTATGGATGTTGGAGATGATTTCTGGTTTTGGCAATTTCGTATATTTGTGTGATTTGATATCTACGGCAATGATTTCACGGCTTTGATACATTGGCTGCTCTAAATCGTGGCTAAGGTGAGTGATTTTATTTCACTCACATTTAATTCGTCTCAGTATTTTGATTCGAATGTTTGATTTTCATCTCGATGTGGATGCTTTTGACTCGGAATTGATCCTTGTTTTCCATGGTTTGATTACCATGTCACTGTTTTTTTTTTCGTGCTCCATAGCCTCGGCTTTAACTGGGTTTTGTTCAATGTTTTTGACTTGTTGTTGATCATGTTGTTCATGCTCAGGTTGTTTCTCCTGATTTGATTGAAGTTGAGTTAGTTCCTTTCTGTCAGTTTCATGTACATAAGTTATTACATCATGTTATTCTGTCGCATGTAGTTATATGGTGCTGCTTCATGTTATTCATGCTCATGTACATATGTTATTGCTTCATGTTCATATGTGCCTCTAGTCATGTATGTTGGCTTCTTCATGTTGCATGATCGTGTCAAGTTGCACTGCCGTTCCATGATACGCTTGCTAGTTTCTGTGGTTACATTTGTTGTTGCCTTTTTCAGTTTCATTTAATTGACACTGTCTAACTCCATCTACATGTATTTTGATACAGTTGCAACTAAGTTTACTACTGCCTTTCCTCTCGAGTCTGACACTTGCACTGTCCAGTTTTGTTTAGTTGTTCACTGGTCTGCATTTACCAGTGAAGTTGAACTAGTGTTCTTGTGGTTTGCTGTAGCAATTCATCACACCTGAATTGCATTTGAGTTTCTTTTCAAATCCATCCTCTTGCTTCTTACTACTATGTGTACTTGATTTAGTTGTACACTTACTGTGCACATTCCATATCATGCCCCTGATATTGTGCATATCATTTTTACCATTATGTCATTCAGTTTGTATTATTATTTCATCATGCTTGCTGTTTGACCTGCTGCACTATATGTGTGTTGCCATCTTCTTGGTATTTGCAGTTCTCTACTGCCCCTTTTACTTGCTTATGCTCCCTGGAGACGTGGCATTCATTCTTTACTCCTTTGATTTGTCGCAGTCGTTGTACTGCATATATTGGGGACTGTCCAATTGAGTTAGTTCACTGATGCAATCATTTGCATATCACTCGATTGCCCCTTTTATTACATGTTCCTCAAGACAGATTGCATACCGTTGCATTGTTGGTCTTGTAATTATGTCTCGGTGGTGCATTGTATTTGTTGTCGGTTCTTTACTTTTTGAACCTGTCTTTGAGATGTACTGTGACTATCTATTTTATATGTTGCAGTCTTGAGTTTCTTGTAATGGCCATGTGTGTCTGCTGCACTACATAGTAGCCATGTTGGTGCATTTTGTCGTGTTGGGCCACCATGTCAGTGCTTTATTAACCTGGTTAGCATGCAGTTCCATGTTGCCATTTCTATATCCATTTTGTTAAGGTGCTGTTCGTTATGTACATTCAAATGTGTACATATTTTTCTTTCATTTGGTGGAAGTTTTAACTGTTGCCATCATGTACAGTCGGTTGTACATTGCTCTTCATATTAGTGCATTGGGTCCTTATTCCTTTTAGTTCATACTGTATATCTGTGTGTGCTAGTTGCCATGCACATTCTCCATGTCTGCCTTCTTGACCACAGAGGCCGTGGTATTTGATATTTGAATCTTCATTGATTTCGGTTCGGTATTCATTGGGTACATCATCACTGTAGTGGCGAGGCAGTGCACGCAAGCGTGAACTGCAGCCACACGGTATTCATTGGGTACATCGTCATTGTAGTGGCAAGGCAGTGCACGCAAGCGTGAACTGCAGCCACACGGTATGGTTTTATGATATCTATCTTGTTTTGATTAATTGATCTTTTGCATATTCCATATGCTGTAGTGGCGAGGCAGTGCACGCGGGCGTGTACTGCAGCCCTACTCGACTTAATATTTTAATTGATATTTAAATGTTTTGAACTGTTTTGTTTATTTCAATTCAATATTCTGAATTGCATTCTGATTTGGTTTAATTACTGTCGTCTAATTATTATTTGATTATTACTGCCTCTATGCACTAATAACTGAGTTTGAATTAGACTGACCCAGGTATTATTTTCTTTTGAATTTAATACTCGGGTCAGACCGAGTATTTCAGGTTGTAGATATTCTGCTTTGTGTTGCTGCTAGAGCTATGAAGTTCTTTCATATCTTTTGGAGTAGTCGTCGTCATTTGTAGTAGTCTGTAAAATTGTATAGGAAGATATGTATTCATGTATATTAAATACGTTAATGTACTTGTATATGTAACTTCCTTAGTCGACTGTTGTAGTTGTATCATATGTACCGTGTCATATGTATTGTATCAAATGTATTGTAACTGACATCAGTTATTGTATATATGAGACTTTCTGTTTGATTTGTTTTCCGCATTATATTATCTGTGTGATATTTTATATTTACTGTTCTAAACTATTACGAACCATCGTAGTTCGTTTTCTACTGGAATTGGGGTATGTCGATGGGAGAAAATAAATCAGAGATGAAAAATGAAAGAAAATATATTTATATACCACTCCCATTGAGATAACCAATACTAGTATAAGGCCTAACTATTGATGGTCGCTCCTCAACAGCCTTATTCTCCGTGCGAGTTGACAGCACTACACCGTAGTGTTCTTGGCTAGCGTGGGTATAGAGGTGGGGCGTCACATTTGTTTTGGATTGTATATCGGGATTAGTTGTTAAAAATGATGAATTTTAACATGCAATTCATAATTTTTAAGTTAATATCCAATTGGGAATTCGGGAATGAAGGGTTTCGGCAATTTGATCAATTGCCGATGATAAACTCCATGATTGAAGATGAATTTTTGATCGTAGCTTGCTTATATGTGGTGGATGATGCGAAAAATACTTTAGAATTTTTCCAATGTCTGAATTGTTCGTATTGGATCATACTAGGGTTTTATTTGGTTTTTGGCTCGACAGAACGGTCGTGATTTTTGCGACTTGGATGGAGGACAGGAGGTGATCGCGACGTGGGGGTGTTGAAGCTCATGGTCGTGGCGATTTGATGTGGGTGTCGGTGAAGGCCTAGCGGCATCGTGGCGTTGGCCGTGGGGGAGGGGGGGAGGGGTTGGGTCGAGTAGTTGCTGCTGTTTCGATCTAAAGGTCAAATTTTGATTCGCGAATCAATTGTTGGATCTGTGTTTATATTGTCGCTCGTGTGTGATCGAGAGATCGTCGTCGTTGGTCGCGACGACCAAGTTTGGTCGACGGCGTTAGTACACATGCACGCGTGATGTCGTATCAGCAGGAACGTTTGTGAGTTAGGGAAGAAAGGCCTTTCTCGGGAAGTTCTCACGTTATGCTCGGGTTGGACTCGAAGTGGGAAGGGTGTTGGGTTGCTTCGGGGTAGGCATGAGATTTTAGGGTAATCGACTCGAGTTGCTTGGTTTGGTTCTGAGTAGTGTTAAATGCATATTATACTTGTTGTTTAAAATAAGTAAAAATCAAGTTTAAGTTATAAAACAAGTTTATAAAGGAAACGAAATACAAAGTTAAACTTGTTGTTTTAAAGTGAAAGTAAATCAAACATTTAAAAGTGATAATTTAATTTATTTTCAAAAATTAAAATGTTTAAAGATGGTTGTTTTTGAAAATATTTATCTAATTAAATTTTGAAGTTCAATCTAAAGATGTTTTGAATTTAAATATTAAATCAAAGTTTAAAGTAAATTTTAAAGTAATGTTTAAAAACTTAAGTTTCAAATTTTATTCAAAATGAATAAGTTTAACTTAGATAATTAATGTGTTTTAGATTTTGAAATTTGTTTCTAAATGCATTATTTTCAAATAAAGGTAAATGATATAATTTTGATATCAAATACAATAATTTGTCTGAAGTTATTGAAATTTGATTAATTTCAAATAATTAATTTATGTAGATAAATATGGTTAATTTATCTTTGATATGAACTTAAGAATACATAATTAAATATGATTTGTTAGTAAGTAAGTTTAATTAAGAGTAATGTTGTCTTAATTAATTGAAGATTTTGAAATATAACATGTTAATTAATTAGTTAATTAATTTTAAATAATTAGTGAATTGTTTATTTAATTTTGAATAATCACTTAATTATGGATTAATTAAGTGTATTACTTAATGAAGTAATTATTGGTTATTTGTTGAATGTAATTAAGAAGTGGTAATTACTTATGGAAGTAATTAATGGAAATTACTCATGGGGGTAATTAAAGTTGGAGTGATTAATAGATAATCACTTGATGATATTAATTAAGGGATTGATTAATATAATTGTTGAAGTTAATTAATTATGGAGTAATTAATGAATTGATGAATTAAGGATTGTTTAATGATGGAATTAATTACTTGTTAAGTAATTAATTAAGAGAGTAATCAAGATTTATTAATGAAGTAATTAGAGAAAATTACTTATGTAAGTAATTAAGAGTTAATTAATTAATTATTTTAGTTAATTAATTAATGTGATTAATTAATTAATGTGATTAATTAATTAATGTGATTAATTAATTAATGAATGTGATTAATTTAAGATTAATTACTAAGGGTAATTAATTTAAAGATGTAATTAATTAATAAAGTAATTAATTAAGGAATATTTTTTAATTTAATTAATTAATAATTAATAATTAAAGGTTGTTTAATTAGATTAATTAATCAAGGATGGATATAATTAATTAAGATTTTAATTAATTTAGATAAGTAATTACAAATTGTTAATTACTGTTTATGATAAATGAGATGACTAATTATAAATAATTAATAAAAGGAATAATTAATTAATAAGGATCATTAGTTAATTAATTAATCAGGGTTGATTAATAAAAGTGATTAATTTAAGTGTGATTAACTAGTTGTAATTAGTAGAGGTTTAATGCAATTAATTATAATTAATTAATTAATGGAAGTAAATGATGGATCATTAAATTTTGTAATTAATGATAGTAATTAAAGTTTAATTACTATATATGGTTAAGGATAATTACTTGAATGTAATTAAAGTATAACTAATCAAATGAGATTAATTAAGGAAGATCATTAAGAGATGATTAATTTATTTATTTGGAATAAATAAATGAAGAAGGATTATGGTAATCCAATTGGTTAGGAGTTAATCAATTCTGTATAAGGATGATTGGTTAATATTGATTGATTGATATTGGGTGATTAATATTGGATGATTGATATTGGGTGATTGGTTGATACTGGATAATTTGGATATCTCTGTTATGTGATATGCTGCTTTGTGAGATGAATGTTTGATATGAATTATCTATTGTGATAATGTGATTCATCTATCTGTTTATATCATCCTGAATATAAGTTTAATTGTTTGAACCCTTAAAACAACTTGGACATTAAAATGGCGTTTGTTTTCGGTAAGACCGGGATCGGGTTTCCATATTTGGATATCCGAAAACCACATCGACTCCAATTAAACGTTAGGTCGTGAATCCAAGTGGAGCAAGTGAAGATTCGAGGTGTAAGAACTATTCGTCAGTATAACTCTGTGGGTGATTCCGTGATGAGTTTGACGGAAATAGTACTTATAGTTTCGAGATGGTGATTCAGAGTGCAAGGGCTATGGTCGTTGACTCCGAGGGTGATTCCAAAATAAGTGCAACGAGATAGTGCCTTAGGTTTCATTCGAACCTGGAACGAACTTGTATGGATTGAATGCCTTCAGAACATCATCAGGTGGACGATGAGCATTCTAAGATAGATGTGTTCTATAAAGGTAATCGCAGCCTCAAGCCTCATCAACCAGGAATGGCTAAAACATGGGAGGTGCAGCAAGGTTAAGTGGGTCATGCCCAAGTAGGACGGGATTTACCCCTATCTAGAGGTCCCTTTTTATTTCGGCTTAGTGTGTGGTTGGTCGCGCCAACCACGGGGTGGTCTTGTTCGGGACTGTCCAGTAAGGGATGGTTCCGGCCTTGTGTTGCAGGGGAGTTAGGGTGGCTCCTCGGTACGTTGATCTAGGCCACGTACTGTGACGGGCGGCACCCCGGTAGCCCTGCCATTGATGGAAACCCATTCCTCCTACGAGACCCTACGGTTTTGTTTGTATTACCCACTTTTATGGCTAGTAGCAGGGATTTAATGAATGTAACAATTTCGGCTATTTTCTATTTGCTTGAAAACCCTAGACACTGTTATAATATCACTGGATTTCCTATCAAATGTTTTGGTTAGCGTAAGGTAAAAACTTTTCCATGTTTATGTGTGGGAAGTCTTACGTGATACCTTTTCTTTTCAAAGGTTTTTCTAAAGTTAAGCAATTTTAACCGTTTACTCACACCAGACCCCTGTCTGACCCGAGTGTTTATTTTCTATTTTATTAAACTCTTGGGTACTCAAATTATGTATGAGTAGTTAAGTGATTCAGCTTTGCTTGACGAATTCTGGAGGAGATATGGAGCAGGAGGCTTCCACGTGTAGATATATTATGGTTCCGTTGTGCATGTTTGGTATCTGTATCTTGTGTTCTTGAGTTGTATAGTTAGACAGATGTTTATAACTATCTAATATGTGTTGTATAAGTTGTGTACTCTGATGTAATATGACACTATGTAATGTTTTATGTGATATATTATATTTCATTCGTTCCGCTGTGAGTTCTCTGATGTTGTTCTGTTTCTTCTTTCTTTTCTTCTTCTATCACTTTCTTTCTTAATTAGTGATGCGACTTTTTGGAGTTAGGAAGTCGGGTCGCTACAGTATGATTTTTATAACTTGATTTTGGTTTAAGGTGAATTAAATGAATATTTTAAGTATAAATAAATCAAAGGAAATATTTAGTTATTTGTAGTTTGAGTTTTATTTCAATGATAATGGATTTATTATGTAAAATATTTCAAAACTAAATAATAGAAAATTTATTTGTTGAACTGTAATTATTAAACATAGTTTTGAAATTTTTGAATACTTTAAGTTTGAAATATATTGAATCTGAAATAGTTTATTCTATGGATCAAACCTGTTTTGAAATCAATAAAATTTGGAATAGTTTATTTGGAAACTGAATTGTATTGAAATGTATGATTTGGGATTTGGTTCAATTTAAAATCGAGAAATTCGAGTTATTTTGGAATTGATTTGTGAAATTAAAGAAGCTATTTTATTATATAAAGTATTTTAATATTTAATCCATTTAAGTGGTAGAAGTTATGTTTCAAATTTACGAGTTTCAAACTATTATGATTTGAAAGTGTTATATTTCAAGTGGTTTTGATTTCGAATTGTTATAACTTTGAAAATGCTATGGCTTTAGAAAATGGATATATTTGAAACAGAAATGATATCTTATTTGGTTTTGAAATGGAAATGATATTGTATTTATATAGTTTTTGAAAGGGCAATGATATTTTGGTTTTCAAGTATAAACTATTTTGAAATGACCATGGTGTTATAATAACGTTTAGTTGTTAAAGAGACCGGGATTGAAAGTTGTCATACTCTCCGCCAACTCCGAAAACCCCTTTAGCAACAGTGTACGTGGTGGAGATTCCAGAATGAAGTAGGATGGTGGCGACGTTCCTTTGAGGTACATACGTGGACCCGACTCCCGTGAGTTGGCATAAGGTGGCTAAAACAAGAGCGGCTAACGGGCTAATGAGGTAGCTCCTTTGATCGGATACATTCCTTTGATATTATATTATGACTTTGAGATTGATTTGGTGGCCATTTTTGATTTTTGATTTGGGGTGTGGCTCGAGGTGGGCGGTAGCTGCGCGCTATGCGTTACCACCATCCCAGAAGCGTAATTGGTATATCTACCATGGCATTGCATATTTATGTCGTGCCACCAACCCTAGCGTGCCTTGTACGAGTTTGATTTGTGTCCTACCTATGGAGTATCCTCTGGTAGCCTCCCGATCAGGAGGTATTACAGTACTATATAGACTATTGGCACTACGTTCGTGTTATGGTGGAAAATGTAAAGCCTTAACGCTATTTTAAAGTAAGTTTATTTTACTAATAGATATTATTTAATTACTACATTGTAGATTGTTTGACGGATCCTTAGGAGATGTGAATCCTGAGCATTTCTTGAGTTACTGCACTCATGTAGACATTGGATAGGAGATGTCGAATCCCGTAAACATCTATGACACCATTCCACTCATATTATTTACCGTTGATTTAACTTACATAAGATCTTTTAGTTCTGACTCGAGTGTTTTGTCTTTGCAATTCGCTTGGGTTAGTCTGAGCGTTTCAGGATTCGAAGACTTTATTTCTGGAGGACGAAGACGAAGATTGTATTACTATTATTTATTTATTTTATTCCACTACATTCATACTATTCTGCTGCATTAGTTATTATTCTCTGGTATGTGTAACTCTGATATGTGTTGTATAAGTATAATCAAATGTTTTGTAAAACAGCTTCATGAACTGTTATTTAATTATTATATTTTGTCATTCTGTTGTGAGATTCTGTTTTGTTTTATTTCTTTCTCTGTTTTTCTTATTTGCTCAAATAATAATCCGCTCTCTTGTATGGTTTGAATCTGACGTGTGTGGTTTATCGTCGATTTAAACGTACGAAAAGGCGGATGTTACATTTGGTATCAAAGCTTTGGTTTAGCGATAAACCTTAGCTTTGTGGGGTCTGGCTCTTTATTAATAAGGTAGTAATACCCTATGATGAGTCATTGAGTGTATGTATATGAGAGAGCGTATTTGTTAGTGTTATAAAAAGGTTTTGATATTGTGTTAATTTGTTTCGTTTTGTATTTATAAATTCTAGTTGGTGCATATGACGCTATGACATCAATAGGGATTTCTAAACATTTAATAAGACAGACCGACACAACATTTGTTTTGAATATAGGTGAATGAAATAATTTTGCCTATTATATTTTCTATATATAAAATAATTTTTTTTATAAAGGTTATATTTGGTTGCAAAATATTGGTTGTTAGGTAGTTAAATTTATAAATATTGGTTGGAAATAATATTTGAAGAAAATAAAATAAATGAAAACTGAAAATTTAGAACTCAAAGTTCCAGGGTTTTGAAAAATTCTTTTGAATGATTTTGGAATATAATAATACTATTAAGAAGTATTTTCTGATATAAAGATTTCAATATGATTTGAAGAAAAAAAATTGTTTTAAAGAAATTTTGAAAAGAAATAAGTTATGTACTCCCTTCTCTGTCATTGAAAAATAATCTCGATGATGAGTGCACGCATCATCGACATTCATTTTCAGGTTTTAAAGTGGGAAGGCCACTGTAGTAGTTTTAGTACAGATTTGCAACAACCTTGTATTTTGTGATTATTTTAATTGTATATTTTATTTATTTTAAACTAAATTTCCTGATTTAAAAAATTTATTTTATTTGTTAAATATATAATTTTTGTTATATTAAATATAATTTTGATTTTTATGTGAATTATAAATCCAAACATGAATAAATAGAATATTTTCCAAAAAAGTGGATTTTTGGTCAAATTGGCCAAACTTTAACTTTTAAATTTAAAATTTAAATATTTTAATTTTTAATTTTTATCTTTTATTATGAAAATAGATTAAATTTTAAGTATACTGCTTTTTGTTTCGTTGAAATCTGATTAATATTGTGAAAGTTATGCTTTTTATAATATTGGGTGTAAATTGATTTATTTAACAATATTATTATTTTAATTCATATAAATAATATTTTTATTTGTCATATCTTATTCTAGTTTGTGTATATGTGTGTAATATTTCATGTTACGTATGTATTTTATTTTTAAAACATTTTTAAAGTGTAGTTGTTATTTTTCCAAAAACTAGTTATATTTGGTTTTCGATTTTTAATACTAGTTTACATATAATTAACTATTTTCTTATAATTTTCTATATTTTTTTAAATTTTATCTATTCATTTCATTTTTAGTTTATCTGATATTCAGTTTATTTTATTTATATGATTTTATTTTGATTTCTTTGCATAAATGAAAAAGAGAAGTTTCAAAAGACTAATGTCTTTTAACATTTGACCTTCCACCTTCACAACTCTTCACAAATTGGGCCGTCCTTTCCCTATCTTCCAGCGTTGATTTTTTCTTTTGTAATTCACGTGAACACTTCTTTCACACCTCACAACTCAATTACGTTTTCAGATCTAAAGAAGAAAAAAATGGTAATATCTTCCTCTTTTCTATTCTTTTTCACCTTCTTTTATTGATTTTTCTTTGTAAATTACCTTGAAATCATCATGCTTTACTCGACAATTGTCCTCCACCACCTCCACTGACCAACTCCACCACCATCCACGGCCACTCCACCATCCTTTCCCTTTGTCTTGACCAGGCTGTGGCCCCATGATGCATGCTCCACCAAAAAAATAGCGAACACCCCCTTAAACTAGCCTAGCCGAACCCCTTTATGCACATACCCTTCATTTTTCACCTAAACCACCTCCATAGCCGCCACCACCAGTCCCTCCACCACCTATGGTATAACGATCCTGACTCGACCTTCAAAATCGATACTGAATACGACACTTGTATTCCAATGCCGCAGATCCAAACGTCGAATCTGGTTCGCCAGAGCTTATAACACAATTAAGTAAACAACACAGCGAAAGAAAATAAATAAATATCATATACAACTCCAATGAATAAAATGTCCAACGATATCAATATGATACAAGAATATCAGAGACAATAAACAACAACGGAAAACGAATAGCAAAAGAGATAACTCCAATTTAATGCTCCCAAAGCTAAAACTCCAAACCACAAGCTCGAACCACCATCAAGTTCACCAAGCTAAGCAAGTCTCGTCCATGAATCCAAAGACTCCAATATCCAAGATCTCCAAAAAATACCAAAGAAAAAGCTAAAAGCTACCCAATCGATATCTATATCTACTATCTGAAAAAAAAACCAACTCTAGACTGCCCGTATGGAAAATTGTGGGCACTCAGAGTTTAGGAAAGGAACAATAAACTCCGGGTCAGTCATGGGACTGGTATGAGCAAACGAAAACAGTTTTATCTTATAAAAAAACAAAAGAATTTAAATTTAAACTCCGCAATGCTTTTTGGAAAATGAAACTACCATAAGGCCTCCTGCCACACACACCATGCAAACGCAGAATTGGAGGAGATTTCTCCTTATGATAGTCAAAAATGCTTGATATGCGAAAACCATTTTTGATATTATTATTAGTGCATAGTGGAAAATATTTCGAAAGTATAATATTAATCTTAGCCAGCATAGACATTCCGAACTATGCCTACTATAGCTACATCCAAACAGTGGGGCGTCATCATAAGTAGATGGCAGGTTCTACAACTAAAACCGTACAAGGCGCGTATTGGATGAATGGATTTCCAACAAATGGTCAGGCTAAGGAACTTCCTATTGCCGCATGGGAACGCCTCTAGAGGGACGCCCCGAGAACCTTCCCGGATCTCTGCTAACACAAGGCCGGCTACCCCCTTCCCGGGGAATAAAACCTAAGATATGCCACCCCCGCTCCTTTGGGACCTTTATCCGAGGGCCCTCCAACAACAACATTACACAGTAATAAATATACTACAGTGTCCACACGAGTAAGTATCTGGGCTCCTTACCATGATACCAACCTTTTCCAAAAGGAATGGTCATACCCTAGGGGCGCTACCTTTGAAACCTTGCTGCATTCTTCCTATTTCGACCATTCCGGGGTGTGAGGCTCGACGAAGTCTCATCCACAAAGCTAGGCTTTTCACAAAAGCCATGCTTTGATCAACAAATGATCGGCAGCACTTCGTATGCCACATTACCAGATTGGGAATGTATCACTAGTAACCATCAACTACATAACCTCTAAGCTCATACGTCTTAGAAAAGGGTGTTAAGCTAAGATAATAAATCTCCGCCACCAAACAGAAATGTATTAGATAGAAACCAACTTTACATCTCAAAGTGTAACGTCAGACACACATCCATACAAGTCTGTTCTGGGATCGAACAAAACCGAAGGCACTTCCTAAGAAGCCCTTGCAATCCGGATAATTTCTAATCACGTCCGGACTCCCCATCACAATGGGTGCTCAAATCTCTATACCGGGGTCATTCGATGCAGAGACATTCGACAGGTCATCCTTTCGTTTTCGAAAGTATCCGGTCTTCACCACCGGTCATCATATGTTATCCATAACATCGTATCACTATTCGGAATGGGTTATATGACACGAAGGTCCTCTCCCGGCTAAACCGAATAGTGAGCGCGATATTTAAAAACATATGGATATGGGATCTCAGTTAAGTCACAACTTATTAACCAAAACTTTTCTTTCAAATGGTTAAACAAATTACCATTTACAAATCTTTTTGAACAAAAAAAACCCTTCAATGGTTTAAACAATTTCCACACTTTAATCCTTTAAACAAAAGATTCACTTTTAAAAACCCCTTTCAATTTATAACAAGGTTCACCAATCTTTATCAAAGATTTATTCGTATCCTTTCAAAACAATTCCATTTCAAGTTGGATTAACTCATCCGGTCTTTAAATTAAAGACTTATTTTATAGCTTTCAAAATCATTTCCAAAGATTCATTCATAACTTTCAAAACAATTCCCGTTTCAAATCTTTTATTTATAAAAGATACACCATTTAAAATCCTCTTTGATTCCAAAATTGGATTCAACTATCTTTCACAAAGATTCAATTATAGCTTTCAAAACCATTTAATTTCAAATTTGAAATCTTTTCATCATAATTATTATTTGAAACCACTTGTTTCCGTTTTGGAAAACCCGATTATAATTGCACGAGTTAAGGCCTTTCAAATATAAACTTGGGTTAAATTCAAATTCTCAAAACCATACCTTTAAAATGGTTTAAAAACCCATATGAACACATTTATAGTTTGTATAACCTTTTACATCATAAATTCTCAACATAGAATTCAATTTAAAATTTTGAATTCAAATTTTAATCAAATTTCAAAAATAAATCAAGTTATTCAAAAATAACTTTTATATTTGAAAATTCTTTTTCAAAAGTCTTTCACTTTAAACCCAATCCATATCCAAAACCATTTGGATTTAAAAATTTAATTTTTAAACTTATGTCAAAAATCAGGGACTTAACCAATTTCCTCGTGAAATCCATATTGGTGTGTGTGTAGTGTGGTCCAAGAGTTTTACCCAATAGTGCAACAACATCAATCATCACAGATACAATCACAGCAATAACGATAAGCGGTATATCCTATGACGCTTATCCATATACACAGAATCACAGGTAGATAATATAAATGCATTATAAATAAATAAACTACATTCATCATAGCTTGAATTAAATTCAAATCACAAAGCATCACACAGTAGAGATGACAAAACAATTCACAACATTCAAAAAAATACAATCATCCATAAATAAGGTTAATTGACCATTTGATTAATTAAAACCAGATTAATCACTAATTCTGGTTGATTAACATTAATTAACCACGGTATGTGTTAATTAATTATTCTTTGATTATTTATTAATCTCAATTTATAAATAAATTAATCCTTTAACTATCAATTAATCAATCCTAATTGGTAAATTAATGAACTTCACTAATTAATTTAAATCAAATTTGATTAACCAATTAATCAATCTTTAATCATTAGATAATTAACTCTTTATTTTAAATAATTAACCTTTAATTATTCAATTGCTCTTTAATCAATTATCCTTAATTAATTACATTAATTAATTAACTCTTAATTAATTACCATTTAATTAATTAACCTTCATTAATTTCTATAAATAAATCATTCTTAAGTTAATTACAAAATTAATTAACCCTTGATTAATTACCTAATTAATTATCTTTCAATCACAAGTTAATTAACCATTAATCCTTAATTAATGTAATTATCCTTTTAATAAATTGACTCTTAATTACATTTCTTTAATTTCTTAATTATCATTTAAACCTTATTTAATAATCTTCTGGAAATAGGCCATCATCAATACATTTATTAGCTTAAAATCTTTAATTAATTTCATTAAGTAATTATCCCTTAATTAACCACCTTAATTAATTAAAATAAATAAATTAACCTTAAGTTAATTACAAAGTTAATTAACCCTTAATTAACATTTAATTAATAAAATTACAATAAGTGACTATCCTTAATCACTTCCATTAATTATCTAATCCTTAATTAATTATTGCTTAATCACTTGATAAATTAACCTCTAATTAATCACCCTAATAAATTTACCTTTAATAAATTTCATAAAGTGATTATACTTCAAGTAATCATCCTTTGATAAATTTCATAAATTAATCCTTCTTAAATTAAGTAATAATCTTTTAATTACTTACAATCCAATTGTTAAAACAATTCAAAGATATTTAACTTTAAGCATCTTAAACTATGAAACTTTTTTTCTTCAAGAATTCATTTTAGCTTCAAAAACTTTGAAAACTTGTTTTACTTTTCAATTTTAAAACCTGATGAAGTGTTTATCCTTTTTTTAAAATGTGCACATGTTTTGATTTCTTAAATTTTAAAAAACAGGTTAATATCACAAAACCCGAGCAAATTCATCAAACACACGAGCTCACACCCGAGTCCCAAACTACCCACGAAAACCCGAGGCAACGCAAAATTTTCTCGAGAAAACCTCGGAACTAACCCATCTTCTTCTCCAAATCCTTATTTCATAAAATTTGAAATTTGTATTTTAAATCCTCTAATTAATTACTTACATATATATATATATATATATATATATATATATATATATATATGTAAATATTTTTACATTTTATATTCACGAATATACAACTATTGTTTATATGTTCGAATGTTTTTAAACCTTATTTGATTTCAATTTATAAAACATATTTATCTATTTATATCTACACACACACATACACACACACACACACACATATATATATATATATATATATATATATATGTATATGTTATGTAGTTTTAAATCTTGTTTATCAAATCTAATTTTACATCTTAAATTCAAGTTATTAGGAATATTCATACTTATATGACTTTTTAAAATAAAATGAGTAGGAAACAATTTATTTTTAAATTTCCAAACTCAAAATTTAATATACAATCAATTTGTACTTATAAATGAATAAATAATCAAATACTTTTTTATAAATATATTTTTATATTCCATTTATCATTTATTTCTCTTAAATTCCAAATCAAATTCTATTTATAATCCATTGGATTTCAAATCAATTAATTTTATTTACAATCTTTTGATATATTTATTCAAATCTTCAAATTAATCCACAATTAAATTTGTAGATTGAAATATTATTTTATTTTGAAAAACTCTATTTAATTCACCAATTAATTTCAAAAATTAATTCAATTGTCAAATTAGACTGGGCTAAAATCCTGGGATGTTACTGATTCCACCCCTTAAGAAAATTTCTTCCTCGAAATTTGCAAGTAGAGAGACAACAAAGAAATACAGAAAGATAGAGAGATAAATCACCAGATCAAACTGAATATCTATTCTGCATTTGGCTTCCCAAATCAGAATATCAATAATGAATACAAGAACAAATCAAAATATTCAGGTCACCAGAACTATGAGTATACACAGGTATTGGTTAGTTCAAAAGATAACTAACCACTCGTAGAATATACTTGGACCCGACGGAATAAAAAGATATATGGATGCAATCCAAATCTTTTAGTTTAAACAACCAAAATATACCTATCAACTATAGCAACCAAAGCAAACAATTCATTCAAACAAACAATTCTGACCCATCTGGAGTGTGTGTCCCATGCAAATATATCAAAGCTTCTTCCTGGAGGTGCCAGGAAGACATTAAAGAATTGAGTAGAGATGATGAACAAAAGAGATTGATAGAGAAATCTGTTTCTGCTATTGCAGGGTACTGACCATTTGTACTGGTATTTCCCTGTCCCCTATCTCGTTCTCTTCTTGCACTCATACTCGCTATCAGTGGATAGTAAGAGAATTAACTGAGGCATTCGAACGGATATCTTAGGGATATACTCATTCTAGGGTATACTTCACCCTATCTATTATGAGTTACTTAATGTGTTATACTCCTGAGCTAAAGTTTCAACCTTCAGCTCTGATACCAATTATAACGACCCTGACTCGACCTTCGAAAATCGACACCGAATACGACACTTGAATTCCAATGCCGCAGATCCAAACATCGAATCTGGTTCGCCGGAGCTTATAACACAATTAAGTAAACAACACATCGGAAGGAAAAGAAATAAATATCATATACAACTCCAATGAATACAATATCCAATGATATTAATACGATACAAGAATATCAGAGAAAATAAACAGCAGCGGAAAACGAATAGAAAAGGAGATAACTCCAATTTAATGCTCCCAAGGCTAAAACTCCAAACCACAAGCTCGAACCACCATCAAGTTCACAAAGCTAATCAAGTCTCGTCCATGAATCCAAAGACTCCAATATCCAAGATCTCCAAAGAATACCAAAGAAAAAGTTAAAAGCTACCCAATCGATATCTATATCTACTATTTGAAAAAAACCCAACTCTAGACTGCCCGTGTGGAAAATTGTGGGCACCCAGAGTTTAGGAAAGGAACAATAAACTCCGGGTCAGTCAAGGGACTAGTATGAGAAAACGAAAACAGTTTCATCTTATAAAACAAACAAAAGAATTTAAATTTGAAATCCACAATGCTTTTTGGTAAAGAAAACTACCATAAGGCCTCCCGCCACACACACCATGCAAACGCAGAATTGGAGGAGATTTCTCCTTATGATAGTCAAAAAAGCTTGATACTCGAAAACTATTTTTGATATTATTATTATTAGTGCATAGTGGAAAATATTTCGAAAGTATAATATTAATCTTAGCCAGCATAGACATTCCGAATTATGCCTACTATAGCTACCATCCAAATAGTGGGGCGCCACCATAAGTAGATGGTAGGTTATACAACTAAAATCGTGCAAGGCGTGTCTTGGGTGAATGTATTTCCAACAAATGGTCAGGCTAAGGAACTTCCTATTGCAACATGGGAACCCTCTGGCGGGACGCCCCGAGAACCTACCCGGATCTCTGCTAACACAAGGCCGGCTACCCCCTTCCCGGGGAATAAAACCTAAGATATGCCACCCCCGACCATTTGGGACCTTTATCCGAGGGCCCTCCAACAACAACAATACACAATAATAAATATACTACAGTTTCCACACGAGTAAGTATCTGGGCTCCATACCATGATACCGACCTCTAGAAGGAATGGTCATACCCTAGGGGCGCTACCCCTGAAACCTTGCTGCATTCTTCCTGTTTCGACCTTTCCGGGATATGAGGCTCGACGAAGTCTCGTCCACAAAGCTACGCTTTTCACAAAAGCCATGCTTTGATCAACAAATGATCGGCAGTACTTCGTATGACACATTACCAGATTGGGAATGTATCACTAGTAACCATCAACTACATAACCTCTGAGCTTGTACGTCTCAGAGAAGGGTGTTAAGCTAAGAGAATAAATCTCCGCCACCAAACAGAAATGTATTTGGTAGAAACCAGCTTTACATCTCAAAGTGTAACGTCAGACACACATCCATACAAGTCTGTTCCGGGTTCGAACAGAATCGAAGGCACTTCCTAAGAAGCCCTAGCAATTCGGATAATTTCTAATCACGTCCGGACTCCCCATCACAATGGGTGCTCAAATCTCTATACCGGGGCTATTCGGTGCAGAGACATTCGATAGGTCATCCTTTCGTTTTCGAAAGTATCCGGTCTTCACCACCGGTCTTCAAATGTTATCCATAACGTCTTATCACTATTCGGAATGGGTTATACGACACAAAGGTCCTCTCCTAGCTAAACCGAATAGTGAGTGTGATATTTAAAAACATATGGATATGGGATCTCAGTTAAGTCACAACTTATTACCCAAAACTTTTCTTTCAAATGGTTAAACAAATTACCATTTACAAATCTTTTTGAACAACAAAAACCCTTCAATGGTTTAAAATTTTTTCCACACTTTAATCTTTTAAACAAAAGATTCACTTTTAAAAACCCCTTTCAATTTAAAATAAGGTTCACCAATCTTTATCAAAGATTTATTCGTATCCTTTCAAAACAATTCCATTTCAAGTTTGGATTAATTCATCCGGTCTTTAAATTAAAGACTCGTTTTACAGCTTTCAAAATCATTTCCAAAGATTCATTCATAACTTTCAGAACAATTCCCGTTTCAAATCTTTTATATATAAAAGATACACCATTTAAAATCCTCTTTGATTCCAAAATAGGATTCAACTATCTTTCACAAAGATTAAATTATAGCTTTCAAAACCATTCAATTTCAAATTTAAAATCTTTTCATCATAATTATTATTTGAAACCACTTGTTTCTGTCTCGAAAACCCCGATTATAATTGCACGAGTTAAGGCCTTTCAAATATAAACTTGGGTTAAATTCAAATTCTCAAAACCATACCTTTAAAATGGTTTAAAAACCCATATAAACACATTTATAGTTTGTATAACCTTTAACATCATAAATTCTCAACATAGAATTCAATTTTGAATTTTGAATTCAAATTTTAATCAAATTTCAAAACTAAATCAAGTTATTCAAAAATAACTTTTATATTTGAAAATTATTTTTCAAAGGTCTTTCACTTTAAACCCAATCCATATCCAAAACCATTTGGATTTAAAAATTCAATTTTTAAAATTATGTCAAAAATCTGTGAATTAACCGATTTCCTCGTGAAATCCATATTGGTGTGTGTTGTGTGGTCCAGGGATTTTACCTAATAGTGCAACAACATCATTTATCACAGATACAATCACAGCAATATCAATAAGCGGTATATCCTACAACGCTTGTCCATATACACAGAATCACAGGCAGATAATTCAAATGCATTATAAATAAATAAACTACATACATCACAGCTTGAATTAAATTCAAATCATAAAGCATCACGCAGTAGAGATGGAAAAATAATTCGCAGCATTCAAAAAAAGAAAATCACCCACAAATAAGGTTAATTGACCATTTGATTAATTAAAACCAGATTAATCACTAATTCTGGTTGATTAACATTAATTAACCACAGTTTGTGTTAATTAATTATTCTTTGATTATTGATTAACCTCAATTTATAAATAAATTAATCCTTTAACTATTAATTAATCAATCCTAATTGGTAAATTAATGAACTTCACTAATTAATTTAAATGAAATTTGATTAACCAATTAATCAATCTTTAATCATTAGATAATTAAATCTTTATTTTAAATAATTAACCTTTAATTATTTAATTACTCTTTAATCAATTATCCTTAATTAATTACATTAATTAATTAACTCTTAATTAATTACCAATTAATTAATTAACCTTTATTAATTTCAATAAATAAATCATTCTTAAGTTAATTACAAAATTAATTAACCCTTGATTAATTACCTAATTAATTATCTTTCAATCATAAGTTAATTGACCATTAATCATTAATCCTTAATTAATGTAATTATCCTTTTAATAAATTAACTCTTAATTACATTTCTTTAATTTCTTAATTATCATTTAAACCTCATTTAATAATCTTTTGGAAATAGGCCATCATCAATACATTTATTAGCTTAAAATCTTTAATTAATTTCATTAAGTAATTATCCCTTAATTACCCACCTTAATTAATTAAAATAAATAAATTAACCTTAAGTTAATTACAAAGTTCGTTAACCCTTAATCATCATTTAATTAATAAAATTACAATAAGTGATTATCCTTAATCACTTTCATTAATTATCTAATCCTTAATTAATTATTGCTTAATCACTTGATAAATTAACCTCTAATTAATCACCCTAATAAATTTACCTTTAATAAATTTCATAAAGTGATTATACTTCAAGTAATCATCCTTTAATAAATTTCATAAATTAATTCTTCTTAAATTAAGTAATAATATTTTAATTACTTGCAATCCAATTTTTAAAACAATTCAAAGATATTTAACTTTAAGCATTTTAAACTTTGAAACTTTTTTTTTTAAGAATTCATTTTAGCTTCAAAAACTTTGAAAACTTGTTTTACTTTTCAATATACTTTCAATTCTAAAACCTGATGAAGCGTTTATCCTTTGTTTAAAATGTGCACATGTTTTGATTTCTTAAATTTTCAAAAACAGGTTAATATCACAAAATCCGAGCAAATTCATCAAACACACGAGCTCACACCCGAGTCCCAAACTACCCACGAAAACCAGAGGCAACGCAAAATTTTCTCGAGAAAACCCCCGAACTAACCCATCTTCTTCTCCAAACATATGCCACTGATACCATCAGAAGTTTGTGCACATGCACAAACGAAAACGTTACTGTTGGTCGAAGCCCTAGCTACCATCAAGTCGTCGGCAACTCACCTGAACCCCACGAGCACTTAGGTATCCAATCGTTAACGAAATCGCGATCGAACATCCCAACCCAGATTGAAATAGTACCAGACCACCATAAACACATCGTCCTCCCACCTATAGCCATCGGAGGCCATGGAAACTTCATTGAAGCCTCGTCTTGACCACACGCTGTTATCCCCACCGGACCGATCGTCGATAGTTCATCCATCACGACGAAATTGATTTACAAACTCATACGAAACAAAGCTATCTTAAAACCACATATCATCATTTTTTGATCGCCACAACGATTAATAAATTCACCCCTCATTTTTTCCTCTGACCACTCACACCTGAACCACCACCAGACCCAAGCACAACGATCATCTTCTCGTAAATCGTTGGAAATTGACGAAAAACTGAGATTTCATTTAAACCCAAATCCCACCAAAAATCAACACTAAAATTTTGGCTTTATTATTAAAATTCGTTACTCCAGAATACAATTCCAATTACATAATCAAATTGTAGGAATTTGATAATTAAATTTCCCAACTTGTTTTACTTTGGCTGTAATTCCTTGGTTTTGGATTAATTCCTTAATATAAACACCTGAAACCAAATTTAAAAATAAACTAGCATCTATACGACCAATTTTCTTTTAGGAATCATAGCTTAAAGAAGTTTAGACAAAAAGATATGAATTTTCTTTGATTTTTCTTGGGTCTGGGAAAACACAACAGGGTGTATACACATATACACCCAGTCATGCATACAATATATAAATCCTGATTCAGTTACATTCGTGTATATAGACACAACATCACCACACAGATACATCACATGCATCAAAAGATTAGAGGTTGAAAGTTTGCTCACTTGTTTCCTGAAAGAACAAAGAAGAACAGAGCATGCTGTTTTCATTTGGTCTGAGCTTTGACTTCCAGATTCAAAACTTGATCAGGTTGAAGTTTGAATTGCTTGTTGGTAAACTGATGTTAGAGCCGAATCTTGAATTTCTACCAGGTTTGGATTTTTTGAGGATCTGTTGTGTAACGACCCCGTATTTTACGTATCAAAAGATCGTAGAACTGTTGTCATTAGGTTGTTAGTGCTGTTAAGTCGTTCAGAATTTAAGTCGTTCGGAGCTTAAGCCGTCCAGAGATAAGTCGTCTAGGGTTAGGTCGTGCAGTGGCTTAGGTCGGTGGAGCGACTTAGGAGTTAGAGCGACCTATAGGAGTGACCGACCCATAAGAGTGAGCGACTTAGGGCTTTGGCCGACCTAAGGGAACTAACGACTTAGGAGTTAACGGCTTAAGTGAGTAAGCGACCTAGGGAAGTTAGTAGCATTAGTTAGCGGCTTAATGTTTAACGACCTAAGGGATAGTGGTATAGGAGATAGGTCGGTTGAACGAGTTACCGACCTAAGGAAGATAGGTCTGTAACGACCCAGAATTTTATTTAATCAAAATTTGAATATTTAACTAATTTTAAATATTAATAAGTGAAATTTATAAGTTGAATAAATTTGAATTTGAATAATTGGATTTAATTGGATAATTAAATCGATAATTAAATAGTGGGAAATACAGAAATAATAGAAAATTGGGTTAAATATGATTGAAAATGATTTGTAAAATTTTATTTTATCATATTGAAGTTAGAATGATGTTATAGAACTTTTAAAATTGAATTAAAAGTTAATTTGTGAAAATTGAATATTTTAATATTTAATCGACTAGTGAAATTAGCCGTTTTTCGAACAGTCTCAGAATTGGACGAAACTAGTTCCACTGGATCCGTAATAGTTTGTTATTATCGGATTTCAATTTTCATAGCAATCGGAGTTATCGTTTGATCGTGGCAGCTCGAAACGCATCGAAATTGTTTTTAATATTAATTTGGCGAGTTAAAATAGCCATTTTTCAAATAGTTTCGGATTTCGACGAAACCAGTTTCATCGGATCCGGTGTAAGCTAAAACGCCTAGGAAAATCGTTTAATCGGTTTAACTTTAAATCGAACGTTTATTGCCATAACTCGCACAGATGTCCGAATTAGCTCCCGAAACACGTTCCATTGTGTCCGGAACGCGGGGTAAACCATAGGAACGCCAACCGGCACGCTTCGTTTGGAGTTCGGAAAATCCGGGATGAATAGTGTCGCGTAAATTTATCAATAAAACCCCCCTTAATATTCATTTTTGCAAAAATATCAAACCCTAGGTCAAACTGGCCAGCCGCCACCCTTAGCAATCAATGGCCGAAAATAAATTTTCTTTCTCCTCCAATTTCTTCCAATCCGTGAAGCAATCCAAGAAACTTTCAACATGAAAAGTGTAGAGCTACGTGAGTTCTATAGAATCAACGGTCAAGATCGAAAATTATGAGACGAATCATCGGCAATTTAGCCTTGAAGGTTGTGCGTTCGAGCTCGTCATTCTCGAGCTACAGGGGGCCGAGCTTGCTATATTGCGGCCGTGGGTAGCATTTGAGTGAGGCTTCGAAACGATGCAACTTGATCAATGCAAAAATGTTCGTAGTAGTTGCGTTGATTAGGGTTTTGGTCGCGTGTTTTGGGTTCTACGGCCTGTAGGTCGCGCGTGGGAGATGAAGCTGTGGACGGTCATGATGCAGGAGGAGGGATCTAGTGGCTGTGATTTGGAATAGGGTATAAAAATTAAATATGTTGTATATTTATTAAGTTAAAAATTCGTGTAACTTCAAATATTCATATCTTTTTCATACGAGGTCGAAAACGCGCGAAACCAGTTGCGTTGGAATCGTATGGACGAGCAATATGCTATGGAATTGGATTGTAGTCGTTTGGATTTAGTGAAAATTTCAGGTAAAATTAAACGTCCGTTTAATTTTATTCGAAATAAATCGCTAAAACGAAAATTGAAATCAAGGTGAGAACTTCTCACTCAATCGAATCGGTGTCGATTTTAATTTTAAACAGTTAGATTTAAAATTCTTGAATGTATGTTTGAATGATGATTGTTATCTATTGATTGTTAAGATAGACATTATGCGCCGTTAGTAAGCGGATGTTATTTATCAAAAAAATATACCGCGAATATTTCATAAACAGTGAAATTGGTATTATTTATGTACTTGGAATTGATTTCCCGCATTATATAGCGGATGAGACCCTATTGCGCCGCCTATTAAGCGGATAATATTTTAAATCCCATATACCGCGATAATTTCGTACTGGAACGGAATTGGTATTGTGCTAATGTTTTTGGATGCAGGAAAACAGGTTGGAGGGATCCAACTGGATTCCTCAACAGTATTTATTTGATTATGGATATTTTGATATTCGTTGATTATCATATTGATATATGATGTCGTTGTTGTCGTGATTGACTATTTGGTGTGTAGCATCATTGGACCAATTTTGGAATTTTAAAAGGATTTTTAAAGCGATTTTTTGAAAGTATACGTTTATAAAATATTTTTGGAATTGATCCATTTTAAATAAATAAACATTATAATTTTAATGTTATCAAAATTATGATTTTTGAGAAAAATAGTTAAAAGTTGATTTTTGAAAATATGGGGTTAATGATTTTATGAAATAGTTTAAATTGGGATTTTTGAATTTATTATAAAAAGTTTAAATATAGGATTTATGAAATTTGATTATTTTATAAATCAAAATGGTGAAATTATAAAGGAGACTAAAGATGTTTTAAAATAATAATATAAATTGATTTATACAAGAAATTTATAAATTGATATTTATAAATTAAAATATTTGAATTATAAAACGAGTTTTACAAGTGTTAGAATGAATTGTGAATGAATTTCATAAATGAATGAAATTTATAGAATTATAAACGGTGAAGTTATAAATGGAATTTTATAAACAGTAGGTTTATAAAATTTGTAAAGTTATTTAAAATAATAGCTTTAGGTAAATAAATGAATCTTATAAGTTATAAGATTTATAATTTGGGAAGTTTAAAGGAATGATTTTTCAAACAAATAAATTATAAGTGTTTAACTTATAATATGAACCTTTGGTTTATAATTGAGTTATAAATTGAATGGGTTAATAAAGGAGATTTATAGAAGGAAGTTGTTATAAAATAAATAGAAATAGAATTTATAAACATTGTTTTATAAATCCGCAAAACAACTTATTTTGATAAGTAAATTGCTATAGCATATTAAAGGAGTTATATTCACGTTTTAGACAGTGAATAATCCTTTAAGACAAAATGTATAGAAGTGATGAAATTGGTTAACGTAGTATATTCACGTTTTTGAATAGTGAATAATATGTTGAAGAAAATGTTTTGGATGTGATGTTTTAAATAAAATTAAAACGGTCTAACGATGTTTTGAAAATGTGTTAAGATTCGAAACCATAGATTTCAACATTCATTGTTGAAATAGACGTTTTCGAGAAATAGAAGGAAATGGTAGACTATAACACTGTTGTTATAGTCTACCATTTCCGAAAGGAAATGTTTTATTTAGTATTGGGGTTTATATATCTATCTTAAATTCGAATCCCTATACTAGTGATTTTTGGGTTGTCGTAACGATGTTCTACGCAACATTCGTTTTGGCCCAAATAAATATGTTTAAGAGAGTGATTTCCTTAAAGAATGAAATATATACTTAATTTCGATTTAAGTATACTGAATATTTTCCAAGTGTTGAAAATAAATAGATTTGTGAGCTACTTATTTTTAATAAGTTTGAAAATGTTTTTCCAATGTGAAATGAAACGTTTTTGAGAACTTATCTTTTTGAAGATAAATTGAAAATGAATATTAGAAAATGAATAATTGAAATCGTATATTCATAAATATTTTGGGAATTGTAAATTCACTATGGAATTTATAAAAGAAAGGGGAATTTGTTCAAAAATAAATATTGATTTATTTTTGAAGTATTGAAAATTTATATCTTATAAAGATATTTTTGGGAAATAAATAATTTGGAAAATTATTTGGAATCTGGTGATGTTGTGCATATCCATTGATAGTTCAATAACCGACTATCAATATTTACCTTTGAATGGGTATTTGTTGTGATTTGCTGAATTTGAATGCCACACTTATTTTTAAATTATTGCGCTCGTTATTCGGATTACCCATTCCAAATAGTGATACGACGTAATGGATTGCATTTGAAGACCGGTGTTGAAGACTGGATATTTTTGAAAACGGAAGGATTACCGTCGAATGTTTCTGCACCGAATGGCCCCGGTATAGAAATTCCATTTGTGATGGCAAGTCTGGAAGTGATTAGTGAATATCCGGATTGCAAGGACTTCTTTGTAAGTGCCTTCGGTTCTGTTCGAGCCCGGAACAGACTTGTATGGATTGTATGTCTGACATTACAAATTGAGATATAAAGCTGATTTCTTTGAAATATATTTCTGTTGGTGGCGGAGAATTTATTCTCTTAGCTTAACACGCTTCTCTGAGACGTACGAGCTCAGAGGTTATGTAGTTGAAGGTTATTAGCGATATATTCCCAATTTGGTAATGTGACATGCTGAGTGTTGCTGTGAAATGATCGTTGTTTGATCATTTGTGATATGATCATTTGTTTGATCGTTTATCTTTGTGATCATTTCTATGATCATTTGTTGACCCAAAGCACAGCTTTTGTATAAAGCGTGGCTTTGTGGACGAGACTCCGTCGAGCCTCACACCTCGGAATGGTCAAAACAGGAAAGATGCGGCAAGGTTATTGGGGGTAGCGCCCCTTAGGGTATGTGCATTTCCTTCTGGAAAAGGATGGTATCATGGTATGGAGCCCAGATACTTACTCATGTTGAAAAACTTTATTTATGATTGTGTGATGTTGGTTACAAGCGCTCGGATAAAGGTCCCAAAGGACCGGGGGATGGCATACTCGTGTCAGTAGTTACCCAGTTAGGGGTAACCCGGCCTTGTGTTGGCAGAGATCCGGTTAGGTTCTCGGGGACGTCCTTCCAGAGGCGTTTCCATGTGGCAATGGGAAGTTCCTTGGCCTGGCCAGTTGTTGGAAATCCAAAGAAACAATACGAGACTTGTACGGTTTTAGTTGTAGAACCTGCCATTTAATATGGTAGCTATAGTAGGCATAATATAATGGTACCTATGCTGGCTAAGATTTATATTCTACTTTCGAAATGATTTTTCCTACACTATGCACTAATAATAATATCAAAATTGATTTGATTTTGCGTATCAAGCATCTTTGACTAACATAAGAAGAAATCTCCTCCAAGTCTGCGTTTGCATTGTGTGTGTGGTGGGAGGTCTTATGGTAGTCTCATTTTCAAAAACATTGCAAATCTATTTAAAAAAATTTATCCTGTACTTTATTTTAAAGAAAATAAATAAACTATTTTGAGTTCTCACACCAGTCACATGACTGACTCGGAGTTTATTGTTTTCCTCCCTAAACTCTGGGTGCCCACCAATTTCCACACGGGCAGTCAAGAGTTAGGTTTATCAGGATATTCTGGAATTCAGAAGTTGCTGGAGGCAAGCTGGATGGCATAGCGTATTACTAGTATATAGTATTTCTTTTCCGCTGTTTTTTGTTGTTTGTTGTTGTACACTCTGATGTAATGAAATGGAATGTGATGTAATGTAATAACTGATATAGTTCTTTGTTTAAAGATTATTCATTTATCTATTATATGTTGTTCCGCTGCGATTGTGAGATTCTGATGTTGTTGCTCTGTTCTTTCTGTTCTATTCTATCTTCTTATCTCTTCTTCTACCTTTTTCTTCTTCTTAAAACCATAAGTGTTCGGTTTTCCGGCATTCGATTATTCGGCAGTTGATACAGTGAACGTATTGATGTCGGTTTTTCAAAAGTCGAAGAATCGGGTCCTTACAATTTGGTATCAGAGCATATGGTTAAGCGACAACCATGGTTCTGTTGGGTATTACTCATTAGAGATAGAGTCAGTAGTACTCTAGAATGAGTTTGAGTGTAATAATAGCTATGAGAGCGTATTTGTTAGTGAATATAAAATTGTTTTATATTGTGATGATTGGTTTGTTGAGTGGTGTATAGATTCTGGTTAATACGAGTAATTAACATTGTTGATAGGGATCTCTAAACACTTGTACAGAACAATTCGACACAATATTGTTTTGAATTGGGTAAATGAAATAATTTTACCTTGATTATATTTTATATATAAAGGAATAATTTTTTAGAATTATTAAAGTGTATATAAGTTGATTGTTTAGTTGTTTGAATAATCTAAATAAAAGAATAATTGTATAAACAAAAGAATTATAAGTATGAAATTATAATTAAAGTGATTTACAATTGTGAAATTAACTTATATATATAAGAAGTGAAACTATGTGAATATATTTATGAATGTGAGTTGTAAACAAAAATGAATTTAAAGTTAAATGGAAATTTACTTTAGAATTTGGAATCTGAATTGATTTATAAGTGGGAATTTAAGTTATGTAAAACCAAGTGATGTTTGTAAAATGGAATATAACTTAAGAGATGTTGAATGAAGTTGATTTTGGTATCAAAGTAAATTAATAAAGTTAAGTGATAGATATGAACTTAAGTTATATAAATGAAATTCAACTTTAGTAATTGGATTGAATGAATGGATTGAATGTAAATCAAACGAATGTAAATTAAGTCGATACGGAATAATGAATGTAAGTATTAATTCATTAAAATCTAATGTTATTGGAAGTTGAAAGATTGAATGAAAATCAATTTAATTAAACCAATTGAAAGTGATGGTGTTAAACCAAATTGAATGAATATAAGCAAAGGAATTTGGTTGTAATTAATATACATTGGTTGTTATATGATTGTTAATTGATTGTATATAATTCATTAAGTATTAATGAAATTGGAAGCTAAAGTAATTGAAATCCAATTGGAAGTTAAGTGAATCTTAAATAGAATTGAATTTGATTTGGAAGTGAACCAACTTGAATATGAATTAGTGAATATAAACTAAGTGAAAATGAATGTTAGTAGGAACATCCACTGTTAATGAATCATATGTGATTAAATTGAAAACCTATTTTATTGAATATTAATGAGAATATGAATGAATATTTATTGGTTATGAATGTTAGTTGGATGATAGTTGGTTGATGGTTGAATATATTGCTTTTACTACATTTGCTATGTTGGCATATATAGTTATTATGTTGCTATATGTTGTATATTGATATTATTTTCATATATACATGTTCTCATCTGTTTGTTGAGTGTTTAGTAGGTGCGGATCGCGTTTGCTTCGCATTTAGAGCTCGCTTTCGCGCTATATTAGCCGTATATGCTCGCTAATAAAATATAAGGTACATATCTCGGATTAAATATCGTACTTTTACACTTTTTTCCCTGCGGGATGCCTCATCACTTGATGAGATGTATATTTGTGATATATATACTGTCATTTTTTTTTCGGATCGAGCCGCGCAAAGGAGACTATGGCGAATTTTTTCGAAAATTTAAGGCGTTAGAATATTTTTGAGAAAAATTGGAAAATTTTGAAAACTATAAATTTGATTTGGAATTGAAAGTTAAACAATAGTAGTTTGTTTTTGAAAAGATAACTAAGTATGATTTGAAAAATTAGTAAATTTATTGTAAGAAATTTAACTATGGATTTTGGGAAAGTTAATAGATTCTGTAACTTTTCTTACTTGATAATTTCGAGGACGAAATTCTTTTAAGGGGGGAAGTATGTAACGACCCAGAATTTTATTTAATTAAAATTTGAATATTTAATTAATTTTAAATATTAATAAGTGAAATTTATAAGTTGAATAAATTTTAATTTGAATAATTGGATTTAATTGGATAATAAAATCGATAATTAAATAGTGGGAAATACAGAAATAATAGAAAATTGGGTTAAATATGATTGAAAATGATTTGTAAAATTTTATTTTATCATATTGAAGTTAGAATGATGTTATAGAACTTTTAAAATCGAATTAAAAGTTAATTTGTGAAAATTGAATATTTTAATATTTAATCGACTAGTGAAATTAGCCGTTTTTCGAACAGTCTCAGAATTGGATGAAACTAGTTCCATTGGATCCGTAATAGTTTGTTATTATCGGATTTCAATTTTTGTAGCAATCGGATTTATCGTTTGATCGTGGCAGCTCGAAACGCATCGAAATTGTTTTTAATATTAATTTGGCGAGTTAAAATAGCCATTTTTCAAATAGTCTCGGATTTCGACGAAACCAGTTTCATCGGATCCATAATGTGATATTATTGTATGGTTTAAAATTTCGTGTCAATTGGATTTACCGTTTGTCCGGTGCAAGCTAAAACGCCTAGGAAAATCGTTTAATCGGTTTAATTTTAAATCGAACGTTTATTGCCATAACTCGCACAGATGTCCGAATTAGCTCCCAAACACATTCCATTGTGTCCGGAACGCGAGGTAAACCTTAGGAACGCCAACCGGCACGCTTCATTTGGAGTTCGGAAAATCCGGGATGAATAGTGTCGCGTAAATTTTTCTATAAAACCCCCCTTAATATTCAATTTTGCAAAAATATCAAACCCTAGGTCAAACTGGCCAGCCGCCACCCTTAGCAATCAATGGCCGAAAATCAATTTTCTTTCTCCTCCAATTTCTTCCAATCCGTGAAGCAATCCAAGAAACTTTCAACATGAAAAGTGTAGAGCTACGTGAGTTCTATAGAATCAACGGTCAAGATCGAAAATTATGAGACGAATCATCGGCAATTTTGCCTTGAAGGTCGTGCGTTCGAGCTTGTCATTCTCGAGCTACAGGGGGCCGAGCTTGCTAGTGTTGCGGCCGTGGGTAGCATTTGAGTGAGGCTTCGAAACGATGCAACTTGATCGATGCAAAAATGTTCGTAGTAGTTGCGTTGATTAGGGTTTTGGTCGCGTGTTTTGGGTTCTACGGCCTGTAGGTCGCGCGTGGGAGATGAAGCTGTGGACGGTCATGACGCAGGAGGAGGGATCTAGTGGCTGTGATTTGGAATAGGGTATAAAAATTAAATATGTTGTATATTTATTAAGTTAAAAATTCGTGTAAATTCAAATATTCGTACCTTTTTCATACGAGGTCGAAAACGTGCGAAGCCAGTTGCGTTGGAATCGTATGGACGAGCACTATGCTATGGAATTGGATTGGAGTCGTTTGGAGTTAGTGAGAATTTCGGGTATTATTCGAAATAAATAGCTAAAACGGAAATTGAAATCAAGGTGAGAACTTCTCACTCAATCGAATCGGTTTCGATTTTAATTTTAAATGGTTAGATTTAAAATTCTTGAATGTATTTTTGAGTGATGATTGTTATCTATTGATTGTCAAAATAGACATTATGCGCCGTTAGTAAGCGGATGTTATTTATTAAAACATATACCGCGAATATTTCATAAACAGTGAAATTGGTATTATTTATGTACTTGGAATTGATTTCCCGCATTATATAGCGGATGAGACCCTATTGCGCCGCCTATTAAGCGGATAATATTTTAAATCCCATATACCGCGATAATTTCGTACTGGAACGGAATTGGTATTGTGCTAATGTTTTTGGATGTAGGAAAACAGGTTGGAGGGATCCAACTGGATTCCTCAACAGTATTTATTTGATTATGGTTATTTTGATATTCGTTGATTATCATGTTGATATATGATGTCGTTGTTGTCGTGATTGACTATTTGGTGTGTAGCATCATTGGACCAATTTTGGAATTTTAAAAGGATTTTTAAAGCGATTTTTAGAAAGTATACGTTTATAAAATATTTTTGGAATTGATCCATTTTAAATAAATAAACGTTATAATTTTAATGTTATAAAAATTATGATTTTTGAGAAAAATAGTTAAAAGTTGATTTTTGAAAATATGGGGTTAATGATTTTATGAAATAGTTTAAATTAGGATTTTTGAATTTATTATAAAAAGTTTAAATATAGGATTTATGAAATTTGATTATTTTATAAATCGAAATGGTGAAATTATAAAGGAGATTAAAGATGTTTTAAAATAATAGTATAAATTGATTTATACAAGAAATTTATAAATTGATATTTATAAATTAAAATATTTGAATTATAAAACGAGTTTTACAAGTGTTAGAATGAATTGTGAATGAATTTCATAAATGAATGAAATTTATAGAATTATAAACGGTGAAGTTATAAATGGAATTTTATAAACAATAGGTTTATAAAATTTGTAAAGTTATTTAAAATAATAGCTTTGGGTAAATAAATGAATCTTATAAGTTATAAGATTTATAATTTGGGAAGTTTAAAGGAACGATTTTTCAAAAAAATAAATTATAAGTGTTTAACTTATAATATGAACCTTTGGTTTATAATTGAGTTATAAATTGAATAGGTTAATAAAGGAGATTTATAGAAGGAAGTTGTTATAAAATAAATAGAAATGGAATTTATAAACATTGTTTTATAAATCCGCAAAGCAACTTATTTTGATAAGTAAATTGCTATAGCATATTAAAGGAGTTATATTCACGTTTTAGACAGTGAATAATCCTTTAAGATAAAATGTATAGAAGTGATGAAATTGGTTAACGTAGTATATTCACGTTTTTGAATAGTGAATAATATGTTAAAGAAAATGTTTTGGATGTGATATTTTAAATAAAATTAAAACGGTCTAACGATGTTTTCAAAATGTGTTAAGATTCGAAACCATAGATTTCAACATTCATTGTTGAAATAGACGTTTTCGAGAAATAGAAGGAAATGGTAGACTATAACACTGTTGTTATAGTCTACCATTTTCGAAAGGAAATGTTTTATTTAGTATTGGGATTTATATATCTATCTTAAATTCGAATCCCTATACTAGTGATTTTTGGGTTGTCGTAACGATGTTCTACGCAACATTCGTTTTGGCCCAAATAAATATGTTTAAGAGAGTGATTTCCTTAAAGAATGAAATATATACTTAATTTCGATTTAAGTATATTGAATATTTTCCAAGTGTTGAAAATAAATAGATTTGTGAACTACTTATTTTTAATAAGTTTGGAAATGTTTTTCCAATGTGAAATGAAACGTTTTTGAGAACTTATCTTTTTGAAGATAAATTGAAAATGAATATTAGAAAATGAATAATTGAAATCGTATATTCATAAATATTTTGGGAATTGTAAGTTCACTATGGAATTTATAAAAGAAAGGGGAATTTGTTCAAAAATAAATATTGATTTATTTTTGAAGTATTGAAAATTTATATCTTATAAAGATATTTTTGGGAAATAAATAATTTGGAAAATTATTTGGAATCTGGTGATGTTGTGCATATCCATTGATAGTTCAATAACCGACTATCCATATTTACCTTTGAATGGGTATTTGTTGTGATTCGCTGAATTTGAATGCCACACTTATTTTTAAATTATTGCGCTCATTATTCGGATTACACATTCTGAATAGTGATACAACGTAATGGATTGCATTTGAAGACCGGTGTTGAAGACCGGATATTTTTGAAAACGGAAGGATTACCGTCGAATGTTTCTGCACCGAATGGCCCCGGTATAGAAATTCCATTTGTGATGGCAAGTCTGGAAGTGATTAGTGAATATCCGGATTGCAAGGACTTCTTTGTAAGTGCCTTCGGTTCTGTTCGAGCCCGGAACAGACTTGTATGGATTGTATGTCTGACATTACAAATTGAGATATAAAGCTGATTTCTTTGAAATATATTTCTGTTGGTGGCGGAGAATTTATTCTCTTAGCTTAACACGCTTCTCTGAGACGTACGAGCTCAGAGGTTATGTAGTTGAAGGTTATTAGCGATATATTCCCAATTTGGTAATGTGACATGCTGAGTGTTGCTGTGAAATGATCGTTGTTTGATCATTTGTGATATGATCATTTGTTTGATTGTTTATCTTTGTGATCATTTCTATGATCATTTGTTGACCCAAAGCACAGCTTTTGTATAAAGCGTGGCTTTGTGGACGAGACTCCGTCGAGCCTCACACCTCGGAATGGTCAAAACAGGAAAGATGCGGCAAGGTTATTGGGGGTAGCGCCCCTTAGGGTATGTGCATTTCCTTCTGGAAAAGGATGGTATCATGGTATGGAGCCCAGATACTTACTCATGTTGAAAAACTTTATTTATGATTGTGTGATGTTGGTTACAAGCGCTCGGATAAAGGTCCCAAAGGACCGGGGATGGCATACTCGTGTCAGTAGTTACCCAGTTAGGGGTAACCCGGCCTTGTGTTGGCAGAGATCCGGTTAGGTTCTCGGGGACGTCCTTCCAGAGGCGTTTCCATGTGGCAATGGGAAGTTCCTTGGCCTGGCCAGTTGTTGGAAATCCAAAGAAACAATACGAGACTTGTACGGTTTTAGTTGTAGAACCTGCCATTTAATATGGTAGCTATAGTAGGCATAATATAATGGTACCTATGCTGGCTAAGATTTATATTCTACTTTCGAAATGATTTTTCCTACACTATGCACTAATAATAATATCAAAATTGATTTGATTTTGCGTATCAAGCATCTTTGACTAACATAAGAAGAAATCTCCTCCAAGTCTGCGTTTGCATTGTGTGTGTGGTGGGAGGTCTTATGGTAGTCTCATTTTCAAAAACATTGCAAATCTATTTAAAAAAATTTATCCTGTACTTTATTTTAAAGAAAATAAATAAACTGTTTTGAGTTCTCACACCAGTCAGATGACTGACTCGAAGTTTATTGTTTTCCTCCCTAAACTCTGGGTGCCCACCAATTTCCACACGGGCAGTCAAGAGTTAGGTTTATCAGGATATTCTGGAATTCAGAAGTTGCTGGAGGCAAGCTGGATGGCATAGCGTATTACTAGTATATAGTATTTCTTTTCCGCTGTTTTTTGTTGTTTGTTGTTGTACACTCTGATGTAATGAAATGGAATGTAATGTAATGTAATAACTGATATAGTTCTTTGTTTAAAGATTATTCATTTATCTATTATATGTTGTTCCGCTGCGATTGTGAGATTCTGATGTTGTTGCTCTGTTCTTTCTGTTCTATTCTATCTTCTTATCTCTTCTACTACCTTTTTCTTCTTCTTAAAACCCTAAGTGTTCGGTTTTCTGGCATTCGATTATTCGGCAGTTGATACAGTGAACGTATTGGTGTCGGTTTTTCGGAAGTCGAAGAATCGGGTCCTTACAGGTCGGTGAAGCGACCTAAGGTAGTTAGCAGCTTAGGTCGTAGACGAGATAAAGCAAGGGTGTTAGGCCGCTGGGTCGCTTAGCCGTGTGTGTTGTTAAGTCGCTAGGTCATTGAGTCGTTGAGTCGTGAGTCGGCAGGTTGTTAAGTCTTCTAGACGACTTAGGAAGGAACTCGGCTTGCATGTTAGGTCGCGTGTGTGTTGAGCCGTGTTTGTGTTAGGCCGCGTAGAGGCTTGAGTCGGTAGGCTGTGCGGTTGATGAGTCGTAAGTCGTGGGGCCTTGTTAAGTCGTGACTGACTTAAGGGGGGCGAATGACTCATAGGTTTGGCCTATAAATACACGGCCTTATCTCACTTTTTGGATTCGGATTTTGAAGCGACGAAGTTCTGCCATTTTGAGAGCTCGAGTACTATAATTCTTCACTTCTTATCTCTTCTCTAATCTAGTGCTTCCTTCCATCCAAGATTGAAGATCAAATCGAAGATCCAGGAGCCAAGATTGAAGATCTACATTCTTCAAAGAGAGGCTTCATCGTTTGAAGCGGAATTTTGATGGATCAAGCTAGATCCTTCGCTGTCCGGATCTGGAGTTTGTTGCTTTTGAGGTGTTTAGGTGATTCGGTGAGTGGTGGTTATCTCTCACACGGACCCAAAGGAGTATATTGGATCGGTGGCTTGTTTGTGTGTTAAAGATAGTGATTTCATGCATTTTCCTTAAGTCTGCATGTAGATCCATCGTTCATAATGTTTTGATATCCACATTACTACATGTTAACCTATGCTACTTCATTCATCAAGATATTACTTAGAATTCATGCTTGTCAGATTTGGACTCTTTATTTACGAAATTGCCATTATTGTTATAACTGTTTATTTAGATCTTATTTGAATGATTGATTACTTGGATTAATGATTGATCTGATTGATTGTTATAAATTAGTTGATTTATGGTTGAACTTGGACAAGTATGGTCGAAGATGATTCAAAAACTAAGTGGAAAGGCTCTTCAATAAGGAAAGCTGCTCGTGGCATATGAAGCGGATAATAAAGCTCATATGGATAGATTTGATGATGATGTTGTGATGGGACTTTGCTATGATGCGATGAGGCAAAGCATGATGTTGAGATGGGACTTTGCTATGATGCGATGAAGAAAAGCATGATATGAGATAGCCTTGGTTTTAATCCAGACGGGATCATCCAAAGCATGTTGACAACTCGGTGATATGGTTCGAGTTCGTTGATAATGGTTGGCTCAAGAGGCGCTTGAGCTAGTATGAGAATAGTCGTCAAGGAGGATGACTAGGAGGCTAAGATTTCATCGTTGTTGAAGGTTCTAGCATGCTCAAAGCAAGAGCACGCTGGGCAGATTCGATAGTCCCAAGACCAATAGTTGAAGGTCTAGTACTCTGGGCAAATTCGATAGTCCTAGGCACGGGTCACGATGACGTGCGGAGTTATGTCTAGACCGGGGTTACCATTAGCCCTTGACGGACGGCTGAAAGAATATGTCGGTCATTCAATTAACGGTGGTATCGAAGCAATGATAACAGTGATAGCCAGAGTCATGGATGTTTGGTTGTATCATCATTCGGTCTCAAGAGCGGTGCTTTTTGGGTGCTTATCCGATCTTGGTTTAGGCCTTGGGGGTTTGTACTTGGAAAACATCGACCTTGACTCGAGTGATAATTGATTTACTTTAATTGTCTGCTTTGCTATGTTTGTTTCTGCTTAGTGTGTCTGGGGGCTATCGCTGTAGAAAGAGGTGGAGTGGGATGGTTGGGTTCCTATTCCTTTTTCCTTTATGCTCTTTTGGTATGTTGTTAGTTAATTTATTGCTCGCTAAGACTGTTTTCTGACTCAAGGTTTTATGTTCAACTCTTATTACCTTGGGTTGTTCATCCATTTTGGGATGGAAAGACTAGGTAGCAGGTGACAGGTGCTGTTCTTAGTGACCAACGCTGTTGATGACGAAGACGAGCTGGAGGCTTTTGCATATTGTTTTTCTTACTATATGTACTGGATGTTCCGCTGCTTGTATGATTCTCTGAGTGTTATGTAGTGTGGCTTGATGTATTGACCATTCATATGTTTGTATCAAATTGTTTTGTAGTGTATTGATGAGGTTCTATTTGGTGAAGCTTCACTATGTATATTTCTCTATTGTATTTTATCCCTGCACTGTGAGTAATACGATAGAGTTTATTGTTTTACTTTAACCCTGATGATCGTCCATGGCGGCCTGGCACACCTTTCAGCGCACTATTTCCTTGTTTAGTGCAGGAGCCATGGGCGGTCGTCACATTTGGTATCAGAGCTTTGGTTAATCGATTTTAGCCAATGCTCACTGACGTAACTACGTATGAGAGACGTAATTGTATTTTGATGGATGATTACTATATATAATATAGTAGTTTAGAAGGATTAGAACCCCTTATGCAGTTGTTTCTCAAGGTGTACTAATCATTCTTTTATAGATATTAAGAATGAGTCGAAGGGGGAGACCAGCTGCTAGGGAAGGCCGTGCTGTAGAGGGGGCTGCTGATTATGCTGCTATGTTCGAGGCTATGATGACTAGAAGGATTCCAGCTCCAAGGCCAACGATAGATGTTGGAGTTCAAGTTCAAACTTCAAAACCGACGGATTTTGCTAAGCTGTGTAAAGACTATACTGCTCTTGGAGGAAAGGTTTTCTTGGGAACAGAGTCAACCATTGAAGTCCAGAGATGGATGGATGCTTGTAGAAGAATCTTTGGTGACTTGGGAACCGAGGATGCAACCAAAAGGATGCTCGCATCAAGACAGCTTCAGGGAAGAGCTTCTGATTGGTGGAACTCTATCACCATTGATACTCCAGAGGAAGAAATTACTTGGGATCAATTCCAAGTCAGATTTGAAGCTAAGTTCATTTCTACAGCTTAGAAATCCGTTCTGTTTAAGAAATTTGTGGAACTCAAGCAAGGTGGAAGACCAGTTCTTGAGTATGTTTTGGAGTTTGAAGCCTTGTCCAAGTATGCTCGGTCATATATTGAATCCCCATATCAGAAGAATGAGAAGTTTATGACAGGCTTGGACATTTACCTTGGGAGGCAGTTGGTGGATCATTTGGACGATCCGTTTGAGAAGCTTGTGGAGAAGGCTCTCAGGCATTAGAATCTGTTTCCTAAAGAAGGATTTGTTGTTGCTGTGACCAAGGAGGAGTCTAAATCACAGCAAGGTGGAAAGAAGAAGAGGAAGCAGCAGCAGCAGAAGGGTAAGGATGGCCAGAAGAAGCCGAAGGGCGAAGTGACCTGCTACAATTTTCAGCAGAAGGGCCATTTCTCCAAAGATTGTAAGAATCCAAAGGTGCCGGTGAAGTGCCACAACTGTGACAAGCCGGGGCATATTAAGAGGAATTGTCCAGAACCGCGAAAGGACAAGCAGATTGTGCAAGCTTATGCTTTGGGGGCTGTGCCATCATCATCAAAAGCCCCTACTACGGAAGAGAAAGGAAAGAGTGTGGTGGTACAAGGTACCCTTTCCATTTGTGGTGTTCCAGTTAGAGTGTTGTTCGATACTGGGGCGTCGCATTCTTTGTTTGTAATGAACTTGTAGGCCGGTTGGGTTTGGAACCGGATATTGTTGATAGACCATTGGTTGTGACTAATCCTGTTGGGGGTTCGTCTTGTTTGTGTATAATATGTCGTGGTCTGGTTGTATCGAGTCATGATTGCTCTTTTGTTTGTGATTGTTTTGTTCTGAACTTTGAGGGGTTTGGAATTATTTTGGGCATGAAATGGCTTAGGAAGTATGCGGCAAGGGTTGATTGTAAGAGGCTGGAGGTGACAGTCGAGAATGTGGACGGGCGAAGGGTTGTGATACGATGTAAGCATGAAGAAGGCGTCTTCATGAGCTTCATGTATTCACTAGATGTTCCACGGGATGGACTGTCATCGGTGCTAGTCGTAAATGGATTTGAGGATGTCTTTGATGAGGTCAAAGGTTACCGCCGCATAGAGAGATCGAGTTTCGCATCGATCTAGTTGAAGGAGTCAGACCTGTTGTGATACCTCTTAGGTGGATGGCGCCTAGGGAACAGCAAGAGTTGAAGGTGCAAGTTGATGATCTTTTACAGAAAGGATTCATTCGGCGTAGTGTGTCCGAATAGGGTGCACCAGTTGTGTTTGCAACCAAAGCGGATGGATCGTTGAGGTTGTGTGTGGACTACCGTGAGCTGAATAAAGTAACTAAGAAGAACAAGTATCCATTGCCGAGAATAGATGACTTGTTTGATCAGCTTCACGAAGCCAAAGTGTTTTCCCAGATGGATTTGGCAACGGGATTTCACCAATTGAGAGTGGCAAAGGATAGTGTGCCGAAGACTGCTTTTAGGACACCATCTGGTTTCTTTGAGTGGCTGGTAATGACGTTTGGATTGACCAATGCACTAGCATATTTTGTGGATCTTATGAATAGAGTGTTCAGGGATCAGTTGAACAAGTTCGTACTTGTGTTCGTGGATGATATTTTGATTTGTTTCAGAACTGAAGAAGAGCACAAGACGCACTTGCGTATTGTTTTGGAGACTCTGTGAAAACATCAGCTGAAGGCTAAGTTTTCGAAGTTTCACTTCTGGAAGAGTGAAGTGTGGTTCTTAGGTCATATTATCTCTGGAAATGGAATAGCGATTGATCCCGCCAAGGTGGCAGCAGTCCAGGATTGGGTTAGACCTAAGAATGCATCTGATGTGAGAAGTTTTCTTGGATTAGCAGGATACTATCGTCGATTTATCAAAGACTTTTCCAAGATAGCTGCACCATTAACAGGATTGACGAAAAAGAACCAAGTGTTTAGATGGGATGCTAAATGTGAGCAAGCTTTCGGAATCCTGAAAGAGAAATTAACAAGTGCTCCTGTTTTGACTATTCCAAGAGGGAATGATGAGATGGTGGTCTACACTGATGCATGTGGTACTGGACTTGGAGCAATGCTAATGCAGAAGGATAAAGTTGTTGCATATGCAAGTCGACAACTGAAGCCGCATGAAAGGAATTGTCCAACTCATGATTTGGAGTTAACGGCGATTGTATATGCTCTGAAGATGTGGAGACATTACCTACTGGGAGTTCGATTCGAGTTGTTTACAGATCATAAGTCATTGAAGTATCTTTTCTCCCAAAAGGATTTGAATCTCCGGCAACAACGATGGCTAGAGTTTTTAGCATCATATGATTTTGGTATAGCCTATACTCTGGGAAAGGGTAACGTAGTGGCAGATGCGTTAAGTCGAAGACATGCAGAATTGGGAGCCATGTTTTCAGAATGGAAGAGCCTTGAGTATTTGGCTGGATTTGCCTAGATGTGAATTGGAACCTGAGATGTTGGCAAACTTATCGATAAGACATACTCTTATGGAAAGGATTGGCGAGTGCCAAAAGCGAGAGGATAAGCTTATCAAGATTATCCGTGATTTGGAATCGGGGTTGGACCTAGAGAGGATAAAGGATTCGAAATCGATCGAGAGGGTTGGCTTCGGAAACAAGGACGACTGGTTGTTCCCGATATAGATGAATTGAGAAATGAAGTTCTGAAGGAGAGTCATCACTCGAAGATGACAATTCATCCAGGTGGAAATAAGATGTATCGGGGTATGAAGAGAACCTATTACTGGGAAGGTATGAAGAAGGATGTTGGAAATTTTATTTCCAAATGCATGAACTGCCAGTTGGTAAAAGCCGAACAGAAGAAGCCCAGTGGATTGCTTCATCCATTAGAAGTTCCTACATGGAAGTGGGAGCAAATATCGATGGATTTTATCGATGGGTTACCTAGAACCAGAGCAGGAAATGAAGGGATTTGGGTCATCGTAGATCGTTTGACTAAGAGTGCAAGTTCCTGTCTGCATCAAAATTGGCTGAGCTATATGTTAAGTGGATAGTTCGATTCCATGGTATTCCGAAGAGTATAGTGAGCGATCGAGACCCATTGTTCACTAGTGGATTTTGGAAGAGCTTCCAGGAAGTTTTGGAAACCGAGTTGTGTTTGAGTACAGCTTATCATCCTCAAACAGATGGTCAGACAGAGAGAGTCAATAGAGTTTTGGAAGATCTCCTCAGAGCATGTGTTTTAGACTTCGGAGGATCATGGGAAGATCATCTTCATTTGGTGGAATTTGCGTATAATAACAGTTACCAGTCAAGTATTGGTATGGCACCATATGAGGCATTGTATGGAAGACCATGTAACTCTCCGACATATTGGCTGGAAACAGGAGAAAAGTTGATACTTGGGCCAGAAATGATTCGACAGACCTCTGATTGTATAGATATCATTCGGCGACGAATGAAGGCAGCCCAGGACCGTCAGAAAAGTTATGCCGATAAGCGTCGTAAGGATTTGGAATTCGATGTAGGAGATATGGTTTTTGTGAAGATTTCTCCACTGAAGAATATTATTCGATTCGGGAAGAAAGGGAAATTGACTCCGAGATTTGTTGGACCATTCCCGATCATCGAGCAAATTGGAAAGCTCGCCTATAAATTGGAATTACCAGAAAAGATGTCGGGTGTGCACAATGTTTTTCATGTATCGTATCTACGGAAGTATGTGCACGACTCGAATGCAGTGGTTTCTGTTGATAGCTGTGAAGATTTTGAGGTTGATTCAGTTGATAAGAGACCTCATAAGCTGCTACGTGTTGTGGAAACTAACACGAAACAGCTTAGGAGGAAGGTAGTCAAGTTGCTCAAGGTACATTGGAGTGATGATGTTAACGACTGTACATGGGAGGAGAAAGAGAGGATGAAGGCAGCTCATCCTGAACTCCTCGAGGTATGGCCCTAAGGTGTCGTGACATCTCATGAATTTGTAACTTGTTCTAGTCTTAGAATTCTGCATGCTAGGCTAGTAATTGGATGCATGGTTTGTTGATTGCTATGGATGGTAGGCATGCAGGATAGTTTTGGTTGCTCTTGTTTGTTTGGAATTTCGGGGGCGAAATTCCTAAGGGGGAGAGAATGTAACGACCCGTATTTTACGTATCGAAAGATCGTAGAACTGTTGTCATTAGGTTGTTAGTGTTGTTAAGTCATTCAGAATTTAAGTCGTTCGGAGCTTAAGCCGTCCAGAGATAAGTCGTCCAGGGTTAGGTCGTGCAGTGGCTTAGGTCGGTGGAGCGACTTAGGAGTTGGAGCGACCTATAGGAGTGACCGACCTATAAGAGTGAGCGACTTAGGGGTTTGGCCGACCTAAGGGAACTAACGACTTAGGAGTTAACGGCTTAAGTTAGTAAGCGACCTAGGGAAGTTAGTAGCATTAGTTAGCAGCTTAATGTTTAACGAACTAAGGGATAGTGGTATAGGAGATAGGTCGGTTGAACGAGTTACCGACCTAAGGAAGATAGGTCGGTGAAGCGACCAAAGGTAGTTAGCAGCTTAGGTCGTGGACGAGATAAGGCAAGGGTGTTAGGCTGCTGGGTCGCTTAGCCGTGTGTGTTGTTAAGTCGCTAGGTCATTGAGTCGTTGAGTCGTGAGTCGGCAGGTTGTTAAGTCATCCAGACGACTTAGGAAGGAACGCGGCTTGCATGTTAGGTCGCGTGTGTGTTGAGCCGTGTTTGTGTTAGGCCGCGTAGAGGCTTGAGTCGGTAGGCTGTGCGGTTGATGAGTCGTAAGTCGTGGGGCCTTGTTAAGTCGTGACTGACTTAAGGGGGGCGAATGACTCATAGGTTTGGCCTATAAATACACGGCCTTATCTCACTTTTTGGATTCGGATTTTGAAGCGACGAAGTTCTGCCATTTTGAGAGCTCGAGTACTATAATTCTTCACTTCTTATCTCTTCTCTAATCTAGTGCTTCCTTCCATTCAAGATTGAAGATCAAATCGAAGAACCAAGAGCCAAGATTGAAGATCTACATTCTTCAAAGAGAGACTTCATCGTTTGAAGCGGAATTTTGACGGATCAAGCTAGATCCTTCGTTGTCCGGATCTGGAGTATGTTGCTTTTGAGGTGTTTAGGTGATTCGGTGAGTGGTGGTTATCTCTCACACGGACCCAAAGGAGTATATTGGATCGGTGGCTTGTTTGTGTGTTAAAGATAGTGATTTCATGCATTTTCCTTAAGTCTGCATGTAGATCCATCGTTCATAATGTTTTGATATCCACATTACTACATGTTAACCTATGCTACTTCATTCATCAAGATATTACTTAGAATTCATGCTTGTCAGATTTGGACTCTTTATTTACGAAATTGCCATTATTGTTATAACTGTTTATTTAGATCTTATTTGAATGATTGATTACTTGGATTAATGATTGATCTGATTGATTGTTATAAATTAGTTGATTTATGGTTGAACTTGGACAAGTATGGTCGAAGATGATTCAAAAGCTAAGTGGAAAGGCTCTTCAATAAGGAAAGCTGCTCGTGGCATATGAAGCGGATGATAAAGCTCATATGGATAGATTTGATGATGATGTTGTGATGGGACTTTGCTATGATGCGATGAGGCAAAGCATGATGTTGAGATGGGACTTTGCTATGATGCGATGAAGAAAAGCATGATATGAGATAGCCTTGGTTTAATCCAGACGGGATCATCCAAAGCATGTTGACAACTCGGTGATATGGTTCGAGTTCGTTGATAATGGTTGGCTCAAGAGGCGCTTGAGCTAGTATGAGAATAGTCGTCAAGGAGGATGACTAGGAGGCTGAGACTTCATCGTTGTTGAAGGTTCTAGCATGCTCAAAGCAAGAGCACGCTGGGCAGGTTCGATAGTCCCAAGACCAATAGTTGAAGGTCTAGTACTCTGGGCAAATTCGATAGTCCTAGGCACGGGTCACGATGACGTGCGGAGTTATGTCTAGAACCGGGGTTACCATTAGCCCTTGACGGACGGCTGAAAGAATGTGCAGGTCATTCAATTAACGGTGGTATCGAAGCAATGATAACAGTGATAGCCAGAGTCATGGATGTTTGGTTGTATCATCATTCGGTCTCAAGAGCGGTGCTTTTTGGGTGCTTATCTGATCTTGGTTTAGGCCTTGGGGGTTTGTACTTGGAAAACATCGACCTTGACTCGAGTGATAAATTCTTTACTTTAATTGTCTGCTTTGCTATGTTTGTTTCTGCTTAGTGTGTCTGGGGGCTATCACTGTAGAAAGAGGTGGAGTGGGATGGTTGGGTTCCTATTCCTTTTTCCTTTATGCTCTTTTGGTATGTTGTTAGTTAATTTACCGCTCACTAAGACTGTCGTCTGACTCAAGGTTTTATGTTCAACTGTTATTACCTTGGGCTGTTCATCCATTTTGAGATGGGCAGACTAGGTAGCAGGTGACAGGTGATGTTCTTAGTGACCAACGTTGTTGATGACGAAGACGAGCTGGAGGCTTTTGCATATTGATTTTCTTACTATATGTACTGGATGTTCCGTTGCTTGTATAATTCTTTGAGTGTTATGTAGTGAGGCTTGATGTATTGACCATTCATATGTTTGTATCAAATTGTTTTGTAGTGTATTGATGAGGTTCTATTTGGTGAAGCTTCACCATGTATATTTCTCTATTGTATTTTATCCCTGCGCTGTGAGTAATACGATAGAGTTTATTGTTTTACTTTAACCCTGATGATCGTCCATGGCGGCCTGGCACACCTTTCAGCGCACTATTTCCTTGTTTAGTGCAGGAGCCATGGGCGGTCGTCACATGTTGCTTGCCTTTAAAGTGGATTACAGATATTGTTTAAAACGTTATTTCTGGTTCCAGATTTTGATCTGGTTTTGTTTTTTTGATCCGAGTTTTATTTTTAAGATTTAATATAGAAAGACGAAGACTAAGTTAAGAAAATCAAGAAGCCTGTTTTCTTTCTTTTAAATTTGAGATAATTCTTATTTTCTGATTTTTAGATGGAGCGTAAAAGAATGGAATGAATAGATTTTCTTAAACATGATATTAAATTTTAATTTTAATCAATTTTCCACTTGTCTCATTTAGTTTAAAATAAACTTACACTTGTACATTTATGTTAACACATGTACTTAAGAGATTTATAATTTTAACACTTGTAATAATTTACACTTATATTATTTTTTTATTTTTAAATGATTTTAAAAGTTTTTAAATCAATTTTCCTAATAAACAAACACATTTATAAATTTATAAATATTTTCTAAATTTTTTTTAAACCCTTATATCATAAAATTTGAAATTTGTATTTTAAATCCTCTAATTAATTACACACACACACACACACACACATATATATATATATATATGTATGTATGTAAATGTTTTTAAATTTTATATTTATGAATATACAACTATTGTTTATATGTTCCAATGTTTTTAAACCTTAGTTGATTTCAATTTATAAAACTTATTTATCTATTTATATTTACATACATATATATATATGTTATGTAGTTTTAAATCTTGTTTATCAAATCTAATTTTACATCATAAATTCAAGTTATTAGGAATATTCATACTTATGTGACTTTTTAAAAGAAAATGAATTGGAAACAATTTATTTTTAAATTTCCAAATTCAAAATTTAATATACAATCAATTTGTACTTATAAATGAGTAAATTATCAAATACTTTTTTATAAATATATTTTTATATTCCATTTATCATTATTTCCCTTAAATTCCAAATCAAATTCTATTAATAATCCATTTGATTTCAAATCAATTAATTTTATTTACAATCTTTTGATATATTTATTCAAATCTTCTAATTAATCCGCAATTAAATTTGTAGATTAAAATATTATTTTATTTTGAAAAACTCTATTTAATTCACCAATTAATTTGAAAAATTAATTCAATTATCAAATTAGACTGGGCTAAAATCCGGGGATGTTACATGGCCGACACTCCAGCTACCACTTGACCATCACATGCCAAGGCCGAGCTCAATTGTCCTCAGGCCAAACCCATATTTGCACCAAAAACCCATTAATGTTGCATACCTTTTTACCTTCCTTTATGTTGCAACTTACACACTTCAACTCCTACTAGCTGTGCCTATTCGCATGCCATACCCTAGCCTATACACCACTTTGGCCGAGCATACATAACCCTAGGCTGAGCACTTGAATGATGGAAGCATGGTCAAGTCATCCCTTTCATTGTTTTTTTTAAATTCAAATTGTTTCAACTATATTTGGGTTGAAATTGTATTTATACTTGTCTTGTTTATGTGTTGTTCACAAGATAAAAACTTGGATGTCCACTCCACTCAAGTCCTTAGTCGTGTCATCGTGCTTTAGCAATTCGTTTGTGTGCTTTTGCCTTGCTATCTCCAGCTGAAACAAGTGAGTAATCATACTTGACATATTTACTTATATAATTAGTAAAGTGACATCAAGTGAATATGTAAATTGCTATATCATGTTATACTATGTTATACCTGCCTGTTATATGATGTTCATCCTGTTAATAAACCTGTCATATCATCTGTTACTGCCATATTTTACAATCATTTATATCATTTATATCTGATTACACACTGCAGTTCCATGTGGAATAGAATCACTATGGGTTGAAATGATACATACCCGAATGGACTTTAGAATAGGAAAAATTGTTATGGGCTGAAATGATAGTCCTAAATGATTTTTATTTATTTCATTTTACTTGGGACTGCGGGTTTGAAATGATGGAACCCGGATTTTTCTTTGTAAATTACGGATTGAAATGATATATTATCCGTATCACTTGACCTAGGCTAGAAAATTATATACAGACCCGTGGTTAATATATTTTTCTAAATTTTTTAAAGTATTTTAAAAATGTAAATATTATGATATTTTGATTTAAATTTAATTAAAAATGATTTTTCTAAAATATTAGTGATTTTCTACAAGTCAAGTAAGTGAAATAAATAAATAAATGTTTAAGTAAAATTTGAAATATATGTTAATTTTGGAATTTATGATTTTGTTTATAAATGGAATTTAAGTTAAGTAAGAAAATATGATTATTTTATTTAAATTGGAATTTAAAATGATATTTACAAAGTGTTTTTTATTTTTCTATGAATTTAAAATGGTTAAATTTAAATTTGGAAATGTGAAATTTGGTTTAAAAATGAAATTTAAGTTATATAAATAAAATGGAAATCAAGTTTAAATTATGAACTGGTAAATTTAATTAAAAGTGTAAAGTAAATGCAAGAGTAGGAATTTTTACACTTGAATTTGTTAAGTGAATTATTGAAAATTTGATTTTATTTATAGAAAATTTACTTTATAAAAATCATAAGTTAAAGGTATTGTAATGAACATTTTTGAATGTTAAAATATGATTTTTATAACGTTTAAAAAAGGTTAAAATCAAAGTTTATTTGTTGCTGGAATTACATTGAAAATCTGGAAATTAAATAATAGCACTTCAGAAATGCTATCGTTTTTGAAGTTAACTTAAAATCTAAAGTAAATGATATTACAGCACTTTGTAAGTGCTGTGGTTGATGCAAATGAACTATGGCTAGATTATAACTGAGTGATATTACAACACTTGGTAAGTGTTGTTGTAGCAGAAAGATAATTTAAATCTTAAACTAAATAAAGGGCTACAATAGCACTTGATAAGTCCTGCGGTAGGCTGAAATGAAATGTTTTCAAATGAAGTGAAGTATTACAGCTGTTTTTTTTATATTCTGTCCTTTCTGAATTAACTGTTTTAAATGAACTAAACCATTACTGTAGTTTTATTTAAATGCTGTTGTAACGACCCGAAATTTTCGATCCCGAAAATCTCAGATAGTTAGGAAGAAAAGAAGAAAGAGATAGAAGAAGAAGAAAATCAAAAACATCAACATCTCACATTCGTAGCGGATAAAATATAATAATAAATAATAACAGTTTACAAAAGAATTCTGTTTTTGTCGAAATATCCTTATAATACATCAGAGTTACACATAATACAGACACCGAAAATAACCAATTATCATGTCACAGATATACAGCAATATAATACAGCGGAAACACTCCATACGTTCTTGCCATCCTGCTCGCCTCCTGAGCTCCAAAACGTTCTTACCTAAAAATCTGTAATACTCGGTCTGACCCGAGCATTACATCAAAGTAACACCTGGGTCAGGCTAGAAACCAGCGTGAGTAAACTAATCTAACATGAAATACCAAACATAGATCCTATATAAAACCCGGGGTACTCGTATCCATTTACAAATTCACACTTTGGTATATGTATCACTAATTTCACACGTCAAATTTCTAAGTATCAAAATTTAGATTAAATAGTCCAATTCACTTAATCATTTCATTATAGCATTTTGATTTCACATATTAATCTATAAAAATTCAAAGTGGTTTCGGGTATTTACTAATACCTGACACCGGTCTCTTTGAATTTAATACCATCTTAGCCCGAGTTATTTAAGTGGACCACAATTCAACTCTAAATGCAAGATGTCACCCTTTTTCAAAAGAAATCCATCATCATAAATAACCACATTATAAATGTCCATCCAAACATTTCATGTCACAAACACTTCATATCACATAATAACACAGCATATCATCCAATGGATATCATCCAATTCAGATATTTTACTCAAACAATCATTCATAAGCGATCATTGTTAATATTTATTATAATTAATTTAATTTACTTAAATTAAATCCATTACTTAAGAATAAATCACCTAACTTTGCTTAATCAACGATTAATTAATTTCAACCTTTTAATTAATCAATCATTCTTATAATATCCATCTTAATTAATCACCTTGTTTAATTATCTTCAATTACATAGAGTAATTATCCTTTAATTAATTTCACAAATTAACTGTCCTTAACCATTTCCAATAGTTAACCTTCAATTGCTCTCATTTATTAATTACTTCCACTAATCAGTCTTAATCAATCACAAACAGTGATTAACCATCCTGTAATTATTTAACTTAATTAATTAATTCCCTTATTAATTATATTAATCCTTAATTACTTCTCCTAAGTAATTAACCTTTAATTCAATTTATTAATTAATTATCTTTAATTAATTTCATCTTAACTTATTAAGAATAAATTTGTATTTGTATTAAATAAACTCAAATCATTTACTTCTTTAAAACCAATTTAGAATTCAGTTTGAAATATAAATTTACTTTAAACAAAGCAATTCGACATTTAATTTTAATATACTTAAAATCTTTAAAAAAATCCTTTTCAAATATACTTAGTTAAATTAAACAAATATTTAACTTTGGAAATCTAAATTTCATATTCTTTAAACTTATTCATTTAAAACATAATTTGGAATATAGTTTAAACATTACTCATATAATTACTTTAGGTAAAACTAAACAACTTAAGACATTTTATTTAAAACTAATTAAATTTCTTAAACTTGACCTAATGTTTACATTGAACGTTCTTTTGAATTACAATTTCAAAATCAATTTAGTTAGTTACTTTAAAATCAATTATCGTAACACTTAAATTTGAAATTATATTAGATTAAGCACGCTTAAAATCTTCGATTTTCGTTTGTTTGAGAAAACTTGCTTTTACAATGTACTTGATTACATTTACAAATGTTCTTCTCTCAAAACCAAAACAACAGAATCCCAAGGCACTCATGAGTCTCTCCTACTTCCACTTCGAGTCGCACACGAGAAAATTTCCAGAAATGCCCGAGCCCAAACTCTTCTTCCCTAAACCAGCTTCTTACGTCAGATCACAACGTGCACGTGAACATGCACCGACGTTGCCAAACTCCGGTGATCAACACGGCCACCCACGACCATCACTCGATCCCTCGCGACCCCAAGTGAGAACCCGGATCGCATGAAAATCCACTAAAACGAAAACGAGCCAAAGTCTCAACCATCAAGAAATAAAACTCACCGGAAAACCCTCATTCCCTTTGCCTCCGACCACGAGAACACCGGCCGTCTTCACCGTAGCTACGATACTCCTTCCAGCAACTATCCCCACCAATGCGGTCATCTCCGATCATCACACGACGATACACGAACCCCAAACGTCGCGTCGACAAGAAACAACGGTCAAGCCCTAGTTTGCCTATTTCCGACCACCACGTCAAACTATAAATCAAGAAACTATTTTTCCTACTTCGACGTTCTCCAATCTAGCTCCAACTAAAGCCCCGACCTCCAAAACTTCACCAATCGTTGGAATTTACTCGAAACCCAAAAACCAATCAACCCCAAATTGCAAAACCCAAAACTAAACTAAAATTCGTGATATGATTGCTAAAATTCATGGTTTAGCATTATGAATTCAAATATATACTTAAATCTAAAAATTTAATTGATTAAATTTTGACCAAATTAAGATTTCACTGTAAAATTTAAATTTTCAAAACAAAGATTGATTCTACATTCCTGTAATTATTTCTAGGTGAGATGTTACATGGTTACAAACAACTTTCATTTACAAATCAAAAACTAATTCCAATTAAAAGTTGAGATATTGAATTTATTAAGAAATCCAAAACTTGTAGTTACCAACAGAGCCTATTTTTAAAATTACACAGGCATTCAATAATCACACATATAACATGCCTCCATTCCATCCAAATTTTCAGGCTAACAAGATGAATTATATTCAGATATCACAGAAAAAAATTTGGTTTAAAATTGTTTTTAAAACTTATATTTACTCACCTGTAGAAAGAAGTCTGAACAGAGAACCAATACTGGAAGTTGTTACCTAATTTTCCTTTTTACTTTTTTTTAGTTGAGTGAATTTAAGTTTGTAAATATAGTGATATTTAATTTTCCTTTCCTTCCAAGCTTGCTATGTTATGAACGAACTAGATCAAGATGTACTTCATATATAGGAACTGTTTTACAGGGTAGGAGCTTCAAGTACAAGCTTTTCTTTGTTTTCTAATATTTGGTCCAAGGTTTGTTTTCTGAAAATGAAATGATTTTTAACATTTTCGAATGACCTTGCTTTTGTGCTGGAGATGATGGTATTAAATGAAATGTCTACATTTGTGTTTACAGCCTTGTCCTATTTTATTTTATTTTAGTTTTTATTTTTTTTATATGTAGATATTTTGTTTTGCCTTGCACATACACAAGTATGTCCATAGTATAAATATATATTTTAGAGTTATCTTACGTATTTATTTTATGTTGCATACACACAAACTCACTTATTTCTAACACAACCCTAACTTTCATTTCTATTTTAAGCTTACTACCAAACACTTAATTAATATTCTTATATTTTTATACTTATGATTAATATGTAGAGCTTTTAATTAAATTGAATAAGATAGATTTTACTGTAAATATTTTTAAGAGATTTTATTTTAAATTTTCAAAACAAATTTCCGCTTTCAAAATACATATGTATATAAAAATAAATGGCAAATATTTCAAAAGTCCTATTCATTTTAAAACGATAAGTTTACTTTTTATTTAATTGGATTAAATATTTATTAAAATATTATGGCTAAAATCCCGGGTCGTCAGATTCCTCCCTCCTTTGAATCTTTTCGTCCTCGAAAAGGAACGAAGCCAGAATTATTAAAATGCTTACAATCGGATAAATTGTCTTTGATCATTTTTAAAATACTCTAAAAATCTATATAATATTACTAAAATGGTTTTTATAAAAATACTTTTATAATTCGATATTTCGACAAGTCCATCCTCGTTCTCACAGAAATTCGGTCATAGGTTGATCAGGCGTACGACTGAAAATCTAGAAGTGCTTGGCAGACCTGTTTCCAACATCCAGTGAAAATATTTTGAAAAATAATTTTATTAAAAATATAGAAAACATTTTTTGAAAATAGAGGAAATATCTTTGGTGAGAATGCTCTGTAAGTCATCACCCACATCCATGGTCGCAGTTACATTCCAGGGTTACGTTGCCATCGCAGCAAAAGTCCATGTAATTGTAGGAACTCCGCGCCTCTCGATTACGCCATGGAACCCACAACAGATCGCAGTTACATTCTAGGGTTACGTTGCCATCACAGCAAAAGTCCATGTAACTGTAGGCATCAGCGCCCTTGTTTTTCGCTGTCAAAATGAAACTTCTCCACTCCTACATAGGTCGCAGTCTACCGATATAAAATGAAACGCAGACTGTTGGCTATCAGCGGCGCACACAACTTTCTCTATGTTACCATAGGTCGTAGTCTACTGATATAAAATCAAACGCAGACTATTGGCTCTCAGCGGCACACACGACTTTCGCTATGGTCTGTAGTAGATCGCAGTGACATCGAGTTACACTATCGTCACAACATAACCCAAACGCCTCTGTAGGCATTAGCGCCCCTCGACTTTCGCTACACACTACTCATAATCCTCAGGAACTAGTTTTGTCCAGACTCCTCACAGGATCAACTTTAGAAACCCCCCCCCTTGGGGGCTCAAGGCACCACCACCCAGTGGCACTCCTGAGAAGTTCATTTCAAGTGAGCGCCTTTTTTCCAGAGCCATTATCAACACTTTATACTATACACATATAGTATCTTCCAAATCATACACCTAGTATGATTCTCATGTAAACTCCTTTACACAAAATCGATTATCCCAAAATTGATAATTCTCAAACTAGGCTTCCCAAATACAAATATTGATTTTACCCAAAAATCAAAAGTCTTTCTAAATCCAAAGATTCCCAAAACCTTTTTCCAAAATCCTCATAAGATCCTTTATATATTTATAGATATATATCTAATCCTTGATAAAAATCTTTGGATTATTTCAAACTTGTATAAAACCCTTTTTATACTTCAAATACTTTCAAAAACCATTTTCTTCCGGCTATAGATTCAACAAGGGGAGTTTTATCTTATAAAGATATATAATCTTTGTTTATTCTAAATCAAATATTCAAATTTGATTACTCTTTAAAAAATCACTTTCTTCCATAAAGAAAATTTCTATTATAGAAATATCCTATTTCCATTTTACTTCATCATATATTTCACAAAATATACCTTTCATTTCAAAAACCATTCACAATTATTATCCACAAATTTCCAGTAACAATTTCATTCAAAACCGTATGACGTACATATATCATTCATACGCAATATAAATCTGATCACTCACTCGATCACAAAATTTCATTTCCGAACTAGTGTCGTCCATCCGTCTTCCTAGTGCGGACTCAGATCTGGTTTCTTGATCAGAAACCGTCATTCTCCTTGCATAGCCTAGCTATGATAGAGAATATCCAGAATCAATCAACAATCCATATCCAGGCTCATCGTCGACGAGTGAAAAATCCCAACTCGGATCGATATAACTATCTTGAAGTTCTGTGCTCGAATCTGGATCAAATCACTATGCGAATAGAATAATATACGTACATCCTACGTATATAACTTCATTGATTATTAGCCAAATCAATTTCCTTTCCATTCACATGCACTTATTTACAATTGGCTTAATCCCCATTTGGATTATCACTTCAATTCTTATCTCAGTTGGGTATGTAACCAATGACAGTTTGAACTCCGACCAGTTTATATTTAGAAAATAGCTTGAAAATTTTGAAAAAAATAGATAAGTAGTTGAAAAATAATTATTAGTTTGCAAAATAGTTAACTAATTGTAAAATAGTTGGAAAATAGTTAAATAGTTTCAGAAATTATAAATAATTGCAAAATATTTGTAAAATAGTAATTAATTTGTGAAACAGTTGAAAAATAGCAATTAGTTTATAAAATGGTTACAAAATAGTAAAATAATCCCAAAAATATTTGTAAAACAAGTATAAGATAGTTTGTGGTTTGAAAAGAAAAGTTGTATAGTAAAAATTGGTTTATATTAAAACAATTTATTTTGAAAATAGTCCAGAGTCAAACTTTTCAATTCCCAACCTCCAATTCCATCAATTCACTTTAATTACAAATTCCCAAATTATTCAAATTAATTTAGGCTAATTTCAAATTGAATCCACATCAATTTCAAATCATTTCAATTTCTATGAATTATTTCCAATTCCCATTTGAATTTGAACTCATTAAATCTTCGATTTTATTTCAAATTAATCCAATTCAAATTTTCCATTTGAATTTTATACTTATCTATCTTCAATTCTAATTAATTCAAACTAAATTCAATTTGAGCTAATGAAATCTAAATCTCAACTTTAACCCATCTCGAATTATATAAATTCGAGTTAAATTTCCAAATGTTGATTTAACCCCTTAAATCAAATTAACCTTTATTTATTTTTATTTTTATTTTAAATCAACCATCCGAATCTTTATACAATTTAATTCTGAGTCCAATTTTCAAAATTCCATTGTAAATTATCTTTACTTAACTTTTTCCAAAGTTCAAATAAGAATTTAAAAATAATTTTATCTTAAAATTTAATTTATTGCTCGGTTTTATCTTCCAGTTTTGAAATCAGTTCTTAAACAAATTTTAATTTACAAATTCAATTATTCTTTTATAAAATTATTAACCATATTCCTTTCTACTATAGAAATCCTTATTTCAAATTTAAGTTTAATTTTCCTTTTATCTCAATAATAGATATATTACCACGCTACATTTCTCATTCATTTAAACAAAACCAATTCACAATTTAAAGATTTTTAGTAACAATAGGATGTTATCATCCAATTTATTTTAAACATCCATCCATTTTAAATTTCCAGATCTCAAACCCATTTTGAGATCACACAAACTCCCAATTCAAATTAACCATTTAACTTCCCAAGTTCAATCCCAATTTCATATTGAAATTTCCAAATCTGGTTGTTCATTCAAACTGATTTAACTTCCTCTAAGTTTAATTCAATTTACTTAATCCAACCAAATTTACACAATTCGAATTTTCCATTCAAATTTTATACTTCAGATCAATACCCTTCCCACTTAAGTTTAACACTTATTTTACTTTGGGTTTTACATCCCATTCCAAGAAAAATTTAAAACTCAACCTTAGAGTTTATTTCGTATTTATTTCCTTTACACACCAGGTTACTTTTAAATTTTAAACCACCTTTGGTTTTAAATTCAAACAAATTCTTTTAAGATTTTCAAACGACTCTTGTTTAATCAAGCTCTACCACTCAAATAATATTAAATAACATTATTTATTATTTCTTCATTACTTTGAAACAAAATTTTCAAATTTTGGACCCAGATTTAAAACTCCACAATTCAGATCAACTTCAGTTTCAATTTATAAGCCATACTTGCCTAAATGTTTTACTTCTTTAAAACATTTCATTTTTCTTACTCATTAATTATTTAACACATCTATCATTTATGATAATAACCAAGATTATCATATCTGAAACCATTCATTATCATCTTATTCTGAAACACTTCTCCAATTCAAGATTTCAATTTCACTTTGAATCCATTTCAAACATATCTTTATTTAATTTCAGTTTGGTGGTATTATTTTACATCTTAATTTATTTCTAATAATTTAACAGCCAATCACCTTAATATTTATTAGAAGAAAATATTGCTTTATATATATCAAAATATATTCTTATATAAAATCATTTAAAATCTTTATATAAGAAAATATCAAGTACGCTCTTATATCTATATACATACACTCAACTCATTCTAGAGTACTTCGGACTCTATTTAATGAGTAATCCCCACCAGAGCCAAGGTTCTCGCTTAACCTTCTGCTCTGATACCAACTGTAATGACCCGAAATTTTCGATCCCGAAAATCTCAGATAGTTAGGAAGAAAAGAAGAAAGAGATAGAAGAAGAAGAAGATCAGAAACACCAACATCTCACATTCGCAGCGAATAAAATATAATAATAAATAATAACAGTTTACAAAAGAATTCTTTTTTTTGGAAATACCTTTATAATACTTCAGAGTTACAGATATATACAGACACCGAAAATACACAATTATCATGTTACAGATACACAGCAATATAATACATCGGAAACCCTCCATACGTTCTTGCCATCCAGCTCGCCTCCTGAGCTCCAGAACGTCCTTACCTGAAAATCTGTAATACTCGGTTTGACCCGAGCATTACATCAAAGTAACACCCGGGTCAGGCTAGAAACTAGCGTGAGTAAACTCATCTAACATGAAATACCAAACATAGATCCTATATAAAACCCGGGGTACTCGTATCCGTTTACAAATTCACACTTTGGTATAGGTATCACTACTTTCACACGTCAAATTTCTAAGTATCAAAATTTAGAATAAATAGTCCAATTCACTTAATCATTTCATTCCAGCATTTTGATTTCACATATTAATCTATAAAAATTCGAAGTGGTTTCGGGTATTTACTAATACTCGACTCCGGTCTCTTCAAATTTAACACCATCTTAGCCCGAGTTATTTAAGTGGACCACAATTCAACTCTAAATGCAAGATGTCACCCTTTTCCACAGAAATTCATCATCATAAATAACCACATTATAAATGTCCATCCAAACATTTCATGTCACAAACACTTCATATCACATAATAACACAGCATATCATCTGTAACGACCCAGAATTTTATTTTATTAAAATTTGAATATTTAATTAATTTTAAATATAAATAAGTGAAATTTATAAGTTGAATAAATTTTATTTTGAATAATTGGATTTAATTGGATAATTAAATCGATAATTTAATATGTTAAATTATGGAAATAATTGAAAATTGAGTTAAATATGATTGAAAATGATTTGTAAAATTTTATTTTATCATTTTGAAGTTAGAACGATATTATAGAACTTTTAAAATTGAATTTAAAGTTAATTTGTGAAAATTGAATATTTTAATATTTAAATCGCTAGTGAAAATAGTCAATTTTTGAACAGTCTCAGAATTGAACGAAACCAGTTCCATTGGATCCGTAATAGTGAGTTATTACCGGATTTCAATTTTCGTAGCAATTGGAGTTATCGTTTGATCGTGGCAGCTCGAAACGCATCGAATTATTTTTAATTTTAATTTGGCGAGTTAAAATAGCCATTTTTCAAAAAGTCTCGGATTTCGACGAAACCAGTTTCATCGGATCCGTAATGTGATATTATTGTAAGGTTTCAAATTTCAAGTCGATTGGATTTACCGTTTGTCCGGTACAAATTAAAACGCCTAGAAAATCGTTTAAATCGGTTTAATTTAAATTGAACGTTTATAGCCATAACTCGCACAGATGTCCGAATTAGCTTCCGAAACCTGTTCCATTGTGTCCACAACGCGGGGTAAACCCTAGAAACGCTGGTTACGGCGCGTAAATCGGAGTTCGGAATTTCCGGAATGAATAGTGTTTCGTCGGTTCCCTATAAATAGCCCACCTTCACAAGAAAAAAATAATAATAAAACCCTAATCCTATAGCCAGCCGCCACCCCCTTCACCAATGGCTGAGAATGCTTCTTCTTCCCCCTCTCTTTTCTCCAAATCCATTAATAATTATCAGAAACCCCCAACTACAATCTTGTAGAGCACAACACGTTCTATAAATCCAACGGCTATGATCGGAAAATACGCTACGGATTGATGGCAATTGGAGCTCAAAGACCTGAAGTTGCGCGCGCATTTCGAGGCTCATGTGGCAGCCGAGTTCACCAAGATGGAGGTCGAACATAGCTCTTGCAATGGGCTTCAATATGGAGGTGGTTTGATGAAGTTTCGTCGAGCGAGGAGGTTGCAAAGTCGAACCCTAGTTTCAATGAGATGGGTTATATGTTACGGACTTTGTCTGTAGATGGAGAACGTGGGAGAGATGAAGGGAAACACGGTTCTGATGCAAGGGGTTTAGATCCAAGGGCCCAGATTCTCTTAGGTTTAAAATTAGTTAATTTATGTTGTAATTATTATATTTAAAAATCGTGTAACTTCATAAATGCATAACTTTTTCATACGAGGTCGAAAACGCGCGAAACCAGTTGCGTTGGAATCATATGGACGACCACTACGCGATGGAGTTGGATTGGAGTCGTTTGGAGTTAGTGAGAATTTTGGGTAAAATTAAACGTCCGTTTAATTTTATTCGAAATAAATCGCTAAAACGAAATTGAAATCAAGGTGAGAACTTCTCACTTCCTGTGAGGACCCGCAAATCCGTACTCCTTGAATATACACTAATCTCCATAGATTAACTCAAGATGAACAGAAATACGAATTCTCAATGTTTAAGAAAAAGAAAGAGAGAGAAGAAGAGATAAGATAATAGAAAATAGAGAGAAAAGAATATAGAAAATAGAACGGAACAGAAGACAACAGAACAACATCAGAATCTCACAATCGCAGCGGAACAACATATAATAAATAAATGAATAATCTTTAAACAAAGAACTATATCAGTTATTACATTACATCATATTTCATTACATCATATCATCAGAGTGTACAACAACAACAACATCAAACAGCGGAAAAAGAAATACTATATACTAGTAATACGCCATGCCATCCAGCTTGCCTCCTGCAACTCCAGAAATACTTCTCGATGGTGACGAGCGCTCGGTTAAAGGTCCCAAAGGACCGGGGGATGGCATATTCGGTCAGTTGTTACTCGGTTAGGGGTAACCCGGCCTTGTGTTGGTAGAGATCCGGTTTGGTTCTCGGAGATGTCCATCCAGAGGCATTCTCATGTGGCAATGGGAAGTTCCTTGGCCTGATCATTCGTTGGAAATCCAAAGAAACAATACGAGACTTGTACGGTTTTAGTTGTATAACCTGCCATGGAATGTGGCGGTAACCTGCTATTGAACATGGTAGCTATAGTAGGCATACGATAATGGTCGTATGTTGGCTAAGATTTATATTCTACTTTCGAAATGAATATTTCCTACACTATGCACTAGTAATAATATCAAATGTTCTTTTTAATGCGTATCAAGCATCTTTGACTATCATAAGGAGAAATCTCCTCCGATTCTGCGTTTGCATTGTGTGTGTGTGCGGGAGGCCTTATGGTAGTCTCATTTTTAAAAGCATTGCGAATTGAGTTTAAAAATATTCCTCTATTTTTTATTTTAAAGATAAATAAACTATTTTGAGTTCTCACACCAGTCACATGACTGACTCGGAGTTTATTGTTTTCCTTCCTAAACTTTGGGTGCCCACCAATTTCTACACGGGCAGTCAAGAGTTAGGTTTATCAGGATATTCTGCATATTCTGGAGTTGCAGGAGGCAAGCTGGATGGCATGGCGTATTACTAGTATATAGTATTTCTTTTTCCGCTGTTTGATGTTGTTGTTGTTGTACACTCTGATGATATGATGTAATGAAATGTGATGTAATGTAATAACTGATATAGTTCTTTGTTTAAAGATTATTCATTTATTTATTATATGTTGTTCCGCTGCGATTGTGAGATTCTGATGTTGTTCTGTTGTCTTCTGTTCCGTTCTATTTTCTATATTCTTTTCTCTCTATTTTCTATTATCTTATCTCTTCTTCTCTCTCTTTCTTTTTCTTAAACATTGAGAATTTGTATTTCTGTTCATCTTGAGTTAATCTATGGAGATTAGTGTATATTCAAGGAGTACGGATTTGCGGGTCCTCACATCATCCAATAGATATCATCCAATTCAGATATTTTACTCAAACAACATTCATAAGCGATCATTGTTAATTTTTATTATAATTAATTTAATCTACTTAAATTAAATCAACTACTTAAGAATAAATCACTTAACTTTTCTTAATCAACCATTAATTAATTTCAACCTTTTAATTAATCATGCTTCGATGTTCGCCAATCTAGCTCCAACCAAGGCCCCGATCTCCAAAGCTTCACCAGTCGCCGGAATTTACTCGAAACCCAAAAACCGATCAACCCTAAATTGCAAACACAAAACTAAACTAAAATTCATGATAAGATTACTAGAATTCATGGTTTAGTATTTCGAATTCAAATATATACTTAAATTTGAAAATTTAATTGATTAAATTTTGACCAAATTAAGATTTCACTGTAAAATTTAAATTTTCAAAACAAAGATTGATTCTAAATTCCTGTAATTATTTCTAGGTGAGATGTTACGTGGTTACAAACAACTTTCATATACAAATCACAAACTAATTCGAATTCAAAGTTGAGATATTGAATTTATTAAAAAATCCAAAACCTATAGTTATCAACAGAGCCTATTTTTAAAACTACACAGGCATTCAATAATTACACATATAACATGCCTCCATTCCATCCCAATTTTCAGGCTAACAAGATGAATTATATTCAGATATCACGGAAAAATTTAGGTTTAAAACTTATATTTACTTACCTGTAGAAGGAAGTCTGAACAGAGAACCAATACTGGAAGTTGTTACTTAATTTTCCTTTCTGCTTTTTTTTAGTTGAGTGAATTTGAGTTTGTAAATATAGTGATATTTACTTTTCCTTTCCTTCCAGGCTTGCTAAGTTATGAACGAACTAGATCAAGATGCATTTCATATATAGGAACAGTTTTACAGGGTAGGAGCTTCAAGTACAAGCTTTTCTTTGTTTTCTAATATTTAGTCAAAGATTTGTTTTCTGAAAATGAAATGATTTTTAACATTTTCGAATGACCTTGCTTTTGTGCTGGAGATGATGGTATTAAATGAAATGTCTCCATCTATGTTTACAGCCTTGTCTTATTTTTTTTATTTTATATGTAGATATTTTGTTTTGCCTTACACATAACAAGTATGTCCATAGTATAAATATATATTCTAGAGTTATCTTATGTATTTATTTTATGTTGCATACACACAAACTCACTTATTTCTAACACAACCCTTACTTTCATTTCTATTTTGAGCTTACTATCAAACACTTAATTAATATTCATATATTTTTGTACTTATGATTAATATGTAGAGCTTTTAATTAAATTGAATAAGATAGGTTTTATTGTAAATATTTTTAAGAGATTTTATTTTAAATTTTCAAAACAAATTTCCCCTTTCAAAATACATATGTATATAAAAATAAATGGCAAATATTTCAAAAGTCCTATTCATTTTAAAATGATAAGTTTACTTTTTATTTAATTGGATTAAATATTTATTAAAATATTATGGCTAAAATCCCGGTTCGTCACAGCTGTCTTTGCTAAATTGAACTGTTTTCAATTTTAACCAACAACAATTTTCCTAAATGCTGTGAAAGGATGTCAATTTCAATGTTTTTGTTTTTTAACTAACTAAATGAGCTCTGAAATGTCTAAAATTTTGAGAATCGAATACTTGATTTATAAATATAATAACTTCACTATTAAATGGTTTAAAAGAATTGTTTCCATTTAAATATAAACTATTTGAAAGGTGATTTGAAATGATAATAAATTAATGATATCTTTGAATTAAAAAGGTATTTAAATTTGAATATTTAGATTTGAATTCAAATAATGATTTGAAAATGAAGTTTTGAAAAGATGTGATATTTTAATATTGAATTGGTTTGGAAATGATTTGATCTTTATTTTAATAAAGATTTTGAATTTGAAAATGATACTTTATTTTTTAAGTATAAACTATGATTTTTAAATTATAACCATGGGTTATAATAACAATTGGTTATTAAAGAGACCGGGATCGGATATGGACATACTCTCTGTCGATACCGAAAAACCACTTTAACAACTGTGTATGCGGTGGAGATTCCAGAACGAAGTGGGATGGTGGCAACGATCCTGTTGAGATATGAACGTGGACCCGACTCCCATGAGTTGGCTTAAGGTGGCTAAAACAGGAGCGATCAACGGGCCAAGTGAGGTAGCTCCTCCGATCGGACACATTCCTTCGATACTATACTCTTACTTGTGATTGATTTGATGTACATCCTCCGATCTGATTGGGAGTGTGTTCTGAGGTGGGCGGCAGTGGCTGCTATGCGTTATCACCAGCCCGGAAGCGTAATTGGTATATCTACCCTGGCATTGCCTAGTTGTGCCGTGTCACCTACCATATCGAACCTTACTACGAGTCTTTTTCTCCCATAGCCCATGGAGTATTTAGGGTAGTCTCTCGATCTGGAGATATGTTGATACAGGATGGACTACCAAGACTATTACGTGTTGGAGGCTATATGGGTAACCCTTTGAACGCTATTTTAAAGTAAGTTTATTTTACTGTAGACATTATTATAATAGCACAATATTACTACATACTGCACAGTTTAATGGATCCTTAGAGGATGGGCGGTCCCAAGCATCCTTTAAGTTACTTGTACTTTATTACAGTTCACTTGAGTTGGTTTACATTATATAAGTATGTATGTCCTGACTCGAGTGTTTTCTATTTTTCTTTACGCCCGGGTCAACCTGAATATTCACAGCCTATCTTTGGATTTTCTTTCTGGAGCTAGGAATCGCTGGAGATTTGCCTATCTAGATTATGTATTTATTTCAGTTCAGTTGTTCTATTTCAGCTTGTACTATTGTACTTCTATGTATTTGGGATTCTATTTTATTTGTTTTCAGACTGATATTATGTATTTTGTTTTGAGAGTTTGTTATAGTAGCTTCATTAACTACTATAGTATTTTAATTTCCGCTGCGAGTAATTCAGATATTTCTGTCTCTATGATTCTGTGATTGCATTTCATTTGCTCCAAATTTTATTACAATGCGGTATTTTGAGCAATTCAAGTCCGACATATGCAGATGCGAATGGCTGAGAATAACCGGTTGTTACAAATTTATTTTGATAAACAAATAAAAAATTTAAATTGTTTTAAATATAATTAGATGTATATAAGTTGTAAGGATAGACATTTATCTATTATTTTAAAATGATTTGGAATTTAACCCGGTATTTAATTCTTAAGTTTCCGTTAATTAATAGTTTCAATTAATGTAGTGAAATGGAATGTACAAATTAATAATTGGAACCCCTAATTAATAAGATATTAAATGCTAGGTTATAAATGAAATTACAAGAAAGTTGAAATTTGTAACCTATAAAACAAAATATATGATTATTGAACGTTAAATTAATTAAAGGAAAGGAGAATGACTTGTATAACTTTCAATTTCATTCTTAGAGCATATATATAACTTACCAAATATTAAAAGTTGAAATGTTAAAGATTTTGTAATGGAAAATTGTACAAGTAAACTTATGTAATGAAAGTGTTCAATAAATTGAGTGAGATAAATGCTGAATCAATGGATGGAAATAAAAATTTGTACGAAGTAAATGTAAATTAAAAGATGAATCATTATATGAATGAAAAGGAGTTTAAACAATAAATGCTATGAAATGGGGAATTAATAAGAATGGACTTGATCTATTGTTTGAAATGGTTGTTTGTTTTGGTTTATGAGTTGTTTGGGTAAAAGATACTTTTAATTTCTTAGATGTATAAATAATCTATTGGGTTTTATCTAAGGCTGTTGAGTAAAAGGAATACTTCATAGTTATTTGTCATTCTATGTGATTTAAAGTGTCGTAACCCCGAACTAACCAATTGTTTTTTTTTTCTTGAATGGTTGATTTGTATATGATGTGTATGCTGTTGGTTGCGAATGATTGTTTTTTATATTAATTTGTTTGTTAGTGGCTGAAACAACTTTAAATATTTCATTTTATATTATTATTAACTCTTTTTGGATTATATAAGTGAAATACAGGTTATGAAAGCAATTGCTACTGCTTTTGGTTTCATAAAATAAGCGTTAATTGCCCGACAAATAGTTACGTTTTCGGATTACGGTTTTATAACGTTATTATATTGTTTTCCCTTTGTTGGGATATATTATTTTAAGATACTGTGATATATATTGTTATATTTGATATTATATTTTCTCCCAATCCTCTTCATACAAAGGCGACTCTGCCGAAAATTTTCGAAAATTTTGGACTTAGAAAATTTTTGAAAATGTTTTCCAAACTTTATTAATTTGAGTATAAATGGGATTTAATGGTTATAAATTGATATATTTTATTTAAATTATTAAATTTTGTGAATTTATTCGGTTATAAATTTAATATTTTTGAATAAGATATATTGACTACTTAATTCTTTCTTTCCCTCCTTTTTCCTTTTCGGGGACGAAAAGTTTTGAGTGGGGGAGAGTGTAACGACCCATAAATTTCGATAATTAAATTGGTTAATTTAATAAGATTTTCGTAATTAAATTTAGAAAGGAATAAAAAATTTATAATTTATAATGAAGTGAATGAAAAAAATGAAATGTAGCAATGGTAATTAAAACTAATTATTGATAATTGGAGTTAAATCCCAATTATTATGGAATAGTGTAAATTGTTGCACTTGGTTATAAAATTGAATATAGGTAAATAAGTGTAAGTGTTGTATAAGTAAATGTAAGTATTGAATTAACCAATGAAATAATATATTGATTAGTAATAATGGAATGAAATTAGTGTTAGGAAACTAATGGTAACAATTGGTTGTAAATAATAAACCGATAAATATGATTAACAGTTAATGGTGACAATTAATATGGGCTATCTATTTATTTGGCCTATTAAATAAAATTGAAATCAAATTGCAAATAAATGAAATTAAATATCTAAATATGACGTAAATAGGAATTAAGATGAAATTGGGAGTATTAATGTACCAAGATATAAACCAATGTTAATTATAATCTTATTGTGATGAAAGACTTGAATAACAAAGTTAAAAGTTAATAAATGGATTTTGGAACTTTAAATTTATAAGTTTCTGAAGTAACTGAAATTGAAATTAAAGGCTTTAAATTATGGAGTGTCCAATAATAAGTTAACCAGAGAATTTGTTGTAAAGGATTTTAAATTACTAAATAATCCAAAGTGAAAGAAATTGGAAATAACGATAATTGAATGGAAAAGTGATTTAATTTAATTTAATATTAATTTAATTGATTGACTGGAAATTTGCCATTTTGGCCAATGACTCGGATTTCGACGAAACCAGTTTCTTCGGATCCGTAACGGTGAATTATTAAAGGATTTCAAGTTCCATAACGATCGGGCTTGTCGTTTATTCGTACGGAAATCGATTTGAAATATGTTGATTTTATCGTATCTTCTTCATATGATGGAATTTGGACTTGAAACATGTTCCATTGATTTTAAAGTATTTAAAAACATATATTTTGATATATGGGTTGACCCATTTTCGTTCGAAAGTCGAAACGGGCTTTTCGGGCCATTTATCATTCGTCGTGTAAATCAATCTTGTCCATCTATTCTATTTTCGGCTTTGTCTATAAATAGTCGGTTATAAATCCTAGAAACCTTTCTATTCCTCATTCCTGTACGTACAGAAACTTCTGTTGCTCCTCTTCCTCAATGGCTGTAAACCCTAAATTTTCCTATTCAATTCCAATTCAAAAATTCAAACTCCTCAAGTAATATCAAACTTTATACCGATCCGAAGCTCTCAACGAGCGCATCCCAGATTTGAGATTCGTTTTTCAATTTGAGTCATCGGTTGCCTAGAAATCAATGATCAATCCTCGAACGTTCATCACGCGATGATCAACTTCCATGGATCATCGATTTGAGGGTAGCGTATTGTAGAGGGGGCCGAGTGTTGTTCATCGATGGGGTTCGCAGGTGGTTTTGACTGTCAGATCGACAGCTTTAATTCGACTAAGGTTTCGAGAAATAATGGCGGCTGCTTGCTGTGGGCTCGGTTTTTCGTGCATGAGGCTTTGGGATGGTCGAGGTGTGGTCGTGGCCTTGGGAAGATTGACAGCAAAGGCTGGGGGGGCGCGATTGGCCAACTGTGGCGTATGCGACCAAGGCAAGGCGGCGCGTGTTTGATGTCGTGAGCATGGGTAGGGTTCCTGGAACGAACATGACGTGTTTTAGGTTTGTTTTTATTTTATATTTTGTTAATTTTAATTTGAAATCATATAACTTCTAATCGACGTAACTTTTGCATACGAGGTCTGATTCACGCACGGTTTCTTGGTTAGGATCGTATCAAAATTTCTGACATTTTAACGCTGGTTTGGACATATTCTGAGACTGTTCAAATTTTGGGTTCAAACTAGGTTTAAATTCAATTTAAATTCAAATGGCGAGTGTTTTTACCCACTCATAACTTCTAAAATTTCTTTTATTTGTTAAATTGATTTGTGGAATTATTAGAATTTATTTATGACTGTTTGGCATATTTTGAATCATCATCTCAGTTTATTTGAATTTATTTGGATAAAATAGTTATTTAATTTATTATTGAATGTAAACTGCCAGTAAATACCAGTTATTTATTATCTGTTCTATATTGATGTTATTGATTGAATTGGATGATGATTGTGATAAATGTTTGATGTCTGATATTGGATGAATGGATGTTGTATTTATATTATTATAAACTGCAATTTGTTATGGATTTTTATTTCATTCGAGATTGCGGTTTGAAATGATACATAACCGTATATATATTTTAATTTACGGATTGAAATGATAAATATACTTATCACTTGACCATAGGATGGAAAATTATATACAGACACCGTGGTCTATATATAAAAATATTTTGAAATGATTTCTATGGTTTTGTAAAGAAATATATGGTTTTAGATAAATATTGATTTTAGATATTATAAATGTTATTTTATCCTTGATTTTAAGCTATGAATAATTTGTTTTAATATAGAATAAGCTTAATAATAAGTTTGATTTTTATTGAAGATAATGTGGTTAAGTATTTAAATTATATTTTAATATAGAGTTATATTGATTTAAATAAAATTAAGGTTGGAAGATAAATTTGAGAATTATTTGAAATTGAATTTATTTAAAAATTAAACTCAAATAAGCTTGATGTGAAGTTTATTTAATTTGGAATTTTAGAAGGTTTGATTTTTATAACTTGATTTTGGTTTAAGGTGAACTAAATGAATGTTTCAAGTATAAACAAATCGAAGGAAATATTTAGTTAATTGTGATTTGAGTTTTATTTCAATGATAATGGATTTATTATGTAAAATATTTCAAAACTAAATAATAGAAAATTTAATTGTTGAATTGTAATTACCAAACTTAGTTTTGAAATTTTTGAATACTTAAAGTTTGAAATATATTGAATTTGAAATGGTTTATTCTATGGATCAAATCTGTTTTGAAATCGATAAAATTTGGAATAGTTTGTTTGGAAACTGAATCGTATTGAAATGTATGATTTAGGATTTGGTTCAATTTAAAATCGAGAAATTCGAGTTGTTTTGGAATTGATTTGTGAAATTGAAGAAGCTATTTTATTATATAAAGTATTTTAATATTTAAACCATTTAAGTGGTGGAAGTTATGTTTCAAAGTTATGAATTTCAAAATATTATGATTTGAAAGTGTTATATTTCAAGTGGTTTTGATTTCGAAGTGTTATAACTTTGAAAATGCTATGGCTTTGGAAAATGGATATATTTGAAATAGAAATGTTATCTTATTTGGTTTTCAAATGGAAATGATATCGTATTTATATGGTTTTTGAAAGGGCAATGATATTTTTAAGTATAAACTATTTTGAAATGACCGCGGTGTTATAATAATGTTTGGTTGCTAAAGAGACCGGGATCGAAAGTTGTCATACTCTCTGCCAACTCCGAAAACCACTTTAACAACTGTGTGTACGGTGGAGATTCCAAAATGAAGTAGGATAGCGGCGGCGTTCCTTTGAGGTATATACGTGGACCCGACTCTCGTGAGTTGGCATAAGGTGGCTAAAATAGGAGCGATTAACGGGCTAATGAGGTAGCTCCTTTGGTCGGACACATCCCTTCGATATTATATTCTGTGTTTGAGATTGATTTGGTGGCCACTTTTGATTTTTGATTTTGGGTGTGGCTCGAAGTGGGTGGTAGCTGCGCACTACGCGTTACCACCGGCCTAGAAGCTTAATGGTACATCTACGCTGGCATTGTATAGTTGTGCCGTGTCACCTCCCCTAGCGCACCTTATACAAGTTTAATTTGTGTCGTACCTATGAAGTATCCTCTGGTAGCTCACTACAACAAAACAGCCATTTTACAACGGGCAATGCCAGTTGTAATATGGATTTCGCAAAGGGCGTGCGCCCGTTGTATTAGGCCTCGTTGTAATAGGTCGACCATATTTTACAACGGGAAATGTCCGTCATAATATGTATTTCGCAACGGGCAATGCCCATTGTAATACATGATATTGCAAGGATTCTGATCGTTGCAAAATAAATGCACATTGTAAAAAAAATTACAGCAGCATCCAAGCAGTACATCCATACCAATAATGAACAATTTAACGAGTAATAAATATTATAGTAAAACAATCAAAATCACATACGAAAAGACTAAAAGTATTTCCTATTCATCCTAGTTTTGTTCACTGGCTATTTACATTTCATCAAAATAGTATTACATTGCACTGTGCATTTCATTTCATCAAAACTGTTATTTGTTGTTATATTGCAATTTGTTTACATTGCCTATTACATCTCCATCTCACCAACCCTCTACATTGAATTTTTTACAAACTTCTCTATCCACTACATCCCCACCTCCCCCGCTCCTTCCTTGCCACCACCTGGTTCTCCTATTCCTCCTCCATGCCTGCCGCAGTCCCCAAATCACCCTTAGAACCACAACTTGCCTCAACAGCTCCATTTACACTTTAAACATATACAACTTCATCCACCCTCAAACTCACTTCAGAGCATCCTTACATCCATCACTGCATCAAACGCCCCACTGTCAAGCTACAACTTTAACCATACCTCCATGACTAGTTCATCACCAAACTACTCCACCTACATTCGCCTGTAATTTTTTCCAACATCGACCAATCACCTTCATCACTTCAAACTCATACAAACTCTCCTCCTCACCCAACACATATTCCTCCCCACTCCATGAACCCACTACCAATTTATGTTCAATCGCACCTATACAATCATTTCCATCAACATACCCAAACACTTCACCTCACCATCCTCCCAAAACTACTGCAAGTTCACCTGCATTCACTAAGTATGATGCCACTACTTCTCCCAACCACACATCATCACCACCACAATACCACTTCAACCAAATCATTCATCACCAAACACACTCGCCTACAACCCAAACACCCTAACAAAAAACCACAAACTACCACTACAACTCCCAACACTAGTCAGACCAATCCCAAAAACTCCTAACAATTCACTACTCAACCTCCCGACCACCTCTCAGCATAGCGCAACCAATGCATCAATATCATGAATTGGCTTTTGAACCATGTCAGTTATTCCAGATGCAACCTGAAGTTTATGATGTCAGCTGGCATTTCCCAAAAACATAAAGTTTAATTCGAAGTTGTATGCTCATGGAGCTGACATTATAAACATAATTCAAGGAAACTGGAGTTTCAAACTATGATGGCAAATAACAGTTTTTATTGTTCATTAAAGTATATTTAAAATAAGTTATCATTGGATGTTTAGAAACATATACTCTAATGTATCAAAAGAAGGTAGATACCTTGCTTCTAGCACTAAGTAATGCAGACATAGTGTGAACTTTCTTCCTTAATCTGCGCCTACTTGACATTCTCTGCTTTGTCACCTCATCTGTATCGGGACTAATCTCTATAACCACTTCATATTTTGGCTTCACTGCCGCCTTTTGCTTTTTAACTATGTTATTTGTTGGCCTTGGCACATGAGCAATTTGTTCACTAAGCAAAATAAAACAAGTATCAGACCCCAAAAAAAGGCTGAAATAAGAGATAAATTAATGAGAATAAAGAGGTGAAAGATAATTACTTGTCAGCGTTCACAGCTCTAGTCGTTACGAAATTGCCAATATCTCCAAGAACTCGGCGACCAAATCCAGCATTCATAGCCTTACCTTTCTGACAACGAATGGGTTATCGCACATCTGTTCATATATTGCTTGGATGGAGTGACCCAGATTAGGATCCACATATTAAGCACTGGATTCGAAATGAGCGAGGGTGGAGTTAGGGTCGTTGACGAACGTTGGATTAGTTTCGAATCCATCCATGCTGTTTGTATTATCGATGGAACTTGCTTGGTGAATTTATCAGGGATTAGGTCGTAGATTTGGGTTCAGGGCAAGGACTTGGAATAGATTAGGAAGGTGGCGACTAGGTCATGTTAGCGGTAGGCAGCGGCTTGGAGGACGAATTGCAAGAGGTGGTGGATGATGGGTTGGCGGCGAAAGGGTTTTAATTTGGATCTGAATGCAGATTTGAGAAATTGAGGGTTTTGATGTGAAGACTAACACGTGAAGTTAATATAAAATGAGGGAAAAGGTAAAAATTTGATGATGGAGCTAAAAATTTAGATTGGAGGGAATAATTTGGAAATGAAGCCAAAATTTCGTTGTTCAGAACCAAGCTATTACAACGGGCATCTATTACAATGGTCCTGAATGGACCATTGTAATAGCCTTCTATTATAACGGGCAGCAAATGCAGGTTGTAAAAAGGGTGTTGTATAGGCATCTATTACAACGGTCATGAATCGACCGTTGTAATAGCCTTCTATTACAACGGGCAGCAAATGCCCGTTGTAAAAAGGGCGTTGTAATAGGGTATTTTTGTTGTAGTGTATAGCCTCTCGATCAGGAGGTATTACGGTAATGTACAGACTATTGGCACTATTTACGTGTTAAGGTGGAAAATGTAAAGCCTTAACGCTATTTTAAAGTAAGTTTATTTTTACTAATAGACATTATTATAATAGTGTATATTACTACATATTTGATAATTTAACGGATCCTTAGGAGATATGAATCTCGAGCATCTCTTAAGTTACTGCACTCACGTTAGACACTGGATAGGAGATGTCAAATCCCATAAACATCTCTGAACGTCGTTCCACTCATATTATTTACCGTTGATTTAACTTACATATGATCTTTTAGTTCTGACTCGAATGTTTTGTCTTTGCAATTCGCTCGGGTCAATCTTATCATTTCAGGATTCGAATACTTTATTTCTGAAGGACGAAGACAAAGTTTGTATTACTATTATTTATTTATTTTGTTCCACTACATTCATACTATTCCGTTGTATTAGTTATCATTCTCTGGTATGTGTAACTCTGATATGTGTTGTATAAGTATAATCAAATGTTCTGTAAAACGGCTTCATGAACTGTTATTTGATTATTATATTTTGACATTCCGCTGTGAAATTTGGTTTTGTTTTATTTCTTTCTCTGTTTTTCTTATTTACCCCAATAACAATCCGCTCTCTTGTATGGTTTGAGTCTGACGTGTGTGGTTTATCGTCGATTTAAACGTACAAAAAGGCATGATGTGACAAATTAGATGATGTAATTTTGATATGAGAGGGGTAGAGGAGAAGTTGATCAGTAATGATTATGAGAAATTTCAAAAAAAAATTAAGAATGGGTGGGCGTGGGCGGGTGAATATAATATTTGATTTAATGAGAAGATAAGTGGATGAGGGAAATGTTTAAGTGGATGTAAATAGTATCACCCTTATGATGAAATCGCTTGAATTAGATTAAAAGAGAAGGGAGTTTTTTTAATAATCTCCTCATATTTATTATTTTATATAATTAGCATTTAGGGATAACGTTTTATTATTTGTATTCTTAATTTGAATTTAAATTTAAGGATTAATCAACGGTTGAAGTTCTAGGATTCTACACTTGGGAAAAAAGTTCAGCCATTGTTATAAGGCATATGGTAAAATAGTCATTTTAGTAAAGGTTCTGAAGTTTATAAGTTTGTAATCATTGATTATTTAATTATGGCAGTAACCATGGGACAAATAGTACACTAGTAGGTAGTGGGTGAAGTCAAATATATATCCTTGTTCTTTACTTTTTGCATTTCACGTTTTTGCATTTCACGTTTTTGCATTTTACTTTATTTTTTTCATCTATGAAATATGATATCAATGATCTAAAGTTTATGTGAGAATAAGAGATGAAGTCCACAGGGTTTAGTGGAAAAAATTGACAGTCGTCCACTAGTACTGATCCATGATGGATCAATACCTATTGTTGATGACTGTGCGGAAAATGTTGGTTGGAGGATTTGCAGTTTTCCAAGAAGGCAAGTTCTATATGGATGTAACTTGTGGCATGGAACCGAGGGGATCGACTGTTGGTGCATGTGCTAAAGGAGCATTGATGACTAAAGGCTTGATATATGCTCGTAAAGGAAGAGCAGATGAGTATGTTCACCGAGGATCATCTGATGGATCCATATCTCTAGATCATCTATTAGGTCTAGTTTTTCAACTATCTAAATGAGGTGGGATTCGAGTAAAATGGAAAAATGAATTTTATTGATTTCACTGTATTTCGTACATCCTGATACAATACTTCTCTCAGTATTTATATAAACAGAAATGCAAGGCAAAAGAGAAACTGGGTCAAAGAAGACCAGCCCAATAATGAACAAAGAAACAAAATAAAAAATACGCCAACCCGATACTATTCCTTATTACTCCCCCATAAACGAAGCTAGGGTTTTCACCCTTTCATCTCTTCTCTTCATTATCTATGGCGGCTGGGAGAACATGAAGTTCCTCTCTCAGTCGAATGAAATTCTTTGAAAAAATTGCCTTTGTTAGAACATCGGCACGCTGGTAGAAGGAGGGAATGTGCCGGATCTGGAGCTTCTCACTTCTAGTTTGCTCTCTGGCGAAGTGTAAATCCACTTCTAGTTGTTTTGTTCTCGAGTGCTGAACTGGGTTCATAGAGAGGGATATAGCGCTCAAATTATCCACCCAGACAGTTGGCGTTTGCTTAAGTTCGAAACCCAATTCTCTAAGAAGGCCTTCGGTCCATGTGATTTCAGCAGTGACACTAGCGATTGCCCTGTATTCCGCTTCTGTGCTCGACCTAGAAACCGTGGATTGCTTCTCCATGCACCATGAAACAGGGTTGTTCCCGAGATAAACACAGTGCCCTATGGTAGATCTTCTGTCGTCTAAATCGTTGGCCCAATCAGAATCACTGTAAGCTTGTAAGGTTATATTTTTGCATGGCACTAGTCTTAATCCATAGTTAATTGTTCCCTTAAGATATCTGAGTATGCGTTTAACTGCACGCCAGTGCTCATTAGTTGGTGCTTGCATGTATTGACAGACCTTGTTTACACTAAAGCAAATATCAGGTCTGGAAATAGTCGCATACTGGAGTGCCCCAACAACACTCCTGTATTGTTTGACATTTTCGATCGGATCTCCCCTGTCTTTGGATAGTTTAAGATTGCTTGTCATAGGTGTGGGTAGTGCTTTGGCATTGTCCATATTTGTTCTTACCAAAATATCTAATATGTATAGATTTTGTGACAAATTAATGCTTGAATCTGCATTTTTCTGAATATGAATCCCCAGAAAATAATTTGCTACCCCTAAGTCCTTTATAGCGAATTGTCTGTCTAGATGCTTGATTACTGTTTCAATTTTATGCATGCTGTCTCCAGTAATGAGAATGTCATCAACATATACCAATATATAGATGCAATTATCTCCCTGCCTTTTTATGTAGAAGGAGTTGTCAGATTTTGTGGCTGTGAATCCCATTCTGACTAAAGTAGTTTTCAGTTTTTCATACCAGGCCCTTGATCAATGTTTTAGCCTATATATGGCCTTGTGTAGTTTTCATTCTTGATTCTTGCTGTCTGTAGAAACATAACCTTTTGGTTGTTGCATATATACATCTTCCACTATGACTCCATTTAAGAATGCATTATGCTCATCCAACTGTCTTATCTCCCAATGTTTGTGTAGAGCTAAAGTTATTATGATTCTGATAGTTGCTGGTTTAATTACTAGGGAAATGGTCTCATTGAAATCATAACCATACTATTGAGTATAGCCCTTTGCCACAAGTCTTGCTTTATACTTGATTACTTTGCCATCTGGATCTCTTTTGATTTTATAAGTCCACTTCCTTCCAACTATGTTTTTGTGTTTTGGTGGGTCTACTAAGGTCCATATCTTGTTTTTAATCAGAGCATTATATTCTTCATCCATGGCAATTCTCCATCTTTTTTCTTTAACAGCTTATTCAAATGATGTTGGCTCAACTTCATTGATTTGAGTGTTGAATATTTTGGGTTTAAAGATACCACTTTTGGATCTAGTAGTCATGGGGTGTTGACTAATGGTTGATTGTGGCATTTGATGTTCAGCAGTGTAGTGATCAATAGCTTCATTTGTTGTGTTTTCATTGCTTTGATTTTCTTGTATATCTACTTGTTGTTGTTCACTATACTGTTAGTTGTTCACTGCACCTAGCTCTGAAATATCTATATGAGCACTCTTTGTTGACTCATAATTTACTTTATTTTCATTGCTGATCCAATTAGACAGATCTGGTATATGGCATGTCCCTGCATTGTTGAAGTCCATTTCTTGTTTATGTTTTTCCTTCTCTGCAAAAGGAAAAACATTTTCATTAAACACTACATGTCTTGGAATATAGACTCTACCCTGACTGTCTTAGCACTTGTAGCCTTTCTGATTATCTCATATCCCAGAAAAGTATATTTACTAGACCTCAGGCTCAATTTATGTCTATTGTATGGTCCGAGGCAAGGAAAACACAAGCACTCAAAATTTTTCACATACTCATAATCTGATTTAACACTGAAAAGTTTTTCAAAAGGACATATATTGTTTAAAACCTTTGTTGGCATTCTATTGATGAGATATACTGCTGTGGCAAATGCCTCTCTCCAATATTTCATGGGGAGACAAGCTTGTGACATAAGTGTTAAACCAGTTTCTACTATGTGTCTGTGTTTTCTTTCCACCAAGCCATTTTGTTCAGATGTGTGTGTGCATGTCCTTCTATGCATAATATTTTTTATGGCAAAGAAGTCCTTAAGGGTTCTGAATTAACCCCCACCATTTGTTTGTTTGACTTTCACATTGCAATTCAACTGCTTTTCAATGCAAGTGATGAAATTTTTCATAGCATTACATGTGTCTGATTTTGCCTTTAAAAAATATATCCATGTATATCTACTATGAACATCAACAAGTGATAGGTAATACCTGTCTCCTTGAGTTGAATTATGTGGAGATGGCCCCACAAGTCAGCTGCCACTAGCTCAAGAGGCCTTTCATATATAGTTTCAGAATGTTCAAAAGGTAATTTATTACTGTTTCCAATCTGACAATGTGTGCATATATTGGAAGTACATAATTTTGGGAAAGGAATTTTATTATCATTCAGTACTTGTTTAACTACATCAAAACTTGGGTGCCCTGGCTTACAATGCCATACATCAAGAATATTATTCTCTTTGTTATCATGAGCACTAACATTATTACACCATACTGGATTGTTACAATGTAACAACCCACATATTTATCAATTGTATATTTAAATATTTTATTTAAATATTTTATCGTTCGTCGGATTTTGGTCCGAAAAACTTCTTTTTGCAAATAGTCGAATTAGGACTCGAAACCCCTCCCATTGAGTTCAAAATGCCGTTTGCAACCTTTTTGAGTATAAGCTTCGATGTGTTTGGAGTTAGTCGAGTTTTGCTACTTTTTCACTTTGGGTTTGAGTTTGGGTTTCAGCCCAATGTTCCATCTTAACGCTCTAGCTCCACTCCAACTCTTCATTACTTCATTTCATATTCCTAACACTTCAAGCTAAAGTAAAAATGGTGGAAGAGATTGGAAATGGAAATTCCTAAGCCCTAGCTTTCTTTGCAAATCCAACTTCTAGCTCCAAATTCAAGAAGAACCCATTGGTAAGTTTCTCTTCATCTTCTCCAACTCATTCTCTTAATCAATTTCAGAAATTCCTAAACCTAATTTTGGGAATGTTCTTCTTCTAAGCTTAGAATCAAGCTTCTTGAGTTGGGATTGAAGGTGGTTGATCTTCCTTTGCTTTCGAGCTTCTTCTTCATTGATTTGGGTTCAAAAGTGAGATTTTTATCTCACATCTTTGTCTATAATTATCTTCGATTGTTAGGTATGAATTCCTAACATTTATTCTTGTGCAATTGATTTTGCTTTGGATTGATTTTGTGTATATTCCGATTTTTGGTGTTTTGGTCTAATTTATGAAAATCCTATTATGGATATTTGGACATTGATATTTGAGGCGTATCGAAGAGCTGTTTAGGCTGGATTGTCGCTCGACGTAATTCCTTAGTCGTCGTCGCTCGATCAATCGCTTTCGGTATCCGTTTGGCCATTTTTGGCCTAGGTTCAGTGAATGCCCTGAACCCTTCATTCAGACGTCTGAAACGTAATATTCAAACTTCTGAATATTGTTCTGGAAAGATTTCTATTCCCAGATTCAGACGTCTGAATATATGATTTCATACGTCTGAATTGGTTCATTTGGAACCAGAGTGGAAATAGGCTAAAAAGTGCCTATTTCAGATGTCTGAATTCAAGGATTCAGACGTCTAAATTCTGTTTTTGGAAAATATTTATTTTCCAGATTCAGACGTCTGAATCCTTGATTTCAGACGTCTGAATCTGCCCTCTTTTTGCCTATTTGCCTATTCGCTTGAGAATTCCAACTTTAATCGATTCGTGTTGATTCCCTTTTGTTATTATCACTTATTGATGACATTTTCTTCGTGATTTTGGGAATATCCATTTTAATGGATTCGGTATCGATTTCTTTGGATTTTATTCACGTCTTCGAATGTGAATTTTAGTGATTGACTGTTCCTACAATCTTCTTTGTGATTTGTCACTTTAAAAAATAAAAAGGTTTTCTATACTAGTAGTAAATATCAAAATTCTTTCATCAAAACGATTTCAACACTATTCTATTACAAAGCTCGTTTCTTAAACCGTTTTCCAATCTATTAGTATATACAAACCTTTACCTCACTCGTATGAGAAATCTAATTAAACGGCTTAGTAAAACAAGTGGTATGAAACGCTTGCGTTTACTTGTCGGTTAATTCTTGGACTTGTTCGATTGAATCTCTTATGACAATTTTCTAGTGGAGATCTACAATTTATTCGTAAATATTTAAGTTAAGCTAGTGGTTATGGGACATGAAGCTAAGCTCATATATTTATTAGCTTACTGTAATCGACACTTCTCTTTGATCATGACGATCATTTTATGTTTTAGACTAGCATCGTGCGATGTCTTTTTGATTTGGTTCATCGGATGTCACGCTGTACGACGTCGTTGTTCCCTTTTTTTGTGCTTTGGTTCATCGGATGTCACGCTGTACGACGTCGTTGTTCCCTTTTATTGTGCTTTGGTTCATCGGATGTCACGCTGTACGACGTCGTTGTTCCATTTTATTGTGCTTTGGTTCATCGGATGTCACGCTGCACAACGTCGTTGTTCCCTTTTATTGTGCTTTGGTTCATCGGATGTCACGCTGTATGACGTCGTTGTTCTCTTTTATTGTGCTTTGGTTCATCGGATGTCACGCTGTACGACGTCGTTGTTCCCTTTGATTGTGATTTGGTTCATCGGATGTCACGCTGTACGACGTCGTTGTTCCCTTTGATTGTGCTTTGGTTCATCGGATGTCACGCTGTACGACGTCGTTGTTCCCTTTGATTGTGATTTGGTTCATCGAATGTCACGCTGTACGACGTCGTTGTTCCCTTTTATTGTGTTTCTGGATCATCGGACGTCACGCGGTACGACGTCGATGCTCCGAATTATTTGATTTCTGGATTTCATGTGTTGAATACTGGAATTTATGTTTCACCAACTTTTACGATTGGCATTGATATATATGTCATTTATTGTGGCTTGGTGAATGAAATTAGGAGTATGACATTCCTTTTTATCTTTGAGAAGATCTTTGCGATATTGATTAATCTCTTATTGATTTTTCAATTACTTATTTATCACAGCTTGACATTGTGATTATTGTACGTTTGGTCATGCCTCTTATTCTATATCATTTCATTTGATATTTATAGCTAGACTAATCCGTTTATTATTTTCTTCTTAATTAATACTCGGGTCAGACTGAGATTTTACATGTGCTTCTGCTTGCCACCGTATCGGACCATCATATGATCTTTTGGCTAACCACATAGATTGCTAGTTCTTGTTGTATACATCTAAGTTATTGACTCCTTGATGTACACATACTCGTTTGGCTTGCACTTGTATCTATTCTTTTGTGACATTGTGGATCTTGTTAGACCACTACTCTGATGTACACTTTCATGTGTTATATTCATATCTATTTCCGCCTTTGTGATATGAATTATCTGTGACTGGTTTATGTTATGTTTATTTCTATATTTGTTTCCGAAGATTATATATAGCAACTGTGTAGTAGCTTTGAGTTTGCGTCGGTATGTCGGATTTCCTCTTGAGATGAAATGCATGTTATATTTTATCTGGCATATCGGTGCTCGCACCAAGCAATTACACGGATGGTCGCTCCTCAACAGCCTTATTCTCCGTGCTAGTTGACAGCATTACTCCGTAGTGTTCTTGGCTAGCGTGGGTATAGAGGTGGGGCTTCACATACAAAGTGATCCTTTTTTCATACTACTGAACTTGTATAAACCATGGTCCAGTTTACCCTGTAACAGTATATTTTTATTTAGCATATCCCTGACAAGACAAGAATTGGGGTGAAACTCAAAATATACATTGTTTTCTTTAGCAAATTGTGAGACACTGATTAAATTCTTTTTGATACTTGGTACTCTTAGTAAATTATTAAGATAAATTAGCCTTGTACCTTCTATAGTGTCTGTTCCCACATGAGATATATTTATTATTTCACCATTTCCCATTGCAACAGAATGTTTACTTGTGCAGCTTTTATTCCCCAAGTTTAGATTTTGCAGATTGTTACTCATATGATTAGTGACCCCTAAATCTGGAAACCATTCTTCTATATTAACATCTTCAGATCTTGTTGCATCATTAGTTGAGTTGTCTGCACTATTTCTGGACTGATTGTTGATTTGTCCCATGTTAGCTGTTGGTCCTCTGCTTGCTTGACTTTGCTGTGCAGTGTTGTAATCTTCCTGTGCTTGCTTGACTTTGCTGTGCAGTGTTGTAATCTTCCTTGAATCTGAAGTAATACTTATTTGCCATGTTGCCAAATTTCTCACAGATTTGACATTTGACTCTGTGATTGTTAGAGTATCTCCCTCTGCCTCTTCCTCTTTGACTGTTGTTACCTCTTAAATTTTGATTTTCTTGTTTATTTTGGCTTTGTTTCTGATTTTTGTTCTTTGTGGAGGAGGCATAGTTGGCTAAGTAATCTTCTTGCATGATTTTTCTTTGTTGAACTTTGCCTTCATGAGCAAGCAGTGCTGAGTGAGCATATTCTAAATCTGGCAGTGTTTGCTGGGTAGCAAGAATGGTCACTAAGGATTCATATTCTTGATCTAGACCATTTGTAATGATCAGAATCTGCTCACTGTTAGATATTTCATGACCAACTGATTTCAGTTTGTCACAAAGATTCTTGATTCTGGCAAAGATACTCTCTCATACTTGTATCATTCTTTCTTGCATTTTGTAGCTCTCTTCTAAAATGCATAATTCTAGCTGCTGACTGTGAACTAAAAATTCTTTCAATGGTTGACTATATTTCATATGAAATATAACATCCAACAAGTTGTGACACAAGACTATGACTAATTGAAGATAAAAGCCAAGATGCAAGCAAATTATCTTGTTTTTGATATTGAATATAATCTAGGTTGTTGACTAATTTCCCTGTATCATTAGTAATGTTAATTGGTGGAATTACCTTGGTTCCCTTCACATAATCTTGCAGATCATAACCTCTCAATGCAATTTCTACCTGACATTTCCATGTTATATAGTTGTCTTCATCTAATGGTGTGTTGATTGCTTGATTTTAGGTCTAATCAAGATTGGGTCAGTGCTCTGCCCATTTCTGGACCTATTTCCTGTGTTGACAGAGGTGGCATCATCATCTCGATTTGCCATGGTGGGTCAAGAACCCTGCTGTCTGAAATTTTGATTAAGGAAGCAATACTTTGGTGAGGCAATGATAATCTTGCAGCCAAGAGTGATGGGTGCAGAACAATCAGGTGAGAGGATCTTGATCAAGAAGGCAATGCTTTCGAAGAGGCAGTGATAATTCTGCAGCCAAAGTGGACTGTAGTGATCAAGATCAGTGCAGCTAGATGAGGAGATGAAGATTTGAAATCTGATCTTCTTCTAGGATGGCACAGTGGGTGCAAAAACCGGTGAGAAATTGATATTAACTTGATCGAGAGATTGGTATACCTCCCCTGTGATGATAATGCTCTGAGGGGAGAAGGGTAAAATCACCTTTTTCTGATCGATAATTGCCTTTCGGCTATATTGGCTCCGATACCATAAAATGGAAAAATGAATTTTATTGATTTCGCTGTATTTTGTACATCCTGATACAATATTCTCTCAGTATTTATATAAACAGAAATGCAAGGCAAAAGAGAAACTGGGTCAAAGAAGCCCAGCCCAATAGTGAACAAAGAAATAGAATAAAAAATACGCCAGTCCGATACTATTCCTTATTATCGACCACTGATGAAGCCATAACATGAGTAATCGTAGACATTTCGACGGTAGTCATTTGTGTCATCTTACATACAAGTGCACTATGAGTATGTGAGATGCTTGATTGATGGTTGTTGTGGTTGACTTTGTTGATGTTAGGTATTATCAAGTCTTATACCATGACATTTAAGTGTTTGTCAAGACAGAGTGGCATACCCCTTATGATAGTATGATATCTTATATATGTTAACTTCTTGGATACAAAAGTAGGTGAGGTATGACTATCATACCATGATACCCTTGCTTTATGATATAAGGAGTTTATTTCTATTGTTTTATACTTATAAATAACTCATACTAGACTTTTATCTGAACCAAGGTTATTTAACTTTTTCAAAACTCACTAGCGCTCTTCATTGATAGACTAAGAGTCTATTTAATGATAGTGCATTGATCTGTACAGAGGATGAGTAGTAAACATACACTTTTCCCACATACTATTATATGGAGGTATTACTTCATCAATTGTGCAACGTTGTGGGTTTATCAGCACTTATGTCTACAGTTGAGACAATTCACTTCATATTGTCTGCGATGTAGTATATTAATTTATATATATAGTATGTTGGTTATCGTTACAGCACAAGACATTCCTTTATTTTTTTGTACCGGAGATGGAGGAGGGCATTGCACTAGTCGATATCTACTATCACTACAAAAGCCATCATCGACACCTTCTCACTACCTGACCTAGCCACCTCTAGCAAACAATCAGCGATGGTTGCTCATTAACTTCCAAACGCATCGCGTGATAGTAGTAAAATTCCAATTTAACATCACGGCCTTCAACTAAAATATTTAGACCTCTGCCACATTTTGACCATAATTTTTTCCTGGAGACCCAAAAATATTAACAAAATAATAATGGATTGCCCCAGTGGCAAAAATAATATTCGGTTTTTAGTTCACACAATTTTCAAATGCTTTTTTAATGATATGACTTTTTCTGTCTTTTCAAATTTGTAGTATGTATACTTTGCAGTTTTTTATTATACTCCATAGCTTTTTGAATAATCTACAATTCTAACCAATTGTTTATACGTATTATGTAACGTAAAGAATATATGCACCTTTAAAAATATATGAATTTTTTTCATTGATTGATGTTTGAACTTTAATTTAGTTGTTAATTCTAGAATATATATTCTTTTTGCATATTGATTTCATTTTTTTGAGCCCATTACATATTGCGTAACTTATTCACTATTCTCACTATAAGAAAACTATGCATTTTCAATGCGAAAATGACATCGAAAAGAAGCTGCGAAACGAAGTTTTGATGCCAGTTCAACTTCAGCGTCATGCGTAGATGGTTTTCTATGTCATTCCAACTCCATACCAATGTCATATTTTGCTAATGTTACTAATGTCATTACAAAGACTTTTTAATACTGTAAAGACCATATATTGTAATGTCATTAGATGGCTTACCTATAGATTTGTTTGTATACTACTGCTGCATTTTTTCCCCTAGCAACAAAATCAACACAGTATCAAAATATATCATTCCGGCAATGCCAAATAAGCAATTACCATAATATATCGTATATATACATAAGAACACAAAAGAATTTAAACAATAAATACATTAACAAACCAATTATCAACATCAAACTTTCTGAATAATCAATAAATTCATTTTCCAATCCAAACGCTACACTTTCAAGCTCTAACATGTCCCAACAAATATTACATTTCCATAAATGCAAAACATTTGTGCAAAAATTGCACATATGCAGAAAGACAATAAACATGATCTAGATTTGCCAATTTGAACATCACCCAATCTAGCAGCAATTATTCCATTACTCCAAATAAATAGCAAATAACTATAAAAAAGAAAGAAAAGAGACACATAATATTTATACTGGTTCCACTATCATTTAGATAGTGTACGTCCAGTCCAAAGGAGAGAGATTTTATTACACTTGAGAGAATTACAAGAGATTACAAGATAATGGTTTACATACCAAAGCCCTAAATTAGGGATAACAAGAAGAGACACATCATTTGGGGATCACTGGCTGAATACCAGGATGGGTTTACAATGAAGTCTACCCTCAATATATAGCCAACATAAATTCATGTGAATCATCAATCATATTACCAAAATATGGTAAGAAAATAATGGAGGCAAATTAAAACGGTAACAAATCGTGCAAACATAGCAAGTAATTCACTTGTTTCAAAGATGGAAGAAAATAATTCTAAAGCAATGCGATTACGAAGAAAGAAATAATATGCATATCTTTTTGCATATATATTATTCCATAATATACGCATGCATATATTTCCTTACCATCTCATTCAAATGCAATCCAATTATTTATGCATTTCCATAATAAACAAACGTGATTACTTTCCCTTTTTCATATTTGTTTCCTTCTATTTGTGATTTTGTATCACCAAAATTTAACACTCCACCTTGATGCAAAATCACATATCTTCAACACCCCACCTCGACTCAAGTTCTCTTCTCAATATAAAACTCTTCAAATCAAACTCCACCTTCAACTAAAATCTCTTAACGAGATACAGACCAAAAATGAATATTTATCCAATGGGTTCCAACAAGGTCACCCCCCATCACACCTTGCTAACGAGCTCAGACTATGTCCCCACCCATCAACAAAATGTTGCAAATATCCAAAATCAAAAGAATGTAGATACCAAAATAATCTCAAAGCCACAAATGCCAAAAAAATTCTCTCAGTCACCAATCCAAATACAGAGCCAGAAAACAAAATCCAATAGACATAACAAGTCTAATCAAAATCTCTGTATACATGACAGATCTCTTTCCTTCCACATACCTTATCTGCCAAACAAAAAATTTCCCATGGAAATTAACATAAGACTCTCACATCAACATCGAGCCATGAAGCAGATACAGGTTCCCAAATCCAGTTGTCCCTTCAACACAGTAAACTCCTTATCACCAAATTTTCAAGACTGGAACACTCTTCTCTCTCAACATAATCTCCTCCACTCTATATTGCACAAAATCTCCTTTTTCTGTCCAAATGAGTAATACCATGATTACCACCAGATCTACCGCTCTTTCTAGATACCATTGATGCACAAATTTGAACAAATCGCCCAGCTCTGATACCAATCTGTTGTGCAAAAATTGCACATATGCGGAAAGACAATAAACAGGATCAAGATTTGCCAATTTGAACATCACCCAATCTAGCAGCAGTTGTTCCATTACTCCAAATAAATAGCAAATAACTATAAAAAGAAAGAAAAGAGACACATAATATTTATACTGGTTCCACTATCATTTAGATAGTGTACGTCCAATCCAAATGAGAGAGATTTTATTACACTTGAGAGAATTATAAGAGATTACAAGATAAGGTTTTACATACCAAAGCCCTAAATTAGGGATAACAAGAAGAGACACATCATTTGGGGATCACTGGCTGAATACCAGGATGGGTTTACAATGAAGTCTACCCTCAATATATAGCCAACATAAATTCATGTGAATCATCAATCATATTACCAAAATATGGTAAGAACATAACGGAGGCAAATTAAAACGGTAACAAATCGTGCAAACATAGCAAGTAATTCACTCGTTTCAAAGATGGAAGAAAATAATTCTAAAGCAATGCGATTACGAAGAAAGAAATAATATGCATATCTTTTTGCATATATATTATTCCATAATATACGCATGCATATATTTCCTTGCCATCTCATTCAAATGCAATCCAATTATTTATGCATTTCCATAACGAACAAACGTGATTACTTTTCCTTTTTCATATTTGTTTCCTTCTATTTGTGGTTTTGTATCACCAAAATTTAACATATACATATATATACATATAGATATATAGATATATATATGTATGTATGTATGTATGTACAAACACATATATAAACATAAAAAAATAACATAAATCCTTGACTTTCAGACTCGGACCTTTAGGAAGGCATCGTTGATGCATCTCTTTGTGTAGTTTGTATTATATTTTAAGCTCATGGCTCTCCTCTTATTGATGCTCCACATTCTCCTCTATCTTAGCTCCTGTCCGCGCTTTGCTTTGGCTAAAACTGTAGATTCCACTTATAAGTCTCTATGATATTTATAGTTGTCCAACTAAACTTAGACAAACTAATATTATACATCCTATGTCATATTTGGTCTAGAATTAATTGCCATCATGCTCAACAAATGTATTATTAGTTCTGTGGCTAACATTTTATTTTTGAATAAGTCATATACAATGTAAACATGCATTAACAATGATAATACTCAAACTAATTTTCAGTAGATTAATTTTGTCTGTACCAACAATTTCAAAAGATAAAGCTGATCACTTGATAGAGTTAGTCCGTTAGCTAGATAATAATTTTATGTTACCAAATAAACATTATATGTATGTTGTAAAGCAATTATTATATGTATTTTGGCCTAATTTTATGTTGGACTTAACATGGATTATTTTATATAATATTATATTTTAATTCACATTATTTTCAATGTAAGTAAAGTTTTAAACTATTACTATTGAAATACTTCCACAGTGCCTTTGATCGGGCCTTTTGGCTAGAGAAGTGGTGAGCGTTCAAAGTTCTTCTTCCTCAAATTCAAATCTTCAATTTTAACTTGATATTATGTTTACTTTGTATTTTTCATATTGTTGAAAATTTACTTAAATAAATATATGATTATTTAAATCAAATTATATGGGCGACTTAATGCAAATTCTATTAAAGCATCACTATGGTAAATCTTCCCTCTCACTGCGTCGTGTGAGTCCTACCATACACTTTCGAAGTCGTCAGCTCTTTATGACATTCATCAACCTAAAAAAATAAAATAACAAACTATGTATAAACATATTATACTTCGATTTGAATGTGGATAAATTTTAAGAAGCGCATACGTATCATTTTGAATATTCTCGTAGGATTTTGAACCACCACAATGCAGCTTTGGATTTGTTATCCTACAAACAACAATATTTTTTCATGCTCTTTAGCTTCATGAAACACCCAATATGCTAAAAACTACTTATATAAATTAAATGCGTGATGGCTACTTCTTCCCTTGGTTTGCATATTGTACACCTATTCTAGATAGCTCAATTTGCATATGCCTCCATGCCTTCTACACGATTGTTATTAAAGTGTTTCTCTCCATCCGAACGAATTTTGCACACGTAATAAAATATATTACCAACAAAAAATATATGTAATATACAGTGTAATATCACTATTTTACCAGAAACTCATCAAACATCACTTATAAATCATCAGGATATATTTGAATATGGGCCAAAAGTCATCAACCCATGTTAAAATGCCATCACAAAAGAAAAAGGTTGTGGCACAAAAGGTGAATTCATATCTAAACCTACATGAATTATACTAATATAATTATATCAGAGAATATCTTCAATGCATATGTCCATAGATTGTGCATATATCAAAGTATGTGTGTTGGAAATAATGTATGTTGTATGTATTTCAAATTTAACCTTTTGGTGCAGCGATTCATTTGAATAGTATAACTTCCAAATGTTCATAAATCCTAAACATTAAATGTTCAACATAAATGATATAGCCACATGTGCATGACAAAATTAAGGGTGTTCCTTAGAGGCAATTATGTATTTGTTATGTAATATATATTTTGTAAACGAGCTTATTTTAAATCAAAAATGTTTTTGGTTTTGTTTTCTATCATATATGTTGCTTATACTACGATATAAGTAATGAGTTAATAATATTAAGCATATATAAGTAGAAAATCCTTGGGGTGGTGTTTTATCGACTACATTTAGGAAATATTTAGAACCATGAGTATTGAATAGATCAAAATGAAACACAACTCCTTACATGTTCATAGTCGAGAAGTATCGAGAAAAGGACGTTGTTTGGAATGATTATAGAGTGACTCAATAGGCATCATCTATAGGTTATTATAACTACGTCAAATTATAAGATCTTGGAGTAACGATATAAAATAGTCTTCTCACTTGAGAGTACTGCCAATACTAAGTGCGTAGACTGTACTTTAACTATAGTCTGCCATATGGTATAGCAATCGTGTTACGACAACCATTGGTACGCATTGAACTACTCAAAGTGAAACATTCTCTAGTCAAGAGAAGATTCACCTCCTTCATCATAAAAGGTTACGATCACAATAAACAGTAAGTCAACTAAATTCAAAATCTATGGCAAAAGTAATTCGATTAATCACTAAACGTTGTTTGATTTAAACAAGGAGTTTAGAGTGCCTAGACAATTAATACAGATATTAATAGAGTTTTTTGACTTTAGACAAAACTTTAGATATTTAAAAGATACAATGATGATGAAGAGAATATGTTTACAAAACGTCATTACTTGTTGAGCATATATTTGATCACAAATATGATTTTTCCAAAAATGATCTGTAAGTTTTGAACTTAAACTTATACTACATTTTGGATAGTCTTCGATATTTAAATTGTTTAAATATTAACAATGAATCAACACACAAGAGAGTCTATATACCCACATTGTTAGTTATTTCTAAATTCGATCAAGGATAAAATTAATTTATAAATTTATAAATTAATAATAAAACAAATGCTATTAATTTTATGATAAGTTTTATTTTTTGTTTCGTGCTTAAAATGAATAAAACGATGTATAAAAGTTATATGACATTTTGATCGATTTTGATGCCAGAAATTAATTAATTAAATAATGATTCAAATGGAGTCAAAAGGTTGTTTTACCATACTAGGTCAATGCCAAAATCTAGCCACGTATGAGGGCTTTTTTATGGCTTTATCATGATCTTGAGACCTGGAGGAAAAAAGGAGAGAAAGGTGTTGCCTCTTGCCCATAAGTACATAACCTCTGCACCAACTTAGACACACTTTTTGATGCTATCTCTCTAATTTCCAATCCTTTATTTGCCATTGGTGAAACTATCTTTTCAGCTAGGCAAAACAAAAGGGACGAGGAGACCAGAAGCTCCAAATAGAAATTCGAAACAAGTAGCTTGTTGGCTTTCGGTAGGACTACTTCAATGAAACGTATACCTTTCGATCTTTATATATTCATGTAAATTGTAAAATTATTATCGTATCATAATTATGCTTGATCATAATTTAGAATTTTTTATAGAAATTATTAGTTATTTGAAAACTTCCAAACATAAATATATTTTCAAACACGCATACATATATATGAAATAATATATGCATATATAATTAAAAATTTATTTTTGGAAAACCATTTAAAAATTATTTTCATATATTACACATATTTATATATTTTAAAATAAAAATTTTAAATCAAGTTCGATTTTGAAATAAAATAAAGAAAGATTATTATTCAAACCTTACTGTTTGATGTTTGAAATAAAAATAATATATACATGTATATATGTATTCACACACGCATATATATATATATATATATATATATATATATAGAATTTTTCACAATTTTCTTGTGAATTTCACACACACACACACTGATATATATATATATATATATATATATATATATATATATAATATTTAAAAAAATAGCTTTTGGAACAAAGCAATAAAAATATTATAACATAAATATGTACATTACAAAGTCAAAGTGTTTTGAAATTGTAGTTTTAAAATTTTCAAGCTTTTTTATATCAGTTTGAATTATGCAAATAAAATAATATTTACTTGTAGACGACTGCAGGAATAATAAAAAAGTTGTTTAAGATATTATTTCTGAATAACTCAAAGATTAAAAATTTAAATTTTAAACAATTTTATATTATAAGGTCGAAATTGAATATTATAAATATATAACCACATATATATATATATATATATATATATATATTTATAATTTACACATAGTTTAATTCTGTATAAATTTCTATAGCAAACAAATTATTTTATAACATGTTTTATGTATATAGTTTAATTTATTTTCGTGAGTGTATTTAAATGCATGTACACGTAGTTGCGCGCACACGCACACATATATATAATTGAAATATTAACTGTACAATTTCTAATAGCCAATATATATCTATATGTACGTATATATTAGTATACATATGTATATATGTGTATATGTATGTGTGTATGTGTAAATGTATATGCATATATATATATATATATATATATATATAATTATATTTATATTTACACATGTTTGTGTGTATTATTCCTTATTCGTACAAGAATGATTAACCATTAAAAACCAAGGTAGGTGGATGTCTTGGAAAATATGCTCAAAATACAGAGAATGTTACTGTATTTAAGGTCCACCATATGCGGAAAACCTCCTAATCTCTTGATCCTTACCTGGCTTATTGAAATGACCTAATTTTAGGATAGGCCCTTGTGGAAGACTTAGAAGTGTTTTTGAATCTTAGATTAATTCAAATATCATATTTAAATATTATAAATTAATTTAAAAAATTGAATTAAATAACTAATTACATTAATTTATAAATTTTATAATATGCAATTTTTTTCTAAATTAAGTACTTAATTGCGTAAATTTATAAAATTTTATAAAATATAAATTTAAAATTGTTCACATTTGATAAATAAATATAGATGTTATACTTATAAATTAATTAATTTGTTTAATTAGTAAAAGGAAATACATGTGGATATATACAAATAAATTATAAATATTATAATCTAACTTGTATACATGTTATAGGTTTAAATAAACAGGAGGTTAAAACTAAATATAACCTATGAGATTTAAGGGATATACATAAAATGTATATAAAAGATATTTTATATCATGAGTTATAATCGGTATGCTCATCCCCTTAAAATAGTCAGTAATAATTAATAAATTTAATTAACTTTATGTATTTAAATATATAATGTCTTCATCACTTGTAATATAAATAGAGCACCTTACATATCTATGGTTGTTGAGAACCCTTAAGCCACAAAAAATATAAGATGATGTTTATATTACTATAGGTAAGTAAGAATGTTTATGTAAATTTGTTGAGCACCCTTAAAGGTTACAAAACTCCTCTTAGGATTCCACAAGATAATGGGTTTAGGTTATCTAATATACTTCATGATTTGTTCAACACCGGCAAGTTCATGAAGATGATTAAGAGCGTATTCTGATATATAGTAGGAGTTATATATGAGATCAACCTTGAGGTTATAGTAACATGACAAAGAAAACCTAACACCCAATAAAGAAATTTGTAAAATTCCTGCATCTTTTTAGTAGTTTTGAGAGATATAGAAGTTTGTGGGAGCCTTACTAGAAAATATAATAAACCATTCTAATAATTACAAGAATATATATAAATATCTCATTTTTACTCTAATGAATTTATGTGGATTAAATGGCATAGCTATTTTTCGATAAGAAGATGCTAACCGACATAAACTGCAAAGATTAGCTAAGGAATTTCAAAATATCACTCACATATGGAAAGCTTTGCTACTTTGTTTCCAATGACTCTTTAACTAATCCTAATAAAAATGTCATGCCCAAACAAAGTAAGACTTGTGAGGATTGGAATATGGACCATGAACTAGCTTAATTTTACCTGTTGTACACTATATGCATCGAGCTACAAAGACAACATGAGAAGATGAATATTCATGAAATATTTACCTAGCTAGAAAAAGCCATATGTCCATAATCTTGCACCACAAAGTACGAGATGTTATTTAAATTATTTCATTAGAAAGTGAGTAAAGGTTCAACAATTGAGACAACATGCTCAATATGATTGGGTGCGTTGAAAGTTTGGCCAAGGTAGGTACTTTTCCAAATACCGAGCTTTAGACCGACTTTGTTCTTGGGTCATTACCTCCACAGTTTGACATGTTCATGTTGAAGTTCATTATGAACTCGTTGAACTGTATTGTCATTAAGCTTCTTTATATGTTAAAGACTACTCATAGTACATTCAAGAAGGAGCCAAGTGCAGCACTCGCTGTCAAGAGAGATTCATCGAAAGTTTAGGAAAATAGAAAATGTAATTCAATGTGTGGAAATGGGAAGTTGAAGGTTCGAGACAAAGATTATTGTCACTTTTACTCAAAAAAGGGATATTGGAAAAGACACCGTCCAAAGTACTTAAAGTCCCTGAAAGAGAACAATCAAATTCTACACATAAAGTGTAACATCCGCCTTTTTGTACGCTTTAAATCGACGATAAAGCACACACGTCAGACTCAAACCATACAAAAGGGCTAATTGTTATTGGAGTGTATAAGAAAAAGGAAGAAAGAAAACAAACAGAATCTCACAGTGGAATGAAAAAATATAATAATCAAACAACAGTTCATGAAGCTGTTTTACAAAACATTTTATTATACTTTACAACACAGAATCAGAGTTACACGTACCAAAATAATAAATGACAATGCAGTTGAACAATGGAAAATAATAGTAATAATACAATCTTCATCTTCGCCCTCTAGAAATAAAGTCTTCGAATTTTAAAATGCTCAGGCTGACCAGAGTGAATTGAAAAGACAAAACACTCGAGTCAGAACTAAAAGATATTATGGAAGTTAAATCAATGGTAAATAATATGAGTGGAACGGCATCAGAGATGTTTACGGGATTTAACATTTCCTATCCAATGTCAAACGTGAGTGCAATAAGTTAAGAGATGCTCGGGATTCACATCTTCTAAGGACCCGTTAAACTATTTAATATGTAGTAATATTTCGCTATTATAATAGTGCATAATAGTAAAATAAACTTACTTTTAAATAGCTTTAAGGAGTTACCCATATAGCCCTTAACACGTAATAGCGTCAATAGTCTATACATGTGACGACCCGGAATTTTTATGCATTTGAAATCAGAATATTTAATTGATTTTAAATATTCAAAGGTTACTTGAATTCAAGTATCACTATTTATTTGATAATTAAATTATTTAATTAAACAGTTTGAAATTGAGTAAAATATCGAATCTGGAGTTTTAAGCCTATTAATAATAATTTGAAGGCTTGTCAAATTTATATTGATAGTGCTGAGAATAATAGAAGTTTATAAATTGAATTTAACAGTGATTTGTTCAATTTTGAAATTATATCGTTTTAAATTGACGTTTAAAAATAGCCTTCCGAGGCACAGTCTCAGAATTCGACAAAACTAGTTCCATTGGATCCGTAATATTGTATTATTATTGAATTTCAAATTTTGTGATGTTTGGAGTTATTGTGTGAGCATATGATATATAAACGCGCTGAAATTCTATATCGAAATTAAATATAATAACTGGATTCAAGAACGCTATCTTCTCCATACGATCGAATTAGGGCTCGAAACCTTTTCCATTGTGTTTGTAATAGGTGTATAACATTATAAAAGCCTAGCGGGACGCCTCGATAGGAAGTCACGATTTTGTGTTGTGTTTATCGAGACGATTTGAATTTGAATTTAAATTGAATATTTATACTAGTCAAACTTTCAGCCGTATTCTTTCACATCTAACTTTTTACTTTCTCTTCTGTCACTGTAGCAAGACAAGCTTCTCGCGCAAGGTATTTTCCTCCTTTTATATCATCGGCAGAGCCTTCTTTCTAAATTCTTGTTCAAGAACTATAATGGCTGAGCAAATCGACTTTCCCCAAATCGTTTTCCTCCAAATCAATTCGTTCAAACCAAAAAAAAGATATAATAATGGCCGCAATCAAATTGCGGTATTTCCTCGTTCAAATCGAACTCAATTGAATCGAACCGCGTCTTCTCTTTTTAGTTCCCAAATCGAGATCGACTAGGCGGCCGCGCGGTGCCGTGAATCTTGCGACGAGGTAGCTTCGTACGGCGACGTGGGTTCGTGGATCTCGTGCTCGAGTGGAGAGGGTCGACTTCGAATCGAAATCGAACTCCAGGGTTTCGAGTTGTTCGGCTTGCTCGAGGAAGTGGATAGGGTTTGAGCGCGTCAGCGTGGATGATGGCGGCCAGTGGTGGAAGTTCGTAAGTGGCACTCGCGAGCAAGGTAGAGGGCTTCGGGGTGAGGCAGCTGCGTTGTGTCATTCTGGTTGTTTGCGTGAGGTATCGTCTTCTGTCTGTTATAAATTTTAGGTGCAGTAATCATATTTTAATCAAAGTAAAATATTGCATGATTGTTAGTAGGGAATAAATTAATAGTTAGTGATAAAATAATTTAATTCGTCAATTTACAAATCTATTTATGTGTATACAGAAATGTATAAATACAAGTTTTATTCTTTTCGTTTACAGGAAACAGGTTTTAAATATATTTATATTAGTACACTTATTTTAAAGTTTAAAATTTTATAGGTTAAACAGAATTTATTATAGATTTGAAAGATATAAGGATTTAAATTGAATACTAGATTTAAAAACCTATATAGATTATTTTTTACAAATTATATATATATATACACACATATACATATACATATATATATATATATACATATACATATACATACATATATATATATATATGTATATACTTTTAAAAAGGGAGATAAATTTGTTTAATTATATTAGAGATGGTTAAGGAGAAATTAGTTTAAAACTAAAGCATTAGTTAATTTAGTTATTTAATGGTAAGTGATTTTTCAATTAGTTCAAATATTTTATTTAAAAAGAAAATTTATTTATTACCAAATTAATAGTTAAAACCAAAGTATTGGGAATAAATTGATCGATTAATTCAAATATTAATAAATCCGTGTAATTGTTTATACAAGGTCCAAAATCGGGAAAATATAGTCGAGATGGAAATAGGTTGCAAACAGCAATAAAAGGTGAGTTAATCTCACTCAGCTGAATTTTAATTTTAATTTAAATGGTTAAATTTAAATAATTTGTTGAATAATTGGATTGATTGATGTGCTATATTATAGTATATAGTATATCTTGGAATGTTTGATTTCCCGCATTTTATAGCGGATGAAGCCCTATGAGTCGCATAATAGCAGATGATATTATATTTAATCCCATATACCGCGATATTCCACCTTGAAGTGGAATTGGTATGTATGTTGTGTTAACATCTGTGGATGCAGGGAAAACAGGTTGGAGGGATCCAACTGGATTCCTCAACATTTATTTAAATTATTTAATATTCTCTGTTGTGATTATTTGATATTCTATGATGAATTATATTGGAATATTGAATGCTATGGTTTGATTGAATATATTTGGGTATAATGAGTTACCACAAACATATAAATTGGATTTTGGAAGGAAAATAAAAGAAGTAAATTTGTAAGCGAAATAATTAGAGAAAATTTGAATGAATTTAAGAATGAAATGAAAAAGAATAAAAGTGATTTTAAAATTCTAATAACTAAATTTCGAGTATGGAAAAGGGATTTTAAATAAACAGAGAAATAATGAATTTTAAACCTTAAGTGACATTATTTAAAGGAATAAAGAATTTATTTTAAAATCCAAGTTTAAATTTATTGAAATAGATAAAGAAGGAATTTATTTCCAAATGAAGTAAATTGGAAATTAATTTAGAGATTGAATTAATTGTACAAAACCAAGATTATTAAAAAGAAATGAGACTTTGGGAATTTATAAACCGAGTTTATAAAAAAAATATCAGGGGATATTTGGGAAGAACTCATTCAAATGGGAATTTATTAAAGGAAACGAGGAAATTTGTTTAAAAATAAACAGTGATTTATTTTTTTAAAGTATGTGAAGAGAAGTATATTTTCTTGGATAGCCAAGTACGTTTTTAAGCAAATTTTTAAATATAAAATAAAAGTTTTAAATTGTTTTAAAAAAAATGTTTTAGGAAATTTATTATTGCTAAAGGTTTGAATTCTAAAGTAAGTATTTTTTTTCAAATCTATTATCGTAGTAATTATTTAAAGGTGACTTGGTATTTTGTTTTAAAGGGAAAAAATCTAATTTTATATTTTGTAAAGTAACCTTATTTTCAAATATTCATATAGTATGTATTTTTAACAAATTATTGAAGTAGTTTAACTTAAATGTTTTAAAGTATATTTTAAAGTAAAGCGTTTTAAATTATTTTAAAAATATACAGTTTTGTGCTTGGTGATTTTAGTGGAAATAGAAATATTTGGGAAAATTTATCCTGAGAAAGGAAGATAGTTTGAAACTGTTTTCAAAAGGGTTTGAAAGTAAAAATATATCTTGTGAAGATATTTTTGGGATTAATAAATAATTTGGGAAAATTATTTATTGTTTGGTGATTGTTGTGAATGTTAATTGATAGTTAAACAACCGACTATCAATATTGGCCAAATGCGCTGATCGTTTCGAAGAGACCAGGATCGGGATTTATTTCTCGAAAACCACTTCGATCCAGTTTGTACATTTTCGTGGAAAACGAGTTTGGATTCGAAGATGGAGTAGTGAAGTGCAACGGCTAGTCCCTGCTAATCCTGAGGATATTTCCAAAATGGATGTAGTAGGAATAGTGCCTTCGATTCCGTTCGAACCCGAGACGGACTTGTATGGATGAATGCTTTTGGAACATCGTTAGGTGGACGATGGGCATTCTAAGGGATATGTTCTGAAAAGGTAATGCTTAGCCTCAAGCCTCATCAACCAGGAATGATTGAAAATCAGGGGTTATGCAGCAAGGCTTGGTGGGCAGCACCCATTTTCGGGTAAGGTCATCCCTGTCTAGATGTCCCTTTTTATTTCAGCTTAGTGATGCGGTTGTTGATCCCAACCATGGGGTGATCTTACAAGGGATTATCCAGTAAGGGATAGTCCGGGCCTTGTGTTGCAGGGGGTCGGGAGTAATCCTCGGTACTATGATCTAGGCCACGTACCGTGATAGGTGGTACCCCAGTGCCTAGTCATTAGTTGGTAATCCATTCTCCATACGCGCCTTTACGAGTTTTGTTTGTATTACCCACTCTGTGGCTAGTAGCTGGAATTTAATGAATGTAACAATTTCGTCTATTTTAATAAGTATTTGTATATAGACCCTATTATAATATCAGAGGATTTTAATAAAAAGTGTTTTAGCTATCGTAAGGTAAAAACCCGACATGTTTATTTGTGGCGTGGTCTTACGAGATGCTTTTGTTTTCAAAGAGATTCTGAAACTTTAATAATCAATTTGAGTGTGATTTCTCACGCTGGTTTTCCAGACCGACTCGGGTGTTATTTAACTATAATGGTCGGGTCAGACCGAGTATTATAGGATACAGGATATGATGCTGTGGAGCTCAAGAGATGAGCTGGATAGCGATACGTACTCCTGTACTTGTTTATTATTCTGCTATGTATCCAGTTGAATCTTATTGATGTGAAATGATGATGATGTACTCTGATGATGTATGTATAAACAGATATAGTATTGTTTTTGTGTAAAGATCATTGAATATCTATTATATTTTATTCCGCTGCGATGGTTAGATTCTGATGTTGTTTTCTATTTTCTTCTTCTATCTCTTCTTCTTTAACCCTAGTGGTTTGTATTTCTGTTCAACTTGAATTGGTTGATGTAGAATAGTGTTGACTCAAGGGGTACAGATTTGCGGGTCGTTACACTTGGTATCAGAGCCAGGTTGGTGATAACCTTGGCTCTGGTGGGAATTACTCATTAAATAGAGTCTGTAAGTACTCTATAATGAGCTTGAGCGTATTAAGAGATATGAGCGTGTATTTGTTAGTGAATATAAAATTATTTTATATTGTGTTGATTTATCGGTTGAGTGTTTATGGATTCTGGTCGATGTGTGGGATGCCATATTATCAATAGGAGTTTCTGAACTCTTAAACAAGGTAAACCGACACAGTATTGTTTTAAATATGGTAAATGGAATAATTTTACCCAAAATTATTTTTGTACATAAAAGAAATGATTTTTGTTAATTTTTATAGTTATTTATGGATGCTTGGTTGTTAGGAATAATAATATTAAATTATTTTCATTATTGTATGACAATTGAATAAGAAATTGAAAATAATAACCAGAGATTAAGGAATTGAAACCATAATCAAAAATTAGAAATAAATTCATATACAAATGAGATTTGTAAATGCAAACTATAAATGTGAATTATAGCGTGATTAATAAGTCAAATAAGATAAAATTCCAAAGTAATGTTTGAATATAAATTTAAAGGATTTGGAATTTGGAAAATTTGAAAATTTAAATTCCTTTGAATTTGAAAATGATTCTCAAAGGGTTGGGAAAAATAATATATGTTTGAGAAATATTTTTGAATCGGATTTGAAATATAGAGAGATTTGGAATTTAAAAATATTTGAAGGGTTTTAAAAGAGATAAAAGCATTGAACGCTTTCGGTCGTTGGAAAATAACTTCAGTGATGACTGCAGCATCATCAATGTTCATTTTCGAGTTTCCAAGAGAGAAATTGCTACCAAATTATTTTAAATTGGAATTGTTTGCAAAAGATAAATTTGATTTTGGAAAATGCAAGGAATTTTGGATATAGGTGATTTCAAAGGGAATTTTGAAATGTTGAAAGATTGTTTAAATTTTGGAATCTTAACTAAGAATGTTTATGGCATATAATAAGTTTGATAACTTGTAAATTTGGAATTTGTTGAAATAAAATTCAACTTGAAAGATTTAAATTAAAGGAAGTAGGGAAACAAAATAAGATAGTAAACAAATACAATGTGCTGAATTAAAAAGAAAGGGGAATGGAATATAGATAAGTTGGAAACTTAAAGAAGTGTAAAAATTTGAATGGAAATAGAATGTAATTGAACCTAGTAAATAAAATTAAAAAAAAATTAATGGAAGTGAATGTATAGGAGGAGAAATTTATTCAACTTTGTAAGTAAGTAAATGAAAAATGAATACTGGAATTTAAAATTTGAATTGTGTCAAATTATGTGAAATAGGAAGATTAGTCGAGTTGGATTAAATAAACAAAGTTTTAAGATTAAAATTAATAAGTAACTGATTAATTAATATGGCATGAATTTGTGAATGAACAAATGAATTTATAATTGTAAATAATGAACTGAAATTGAGTATTGGAATGATATTAAATGGAATTAAGTCCTTACTAAATAAAATTAAAAGAATGGTATGTAGCTAGATTTAACTGGAGTTAAGTTAAATAAAATTGAATTGAATTAAAATTCAGTAAGTTATAGAGAATATTAAATGGAATTGAATTCTTATTCAAATAAAATTAAAAGAATGATAAGAAGTTAGATTAACTAGAAAACGAGTTAAATAGAAAAAAAATTGAACTGGAATAAATAAATTCCAACGGCTTATAAAAGTTGGAGTTTATGAAAAGAATATAAGTGTGTCTTGTAAAGATTGAAAAGTGAATATATTTGAGCTAAAATGAAAGGAAGTGCGGGAACATAAGTGTATGACTTATAAGAGAGAGAAAGAGAGAAATAAAGGCCAAAATAGAATTGTTTGACATTTTGGTAGACAAAATGAAAATCCAATATTGAATTATAAAATAGAATTGAATTCAAGTTAAGTGTTAAAGTGATTTTTGAAGATAAAAATCAAATATTGAATTAAAAGTGAGAAATAAACTAAATTTGGGATAAATTAGTTGATGAAATATGGGAATGGAACTCGAAATTATTAACTTAGAATTGAACTGTGAATAGATAATAGTGTTTGGAAATGAAGCTTGAGTTATAAATAGAAATTCAACTTAGAATTGTAAGTGAATTAAATATGAATTGAAGTTGTATGGAATTGGATTAAAATAATAATGATTTGAGATGAAAATAAATCCAATTCGAGTATGAATAAATTAAAACGAGAATGAACTTAAGTTATGAAATGGTAGTAAATTGAAGTAAATTAACTTAAGTTTAAAGTTAATAGAAGCATGGGATGATGTCGAGTATAACAAAATGGCTTTTAACAAAACCAATGTGAAACGGGATGGAATGCAACTATATGGTTTGTAAATAAGTTAGATTGGAATGGAATTTATATACATTGAGTTGGAATCAATTTAAATTGGTTATAAAGATTATGTAATTATTTATTCACATTAATATTGTCGAATTGCATAAGAAAATGGATCGTTTGACGTAAACGAGATTGGATAAAATTCTATGAATTATTAGAAGTGAAATAGGATGATTTTCAAATCAATTGGAATGAATATGAGTTTGTTTTGCTTAGAATGAATTAAATAAAAGCGAATAAGTTGTAAAACACTTAAACTAAATGGAATGGTTTGAAAATTGGTTGTAAACAATTGTAATAAGTGTCAGAACCCTTATTTGTGCTTATGGAAATTATATAACGTGCATTATATGTGAATTTTATGTGTTAGCTATTGAAAGCAAGTGAAACGTTAATAAATTGCATATATTTAGTACTTATATGTTTGAATTGAGTAAGTACCATGTACCGGGAAGCCGTTTGGCTGGATTTGATTGCGCAGATTGCTAAAATAATAAGCCGCTTGCTTAAAATGCTAAATAAAAGGTACGCCTACGCAATAAAAATAGAAAATATGAACTCTTTTTGGTTTTTCCGATCGTGTGGGTCGATGTATATATTTATCTTTTGTCAAATTGCAAAAGCTCCTCCGTACAAAGGAAATTCTGCCAAAATTTTCCGAGTTAGAATTTTTTTTTTGAAAATTTTGGGAAATTTTTTTTGTTAACGACAAATGATTTCAAATTGGAAATTGAAATAAATTATGGATTAAAAACTACTGTAAAATAATAATATGAATCAACATAAATGGAAGATAAAATTCGATATTCAGAGTTGAAGATAAATTGAATTCATATGGAAATGGAAGAACCAATTTGAATAGAAATAGATATAAACTAAAGTGGTGAAGTGAAAATAAATAAAGAAGCATATTAAATGCTTATACTAAACTTAAGAAGGGAATGGTGAATTCTTATTTGGAAATTGATACTACAAATATATTATAAGTTAATATTTGAATGAATAAATATTGACATTTTGTAAGGAAATCGATAAAATGTTTTTGAATGTTGTGATGGGATATTATTGCTATATAGGATATACATGTATTATAAGAAAAAGGAAAATTTGTTTTGATTTCAGAAGATAGATTTTAATTTGTAACAACCCGGATATTTTTACGATTTTAATTAATTTAATTAACCGTTTTGTGTGAGATTTAATAAAAATAAAATAAAAATATAAAGGATAAAATTTTAAAATATAAATTTGATATTTGGAATGCATTTAGTTAAACATAGCAACCGGTAAATTTTCGTCAGAAAATATGAAAATTCATGTCGCGCGTAAATTTACTTCAATTTAATCAGTTAAAAAGCGATGAAAATAAAACGTTTTCAAAACCAAAATATTTTTACATAGAAAAATTCTAAACCATCTTTTGAGCAAATTGTCAGTTTGTCGTTTTTTCAAATTCGGACATCTTTGGCTCCGTCGATCTTATTTTTCTTCGATTTTTATGCATTTTCCGCTAGTAGAAATTTCGAATTTTTATAATTCAATCATACCACCGATATCTGTATAACATTTTGATCGTCTCATCGCGCTGATCACCATGGTATATTCAATTCTGTGTTTTGAAGTCCGATACGTAGCGGAATCCGCGAAAACGGTAACCGTACCGGTATTTAAACTTTACCTCTTTCGGTTTCCTGTGTCCATCCGTTTACCGAAAACGAATAGCCTCGTTCCTTTGATATTCTCTAAATATTACTCTTGTCTTGTGGTTACCCTTTACAAATTGTGCAGTGCCTTGGAATAATATTTGTTTACCTATGCATGTTAAAAGGTACGCCACGTGAAGCTTTAAGTTTTCTCCCAAATTCCAACCTAGAATTTATAACCTAACATGCACCACTTCAGCCCATGTCCATTTCATCTTCCCTTACTTTAACTCATCTTCACCACACCACCTCCTTGGCCCAAAAAAAAAAAAAAAAATCTCACCGGGCAAGAACGCGCACCATGGCCAGCTCCCTCTCGCACACAGCTTCTTCTCGCCCACACCCTTTTTCCCCTCTCTCTTTTCGCATCGGCTTATTTTCCCCACGTCGAACAAGCTTCGGCCGGCTCCTCTCCATATCTCCTTGCGCATGGCCACACACGCAACTAGAAGCCTTTAACAGCCTCTGAGACGTGACACATCTCCGCACTCATCCACCTTGCTGGAAAAAATAAAAGAGAGAAAAAAAAAACAAAGTGGAGAAGCCCACATCCTTCTCACGCGCATGAGCGTGCGCTTGGCCGCTGCGCCGCTACGGGTATAGATTCGTCCACCGTCCGCCCTCACCACCGTGTAGATCCGAGCACAACCTCCCTATCACGTTCACTAGCACTGCTCCATTCCTTCCACTTCCACCTTCGTCAGGCTCCGCCTGAGCCCCGCCCGAGTTCCGAGCCGAGCCGAGCACCGCGTGGCCGCCATTTTCCCTGGCAACCGAACCATTCTCCCAAACTTACATCCGCTTGTCACAACAACCCGCTCCAGTCATTCAACACTCCGCTCCAACGACCACCGCCTCCAGTATTAACCCTAAGGTTTGATCTGTTTTATTTTGATTATATATACATATTCACTTGATTTCTAATATCACATATGTATTACGTATATTGAAGGTCATACTTGTAATTGAGGCTGAATATTTTAAATATACTTGATTCTAGTATATATATTGGTTTTGCATAAGCTTGTTTATACGAATATTTTTTTTAAATATGGTTCAAAGTATTGTAGTATATAATATATATACATAGATATTTGGTTTATCTTATGTGTTTATATTCGAACTCTTTGTTTGCATTTTTTTTTTGAAAGTGAGTTTACACTCTGCATAGTTTTGGCTATAAGCTCTGCATACATTGTTCCAAATGCTGCACATGTTGTTACAAGTAGTCTGCATGTGATTGTTTAAACTCTGCATATATTCGGGGAAAAATACAACATTCTTTATGTAAATTTATTAATACGTATAAATATATATGTTTACAAGCCATACAAAATTCCGTTCTCTCGTTTTCATGTTGCTGATGGGTAGTGTATAAGTTTTGTTAGTGCAATTATATGTTTGTTTTCAAATATAAAAGTTTATGTTATTTTAGCATATTTAGTTTAATGAATATAAAAGTGTATATTTGTTTAAAACAATAATTTATATGTTAAATGTTTTTTTTTTGATATGGATCTTAAAATATAATCTGTTAGTTTATACAAGTTTTAAAAATATCGACTTTATGAATAATAATAATAATAATAGTTTATATATTTCTATTTTATCGAGCTATTTTGAGTTATCCTCATCGACCCGATTCTGATTTGTTTCTTCATTTTCAATTTATCAGCTTTGATCATTAAATTTATGCCGATCTTGCTTTGCTTGGATTCGCAATTCAAATTCAGTGTCCGTATCCGTGTGCGTATTCGTGTCACCTTCGGTATTCTCTAGCCTCGAAAGGTGAGCAATCACTCACGATTAATGTTCTTTTATTTATTAAATTTGATTTCAATTGAAACGACAATTGAAATATGCTGCTGTTATTTATTGCACTTCTATTTACGTATCAGTTCATCTTTGACATCTGACACCATTATCTGTTATTTACACGATGATAACCCGTTTGATTGATAATTGATTGATTGATTGTTGTTGACATTGGATGTTAAATTGTAATGTATAAAGTGATAAATATTATGAAATTGAAATTGACGTAGAATAGTTAACAATTTGAAAATTGATATATGTTGAAGTTGATTAGTAAAAATTGTATAATATGACCCCTTTGAATGTTAAATAAATTGACATGTAGAAATAGTGTTAACGACACCTTGAACCATTTAAATGTATGTTGTATAAATCGATGAAGTTTGAAATTGAATAATAAATATCGTGAAGAACCGTATAAATGTCACTGTAATAATCTTTAATCTACATGAAATGATAGTTTAGATTCTAGAGATAATGATATTAATTCGCACAAACAACAATGCTAATTAATACGATTATTTCGGGATTATTTGAATTGATTGTTAGATTGTTATTGATTGTTGTTATTGCTTGTTTATTTACTTTGACACCATCCCTGTTATCACACTGCAAGTTCCCTTTGATATGTTTGATTTGTGAATTGAATTGGAATCGGGTTGAAATGATATATACCCAAATGAATTTGACCTAGGATAGAGAATTAAATAAAATCCGATTGGTCAATAATTTGATTTAAAAAAAATAATGATTTTATTCGAATAAAGAATAAGTTTTGAAATAAAATTGGAATTTGAATTTTTGAAAGGAAAATGTGAAGATTGAAATTTGAAACAAATATTAACGTAGTAATTGATGAAAGAACGTTGTTTGAAATTTAATTATTTAATAATAAAATTTGGGAATTATTAATAAATAATTTGAAATTATTAAGTTTGAAATCATTTAATAATAAAATTTGAAATTATAATTAAGTTTGAAAGTATTAAGTTGAACTTATAATTAAGTTGAATGATTTGATAATTAAGTTGAATTCATAATTAAGTGGAAATTATTTAATAATTAAGTTGAATTGATAATCAAGTTGGTAATTATAAATTTTTGAAATTACTAATAATTAAGATTGAAATTATTTAATAATTGAATGAGATTAATTATTTGATAATGGAATAAAATATGAATTCTTTGATAAGAGAAATTGAACTTTTGATTAAGTGAATTTGAACTTCGTTAATGAATGAAATTGGTTTCTTTATTTGTTAAAGTTTTGAAAAAATTATTCAAGTAAGTTAATAAGTGAAATTAAACTTCTCGAATATATGAAATTTAGTTTCTTTATTAATTGAGTTTTGAAATTTGTAACTAAGTAGATAAATAAGTGAAACTGAATTTCTTTAACAAGAAATAAAAATGCATTTTATTGAAATAAATGTAAGACTTGTAATTTTAAGAATTTGATTTGACGAATCGAATTTAAGTAAATTGTAAGTTTTGTTATAATAAAATTGAACTTAGGTAATCGATTTAAATGAATTTGAATTTAAATGAGAATTGTTTTAATGATAAATTTAGCTTAGCGAATACTGAATGAAATCGATAAATGAATTTAAATTGATTTGAATGAAATTTAAACAATTTAAATGATTTCGGAATGAAACTTATATACGAACTTGAATCAATATTTGAATTGTTTAAATAAAAGTTGAAATTGAATTATAAGATTTTGAAATGGTAATTTGGAAGTTTTGAACGTAGATTTTGGAAATTGATTTAGAAGGACAAACGAAATGTTGATGTACGAATTGAAATTGAAATTGAATTTGATTTGGTTTGAAATATATTAAATGACCAATCGGAGTAATAATTGCGAAAGTTATTAAAGAAACCGGAATCGGATATGGATATACTCTCTATCTAAACCGAAAACCACTTTAATAACTATACGCGGAGTGATGATCCAGAATGAAGTGGTTGGAATGATGTACGTGAGGACTGAAGAAAGAGAACGATAATTGATAGCCTAGACACTTGTGTCAAATTGGAAATGACTAAAATCAGGAGCCGTGCCGGGCCAAATGGGGTTAGCCACCTCGAGCGAACACACTTCTTCGTAACTACTACTCATTACTTGTGATTGATTGGTGCACCCTCGGAATTTCAGGAGTGTTGTTTCGCGGTGTTGTGATCGCTGCGGCGATGCGTTCTCACCAGTCCGGATCAGGCGAACGGTAGTTTCACTACCTTGGGTATTGCCTCATGTGCCTTGTCATACTTGTATCCCTATATACGCGACCACTACGAATTTGTTTTGTGTTATACCTATGGAGTACTCCCTGATATCCCACTAGTTTACGGTGGAGTTTACAGTGCTGTATAGACTATGACATCTATATAAAAATGTGTTAAAGGGGATAATGGTAACGCCTTAACGCTATTTTGATACTTTATATTACTGATAGACATTATCTATTTAGCGTACACTACTACATAGTAGATAGTTTAACGGATCCTTAGAGGATGGTGATTTCAACATCCTTTGAGTTACTTGTATTTCGATTGCTTTTTCACTTGGGTTGGATTTATTGATATGAGAATATTAATCCTGACTCGAGTGTTTTGTGTTTTGCTTTACGCTCGTGTCAGACTGAGTGGTTCAGCTTTTGAGACTCGCCTTGGAGTTGGAGCTTTGCCTGGAGATCCAGCTATCTATCCAGCTTTCAGATATTCGATGATTCCAGTGATGTATTCTGATTCTTATATTTGACTATTGTATTCGAGACTTCTGTTGTAACTTATTTAACTCTGATGTATCTTATATATTTATATAGTAGCTTCATGAACTACTATCTTTTTACTTCCGCTGCATATTATTACTCTGTGTCTGTGACTCTGTGATTATTTATTTACTGTATATCTGAGTTTTGCCAAATATAATTTAACAATCCGGTATTTTGAATTATTCAAGTCCGACATGAGCGGATGCGAATAGTACAAAATAGCGGTTCGTTACAGTTGGTATCAGAGCTTTTGGTAGCTCTAGGCAAAACTTAGCATATAGGGTAAATGTATTTACAGAATCACTCTCATTCGAGTTTCAATCTCTTCATTTTGACTCAATTCCCTTGAATTTTGGAACGTTCCCTCGATTCCGAAATTCATTCTTGTCCCTCACTATTCGTATTCGTCTGAATTCTGGAGTATCCCATAACTCCACTTCGAATGATCTTTATAATGAGTCGGCGATCTCGCCAATCTCAAATCGATAAAAAAAGGGGTGAAACCCCTTCACAATAGGCATTGATTTACCGAAGATTTCTGCATCCTCGGTTTACAATGCTATCTATCTCATGCTATGCCTAAATTTTTTATCTTGCGACCGAATGTTGATTTACCTCGGAATTCAACATTGATCTTATTCTGGAAGTTACGGACGACCCGATTAAGGTTGCCCGTGAATTAAATAAACTTATCCATCTCCCGATTCTGTTAATTGAATTACTGTCTGTTTCGAACTTATTACCGAATCAAAATTCTCTTTGATTGAGCCATCAAATTTGAAACCCTATTCTTATTTTGAAAATTCATTCTTGTATCGTCGTGCAAAGAAACGTATTTGTAAACTAATATTTAAGTGTTGCAATATATGCTGTGTTGTTTGAGTTGTTGATGTTGATTTGGGTTTTCGATCGATTCGTCTGATCAACGCTATCGATATAATTCCCAAAAAGCTTGAACAAAGCAAACCGACACAATATTATGTTCAAATTTGGTAAATGAAATAAATTTTGAATAATTATATTATATATAAAAGTATGATTTTCTGAATTTTGATAGTTGATTGAATTGGTTGTTAATAAATAATATTGGATTTTAAAAATGGCACCTAAACTATTGGCTTTTGTCTCATATATAAACAATTGAAATAAAAACATGGTTTATAAATTTATTTGGAAATTGTAATGAATTTAAAACAAGAAACTAAAAATTTAAATTTCCAAGTGATTTCAAAATTCGATTTCAAAATTTGTTTTAAAGCGTATAGTATTTAAATTATCTTCAAATAGAAACCGTTTCAAAGAATTTTAATTGGTTAAATCTGTGCTCTTCTCTTTTGTCGCTGGAAAATAATCTCGGTGATGACGGCCGCATTATCGACATTCATTTTCGAGTTTCGAAGTGGAGAGACTATTCTATAGCTTTGCTACGGTTTGTTTTGGAATTAAATTGATTTGAAATTCTTAAATTATGATTTGATTTGTAATATATATTAATATAAGATTTAAATCTGATTTGATATATTATATATACATTTATTTACCTGTAGATAAATTTGAAGTTACTCGAAAATTTAAATTCTTAAATTTATCATAAAGGATAATTCAATTATAAAATGAAATCAATATTTTGAATAAACAATTAGGCCTGGATAATTAAATTAGAACATTTTACTAGTGTAATACTCAATTGCATTATATATAACTTACCTAAATTTTCAAAGTTAACTATGTAATTGAATTTTATACAGTAGAAAATGATATCAAAGAATATATTTTATATATAAATTTGAGCATTTATAATAAATGTAAATATAATTAATATATATGTGATAAGATATATTAAGTAGAATAAATTTAATAATAATTTGAATAAAGAAGGATTAAATTTGGCAAATAAAGTATGATTATAATAAATGACTATTCAAATTTATGATCATTGAAATTGTTAATTTAAGAAAATTGGATAATATATAATATAAATCGTCTTTATAAATAAAATGTGAGTGCGTATAATAAATGTTATTCACTTAATTTTAACTATGAATGGTTAATAGAGATAAATAGAATAGTAGGTTAGTCGAATAATAAATTGATTAATAAAATAAATTGTTGCTTGAAATAAATTTTGTAACAAACAATGATAAATTGAAAATAAACCAAGTTAATGAAATTCCTAGAATTTAAAGTCAATAGCTGAATATAAATTAATTTAAATTTGAAATTACATGGTTTAAATCAATTGTTTATAATGTAATTCAAGTCTATTTTCTTTTGATTGTTTCTATTCTCTTACCTACTCCCTTTTCGAGGACGAAAAGTTTTGAGTGGGGGAGAGTGTAACAACCCGGATATTTTTACGATTTTAATTAATTTAACTAACCATTTTGTGTGAGATTTAATAAAAATAAAATAAAAATATAAACGGTAAAATTTTAAAATATAAATTTGATATTTGAAATGCATTTAGTTAAACATAGCAACCGGTAAATTTTTGTCAGAAAATATGAAAGTTCATGTCGCGCGTAAATTTACTTCAATTTAATCAGTTAAAAAGCGATGAAAATAAAACTTTTTTCAAAACCAAAATATTTTTACATAGAAAAATTCTAAAGCATCTTTTGAGAAAATTGTCAGTTTGTCATTTTTCAAAATTCGGACATCTTTGGCTCCGTCGATCTTATTTTTCTTCGATTTTTATGCATTTTCCGCTAGTAGAAATTTCGAATTTTTATAATTCAATCATACCACCGATATCTGTATACCATTTTGATCGTCTCATCGCGCTGATCACCGTGGTATATTCAATTCTGTGTTTTGAAGTCCGATACGTAGCGGAATCCGCGAAAACGGTAACCGTTCCGGTATTTAAACTTTACCTCTTTCGGTTTCCTGTGTCCATTCGTTTACCCAAACGAATAGCCTCGTTCCTTTGATATTCTCTAAATATTACTCTTGTCTTGTGGTTACCCTTTACAAATTGTGCAGTGCCTTGGAATAATTTTTTTTTTACCTATGCATGTTAAAAGGCACGCCACCTGAAGCTTTAAGTCTTCTCCCAAATTCCAACCAAGCATTTACAACCTAACATGCACCACTTCAGCCCATGTCCATTTCATCTTCCCTTACTTTAACTCCTCTTCAACACACCACCTCCTTACTAAAAAAAAAAAAAAAAAAAAAAATTCACCGGGCATGAACGCGCACCATGGCCAGCTCCCTCTCGCACACAGCTTCTTCTCGCCCACACCCTTTTTCCCCTCTCTCTTCTCGCATCGGCTTATTTTCCCCACGTCGACTAAGCTTCGGCTGGCTCCTCTCCATATCTCCTTGCGCATGGCCACACACGCAACTAGAAGCCTTTAACCGCCTCTGAGCCATGACACATCTCTGCACTCATCCACCTTGCTGGAAAAAATGAAAGAGAAAAAAATAAAAAAACAAAGTGGAGAAGCCTACAGCCTTCTCACGCGCATGAGCGCGCGCTTGGCCGCTGCGCCGCTACGGGCGTAGATTCGTCCACCGCCCGCACTCATCACCGTGTAGATCCGAGCACAGCCTCCCTATCACGTTCACTAGCACTGCTCCATTCCTTCCACTTCCACCTTCGTCAGACTCCGCCTGAGCCCCGCCCGAGCTCCTCTCCGAGCCGAGCACCGCGTGGCCGCCATTTTCCCTGGCAACCGAACCATTCGCCCAAACTTACATCCGCTTGCCGCAGCAACCCGCTCCAGTCATTCAACACTCCGCTCTAATGACCACCGCCTCCAGTATTAACCCTAAGGTTTGATCTGTTTTATTTTGATTATATATACATATTCACTTGATTTCTAATATCACATATGTATTACATATATTGAAGGTCATACTCGTAATCGAAGCTGAATATTTTAAATATATTTGATTCTAGTATATATATTGGTTTTGCATAAGCTTGTTTATACGAATATTTTTTTTTTAAATATGGTTCAAAGTATTGTAGTATATAATATATATACATAGATATTTGGTTTATCTTATGTGTTTATATTCGAACTCTTTGTTTGCATTTTTTTTTTTGAAACTGAGTTTACACTCTGCATAGTTTTGGCTATAAGCTCTGCATACATTGTTCCAAATGCTGCACATGTTGTTACAAGTAGTCTGCATATGATTGTTCAAACTCTGCATATATTCGAGGAAAAATACAACATTCTTTATGTAAATTTATTAATACGTATAAATATATATATTTACAAGCCATACAAAATTCTGGTCTCTCGTTTTCATGTTGCTGATGGGTAGTGTATAAGTTTTGTTAGTGCAATTATATATTTGTTTTCAAATATAAAAGTTTATGTTATTTTAGCATATTTAGTTTAATGAATATAAAAGTGTATATTTGTTTAAAACAATAATTTATATGTTAAATGTTTTTTTTATATGGATCTTAAACTATAATCTGTTAGTTTATACAAGTTTTAAAAATATCGACTTTAAGAATAATAATAATAGTTTATATATTTCTATTTTATGGAGCTATTTTGAGTTATCCTCATCGATCCGATTCTGATTTGTTTCGTCATTTTCGATTTATCAGCTGTGATCATTAAATTTATGCCGATCTTGCTTTGCTTGGATTCGCAATTCAAATTCAGTGTCCGTATCCGTGTGCGTATCCGTGTCACCTTCGGTATTCTCTAGCCTCGAAAGGTGAGCAATCACTCACGATTAATGTTCTTTTATTTATTAAATTTGATTTCAATTGAAGCGACAATTGAAATATGCTGCTGCTATTTATTGCACTGCTATTTACGTATCAGTTCATCTTTGACATCTGACACCATTATCTATTATTTACACGATGATAACCCGTTTGATTGATAATTGATTGATTGATTGTTGTTGACATTGGATGTTAAATTGTAATGTATATAGTGATAAATATTATGAAATTGAAATTGACGTAGAATAGTTAACAATTTGAAAATTGATATATGTTGAAGTTGATTAGTAAAAATTGTATAATATGACCCCTTTGAATGTTAGATAAATTGACATGTAGAAATAGTGTTAACGACACCTTGAACCATTTAAATGTATGTTGTATAAATCGATGAAGTTTGAAATTGAATAATAAATATCATGAAGAACCGTATAAATATCACTGTAATAATCTTTAATCTACATGAAATAATAGTGTAGATTCTAGAGATAATGATATTAATTCGCACAAACAACAATGCGAATTAATATGATTATTTCGGGATTATTTGAATTGATTGTTGGATTGTTATTGATTGTTGTTATTGCTTGTTTATTTACTTTGACACCATCCCTGTTATCACACTGCAAGTTCCCTTTGATATGTTTGATTTGTGAATTGAATTGGAATCGGGTTGAAATGATATATACCCAAATGAATTTGACCTAGGATAGAGAATTAAATAAAATCCGATTGGTCAATAATTTGATTTAAAAAAAAATAATGATTTTATTAGAATAAAGAATAAGTATTGAAATAAAATTGGAATTTGAATTTTTGAAAGGAAAATGTGAAGATTGAAATTTGAAACAAATATCAACGTAGTAATTGATGAAAGAATGTTGTTTGAAATTCAATTATTTAATAATAAAATTTGGGAATTATTAATAAATAATTAGAAATTATTAAGTTTGAAATCATTTAATAATAAAATTTGAAATTATAATTAAGTTTGGAATTATAATTAAGTTTGAAAGTATTAAATTGAACTTATAATTAAGTTGAATGATTTGATAATTAAGTTGAATTCATAATTAAGTGGAAATGATTTAATAATTAAGTTGAATTGATAATCAAGTTGGTAATTATAAATTTTTGAAATTACTAATAATTAAGATTGAAATTATTTAATAATTGAATGAGATTAATTATTTGATAATCGAATAAAAATTGAATTCTTTGATAAGAGAAATTGAACTTTTGATTAAGTGAATTTGAACTTCGTTAATGAATGAAATTGAGTTTCTTTATTTGTTAAAGTTTTGGAAAAATTATTCAAGTAAGTTAATAAGTGAAATTAAACTTCTCGAATATATGAAATTTAGTTTCTTTATTAATTGAGTTTTGAAATTTGTAACTAAGTAGATAAATAAGTGAAACTGAATTTCTTTAACAAGAAATAAAAATGCATTTTATTGAAATAAATGTAAGACTTGTAATTTTAAGAATTTGATTTGACGAATCGAATTTAAGTAAATTGTAAGTTTTGTTATAATAAAATTGAACTTACGTAATCGATTTAAATGAATTTGAATTTAAATGAGAATTGTTTTAATGATAAATTTAGCTTAGCGAATATTGAATGAAATCGATAAATGAATTTAAATTGATTTGAATGAAATTTAAACAATTTAAATGATTTCGGAATGAAACTTATATACGAACTTGAATCAATATTTGAATTGTTTAAATGAAAGTTGAAATTGAATTATAAGATTTTGAAATGGTAATTTGGAAGTTTTGAACGTAGATTTTGGAAATTGATTTAGAAGGACAAACGAAATGTTGATGTACGGATTGAAACTGAAATTGAATTTGATTTGGTTTGAAATATATTAAATGACCAATCGGAGTAATAATTGCGAAAGTTATTAAAGAAACCGGAATCGGTTATGGATATACTCTCTATCTAAACCGAAAACCACTTTAATAACTATACGCGGAGTGATGATCCAGAATGAAGTGGTTGGAATGATGTACGCGATGACTGAAGAAAGAGGACGATAATGGATAGCCTTGACAATTGTGTCAAATTGGAAATGACTAAAATCAGGAGCCTTGCCGGGCCAAATGGGGTTAGCCACCTTGAGCGAACACACTTCTTCGTAACTACTACTCATTACTTGTGATTGATTGGTGCACCCTCGGAATTTCAGGAGTGTTGTTTCGCGGTGTTGCGATCGCTGCGGCGATGCGTTCTCACCAGTCCGGATCAGGCAAACGGTAGTTTCACTACCTTGGGTATTGCCTCACGTGCCTTGTCATACTTGTATCCCTATATACGCGACCACTACGAATTTGTTTTGTGTTATACCTATGGAGTACTCCCTGATATCCCACTAGTTTACGGTGGAGTTTACAGTGCTGTATAGACTATGACATCTATATAAAAATGTGTTAAGGGGGATAATGGTAACGCCTTAACACTATTTTGATACTTTATATCACTGATAGACATTATCTATTTAGCGTACACTACTACATAGTAGATAGTTTAACAGATCCTTAGAGGATGGTGATTTCAACATCCTTTGAGTTACTTGTATTTCGATTGCTTTTTTACTTGGGTTGGATTTATTGATATGAGAATATTAATCCTGACTCGAGTGTTTTGTGTTTTGCTTTACGCTCGGGTCAGACTGAGTGGTTCAGCTTTTGAGACTCGCCTTGGAGTTGGAGCTTCGCCTGGAGATCCAGCTATCTATCCAGCTTTCAGATATTCGATGATTCCAGTGATGTATTCTGATTCTTATATTTGACTGTTGTATTCGATACTTCTGTTGTAACTTATTTAACTCTGATGTATCTTATATATTTATATAGTAGCTTCATGAACTACTATCTTTTTACTTCCGCTGCATATTATTACTCTGTGTCTGTGACTCTGTGATTATTTATTTACTGTATATCTGAGTTTTGCCAAATATAAATTAACAATTCGGTATTTTGAATTATTCAAGTCCGACATGAGCGGATGCGAATAGTACAAAATAGCGGGTCGTTACATAATTGCTCGACAAAAAGGTATGTGTTTGAATTTCTGTATGAAATTTGATTGGGATTTGATCTAGCCACTTGGCTTTTGTTTTTTTTGAAATCTAGGGGCCTGTAGAGGCATTTTGTAGTTGTAACGAGCTAGCCACGCAAAGGAGACGCTGGCGAAATTTTTCGAAAATTTAGGGTGTTAGAAAATTTTTGAGAAATTTTGAAAATTTGAATTTGGTTTTGAATTAAAATTTGAATGGTTGGGTATATGATATTGGTGGGAACCTAATGGGAGAAGTTTGGAAAGTTAGGAACAGTGGTAGGATGTTGAATTTTTAGAAACTGTTTGGTTTTGAGAAAAAGGTAAACGGGTATTGGACCATTCTTCCTAACTAGTAATTTCGGGGACGAAATTCTTTTAAGGGGGGAGGAATGTGACGACCCAGAATTTTTAAGCATTTGAAATCGAAATATTTAATTGATTTTAAATATTTAAAGGTTAATTTTAACTTGAATTCAAGTATCACTATTTATTTGACAATTAAATTATTGAATTAAATAATTTGAAATTGAGTAAAATATTGAATCTGAAGTTTTAAGCCTATTAATAATATTTGAAGGCTTGTAAAATTTATGTTGATAGTGCTGAGAATAATAGAAGTTTTAAAATTGAATTTAACAGTGATTTGTTCAGTTTTGAAATTATATCGTTTTAAATTGACGTTTAAAAATAGCCTTTCGAGGCACAGTCTCGAAATTCGACGAAACTAGTTCCATTGGATCTGTAATATTGTATTATTATCGGATTTCAAATTTTGTAGTGTTTGGAGTTGTTGTGTGAGCATACGATATATAAACGCGCTGAAATTCTATATCGAAATTAAATATAATAACCGGGTTCAAGAATGCTATCTTCTCTATACGATTGAATTAGGGCTCTAAACCTTTTCCATTTGTTTTTAATAGGCGTATAACATTATAAACGCCTAACGGCACGCCTCGATAGGAAGTCACGATTTTGTGTTGTATTTATCGAAACGATTTGAATTTGAATTTAAATTGAATATTTATACTAGTTAAACTTTCAGTCGTATTCTTTCACATCTAACATTTTGCTTTCTCTTCCGTCACTGTAGTAAGACAAGCTTCTCGTGCAAGGTATCTTCTTCCTTTTATATTATTGGCCGAGCCTTCTTTCTAAATTATCATTCAAGAACTATTAATGGCTGAGCAAATCGACTTTCCCCAAATCGTTTTCCTCCAAATCAATTCGTTCGAACCAAAAAAAATATAATAATGGTCGCAATCAAATTGCGGTATTTCCTCGTTCTAATCGAACTCAATTGAATCGAACCACGTCTTCTCTTTTCAGTTCCCAAATCGAGATTGACTAGGCGGCCATTCGATGCCGCGATTCTTGCGACGAGGTAGCTTCGTACGGCGACGTGGTGACGCAGCGGATTATTAACAAAACCATATGGATCGATGAAAGTAGCAATCGGGGGATTGAAGATACTGAAATGCCCAAATTCGTTGATCACAAAGATACCGAATTCTAGCTATCTTCGACATGTTGATCGCGCACGATACCGTGAGAGAAGATCTTCAATTCTTCAAGCGTTGATCAAGCGAACTTAATTCCGCGAATCGGCTTCAACAATCGTTGATTCGAGCGCACTCGAATAACCGAAAGTGGAGATAGGAGATTACACTCAACTACCAATTTAAATTGAAAGCACAAAGCTAACAAAAGAGAATTTTATTCAAAAAAAATCAACCAACCTCAAATGTACAACTCACGCGTATTTATAGTATTTCACCCCTGACCCTTAAGTCGTAGCCGACTTATGACTCACGACTCAACTAGGTCGTTGCCGACCTAACCGATGCTTCACGCCTCAGTTACAATACAACACATATACATGACCGACTTACATCCCTTGCCGACTTACGACTTAACAACGCAAACATATGTACAACACAGCACAATGAAAACGACTCAACAAATGACCCTGCATGGCCGACCTAACGACCCAAGACACAAGACACAAGACACAACTCTTAAGTCATACACGACTTAAGTTACACTGCCACAAAATTACAGACTCAACACACTTAGGTCGTATGCGACCTAACGACCTACGACTCCACGAAAAAAACATACTACAACAACACACACATAAGTCGGTGACGACCTATAATACCACACAACTTAAAGAACACAGACGACTTAACTCCCAAACGGCTTACTCTTTAGTGACCCGACTCAACTTGGGTCGTAGCCGACTTAAACCTCGCATTCAAACTCGTGCTGTTATCTTGTTATCCCGTGATACTCCTCCTGCATCCTTAGACCGTACACGAAATAAAGGCCTCGCACGACTTAAGCCCGTGATAGGTCGGAAATGACTTAGGTCTTCTTCCTTAACTCGCATCTCTTCCCCACATGCCTTCTTAGGTCAGAAACGATCTATAGCCTTCATCTTAAGTCGTGAACGATTTATCCTTTGATCTGCATCATCCTCCCTTGGTTGAGAAAAATTCGTCCTCGAATTTGTAAATTCTTCCGCATCAGATTGTTCATCTCTATAATATGGTACAAGATGCTTAACATTGAACACGTCAGAAGTGTATATATTTTCTGCCAGCTTCAACTTATACGCATTGTCATTAATCCGTTTCACAACTTCTACAGGACCAATTTTTCTGGCTTTTAACTTATTATACGCGCCTACTGGAAAACGGTCCTTCGTTAACACAACATATACCATATCTCCTTCATTAAATTCAACAGTTCTTCGTTTCAAGTCTGCAGTTCGTTTATACTTCTCATTTGACTTCTCCAATCGTTCTTGAACGATCTTATGACATTCCGTCAATCCTTCAACAAAATCAGCAGCTCGTTTAACCGTCCCCTTCGGTTGTGGTAATACTGTCAAATCCAACAGTCCCCTTGGCAAACTTGAATATATGATCTGAAATGGACTGAATCCCGTACTACGATTCACTGCATGATTATGAGCAAACTCTGCCTGGCATAACATCATATCCCAACTTTTCAGATTGTCCTTCACAAGACATCGCAACAAATTTCCCAACGATCTATTAACAACTTCGGTCTGTCCATCTGTTTGTGGATGATAAGCGCTGCTAAAGTTCAACTTTGTTCCCACCATCTTCCACAAACTAAGCCAAAAATGACTCAAAAATCTGGTATCCCTGTCTGAAACAATAGACTCCGGCAACCCATGTAAACGATAGATTTCCTTCAAAAATAACTGAGCAACACGAACAGCATCCGCCGTCTTCTTATAAGCAATAAAATGCGCCATTTTCGAAAACCTGTCCACCACAACAAATATAGAATCATTCCCCCTTTGAGTTCTAGGCAAACCCAAAACGAAATCCATGCTGATATCAACCCATGGTTTAGACGGTACATGTAACGGCATATACAATCCTGCATTGGTCGCAGTTCCCTTCGAAACCTGACATATATGACATCTTTCCACAAACCTTTCAACCTCTTTCCTCATCGACGGCCAAAAGTAAGATTGAGAAATCAAATGTAATGTACGATCACGGCCCACATGTCCTTCCTCGTGCAACTCTTTGATAATCCTCATTCTTAAACTGCTATCTGGTATACATAATCGATTCCCCTTGAATAAGAAACCATCAACTAACATAAATTCATCAGTACTCCCATCCTTAACTTTCTCAACAAACTTTGCAAAGTAAGGATCCTCCTCAAACAATTCTGGCAATAATTCAAACCCTGTCACCTCAACTTTCATTGTAGTCAACAAATGGCTCCTCCTACTCAAAGCATCAACCACACGATTCGTTGCCCCAGATTTATGTTTCACGACAAAAGTAAACTGTTGTAAATAAGCAATCCATGATGCATGTCTCACAGAAATCTTATCCCGTCCTTGCAAATGCTTCAAAGCTTCATGATCAGTGTAAAGAACAAACTCTTTCTGGAATAGATAATGCCTCCAGTGTTTCACGGCTTGAACAATGGCATAAAACTCAACATCGTATGTACTATATCTCATCTTTGCTCCTGATAATTTGTCACTGAAGTAAGCAACTGGCCTCCCACTCTGACTCAACACTCCTCCAATCTCAACCTTTGATGCATCAGTGTGTAGCTCAAACAACAACTGAAAATCTGGTAATACAAGAATTGGTGCTGTCGTCAAAAGTTCTTTGATTCGTTCAAAAGCAACTCCTGCTTCCTCCAACCAAGAAAACTGTTTCCCTTTCATACAATCAGTAACTGGTGCCATCACGCTACTGAAGTGTGGAATGAATCTTCGGTAGAATGATGCCAATCCGTGAAAACTTCTAACTTCAATGATAGTTCTCGGCTGTGGCCAATTTCTAATAGCTTCAACTTTACTCTGGTCCACCTGGATTCCCTTCTCAGATACAACATATCCCAAAAATAACACACTTCGAGTCATGAACACACATTTCTTCGTAGCTGCATAAAATTGCTCCTCACGAAGAATAATCAGCACCTTTCTCAAGTGTTGAACATGCTCCTCCATACTCCCACTATAGATCAGAATATCATCAAAATAAACTACCACAAACTTTCCAATGTATGGTCTGAAAATTTGATTCATCACCCTCATGAACGTACTTGGTGCATTCGATAGACCAAACGGCATAACCAACCATTCATATAATCCTTCCCTTGTCTTGAAAGCTGTCTTCCACTCGTCTCCTGGTCTAATACGAATTTGATGATATCCGCTCTTCAAATCAATCTTCGAAAAGATAGTTGCCCCACTCAACTGATCTAGCAAGTCATCCAACCTTGGCATAGGAAATCTGTAGCGAACAGTAATCTTGTTCAAAGCTCTACTATCGGTACACATTCTCCATGTTCCATCCTTCTTCGGCACCAACAAAGTTGGTACTGCATAAGGACTCAAGCTTTCCTGAACACGTCCCTGTTCTAACAACTCTTCCACTTGCCTTCGTAACTCCTCATGTTCCTTCCGACTTATTCGATAATGTGGTCGATGTGGTAAAACTGCTCCCGGAACAAGATCAATTTGATGTTGAATGTCCCTCAGTGGCGGTAACTCTTTAGGCAACTCTTCCAGAAATACGTCTTCAAATTCTTTCAAAACTGGCTTTGCTTCTTCTGGAATTTCAACCTCTTCATGACTCTCTCGTCCTATCAACAAGTACACTTCAGGTTCCTCTTCGACTTCTTTAACAAACTCCTTCAAAGATACAAAGTTTTCAACTCTTCAATCTCCTCCAGCTTGCTTTCTTTCTGTTGTTGCTTCTTAGGAACTAAAGTGATTTTAGTACCTTCGAACATTAAACTGTAACTATTAGCACGACCATCATGTTGCACTGCTCTATCAAATTGCCATGGTCTGCCCAACAACAGATGACACACATCCATGTCGACAACATCACACCAAATTTCATCTTTGTACTTCTTTCCAATAGAAAAATTCACACAAGCTCTTCGACACACCTTCACTTCACCACCCTTCCTCAACCATGCTAACTTGTACGGTTTAGGATGCTTCTCAGTTTTCAAGTTCATTTTCCTTACTGCTTCAGTAGAGATAATATTGTCACAACTCCCAGCATCAATAACGAACTTGCAAACTTTTCCCAAAATAGTGCATGTCGACTGAAAAATATTGCTTCTCAACCAACTAGAATCTTCCTCTTGTTTTGGGGTAAGACAAGACCTCCTCATCATCAAATTACAACCCTCATCTCCGGACAAGAAGTCTTCCTCCTTAACTGGTAATGGATTAGAATATTCTGCATCCACATCCTCTTCTTCCATCTCTGCAACCATTGCTCTCTTCTTCGGCCTCGGACATTCATTGCTTTTGTGGCCCAACTCCTGACAATTGTAACATTTAAAACCACTGCTAACCTTTGCCTTCTCACCCTCCTTCACTACTGGTTTTGTAACAGGTTTAGGAACATTAGAACTTCCACTAACACCCTTCGCTTGATTATTGGAATTAGTAAACACACCACCTCCACGCCTTCCTTGCTTCTCCCAAGCCAACGCTTTCTGATGTGCCTCTGCCACTGACCTAGGATCAAACATATTAACCATATCCTGGATCTGCATTCTCAATCCCCCAATGAATCTAGCAGTTAGCTGTTCTTCCATTTCCATAATATCATTCCTGGCAATGAGTTGGTAAAATTCATCAGCATAATCACTAACAGACTTCGTCCCCTGCCTCAGATTCCGCAACCTCTGGTACATAAGTGATTGATAGTTGTAAGGTAAGAAAGTAGCTCTCATCAACTTCTTCATCTTATTCCAAGAATCAATCTTTGACTTCCCCATTCTCTCCCTCGTAAGTTTAGTTTGCTGCCACCACGCCAAAGCTCTCCCCCTCAACCTAGTAGCAACCAACTTCACTTTTCTATGCTCAGAACCTCCTTGAAATCAAAGATCTCTTCAACATTTGACACCCAATCAAGAAATTCTTCAGCTACCATTCCACCCTTGAACCTGGAATTTCCATCTTCATACCCGATTCCCATCGACGATCTTCGTCTACATCCCGATATGAATTTCGAACTTGGTCTCGATCTCGATAATGAATGCTGACTTTATCACCCTCTTCATCAAAATCAAATGTACGTTTATATCGATCTCGACCATCAACATCCCTTCGATCACGCATGTCTCTTCTATTATGTCTTTCTTCATCTCTATATGGCTCATCTTCAAACTCACGTGGAATTCTTCTCTCTTCATGTCCATAGTCATGGTGATCTCTCCTTGATGACATCGATGTTTCTCTCCTTTCTCTAAAAGATTGCGGTGATACCCTCCTCGCTTCTGTAACCGATGGCGAAACTCTGTTTCCTCCATGGTTCGAGATTGGTGATCTCCTCCTTTGATTTTGATTCAAATCATTCATCAACTTCTCTAACTTTCCAATACCTTCATCAAACTTCTCATTAATACGTTGCTCCATAAGCTTGGCTTCTTCTCTTCTATACAACGCTTCAACGTTTTGATGACGATTAGCTCTCCTTGGTGGCATGGTTCAAATCTTCACAAACTCTTCAAAACTTCTCAAATACTTCAACAAATCGAACACAAAACTTCAACACAAAACAAACAAGCTCGGCTCACTGGCAACTTGGCTCGGCCTCACTTAGCTCGAATAGGCCTTGCGACTTATCACCTTAGCTCGGCAATAGGTAACGACCTATGGTTAGGTCGGCTCAGCTCAACAAAGCACACACGGCTCCAAGCACTTCTCCTTCAACTTTGGCACGCAAAGATCTCGCGACCAAACTCAAACACTCTTCCAAGTTTGATGCAAAATGAAATGGATCAAAATCTTCAAACTCGTTGCAACTTCAAGATGAACACGATGAATTTCAACTTCAAATTTCAACTTCAAAAATTGGCTCCAAGTCTCGGCTTAGCTATGATTGGCTAAGTCTAGCTCCGATACCAAAAATGACGCAGCAGATTATTAACAAAACGATATGGATCGATGAAAGTAGCAATCGGGGGATTGAAGATACTGAAATGCCCAAATTCATTGATCACAAAGATACCGAATTCTAGCTATCTTCGACATGTTGATCGCGCACGATACCGTGAAAGAAGATCTTCAATTCTTCAAGCGTTGATCAAGCGCACTTGATTCCGCGAATCGGCTTCAACAATCGTTGATTCGAGCGCACTCGAATAACCGAAAGTGGAGATAAGAGATTACACTCGACTACCAATTTAAATTGAAAGCACAAAGCTAACAAAAGAGAATTTTATTCAAAAAAAATCAACCAACCTCAAATGTACAACTCACGCGTATTTATAGTATTTCACCCCTGACCCTTAAGTCGTAGCGGACTTATGACTCACGACTCAACTAGGTCATTGCCGACCTAACCGATGCTTCATGCCTCAGTTACAATACAACACATATACATGATCGACTTACATCCCTTGCTGACTTACGACTTAACAACGCAAACATATGTACAACACAACACAATGAAAACGACTCAACAAATGACCTTGCATGGCCGACCTAACGACCCAAGACACAAGACACAACTCTTAAGTCGTACATGACTTAAGTTACACTGCCACAAAATTACGGACTCAACACACTTAGGTCGTATGCGACCTAACGACCTACGACTCCACGAAAAAAACATACTACAACAACACACACATAAGTCGGTGACGACCTATAATACCACACGACTTAAAGAACACAGACGACTTAACTCCCAAACGGCTTACTCTTCAGTGACCCGACTCAACTTGGGTCGTAGCCGACTTAAACCTCGCATTCCAACTCGTGCTGTTATCTTGTTATCCCGTGATACTCCTCTTGCAGCCTTAGACCGTACACGACATAAAGGCCCCGCACGACTTAAGCCCGTGATTTGTCGGAAATGACTTAGGTCTTCTTCCTTAACTCGCATCTCTTCCCCACATGCCTTCTTAGGTCGGAAACGATCTATAGCCTTCATCTTAAGTCGTGAACGATTTATCCTTTGATCTGCATCACGTGGGTTCGTGGATCTCGTGCTCGAGTGGAGAGGGTCGACTTCGAATCGAAACCGAAGTCCAGTGTTTCGAGTTGTTCGAGTTGCTCGAGGTAGTGGATAGGGTTTGAGCGCGTCGGCTGGATGATGGCGGCCAGTGGTGGAAGTTCGTGAGTGGCACTCGTGAGCAAGGTAGAGGGCTTCGGGGCGAGGCAGCTGCGTTGCGTCGTTCTGGTTGTTTGCGTGAGGTATCATCTTCTGTCTGTTATAAATTTTATGTGTAGTAATCATATTTTAATCAAAGTAAAATATTGCACGATTGTTAGTAGGGAATAAATTAACAGTTAGTGATAAAACAATTTAATTCTTCAATTTATAAATCTATTTACATGTACACAGAAATGTATAAGTACAATTTTTATTCTTTTCGTTTACAGGAAACGGGTTTTAAATATATTTATTTTAGTACACTTATTTTAAATTTTAAAATTTTATAGGTTAAACAGAAATTATTATAGATTTGAAAGATATAAAGATTTAAATTAAATATTAGATTTAAAAACCTATATAGATTATTTTTTAAAAATTATATATATATATACACTTTTAAAAAGGGAGATAACTTTGTTTAATTATTTTAGAGATGGTTAAAGAGAAATTAGTTTAAAACTAAAGCATTAGTTAATTTAGTTATTTAATGGTAAGTGTTTTTTCAATTAGTTCAAATATTTTATTTAAAAAGAAAATTTATTTATAACCAAATTATTAGTTAAAACCAAAGTATTGGGAATAAATTGATCGATTAATTCAAATATTAACAAATCTGCGTAATTGTTTATACAAGGTCCAAAATCGGGAAAATATAGTCGAGATGGAAATGGGTTGCAAACAGCAATAAAAGGTGAGTTAATCTCACTCAACTAAATTTTAATTTTAATTTAAATGGTTAAATTTAAATAATTGGTTGAATAATTGGATTGATTGATGTGCTATATTATAGTACATAGTATATCTTGGAATGTATGATTTCCCGCATTTTATAGCGGATGAGACCCTATGCGCCGCATAATAGCGGATGATATTATATTTAATCCCATATACCGCGATATTCCACCTTGAAGTGGAATTGGTATTTATGTTGTGTTAACATCTCTAGATGAAGGGAAAACAGGTTGGAGGGATCTAACTGGATTCCTCAACATTTATTTAAATTATTTAATATTCTCTATTGTGATTATTTGATATTCTATGATTAATTATATTGGAATATTGAATGCTATGGTTTGATTGAATATATTTGGGTATAATGAGTTAACAAAAACATATAAATTGGATTTTGGAAGGAAAATAAAAGAAGTAAATTTGTAAGCGAAATAATTATAGAAAATTTGAATGAATTTAAGAATGAAATGAAAAAGAATAAAAGTGATTTTAAAAATCTAATAACTAAATTTCGAGTATGGAAAGGGGATTTTAAATAAACAGAGAAATAATGAATTTTAAACCTTAAGTGACATTATTTAAAGGAGTAAAGAATTTATTTTAAAATCCAAGTTTAAATTTATTGAAATAGAGAAAAAAGGAATTTATTTCCAAATGAAGTAAATTGGAAATTAATTTGGAGATTGAATTAATTGTATAAAACCAAGATTATTAAAAAGAAATGAGACTTTGGGAATTTATAAACTGAGTTTATAAGAAAAAACATCAGGGAATACTTGGGAAGAACTCATTCAAGATGGGAATTTATTAAAGGAAATGAGGAAATTTGTTTAAAAATAAACAGTGATTTATTTTCTGAAGCATGTGAAGAGAAGTATATTTCCTTGGATAGCCAAGTACGTTTTCAAGCAAATTTTTAAATATAAAATATAAGTTTTAAATGTTTAAAAAAAATGTTTTAGGAAAGTTATTATTGCTAAAGGTTTGAATTCTAAAGTAAGTATTTTTTTTTCAAATCTATTATCGTAGTAATTATTTGAAGGTGACTTTGTATTTTGTTTTAAAGGCGAAAAATCTAGTTTTATATTTTATAAAGTAACATTATTTTCAAATATTCATATATTATGTATTTTTAACAAATTATTAAAGTAGTTTAACATAAATGTTTTAAAGTATATTTCAAAGTAAAGCGTTTTAAATTATTTTAAAAATATAAAGTTTTGTGCTTGGTGATTTCAGTGGAAATAGAAATATTTGGGAATATTTATCCTGAGAAAGGAAGATAGTTTGAAACTATTTTCAAAAGGGTTTAAAAGTGAAAATATATCTTGTGAAGATATTTTTGGAATTAATAAATAATTTGGGAAAATTATTTATTGTTTGGTGATTGTTGTGAACGTTAATTGATAGTTAAACAACCGACTATCAATATTGGCCAAATGCGCTGATCGTTTCGAAGAGACTGGGATCGGGATTTATTTCTAGAAAACCACTTCGATCCGGTTTGCACATTTTCGTGGAAAACGAGTTTGAATTCGAAAATGGAGCAGTGAAGTGCAAGGGCTAGTCGCTTCTAATCCTGAGGATATTTCCAACATGGATTTAGTAGGAATAGTGCCTTCGGTTCCGTTCGAACCCGGGACGGACTTGTATGGATGAATGCTTTCGGAACATCGTCAGGTGGACGATGGGCATTCTAAGGGATATGTTCTAAAAAGCTAACACTTAGTCTCAAGCCTCATCAACCGAGAATGACTGAAAATCAAGGGTTATGCAGCAAGGCTTGATGGGCAGCACCCATTTCCGGGTAAGGTCATCCCTGTCTAGATGTCCCTTTTTATTTCGGCTTAGTGGTGCGGTTGCTGATCCCAACCGTGGGATGATCTTACTCGGGATTATCCAGTAAGGGATAGTCTGGGTCTTGTGTTGCAGGGGGTCGGGAGTGATCCTCGGTACTGTGATTTAGGCCACGTACCGTAACAGGTGGTACCCCAGTGCTTAGTCCTTAGTTGGAAATCCATTCTCCCTACGCACCTTTACGGGTTTTGTTTGTATTACCCACTCTGTGGCTAGTAGCTGAAATTTAATGAATGTAACAATTTCGGCTATTTTAATAAGTATTTGTATATAGACCCTATCATAATATCAGAGGATTTTAATAAAAAGTGTTTTAGCTATCGTAAGTTAAAAGCCCGACATGTTTATTTGTGGCGTGGTCTTACGAGATGCTTTTGTTTTCAAAGTGATTTTGAAACTTTAATAATCAATTTGAGTGTGATTTCTCACGCAGGTTTTCCAAACTGACTCGGGTGTTATTCAACTATAATGCTCGGATCAGACCGAGTATTATAGGATACATGATATGAGGCTGTGGAGCTCAGGAGACGAGCTGGATGGCGATACGTACTCCCGTACTTGTTTATTATTCCGCCATTTATCCAGTTGAATGTTATTGATGTGAAACGATGATGATGTACTCTGATGATGTATGTATAAACAGATATAGTATTGTTTTTGAGTAAAGATCATTGAATATCTATTATATCTTATTCCGCTGCGATGGTTAGATTCTGATGTTGTTCTCTATTTTCTTCTTTTATCTCTTCTTCTTTAACCCTAACGATTCGTATTTCTGTTCAACTTGAGTTGATTGATGTAGAATAGTGTTGACTCAAGGGGTACGGATTTGTGGGTCGTTACAATACAGTACTGTAATACCTCCAGATCGAGAGGCTACCAGAGGATACTCCATAGGTACGACACAACTCAAACTCGTACAAGGCATGCTAGGGTAGGTGACACGGTACAACTAGACAATGCCAGGGTAGATATTCCCATTACACTTCCAAGCAGGTGGTAATGCGTAGCAGCTATTACCGCCCACCTCGAGCCACACCCCTTAAATCAAAAACCAAAAGTGGCCACCGAATCAATCTCAAAGCCAGAATATAATAGCGAAGGAGTGTGTCCGATCATGGGAGCGACCTCATTAGCCCGTCGATTGCTCCTGTTTTAGCCACCTTATGCCAACTCACGGGAGTCGGGTCCTCGTTCATACTTTAAAGGATGTCGCCACAATCCTACTTCATTCTAGAATCTCAATTGCGTACACGGTTGTTAAAGTGGTTTTCGGAGTTGGCAGAGAGTATGAAAACTTTGGATCCCGGTATCTTCAATAACCAAACGTTACTATAACACCGTGGTCATTTCCAAATAATTTATACTTCAAAACTAAAATATAATATCCATTTCAAAACCATAAAGGTACGATATCATTTCCATTTCAAAACCAAACCAATATGATATCATTTTGTTAAAACTCAAATCACTAAAATATCATTTTTATCAAATATATCCTTTCCAAAAATCATAGCACTTTCAACGTTATAACACTTCGATATCATAACAATTGAAATATAACATTTTCAAATTATGATACTTCGAACGTAACTTCCACCACTTAAATGGTTAAAATATTTAAAATACTTTATATAATAAATAGCTTCTTCAATTTCACAAATCATTTCCAAAACAACTAGAATATCCAAATCAATATTTCAATTCAATTCAGTTTCCGAATAAACTATTCCAAATTATATCGATTTCATAGCAGATTTGATGCACAAAATGAAGCATTCCAAATTCATTATATTTCAAAACTTTAAGCATTCAACAATTTCAAAACTAAGTTTGATAATTTCATTTATATATCAAATTCAATTTTCTATTATTTATTTTCGAATTATTTACTTGATAAATCTAATATCATTTGAATAAAACTCAAATTACAAATAACTAATTATTTCCTTCAATTTATTTATACCTGAAATCCTCATTTAATTCACCTTAACCCAAAATCAAGTTATAAAAATCATACCTTTAAAATTTCCTATTTAATAAATTTCACATCAAACTTATTTGAGTTTAATCCTTAAATAAATCCTACTTCAAATAAATTTCCAATTTATCTTCCAACCTTAATTTCTTAAAATCATTACAAACTCTGTATAAAAATGTAATTTAAATATTCAACCGTATTACCTTCAATAAATAACCAAACTTTTTATTAAGCTTATTTTATACTAAAACAAATTATACATAGCTTAAAATCAAGGATAAAATAACATTATATAATATCTAAAATCAATATTTATATAAAACCATATATTTCTATATAAAACCATAGAAATCATTTTCAAAAATATTTATAATATAGACCAGCGATGCCTGTATATAATTTTCTATCCTATGGTCAAGCGATACGGATATTTATCATTTCAATCCGTAATTTAAAATATAAATACAGTTATATATTATTTCAAACCGCAATCTCGAATGAAATAAAAATCCATAACAACTTGCAGTTTATAACAATATAAATTACAACATCCATTCATCCAATATCAATCATCAAACATTATCACAATCATCAATCAATAATATCAATATAGAAGAGATAATAAATAACATGTATTTACTGGCAGTTTATATTCAATAATAAATTTAATAACTATTTAAGTGGAAATTTATATGCATTAATAAATTAAATAACAATTTAAATGGCGGTTTATATGCAATAATAAATTAAATAACAATTTAATTCAATAAATTCAATTTAACTGAGATGATGATTAAAAATATGCCAAAAAGTCATAAATAAATTTCTAATCACATCATAAATCAATTTAACAATCATAAGAAAATTTAGAAGTTGTGAGTGGGTTAAAACACTCACCTTTTGAATTTAAATTGAATTTAAATCCAATTTAACCCAAAAATTGAATAGGCACAGAATTCATCCAAACTTGCATCAAAATGCCCGGAATTCCAATATAAATCTAAAGAAGAAAACCACGTGTGAATTGGACCTCATGTGTAAAAGTTATACGAGTTAGAAGTTATAAAATCAAAATTTAAAATAAATAAGTTAAATATTAAACAAGGCCACGTCACCCAAGAAAACGACCACCTGAACATGCACGCGACCCGTCTCTCTCTAGACCATCTACACAGTTGACCAAAGCTTTGACCGACGATAACACCTCCCTCCGACCACCATATGCTACGCCACCATCGCCACCGAGTTCGTCATGCTCGGCGGCACCCTCGCCTACGAAGCCGTCGCCTCCGGTTTGCCGCTGCCGCCACGGTTTTCGAACCCTAAACCATTTAAATCGGCCGCATCAGGCTGAGTTAAGTCATACGACCATCGCCAATCGACTCCTTGAACCCAACTCTCCAACACCCAAAAAGCAATTCCTCGATTGTTGCCCCAATCGAATACGCCCAATTCAATGCTTAGGGTTCGCCGATCCAACCCTTTGACCGAGATTTCCGATCGATTCGAGCACTACTACGAAAAACGAACACTTGCCGTAGGTTCAACTCGACGATAACTTTCCAATGGTATATAATATGATATACTTTATGGAGTTCGATTTTTTGGTTTGATTTTGATTTGCAATTGGATCTAGAATTGAGAGTTTTTTGTCTGCCATTGAGGAGGGGTGTAACGACCCGTATTTTACGTGTCGATAGATCGTAGAATTTGCAGGTCGATGGTGTTGTTTGTGTTGTCTCTAGCCTGAGTCGTTTAGAAAGTTAACTCGTGTGTTTAGTGATGAGTCGTGACCGACTCATGGGCATGGCCGAGTTAAGGCTTGAGTCGTGACCGACTCATAGGGGTTAGCGAGTTAGTATGCTACGACCTAAGGAGTTGAAGGGTTAACATGTTGCCGAGATAACTAGTGGCCGAGTTATGAGAATTAGCGAGTCAATGTGTTAAAGGATTGAGTCTTGACCGAGTTAGCAGGTTGACCGACCTAAGGGTGTTGCCGAGTTAAGGTTTGGACCGACTCAAGGGATAGGGCTTGGGTCGGCAGGAGGATGAGTCGTTACCGGGTTAGTGGCTTAAGACTTAGGTGTGTCGGCATCGTAGTTGAGTCGGCTAGGAGTTAGGTCGGTGGGCCGACTTAGTGTTGAGACGTTGGGATCTTAGGTCGGTAGGAAGTAGGTCGACACTTGTTTGAGTCGTAAGTCGGCATCTTGGTTAGTGATAAGTCGGCAGTATATGTTGAGGCTTAGGTCGGTGGGCCGACTTAGTGGATAAGTCGTTGGGGACTTAGGCTTTTGAGTCATGTCTCGTGGGATAAGGATTAGGCTTTGGTCGGCAGGGATAAGTCGTGTGTGTCTTAAGTCGTGTGACCTTCTTGCTGTGTTGAGTCGTTAGGTCTTTGAGTCGGTGAGGCTAGTTAGGTCGGTGACCTGGTAAGTCTTGAGTCGTGAGTCGGCTCTAGTATTAAGTCGTAGGTCGGCCTGGGTTGTTGAGTCGTGATAGTGGCTTGTGTTAGGTCGGCAAAGCAATGAGTCGTGAACGACTCATAGTGAGTCGGCTGTGTTGAGTCGGCAAGGGGATGAGTCGGGGGCGACTCAGGAGTTGGGTCGGCGGCGACTTAGGACGGCCGAGACATGGGTTTTTCCAGCCTATAAATAGAGGTGTTCGGCTCACTTTTTGGCACCGGTTTTTGAAGCGACGAAGTGCTGCCATTTTGAAGACTCGTCTACAACATTTCTTCAACTTCTTTTCTTCATTCCAATCTAGATCTAACATCCATCCAACATCGAAGATCGAGATCGAAGATCCAAGTGTCCAAGTTGAAGATCTTCGTCCGTTTGAGCTAGATTTCATCGTTTCAAGTGAGATTTTGCCGGATTGGTCCTTGATCTCCGCTGTCCAGATCTGAAGTGTTTAGATTTAGAGGTGTTTGGGTGATTTGGTGAGTGGTAGTTATCTCTCACGCGGATCCAAAGGAGTATATGGAGTTGGTGATATGTTTGTGTGTTAAAGTTAGCGTTTTCTCGCATTTTCCATAAGTCTGCATGTAGATCCATCATATTTGAAGATGTTTATCTATGAAAGTTGATTTAACAAGTATTAGAGATAAAACCCATGTTTTAGATTTGATAGACCTATGCTAAAAACTATGATTTCACATATGTTGGACTTTTGCTCACTTATTTACGAAATTGCCATTATAGTTGATATTGCTTAATATATCTTGTTTGAATGCTTGAATGTTTGAATGTATGTTAGATTGGATTGCTCCAAGTTAGCTTGTAGTTGATTTGGAACAAGATGGTGAAGATGATTCAAAAGCTAAGTGGAAAGGCTCTTGAATGTTGAAAGCTGCCGATGGCATATGAAGCGGATGTGGAAGCTCATATGGATGGATTCGATGATGGGACTTTGCCGTGATGCGAAGAGGCGAAGCATGAGATCGAGATGGGACTTTGCCATGATGCGAGAAGGCAAGCCATAATGTTGAGATGAGACTTTGCTATGTTGCGATGAAGCAAAGTGTGATGTTGAGATGGGACGGGTCATGATGACGTTCCAAGTTGAGAGACTTTGCTATGATATGATGAGGCAAGGCATATGATGTGATGGGACGGGTCACGAAGACGTTCCAAGCACGGGTCATGATGACGTGCAAAGTTATAACTCGGTGATGCGGTCCGGGTTGGGGTGGATAATGGTTAGCTTGAGAGGCGCTTGAGCTAGTATGGAGGGTCGTCGAGGAGGATGACTAGGAGGCTAAGATCTCATCGTTGTTGAAGGTTCTAGCATACTCAAAGCAAGGGTACGTTGGAACGGGTCACGATGACGTTCCAGGCACGGGTCATGATGACGTGCTAGTACTCTGGGCTGATGCGTTCGGCTTAGGCACGGGTCACGATGACGTGCGGAGTTATGGCTAAACCGGGGTTACCATTAGCCCTTGACGGATGGTCATTCAACTAACGGTGAAATCAAGGCAATGATGCAGTGATAGCCAGAGTCATGGATGTTTGGTTGTATTATCATTCGGCTTCAAGAGCGGTGTTTTCTGGGTGCTTATCTGATCTTGGTTTAGGCCTTGGGGGTTTGTGTTCGGAAAACATCGTCCTTGACTCGAGTGGTTATTGCTTTACCTTAATTGTCTATATTGTTATGTTTGATTCTCCTTAGTGTGTGTCTGGGGGCTATCACTGTGAGATGTGGTGGAGTGGGATGGTTTGGTTCCTATTCCTTTTATTCCTTATGCTCTTTGGTATGTTTGATAGTTAATTTACTGCTCACTAAGACTTTGTCTGACTCAAGGTTTTATGTCTCCTCTTATTACCTTGGGCTGTTCATCCATGTTGGGATGGGCAGACTAGGTAAGCAGGTGACAGGTGCTGTGCTAGGAGTTCTACGCTGAAGATGACGAAGACGAGCAGGAGGCTTTGCATATTTGTTTTCTTACTATATGTACTGGGTTCCGCTGTTGTATCTGATTGAGTGTTGTAGTGAGGCTCTGATGTATGGATGATTCATTTGATTGTATAAACTGCTATGTTGCTTATACGATGATGTTGTGTTCTATTGAGCTTCACTATATTATAATTCTCTATTGTATTTTATCCATGCGCTGTGAGTTACGATAGAGATTCTGCGAATTTTATTTTACCCTGACTATCGTCCATGGCTGCCTGGCACACCTTTCAGCGCACTATTCCCTTGTTTTGGTGCGGGAGTCATGGGCGGTCGTCACATTTGGTATCAGAGCTTTGGTTAATCGATTTCAGCCAACGCTCGCTGACGTAACTACGTATGAGAGACGTAATTGTATTTTGATGGGTGATTACTATATATAATATAGTAGCCTAGAAGGATTTGAACTCCTTATGCAGTTGTTTCTTAAGGTGTTCTAATCATTCTTATTACAGATATTAAGGATGAGTCGAAGAGGGAGACCAGCTGCAAGGGAAAGCCGTGCTGATGAAGGAGCTGTTGATTATGGAACTATGTTCGAAGCGATGATGACTTCGATCATGAGAAGGATACCAGCTTCAGGATCATCAGTGGATGTGGGAGTTCAAGTTCAAGCTCCAAGACCGGTGGATTTTGCTAAGCTTTGCAAGGATTATACTTCTCTTGGAGGAAAAGCTTTCTTGGGGACGGAGTCGACTATTGAGGTGCAGAGATGGATTGATGCATGTCGAAGGATCTTTGGTGACTTAGGGATTGAGGATGCAACTAAGAGAAAGCTTGCATCGAGACAGCTTCAGGGAAGAGCTGCTGATTGGTGGAATTCTATCACCATTGATACCCCAGAAGAAGAGATTACTTGGGAGCAATTCCAAGTTAGATTTGAAGCCAAGTTCATCTCTACGGCTCAGAAGTCTGTTTTGTTCAAGAGGTTTGTAGAGCTCAAGCAAGGTGGGAGACCAGTTCTTGAGTATATTTCTGAGTTTGAAGCTTTGTCCAAGTATGCCAGATCGTACATTGATTCTCCCTACCAGAAGAATGAAAAGTTTGTGACTGGTCTGGATGCTTATCTAGGAAGGCAGTTAGTGGATCATCTGGACGATCCATTTGAGAAGCTGGTGGAGAAAGCTCTGAGGCATGAGAATTTGTTTCCTAGGGAAAGTTCTGTTGTTGCTGTAACCAGGGAAGGATCTAAACCACAGCAGAGTGGGAATAGGAAGAGGAAGCAGCAGCAGCAGCAGAAGGGTAAGGATGGTCAGAAGAAGCCTAAGGGCGAAGTGACTTGTTATAACTGCCGTCAGAAGGGTCATCTTTCTCGGGATTGCAAGAATCCGAAGGTGCAGTTGAAGTGTTACAACTGTGATAAGCTGGGACACATTAAGAAGGACTGTCCAGAGCCAAGGAGGGATAGGCAGATTGTGCAAGCTTATGCTTTGGAAGCTGTGCCGTCGTCTTCAAAGACTCCTACTGCTGAAGAGAAGGGGAAGAGTGTGGTGGTTCAAGGTACTCTTTCCATCTGTGGTGTTCCAGTTAGAGTGTTGTTTGACACTGGAGCGTCGCATTCTTTTGTTTGTGATGATTTGGTAGGCCGGTTAGGTTTGAAACCGGACATTGTTGATAGGCCATTGGTTGTGACTAATCCAGTTGGGGGTTCGTCATGTTTGTGTATGATATGCCGTGGTCTAGTTGTGTCGAGTCATGATTGCTCGTTTGTTTGTGATTGCTTTGTTCTGAACTTTGCGGGGTTCGGAATTATTTTGGGTATGGACTGGCTTAGGAAGTATGCGGCTAGGATTGATTGTGAGAGGCTGGAGGTGACAGTCGGGAATGTGGAAGGGCGAAAGGTTGTGATACGATGTAAGCATGAGGAAGGCGTCTTCATGAGCTTCATGTATTCGCTGGTTGTTCCACGAGATGGACTGTCATCGGTGCCTATTGTGAATGGATTTGAGGATGTCTTTGACGAAGTCAAAGGGTTGCCGCCGCATAGGGAGATCGAGTTTCGTATCGATCTAGTTGAGGGAGCCAGACCTGTTGTGATGCCTCTTAGGCGGATGGCACCGAGGGAGCAGCAAGAGCTGAAGGTGCAAGTTGATGACCTTTTACGGAAAGGATTCATTCGGAGAAGTGTGTCCGAATGGGGTGCGCCCGTTGTGTTCGCAACCAAAGCGGATGGATCGTTGAGGTTGTGTGTTGATTATCGTGAACTGAATAAGGTGACTAAGAAGAACAAGCATCCATTGCCGAGAATAGATGACTTGTTTGATCAGCTTCACGAGGCTAAGGTGTTTTCTCAGATGGATTTGGCAACGGGATTTCACCAGTTGAGAGTGGCAAAGGATAGTGTGCCGAGGACTGCTTTCAGGACACCATCCGGGTTTTATGAGTGGCTGGTAATGCCGTTTGGATTGACTAACGCACCAGCATATTTTGTGGATCTTATGAATAGAGTGTTCAGAGATCAGTTGAATAAGTTTGTGCTTGTGTTCGTGGATGATATTTTGGTTTATTCCAGAACTGAGGAAGCGCACAAGACGCACTTGAGAATTGTTTTGGAAATCTTGCGGAAACATCAGCTGAAGGCTAAGTTTTCGAAGTGTCACTTCTGGAAGAATGAAGTGAGGTTCTTAGGCCATGTTATCTCTGGAAATGGAATAGCGGTTGATCCCGCTAAGGTGGCAGCAATCCAGGATTGGGTTAGACCTAAGAATGCATCTGATGTGAGAAGTTTTCTTGGATTAGCAGGATATTATCGTCGGTTTATCAAAGACTTTTCCAAGATAGCTGCACCGTTGACAGGATTGACGAAGAAGAACCAAGTGTTCAGATGGGATGACAAGTGTGAGAAAGCTTTCGTAATCCTGAAAGAGCAACTGACGAGTGCTCCTGTTTTGACTATTCCAAATGGGAATGATGAGATGGTGGTTTACACCGATGCATGTGGCACTGGACTGGGAGCAGTGCTAATGCAGAAAGATAAAGTTGTTGCGTATGCTAGTCGACAACTGAAGCCGCATGAAAGGAATTATCCGACTCATGATTTGGAGTTAGCGGCGATTGTGTTTGCTTTGAAGATGTGGAGACATTATCTATTGGGAGTTAGATTCGAGTTGTTTACAGATCATAAGTCGTTGAAGTATCTGTTCTCCCAAAAGGATTTGAATCTTCGACAGCAACGGTGGTTAGAGTTTCTAGCATCTTATGATTTCGGTATAGCCTATACTCCGGGAAAAGGAAACGCAGTGGCTGATGCGTTAAGTCGAAGACATGCAGGTTTGGGAGCCATGTTTTCGGAGTGGAAGAGTCTCGAGTATTTGGCTGAGTTTGATTTCAGGCCTAGATGCGAGTTGGAACCTGAGATGTTGGCAAACTTATCAATAAGGCCTACTCTTGTGGAAAGAATTGGCGAGAGCCAAAAGAAAGATGATAAGCTTGTCAAGATTATCCGTGATTTGGAATCCGGATTGGATCCAGAAAAGGATAAGGGATTCGAGGTTGATCGAGAGGGTTGGCTTCGAAAGCAAGGACGATTGGTTGTTCCCGATGTAGATGGATTGAGAGATGAAGTTCTGAGGGAGAGTCATCACTCGAAGTTGACAATTCATCCAGGTGGAAATAAGATGTATCGGGATATGAAGAGAACCTACTACTGGGAAGGTATGAAGAAGGATGTTGGAAATTTTATTTCCAAATGTATGAATTGCCAGTTGGTGAAAGCTGAGCAGAAGAAGCCCAGTGGATTGCTTCAGCCATTAGAGGTTCCTACATGGAAGTGGGAGCAGGTGTCGATGGATTTTATCGGTGGTCTACCTAGGACAAGAGCAGGGAATGAAGGGATTTGGGTCATCGTAGATCGTTTGACCAAGAGTGCAAGATTCATTCCTGTTCGATCGACTAGGACTGCATCGAAGTTGGCTGAATTATATGTGAAGTGGATAGTTCGTTTCCATGGTGTTCCGAAGAGTATAGTGAGCGATCGAGATCCATTGTTCACCAGTAGATTTTGGAAGAGCTTCCAGGAAGTTTTGGGAACTGAGTTGTGTTTGAGTACAGCTTATCACCCTCAAACAGATGGTCAGACTGAGAGAGTCAACCGAGTTTTGGAAGATCTTCTTAGAGCATGTGTTTTGGACTTCGGAGGATCATGGGAAGATCACCTTCATTTGGTGGAGTTTGCTTATAATAACAGTTATCAGTCGAGTATTGGTATGGCACCATATGAGGCATTATATGGAAGACCGTGTAACTCTCCGACATGTTGGTTGGAAACTGGAGAAAAGCTGATACTTGGGCCAGAGATGATTCGACAGACTTCGGATTGTATAGAGATCATTCGACAAAGAATGAAGGCAGCCCAGGATCGTCAGAAAAGTTATGCAGATAATCGTCGGAAGGATTTGGAATTCGACGTAGGTGATATGGTTTTTGTGAAGATTTCTCCATTAAAGAATGCTATAAGGTTTGGGAAGAAAGGAAAGTTGACTCCGAGATTTGTTGGACCATTCCCGATTATCGAGCGTATTGGAAAGCTCGCTTATAGATTGGAGTTACCGGAAAAGATGGCGGGTGTGCACAATGTTTTTCATGTATCTTATCTACGGAAGTATGTGCACGACCCAACTACGGTGGTTTCTGCTGATAGCTGTGAAGACTTGGAGGTTGATCCTGTTGTTTCGAGACCTCGTAAGCCGCTTCGTATTGTTGAAACCGATACGAAACAGCTTAGGAGGAAGACGATTACGTTGCTCAAGGTACAATGGAGTGATGATGTTAACGACTGTACATGGGAGGAGGAAGAGAGGATGAAGGCAGCTCATCCAGAACTCTTCGAGGTATGGCCCTAAAGTGTCGTGACATCTCATGAATTTGTAGCTTGTTCTAAGTCTTAGAATTCTGCATGCTAGGTTAGAATTGGACGCATGATCTGTTGATTGCTATGGATGGTAGGCATGCGGAATATCTTTGATTGCTGTTGTTTGCTTGGAATTTCGGGGGCGAAATTCCTAAGGGGGAGAGAATGTAACGACCCGTATTTTACGTGTCGATAGATCGTAGAATTTGCAGGTCGATGGTGTTGTTTGTGTTGTCTCTAGCCTGAGTCGTTTAGAAAGTTAACTCGTGTGTTTAGTGATGAGTCGTGACCGACTCATGGGCATGGCCGAGTTAAGGCTTGAGTCGTGACCGACTCATAGGGGTTAGCGAGTTAGTATGCTACGACCTAAGGAGTTGAAGGGTTAACATGTTGCCGAGATAACTAGTGGCCGAGTTATGAGAATTAGCGAGTCAATGTGTTAAAGGATTGAGTCTTGACCGAGTTAGCAGGTTGACCGACCTAAGGGTGTTGCCGAGTTAAGGTTTGGACCGACTCAAGGGATAGGGCTTGGGTCGGCAGGAGGATGAGTCGTTACCGGGTTAGTGGCTTAAGACTTAGGTGTGTCGGCATCGTAGTTGAGTCGGCTAGGAGTTAGGTCGGTGGGCCGACTTAGTGTTGAGACGTTGGGATCTTAGGTCGGTAGGAAGTAGGTCGACACTTGTTTGAGTCGTAAGTCGGCATCTTGGTTAGTGATAAGTCGGCAGTATATGTTGAGGCTTAGGTCGGTGGGCCGACTTAGTGGATAAGTCGTTGGGGACTTAGGCTTTTGAGTCATGTCTCGTGGGATAAGGATTAGGCTTTGGTCGGCAGGGATAAGTCGTGTGTGTCTTAAGTCGTGTGACCTTCTTGCTGTGTTGAGTCGTTAGGTCTTTGAGTCGGTGAGGCTAGTTAGGTCGGTGACCTGGTAAGTCTTGAGTCGTGAGTCGGCTCTAGTATTAAGTCGTAGGTCGGCCTGGGTTGTTGAGTCGTGATAGTGGCTTGTGTTAGGTCGGCAAAGCAATGAGTCGTGAACGACTCATAGTGAGTCGGCTGTGTTGAGTCGGCAAGGGGATGAGTCGGGGGCGACTCAGGAGTTGGGTCGGCGGCGACTTAGGACGGCCGAGACATGGGTTTTTCCAGCCTATAAATAGAGGTGTTCGGCTCACTTTTTGGCACCGGTTTTTGAAGCGACGAAGTGCTGCCATTTTGAAGACTCGTCTACAACATTTCTTCAACTTCTTTTCTTCATTCCAATCTAGATCTAACATCCATCCAACATCGAAGATCGAGATCGAAGATCCAAGTGTCCAAGTTGAAGATCTTCGTCCGTTTGAGCTAGATTTCATCGTTTCAAGTGAGATTTTGCCGGATTGGTCCTTGATCTCCGCTGTCCAGATCTGAAGTGTTTAGATTTAGAGGTGTTTGGGTGATTTGGTGAGTGGTAGTTATCTCTCACGCGGATCCAAAGGAGTATATGGAGTTGGTGATATGTTTGTGTGTTAAAGTTAGCGTTTTCTCGCATTTTCCATAAGTCTGCATGTAGATCCATCATATTTGAAGATGTTTATCTATGAAAGTTGATTTAACAAGTATTAGAGATAAAACCCATGTTTTAGATTTGATAGACCTATGCTAAAAACTATGATTTCACATATGTTGGACTTTTGCTCACTTATTTACGAAATTGCCATTATAGTTGATATTGCTTAATATATCTTGTTTGAATGCTTGAATGTTTGAATGTATGTTAGATTGGATTGCTCCAAGTTAGCTTGTAGTTGATTTGGAACAAGATGGTGAAGATGATTCAAAAGCTAAGTGGAAAGGCTCTTGAATGTTGAAAGCTGCCGATGGCATATGAAGCGGATGTGGAAGCTCATATGGATGGATTCGATGATGGGACTTTGCCGTGATGCGAAGAGGCGAAGCATGAGATCGAGATGGGACTTTGCCATGATGCGAGAAGGCAAGCCATAATGTTGAGATGAGACTTTGCTATGTTGCGATGAAGCAAAGTGTGATGTTGAGATGGGACGGGTCATGATGACGTTCCAAGTTGAGAGACTTTGCTATGATATGATGAGGCAAGGCATATGATGTGATGGGACGGGTCACGAAGACGTTCCAAGCACGGGTCATGATGACGTGCAAAGTTATAACTCGGTGATGCGGTCCGGGTTGGGGTGGATAATGGTTAGCTTGAGAGGCGCTTGAGCTAGTATGGAGGGTCGTCGAGGAGGATGACTAGGAGGCTAAGATCTCATCGTTGTTGAAGGTTCTAGCATACTCAAAGCAAGGGTACGTTGGAACGGGTCACGATGACGTTCCAGGCACGGGTCATGATGACGTGCTAGTACTCTGGGCTGATGCGTTCGGCTTAGGCACGGGTCACGATGACGTGCGGAGTTATGGCTAAACCGGGGTTACCATTAGCCCTTGACGGATGGTCATTCAACTAACGGTGAAATCAAGGCAATGATGCAGTGATAGCCAGAGTCATGGATGTTTGGTTGTATTATCATTCGGCTTCAAGAGCGGTGTTTTCTGGGTGCTTATCTGATCTTGGTTTAGGCCTTGGGGGTTTGTGTTCGGAAAACATCGTCCTTGACTCGAGTGGTTATTGCTTTACCTTAATTGTCTATATTGTTATGTTTGATTCTCCTTAGTGTGTGTCTGGGGGCTATCACTGTGAGATGTGGTGGAGTGGGATGGTTTGGTTCCTATTCCTTTTATTCCTTATGCTCTTTGGTATGTTTGATAGTTAATTTACTGCTCACTAAGACTTTGTCTGACTCAAGGTTTTATGTCTCCTCTTATTACCTTGGGCTGTTCATCCATGTTGGGATGGGCAGACTAGGTAAGCAGGTGACAGGTGCTGTGCTAGGAGTTCTACGCTGAAGATGACGAAGACGAGCAGGAGGCTTTGCATATTTGTTTTCTTACTATATGTACTGGGTTCCGCTGTTGTATCTGATTGAGTGTTGTAGTGAGGCTCTGATGTATGGATGATTCATTTGATTGTATAAACTGCTATGTTGCTTATACGATGATGTTGTGTTCTATTGAGCTTCACTATATTATAATTCTCTATTGTATTTTATCCATGCGCTGTGAGTTACGATAGAGATTCTGCGAATTTTATTTTACCCTGACTATCGTCCATGGCTGCCTGGCACACCTTTCAGCGCACTATTCCCTTGTTTTGGTGCGGGAGTCATGGGCGGTCGTCACAAGGGGAGACTGATGAATTGTACGTACAGAAATGAGGAATAAGAAAGATTGCTAGGGTTTATATCGATATATATATAGGCAGAACAAAATAGAAAGAAACGGGCCCGATTGGTTTGAGTTTTTAATGATAATTGACCCGAAAAGCCCGTTTCGATTCCGGAACGGAAATGGGTCAACCCATATATCAAATAGATGTTTTAAAATATTTTAAAATCAATGGAACAGGTTTCAAGTCCAAATCCCATCGTATGGAGAAGTTATGCTAAAATCAAGTTATTTCAAATCGATTTCAATGGATTTCAATTTAATTGATTTCTGGGCGTTTCAGGTCCGTAGGATCAAACGACAAGCCCGATCGTTACGAAACTTGAAATCTTATAATAATTCAGCGTTACAGATCCAATAAAATTGGTTTCGTCAAAATCTGAGTCAGTGGCACAAATAGTTATTTTTACATTACTTAAATAAATTAATAATTAATTAGTTAAATCAAATTTTAAATTTCAATTCTGTAATTGAATTTTTTTTTTCTATTTTCATATTTCTTAATCATTTACACTAATTTAAACAAATTTTGATGTCACTTTAGAGTTGATAAATCTACCAATTTCAGTGTTAAATTTAAATTTCATTAAATACAAAAATTATAGATTAAATTTGCAATAATTCCATTAAATTTGACCTTTCATCCTATTATTATCAAATGGATGAAATTAACATTGGTTCATGATTTATTACATAATATTCTCAATTTCTATCTAATTTCAACTAACGTAATATTTAGACATTTAATTTCGTTTAATTGCAATTAATCTAATTATTGTATTTTAAATTCCATTTAATTAATAGATCTTGATTTCCATTCTTCTTACCATTTTATTTCTTTATACATAAATTTATAGCCAAAGTATAACGATTTTCATTACTTCACCAAATTGAAATTTCATTTCAATTGTTACAAATTAGTTTTAAATTTCATTTTTATATACCAAACTTATTAAATTAAGAAACTATATTATTGAAAATTATCAGTTCGTTACACTCTCCCCCACTCATAACTTTTCATCCCCGAAAAGGAAAAAGGAGGGAAAGAAGGGATTAAGTAGTCAATCCATCTTATTTAAAATATTAATTTTATAACAAATAAATTTACAAAACAGGTAAATAGGCATAAGGAAGAAGTTGCGAAAAAATTTAGTCCAAGGGACAACAAATTTTCTTTTTAGTCTCAAATACACTTTTTAGTGTAAATTGAAAATGATAGTTACAACTATCATTCAGTGATTTACACTGAAAAGTGTCCTTCAGCCTAAAACACAAACTTCTTGTCCTTGAAACTAAAATTTTCGCTAACTTTTTCCTTGAGCCTAAAAACCACTTTACAAAATATAATATTTTAAATAAAATATATCAATTTATAACTATTAAACCTTTTTATACTCAAATTAATAAAGTTTGGAAAATATTTTTCAAAATTTTCTAAGTCCAAAATTCTCGAAAGATTTTGGCAGAGTCTCCTTTGTACGGGGAGGCTCGGGAGAAAATATAATATCAAATATAACTACATATGTCACAATATCTTAAATAATTTATCCCAACAACGGGAAAATATATATAGTAGCGCTAGAAAACCGTAATCTGAGAACGTACCTATTTGTCAGGCAAACAACATTTAATTACGAAACCAAAAGCAATAGCAATTGCTTTCATAACCCGTATTTCACTTATATAATCCAAAAAAGTTTAATAATAATTATAAAATGGAATATTTAAAGTCGTTTCAACCAATAACAAACAACTCAATATAACAACCATCACTTGCAACAAGCATACAACCATCACATAAAATCAACATACATCAATTATCCATTCATATCAAACAAAACAAATAGTTGTTCAGGCTCAAAAACTTTAAATTGTACAGAATGAAAAAAAAATACTATGTGCACCATTTACTCAATATCTTAGATGAAACTAAATAGATTATTCATTCATCCAAACAAATTTAAAATATCTTTGCCCAAAAACCTATAAGTCAAACAAACAACAATTTCAAACAATAGATCTAGTTCATTCTTATTAATTTCATTTCATTATATTTGTTGTTTGATTTCTTTTCTTTAATATAATAATTCATCTTTTAATTTACATTTTATTTCTTACAGTTTTCATTTCCATTCACTCGTTTAATGTTTATTTCATTTATTTTCATTTATTTCTTACAAATTTCATTTATATATAATACTTACCTCTCCATTATATTAAAGTAGCCTTTCAAATGTACTCAAGTTTATAACAACTACAGCATCAGATTCTTCTTTATTAAAATGATTCATTTAACACTTTCATTATATAAGTTTTTCTTGCCGAATTTTCCATTACATTTCGTATTAAACGGTTCAACTTTTTAAATCTTTTGGTAAGTTATATGTATGTTTTTAAGAACATAATTGAAAATTACACAAGTTTATCTTATTTCTCTTAATTAATCTAATGTTCAATAATCATACCCTTTGCTTTATTTCAACTTCCTTATTATTTCATTTATAACCTAGCATTTAATCTCTTATCTTAATTAAAGGTTCCAATTATTAATTAGTTACATTCCATTTCACTACAATAATTGAACCATTAATTAACGGAAACTTAAGGACTAAAATACCAGGTTAAATTTCAAATCATTTTAAAATAATAAATAGATTTATACACTTACAATTTATATATCCAATTATATTTATAAAAAATTAAATTTATATTTGTTTATCAAAGTAAATCTGCAATAAAATTACTACAGTGGCCTTCCCACTTCGAAACTCGAAAATGAATGTCGATGATGCATGCACTCATCACCAAAATTATTCTCAGCGACAAAGAGGGGAGTGCATAACTTATTTCTTTCCCAGAATTTGTTTAAAACAATTCTTTCAAATTATATTGAAATATTTACGTCAAAACATACTTCTAATAATACTTTTATTATATTTCAAAATCATTCATAAGAAATTTTCAAAAACCCTGGAACTTAGATTCTAAATTTCCAATTTTCATTAATTTTATTTTCTTCAATTTTGTTTCCAATCAATATTAATAAATTTCACTACCAAACAACCAATATATTACAACCAAATATAACCTTTATAAAATTTATTACTTTATACACATAAAATATAATAGGCAAAATTATTTCATTTACCTATATTTCAAAACAAATATTGTGTCAGTCTGTGCTATCAAGTGTTTAGAAATCCCTATTGATGCCATAGCGTCCTATGCACCAACCAGAATTTTTAAATACAAAACAGAAAAAATAACACAATATCAAAACCATTATATAACACTAACAAATACGCCCTCTTATATATATACACTCCGCAACTCATCATAGGGTATTACTACCCTATTGATAAAGAATCAGACCCCATAAAGCTAAGGTTTATGGCTAAACCAAAGCTTTGATACCAAATGTAACATCCGCCTTTTTGTACGCTTTAAATCGATGATAAACCACACATGTCAGACTCAAACTATACAAAAGGGCGAATTGTTATTGGGGTGAATAAGAAGAACGAAGAATGAAAGAAAACAAACAGAATCTCGCAGCGGAATGACAAAATATAATAATCAAATAACAGTTCATGAAGCTGTTTTACAAAATATTTGATTATACTTTACAGCACAGAATCAGAGTTACACGTACCAAAATAATAAATGACAATGCAGAGGAACAATGGAAAATAATAGTAATAATACAATCTTCGTCTTCGTCCTCTAGAAACAAAGTCTTCGAATCCTGAAATGCTCAGACTGACCCAAGTGAACTGAAAAGACAAAATACTCAAGTCAGAACTAAAAGATCCTACGGAAGTTAAATCAATGGTAAATAATATGAGTGGAACGGCAACAGAGTTGGTTACGGGATTTGACATCTCCTATACAGTGTCAAATGTGAGTGCGGTAACTTAAGAGATGCTCGGGATTCACATCTCCTAAGGACCCATTAAACTATTTACTATGTAGTAATATTTCGCTATTATAATAGTGTCTAATAGTAAAATAAACTTACTTTTAAATAGCATTAAGGGGTTACCCATATAGCCTTTAACACGTAATAGTGTTAATAGTCTATACAGTACAGTAATACCTCCTAATCGGGAGGCTACCAGAGGATACTCCATAGGTGCGACACAAATCAAACTCGTACAAGGCGCGCTAGAGTAGGTGACACGACACAACTATGCAATGCCAGGGTAGATATACCAATTACATTTCCGAACCGGTGGTAACGTATAGCAGCTACTACCGCCCACCTCGAGGCACACCCCCAAAATAAAAAAACCAAAAGTGGCCATCGAATCAATCTCAAAGTCAGAATATAATAGCGAAGGAGTGTGTCCGATCAGAGGAGCGAGCTCAGTAGCCCGTCGATTGCTCCTGTTTTAACCACCTTATGCCAAGTCACGGGAGTCGGGTCCACGTTCATACCTTAAAAGACGTCGCCACCATCCTACTTCATTCTGGAATCTCCACCACGTACACGGTTGTTAAAGTGGTTTTCGGAGTTGGTAGAGAGTATGACAACTTTCGATCCCGGTCTCTTCAACAACCAAACGTTATTATAACACCACGGTCATTTCAAATAATTTATACTTCAAAACCATAATATAATATCCATTTCAAAACCATAAAAGGTATGACATCATTTCCATTTCAAAACCAAACCAATATGATATCATTTTATAGAACTCAAATCAATAAAATATCATTTTTATTTCAAATATATCATTTCCAAAAATCATTGCACTTTCAATGTTATAACACTTCGAAATTATAACACTTGAAATATAACATTTTCAAATCATGATAATTGAATGTAACTTCCACCATTTAAATGGTTTAAATATTTAAAATACTTTATATAATAAATAGCTTCTTCAATTTCACAAATCAATTCCAAAACAACTAGAATTTCCAAATCAAAATTTCAATTCAATTCAGTTTCTGAATAAACAATTCCAAATTATATCGATTTCATAGCAGATTTGATCCACAAAATAAACCATTCCAAATTCATTATATTTCAAAACTTCAAGTATTCAACAATTTAAAAACTAAGTTTGATAATTTCATATATATATATATATATATCAAATTTAATTTTCTACTATTTAGTTTCGAATTATTTACTTGATAAATCTATTATCATTTGAATAAAACTCAAATTACAATTAACTAATTATTTCCTTCAATTTATTTATACTTGAAATACTCATTTAATTCACCTTAACCCAAAATCAAGTTATAAAAATCATACCTTTAAAATTTCCAATTTAATAAATTTCACATCAAACTTATTTGAGTTTAATCCTTAAATAAATTCAACTTCAAATAAATTTCCAATTTATCTTACAACCTTAATTTATTTAAATCATTATGAACTCTATATAAGAATGTAATTTAAATATTCATCCGTATTATCTTCAATAAATAATCAAACTTTTTATTAAGCTCATTTTATACTAAAACAAATTATACATAGCTTAAAATCAAGGATAAAATAACATTTATATAATATCTAAAATCAATATTTATATAAAACCATATATTTCTATATAAAACCATAGAAATCATTTTCAAAAATATTTATATGTATAGGCTAGCGGTGCCTGTGTATAATTTTCTGTCCTATGGTCAAGTGATACGAATATTTATCATTTCAATTAGTAATTTAAAATATAAATACGGTTATATATCATTTAAAACCATAATCCCAAATGAAATAAAAATCTGTAACAACTTGCAGTTTATAACAATATAAATTACAACATCCATTCATCCAATATCAATCATCAAACATTATCACAATCATCATCCAATTCAATCAATAACATCAATATAGAACAGATAATAAATAACAGGTATTTATTGGCAGTTTATATTCAATAATAAATTTAATAACTATTTAACTGGCAGTTTATATGCAGTAATAAATCAAATAACAATTTAAATGGCAGTTTATATGTAATAATAAATTAAATAACAATTTAATTCAACAAATTCAATTTAATTGAGATGATGATTAAAAATATGCCAAACAGTCATAAATAAATTTCTAATAACATCATAAATCAATTTAACAATCATAAGAAATTTTAGAAGTTGTGAGTGGGTTAAAACACTCACCTTTTGAATTTAAATTGATTTTAAATCCAATTTAAACACAAAAATTGAACAGTCTCAGAATTCATCAAAACGGCGTCGAAATGTTCGAAATTCCAATTTGAACCTAACGGAGAAAACCACGCGTGAATTGGACCTCGTATGTAAAAGTTATACGAGTTAGAAGTTATAAAATCAAAATTTAAAATAAATAAATTGAATGTTAAACAAGGCCACGTCACTAGAGAAAACGACCATCTGAACACGCACGCGACCCGTCTCTCTCCAAACCACCTCCATAGTTGACCGAAGCTTTGACCGACGATAACACCACCCTCCGACCACCATACTCTACGCCACCATCGCCACTTAGTTCGTCATGCTCGGCAGCACCCCCGCCTATGAGGCCATCGCCTCCAGTTCGCCTTCGCCACTTGGGTTTTCGAACCCTAAACCATTTGAATCGGCCACGTTAGGCCGAGTTAAGTCGCATGACCATCGCTAATCGATTCCCTGAACCCAACTCTCCAATACCTAGAAATTCCTCGATTGTTGCCCCAATCGTAAGCGCCCAATTCAATGCTTAGGGTTCGCCGATCCAACCCTTTGACCGAGATTTTCGATCGATTCGAGCATTATTATGAAAAATGAACACTTGCCATAGGTTCAACTCGATGATATCTTTCCAACGGTATATAATATGATATACTTTGAGGAGTTCGATTTTTTGATTTGAATTTGATTTGCAATTGGATCTGGAATCGAGAGTTTGTTTGTCTGCCATTGAGGAGGAGAGACAATTGAATTTTACGTATAAAAATGAGGAATAAGAAAGACTGCTAGGGTCTATAACAATATATATATATATATATATATATGTATGTATATATATATATATGTATATATGTATATATATATATATGTATATATGTATACATATATGTATGTATATATATATACATATATGTATGTATATATATATACATATATGTATGTATATATGTATACATATATATATGTATATATGTATACATATATATATGTATATATGTATACATATATACATATGTGTATATATATACATATATATATATGTGTGTATATATATATATATATATGCAGAACAAAATAGAAAGAAATGGGCCCGATTGATTTGAGCTTATATATACATATATATATGTATATATATATACATATATATATGTGTATATATATATACATATATATATATATATGTGTATATATATATATATATATATGCAGAACAAAATAGAAAGAAATGGGCCCGATTGATTTGAGCTTTTAACGATAATTGACCCAAAACGCTTGTTTCGATTCTGAAACGGAAATGGGTCAACCCACATATCAAAATAGATGTTTTAAAATATCTTAAGATCAACGGAACAGGTTTCAAGTCCAAATCCCATCGTATGGAGAATTTATGTTAAAATCAAGTTATTTCAAATCGATTTCAATTGATTTCAATTTAATTGATTTCTGGGCGTTTCAGGTCCGTACGATCAAATGACAAGCCCGATCATTACGAAACTTGAAATCCTATAATAATTCACCGTTACGGATCTGATGAAACTAGTTTCTTCAAAATCCAAGTCAGCGGAAAACCTCTATTTTTACATTAATTAAATAAATTAATAATTAATTAGTTAAATCAAATTTTAAATTTCAATTCTATAATTGACAAAAAAAATTCCATTTTTAAATTTCTTAATCATTTACACTGATTCAAACAAATTTAGATGTCAATTTAGAGTTGATAAATCTACCAATTTCAATGTTAAATTTCAATTGCATTAAATTCAATAATTATAGATTAAATTTCCAATAATTCCATTAAATTTGGCCTGTAATCCTATTATTAAATCTATTATTATCAAATGGATGAAATTAAAATTGGTTCTTGATTTATTACATAATATTCTCAATTTCCATCTAATTTCAATTAACGTAATATTTAGACATTTAATTTCATTTAATTGCAATTAATCTAATTACTGTATTTTAAATTCCAATAAATTAATAGATCTTGATTTCCATTCTTCTTACCAGTTTATTTCATTATACATAAATTTATAGCCAAGTATAACAATTTTCATTACTTCACTAAATTTCATTTCATTTCAATTGTTACAAATTACTTTTAAATTTCATTTTTATATACCAAACTTATTAAATTAACAAACTAAATTATTGAAAATTCTCGGGTCATTACATAAAGGTTCTTTAATATAAAAAATTGTTTGTCTATATGTGCTTATAGGTGGGTTTTAAGTACTGGATCTTGAATTCATATTTGTAATTCTTTGTAGAGATTTAGGATAAAAGGCATGTCGCTTTAGGGAGCATGGAGTTTCAAGTTGCAAATGAATCTAGCATAGCTGGAGCAACAATTAGCAATATCATGTGAAACTAGTGAGTTGATATGATTAGATTTTAAATACCTATTATTGTATATCTAATTTTATTTTTATAATAACTCCATCTCTTATTAGGAAAAGGGCGGACATAGTTTTATTTGGAAAACATATATTATTTTGAAAATAAAACAGTTGGATTTGGTGCACCGAGTAATGTTATTTATGTTCTTAACTTATATCATATATTTACCGTTGAAAATAATATTGCATCCAATCTTAACGATTGTTATCTCGAGCATTGTTGACTATGTCATATTAGTAATAAATGACTTAATGGGTTAAGAAACCAAAGGTTTCTACCATCGTTTGATTCTGAATAACTCGACACTTGTAAGTTATGTCTTAAAGGTAAAATAAATAAGCACACATTCAATGGGAGCAAAGAAAGAGTTAATGAACTCTTAGGGCTTATACATACTGATGTATGTGGTTCGATGTCTATCGCGGCCAAAGGTGAAACTTCATACTTTGTTACATTCATCGATGATTTTTCTAGATATGGATACGTGTATCATATGACATATGAATCAGATATCTATGAAAAATTCATTGAATACACGAAGAAAATTGAAAACCAAAGTAATAAGAAGATAAAATTCGTTAATCTAATCGAAGAGATAAGAACACTAGATATGAACTCCAACGATACCTAAAAGAGAATGAGCTTCTCTAACAGTCACTCCTCCATATACTCTACCACATAATGGTATTTTGAAGAGGAGAAATTGAACCTTGTTTGCCATATGGTTTGATCAATGATGAGTGATGCAGTGTTATCTCTTTTATTTTGGTGTTATGCACTAGAAACCACTATATATATGCTAAATAATGCATCATCTAAGTCTATGCCTAAAACACCATACGAGTTATGTGAAACAACTGAACTAGTCAAAAGCAGGTTGAATAGGTGAATTTAAAAATAAGTTCAGTTTTGGATCTTATTTGGGCCTATGAAGTCTAATTGATTTCAGATCCAATCTAAAATATACTTGAAATAAAATCTTATTTTATTAATTGGTTTAGAAATGAAACTTAATTTAATTTAAACTAAATAAATAATACTAAGTGTATTTTATACACTCGTATGTGTATAGTGCACGTGCAACATGTAAATAACATACATGGTTAACGTGTGCATTTATAGGTGCTAGAATTTACATTACGACGAATACATTTTCCATTTATATATCCTTTTGTTGTACATAGTGTTGTTTTGAAATTATATACATACATAGTTTACTTATATTTATATATAATATGTTGTAAAATAATTTAAATAATTAGCAATAGTTTACATATATTTATAACACGATAATAATGAGTTTAAGTATGCATTTAAGAAGAGGAAAAGGCAGAGGTCTTTTAATAAAAAATTTCATATATTTATTATATGGTAACTAATGAGTTTAAGTAGGCATTTAAGAAGATGAAAGGTGGAGGTCTTTTTTCTTCCTTATTCATTTGTTTGCCTTTTCAAATCTCATTTGAACACTCAAACCCTTATACATATATTAAAATTAATTATGACTAATTTTACATGTTTTGAAATTTAAAATTAACATTTTAAATCTAGTTTGACTTCGAAATAATTCAAAATTAGATCTATGTTATTAAGCAAAATCTATTTGAAAATTCGAATTAGAACACTAATTTAAATTTGTTAAACTTTATACAACTTGTTGAAATTTAAATTTTAATCTTTAACCTTGGTAATAATTATTTTAAATGAATACCTTAAAAAAATTTAACTGATACTATAATAACTTTCTTATGTACATATTTTAAAATTTGAATGAGAACACTTATTTAAGGAAATCATTTAAACTTTGTGCAACTTGTTAAGATTTAATCTTTAAGCTTTATAACCATTGTTTAAGTGAATACCTAGACAAAATTCAATTGGTATTATAAAAAAATTGTTTTCGTGTTTTATAGTTTTATAACAATTTCAATTGATACAAAATAATCGTTTTTTCACGTTTCCTAATTTTTCTTAATTTAAACAATTTGAGTATACAAAATGAATCAGACGACATAGACATATATAAATTCATTACATCATACATAAGAATCTAATCTACATAATCAAATAATGTCTATATATAATGAAATAAAATATTACTTAAAGAGGTAGCCTATGATATGCACCTTTATTTGAAATTTATCCTTAAGTCTCCAACACCCACATCCAATCCTTGTAAGAAATGAATGAAACACTTATATTTATACATTATTTAATGTTTTCATTAGGTTTGGAGTTTTTTTTTGGTATGGAAGAGAAGATGTTAATTTTTCCTATGGTTGGAAAGGAGTAGAGGAAAAGAATGGAGGAAAACATGAATGAGAAAGAAATTAGTGAATTTATTTTAGTTGAAAGAATGGAACCTTTCATGTTCTTTTAATTAAATTATTTTTTCCTATTTTCCTCAATTCTCGCTCTTTCATTCTCTTGAATGTCTAACCAAAATTTATCATTTATGGTGTAAAAACTTCCAAAACTCTTCATATAATTATTTCTTGTTCAGGCCCCACTTAAAATTACACCGACGTCGTAAATTGGTGCATCAAATATAACTTTTATATATGCATTCAAATAATCACACACAACTCCCAAACTTCAAATAAATTAAATAATAGTCAACATTTTTCAAATACCGATTAATTTAATCAATTAACATTTTATAAATTAATTAAATCATGTGGTTTTCTGGAGGTTTCACAAATATGATTATGTGACTCAAAATATGAATTCAGTCAGTGAAATTTTTTTAACAATTCAAAATTTAACATTCACACGTCACCTTAGCCAGTGATGTGGCATTTTAGCTGAATTAATCACCTACAAACCTCTATAGTAAGATTATATTTTATATTTTCTTAAGCCGTGCCTGGTTGGAATCATTATTTACACCGTTTCTATTCGTCAAAACTATATCGCTTTTAGACTTATGGAATTTGTTTTGTTCAAAACTCCTATATCATCCATATTCAACTTAGTTAGTCCAAATATAAAGTCCTTGTTTCATAATAACAATTATGTTAGACAGCCAATGACTTTGACTTTTAGTTGATTATAGTTGACCATGATACTAATCTCTTTTAATTGAGGAGATGAATCGCATACTGAATAGTGTTTCATTTCCAATGCTTTAATCCTGACCTAACTATAGTTGTTCGATTGATCCCTATGCTATGATTTGACTATAATCAAAGTAGAATATCGATATTGAAGTTCAATTGGAATCTCAAGTCGCGAGAACCGTGTAACATCGTTACTTCGAGATCGCTTATTTAACCTTAGTTATAATTTACTAACGGGAAACTCTCGAGTAAGTCATTCCATGATTGTCTAATAACTATCAGTACATAACCCCTTGGTGCCTTCAACAGCCATAAGTAATAAACTAACTAATATTTACAGAGCATTATGTACTCTAACTTCAACGGATGTAGTGATATTTCATCTTGAAACATCTTGACTAGGATTATTTGAAATGATATGCTATTTTAATGTGATAAATTTTTCATGATTACAACACATTGTAATTACTATCATATAACATATTATTTAAGGATTTTCTATTTAATATGCTTTAAATTAACTGCTTGATTAATTATATCCCAATATTGCAAAGTATAGTATAGAAATGAAACACATTTATTATGAAAAAGATTGGTTATTGGGTTAGATATATATAATAAATTACATAACTGTCCTAGAGCATACCTTTAACTCTATCATTATGGACTGGGAAGAACTCCCCCTTAATTAATTTAAGATTTTAGGTTTCTCGACTTATGTTAAAAATGTAAATCCTAACAAGTTTGAGGCATGATAGATCTTATGTTAGTTCATCAGGTATCCAAAAAATTCTTATGGATACATGTTCTATCTGATAGAGTTAGGGGCATGCCCTAAGGGCAATTATGTAATTTATTATATATATATAACTCGATTATCATTATTGCTTAAAATAAAAGGTGTTTTCTATCTATTATCTACTTGATATAATGAGTTATATTCATTACTTAATATAATGAAAAGTATATTTAATAGAAAATACATAAATGGTTGTTTTGTGATAGTTGTTACAAGTTTTGGTAACCATGAGTAATTTATCACAATGAATTTAAAATACCGTTTTTAATATTTCTAGTCAAAATGTATCGAGACTGGATATTGATACATCCTTTGAGACTATGGTATGTAATGCTGTCCAAATATTGGGCACTATACTACTCAAGGCTATTATAGGCACCAAAGGTTACATACTAATTGTCATTGGATAATTATGAAATGAATCAACTGATAGTTTTTAGTTGGTTAATATAAATAAGGCTAAACGTATAATATCGATGTGACAAACGTACGTAGTTCTCTTGACTTAAGAATACTGTTGATCTTTAATATGGAAGCCCTGCTTTGATTATAGTTAAATCATGGCACGGTGTCCATGGAACAACTATAGTTGGGTTGAATTAAAACATTGGAAGTGAACATTGTTCAAGAGAAGATTTGTCTCCTCAATTATATGAGTTTAGCATCACGGTCAACTAAAGTCTACTCAAAGGCAAAGTCTCTTGCCAGAGCATTTCGGTTAGTGATGGTTGTTATTATTGAACCAAGGACTTTGTTTTTGACTCTAAATTTTAGTATGGATGATATTGGAATTTTCACCATTGCTAAATTCCACAAGTCCAAAGTGATATAGTTTTGACGAAGATAATTGGGGTAAATATAGCAACAGTCGGGTAATACTTAACGAAGTAAAACTGGATTTTACTGAAACCAAATAAGCGATAAAAATGTCACACTACCTACTAAGTGACGTTTGAACATTAATATTCAAATAGTTCAACAATAATTGCTAGCTAAATTTACACCTAATGGACCACACAACCGAAATATTAGATATCCTTTGACCAAATGATTTAATCAATTTGTAATTGTTATAAATTAATTAATATTCCTGAAATAATAATCATAAAATTTTATTTTGATTTGATGGCAAAAATTATTACATATGTTTATAATAGTTATGAATATAATAATGATATATGATATTGATACGGGTCTAAATTAGATTTAAATGTAATATTATTTGTTCGGGGTTTAAATAGGTGTGAAGTCTATACGGGGCCCGGTTTGATTGACCATGATAGAACATGATGGGCTACGGTCATATGATGGCAATAACGGGGCTTGGCTTGGATTGATAAGAGAGAGAGAATGGGTAAGAGAGGAAAGAGGATCCAGATCCAAACTTATCTCTCTATTCTCTCCTCTATATAAATATCATTACCATCACTCGTGCACTACTTTTGAGAGCTTCCGTTATCACTTATTTTTGGCCAAAAGTATACTCTGTCTTCCCTTCCATTTCTTAATCTCAAATCAAACAAAACATTTGTTATTCGATAGCTGGTGGTCATCAATTCAGGAGCAAGCACCTTGCTGGATTAGAAACTAGTTCGAGGAGTTAATCTCATCATCTCAAGATGTACTAATAGGCTTTGGAGATAAGGAATTCTCTAATTACAGTTATGTAATAATATCCATTATTTATATAATGAATTATTTGTTAGTTAAGTGAAGTTTCTATTATATTGATATATCGTCACATTAGAAATGGTTGTTTGTTTATATACTTGTATATAATAAAAAAAATTCATGTACATGCTTTTTTTAATCATCGCTCAAAATTAAAAAAAGAAAAAACAATACTTTTTTTTACTTAAATTAATTAATATGCATATTGAATTATACTAGCTTGATAATTCAAATATAATTCTTTTTTTTGGCAAGGCCAGCGGGGTTAAAAAATGGACCCCTACCATTTTATTGATATACCAAGAAGATTTACAAAGATGCGAAAAACAAAGCTAACAAATTGGCAAGCAAGAAACAAAGGAACAAGACGACTAAGAAGGACAGGCATATCAATAAGGAAAGAAATAAAAAAAAATAACACAGGGACACAGCAAGACCAGACAAGGATGCATCAGGTAAGAGCATTAAGAAATGCAGGATTAAACACAAGCCCGGAAGCAGAAATACCATTCCTCAATCCCTCCACAATACTTCTTTTCATTTGGATGAATGTTTTCCTTTTTCCACTAAAGATAATTGCATTTCTCTCATCCCAGATCATAGAGATGAAAACCAGACAAATATAATTCTTATAGTAGTCAAAATATAGTATTAAAACTTTCTACAAATAATTTTGTACTTTATGGACTTTTACATTAATTATAATAATATATATGTATATATATATATATATATATATATATTTACATACATTGTAAATAGTACTTAAATTATTTAATTCTATAAATAAATAATATTTATATTTATTATAAAAAATAAGTTTTAAATTTATAAAATTAAATTTACATATAATAAAACTTTTAGAAAATAAAAAAATTGATTATACATGCAAGTAATTTAAATATTTAAATCATAGCTGAAATTAATAATTAATTTTAAAATCCATTTTAATTATAAAATATGTAAATAAAATATTAAAATATCTTTAGAATTTTGCTGGAATATTTATACTGAAATTTTCTTTCAAAAAATATTTTTTGACCAATTTTAATTAATTTTCGAAGGACAATTAATATATATGTATATTTAAAATTTAGAAAAACCAACTTTTTCCGTGATAACAGGTATATATTTATTTTATGTTCTTTAAATATATATATATATATTTAGTTAAGTATAATTATGTACATATATATATATATATATTATTAAGTTGTTTATAGCATATATATTTTATATGGATATTTGAAATGAAATAAAAAATGATTTTGATTTCGAATTTATAGTAATATAAATAAATAAATTTTAATATAATTTTAATAATTTAACATATATATGTATGCATATACATACTATAAATTTCATATGTATATATATAGACAATTATAAATAGGTTCAAAATAAAATACATACATATATGTGTGTGTATATATATATGCAATACTATGAATGCATAAATAAAGTATATAAACATACATCTAAATGGCATATTTATATACTATTTTGGTTTACATGTCTGCTGTAGTGTAAATCCCAAAACTTATATACGACATATTAAACCTGGATTGTTATGTGGCACTTGCTAAGACATACACACATGTATATGATACATCTGTGTGTGTATGTGTGTTACAATATTAATTGCTTAATCTAAAACCATATTATAGATATTAACGAAATAATGATTTTATTTAAAAGTAATTTGGAAATGCTGTAAATAAATTAGACTTTATAGGCCTAATAAAGATCCAAAACGATAGAAACTTTGAAATCCACCTATTTCTTCCACTGCAGGCTAGCCCATTTCCTACGTTGTCATACTGACGAAAAAAATGTTTTTATTTCTACACATGCCATCTTTTTGGAAAAAGAACTTTTGTCATAAAAAATTAGTAGCAGTAAGACAGACTTACACCGGATCTAAGGAACTTCCATAGAGACTGAATATATAGACACCAATTCAACACATATAGCTAAGCCCATAACCGAATCCATAGAAAATACACAACCTATTAGAAGGATTAGTAGGGAATGTTGCTTCCCAATATGCAATGGAAAGTAAAGATTTTTTTTCTTTTGACCTGATGCAATTAAAACAAGAAGGATTCAATGATCCCGCTTGTGAACCAAGTAATATTATAATGAATCAAAACCATTGAATGACTCTGAAATAACCTAAAAGTCAAGAAGGCTAGTCTGGCACCAGAAATCAGATGATGTCCTAAAAATCGATGATGATCCTCACTTGCCATAGAGAAGTACTAAATCGCTTTCCAAACAAGTCGAGCAAAGAGAAGCAAAGGATGAAAATACAACCCAACATCAAAACTCAACACCGAGTAATGTCCCCAACAATGACTCAGCAAAACACGTGGACAAAACGTTAAATGTGAAAGACAAGGTGAAGCAAGTGAAGGAAAAGTGAGTTATGACCCCAACTTGGTATCGGGTTACCATCATTTTGATTTGGAGATGATCTCTCGCCTAGAGCTTCATGCCAAAAGTGGAGAATATAGGGAGCAAATTTCGATGATTATCTTGATAGTCTTCTTCGATAAATTGGAAGAAAGATGCAAAGGAAAGGGGATCAGATCTTTATCCTTTCTTTCTTTATTATCTAAATTTATCTCGAAACTCTATTAGATTCTTACCCAAATTTTAGGAAACCAAGTTATTAGATCATACGTGTAAAAGAAAGAAACAATCAGTAATCAAGTTCACAGTAGGCATAATCTAATGATTTCGGCCAAACCACTATAAAACTTATGTGTTCCAGTCTATTTTATTCTCTATAATCTTAACTTTCATCTATTAATTGATTATGTGTTTGTCCCACATTTGGCACAAATTTTTTGGTGCTTTCACTGAGAAATGTCGAGATCCATGGTCATAAATCCATCTTAGACTTTGGATTTAAAATAGCTAGATGTAGAGATTTGTTACTAGAGATCCATGGTTATTTAGATTTGATGGAAAGTCTATCATTGGATTGTGGAGTAATGGAACCTAGAAAGGATAAGTAGAATTCAACCACCTCAAGACCAATTAATGAAGTTAGGAACGAGGACTCTCAACACACAGAAGGAACAAATCAGCCAACCCACGATGAAATCCTGAGTGCACCAGAGGTACTGACAAGGGTGGAGTTCGAATGAATGATGTCATAAATGAAGAAAAGGATGTTAGAAAGTCAAAATGCTACCTCAAAAGAGATGGAGATAAGTATTACCATGATGACTCAACAACCATAAAGATGGAAAAATAGCCATAGAGAGTCATCTTCTTTTGACTCGGTAAAGGAAAGTTCTTCTTCGTCAGATGGGAATTGGAGAGAAAGAAAGCAGAAGATGAGAATGAGAGAAGCTGAGGCTCGACATAGAGGGGCCCCGGTTGAATATTACAACTTGGTACTTTACCATCACAGCTTAGTGCCGAGTTATCAGGAAGAGTTGTACTAAGTGATTCTAAAGGTGATCTTTATGAGGAGTTTTGTGTTATTGCTGAGTAAATTACCAATGGTCATAAAGATGGTATTCAGACGAATGCCACGAAACCATGTAGGAAAGAATGATGGCGAGGGACTGGATGAATGGCTATGCTACTGATAGGGAAGCCTAAACATCATGGAACTAACCGATAGCATTTTTAGAGCCATACACTCGAGGAAGACCTCGACAGTTGTCGTCTGTCGTCCAGAGTACGTAGATGATAAGGCTGCTAATGAGAATAAGCAAAGAAGTAATGATGACAGGGGTTCATCACTTAGTAGCACCCTGTTTACAAATGATATTTTAGGAAAGTTATCCCAGGAGTTTTGTTATGATGACAATGCCATCTTATATTGGAATGACAAATCTAAGACATCTTTTGAAATATAAGTAGCATAGGATGGTGCTAGAGCTACTAAAGCAGTAATATGTAATGTTTCCCCATCTTCTTTGAAGTGGTGGCCACGATGTGGTTCTTTCGGCTTACGCCGAAGTCATCGTTTAACCGACCAATAAGAAATTTCATGGAGCAGTTTAGACTTCACAATACTTGACCCAAGAATGTGACATCCTTATCAAACATTCATTAGAGTTCCAATGAGATTCTAAAAGATTGTCTAAGTCGATTTAATACTGTCATCATCAAAGTAAGCAATCCAAAAGAAGATATAGTTCTGATGGCCAGATCCAGAGCATTCACCCAGACATGAAATTTGGTAGATAGCTAAAAAGGAAGCAGCCACCAACTATGGAGGAGTTTTACAATAAACTGTCCTTGTTTTTATGCTTGGAAGAGCCAGATGGAGGGATGGACCTTTGACGGTAGAATATTGAACAATGTGGCGCAAAGTAATGTTGAGCTTATGAAAACCAGTGAGACTGTTGGGAATGTTGCTATGAATGCCGTAAGCAGTAACTCAAAGAGAAGGAACCAAGGTATATAAGGCCTAAAGACTACACCTGATTAAATGAATCTGTCGAAAATATTTTCTTTACCACACAAGAAACAAAAAATTATTGAAAGACACCTCGAAAGGAGGCGATCAAACAAGAATGATGTTCAGGGAATTATTATTGCTTCCATGAGATATATGGAAACAATACCAACAAGTGCCTAGATCCGAGGGATGTTATTGAATGTCTGATCAAGAAAAAAGAAATATAGCAGAATGAAAGAGACTCGTAGTTCGAGACGTAGATGGATGATAGATCCATAGGGAACATGGTCTAATGGTATCAGGCTCGGCCTAGTGGTGATTGACATAGGAAGCCAAAAAAGAGGATTGTGATTAACACTATTACTGGAGGACCTCATCCAACCGAGAAGAGCTTGAATGAGGTATAAAGATATGGTAGTTCTTTGAAGTAGGAAGTTTAGGGGATTTATTTTGCTGTGTAAGATGTAACTATGGCAAAACAACAAAAGACGATATGTGACGTACCAATGCTTAATCCCATGGTTGTTACGTCTGCTGTTCGGCTGGCGGCTATACACCAAAACCTGATTGATTATGGGAGCTCGATTAATATTTTATTTAAGAAAATGTAATAACTTGAAACAAGCTTGTCTCATCGCCATCTCCATCTTGATCACCGTCTCCTTCCCTATTCTATGTTGTAATGAAGGGGAGTTAGAACAACAATATCTGACGAGTAGAAATCTCGAGACCTTCTATACCAGTTCTTGGGCAGTATAATTTAAACTGGGATATGCCATTTGTATTTAAACTAGATCCAAAACCATTTAATCCTTCATATAAGGGAATGAGGCGGGCCATCAAACAGCCACTTAATACCTTCAATCCCTGAAGTAGGTTCTTCCATATTGAATAACCTATAACCATCGTTATTAATGTCTACCAATGCGAAAGATAGAACACAAGCCACTTAATACCTTTTAATAGAAAATATGCAGGCTTTGATCATTTATGACCTCAACTAAGATAGGCCTTCATCATTTAATACCTATTCTCAAGGCGGATTCCTTATAGCTAGCTATCTAGCCGAAATTGCATGGAAATCTCTTCGGACACTTAATACTTATACCAAAGCAGACCTTTCTGAGTTATCATCAACCGTGCCTCAACCTAATCCCAACCATTTAATACTTCATATAAGGAAAAAAGGAGGGCCTTCAAACAACCATTTAATACCTCCAATCCTCGAAGAAGGTCCTTCGTATTATGACTCGTACTCCATGGAGATGTCTCATATTAGCCCGATTACTCATGAGATCAAGTATCCAGATTAGCTAGGCAGACTTATCCTATAGAATTGGGATTGACCCACATCATCTGTAGTTACTTGTTATAGATGATGTCTTCCATCAGCCCCAAAGTCACAATGTTGGTGGCCAGATTAGCTTGGCAGACATCTATGTGCTTATGACTGACCTCATATCCCAATAACATAGTCATATTTCATAATACCTTCCAAGTGTACTATCACACTTCTCACCACGTACATTATTTAAGCAGGTAATCCTTCTTATTTTTCCTAGTTAATTGCTTTCCTAAAGGGGATTTAAAAGATAATTATTTACTTAACTATCTACGCAATTAATATGTGACAATTGTACGTTATTTATGCTAGTACATATATATATATATATATATATGTATGTATGTATGTATGTGTGTGTGTGTGTGTATACATTTACTAATTTCTAGGCGTAGAGGGAATAATCCTTGAACTAACATTTAATGTTAAATCTTTCAAAGTTATACAAGTCTCTATAGCATTTAACCATAAATCCAATATTCCAAAATAATGATTACAATCTTGTACTTAGAATCTAACTTCAACTTAATTTATATATATTAAAATAATGGAATAAAACAATGATAATGGAAACATACAATTTAGTCGATTTCATGCTCTATTCAACCGCTTTACATAAAACTAGATAAGGGAATTTGTATTCAATTTGTAGAAATCGACATTACAAACTACAAATAAGAATTCATGCCTTGCATACAATTTCTTAATTAAATCCCCTAATTTGATCCAAAAAAAGAATAAGATGTGGAATAAAAGGTAAACTACATAAATTGCAAAATCTATGCAAACTCCATTATTTTAATACAAAACAACTAAGAATGCAACCTAAGAATTGACATTACACTTTGGGGAATTTTGGAGATTTTAATGTGATATTTTCGTAGTCTAAAACTTCCCAAGGCATACATCAAATCCAAACTACACTATTCAATCACTAAAATAGAAAAACCTATATTTCCATTCACAATGGTCCTTAGCTTTGCCTTCTCTTGGATTTGACACGCACTAAATAAACTCTTTTAGATCTCTTCCTTTTGATATATATAGCAAGGGATATGCATATATGTTAGATTCATAAAAGTAGAGGTTTGGAGGAGAATAGTTTGAGAAAATAAAAAATAAAAAATAAACAAAATAGATATATTTGATTTCTTACCTGAAACACTAAAGGAGTTTTCTAAATCTATGAAGAGACAAACTAGTAGAGCGTTAACCTAAAAAATGGATCAACACCCAAAAATTAGTTGAAAGCACTAATTCTTCTAAAATAGCAAAAAAAGTCAAGAATACACAACAATTTTTATAGCGGTTCGACAATCTCTGGCCTACGTCCACTTTATGATTTGTTATTCGTTTTCTTCTCTCCGGATTATAATTTATTATATCCAATATGGCCACAATCTAGTGGATCTTAGATTTACAACACTATTTCTAGAGTGTTTGAGAGGTAGAGGATATGAGTGAAGAAAAAGAAGTCTTCAATGGCAGAGAGATCAGATCTATAGTGAAGAGCTGAAGATCAAAGAAGAGATCAAGCAGAATGATCCTCTTTTGGTAGCAAGTAGGCTGGTATTTATAGAGAAACGGTCATGTTGGGTTAGAGTTCACTTGGAGCAGAGTCCAGAGATTGGCCCGAAGTCACGTGAGAAATCACAGAATTCATCGGATAAACCAAACATGACGGCACTGACTTATACATGTCCACGTCGACGTGTTTCCTTAGTTTGAAGCACTCTGACCTTTGCAACCATCTTCTTGCTTCTTTTTATGGCATCCCATGTTGTTTTCATCGACAGTTGGTTGATTTTGATGATCATTGCTTGATTTATTCTATTGTTCTAGCTGTTAACTCTTTACCTCTTGAAATTGGTCATCAAAACTCTTAAAAATCACTCACTGAAGTTGGAGTGGAAGAATATATGGGAAAAAACTCATCACCGACATGGACAAGTCGATGGCATCATGTTTACTTTGATTGTTTTGGATTGAAATTTCTCCAAGTTATTTTCTTGCTTCATCTAAGTGTGCTTGCCAATTTTCAAGTTGTTTCGTTCTCGTTTTGATCTTCTAAGTTCAGGTTAAATCTGCTTTGGCTCAAAATGAGAAGGCTAGGCTCCAATTTATATTGGTTGGAGTGCACCAGAACCGTTGGATTTAAGTTGGTTTAAAACTACAAAATCCAGAACGTTCACTGTTGAAAATCCTAGTCGTGACCCTATGTCCATCGGTCGACCTTCCTTACCATAGGTTGACCGTTAGTGGCCGGTTGGGCATGGGTCAAGGGTTGACCGACCTTGTTTTGGGAATGCGAGTTATTTTTTGAAGTTTCCTAATTTATTTTCTTCTTGATTGCGGTTTAACGTTAACATTAATTTCAATGTTTATTTAATCCTTAAATATAATTACTATTGACTTTTGAATTCCAAATTTAGGTTTCTATTATTTAGTTGAATTTGAATTCTACTTGAATTAATTCGAACCGAAACTTCAAATATCCATAACTTCATTTGAGCTCCGTTTGCAATATATTATATATGGAAATTGACCACAAAATCACCACGAAAGCAAAGACATATCTCTTGTGGTCAAATTATGACTTTTACAAATTTCCACTTTTACCCGTATCTCATTTAAATTAATTTACCCGATTTACTTATTTATGGTTGATTTTACAGAGTATTACATTCTCCCTAAATATAAAGACTTCATCTCTGAAATCTTTCTAAGGGAGAATAGTATAACTTGCGATAAACATCCATGTTATAAAACCAAGTTGTCTGAATCTACTCAAACAAACGTGCAATGTGATTATGCACTGCAGACATATTACAAATGAGCTCAATCCTAGCATGAATGTATGATCGTAACATATAAGTATGTACGTAAACACCCTAAACATGAAAAAATTTCTACATGAGTGTAAAGTGACAGTGAATAGTGTAGCAACCATCTTCTACCATCCAATCTAGCAAACACAATGCAATCAAAACCTAATTTTGTAGAAGAAAGTTTACCAGAGCTTAGGACGAGAAGTTCTCACGCTTTCCGCCGAATTTTTTTCCACTACACTCGAACCAACTTAATTTCTTTATTATGTAGCTTCCTAATTCCATGCTTCACAATGCATGCAGTGGCACGGAATGCTACTAGCTCCATCTTAATATCCCACAATTAATTAGGATCAACCATGATGCTTGTGTTATGAAGGCATTTCCTCAAATGCGAAACATGAAAAATACCATGGACTCCTGTCTATCTATCCGGTAACTCCAAACGATACGCCAGTTTTCCTATTTCCCAAAATTGGGAAAGGTCTAATAAATCTTAGTGCTAACTTTCCTGATTTCAAAATCTTACAACCTTCAAATGCTACCTAATCAAATCTATCTTTCCTAATTCTACCGAATTAAATTTGCTCCGAGTAAGATTTTGTCAGTGGTTCCCCGCCAGTAGTTTGAGGATTTGCATGGCATCTCATAAAGCATTTTGAAGGGTGTCAAACCAATCGTCTATTGGAAATTATTATGACATGGAGATTTCACTAAAGGTAAATGCTACGCCTAACGTCCTCCAAAGTCCATGACGCAAACTCTTTAACAAATCCTCCAAGATCCTATTCATTCTTCTAGTTTGTCTATCGATCTACGAATGGTAAGTGGCGTTAAGGTTCAACGAAGTTCCTAAAGATATCTACAAACTCCTCCAATATTTGCTATTAAATAATGGGTTCCATCACTAATGAAGCTAAACGAAATTCCATAAAGCCGAATCACTTCCTTAATATAAATTTGTGCTAAAGATGCTATGGTCTTATTGCTTCTAACAAAAATTCCTGCCACCTTATTCTTCATTCTTGTATAATAGGAAATTACCATCATATCCCTATACATTCTATCTCTTTCCTTAATGGTAATATTTTACAAGATAAAATTAATTTTTTCCAAAATCCTAAAATTTCTAGGACCAAGGCATTCTTTTATTTCTGGTTGCTAACCTAATTTCCATGTTAACTTCCAATACAATCTATAGTTCATCGCTAGTTAATGTCTCTATAAAATTTCTCTATTTGTATGGCTTCTCAATACATATATATTTGTCAAGCATTTTAATCCCATTCATGAAATTAACACAGTGATAAAACAAGGACGTATCTTATACCATATCTATGTTTTTCCAATAGCTAAGGGAGACAACTAACAATTAGAACCAAAAAACTCTAAAAGAAAACTTTGCTAGAAGCTACCATTTGTAATCAACTAGTGTAAAGGGTGTTGAGGTCCTAATTTCCTTACTAAATTAAGATGGGCATTTCTAATATGCCATTCCACTATCGTCCACTTGCCTTAATTTTCCTTCTTAGTTTCTAATAAATGTGGTCTATCTATTACTTCAGTTAACATACCCGTAACAACTATTTGTTAACGTCGAAATTGGACCATATTTATTCAATGCTCATTTAATCTTTGACAAAAATCCATTTATCACTCCAATTCAATTCTTTCATAAATGTCATATAAAACTTATCTTCATCAGTCCCTTTTTTGTCTCCTCTTAACTCTCAGTAGTTACAAATTATGCCCGTTAAATTTTTAATCAATGTCCATAAATCTTAATCTATTAATTACCAAATATCACATATATAAACATAAATTATGATTTTATATATTTATTTTTATTTTGTAGTCGTTAAGCAAAATTATGTGTATATGTATATTTCTAACTACTAATTTCTATACTAGAACAATTATTTCCACATTTTTAGTTTATCACAGCTTTCCTTCTAAAGAGGATTACCGTTATAATCTTCCATAAATTAGCCACAAATAGGATTTTTGCTTTGTTTGTGATTGTAAGAGATTATTTCTTTTTTTTATTGAAATAGACAGTGTAAACTACAAAAAAATGTCCATATCTTACACATCCAATTTCCTTTTTATGACAACCCTTATTAATTCAAACAATGCGCTTTTATATATATTTTGGAACTGGGTATTTATGGAAATTACATGGAAATCGCTCCAAAATCAAAATATAGAAATTCTTATTCCACGAGGAATATAATTTACAAACCAGTCATAGATCCGGACTATCATAACAACTTATCACCTTCTACAAATAAAGATTTGGGATTGATTTCAAACTTCTAGATCAGGCTGTATATTCTATTCTCATTTTATTATTATACTATAACTTTTAACCTCTATTATCTATTTAGTGATCCTTATCTACTCCAAATTAAAAAAATTGATTTATTTCCCACTAGTTCTTAGAAAACTAAAATTTCACAACCATGAACTGTTAAGTCTAAAATCTTTATCTCTAGAAATGTAAACTAAGAAAGCTCTATCAAGAATTCAAAATTGCTTAGTTCCAGAAAAAAGTAAAATAGTTTTCCTTCACAAATATTTTCTACATCAAAGTTTTATTCTTCTGAAAGTCGAACTTTTCATTCATAACATCCAAAAATTGCTTGATTTTCAGAACGGAATGATGAAAAATTTCCCTTCTTAATTATTTTCTATAACAAATGTGTTTTCTTTTGAAAGTAGGATTTTTAACCCAAAACATTTAAAAACTCAATTATCACAACAAATTATCATTCATTTCAATTTTTCAAAAACATCATATATAGCTTTATATAATGAAAAGTGGAGTAGACAATGATACCTTCCGTTCTACTATTTTCCTCTTATACTGTTTCCAACTAGATTACTAATCATACTTTATATAAATCCCTAATGCCAATACTATCTATATTAGCTATATTTTCCCCAATTTCTTACACGGGAATTCTCCTCTAACCTACTTATTGACCATTCTTAGCTTTCTATTCTATTTCAATCATGTATTGTTTCCATTTATACACCATTTTAAAATAATTTTAAGGAAAAGAACTTCCAATTTTGTAAGGTAGGAAAAATTACCACGTCGAACCTACGTTCCACTTTACTTTTGTTTCAAAAATGAAAAGCCCATTTATCAAAATCTTTTGTTTGAGCCAAAATTGGTCACAAACACCCAATGGAGTTTGTGTAGAGAAATAAATGAGGAAACCTAATTGAAAATAAAGGAAACAACAGGTGAATATTCCTATACTACCCCTTGTTGGTCCCCAGGAATGGAGGAGGCTAGGTTAGCCGAAAGATGATTATTGGTTCAAGGACATAATGTGAATTTGCTTTTGCAGTGGGGCCAGAGAAAATTTTTAAGATTTCTCCATTGCAGGAACAAGTAATTAACCAATAGAAAGTAGGTCAAACCAAGAACACAGGGATTTATAGTGGTTCTGTGTTGATTGTCTACGTCCACTTTGATGAAATTGTTTTATTAATTACTTTAAATTCTTAGTACAAGAGGGAGTGGATTAGAATTTGTGAATACAATGAGTAAAATGCAGTTAACAGTGTAAAGATCCATAAAATGAACCATATAGCCTATATTTATAAGGGGAGACAGCCAAATATCTTCTTGATCAATAGCTACCGGAATCTTCAGATGTAGACGACATCACATGAGCGATCTCCAGGGCGAAATCCCAAGGAATAGGCATCGACCCCATTCCATCTTAACGGCCATGCGGTGAGTCACGATCTCGTTGGTGGGTCCCCCTTAATGTTAGCTCCACATCACCAAAATGTTTACATATTTGACTTTTGGATTTTGAGACATCGATCGTTTCTCGTGGAGTTAAGCTACTAAGCTAATACAATCTGATCCTCTATGGACCCCATGATCATCTCTTTGGGCTATTGGTCTTGATGACAATCATGTCAAACTTATCCAATTAGTCTGAATATAGCTGGGCCAAAAGGTCGGGTAACATTTTCCCCTCAAAGTACGTCTTGTTTTGAACTTGACGTGCTCTGAAACAAAGATTGGGAAGAATTCCACTTAATTTTTTGAACATTCGTTATCCTTCCATGAATTGTCTTTTCCAAAAAGTCATATCTCTCTCTATTTGCTGTGACGCTTGGTCAATATTCGTTGGTATAAAACTGGAGCTCAATTTCTTAATTAATATTTGTACCCAGTTCTATTAAGCTAGTAGGCCTTAGTTATCTAAACCGGTCTTTTCTCTAATAACTCCACGTAAGATTTTAATTTTTGTGGGTTTGAAGAAATCGAATTTTTGGGATGCACATGTGCATATTCATGTACATATTCCTATCATTGGCACCCAAAGGTAATTGTATGCTCACGGGTCATCGCTAATTCCTTGTAGTTTAATTGCAATTGGATTGCAATTCCTTGTTTATATTTTTTCAATGAAATAAGGGTTTGATGAAGAGAAATTAACCGATCCCCTTCTTCACTTTCATTTTTCATTAATTCTTGTAGACTAACTGATCCCTTCTTTTATTTTACAACCGATCCCTTACTTTTGTTTTGTTCGCATCCATTTTTTTTTATATAAAGCGATCTGATCACTTTCTTTCACAACTACCCACCATTCCCTCTCTTATTCACTCATTTAACTAAATGAACCAATCCCCATTTTACTACATTCATTTATCACTGATCCCTTTTTACCTACTAAAACAGTCTGTATGGGATCAGTGATTAGTATAAGGATCGGTGGTTGATTGTAGTTGTTTTGAGTTATAAATGTGTACATAATAGTATGGTCACTGTGAAATTTGGAAGAATTTGTTTTTTGATTAACAGTTGTACGATACTATACCTTGTGCTTCATCATTTGTTGGTAGAAGTTCTGAGCACATTAAATTTGTATGCATGGTGTTATTGCTTGAAATTGGGCTTATGTTTTGAGTGAAAAAATTGCTTAATTGGATTTTCCCAAGCAATGGGATTGGTTCTGATCCGTTTTATTAGTGGGACTTAAGCAATTTTTGGTTTGAAATGAACATATTAGACCATGTAAACATCAAAACAAACAATTGGACATACTATATGGCTTTCATGCTTGAACTGGCATATAGCCTTGAATTGGATGTCTGCCACTTCAGACTTAAATAGATTAGCATATTTGTACTTGTACGAATTGAAATGCCCTGAATGAACTTGAATATGAATGTCAGATTCTTATACATTGATAGCCGATCCTTGAATTTGAATGTTACTGTTTCGAGTAACCATCGATGTGAAATCTGATTGGAATGGTCAGCGACGATAGTCACTCTGGTTGAGTCCCTAAGTTTTCCCATAACTGTCATATAGTAATATTAAACTGTATTAAACTACACAATACTACACTAAACTGTAATTAGCATGACTGGCATTTGAATTAAGTTACAAAGTTGCTTAGGCGATGGGACTTATGCCAGCCCCTTGCTTGTAACTTCAATACTTTGGTGGTGCATATAGGCATGGAGAATAACAGTTGGATTTGATACGATCCCCATATTCAAGCATTTCTCTAATGCATAGTCAATGGCATGAAAGTGGTTAGGACGGCATGTGATGAGGTCGCTTCGGTTGAACTTTCGAATCTCGTCATGAGCTGATGAATTTGATAGAGATAGGTTCTAGATGGTTTGAACGATTATCTGCAATGGCTGAAGATCGGGCTTAGAAGCACATCGAATCAAATGTCGAGTAGGGTTCAGCCTCATGTTGCACTCAACTACATAGTTGGCTCTTGCTTTGAGTTTGAATCTACTTATATATTCAAGTAATGCACTTTCCATTCAATGTACTCGCGATCTGTTGCTCGTCGTTCTTTTTGGAATGATAGTCAGTCTCCCTTGAGCCTGGCATCGATCCAATGATTCTCTCTAAGCATCATTTCGATTGTAGCCTTGAGTCCTTGTAAATACTAGGTATGTGCCATAATATTAAGCTATCACAGACAGTTTTTTATGATCACACTTATACCACCTGTCTCGGGTTGATAAATGTACTGCATGGACGCTCAAGTCTCATCCAAGTCATGCTTATACTCCAATCTAAGCTCAAAAGACTTAGAGTTGATCGATGAATGGTCGGTTCACATCCATCATGATTCGCATTCATCTCCCAAAGTAAAGGGTTAATATGGATAATTGGACGGGCATGTCACATCTGTTTAGTTTTACACTCTTTCCCATCGAATTGCCGAATCAAGTTGGTTGATGGAAGGATGAGTCATGCCTATTCAGAATTGTTTTCTTGCATTTTCTTCTTAGAGGAAGACTTCCATGCCCCGTTGGATTTTAGGTATGAGTTGAGAATTGGATGGCCAATCACGTCCATTTTCGATGCAGATATCGCCATACTCCAGGAAAGGACCAAAGAATGGATGGTTAAGTCACAACCAATCTATGATTGATGCTCCCCCGTCGAACCAAGAGCGAGGATAAGTGTGCAGATGATCATGTTATATCCATGTTGAACTGCTCTACTAGTCGAATCATGGTCAGAACTAGTGAATGAACTATCGTGATGCATTCATTCAGAGCTGGATGGCCACTCACATCTATTTTGAGTTATGTTCTTCGATCAGACTAAGGGATATAATTAACTCTGGAGTGGTTGAGTCAAGCTCGTCTGGTTTCACACTCCTCTTGAGATCAAAGGAGGTTGATGGAGAATGAATGGTTAAGTTACACTCATTCATGGTTTATCATCCTATCCATGCTCTACTGACCGTAGTTATTTAATGGACCTTCAAGTCACATCCATTTGTAGTTATTGCGGACAGATATGACCGTCAATTCAGCGGCACAATATAGAAAGTTTGGATTGATATTGCCTATTGATCCGATGGTATGATATAGTTGGTTACCCATAACTTCGGATGTCATTCTGACTGGTTTTGTATTAAGGCTTCCATGTGGTATGCCTTGAATTATAAAGAACACCAAGCAGGAGTTAACGGGAGCTATTGTATATTTAGTTTTTAGTAGTTTGTACTTCTTCCCCCAGTCTTCAGTTATTGGAATAAGTTCGTGGATGGTCGAATTCCATCTTTAATATACTTTTTCGATCGAATTCAAGTCTAGATTGGCGAATGATGGTCGAATCGCATTCACTCGTTTTTCTACACTCTTATCTGCACTACAGGGATTAGAATTAGCCGATGGGCGGTTAATAACATCTGTTTGATGTTTATACTCTAGTCCACACACGGGGAACTGGAGTTATTCCGCAAAATGGTCGAACAACATTTTCCTTAGTCATTTCTTCAGCCCTAAGTATGAGTGAAAGTCAAAGAATGGTCATTCGTATCACATTTACTCTTACTGTATTTCTTCCCTTGAGCCGTAGGAAGGAATTGATTAATGGATGGAAAAGTCACATCCGTTCTATGTTTTATAATCAGCCTATTGGTTTATAAGGGAGAGTTAATGAATGAACGGTCAAACCACGTTCATTTTCAACCTATGCTCTTATTGTGCTTTAAGGACCAAAGTTTGTTGATGGGCGGTCAGTCACGCCCATTTGGTGCTTATACTTCAACTCGAGCTTTGGGAACTAGAGAAGATTGAACCATATCCATTTTCGGATATAAAACCTCCTCTATCGATCTGAGGGCAAGAGCTAGTGAGTGGACAATCAAACCACGTTTGCTTGGTGAATTTTACTCCAAATGCCAAGGCAAAGATTGGAGTTGGCGAGTGAACTATCGAATATCGTTAAGTTGCTGTTGGACGGGAAGTCACATCCATTAAGAATCGGACGGCCAGTCACGTCCATTTTTCGAATCTGGCTCTTCCTGTTGAGTCAAGGAAGAAATTTTTATGATGTATGGTCGGAGCACATCTGCATGAATTTACCTATAAGTACCATGCCAAGGACAAAAATTAACGCATGGACAGTCATGCCGCGTCCACTTTGTACCGATGGTCGGATTGCTTGCGATTTTGTCGCATATACTTTGGTTCGTTCTTGGTGAATAGAGTTTGTTAACGAGCATTCGAACCACACCCATTTGAAGTTTATACTTCAGACTACACAAAGGAACTAGAATTAGTTAATGGGCGATCGAACGCATCCATGCTTTGGAATTTATATTCCGGTGCACACTAAGGGACTAGAGTTGATCGATGAATGATCGAATGATGTCCAACATGGTATTTATACTCTAGTTCATGCTGGGGGACCAGACTTGATCGATAGACGGTTGTATCACGCACATCTTTTTTGATATTTATACTACAGTCCGCGTTGGGAGACCAGAGTTGGTCGATAGGTGGTCAGTCACACCCATTTTCGATTTATACTCCACTTATCAGGTCAAAGTAAGAGTTTTCGAATGAATAGTTTAGTCATGTTTATTTATGGTAAGGAATTCCGCTCCCAATTGTGAGGACGAAGCTTGACGAGTGGACGATCAATTCACGTCCACTTAGTAATTAAGCGATGGATGGTCAGATCATATCCATGCTTGGGTTGGATGGTCAGATCTCATTCAATTTGCTACATGCTTTTCCCAACAAATCAAGGTAGAGAGTTGTTAGGTGGATGTTCAAGTTGCATCCCCCTTAAGGAGGAATTGTGTCCTCGTGTTTAGGGCAATGGTTGATGAGTAGACAGTCGGTCACGTCTACTTTTAATCAAGCTCCCAAAATGCCCCCTATGTTTCGGGTAGAAGTCAATGTATGGATGGTCATGTCACATCCACTTCTATTTGAACCCCAGTATCGCTGAGTTTCGAGAGAGGCATAAGTATTTCGACTAAATTCAAGCAGGAGTGAGGTAGTGGATGGTCGGTCACATTCACTCCAAGCCGTTTTTGGTCTACAAATCAAGTGCGGAGATTGATGAGTGGACGATCTGTCATGTCTACTTTGTATCGAAATTTGACCTTGTCGGGCTTTGAGCCGGTCGTAGATTTTCTATCGTAATGGAAGCACAGAATATGAAAGGGTGGCCAAATCACACCCACTTTTCGTTTTGGATTCTTGCCCCTAAGTCAGCGATGTATGGTAGCTTATGAGCGGTTGAATCATGCTCATGTTGATGATACTCCAAAGGTCCGATCGTGGTCCATGGAGGTTAGGTTGAGATCTAATTCTAGGTACTCCATCACCTGCATCATTTGAAATTAGTTCAATTCAGATTGGTTATAGTTTAAAACATAACTAAAGCCGAAATAAACTTTTTGGAATGGTGAAGCAGTTTATATGCTTGCTACTGCCTTTCTCAGCTAGAAGTCGACCATAGGTTACCAAGTTGATAATCAAAGGTCTTTATTGGTAAGGGTAGGAGGTCTCCTGCCCGCCATTCTATGGGGTTTGCATATCTTATTGAAGCTTTCTTTTTCGGATCAGCTCTCCGATCACATCTTGGAGGTGTCTTCAATTGTCAGTGTTGTGACCGTATATGATTCAAAATTTTGGAGTCATCTCATAGAATCTGAGTCCTTTTCTAAGGCATCGCCATTGTTGCCTTCGCTTTCAATCCCTTTGGCCAATAGGACTACATTGTTCTTTTCCCTAGTCTTCTTTGTCTCCTCCTTGCTTAGGTTCTGGTTCACTTTGTAATAGAAACGATTCAAGATCGTAGGAGGCTCTCCATCTAACAAGTCGCCAAAGTACGTCTCGAGGTCGATTCCCCTTATCAATGCCATCAGTATGATATTCTCGTTGGAATTTCTGACTTCAATGATAATAGTGTTAAATCTCTTCCAAAAGTCTTTGAGCATCTCGCCTGGTGCTTGGGAAAATTTGGACAACGACATCACATCCTTGAGGCAAGTTGCATACGTTTTGAATTGCTTAATGAACTTCTTAGCCAATTGATTAAACGAGGAGGTGGACCTGGGCGGTAATCATGTAAACCGCATGATCGCTACTCCCTCGAGGATTATGGGAAAGCATCAGCATTTGATTGCGTTCGCCGCTCTGGTGGAATCCGTGCGGCCTTCATATTTCATGAGATGCTCTCAGGGATCGTGTTTCCAGAATGCATCGGCATGGTTGATATATTGAATCTCCATGGATATTCTGGATGCTATACTGATTTGGTGAATGGGCTTCGATTTGTGGAGATGCTCCAATTGCCATTAGTTTAGGCCATTTTCAAATTACGACGGTTTATATTGCTTATGAATGATATATGCCAGATAGTCCAATGTTTGGATGGTTGTAAATGTCGATCTAAAGACGAATCTGTTAGGATGGGGTCATGAATAGATGATTATCCCTAAATTTTACCAAATTATATGAGATCTATTTGGGGTTAAAAGGGAATACTCTACAAGGTTGGAGTCCGACCTGAGAAAATCTGCTATTTTCTTAGAGCTGCAAAAATTTGAAGTTTTGGGTTGGTGATGGACAGTGCTTGGAGTCACATTGGGGTTTGCTTGGACAAAATCTTAGTACTACCTGAGACTGACTTTGGGCTAGAATTTTTAGAGTTTGTTTTGGGTTCGACTTTGGCTCACTTTGGTTTTTCGACATTCGTGAAGTAAGTTTTTCGATGACCTTTTCGATGATTTTTGTCGATTTTCGATGACGACCACTCATGACTCGACGATAGGAGTTCCATGATGGGAAGTAATGATTTTAATGATGGATAGATATACCTAGAGATGGCAGAATAAGCAATGTAGGGTGGTCGTCACACAAGCCATCATACCATAGCTGCCAAATCATGCGTTTGGAAGTTGGTCAGTTGAGAGCAGTTGCAAAATACCCTTGGAGCTTGACCCAGTAATTGATCCTCGCCTTGGTTCTTTAGCCTCTGGAAGTACCATTTGAGCAGTAGTTCATTCTCTATTCCTTGGCATTATGCTGCGGCAAAAAAATTGGAGTTTTTTTTTAAAATGAACCGATCCTTTCTTTCTTCAATTTGCCGATCTAATCCCCTATATACCCTAATCTCTGTCAAAATCAAAGTCACCGCCTTATACAACCTTGATTTAAGATTATTACGACAAGATTTGGTTTGATGACGATCCTTCACTTTGGTTGACCAATTGGTATTAGCTTAGGGATTATTAGTGGATAGACCGCTCGGTTGTGACATGGCTGAATCAACAAGCGATCGGTTGTTGGTGCATAGAGGATTAGTAGTGGCTTATTTCTCACATTAGTCGATGAAATCGGCGTGATATGCAGTTGTAGTGGAATTGTGGCAATGGAGGGATTGATGTTGGTTTTTAGAGAAGTGAATGTGTAGGACAATTGGTTCACCAAGTTAGGCGATCGGTGCTCGGTTGGGAAGATGAAGTGATTTAACGATGATAAGGAATTCTTTGCTCTTGAGTTTGGATTCAAGATTCTCCCATGCTTCCCATAGTGGGCGTCAAATCAGGTAGTTTCCTTGTAGGCTTTTTCTATGTCCGAATAGAATAGGAAACTTTTTTAAGATGAATTTGGATCTGTTCCTCGGATGTTTGCAATCCAAAAGTAGAATAGGGATCCAATGATGTTGAGAATCGCTTTCACAGTGAAAGCACCAAAATGTTTGTATCAAAATTGGTCACAAACACCCAAATGACTTTTTATAGAGAAATAAATGATGAAATCTAAATGAAAATAGAGGAAACAAGTAATTAACCACCAGAAAATAAGCAAAAACAAGAACATGGGTATTTATAGTGGTTTGGCGTTGATTGTCTATGTCCATTTTGATGAAATTTCTTTATTAATGACTTTGACTTTTGAGTACAAGTGTGATCGGATCGGAATCCATGAATACAATGAGTATAAAGCAATTAACAGTGTAAAGATCCCTATAATGAACTATAAAGCCTATATTTATTGGGGAAGATAGCCGAACATATACCTAAAAAAAATTTCGATGGAATCTCCAGATGCAGACGAGGTCACATGAGCAATTGCCTACCCCAAACCTTAGGAATAGGGATTGGCCTCGATCCCTCTTGAAATCCACATGGCGAGTCGCGATCCCTCTGGTGGGTCCCCCATTGTGTTAGCTTTATGTCACCATAAATGTTTGCATATTTGACTTTTGTATTTTGAGATATCGATCGTTTCCCATTGAGTTGTATCGTTAAGCTGATACGATCCGATCCATTGTGTAGGGGGATGGATCATACCCAATCACTTGTCTAAGGGAAGAGTAATCCCACATTTAGAATGTTCTATAGAGTCCATCTCTTGGTTTCTCTTTATTGCTGCTTCATGTGATCGTTTGTGCTTGTTTTTGGACCCCACGATCATCTCATTAGGCTACTGGCCTTGATGATAGTCAAGTCTAACTTGTATAATTAGTTTGAATATAGTTGGGCCAAAAGGTCAGGTAACATCTTTAGACCAAAATCATTTTGGCTTAATAAATTTTAAAATTCAAGAATGCAAAAAAATCATTTTAAGTTGGAACTTTTCAACTCAACTAATTTAAAAATTATGAATTTCCAAATTTTCTTGCTCTTTCAAAATAATAACTTTCAAATTTACAAAATAAGAACAATCTTTGGTTCCAACATACACCCTATTTTGCATTCTTTTCAAAAATGAAGAATCCAGAAATGGGAAACTGTATAATTCCACAAATTTCAAAAATGAAAACCCACTATTTTTTAAACTCTTCAAATCATCAGATTTACAATTTTCTTTTTATAAAGTTTATCTACTAATTTATTTTAAAAACATCCCATGACTTTTAAAATTACATCCTCTTCTCAAACTTTTACAAAACAATTGGTAGCATATTTCCAAGCCCGACTAAAATCACTTTCTTTCAAAAAAGAGAAATTTCAACTTATGGTACATAAGATGTTCATTTAATAAACCTTTGAAAATCCCTTTCAAAATATTTAAAGGAATTTTCAAAAATAAATTTGTTCAATTCTTTTTCATGAGGTTGGATTTAGAAATTAACTTTAATTATTCCTTCTTTTTAACTTTCCTATTCAATATTTAAAAATTTGGCTATCTTCTTATGGCGATTAACGTATACCTTCTTATGGAAGTTTTTCTCTCCTTCTTCACATCTTTCTTCCAGATGTTAACAAATATACTGCTTCATACTTGCTACTTAGCATGTTATTGTTATTTCTATAAATGTCATTTGTCAATAATAAATGGTTTTATTTATAACGAACAATTTTTAAAAACATTTATTCATTCATTCTAACTTTACCTATTATGCCTTCCTTATCTCGGCATAATTTCCCTAATAATCTCTTTAATTAGTCCATTTATTTCTCTGTTAAATTCTTGTAACTCCCTATTTATTCTACATTTATTGCCTCATTAATCTTGGAGTTACCACCTTTTCCATTTGCAATTTCTATCCCTATTATTTAATATACTTGTAGAGTCCACAATTATAAGGAATGCTAGGTCCAATAAAGGAGTCAAGTACCATTTAGCTTTTAGGGTGCTTCATATGTCATGATCATGCTCCCTTAGTCCACTCCTTATGATACAACTTCCACCCCATGGGTAATTGGAGCAATAGTATGAATTTAACACTACTTATTTTTATAACTTATAGTCGCTTTACCCATCCTTTTAGAATATGGCCGCAATTACTTCTATAGTTTGAATCTACGGAGTTAGGTGTATCTTCAGAATAAGCATATATATTTATAAATAATAGGGGTTTTGAAAAATACTTTTCAAAAATAAAAACTACATCATTCATACATATACATTTCCTCATTGATTGGGTAACCTAGGCTCCTATACCATTTGTAACAATCCACCTTGAAACCAGCCTAAATCTCAACACAAAAAGGCCCATCAAAACTTAGACCCATTCCAATGCCGGTTGTTGGTTGGTAAAATGAAAAATATAGAGCTAATAATCTATTCATTCAAAACTCTCAACAGAAGGATAATAACATAAACATTGCCCATTTTATTAAAACTTCTACATGTCACAAAACCATAACATAATGTCAATAATAACCATTACATAATCATGCTCAAAAATATATTATCATCTTCAAACGAGTACGTCAGAAAATAAAATAAATAGATAAATAGACTACTACCAAAAACTTCTCTCTTCGCTAATTCCATCTTGATCATCGTATCTTTCCCTAACCTGTGTTGTAACGAGAAGTGAGTTACAAAAACAATGTCTGATGAATAGAAATCTCGTGCCTTTCTATATCGGTGCTTGGGCAGTATAATCTAAATAAGAATATGTTTTTCATATTTAAATTATACTCAAAACAATTTTATACTTCATATAAGGGAAAAAGATAGACCCCAAAACAATAACTTAATACCTTCAATCCCTGAAGTAGGTTCTCCCATAATCAATAATCTATCACCATCGTATTAATATCTACCAATGCGAGAGATAGAACCTAAGCCACTTAATACCTTTTAATTTAAAATAGGCAGACTTTAACCATTTAAGATCTCAATTGGTGCAGGCCTCCATCATTTAGTACTAATTCCTAACGCGGACTCTTCACAGGGACCTATCTAGCTGCCATTGCATGGAAATCTCTTCAAAAGGTTAATACTTCTATTTGAAGCAGACCTTTCGGAGATATCCACAACCATGCCTAAACCCAATCTCAACCATTTAATACTTTATACAAGGGAAAGAAGCAGACCCTCAAACAACCACTTAATACCTCAAATGCCTGAAGCAGGTCCTTTGTATTCTAAACTGTACCCCACGGAGACATCCCACATTAGCCGAACAATTTGTAGGAGCTAATAGCTAGATTAGTTGGGTAAATTTATCTCAAAGAATTGGGACTAACCTCGCATCATCTGCAATTACTTATTACAGACAATGTCTTACATCAGCCCCAAAGTCGCACTACTAGTTGCCAAATTTGCTGGGTAGACTTCTATGTGCTTTTGACTAACTTTGCATCCTTATAACTTAGTTATATTTCATAATATTTTCGAAATATATTATTACACATCTCAACATATTCATTATTTTGGGCTTATAAGAAATCCTTCTTATTCCTCCTAATTAATTACTTTCCTATAGGGGATTTAAATCATAATTATTAACTTAATTAACTACGCGATTAATATGTTATAATTGTACATTATTTATGCTAGTTTATATATATATACATACACACACACACATATATATATATACGCATTTATTAATTTCCATGTGTGTGGGGATTACGCTCTAGGGTAACGTTCAAATGTCAAATCTTCTGATGTTATACAAGTCTCATTTCCACAATTACATTTCTACCGTAAATCCAATATTCCAAAATCAGATAAATAGACTTGTTGTTAGAATCCAACTTCAACCTATTTTATATTAAAACAATGAAATAAAACCATTATAGTGAAAACTTACAATTTAATTGATTTTGCGCTCTATACAACTCCTTTTTACATGAAACTAGACAGGGAATTTCTATTTAATTTTTATAAACAGGCAGTACAAACTACGAATAACAATCATGCCTTACACAACATTTCTTAAATAAATCCCCTAATCAAATAGAAGTGGAATAGAAGGTAAAGACATTAATAGAAAAATCCACACAAACTCCATCATTTTAATACAGAATAATTAAGACTCCAACCTGAGAATTGACATTTCACTTTGGCTGAATTTAATGATTTTTAATGTGATTTTCTCTTAATCCAAAACTTCTTAAGGCGTAAATCATATACAAACTACACTGTTCATTTATTGAAATGTAAAAACTAAGTTTTCCACCCATAGAGGTCCTTAGCTTTTCCTTCTACTGGATGTCACATGCCCTCAACAAACTCTTTCAGATCTCTTCTTTTGATATACACAGCAAGGAATTTGTATATAAAGTAGATTCGGAGAATTAGAGAATTGAGGAGAATAATTGAAGAAAACAATAAACAAAAATAGATACATAGGATTTCTTATCCCAAACATTAATGGATTTTTTTTGAATATATGAAGAGACGAACTGGCAATGCATCACTAATGTTCTCGAAATATTTTGTGAATAAAAGTGAGGGGGTTGTGCTTCTATTTATAGAGGTTGGAATGCACTTGAATAGTCTAATTTAAAATTGGTTTAAAACTATACAATTCAGAATATTCATTGCTGAAAACCCAGCCACCACCCTGTCCACTGGTCGATCGGCCGGTCATGGGTCGATCAGTCTTGTTTTGGGAACATTGATTTACCCAATTTATCTATTTAAGGTTAATTTTATAGGATGTTATGAAAAATATTCGACTAGATGAAGATAAGTGGGCAGGACCCGAAGCTATGTAAGTTCCTTATTCGGATATTTATTGGAGAGGCTATGGAGCTTGTCGGTTGCATTGATTTGTCATTGGAGCTAGATGAAGAAGACCACAAGATGGTGGACCGGATGGTTTTAATGCTCATTATGTTCAGAAGAGTTGGAAAATAATTGGATCAGATGTTGTTAAGGCCATCCAATATTTTTTCCTTCATAACAAACTCCCTGATTGTCTTGCTGCAACAGCAATCTCTTTGATTCCTAAAATTAAAAATCCATCTTCAGTTGCTGATTTTAGACCAATTTCTTGTTGCAATATTATTTACAAAATTATTTCAAAAATTTTGACAAATAGATTGCAAATAGTTTTACCTTCTATCATTTCAAATAATCAAGCAGCTTATATTCCTGGTAGATCAATAAGTGATAATGTTCTCTTGGCACAAGAATTGTTGTATGGTTATGAGAGAGCTAATATTTCTCCAAGGTGTATGCTTAAACTTGATATTAAAAAAGCATTTGACTCTATTGCATGGCCTTCTATTTTAGCTATAATGTCTAGAATGAACTTTCCAAAACCTTTCTTAGTCTGGATCTATACATGTATTTCTTCACCAAGGTTTTCTATTTCTAGAGAAGGTGGTTTGTATGGTTATTTTAAGGGCAAACAAGGTGTAAGACAAGGTGACCCAATTTCTGCTTATTTGTTCATTATTGTTATGGAGCTTTTGAATTCCATTCTGAAGGATCTTGTTGATAAAAAAAAGTTGCAGCTTCATCCCAAATGTAAAAATCCTATTATCACTCATCTTTTGTTTGCTGATGATCTTATTATCTTTACTAAGCCCACTTCCATCAATATTCAAAGTATCACATCATCTCTGGAATTTTTCTATTCTATTACTGGCTTGAGAATAAATTTTCAGAAATCTAATATCTTGGTTGCTGGTCTAAATTCAATTCAAAGGAAAGAAATCATTGAGTTCTCTGGCTTACAAGAATTGCCTAAGAATTCTTATTATCTGGGTTTACCTATCTTGAGTTCCAGAATCACTAAACATAATTGCTTACCTCTTTTTGAAAAGATAATTGAAAGACTTAGAATTTGGCCTATTGATAAACTTTCCCAAGCTGGTAGGCTTACAATTGTTCAATCTATTGCTGTTGCTATGACTAATTATTGGACAAGGCATTATATACTTCCTGTCAAGGTGATCAACATGATATCTGGTGCTCTCAATAAATTTCTTTGGCATGGTGATCCTTTCTCAAGGAAACTCATCCCAATTTCTTTTGTAAAGCTGTTTGATCCAAAAAAATATGGTGGTCTTGGTATAACAAATATATTACTTTGGAATAAGGCAGCAATGTCAGTATACTTCAATAAAATCTTTCAATCTGATGGCAATTTATGGTCACAATGGGTAAATCAAAATTTAATTGGTAAAAAGAATTTTTGGACAATGCATATTCCTCAGAACTGCAGCTGGAGTTGGAGAAGCATTCTTAAGCTTAGGCAGACATTCATACCACTGTTGCAATGTAATTATTCTTTAATCAAAGGTCTTTCTTTCTGGCATTCTCCTTGGGCTAGTAAAGGTCTGATATTAAGTTCTGTTGTGGACTATAATCTCAGATGCAACTCTGGTATACCTGATTCAGCTATAGTTGATGATTTTATTCAGGGTGATACAATTGTTCTTCCTTATTCTAGTTCTGTTCAACTCAGGAAACTTTGGAATATTATTTCAAATAATTCCATCATTAATAATGGAAATGTTCTGATTTGGTCTGATAAAGGAAAGCAACATTCAATTAAACTTGTGTACAAATCTCTCTGTGGCAGCAGTCTGTATTTTCCTTGGCATTCAAGAATCTGGAATACTGGTGGAAGTGCTAAAGAAAATCTACTTTTATGGAAGGTGATGGCAAATGCTCTGAATACTAAGGATAAACTATGTAGATTGGGTTTAATATCAGATGATATTTGTGTTCTTTGTAGATCAGAACAAGAAACAAATACTCATTTGTTCTTTCAATGTACATTTGTATATCAGATTTGGTTTAGACTTCTATCAAATGGTGGTTTCTATAAACCATCACAAGTCAGTGCTATTGAGTGGTTCAATGTGTTTAAGGCTACGAGATGGAAGACTAAAATGACTAATCTACTCCTAAAGTTGCTTAAGAAATTGGTGTATGCTGTGTGGACAGAAAGGAACAATAGAGTGTTTGGTATTGATGTTAAAAACTCCTCTCAACTCTATAATTCCATTCATGGTAGCATTCTTAGAGATTTGCAATCTGTTTGTAACTAAAGTGCAACTACTGCTTGTTTGATGCTTGGATTTTTAATAGCATGATGCCTGAATTTGCAAGTGAAGTATGATAATTCTGTTATCATGGCTTGGAGTGGATGAGTGGTTAGAAGAAAGCATGATGATATGTTGTTGACTGTATTATGGTTCATTTGTAGTAACAATTAGTTGTCAACTTTTCTTTTCAGTAAAGTGTATTTGTATTGTGATTATATTTAGTTCAGTCTGTTGTCAAAAATGTACTGCAAATGCTTGTAATTTTGTGTTTTGTTGGTGTGTGTTGTAATTTGATTAAGTCAATAAAATGAGCTTATTGCTCTTTGCTTTTCAAAAGAAGACCACAAGATGGTGTGGGTGTGGGCATTTGTTGTGAGTGATACGTACTCAACTTACAATGCTTGCTTGGGTTTGCATGCCCTAGCAATTTTTAGAGTTTCCCTTGCCTCGTGGTATTTAATGATGAAGTTCCATACCGAGAATGGGGAAGGAGCTATTTAGGGGGACTAGAGTACTGACCACAAGTGTTGCATTGCAAAGCTTAGAGAAGCGTAGCAACATGAAATAGGAAAGGATATAGAGAATGCTTTTTGCATCAAAACCATCAATGCATATCAATCAACACATAAGCCCTTGCTTGGATGTCATAGCAAATTTCACAAATCTATGGACCTGCAGAAAGAGCCAGAGGATGTGAGGGCGACAACAGCTCGAGCACTGTTACAAATTTGCAAAATTTATGGACCCACATAAAGAGTCCGATGATGTGAAGGTAACTTTGGTAGAGCTAATAATCAAAAATTCGATCAATGAGGATAACCACACTTAGGTCCTAAACATCAGTCTCGACTTGGCATGAAGATAAAGAAGGATTTGGTAGGGTTACTCCAGGAAAACTTGGATGTGTTTTCCTGGACACATTTCGATATGTGTGGAATATTACTGGTGGTTGCATGCCATACATTTAATATGGAACCACGATACTCCATTATAAAGCAAAGCAGATACAACCTGGGCACGGAGTGATCCATTACATTAAAGGAAGAAGTGGATAAGCTAAAGGCAAATGGAATTATCTATGATGCTATATACCCTGAATGGTTATCAAATTCTGTGCTGGTCAAAAAGCCTAATGGAAAGTGATGAACATGCACCGATTATTAATATCTGGATAAGGCATGCCGAAAGGAGAACTTTTAGCTACCTACAATTGACTAACTTGTTAATGGAACCAGTTAGGTATGAATTATTATCCTTCATGGATGCATACTTCAACGATAATCAAATAGTACGCACATCCCAGTTCAAGAGCACACGGTTTTATCATTGATTTAGGATTGTATTGTGTAATGCTATTTGATTTGAAAACCTTGGAGCAACTTACCAACGATTGTTAAACTTAATGTTTGAAGATCAAATCGAAGAGATGATGGATGCTTATGTTAAAGAAATGCTCGTGAAGACACAAAGATCGATGAATCATATGAACAACCTCTTAAAGATGTTTGATGTGCTCCAGAAGTACAATATGAGGCTTAATCCCACGAATTTTTCTTTCAAAGTTTTATCGGGCAATTTATTGGGATTAATAGTAAACTCAAGGTTATTAAGCTAATCTACAGCATATATAGGCATTGAAAGAGGTTACTGCCCAAGATCAGGAGCATAATGCAGAGCTTGAATGGAAAGTTCGTTGCATCAAGAAAATTTATTTCAAAGGCAGTATATAAATGTGTAGCATTCTAAGATGCCTAAAGAAAAGAAAATGTAAAGTTTGAACGTAAGAAGGAATGTCAAAAAGCTTTCCACGACCTACTTGAACAAATGAAGAGGGCGCTAGTCTTGTCAAAACCTTTGGAAGGAGAAGATTTATTTGTCTACCTATAGTGTCTGCTCATGCACTAAGTGCGGCTTTGGTACATTATAATAACTCTAAATTTATAGTTGATCATTTAAATTAATTAGAAGGCTAAGGCCGGTAAAATAAGAGAAGTAAGGGTATATGAATTAACAGAAATGGAGTATGAGCGTCCAAGCATAAAATTATTGTGGGATAATAAACATACTCCTTTCTATTTATCCATTGCATTCTACCTAAAATAAAACAAAATGCTAAGGAAGAACTTTAAAGGTGGTGGCTCAGAGAAGGAAAATAGAGAGAAGATAGAAAAATATAAATAAAAGGGACCAAGAAGACTAAAGCTAGACCTCTTAAAAGCCTAGGTGAGTAATACTTAACCGCTCTATACCAATTCATAGCATATGGTCTAGATTTAGATTTATGCATTTTAAATATGATGAGATCATACAGATTTCTACTAACACATATAAAAAGATTCAATGAATGTTTTGGGAAGAATAGAAAAATATGGGATGTTTAGATGTGCTTCCCTACTTTAATAATTTTGAAATACCATAGAAGTTTTATATGATGTTCTAATCATAATTCTAAAGATGACTTTAAATCTTGACGAATTTCTTAAGCGTATATGATTTGGTATGATTTATTGAAGGTGTGAAACTAAAAAATAAGGAAAATACCCTTACAAGTCTAGAAAAAGATTTAGTATGTTAGAAAAAATGTTTATAAATTTTCTAGGAATTTATTAATATTTTTCTATAAGGAAAATAAAATAAAATGGCTTAAGAATTACGCTTGGGAAGGGTGGTTCTATGGTGACACATGAAAATAAAATTATATGGAGAAAATAAAATTACATGGGGAAAATAAATTAATAAGTGTTAGGTAAATGGGAAGCCAGATCCAAATGATTTGATGAATAAGAAGAAAAAGGACATTGCAAATAATAGAAAGTAAAATAAGGAAGAATAAGATAATGACACGTGTAAAGACATTATCAGAGATGTTAGGGTTTGTTTCAAACGATGTTGGGGCAGCTGCCCTACCTTTTAAGTAAGAACTGCACACAACATGAAGGGGTCATGTTGCACCATAATTGGGAAGGCAATAGTTAATTTGAAAAGTGGAAAGCACTTAGCATTGAGGCAGGGTAGCACTATGCTATGAAAATTGGTAAAATAACCAAATAAAAGATAAGTAGGTGGGAACTGAGGAGAGGCAGGGTTAGTAATGGAAATGGATCTTGTGCTAGAAATAAGGTTGAAAGGGGTACTGACGTCAGGTGGGATGCATACTCAAATGCATACCTTAGGAAGATAAAGAAAGGACTCAACTTCCAAGGTCTACACCACAGTTACATAAATTAGACAAATGATTAAAATGGGTGCACAGCTTGAGAAGGCGAGGAGAGGCATTCATGAAAGCACATCTGGAAAAGAGGAAGGGAGGCATTCTATTATGTGTGACGCAATATAAACTTGTTAAAAGAGTCACAATTAAGAACTGTGCAAGGTGCATTATTAAATCCTTGAAGAGAAATAAGAAGATCTACGTGGGGCATCGTATTAAATACATAAAGAAGAATCAGTAAGACCTGCATGGGGCACAATAATCGATAATTAAAGAAAATAAGTATGACTAGTGCGGGGCCCAGTAACAATTTGCTAAAGAAGTATAACTAAGATCTATGTAGGGCATAATATAAAATAATTAAAGGAAAAGTAACAAGATGCATAGGGAGTAGTATTATAATAAACTATATAATAACCCAAGGTGGGAACCAAAGGGAGATTGTGTTGAGGGTGCAACAGTAAATGGGGACCTCTTAAGGAAGCGTAAGACGTAGGCATAGATAAAAACTAATTGCGTTAGTATTTCGAACGTTCCACTGTTGATGTTTGAATAGTAAAGGGGAAACCCAATTTGTGTAGTACGGGTTGGTCTCACTATATAATTGCTTTGGGTAAGTATTATTCACACCGGACTATATGTCTGACCTGTATTTTTATTATCGTTTTCCCCAAAAATCCACGGGTGCTCATTCCAGTGTGCTAAGTTTATGGGATTGTCGAAGATGGAGCAGGAGCCTTGTAGCTAATAAAGATTTTTATTTCCGTTGTACTAAGAAGTGCGGGCTGGATCATCATATGTTGAACAGACTCTTTGCTATGTTATTTTCTATTACATTTGACCCCTGCATGGGCACATTATTTGGTTTAACTTTGATAAAAGTACACGTAAAGAATGCTAAAGAAAATTAAATGTAAATAAAAATTATTTTGCTGCTCCATTTACTTTATCTATGTTAATTAATAAATTGAACTCGGCTTCTTCATTGGAAGATAATTCGCCGATGACTACGGCATCATCGGCGTTCATCTTCGCCTCTCCAAGTGGGGTATGTTATAGCTCGGTATCAGAGCATGGGTCAGGGACACTTAAGTAAAACATAGCTATGAAACGGTGAGAGTGGTACATAGAATTGATTAAATAATTTAGGGAGAGGATGCATTACTATATATAAATAACGTACTTATATGTTTCTAAATAGGTATATAGGAAGATATATCTATCTTCTATTGTTGTTTCACTCCCTATTTTTCATTTCTAATGAAAACTTGCTTAATAGAAGAATCAAGACGGATCTAAGGATTGGGCAAGCTATGATAGGAGGACAGAGCGTAAGAAGAGAGGCTGAAAGTGCATGGACTAATGAAGGGAATGAGGAGAGAATTACAAAGGCAGTAAGGGAGGAAGCTACATAGCCAGCAAATGAGCTGGGCATGGATGTGAATGTCTTTTTTAAGCATTTCATGGTTCATATGATAAGGGAAGCTGCACCAAAGCATATTCTGCCAAGACCAGCTACAGTGTGGAAGGATTTCCCAAAGATGACCAAAGATTATATAAATAGGGAAGGCCTTTGCCGGGAAGAAGCCTGCAGTAGAATTACTAAATTGGCTAAGAAGTTGTGAGCATATATTTAGAGACATAGGATTGAAGGATGTGCAGAAGAGAAGCTTGTCATCAAGACAGTTGCAAGAAGATGCATTGGATTGGTGGGAGATAGTAGTTGCTGAGACCACAGAGGAGGTGATCACTTAGAGTGGTTTAAAGGGAGGTTTGAGGCATAGTTTATATCAGAATCTCAATGGAGTGTGCTACTAAGAGAGTTTATTGATCTATAGCGGGGTGATAATATGATGGATAAATACATCTAAATGTTCAACTCATTGTCTAAGTATGGTAGGAAAATCATCAATACTCCAATGAAGAAGAATGAGAAGTTTGTTAGGGGATTGAAACAAGGTTTTGATCATAAGGTGATGGCTTATCTAGCATCTCCTTTAGTGTTTATAGTGGTTATAGCTAGAAAATATGATAGGATGTACCAAGAGCGATGAAGGGTGGATGCATTGTAGGATCTAGATTAACCCTAGAGGGGGGGGGGTGAATAGGGTTATAGCAAATCTTCTCAAATTAAACACAGAAATATAATTGCAGAAATAAATATGCTGAAAAGTAAATCACACACAAAATTTACCCAGCTTCGGCAACCCCTACCTACTGCTGCATTCCCAGATTTCTATTAGAATTAAACAGTATCATGCTTACAAACACTCTACTAGACTCGCAGACCCTTTTGCTCCTGCTCACAAACACTCTACTAGACTCGCACACCCTGCTCCCGCCTATAGAGTTTCGCTCACTCGCAAACACTGCTCCCGCCTATAGAGCTTTGCAAACTCACACACCCTGCTCACTGAACTAATTCTAAATAGACAATCTGACACTACCTAATCCCTAGGTGGTGATTTACAAATTCTTCGACTCGAAAAGAAAAAAACAATTTCAAAAATACACGCAGGAGCAAAAATTAAAATGTAAACTAGAATCCCTAATTTTTGCTCAAATTAAAACCAAAAAAACGTATTATAAAATTAAACTAAACCCCCTTTTAATAATTGAACCCTAAACAAAGAACTTAAGCCTTTTTAAAAAACAAGGCCGGCCCCTTGTTTTTATTAACCCGATCCACTTTGGCTTTGACCCGTTCCTTCTTTTGCTTGTAAAAATGTCGGCCTTTCTATGTCGAATTAGGGCTTCGGCTTCTTTCTCGAATTAATGCTTCGTTCTGATGATTTGGTTGACTTGGAGATTGCGTTGCTCGGCTTGCTCGTTCTTTGACGATTGATTTGGGTCGACTTCGAGGTTGCAATTTGTTAGCAGCTGCTTCTTATGATTGATTTTACTGCTGCGGTATGTAAATTCTTTGCTTGTTTGTGCTTTTGTGATTTTAGAACTCAAACGCGATTGCCGATGATGAACTTTGGTTTGTGTTTGGATTTGATTCAATTTTTTCCCTTACAGCCGATGATGATTTTGGGATTGTATTTATATGAATTCTGGACACTTGATTTTTCTTGTATCGATTCGATACTTTCCTAAATTATGCTTTCCTGATTTTAATTATACCTTGATACGCACGGCTTTGATTGTGTTGCGTTCGATTTTCTTGATTCACACGGCATTAAAACTTCCCCTTTTTCATTGCTGACTTTTTCAAAGACGAATATATTTGTTGAATTCTCTTGTCTTGACTTTAGCATCCTATTTTCGAAAATTCTGACTTCACTGCTTCGGCCATCTTGTGTTTGCCCCTGTCTTCATCTCTGGCCATCTTCACTATCACTTGGTACTGCTGCATCCATTCTGTTGCACTTTGATGTTGTATATGTGATGCATTCATTACTGCAATACTTGTTGCACTTTAGTTGTTCACCATGTTGCATTCACTCCATTTTGCATTGCATTTGTGATTGATGCAGTTTTGACATTTGGTCATGTTGCAGTATTCATTGTTGTTGTGTTCCTCACTGATGCATTGTTGTAACTCCATCTTGACTTGGGCTTTTTCACTGTAACAGATGCTACACTTGTTTATGTATATATTACTTTGTTTCACTGGTGGCCTATGTGCATGCTTCACTGTTCTTTGCATTTGTTCATATGAGTGTGCTCACTTGATCTATCACACCGTTGCATACATTTGCATTGTATATATTCTATTCCTGTTTGCATTTGAGTTTGTAGCTTGGTGTCATGTTTGTTTTGAGTCTGCAACTTGTAGCTGGACTTGATTTGTGCCTTGTCCATTCTCATGTGTTCATCCCTGTAGTATATGTTAGTGATACATCTTGGAGTTGGTTCATGTTGCACTGCACTTTGATGTTGTAGTCTCTGACTTGAGCATGTTTATATTGAACTGCCTCCTGTACTTGCAGTTTGGTCCATTGAGTTGTTGCAATTGAAGTCAAGTTTCTTGTACTTGTGCACTGCTGTGTCTGGTTCTTTTCATTCATGTTGCAACTCAAATGTTTCACTCTGATATATTTATGCATTTGTCACTGAGCTTGATTCATGCTTACTGTCACTACTGCTTCGAGTCAGTTTCATGGTCACTTATGCAGTTTGAAGCTTGCCACTGACTTTGGTTCTTTGCTTGCATCGTTGTAGTTGCATTTATGTCACGTAGTTGCATACTTTGACTTGATGCTGCATGTATGTTTGTTGCAGTCCCTTTTTGTTGTTGCTATGCAGTTACTATGCTTTGCTTGGTCTCTGATCTCTGTTGCTTCACCACTGAACATTTGTCACTTCACTGTTGCACTTTTGTGCTTTGAGTCAGTTTCATTGTTGCTCTATGTTCATGTTCTTGCAGTCTTCATGACTGTACTGTTGCAGTCGAGTTGTATTCATGTACACTTGTGGCTTGAACTTGATTCACTTCATGTTGTTGTTTGGACATTTGCATTTGTACACTCCATACTTGGTCGTGCTGGAGTCTTCAAGCATGTTGCTGTTGCATTTGTTAGTGGCTTTAGTCTTGAACTGTTTGTAGTCAATTGCTTTGTCTATTTGCCTTGAGTTGAACCTATCTTGGGTTTGACCTTGTTTTTTATTTCTGTTCTTTTGTTTGATTTTTTTTTGTACACGAGTTGGCGAGGCAGTGCACACGTATACGAATGTACACGTGTGCACTGCAGCCACTTATAGTTACCTGTCCCTGATAAAAATACTGATATGCGCAGATATTGCACAGTCAAAAATGACGACGAACAACCCAAATAACTGAGGCAAATAATCTTTTCAAAATCATCGTTTCTTTCAAATTTCAAAAATATTTCTCTTTCAATTTTACTGTGTTTGAAAATATTTTTGCAGATTACTCAGATGCTGGATTCAAACCGGAATGCAGTTGAAGACAAAATACGAGTGTGAGTGATATGTAGTGAGGTTATCAATGTAAAAATATTTGTGATGTAATCGTGATGTAATCAAAAATGTATATGTATAGTGAGAGCATGAATTTGTACTATTCAAGATTGTAATAAATATTTGTTTGAATAAAATTTCTGTTTGAATTCAAAATCTGTGTAACTTGTTCTGTTTGAATTCAAATTCAAATTCTGTGTAATTTATTTTATTCAACAAATATTTATTTAATCTATGAAAAACAAAATAGTACATTACCAAATACATTTAAATGAATATATATGTTTATTATCATCAAACAAAAACATATAAGCGCATATTCAACAATCTCCCCCTTTTGATGATAACAAACATATATGTAAGATTTTGACCGTGTTAAATGTATTTGACCAATTATAGACTCTAAATGCTCCCCCTATTTAAATGCTTCCTCTCTACATGATGCTCCCCCTACATATATGCATACGAATAGAAATATTCAAATAAGCGTAGATGCAAATGGAAAATTATTTGACCTTTGCTTGATTCTATTTGACAAAATCTTAACTTTTCTCTCCCCCTTTTGTTATCAGCAAAAGAATAATAGTGTGAGAGAAAAATAGAGATAAAGTGATCGATATTAATCCAACATTAATCTCAAATTGAATATAAGTATTAAACTTCAATAAGAATCAAACAAAAAACCATAACTACCCTTGTTAGGCGCATATTCCAATTTTAGAAATGATGGATATGGTGTTCATATAAAATCATACAGTTGAATCAACTTGTGGTACATTTATATCAGGAATTTGAATATCTACTAATCATGCATAACCGTTAGGACTTTTAAATGAGATTAGTAGTATTCGAATTTAATTTTAAAAATGAAATCAAGTATCTTCTAACCACGCATAACCGTGAGGACTTTTAAATGGGATTAGAATCAACTTGTCTATTTAAGCAATTAATTTTGATATGCGTTCCATACATGCATAACCGTAAGGACTTTTAAATGAGCATGGAAACACATAAAAAAATCAAGTAATTCACCCATGCATAACCGTGAGGACTTTTAAATGAGAGTGAATACTTTGGATAATTATTTATTTATTTAAAAAATATGACATGAAAAACAAATGATTCCTGATTATAGTACCACATATCGACAAACTATATTGAGTATTTGATAAACCATGGTCGATAGAAATAATGATAGATATAGAAATTGGCATGGAATATTTACCCAACAAAAAGTTTTATAATTCTTGTTTTAATTCCTAAAGAAATTTTTCAAATATACTCTCTTGAGTAATGTATGTTAAATATCAACACTTATCACTTTTTCAATCACTATTTATCTTTTTGATAATTAGTAGGGAGTCAGATTAGTCAAAATTTGTCATTTAAAATCAAATAAAAATGACTAATCTGAAAATATGGTCAAACAATTATTTTCTCGAAGGGGTTGTATGAGAAGAAAAATTCTGCTAAATGAAAAATTATTTCAAGTGAAAAATATGCAGATATTTTCTTTGAAAAAAACGATGCAGCAAATGAATGTTTCAAAAATTAATCACGTTCAACTCGTATGTTTTCTATCAACTAGATTACTAGTATGAATTGCATCTGAATTTCTTTTTCAATCCAAAATATCACTAACTGGATTTGGTAAACCAGACATGAAGTGTGCATAAAAAATTTCAAACTCAATTTTAGCAACAATTTAAATGACATTCTTTGGACTTTGAATTGAAGCCATGTTCACACTCAAACAAATATCATGGTATTAATTTCAGAAAACCATATGATAAACAATTATATTCATGAGTAATCAACAGTCCATCAACATCATAATTATTTCAAAACCAATTTCTTAAAGTTTCAACAATTTCTTAAAATCCTTTTTCACATGAGTTTGAAATCGTGCAAATTTACAAGCAGTGACCAAAATGCCAAAATATATCTAAGTTTAGCATGAGTAATCAAGGATCAATAAAATACCATCATTTGACCAAACATATTAAGTTCAATGATGAAAGGATGGTTGATCTACTTTTAAGCACAAATCAAAGTAAGTCAAAGGAAAAATCATATCAATAAGTCAGAATTAAAGACATCACATCATTATCGCAATTTTGGCTGATTTAATTCAGAATATGGTGCAGATTATCACATTTAATATACCTTCACCTGTTTTACCTTTACGATAATTTCTCGTGATTGCCCATTGTGATTCTGTCACCTTTATATTAGGCTAAGGAACTTTGCTATGTTGCCCGTTGTGTTTCTGGAACAGCCCAAAATCCAGAGAACACCGTTGTTGTTCCTTAGCCTGCCACCACACCTACACGATGAAAGATTTTTGTGACCTATTTCTAGGTCCATGATTGTTAGTGGCAGAAACATTATGAATAAACAAACCCTTTGGAACCCAAACTTGTTTAGACTTTTCATTCTTGTTCCAATAGACATGAAATTTGTTTGTAGAATTTTTAGGAACCCAAACTTGTATAAATTTTGTGTTCTTGTTCCTATGACTACAATTTTCAACATGATGTCCAATTATTTCACATTTATCAAAGACACTTTTCCCTTTTGCATTATCCTCAGCTTGTGTTTTCCCAAAACCAAGTCCTTTTCTGTTGTTAGCAAAAATTTGATTTCCCAATAGCATGTTGAAAGATTTTTCGCCTCTTGAAAAGTTATTCAAAGATTTCTCAAGATTTTGGACTTTGGTTTTTAGTGTTGTATTTTCAGTGACAAGTGAGGTGCATCGATTTATAAAATCCTTTTTCCTAGTGTCGATGGTTTCCTTAAGATTCAAGTTTTCTTTTTCAAGATTCTCAGAGTTATTCTTAAGTTTTGTCAATTCTGAATCTAAAACTTTACATCTTTTACATTCTAGGTTTTGAATATTTTCAAGTTCAGTTTCTAACCTAAAATTTTTACGAGCAAGTTCTCTCCTATCAGTTTTCAGTTTTTCAATTTTAGATTCAAGAGCATCAACTACTTTAGTAAGATCAGAACACATAAAAACAAGATCTCTATAGGAATACTCACCTTCCTCACTAGATTCCTCTGAGCTTGAATCTGAATTTTATTTCGCCATAAGACACAAGTTAGCCTCCTCTGAGCTGCTATCCGAAGCTTCTTCTCCTTCTTCATCATCCCAAGTCGCTGCAAATACCTTCTTCGCCTTTTTCTTTTCTTTGTTGTTTTTGAGAAGTGGGCATTTTGGTTTGATGTGGCCAGGCTTGTTGCAGTTATAACACGTCAGTTCATTATCGGAATTTTCGGAATTTTTTGACCTATTGCCCTTTGTTTTCTTCTTGCGTGGCTTGAATCTAGACCATCTTCTAAGATTATTGACAGCCATTGCAAGCTCTTCAATTGGATCTTCTTCATCGCTTTCTTCTTTGCTCTTTAAGGCAATCATCTTCTTCTTTGGTTCGGAGTTATTGCGTTCTTCCTTTGCTTTCAACTCAAGCTCATATGTCATCAAGTTGCCAATCAACTCCTCCATGCTTAGTTTGCTCAGATCTTTCGATTCTTGGATTGCTGTGACTTTTGCCTCAAAGTTCATTGGTAAAACTCGTAATATCTTCCGCACAAGCTCAACCTCAGTGAATACCTTCCCAAGTGCTCTAGCGTTGTACACCAAAGTTGAAAAGCGTCCAAACATGTCCTTTATGCTCTCGCCTTTGTCCATCACAAAGTTTTCGTATTCATTGCTGAATAGGGCTAGACGAGACTCCTTGATTTGAGAAGTTCCTTCGTGTGTCACCTCCAAAGTGTGCCAAATTTCATGTGCTGTTGTACAATGAGGAATTCTATTAAAGTCATTTTTATCAAGAGCACATATCAAAGCATTCATGGCTTTAGCATTTGTCGTTTTCAATCTCTTATCGTTAGCATCCCACCTATCCTTAGGTTTAGGAATCTCAGTATCACCAACGATTATAGTGGGAGGTTTATAGCCAGTTTCAATAATATCCCAAACATCATAATCAATGAAACTAAGATAAATACTCATCCTAACTTTCCAATAAGCATAATCGTTCCCGTTAAACATGGGTGGCCTAACGATAGATTGCCCCTCAGAAAAAGCATTATTTGACGGATTCATGACTCTAGAGTTAAATAAAAAAATATATACCGGGCTATGATACCAATTGTAGGATCTAGATTAACCCTAGAGGGGGGGGGTGAATAGGGTTATAGCAAATCTTCTCAAATTAAACACAGAAATATAATTGCAGAAATAAATATGCTGAAAAGTAAATCACACACAAAATTTACCCAGCTTCGGCAACCCCTACCTACTGCTGCATTCCCAGATTTCTATTAGAATTAAACAGTATCACGCTTACAAACACTCTACTAGACTCGCAGACCCTTTTGCTCCCGCTCACAAACACTCTACTAGACTCGCACACCCTGCTCCCGCCTATAGAGTTTCGCTCACTTGCAAACACTGCTCCCGCCTATAGAGCTTTGCAAACTCGCACACCCTGCTCACTGAACTAATTCTAAATAGACAATCTGACACTACCTAATCCCTAGGTGGTGATTTACAAATTCTTCAACTCGAAAAGAAAAAAACAATTTCAAAAATACACGCAGGAGCAAAAATTAAAATGTAAACTAGAATCCCTAATTTTTGCTCAAATTAAAACCAAAAATAAATTATTATAAAATTAAACTAAACCCCCTTTTAATAATTGAACCCTAAACAAAGAACTTAAGCCTTTTTAAAAAACAAGGCCGGCCCCTTGTTTTTATTAACCCGATCCACTTTGGCTTTGACCCGTTCCTTCTTTTGCTTGTAAAAATGTCGGCCTTTCTATGTCGAATTAGGGCTTCGGCTTCTTTCTCGAATTATTGTTTCGTTCTGATGATCTGGTTGACTTGGAGATTGCGTTGCTCGGCTTGCTCATTCTCTGACGATTGATTTGCGTCGACTTCGAGGTTGCAATTTGTTAGCAGCTGCTTCTTATGATTGATTTTACTGCTGCGGTATGTAAATTCTTTGCTTGTTTGTGCTTTTGTGATTTTAGAACTCAAACTCGATTGCCGATGATGAACTTTGGTTTGTGTTTGGATTTGATTCAATTTTTTCCCTTACAGCCGATGATGATTTTGGGATTGTATTTATATGAATTCTGGACACTTGATTTTGCTTGTATCGATTCGATGCTTTCCTAAATTATGCTTTCCTGACTTTAATTATACCTTGATACGCACGGCTTTGATTGTGTTGCGTTCGATTTTCTTGATTCACACGGCATTAAAACTTCCCCTTTTTCATTGCTGACTTTTTCAAAGACGAATATATTTGTTGAATTCTCTTGTCATGACTTTAGCATCCTATTTTCGAAAATTCTGACTTCACTGCTTCGGCCATCTTGTGTTTGCCCCTGTCTTCATCTCTGGCCATCTTCACTATCACTTGGTACTGCTGCATCCATTCTGTTGCACTTTGATGTTGTATATGTGATGCATTCATTACTGCAATACTTGTTGCACTTTAGTTGTTCACCATGTTGCATTCACTCCATTTTGCATTGCATTTGTGATTGATGCAGTTTTGACATTTGGTCATTTTGCAGTATTCATTGTTGTTGTGTTCCTCACTGATGCATTGTTGTAACTCCATCTTGACTTGGGCTTTTTCACTGTAACAGATGCTACACTTGTTCATGTATATATTACTTTGTTTCACTGGTGGCCTATGTGCATGCTTCACTGTTCTTTGCATTTGTTCATATGAGTGTGCTCACTTGATCTATCACACCGTTGCATACATTTGCATTGTATATATTCTATTCCTGTTTGCATTTGAGTTTGTAGCTTGGTGTCATGTTTGTTTTGAGTCTGCAACTTGTAGCTGGACTTGATTTGTGCCTTGTCCATTCTCATGTGTTCATCCCTGTAGTATATGTTAGTGATACATCTTGGAGTTGGTTCATGTTGCACTGCACTTTGATGTTGTAGTCTCTGACTTGAGCATGTTTATATTGAACTGCCTCCTGTACTTGCAGTTTGGTCCATTAAGTTGTTGCAATTGAATTCAAGTTTCTTGTACTTGTGCACTGTTGTGTCTGGTTCTTTTCATTCATGTTGCAACTCAAATGTTTCACTCTGATATATTTATGCATTTGTCACTGAGCTTGATTCATGCTTACTGTCACTACTGCTTCGAGTCAGTTTCATGGTCACTTATGCAGTTTGAAGCTTGCCACTGACTTTGGTTCTTTGCTTGCATCGTTGTAGTTGCATTTATGTCACGTAGTTGCATACTTTGACTTGATGCTGCATGTATGTTTGTTGCAGTCCCTTTTTGCTGTTGCTATGCAGTTACTATGCTTTGCTTGGTCTCTGATCTCTGTTGCTTCACCACTGAACATTTGTCACTTCACTGTTGCACTTTTGTGCTTTGAGTCAGTTTCATTGTTGCTCTATGTTCATGTTCTTGCAGTCTTCATGACTGTACTGTTGCAGTCGAGTTGTATTCATGTACACTTGTGGCTTGAACTTGATTCACTTCATGTTGTTGTTTGGACATTTGCATTTGTACACTCCATACTTGGTCGTGCTGGAGTCTTCAAGCATGTTGCTGTTGCATTTGTTAGTGGCTTTAGTCTTGAACTGTTTGTAGTCAATTGCTTTGTCTATTTGCCTTGAGTTGAACCTATCTTGGGTTTGACCTTGTTTTTGATTTCTGTGCTTTTGTTTGATTTTTTTTATGTACACGAGTTGGCGAGGCAGTGCACACGTATACGAATGTACACGTGTGTACTGCAGCCACTTATAGTTACCTGTCCCTGATAAAAATACTGATATGCACAGATATTGCACAGTCAAAAATGATGACGAACAACCCAAATAACTGAGGCAAATAATGTTTTCAAAATCATCGTTTCTTTCAAATTTCAAAAATATTTCTCTTTCAATTTTACTGCGTTTGAAAATATTTTTGCAGATTACTCAGATGCTGGATTCAAACCGGAATGCAGTTGAAGACAAAATACGAGTGTGAGTGATATGTAGTGAGGTTATCAATGTAAAAATATTTGTGATGTAATCGTGATGTAATCAAAAATGTATATGTATAGTGAGAGCATGAATTTGTACTATTCAAGATTGTAATAAATATTTGTTTGAATAAAATTTCTATTTGAATTCAAAATCTGTGTAATTGTTCTGTTTGAATTCAAATTCAAATTCTGTGTAATTTATTTTATTCAACAAATATTTATTTAATCTATGAAAAACAAAATAGTACATTACCAAATACATTTAAATGAATATATATGTTTATTATCATCAAACAAAAACATATAAGCGCATATTCAACATGCATAAACTAAGGCAAAGAAGAAGCTTACCCCATATACAAAAGGTAAAAAATAAGTGCAAAAAGTAAAGAGCGCAATTGCCAACACAAAGGTTGTATGCCTTAACTGCGGACATGAGTGGCGTTATGCTTTGTAGTGCCCTATGCAAAAAGAATCCAGGAAGATGTAATGTTTCAAGTGTGACAAAGTACCATATTTTAAGAAGGACTGCTTAGAGCTTAAAGCGCAAGTTTATGTTTTGGAGGGACCAAGGGAAGGACCATCTGCTAAGGAAAGAGGAAAATGGAAAGTTTGGAAGGTATGGCTTTGATTTTTGTATTTCAGTTAGAGTACTGTTTGATACTAGAGCTATACATTCATTTATAGTAAAGATTTGGTTAATAGACTTGGGTTAGGGGTTACATATTTAGTTACTTCCCTACATATTGCAAACTCGATAGGAACGTATGCACTCTCGGATTATGATGCACTAATTTAGATATCGAGTTAGGTGGGTATAAGTTTTCTTGTAATCCCTATGTGTTTGATTTCATAGGTTTTAGAGTTATTCTAGTGATGGACTGGTTGGAGAACCATAGTGCAAGAGTGTACTGCGCAGATAGGATAATTAGATAGAGTGATCCAGACCGCAGAGATAGGGTGTATATGGTCCTAAAAGAATTTGTAAAACTACATAGGTGTATTTTATTTTCTTTGACATTGAAGGAAGAGGAACTTGGTGTAGTACTTGTAGTGGAGGAGTTCCGAGACTTGTTTGAGTCGTTTTTGGGTTACCACCCCAAGAGCGGTGAAGTTTTGAATAGATTTACTACCAGAGGATGAACCTTTTTGTTGGCCCCCAAGTAGAATGCCTTCAAGGGAGATAGAGGAGTTGGAGAAGAAATTGGTCATGTTAGAAGGAAAGAGCTTCATAAGGCCAAGCAGTGCGCCATGGGGAGAAGCCATAGTGTTTGTGAGGAAGTTTGATGGGTCATTGAGATTGTGCATTGATTATTTGAAGCTGAATGAAAGGATGGTTAAGAAATGGTATCCTTCACCGAGAATTGATGATCTACTTGATTAGTTAAGTGGAGCCAAGGTGTTTTCGTAGTTGGACTTGGATACAAGGTTCCATCAACCTTAAGTTGCAAAGTAAAGCACTTTTTTGACTGCGTCCAGGATAAGGTATAGCTCATATGAGTGGTTGGTTATGCCATATGGGCTAACCAATGCTCATGCATTCTTTGTACAGATGATTGATATGATCTTCCAAGATAAGCTAGATAGATATGTATTAGTGTTCATGGATGACATCTTGGTGTACTATAAGGATGAGGAGGAAAACGCGGTTCATCTAAGGCTTGTGATGGAGTGGTTCCAACAACATAAGTTGAAGGCAAAACTATATATCAGTTTTGGAGAAGGGAAGTGAAGTTTCAAAGACATGTAATTTTGAAAGAAAGTTAGCTGTAAATCCTTCGATAATGGAGGCGATAAATAGGTGGAAGAGACCCGAGACTATGAACGAATTGCGAAGTTTCTTAGGATTAGTTAGCTATTACTAAAGATTTATCAAAGACTTCTCCCATATAGCTGTGCCGGTGACGAAGTTGAACAGGATGGGTGAGCAGTTTATTTGGGCATAGGAGCACGAGAAAGTAATCCAGGGATGGAGTAAGACTTTGACAAATGCACCTGTGTTAGTAATATCTGAGAGAATATCGGTATGACCGTGTACACAGATGCCCAGGTTTGGGGTTAGGTGCAGTATTAACATAGAAAGGTAGAATAATTGCTTATGCACCTAGGCCGTTGCGACATCATGAAATTTAGTATCCAACACATAATTTGGAGTTGGCAGCAACTGTCTTCGCATTGAAGATTTGAAGACATTATCCCATAGAGGAGAGGGTTGAGTTGTATACTTATCATTAGTCTCTGAGATATTTGTTCTCTCAAAAGGGTATGAATAAGAGGCGACAGAGGTGGTATAGTTCCTAACATCATATGATTTTTGGATAGAGATGCCTAGGAAGAGGCAACAAAGTGGCTGATGCCTTACGTCGAAAATAAAAAAGTTGATTTTTGGCTATGATAGAGGAATGGATCGTCTTAGAAACATTGCATACTTGTGATGTGCAATTTCAACCTAATGCAGGTTCGAACAGTGCATCCAGAATGCTAGTATGCTTAGACGTTAGGCCTACGCTGGTAGAAAGGATAACTAAATTTTAGAAGGTAAACAAGTTCCATTTAGACATAGTAAGGAAATTGGTGTCAAGAGTAGGAGTAGCAAAGCTGAAGGTATTTTGTGCTGATAAAGAAGGCAGAATACAGAAGAATGGTAAGTTGTATGTTGCAAATACAGATGAACTGTAAAAGGAAGTATTGAACGAATGTCATCTTTCAAAGCTTACTATGTACCCTGGAGGTACAAAGATGTACCGAGACATGAAGGGAAGTTTCTTTTGATAAGGATTGAAGAATGATGTGGGAGAATATGTGAGAAGATATCTTACATGCCAGCAGGTGAAGGCGGAACATTAGAAGCCAAGTGAACTCCTGCAGCCTTTAGAGGTTTCAGTATGGAAATGAGATACAGTATCTATGAACTTCGTATAAGCGTTGTCGAGGAAAAGGGAAGGGAATGAAGGCATATGGGTCATAGTTGGCAGGCTAACTAAGTACGCCCATTTTATCCCAGTGAAGGCTAATAGGACTACACTGAAACTAGCAAAAATCTATTTGAATGTAAAGTGAGACTGCAGGGGTATTATTATTGGTGACAAGGATTCGTTGCTCACTAGCACATTTTGGTGAAGTTTGCAGATGGTATTGGGTACATAACCGCGCATGAGTACTATGCAACCATCTAAAGAAAGATAGGCAGACCGAGAGGATCAACAGGGTCCTAGAAGACTTTCTAAGAGCATGTATCTTAAACTTCAATGGATCTAGGGAGGATTACTTATATTCGGTAGAGTTCCCATACAACAACAACTATTAGAGTAGTATTGGGATGGCCCCATATGAGGTGTTGTATGGAATGCCATGTAAGTCGCCTGCATTTTGGTTAGATGCAGAGGAAAGGGTTGTGTTGGGACTAGATGAGGTAAAGGATGCTACGGAGAAGGTGTAATTGATCTGAGCTAGAACAAGGGCTGCGTGGTCAAGGCGAAATAGTTATACCAACATCAGGAGAAAGGAACTTGAGTTTGCAGTAGGTGATCAAGTGTTCGCGAAGGTTTCTTTATTAAAAGGTGTAATGCGCTTTGGGAAAGCTGGAAAGTTAGCACTTAGATACGTGGGACCATTTTTTATTATAGATAGGATTGAAAAGATGGATTGGCCTAGTGTTTTTGTAGGGATTCATAATGTGTTCACATATCATTTCTATGGAAATGCATTAAAGATCCGAACATAGCGATAAATTAAAGCACAGTAAAAGACCTGGTCATAAAGCCAGATATAACATATGTGCATGGACCAGTTCAAATAATGAACTGAGATGAGAAGCTACTACAGAACAAGGTAGTATAGCTAATGTATGTCCAGTGGAGCGTAGATCGGGAGGACTGCACATGGGAAACAAAGGATAAGGTTAAGAAGACCTATCCATAGTTATTCGTTTTAGATTAGCGCATGAGCTATGTATTAAGTTGTATTGCTATAAATCATATATATATATATATATATATATATATATATATATATATATATGAATATTATGGATGTTCACCATATTAGTAGATATATCTAATACATCTTGTATGCATGGATTAGGCATTCATAGGTATGCTTAGGGTAGGCATGGAATAGCGGATGATTCTCTATTGATCTTTAATTGAATTTCGAGGGCGAAATTCCTTTAAGGAGGGTAGACTATAACAACCCTAAATTTATAATTAATCAATTAAATTAATTAAGAAGCCGAGGAAAGCTAAATAAGAGAAGTAAGGGAAAATGAATTAATAGAAAAGGAGCATGAGGGCTCAAGCCCAAATTATTGTGGGTTAAGCAACATTACTCCTTTTTATTCATCCATTTCATTCTATCTAAAATAAAATAAAACACTAAGGAAGAACTTTAATGGTGGTGGCTCAGGGAAGGGAAATAGAGAGAAAATAAGGAAAATGCAAGCTAAAAGGAACTGAGAAGGCTAAAGCTAGACATCTTAAAGATCTAGGTGAGTAACAATTAACCTCTCCTTACCGATTCAAAACACATAGGCTTGGTTTAGATTTATGCATTTTTTAGTATGATAGGGTCATATAAATTTTTATTAACGAATATAAAAAATTGAAATGAATGTTTTGGGGAATAATAGATAAACACGGGATGTTTAGATGTGTTCCCCAGCATTAATATTTTGAAATACCAAGAAAGTTTTACATGATGTTCTAATCATGATTTTGGAGATGAGATTTTAGTTTGATTAATTTCTTATGCTTATACGATTTCATATGATTTATCGAAGGTGCAGAATAGAAAATAGATATGGAAAATACCCTTTCAAGTATAGAAAAAGAATTAGTATGTTAGAACAAGTGTTCACAAATTTTCTATAATTTAATAGGATTATTCGGTAAAGAAAATAAACCAAAATGGATGAAGAACTGCACGGGGAAGTATGACTCTATGGAGATGCATGAAAATAAAATTATATGGAGAAAATTTATTATTAGGTGTTAGGTAAATGGGAAATTAGATTCGAATCATTTGCTGAACAGAAAGAAAAGGACACCGCAAATAACAAAAAGTAAAATATGGACGAATAAGATAACGGTACACGTAATTACATTGTCAGAGATGTCAAGGTTCGTTCGAAACCGAGTTGAGGCAGCGACCCTACCTTGTACGTATGAATCGCGCACAACATGAAGGGTTCATGTTGCACCATAATTGGGAATGGAACATGTAATAGGAAACATGCGAAGAACATAGCATTGGGACAAGGAGGTGCTGTGCTAGTAAAACTAGTAAACAAAATCTAATAAAAGATAAGTAGGCGGGACCCAAGAAGAGGCCAGATCAGTAATGGGAAGGAACTTGTAATAGAAATATAGTTGGAAGGGCTATTGACGCCAAGTTGGGACGCTCACCCGAATACACATCTTGAGAAAGTTAGGATCGACATTCAACTTCCAGGGACTACTGAACAGTTCCATAAAATAAACCAATGTTTAAAGTGGGTGCACAACTTAGAAAGGTAAGAGATCCATTAATGCACACTAGAGAAAGGCGAAGAAATACACTAAACTATGCGGGGTGTTGTATTAAATCGTTGAAGATAAATAAGAAGACATGCAGGGGAACATTATTAAATAGTTAAAAAAGAATCAGTAAAACCTGTGTTGGATGCATTAATCAACAATTAAAGAAAATAAGTAAGTCTTGCGTAGGGTACAGTAATAAGTTGCTAAAGAAGAGTAAGTAAGATCTGCATGGGGCGCAGTATTAAATAACTAAGAGAAAAGTAAGAAGGTGCAAGAGGCATGGTATTATAATAGATTATTTAATAATTTAAGATGGGACCAAGGAGGGGCTATGTTGGGGGTGCTATAGTAAATGGGGACCGCCCAGGGAAGAGTAAGATGTAGGCATAGGTAAAAAACAATTGCGTTAGTATTTCGAACATTCCACTCTTGATATTTGAATAGTGAGGGGAAAACCCAGTCTTTGTAGTACGGGTTGGTCTCACTATATGGTTATTTCTGATAATTATTATTCACACCAGATTTTATGTTTGACCTATGTTTTTATTATTGTTTCCCCCATAAACTCATGGGTGCTCATTTGAGTACGCTAAGTTTATAAAATTAGATGGGTATGAAACAAGGGCCGTAATACGAAGATCGAAGATGGGTGTAACATCCCGCAATTTCATGCCATTCACATCTACACATGCCGGAATTGAATCGCTCAAAATATCAGTTTTTTAACTTATATTTGGCAAAATCCAGCATATATAGGAAATAAATCAATCATAGAATCACAGAAACAGAGTAATATAACAATAAGAAACAGAAACAGATGAATAGTAGTTCATGAAAAATACAACGGAAATCAAGATACATAGGAATTTCAATACATAGTCAAATAACAAAATCTGAATATCATCGAAGTCAACTGAATTACTGGAAACTGAATAGATATAGATGGATCTCCAAGCGAAGCTCCAAACTCCAATGGTGAGTCTCAAATGTTGTGACACTCAGTCTGACCCGAGGATAAAGAAAAACATGAAACACTCAAGTCAAGATTAACATTCTTACATCAATAGATCTAACACAAGTGAAATATCAACTGAAATACAAGTAACTTAAAGGATGTTTGGGATACCTATCCTCTAAGGATTTGTGGAACTATCTGCTATGTAGCAATGTACATTATTATAATAATGTATATAGTAAGATAAACTATTAAACTGGCATTAAGGTGTTACCCATATCCACTTTAATACATTTTTATACAATGTCGTAGTCTATACAGTACTTTAAACTCCACCAAACCAGCGGGATATCAGGGAGCACTCCATAGGTACGACACAAAACAAACTTGTAGTGGGCTCGATATGATAGATGACACGGCAAAACTAGGCAATGCCAGGAAGATATACCAATTACACTTCCGGGCTGGTGGTAACGCATAGCCACATCTACCGCCCACCTCGTCCAACACTCCCATAAAAAATCCAAGGGTGCACCCAATCAATCAAAAAGTAATGTAATGGTATTAAAGAAGTGTGTCCCATCATAGGAGCAACATCACTTGGCCCGTCAATTGCTCCTATTTTAGCCACCTTAAGCTAACTCACGAGAGTCAGGTCCACGTAAATGCCTCATATAGAATCACCGACAACCATCCTACTTCATTCTGGAATCTCCACCACGTACGCAGTTGTTAAAGTGGTTTTCGGTATTGACAGAGAGTATGATAATAACCGATCCCTGTCCCATTAACAACCAAATGCTTATTTCACACCGTGGTTATTTCATTTCAAATAGTTCATATTTAAACTCAATATCATTATTCTTTTAAATAATATTCATTTTCAAAATCATAACACTTTCAAAATTATAATACTTTTGAAATTATAACTCTTTTGAAAATCATAACACTTTTAAAATCATAACATTTTGGAAATCATAACACTTTGAAATCATAACACTTTTGAAATCATAATACTTTAAAATCATAATACTTGTCGCTTGCACAGTTTAGATATTAAAAATAGTATATATTATAAAATATTTTATATAACAAAATAGTTCATATAACAAAATAGTTTGTATATTAAAATAGTTATAAATTAAATAGTTTATATTAAAGTAATTAGTATATTAAAAAAAGTCTTATATTAAAATAGTTTATATATTAAAATAATAAACAAAGTAAAAATATTTAATATATACTAAAATTCTTTATATAATAAAAATAGTTTCCTCAAAGTTCACAAATCGATTCAAATCAACTCAAATTCTAAAATTCAATTTAATTCGATCTATATTCACAAATTTCAATTTAATTCAACATCTCAATAAACCATTAATTTATATCGATTTCAATATATTGATTTGAACTACAATTCAAACAATTTCGATTTCAATAGGTTTCAAAGCTTCAAATATTCAAACATTTACAATAACTCAATTTTGATAAATTCATTTATATTTCAAATCTAGTTTACCGTTATTTAATATTGAAATATTCACTTAGTCAATCCAATATCATTTAAATAAAACCTTAAATTACAATTTAAACAAACTAAATATTCCCTTCAATTTATTTAAACTTGAAATATTCATACAATCGCTTTAAATAAAAATCAATTTACAAAATCGTTCTTTAAAAAAAATCTCAAATTCAATGTATTTCAAATTGATTTTTAATTAAATATAATTCTTAAAATAATACGATTTCAAATCAATTTAAATTCATCTTCCCAACCTTAATTTATTAAAATTATTATAAAAATCTAAAATTGTTATGAAAATCTATTTTTATAATATAATTTTAAATAAATATTTAAACATAACATATACTAATTAAATCAAACTATATTAAATAAAATCTTATTATTAAATTTATTTTATATTAAAACTTATTTTATATTTTTTTAGAATAGTAAAATTATAAGTAAAATCGTAAAATTTATAATTTCAAAACTAACTTATAACTTTAAAATTTCCAAAACATACAATTTTAAAATCTAAAATTTATACATATATAGAAATAACATTTATATATTATATTTTAAAAAAATCAATATTTATTAAAACCATATATTTTCTTTTAAAACCTTGGAAATGATTTTCAAAATATATATAGACCAAAGGTGTCTGTATATAAATTTCTATTCTATGGTCAAGTGATACAGATATTTATCATTTCAATCCTCAATTTAATTATCAACGGATATATATCATTTCAACCCGCAATCCCAAATTCAAATTCAATTAAAATCACTTGGGTTTATCATTTCAATCCATAACGATTTTCTCTTATTCTACAAGATCGTTCGGGTATGTATCATTTCAACCCATAGGGAATTCTATACTAACAGGGTACTTGCAAAATGAGAACATTTAATAATAATATAACATATCAACAACATGTATATATATCATTGGTGATAAATTAAATAAATATAAACAACAAGACATGGTGTCATATCTCACAGGTGAACAATTACAGATAATAGCGTATCATATATAGCAATTATATAATTAACATTTAAATCTAGCAGCATGTTTCAATTGTCGTTTCAAGTGAAATCAAATTTAATAAATATAAGAATGTTAATCGTGAGTGATTGCTTACCTTTCGAGGCTAGCAGATACATAATGAGAAGCGACTAATATGGATATGCATACGAATATGGGCACGACACGGAACACACAAACTAGAAGTTTCTGTGACAAATTTGATATTGGGAAAGTAAGTCAAGGTGGCAAGAGAATGATTGAAACAAGATATATGTTATATGTATATAAATTTTCTAAAATCAATTTAAACATAAATTTAAAATGAAATATATATATATATATTCAATCAATTATAAATCCTAACACATTTAATATCCATATATATTTGAAAAACCAAATTCACATATACTTATATATAAATTAAAGTATATAGACATATATACAAACTTAAATACATGTTGTTATTTTTTTTAAAACAATATATATCATAAAATTCAATATCAACTTACTTTATTATGTATAAACTCAAACAATCATATATATATACAACAACTGTTTATAACTTGATAAACTTGTATTTTATACTACCAGCACAAATAACCTTTATAACTTATATATATATTATATACTAGGGTTTGAAAAAGTTTATATATGAAATAAAAATAACATAGCTTATAAGGCTTATAATAACATATTGTATATAATCAACGTCGAATACTTGAATATATAATACTGGAAAAAATATAGAATCAAAGAAACCAAATTAACTTACACTGATTGCCTATATATGTATTTTTTAGAGCAGTACACAGGTTTTCAAACTTTTATATTAGTAAACCTACATATATATAGTATTATTGTTTTTTTAGCAAACAGAAGACAAGCTTTTCATTGTATAAACATATATATGTTACATCTTAAAACTTATCTAAGATAAATATTCATTAAAATCCACATTTATATATATTGAAAAATATATCTAAAAAAAAAAGTAAATCAGTAAGCAAAGATTAATATATAATACAATACTAATATAAGCTTGCATACATAACTAATAATAGATAATACAATATAAGCTTATACATAGTAAAAATATATATAGATTGACATACCACCACTTACACAAACATACACCAAAACTAATATATATATATATATAGTTAATTATATAACTAATATATTGTAAGCTAACAGATTATAAAACTTGTATAACTAACGTAATATATAAAAAAATTATAAACTAATATATATATATATATATATATATATATAAATTTAGAGAAGCAAAGGAGATCGGCTACCAGAAAGCAAGGCCAAGGCACCGAGTTGGAAAACGGGGAGCTCGGGGTTGTTGGAAGCCGAGGTGGTAGGGGTCGGTTGCATGAGAGAGGAGGTAGAGCTTCGAAGTGGGCTGGAAGAGAGTGGCCTATGCGGTGTTTGTGGGAGGGTTTGGTGAGTCGGGATGCAGCGGTCGTAGGGTGGTTGTGGAGATCTCGGGTGGTGGTGGCAAATGAGGCAGGCGCGTTTAGAGTGGTACGGTGGTGGGTGCAAGGAGATGGGAAGTGGGTCCGGTGATGAGGTACGAGCAGGGAATGGTGTGGCTCGGCAGGTGACTATGTGTGCTTGGTGGCTGATGGCTTTTAGAAAGGAAAGAGCAATAAGAAGAGAAGGTGGATGAATGGTTTGAGAAAACAAAGGAGCAGTTAGTATAATATATATACTTTTGTTTTTTTCAAAGTACACTACAGATGAACTAACGAATGCAGAATGAAAATGGACCAGCAAATAAATATTGGAACTAGTGTGGAAAAGGAAAAGTCACCGAAAATTCTAGAAATAACAAATGATAGTGGCTATTGATTTTACAGTGGAAAATGAAAGGATGAGGGAAGCTAAAGGTCCAAATGCGAAACCGATGCGACTGATCTGTTTGCCGATTTCTTTATGTCCCAAACTCTGAAACACACAAGTGAATATACTACGGAGCTAGCACGATGGGATGACTAAAACGGTACACATATATCAGTGATACGACCATCATACCTAATGTCGATATTCGGTGACGAAAATGCTGCTAAAACGCTAGAATTAAGATCAACGGAGCAATAGTAGTCCAAATTTGATGAAACAAAATATGATGTCTTACTCAAAATATGATTTACAAATTTATTACATAGATATTCAGGTTTGTGAAATATTTTATTATCATCAAGTATTAACTGATATAAATTAAATAAATTTACACAATAAAATAAACTTCCATATTTTCTGATGAAAATTTACCATTTTCTATGTTTAAGTAGACGTATTCCAAATATCAAATTTTTATTTCCAAATTCAATTACTTAAAATTTCATAAAAATTCCAGTTTAATTACGTTATTAAATCATTAAAATTTATAGGTCGTTACAATAGGTCGGGAGGCTTGTAGCTAATAAATATTTTTGTTTCCATTATACAAAAGAGTGCGGGCCACATCATCATATGTTGACCCAACTCTTTACTATGTTATTTTCTATTACATTTGACCTCCATGTGGGCACGTTATTAGTTTTAGTTTTGACAGAATTACATGTAAAGAATGCTAAAGAAAATTTTGATGTAATGAAAAAATATTTAATTGTTTGTTAACTTTATCCATCTTAATCAATAAGCTTAACTCACTTTTGTCATCGGAAGATAATTATTGTGATGACCGTAGCATCATCGGCATTCATCTTCGAACATCATCGGCATTCATCTTCGAATCTCTCAATGGCGGATGTTACATACATGATTAACATAGAATCCAACGGCTATGTGTTATATCAGCAAGCGGTAAAATGGAGGAAAAAAGAATTTTCTAAAGTTAGATAAGATAACATATTGTTTGATGATTGCTTCAAGGAAGTTGCACCATATTTCCAGGCTCACCCAATTAAATTGTTGAACAATCAACCTTTGATGCAAGTGTTGCACAAATCTGAGACTACATGAAAATTACTTAAGTTGGAACAAGCTGAGCCAATATGAGCTAACCAGCCATCCTAGAAGGGAAATATGAGGACAGGCTTTAGCTAATTTCATCTTTTAGTTTACTGTTCGGGATGAACAAGTAGAGAAAGAATAGTTTTGACTTGCTCAATGGAAGTTATATACAGATGAGGCATCTAACGAAATAGTTTATGGGATAGGAGTAATCATAGTAACCCAACGATTTGTTACGTCGTGAAGTTGGATTTCCTCACAATGAACAACGAATCTGTATACGAAGCATTGATCATGAGACTCATGATAGAAAAACAATTGAGAGTCAAAATATTGCATATATTCAGCGACTTCCAATCGATGGTTTTTCAAGTCAAGAAATAATTTTAGGCTAAGGGAGTGAGACTTGCCCCTTACCTTACAAAGTTCCTAGAAATGTTGAATGACATTGAATATTATATGAGAAAAAAATTCCAAAGAAGATAAAATGAAAGCTAATTCATTGGCTAAAATGGCTAGCTCTGGGGATTTGCAAATTGTGGGATTAGTTCCAGTGGATGTTTTGTTGTTTAGAGCATTGAGAAGATGGTTGTCAATTAATTCTTGGAGGTCGTAGTGGAGAAGGGGTCATCGATGACTCCTATTAAAGAATATTTGTTGAAGGGACTCTTTTGAATGTACGAAATGAATGACAAAACTCATATGCAAAGTACCATGGTTTGTTATTTAGAAAGGAATGCTATACAGGAGAGGATCTTCTAATCCTCTACTATGACTTATTACCAAGGAAGAAGCAAAGAAGATCCTCGCCGCTGTGCCTAAAGAAGCGGTGGAGATCACACTTTGGGGAAGAATTTAGCAAAGAAGATTCTTCACTATGGACACTTTTGGCCAACAACCAACTGAGACGTAGTTGACTTAAGTGGAAAATTTGATAGATGCCAATGGTTATGAAGATCCCACAGGCCCCCATACATATAACTTAAGAAAATGGTCAGCCAATGGCCATTTGCAGTTTGGGGACTTAACATAAATGATGAGCTATCGATGTTGAAAGGTGGAGAGAAGTATGCAATCGTAGCAGAACCACTGGTCATTATCACGACAAAGAAGGTGATCTACTTTGTGGTGAAGAACATTATATGCCAGTTTGGAGTTCCACAAATGATTATCACCAATAATGGAAGTCAATTTAAGAGTATCAAATTCATAGATTTTTGGAATCGCTATCAAATTGAGAAAAGATTTGTAGTAGTAGCACTTCCATGGAGGTAATAAACATGATCATCAAATCCATCTCGATGACATCATTAATGAAAGCCAAGTGCAATTGGGTTGATGAATCACACTAGCATTATGGCCTAGCGAACGACTCAAAAGTCCACGACCGACCATACTCTATTTTCTATGCCAATGGATCTAAGGCCAAGATTATAATTGAATTGGAAGTCATTTCTCATCGAAGAATTCACTATGATCTTAAGACAAACAATGAGCTCATACTTAAGTCGCTCGATTTGGTCGATGGGAAGCGAGTAGAAGCTGATTCAAAGGTCGTTGCTCACCAGAAAAGAGTAACATGATAACTCAATTCCAAAGTCAAAAATTGCGCCTATAGGAAACCTTATATTGAAATGGTTCATTCCTCTTCCAGTGGCTTTTATCTAAAATTTGGTAGGTCCCTACGCGATAGAACACAATCTTGTATATGGAACTTTCAAGCTAGTAACTATTGATGGGATCTCGATTCCATGAGCATGGAATAACAAGCACCTGAGACACTATTTCACTTAGATATTTCTACCAAAAAATGATTAGGCTATGAAGTAGTAGGGCAAATACTGCCATTCTTATGTATATAAATAGAATTGGCTCTTGGGGATCAATGGAATTATATTCATAAAAGCCTGACTTCGTGCCATGTGAATAACAGCAATATTGAACATTCAGTGTTTTGAAAACCTTAATGTCTAGGAAACGAATGATAGGTAGCGATGAACTCATTTGATCTAAGATTGGGCCACAGGAGTATAATCACACTGGTGTCAATCGTCAGCCCTACACACTGGATCTTCAAACAATTCCTGAAGATAGGCAAGGTCTGAGGTTGATTCTTGGAGATAGGCACCAATGAACTACTTCACTAATGATTGGGTCGCTGGATTATAATCATACTGGGGTCGACTAGATGATTCGCTGTATACATTTGATCTTATGCCAATGCCCAAAGATAGGCAAAGTCTAAGATCGATTATCCAAGAAGGCAGGATCAAAGATGGATGTCAAGAGATAGACATTCAAAATGCCATTTCCTAGAGATAGGAAACAATGTGAGCCTAGAAGCATTTATGACTGCAACCTTATTTATAGTCAAATGGAACTTGACTAAAGGTAAACAAGATATGCCAAAGAGTTGGTCGGACCATCACAGCTCTGCTAAGTCAAGAAAGAAATATTTTGGTGGTGTCGCATTGAACTAAATAATGAAGTATCACTAGACAGTTGCGAAAACTTCTTCATACATGCGAAGTTATAGTGAATAACAGTATCGAACAAGTTTAGACATAATCATCGTAAACTTAATTCATGTGAATAGACAAGCTAATGTAAAGAATGAAAAGTAAAATAAGATGAAAATATAAAAGAATAACAACTTTATTCACATCTAAACTTTCAAAAGAAAAAGCGAGCGCCATACCCATACAGCAACAGCCTATATACACATGCCAAAAAATCAAAAAAAAAAGAATCACATAAGAAAACAACCTTTACTTGTATTTCTTCTTCCTTCTTCTTTTATTCTTAGATTTTGGAGAGGTTTAAATTGTCCTTTTTTTGGATTCCACTTCCTTTCCCATGAATAGATGGCCCTTAGGATCATTGTCCCAATTGTAATTACTCCTTGATGATTTGCGGTCTCAGCACGAATGCCATCCACTAAAGGTATAGAGGTTGGGATAAATAGCCCTTATGATAGTCAAGTCCTCGCCACTTTATGTCATGTCAGGATCACCCATGGCCTCATCATTCAGTGCATGAATATTTTCAACGTTAGGACCCAAAGCAGACCCAACAAAAGAGGTAGTTATCAAAGGTGAGGAGGAGAAGATGAAAGGCTCGGTCATCGAAACTTGGGTACCCAAAGAAAGGATTACATTCGGTAAGGGAGCAAAAGCGGGTATACTTGAAAATTGACAGAGAGAAAAATAAAGATCAGAAACATCTACCAGTATCATCCAAACCTTCTAGAACATAGGAGAAACTAATGGCATACCTTTAGGAGAAGTGGATAAAGGTTGAGAAGGAGTCCCAGTCTAGCTCCATTTTATAGTGGGAAATAGTGCAATGAGCTTCATATAAATTTTGATAGTGTGTAGCTAAGGTCCTTAGGACTATATTTAACATCAGTTGAAGACGAGAACAAAGTCAATCCTACTAATGTTTCCATAGTAGGAGAAGTTCTAAAAGTCCTAAAGATGAAATAATGGGTTTGAAGATAAGAGGACTAGATGTGGAAGAAGCAACAGCACCAAAGATGGTCGCCATTAAGTTGGTAATCTCCATCAATAGTCCTTTTGCAGTGGGAGTTGAACTTCTCCCAAACCCTTGGAGTCATATTCGAGAAGAGTCCCAGTATGTACTTGGGAAGATTTGGGAACTTCAGAAGCTGACATCACCTAAACTATAGCAAGAGTATCCAAATCTTCATATCTAAGAGATTGACCTTTGGCTCTTCCTCGTCGACCTTGCTAAAATGTTCTCTTTCTTGTTTAAGTATTTCTTCTTAGGCCATAGCAAGTGCATTAGGATATTTATCTTTAAGCCATTTTAGGTTGCCAAACTTAATAACGTTCGCTTAGAAATGAACCATAGTGGACTCAATTTCAGACTTGGATTTTTTCCTTCAGTATTGGTCGTGTTGGGTTCTACATCCCTTTGTGCATGTTTTTCATCGAACCCTTTATTCATATAATTTTCGGGCATGGTGATAACATCATTCTTTTGTTTCTTCTCAGCTTCTAGTGCAGTCTCCAAACTTAGAATCCTTATAGTTTTGTTCATCAATGATGGCCTGGAGGGCCTCCTTTTCTATGGAGAGAATGCAGCTCTTATGATATGCAGCCATGAGCTACTCTTATTGTAACTTAAATTTATCCTCAAAGGATTTTCTCTCATCCGATAACTTCTTTTCCACCACATTGAGGGATCTCTTGGTATCCTCAAACTCTTTATCAGAAAGGGCAATAGTCTAATCGCTATCCTTTTTCTCAGTCCCCTTCTCTGTAAGGAGTAACTTATTGGCTTTGTTCGTGTCATAAAGAGATTGAGGAATTTTTCTCCATGTATAGTACTGATCATAGGCATCATTCATACCACATTTGACGTGTTCGCCACATCCCGAGGGATATCATTCAAAGGATATACAAACTTAACCCATTAGACAGAAGTTAGGGAAAGATCTTTACAGCGCTGCAAGTTGCGGTTTTGAGGAAGATTATATGACTTCTCTAGAAACATGAGCAGAGGTATGCACCTTACTAGACCTCTATTTGACAGGCTCGGAGGTTGCAGATCCAAACAGTTGAATAACTTATTTAGATTTATGGAAAGAAATCATGGGCTGTGCAGAAGGCATCATAGAAATTGGTTCGGTTGGAGCTTTAAAAGAGGGGATATGGTTAGGTCTTGAAGAGTGTGGATCTTGACTTTTTAGGAGAGGGGAACGATTAGGATGTTAAGAGGTAGATATCATGCCTGATCTAAAGTGAAAGAAAACTCCCTTTTACGATCGTCATGACGCCTTTGTCCCTTCTCATCTTTATTTTTTTTCTCTTTCCTTCAATGCCTCGCTGATTTAGATTCATAAGACAATTCTATGCCTACGATAATCGATCAATTGGCATGCAGATCATCTTAAAGATTGGGGCATCCCATTGCTCCTGAAAAGGAAATACGACTATTATAAGATTTGAAAGTCAAGGAATAACATGTGTAGTGTTAACCTTTTATGACTATGAATGTCGTGTGAAGTTCAATGTTCCCTATTGACCTTACGCACTTTGCTCATGCAATCAGCTGAGCGAAGTTGTCTGTTCTACAGTTATTGAAGGCATGTTTTTAGCCATACGAATAGGTGAACCAAGGTTCAGAAAGCTGATATGGGTGAAGTCATATGAAGGGATACGATCTAGGATACTCCCAATAGAACAGAAGATATCATGATTATAGGGAGTCGGAGTTTTCTGGCTAACGAGTTTATTGTGGCTCTGGAATGAGATGGGGTGCACTTATCTTTATTCTTGATTGAGGCGATGCTTGTTCGTTTCCATCTTTCTCTTCCATAAACTCGTGTGCAAGATTCACATCATTATCATCGCCCCCATCCTCACTATCATTATCTTCATCCTTACCTTCATTGTCATCACCACCCTCATCTTCCTATTAATCGATTAGAGGTAACTCTACTACAAGAGGAACTTCTTGATTTTTTGAAGCTGGGTACTTTACCCTACCCCTTGAACATGCTGGGAAAACCCACAAGTAACATACATGATACCAAGGCTGCGATCATAATTTAAAAGCTTGAATTTTTGTATCCTGGGTTCTTTCAAATTAAATTTTATTTTCCGTTTTTCAACAAGGAAATTTTTCAAAGCTTGGAGGGTGTATGACAAAGCTGCACTACCAGGTATCTTTGGAATATTTACAAAACGACGAAATTAACATTTTGAACAAAATGAACTCAACCAAGTTAACGAATAATGGTAAAACTTACATCCTAATAGCCAATTTTTAAGCAAAGCCAACTAGATAGTGCATAAAGAAATACTCATCTTTAAACTGGCTAAGCTTTTTCCAAAGACTAATAATAATATGGTCGCCTTTGTATGATTTTAGTTAAGTCCAAGACGGACTGTCTAGCCGCTTCTTGAAACTAAATAAACATATAATCTCCTCCGTGTAGGCATCGTGCCTAAATGGTAAAGACAAACCTTGTAAATGCAATTTAGCAAAGCATAACCATTCGAATGAAGCTTCGTAGGGGTAAGATTCATAAATTGGAGGACGAGTCAAATGAAATGATTGAACAAAGGTACTCCCCCAAAAAAGCACGTATAATGATTACTGGCTATATAACCTTTAAGTTGATCTTGGGCACATTGAAAGGGCGAGTTAAAACAGCTTTAAAAGGAATGTCGTAGAAATCACATCTTCTCCTAACATCTACCTCAGTCAAATAAGATGCTAGAGAATCTAGAAGATTGCAAAGACTTATGGAACCTTCAAGGTTGATATCTGGGGCAACCCCACATAAGATTCATCTTACATTATGAAGGGAACTACTTGTAGAGACTATCTAGCCTAACGATGGGATGGTCGAAGCTGAGGAGACAATGAAGTGATGTCGAGGCAGAAGTCGAAGCTATTATAGGTGGGATGAACTCTGAAGTTGATGGACTTGTGCCAGATGCAAAAAGATGCGAGAAGCGTCAATAGTTTGTAACTTAATGGAATACTCAACAAATGAGTAAGGTCGGGTAAGGTTTAACTTTGATCTTCCTGTTGTAATTAAGCCATGTGTAGCTGATGTATAAGATACAATGGGTGTCAACTTGTATTGACCAACTAAAACTCATACATTGGTAGGGCAGTGATATTAAAAGTCTATATAGTGTGTATCCTATGTCTAGAGCAAGATGTACGCAAACATTCTGTGTAGATAGCTCGTTTGTGCAGGCAAACATGCACCATCACGATGTGGAACTATGTGTCGAACCTTACCCGTTATCGTATGATTTACGATAATACAATTGACATCTGAAGCGACATTGAACTTTCCTTTGCAAGGAGACAAAGGTGAAGTGTTTGACTCGAAGAAATAGTGGTTGACACCATGAGATGTCATGGCGTGTTTGACATGACTGTTATCAGAAACCGTCCCATCAAAGCCACACTATCAATCCATTGTTAACCAAAGATTGATTAGACCCAACAACTCCCTCTTGACATTTGAAAAATTACTGAAGTATAAAAAAGTTCCATGGATGTGCAAATGACTTGGTCCTGAGCCTAGATGTGATATCCCGGAATTTTTGGCAATATCAATTTAATAATATTTATTTAAAATTAAATTGATTTGATAATATTGATTTGATAAATATGAATTGGTTTAATAATCTAATTAAATAAATATTTAATTAGTGATTTTATTTTTTAAAAGCTAAGTAAATGTTCTATTTATAATGTATATATATATAATCTTTGATTTGGAATTTAATAAATAAATAAAGTTTTGTTTTCAAATTCTAATAATATATTTAATAATTTCGAATTTATGATTCAAATTAATATTAAGCCTTTCAAAGTTATTTAATTAATAACTATATGGTTTGTAAATACTTAAAGTAAATGTTAATTGTTTAAATTTTATCTTAGCTTAATTTTAAATTTAAAATAAAAAGTTTGTTTTATTTCTTTTTAAATATTATTTGATAAATATGATTTGAAAATTTTATATATAAGTTTAAATCACAATATAGCATATGGTCTTAATTCATTTAATAATAAAAGTGATTTATACTCTCTTTTATAAATCATTTATAAGTTGATAAATTGGTTATTCTCAAATAATAATTATAATACTTTGTTTTTATAAACATAAATAGATATTTGAAATATTTTGGATTTTTAAAGATATTTGTATAAGTTTTATTTATAAGTATAATTGATCTCATTTTCTTTAAAGTTATATATGTATATAAATAAGTATTTAGTAAATTTATATAAAACTTTTATTTACATTTAAAATATAAGAAAATAAGCATTTAATACTTAGAAGACAAATGTAAGTTTACAAAGACTTGTTTATACAAGTGTTAAGTAGTTAATAGCTCTAATGACAAGTGTTAAAAGTTTTAACAAGTGTCATTTAAGTTCCATTTGTTTTTTTCTTTTATTTTGTTAAATCAAATTTCAGCCCTTAAACATATTCTTTTCCCCTTTATTCTCTTTTTCAAAATCAAATTCTAAGCTAAGAAAAAACAAATCTGAAGTCATATCTAAAACCAAAAACATATTCAAATTAGTAAAACACTCCTCAAACCAAAAATGTAAATCACGAAAACCTGAAAATATCATTCTTCTAATCTGTGAATTATCTTCCTCTAAAACCAGAATCATAGCCTGCATTTAAACCTATATCACTTCTTCAACCTAAAGCAAATCAAAGATTTGTAATTCACTCCTCAAATAAAAATTGCAAATCAAAGGCCTGATTCTTTTTACAACCTGAAATCAACTTAGCAAATCAAAGAGCCTGTATGCATTTTTTTGTTCAGTCAGAGTTTCAACAGCAAGCAAACGTGTAGATCAATTTAATAATCAAAGTATGAGCATTTCCACAATCTGGAACTCCTGCATGCATGAAGTTTAAACAGGGAGCAAAAGCATTTTCTTTAAACAACTCAAGTTTTCAAAGGCAGGAGACACTTCAGTTTCAAGATTTTATAAAACTGCTCTGTTCTTCAGTTAAAGGTGAGTAACATTTTTATTAAAAATAATTTAAGTAAATGTGGTTGCGTGATTAATTTCAGTGGAAATTGTTTTTATGTGATTATATGAGATATGTTTGGTAAAACATTTCTACATATATGTGATAGTATGTTTATGTGTAAATGTTATTGCCTGTAACATATCTGTTGCCAAATTCTTAAGCTAAAACTTATTAAAAAATTACTATCTCTTGATCCAATCAATATTTGGATTCAAGTATTAAACAAAATATGTTTTTCAGATCATAGAGTAAACTTTAAAAAAAATTAAGTTAAATAAATTTTGAAATAGTTCTTGAAATAAAGAAAAACAGAAGTGTTTTAAGTTTTGACAAAAGTTCAAACTTTGTAAATTATTGATTCAGGACTTTAAATTGAATTCTTATTCAAAATCTTGATTTTTAAAACTCAAATCATCAATTTTAGTAAATGATTGAGGGTATAATTCTGGGTTGACCAGAAATATTTCTTTTGGGAGTTTCTGGTGATTCAATTGTTCTGGGGGGTCAAGTTTCTGTATGAAGGAAGAAGAATGGTCGGGGGTTGAAGGAAAAATAACCGGATGTCGTCAGAGGTCGGTGGTGACGATGGGAGGCCGTTGATGTTTCTAAACCTAATTTGGGTGGATGCTTGGTTTTGCTTCAGAAATCAACCTCTGATGAATTGAGTGTTATCAAACTTTGAGCATGGGTAGATGGATCGATGACGAGGGTATGGTCGAAGCCGCTGCGTTTTGCGGTGGTCGGAGGAGCTTGATTTTGGCATTGACAGGTTTGGGTTTGGTGGAAGTTTCGGTGTTCTAGGCTTTGGTTCATGTTCAGATTTTAGGTTAAATACTCGAATTCAATTTCGAGTTTGATATCGATGTTCTGATGTTCATAATGATGAGCGAGGTTGTTATCTGATGTGTTGATACTGTAGAAGTTGACCGGTGATGGTCAGAGCCACCATGCACGTGCACGGTGCTCTTAGTTTTCTGATGATCTGGGAATTTTTGGTGAGGATATTGTGCTCGAGCAAATACTTGAGTCATTTGAGTGTTTACCCGAAGTCAAGTGAGGGAAGACTCGGAGTAAAGCAGAGTGGGCTCATGTAGTTTTTTTTTTGTTTCAGGTTTTTTTGAAACCTGACAGTATTCTGTTTTGAAATTTAAACTAAATAAAAAAAAAGCAAAGCAAGTTTTAAACAAAATTTTGCAACAAGTTTAAAATATGATTTCAAAATGAGTTTGAATTCTAGTTTTCAAAATAAATAAGTTTTATAAAATGAAATGTTTTAACAACTTTAATTTGTTAAAATATTTTATAATGTGGTTTTAAAATCTGAAAATAAGATTTAACCAAGATTATAAATTTAAGTTTAAATCTGAATTTTAAATCTGAGCTCAAATTTAATTTGAATCTTAGGTTTTGGATAAGAAATATATATGTTATAAATTCAAATGTTGTAATTAAGTTTGAATGTTAAAGTATTTTATAACATGTTTTTAAAATCTGAAAATAAGATTTAAACAGGATTTTAAATTTAAGTTTGAATCTAAATTCAAAGCTTGATTTGAATTCTAGTTTGAAATAAAGTTTTTGAATTTAAACGTTTTAAAACAACTTTCAATGTTTTAAAATATGGTTTGAGTTTAAAAAATGAATTTGGTTTAAATTTATTTTTAAATTCTTTTATAAGACAAATAGATTCTTTGACATGTAATACAAAAGTTTTTGAATTGTTTTAAAATTTTTGTTAAAGTTAAAAATTGTTTTCACTTTAAATCTTGAATTTAAAATGGAATTTAAAGGAAAATTAAAAAAACAAATTGTATTTAAATACCTTGTAAATGACAATTTAATCATTAATAAGATTAATGTTTATCTTAAAATTAATCAGAATTTAATGATTTATAATTCATTAAAATGATTAAGGTAATTAAGATTTGTAATTAATTATTTAATTAATTAATAATTTGGGTTAATTAATTAAATAATTAAGGGTTTTTTTTGGCAAAGCCAGCGGGGTTAACTGGGCCCCTACCAGTTTTATTGCGACACAATAAAAGAGTACAATCTTGACTGAACCAAGCAAAAAGGAAAATGGGAAGAAAGAAATAGAAAAAAAAACAAACAAGGAAAAAATACAATTGAAGAGACAACAAAAAAAATCATGCCCAACCAAGAAACAAATAATCAGGGTAAGGTCTGTTGCTATTCTTCAATTGCCTGACAGTGCCAGTCTTGACTTCGTGCCAAAGTACCTCTAATTTCTTTCTTTGATTTTCAAAAACTATGGCATTCCTTTCCCTCCATATAACACTCAAGTAAGTTTTAATGAAAACAGCTAATGCTCTAGAACCATCATTTCTCCATCTAGTGGCTTTATAAATAACACTCCAGACCATGTTAGAGTTACCAGATGACAAGTTAATCCCATTAATGCCACTGATTCTAATCATCATGAAATTTAAAGCAGGACAGTCAAAATAGAGGTGCTCAGAAGTTTCGTCATGCAACTCACAAAACAGACACGGTGGAGAGCAAGCCAATCCATACTTGATCAAAACACTTCTAGTTAGTAATGCATGGTTAATTACCTTCCACAACATCAAGTTATCAGAAGGAACATAATCCCTGGTCCAAATAACAGAGTACCACCTGGAAGCAGGCAGAGGAGCATCAACAGATACAAGGTTGTATACACCTTTAACAGTGTGTGGCTTCATGTCCCAAAAAACCGATTCCTTATGATTTGTAGAGCAGAAATTATGTTGAATATCACTCCACAACTGCCTGAGCAACTGATTACTATTGGATGGCAGCTGCATTTTTCCTCCATGTAAAAATTCATTAGCCTTTGCATCAAAGTGTATTCCAGATTGTAATATCTGAGAGTAGTCACACACTTTAGATAGGATTAGACCTTTACTAACCCAAGGATCATGCCAGAAGCTAACAACATAATTAGCATTAACTTGATATTGAATCATAGGGAGATAAACTTGTCTTAGTTTCAACATATTTCTCCAAATCCAGCTGCAGTTTTGAGAGATATCCATACACCAAAAATATTTATTCTTTATATTGTGATGCCATGTCCAATTAACCCATAAACTACCTCTCATATTGATGAGGTCATCGAAATGTTTACTGATCGCTGCAATATTCCACTTCCTAGCATTAATAACTCCAAGCCCTCCTAATCTCATTGAGGTTTCAAATTTAGTAAATGAACACGGTAGCAACTTCCTATTGTGAATACTACCCGTCCAAAAAAATATATTCATGGCAGATCTAACAAGATGCAGTAGATTGGTTGGGAGAATTAAAGTACGGTCCCAATAGACTAAAGAGGAAAATACTACAGATTTAATGAGGACAAGTCTACCACTTTGAGACAATTGCCTATTAGCCCAAGCATACATAACAGAAGTAATTTTATTGTATAGTGGTAAACAATCAGCATTTGTAATTCTTTTAGATATTAATGGAAGACCAAGATACCTCATATCAGAGTCCATAGAAGAGAAGCCAAAATGATGATCTAAGGCAGCAGCATGAACATCACTAACACCAGCAACTAGCATGGAAGATTTGGCTTGGTTAATTGAGAGACCAGTCATACAATAGAAAGATTCCAATGCCTCCAATAAACCAGTCAAGGAGAAAAATTCAGGCTTGGTAAACAACATTGCATCATCAGCAAACATAATAGAAGTTATTTGATGTTGAGAGCACTTAGGATGGTACTTAATTATCTTCTGAGTGTATCTAGCCTTTAGGATAGCAGTTAAAACTTCCATAACCAACAAAAATAAGTAAGATGATACAGGATCGCCTTATCGAATGCCTTTGCTACTTTTGAAAAAAAACCACTGGTCTACCATTAATTACAACAGAGAAGGAGGGTGTGGAAATGCACACATAAATCCAAGACACAAAATTTTTGGGAAATCCCATCACAACCATTATCCTAACAATGTTGCCCAGTGAATTGAGTCATAAGCCTTGGATATATCAATTTTAAGAGCTGCAGCAGGGGCCACATTTCCCCTACTATATCCTTTTAGTAATTCTTGAGCACGAAGTACATTATCAAGTATATTTCTGGATGGTAGAAAGTCAGCTTGGTTGCTAGAGACAACAGTAGGCATAACACTGGCCATACGGGTTGCGAGAATTTTAGTGATACATTTATGTACTACATTACAACAAGAAATTGGCCTGAAGGAGGAGACACTAGTAGTAGGAGTGACTTTAGGGATTAGTGCTATATTAGTGCAGTTAACTTCACCAAGTAACTTGCATTTGGAAAATAAGTTGTGAATTGCCTGACAGAGTTCATGTCCAAGCACACTCCACGTAGAAATAAAGAAAGTCACATTAAGACTATCTGGGCCACTAGATGATTGCTGATTCATAGAGAATAGAGTTGTCTTAATTTCCTCATCAGATACAGGCCTAATTAGATTTGCTGCATCCTGTAAAGAAATGCAAGGCAGAGCAAGAGATGATATTTGCACCAAATCAGGAATGAATCCAGTAGAGTTGCCAAGCAGATTAGAGAAGTAATCAATAAAGGCCTGGTCCACAAAATCAGCAGTAGTAAATAGAGTACCATGCTCATCGAAAATGCTAAAAATATTATCTCTTGCATGCTTGACCTTTAATGAATCGTGGAAGAACTTAGTGTTCTTGTCGCCTTCAACAATCCATCTTTTATGCAATTTTTGCCTCTTCATATTTGCTTCCAAGCTAAGAGCATTGTTAACCTCCCAGAAAAGTTTTCCTTCTTCAGCAGCAGCTTGAACATCAAGAGGATGCTCCATCATATATTCTTGTTGTTTCTTCAACTGTTCCTTAAGAGAGGTTGACAGCAAACTGCCAGTGCCAAAGGTGGAAGTTGCCCATAGTTTGATTTCCTGTTTGATTCTTTTCAACTTCCTGCAAAACTTATACATGGGATTACCATAGCATAAAAAGTCAGAGTTAACTTGAGAAACTAAAACTAGAAAATGTTCATGCTTAACCCAAGCATTAAAAAATTTAAAACTTCTCTTTTCTCTTCTTAAATGGTGACCAAGGGTTAAGATCAAAGGAGAATGGTTAGACATTATGGGTTGAGGAAGGAAGACAGACATAGATGGCCATAGATTGAGAGCTTGGATGTTACAGAATGCATGATCTATTGTAGTGAAGGTACAAACACCGCTACGACTTCTATTGTTCCAAGAATACTTAGCACCAGACTTGTTAACCAAGATTAAGTCAGACTCAAATACAGCAAGATTGAAAGGTGCAATATCTCCAGGAATAAGAGGAATTCCGTCACATTTGTCAGTAAAGTAAAAGCAAGAGTTGAAATCTCCCAAAACAACCCAGGGGTGAGAAGATTGTCTAAGAGGAGGCAAGCATTTGAAGAAAGAGTTCCTGGAAAGGACAGAGTTATCAGCATATACAAAGGTGATGAAGTAGGAGGATTGAGATTGCTTATCAAGGACATGTAAATGAATGTATTGTCTTGTAGTAAGAAGTGGAGATAGAGTCAACACGCAGGATCAAATATAATAAGACTTCGACCGTAAGAAACTGTTTCAAGGTTATGAAGGTAGGCCCAATTAGGGTTAATATATGCAGCAGCTTTGATGGATAACGAAAGATTTAGCTTGGTTTCAAGTAAACCAAAAAGACATATATCATGAGCAGAAATAATACTTTTCACTTGATCAAGTTTCAAATTACTATGGGCACCTCTGAGATTCCAAGAAGCAAATATTTTATTCATTAAATGATTATTGGGGAAAGGAGGAGTTATTTCTTCTCTTGGCAAAAAGAGATCTTGTTTCAATTTTACTACGCAGTTGAGCTTGAGAGGATGAACGATGAGAATTTGCAAAGGAAGTGGAAGGTTCAACAGGTGGAACAGTTTGATGAAGAGGGGATGGGAAGCTTGAAGGCCATCCTGGCAAATCAATGGAAAAGTTGTAATGAGGTGGGCCTTGTGGTTGTACTACAACCGTAGAATTGTGCATAGTAGAAATTGGTTGAGTAATATAAGACTCAAAAGATTTGCACCAGATACTATCAAAATCTGATACAAGTGTATCAGCATGTGCATGCACATCAGTAGTGGCAATGCCAATTTCCTTTCTACTACCACAAATAGTAGAAACATTTTTATGCATATGCTGCACCACAGTATTCAAGGAAAGTGTTTTATTTTTAGCTTCATTTACAACAGAAAATGTGATATTCAAGTTAGTGTCCTTGTGTAGTTCTTCACAAATTACTTCAGTAGTGATTTCCCCTTCCTCCTCATTTATAATTCCAATATGTCTTGCTCGTTCTCATCATTTTGCAGCAAATTGTATTTGTTATGTGTGGAAACAGAACATGCTTGTTCAACACCGTGTGTTTTAATCTGATCAATAAGTTCAATTCTGTTTTCCTCATTTCCACCATGGTCAGTTTTTTCCTTTGTACTTAGCATTTTAATTGCTGTTTCCTCAAATTCTTCGCACATGATTCCTCTTTTTCCCTTATTCTTATTGGCTTTTTGCCAGACTTGTTTCACTTTGTCTTGTTTGTCTATGTTTTTCCCCTTCTTTACCTTGCTTTGATTCACATCACAATTTTCCTTCTGTTCATTAGTTTCACATCGCTTATCATTCCCTTCACTTACAAATTTCTTGCAATTATTTACCAAATGCCCAAACTCCTTACATATAGTGCATATTTCTGGTTTCCAAAGGTAATCAACATTTACAACCTGCTTAGACCCATTAAGCAATTTTACTGTGAAATTTTCAGGTAATTCATTCCTAGGAGATACTTCAACTAAGCATTTGCCAAATGAGATACGTTAAAATTTTTCAGTCGATGCATCCATGCAAAGGAGTTTTCCTACCCTTGATGCTAACCAATTAATACCCAATGGTGACTAAGCGTACAAAGGTATGTTAGATAACTTAATCCAAACCGGTACTGCTGTGATGCTACTACAACTATTGCCTATATTTTCATCCCAAGGCTTCACTATAAAAAGTTTATTCCTCATCACTACTGGATCAGATCCAGATATTCTTTTCCTATCATCTTCATTAGAGAACTTGAACAGGAACAGAAAACCATCCGATTTGACAGAAATAGATCCACGTAATTTCCATGCTTTTTTAAGGTAATACAATACCGTCATGTAAGGTAAAGGGTTGTCAAGGAAAAATCCAACAAGGTAATCCTTCCACATTATGTTTCCTGCCATTACTACTTCCGCAGGTGACACAATAGCATCATCGTTGTACTCAAGTTGAATGTCGCGTGGAACATATTTCCCAGCGTTAATAGGTTTGGCTTTGAATAGAGAGTTCCAAGCAAGATGAGATTGAGTATGTGAAGGTAAAGGAGGTGAAGGGAGAATCGGAGCTGGAGACTTTGAAGAAGGTCCAGCAAATGTTGCAGTGCCTAGGGGAACACTGACACAAGGGATGGAAGTTGAAAGAGGGACAGACAGGGAAGGATGGGTTGTGGCAGAGGGAGGTACGAGTATAGGGGATGAAGGACAAGGTTGAAGAGAGGAAGAGGGATCAGATGGCTCAGCGGGAATAGAAGTCAAATTTGGAGGTGTCCCCATTTTTGAAGAGAATTTATGAATAGTAATATTTGTTTACTTGCCTTCACAAACTCAATTTAAAGGATAAGGTTTGATTTTTAAATTTAATGGTTTAAAATTTATTAATCAAGTAATTTAACAATTAATTAAGTTATAGATTAACACTTGATTATTTAAATAATTAGAGATTAATTAATGGGTTTTATAGATAATTTAATTTGTAATCAATAATGATTAATCTCAGTTAATTACTTTAGAGAAGTAATTATAGATTTATTAATGGTTAATGAAGGTCATTAACTTAGGATTATTAATAATTAATTAATGTGATTAATTTTTAATAATTAATTAGATTAATTAATTTAAAGATAATCATTTGGAATTGTTTAAGTGTAATTGCTTAATGGAAGTAATTAAGAAATTAATCACTAATTGTAATTAATTAAGTTTATTTTGATTAGTTTAAGTTAATTAATTAAGTTTAATTAATTTAAAATAATCAGTGGATAATTTAAGAAGTAATTACTCAATGTAATTAATGAAGAATAATTACTTAGTGAAGTAATTAAGAAGATAAATTACTGGATGTAATTGAAATGAAGGATAATTGGGTAATGGAAGAGTTTTGGAGATTAATTACTTTGTGTAATTCATATGAAGAATAATTACATAGAGGAAGTAATTAATAATTAATTACTTAGTGTAATTAATTAAGAATTGATTAATAAAGCTATTTAAAGATAATTAAGAGATGTAATTAATTAAGGGTAATTAATTACTTAATGATATTAATCTAGGGTGATTAATAAATATAACTAACTAAAGATTAATTATTAAAGATAATTAATTAAGGAGTACTTAATTTATCTAATAATGTAATTAGAGGTAGTTAATTACTGAACGTAATTAATCAAGAGTGATTAGTCAATATGGTTTAATTTATGATTAATGACTTAATGTAATTAATTTAAATAGGGTAATTATAAATAAAAATAATTAGGAATCTATAATTTATATAATCAATGATGTAATTAAGGATCAATGAAGGAATTAATTAATGTGATTAATTAAGGATTAATGTAATTAATTATAGTTAATTAATTAACGAAGTAATTAATTAATGTGATTAATTAAGGATTAATGTAATTAATTATAGTTAATTAATTAATGAAGTAATTAAAAGGTTAATTACTGCATTTGGTTTAGAATAATTAATTTATAAAATTAATTAGAGGTTAATTACTTGAATGTAATTAAAGGATAATTAATCAAGAGTGATTAATTATGGTGATTTATTTGAGGGTAATTAATTAATTGATTTGTAATTAATTAATGGCTATGTAAGCAAGATTTATATGGATGAGTAATTAATTTATTTTATTTTAAATTAATTAGGGAAGAAGAAATTAATTTAATTCATTTTAAATTAATTATTAATTATGGTGATTTATTTGAGGGTAATTAATTAATTGATTTGTAATTAATTAATGGCTATGTAAGCAAGATTTATATGGATGAGTAATTAATTTAATTTATTTTAAATTAATTAGGGAAGAAGAAATTAAGTTAATTCATTTTAAATTAATTATAGAATGGTGATTAATAAGTCATTGCTTATGTATGAATGATTGATATTGATTACCCTGAATAGTTGAGATCTCAGATATGAGATAAGTGAGGTTGTGTGATATGGATGCTTTGGTTGCATTGTGATGATAATATGAATTATCTATTTGTGATGATAATACGGATTAACTGTTATGATGATAATGTTGATTATCTATTGTGATGTTGTGAATTATCTATCTGTGTGGGTACAGATAATAGAATTGAATTGTTTTAAACAATAAAACAACTTGGACCTAAAAGATGGCGTTTAGGATTTCGATGAGACCGAGATCGGGTTTCCGTATTTGGATATCCGAAAACCACATCGATCCAAATTAACGATAGGTCGTGAATCTCACGTAAAGATGAAGATTCAGAGTGCAAGAGTTATCGTCGTTAACTCTGAGAGTGATTCTAAAATGAGTGTAATGAGATGATGCCTTCGGTTTCGTTTGAACCCGGAACGAACTTGTATGGATTGAATGCTTTCAGAACATCGTCGGGTGGACGATGAGCATTCTAAGATATGTGTTCTCTAAAGGTAATCGTAGCCTCAAGCCTCATCAACCGGGAATGGCTAAAACAGGGGAGGTGCAGCAAGGTTAAGTGGGTCATGCCCAAGTAGGAAGAGATTTACCCCTGTCTAGAAGTCCCTTTATATTGGGCTGTGTGGGGCAGTTGATTGCAACAACTGTTAGGGTTGTCTTGTTTGGGACTGTTCGGTATGGAATGGTCCAGGCCCTGTGTTGCAGGGGATTGGGAGTGATCTTCGGTACGGTGACCTAGGCCACGTACTGTGACGGGCGGTACCCCAGTAGCCTTGCCATTATATGGAATCCAATCTCCAATAAGTGTCGTACGTTTTAGATGTGCTCAACTATGTTGGAACGTGACATGTAAGCATTCCATCTATTTCTGTATTTTAATTGAAAACCCTAGACACTATTATAATATCATCAGATTTCCTATCAAATGTTTTGGTTAGCGTAAGGTAAAACTTTTCCATGTTTATGTGTGGGAAGTCTTACGTGATACCTTTGTTTTCAAAAGATTTTTTTTAAAGTTAAGCAACCTTAACCTGTTACTCACACCAGACCCATGTCTGACCTAGAGTTTATCTTCTATTTTCTTAAACTCTTGGGTACTCAAATTTTTACGAGTAGCCAAGGGATTCAGGTTGGCTTTGAAGAATTGTGGAGGAGCAATGGAGAAGGAGGCTTCGGCGTTAGATATATAGTTTCCACTGTGTGTTCTCTGTGTTGGTATCTCTTTGTTGAGTTGTATTGAGTTGTAATATCTAGACAGGTGTTTATAACTGTCTAGTATGTGATGTATATGCTGTGTAACTCTGATTGGTGTTGTATATTATGTAATACTTATGTTATTAATATAATTTATTCATTCCGTTGTTGAGATTCTGGTGTTGTTTCTTCTTTCTCTTCTTTCTTTTCTCTTTTCAATCCCTTTCTTTCTTAAAGATGATACGACTTTCTGTGGAGAAAAAGTCGGGTCATCTCAGTTGGTATCATAGCACTAGGTTGAGTGAATACCTAGGCTTTGGAGTGTTTTCTTTCTTGAGAGAGCGTGTTTGTAATTTTGATATATATATATATATATATATATATATATATATGTATATATGTATGTATTTATCTCTACCTATTTGTTGGGTTACCTGTTCGGGTTTTCCAATATATGTTATAAACGTAGATAAGGTGGTGGTGTGTGTAACACAACTGCCATTGGTTGGAGTTTGAATGTTTGAGGTTGGAAGTGTATCTGTCGAGACTGTAGACCTAATATCGTCTCAAGTAAGCTTTGCAGTGGTGTAAGGATTTCATCGATCTCTGAAGGTAACCTATTAAGGTTCAGAGTTCATCTTTGAAGTTGGATGAGTAGAGTTTGGATCTGTCGGTTAGGAAGAAGTGAGTGATCGTATCTTGATATCTCAGGAAGTAGTAGTTGCATGATGAGATGCAGTGACTATGGATGTTTCCGAAGATGATTTCTTTGGAACAAGTTGAAGGAAGTAGGTCTGCTTCGGTGTTGTGGCTGAGCTCAGCAGGATGTTTCTATTTGGTTTGAAGTCCGAGTTTCTCGAAGAATTTTGGATTAGGAATTCTTTGGCATTAGTGTCAGCAGTGCAGCTCAGAGTGTTCTATGGGCCGGCAAAAAGGCCTTCTGGCTTGGCAGTGTCTGAGAGACGGAGTTCAGAAGCAGCTGAGTGGATCCATTTCTTCGATCGATTGTCTATACCAGCGTAAGCTGTTCTGATTGGTAAAGAGAGAACAGTTTTCTTTGGATGTTAGGCTAGACTGATCGCAAAAGTGACTTGCAATAATTGAGTATTCTCTTGGATTGTTGGAGATTTTTCTGGATGTCTTCGAAGAAGTTAGAGGTTGTCTGCATCTAGAGATTCAGTTTTCTTATTGACCAGGATTCCAAATGTGGTACCGATGGTTCAGTCTAGTTGAAGCTGGTTCATTGAGATGGAGTGTGGTGAAGCAGCTCAGGATTGGATGAACTTCTGAATTTTCTCTTGGTTATCAGAGATTTTCTAGGTTATGTTGTCTAGTTTGTGCTTATGTTCTCCATCATCAATCTTTTCTACTCCAGATCAGAGTTGTGCAGCGGAAGCAGTTTGGGAGTGCATCTGCTTTTCTTTTCCGGATAGGAGAAGTTTGTTTTCTTCCGATGGTTGTGAGTGGAGTTTTTTCTTGGTCTTGGTTGATCTTGGATGATCATTCTGATGGATTGGGTTTAGTCCAGTTTGTTTCTTGAGACATCAACGAAGATTGAGCTGATTAGGAAGGAAGTAGGCAGCTCAGGATCGTCTAAAGAGTTTTGTGGATCAGAATCAGAGATCTGATTTTTGGATAAGTTTTCTCTCCGGTTTTAGGAGCTATAAATTTTGGTAAGTCTGGTACGCTAGCTCCGAGGAGTTTTAGGACTTTTCTGTGTTCTGGTAAGATAAGTGTTGGTCTTCAGGATTGAATTGCCACTTTGGACAACTGGAATTCGATGTGTTTCGCGTATCTCCGAGGGAATACGTGTATGATCTATTTCTGGTTGTGGAATTAGCTGTTCTGGGAGATTTGGTTGTTGAGTCAGACTTGTCTATAGTCTGATATTTTGTTTGGTTTGGTGGATCTAGATGAGTAGGAGCTCTGTAGCTTAGTAGTGTTGATTGTTTGGATTTTATAAAGCGGGTATCCCGGTGTTTGCTTGGGAAACTCGAGAAAATTCTATTCACAATTTATTGTCTGGATAATTAAATTTGTTTGTTTGGTTGAATTAGTTGCTATGGTTGTTAGCATATGATTGATAATATATGCTTGTGTTTTAAAATTTAAAATCTTTAAATAGATTATTAAATTACCTTTGTTTTAACTTTTGGGGACGAAATTCTTTTAAGGGGGAAGGAATGTGATATCTCGGAATTTTTGGCAATATTAATTTAATAATCTTTATTTAAAATTAAATTGTTTTGATAATATTGATTAATAAATAAGCATTGGTTTAATAATCTAATTAAATAAATATTTAATTAGTGATTTTATTATTTAAAATCTAAGTAAATGTTCTATTTATAATGTGTATATATATATATTAATATATATTATAGATAATCTTTGATTTGGAATTTAATAAATAAATAAAGTTTTGTTTTCAAATTCTAATAATATATTTAGTAATTTGGAATTTATGATTCAAATTAATATTAAGTTTTTCAAAGTTATTTAATTAATGACTATATGGTTTGTAAATACTTAAAATAAATGTTAATTGTTTAAATTTTATCTTAGCTTAATTTTAAATTTAAAATAAAAAATTTGTTTTATTTCTTTTTAAATATTATTTGATAAATATGATTTGAAAATTTTATATATAAGTTTAAATCACAATATAGCATATGGTCTTAACTCATTTAATAATAAAAGTGATTTATACTCTCTTTTATAAATCATTTATAAATTGATAAATTGGTTATTTTCAAATAATAATTATAATACCTTGTTTTTATAAACATAAATAGATATTTGAAATATTTTGGATTTTTAAAGATATTTGTATAAGTTTTATTTATAAGTATAATTGATCTCATTTCCTTTAAAGTTATATATGTATATAAATAAGTATTTAGTAAATTTATATAAAACTTTTATTTACATTTAAAATATAAGAAAATAAGCATTTAATACTTAGAAGACAAATGTAAGTTTATAAAGACTTGTTTATACAAGTGTTAAGTAGTTAATAACTCTAATGACAAGTGTTAAAAGTTTTAACAAGTGTCATTTAAGTTCCATTTGTTTTTTTTCTTTTATTTTGTTAAATCAAATTTCATCCATTAAACATTATGTTTTCCCCTTCATTCTCCTTTTCAAAATCAAATTCTAAGCTAAGAAAAAACAAATCTGAAATCATATCTAAAACCAAAAACATATTCAAATCAGTAAAACACTCCTCAAACCAAAAAAGTAAATCACAAAAACCTGAAAATATCATTCTTCAAATCTGTGATGTATCTTCCTCAAAAACCAGAATCAAAGCCTGCATTTAAACCTGTATCACTTCTTCAACCTAAAGCAAATCAAAGATTTCTAATTCACTCCTCAAATAAAAATTGCAAATCAAAGGCCTGATTCTTTTTACAACCTAAAATCAACTTAGCAAATCAAAGAGCCTGTATGCATTTTTTGTTCAGTCAGAGTTTCAACAGAAAGCAAACATGTAGATCAATTTAATAATCAAAGTATGAGCATTTCCTCAATCTGGAACTCTTGCATGCATGAAGTTTAAACAGGGAGCAAAAGCATTTTTTTTTAAACAACTCAAGTTTTCAAAGGCAGGAGATACTTCAGTTTCAAGATTTTATAAATCTGCTCTGTTCTTCAGTTAAAGGTGAGTAAAAATTTTATTAAAAATAATTTAATTAAATGTGGTTGCATGATTAATTTCAGTGGAAATTGTTTTTATGTGATTATATGAGATATGTTTGGTAAATTTTTTCTGCATATATGTGATAGTATGTTTATGTGTATATGTTATTGCCTATAACATATCTGTTGCCTAATTCTTAAGCTAAAACTTATTCAAAAGTTACTATCTCTTGATCCAATCAATATTTGGATTCAAGTATTAAATAAAATATGTTTTTCAGATCATAGAATAACTTTAAAAATAATTTAAGTTAAATAAATTTTGAAATAGTTCTGGAAATAAGAAAAACAGAAGTGTTTTAAGTTTTGACAAAAGTTCAAACTTTGTAAATTATTGATTCAAGACTTTAAATTGAATTCTTATTCAAAATCTTGATTTTAAATACTTAAATCATCAATTTTAGTGAATGATTGAGGGTATAATTCTGGGTTGACCAGAAATATTGCTTTTGGGAGTTTCTGGTGATTCAATTGTTCTGGGGGGTCAAGTTTCTGTATGAAGGAAGAAGGATGGTCGGGGGTTGCAGGAAAAATAACCAGATGTCGATCAGGGGTCGGTGGCGATGATGGGAGGCCGTTGATGTTTCTAAACATAATTTGGGTGGATGGTCGGTTTCGCTTCAGAAATCAATCTCTGGTGGATCGAGTGTTATCAAACTTTAAGCATGGGTAGCTGGATCGATGACGAGGGTATGGTCAAAGCTGCAGCGTTTACGGTGGTCGGAGGAGCTTGATTTTGGCATTGACAGGTTTGGGTTTGGGGGAAGTTTTGGCATTCCAGGTTTTGGTTCATGTTCATATTTTGGGTTAAACACTTGAATTCGATTTCGAGTTTGATATCGATGTTCTGATGTTCGTAATGATGCACGAGGTTGTTATATGATGTGTTGATATTGTAGAAGTTGACCGGTGATGGTCAGATTCTAAGCTAAGAAAAAACAAATCTGAAGTCATATCTAAAACCAAAAACATATTCAAATTAGTAAAACACTCCTCAAACCAAAAATGTAAATCACGAAAACCTGAAAATATCATTCTTCTAATCTGTGAATTATCTTCCTCTAAAACCAGAATCATAGCCTGCATTCAAACCTATATCACTTCTTCAACCTAAAGCAAATCAAAGATTTGTAATTCACTCCTCAAATAAAAATTGCAAATCAAAGGCCTGATTCTTTTTACAACCTGAAATCAACTTAGCAAATCAAAGAGCCTGTATGCATTTTTTTTGTTCAGTTAGAGTTTCAACAGCAAGCAAACGTGTAGATCAATTTAATAATCAAAGTATGAGCATTTCCACAATCTGGAACTCCTGCATGCATGAAGTTTAAACAGGGAGCAAAAGCATTTTTTTTAAACAACTCAAGTTTTCAAAGGCAGGAGACACTTCAGTTTCAAGATTTTATAAAACTGCTCTGTTCTTCAGTTAAAGGTGAGTAACATTTTTATTAAAAATAATTTAAGTAAATGTGGTTGCGTGATTAATTTCAGTGGAAATTGTTTTTATGTGATTATATGAGATATGTTTGGTAAAAAATTTCTACATATATGTGATAGTATGTTTATGTGTATATGTTATTGCCTGTAACATATCTGTTGCCAAATTCTTAAGCTAAAACTTATTCAAAAATTACTATCTCTTGATCCAATCAATATTTGGATTCAAGTATTAAACAAAATATGTTTTTCAGATCATAGAGTAAACTTTAAAAAAAATTAAGTTAAATAAATTTTGAAATAGTTCTTGAAATAAAGAAAAACAGAAGTGTTTTAAGTTTTGACAAAAGTTCAAACTTTGTAAATTATTGATTCAGGACTTTAAATTGAATTCTTATTCAAAATCTTGATTTTTAAAACTCAAATCATCAATTTTAGTAAATGATTGAGGGTATAATTCTGGGTTGACCAGAAATATTTCTTTTGGGAGTTTCTGGTGATTCAATTGTTCTGGGGGGTCAAGTTTCTGTATGAAGGAAGAAGAATGGTCGGGGGTTGAAGGAAAAATAACCAGATGTCGTCAGAGGTCGGTGGTGACGATGGGAGGCCGTTGATGTTTCTAAACCTAATTTGGGTGGATGCTTGGTTTTGCTTCAGAAATCAACCTCTTATGAATTGAGTGTTATCAAACTTTTAGCATTTTTTAGATGGATCGATGACGAGGGTATGGTCGAAGCCGCTACGTTTTGCGGTGGTTGGAGGAGCTTGATTTTGGCATTGACAGGTTTGGGTTTGGTGGAAGTTTTGGTGTTCTAGGCTTTGGTTCATGTTCAGATTTTAGGTTAAATACTCGAATTCAATTTCGAGTTTGATATCGATGTTCTGATGTTCATAATGATGCGCGAGGTTGTTATCTGATGTGTTGATACTGTAGAAGTTGACCGGTGATGGTCAGAGCCACCATGCACGTGCACGGTGCTCTTAGTTTTCTGATGATCTGGGAATTTTTGGTGAGGGTATTGTACTCGAGTAAATACTCGAGTCATTTGAGTGTTTACCCGAAGTCCAGTGAGGGAAGACTCGGAGTAAAGTAGAATGGGCTCGTGTAGTTTTTTTGTTTCAGGTTTTTTAGAAACCTGACAGTATTCTATTTTGAAATTTAAACTAAATAATAAAAAAGAAGCAAAGCAAGTTTTAAACAAAAGTTTGCAGCAAGTTTAAAATATGAATTCAATATGAGTTTGAATTCTAATTTTCAAAATAAATAAGTTTTGTAAAATGAAATGTTTTAACAATTTTAATTTGTTAAAATATTTTATAATGTGGTTTTAAAATCTGAAAATAAGATATAAACAAGATTATAAATATAAGTTTAAATCTGAATTTTAAATCTGAGTTCAAATTTAATTTGAATCTTAGGTTTTTGAGAAAAAATATATAGGTTATAAATTCAAATGTTGTAATTAAGTTTGAATGTTAAAGTATTTTATAACATGTTTTTAAAATCTGAAAATAAGATTTAAGCAGGATTTTAAATTTAAGTTTGAATCTGAATTCAAAGCTTGATTTGAATTCTACTTTGAAATAAATAAAGTTTTTTAATTTAAATGTTTTAAAACAACTTTTAATGTTTTAAAATATGGTTTGAGTTTAAAAAATGAATTTGGTTTAAATTTCTTTTTAAATTTTTTATAGGACAAATAGATTCTTTAACATGTAATACAAAAGTTTTTGAATTGTTTTAAAAGTTTTGTTAAAGTTAAAAATTGTTTTCATTTTAAATCTTTAATTTAAAATGGAATTTAAAGGAAAATTAAAAAAAAACAAATTGTTTTTAAATACCTTGTAAATGATAATTTAATCATTAATAAATTAATGTTTATCTTAAAATTAATCAGAATTTAATGATTTATAATTCATCAAAATGATTAAGGTAATTAAGATTTGTAATTAATTAATTAAATTAACTAATAATTTGGGTTAGTTAATTAAATAATTAAGGGTTTTATTTAATTAATTAAAGGATTAAGTAAGTTAATTAATATTAATAAAAATTTAATCAAGAATCATTAATTAGATATGGTTTGATTTTTAAATTTAATGATTTGAAATTTATTAATCAAGTAATTAACAATTTATTAAGTTATAGATTAACACTTGATTATTTAAATAATTAGAGATTAATTAATGGGTTTTATAGATAATTTAATTTGTAATTAGTAATGATTAATCTCAGTTAATTACTTTAGAGAAGTAATTATAGATTTACTAATGGTTAATGAAGGTCATTAACTTAGGATTATTAATAATTAATTAATGTAATTAATTTTTAATAATTAATTAGATTAATTAATTTAAAGATAATCATTTGGAATTGTTTAAGTGTAATTACTTAATGGAAGCAATTAAGAAATTAATTACTAATTGTAATTAATTAAGTTTATTTTGATTAGTTTAAGTTAATTAATTAAGTTTAATTAATTTAAGATAATCACTAGATAATTTAAGAAGTAATTACTCAATGTAATTGATGAAGAATAATTACTTTGTGAAGTGATTAAGAAGATAAATTACTGGATGTAATTGAAATGAAGGATAATTGGGTAATGAAAGAGTTTTGGAGATTAATTACTTTGTGTAATTCATATGAAGAATAATTACTTAGAGGAAGTAATTAATAATTAATTACTTTGTGTAATTAATTAAGAATTGATTAATAAAGCTATTTGAAGATAATCAAGAGATGTAATTAATTAAGGGTAATTAATTACTTAATGAGATTAATCTAGGGTGATTAATAAATATAATTAACTAAAGATTATATACTAAAGATAATTAATTAAGGAGTAATTAATTTATCTAATGATGTAAATAGAGGTAGTTAATTACTGAATGTAATAAATCAAGAGTGATTAATCAATATGATTTAATTTATGATTAATGACTTAATGTAATTAATTTAAATAGGGTAATTATAAATAAAAATAATTAGGATTCAATAATTTATATAATTAATGATGTAATTAAGGATCGATTAATGTAATTAATTATAGTTAATTAATTAATGAAGTAATTAAAAGGTTAATTACTGAATTTGGTTTAGAATAATTAATTTGTGAAATTAATTAGAGGTTAATTACTTGAATGTAATTAAAGGATAATTAATCAAGACTGATCAACTAAGGTGATTTATTTGAGGGTAATTAATTAATTGATTTGTAATTAATTAATGGTTATGTAAGCAAGATTTATATGGATGGGTAATTAATTTAATTTATTTTAAATGAATTAGGGAAGAAGAAATTAATTTAATTCATTTTAAATTAATTATAGAATGGTGATTAATAAGTCATCGCTTATGTATGAATGATTGATATTGATTACCCTGAATAGTTGATATCTCAGATATGAGGTAAGTGAGATTATGTGATATGGATGCCTTGGTTGCATTGTGATGATAATATGAATTATCTGGTTGTGATGATAATATGGATTATCTGTTATGATGATAATGTTGATTATCTATTGTGATATTGTGAATTATCTATCTGTGTGTATATAGATAATAGAATTGAATTGTTTTAAACATTAAAACAACTTGGACCTAAAAGATGGCATTTTGGATTTCGATGAGACCGAGATCGGGTTTCCATATTTGGATATCCAAAAGCCCCATCGATCCAAATTAATGATCGGTCGTGAATCTCAAGTGAAGATGAAGATTCAGAGTGCAAGGGTTATCGTCGTTAACTCTGAGGGTGATTCCAAAATGAGTGTAACGAGATGATGCCTTCGGTTTCGTTCGAACCCGGAATGAACTTGTATGGATTGAATGCTTTCAGAACATCGTCAGGTGGACGATGAGCATTCCAAGAGATGTGTTCTCTAAAGGTAATCGTAGCCTCAAGCCTCATCAACCGGGAATGGCTAAAACATGGGAGGTGGAGCAAGGTTAAGTGGGTCATGCCCAAGTAGGAAGAGATTTACCCCTGTCTAGAAGTCCCTTTATATTCGGCTGTGTGGGACAGTTGATTGCAACAACTGTCGGGGTTGTCTTGTTCGGTACTGTTCAGTAAGGAATGGTCTCGGCCTTATGTTGCAGGGGATTGGGAGTGATCCTTGGTACGGTGATCTAGGCCACGTACTATGACGAGCGGTACCCCTGTAGCCGTGCCATTGTATGAAATCCAATCTCTAATAAGTGCCGTACGTTTTAGATGTGCCCAAGTATGTTGGAACGTGAGATGCAAGCATTTCAGCTATTTCTGTATTTTACTTGAAAACCCTAGACACTATTATAATATCATCGGATTTCCTATCAAATGTTTTGGTTAGCGTAAGGTTAATTTTTTTCCATGTTTATGTGTGGGAAGTCTTACGTGATACCTTTGTTTTCAAAATATTTTTTTTAAAAGTTAAGCAACCTTATCCTGTTACTCACACCAGACCCATGTCTGACCTGGAGTTTATCTTCTATTTTCTTAAACTCTTGGTACTCAAATTTTTACGAGTAGCCAAGGGATTCAGGTTGGCTTTGACGAATTATGGAGGAGCAATGGAGCAGGAGGCTTCGGCGTTAGATATATAGTTTTCGCTGTGTGTTCTCAGTGTTGGTATCTCTTTGTTGAGTTGTATTGAGTTGTAATATCTAGACAAGTGTTTATAACTGTCTAATATGTGATGTATATGCTGTGTAACTCTGATTGGTGTTGTATATTATGTAATACTTATGTTATTAATATAATTTATTCGTCCCGCTGTTGAGATTCTGGTGTTGTTTCTTCTTTCTCTTCTTTCTTTTCTCGTTTCTATCCCTTTCTTTCTTAAAGGTGATACGACTTTCTGTGGAGAAAAAGTCGGGTCGTCTCACTAGAGACCCTGAAGCATAAATTCAAGCGCATGAGGACCCGAGTTAACTTGGAGTTAAACCGTATGTTTCTTGAGTTGGCCCCAAGATATCCTTGGAATGCTAAAACATAATATCCATGACCATGAATAAATATAACAAGGAAGATGGAGAGGAGAGTCATAGTCGAGTATGGCCATAAGTTAATATTAATGTTGGCAAATTCAAAATGGCAATTACCCACATTAGGCAGCAGTTGAAGGAGGAAGCAACGTAAAAAGGATAAAATCGAGATCTGAAAAGCTTAACCAAGCGCTATTGAAATAGAGTCTGATAAATTTTCATTTAGTGATGTCTATGATTGACCAAGGAAGGCGGTAGTGGAGCTAAGGCTAGCGGCGACACGGGTGAAGTGTGAAGGAAGCAAAATCGTAAGGGATAAAACTCATAATTAGAAAAAAATAGCCAAGTAAAAGTTAAAGTGTAGAAATATACCAAGTGTTATTTGAACATAACACTTGCAAAAAAATCGGCTTTGTATTATAGCTCTCAACATGATACCGAGTTAAAAAAGAAGAAAATAAGCAAAAGAAAGAGAGAATAGAAAAGAGAAGGTTAGCCAGGAAGAAACTGAAAACTGAACGAGATGGTAAAGTGAAATCATAGCTGACCAAAAGGAAGAAGAAACTTTCAGATCTTCCAAAAACGAGTAACGAGTCTAAGGGGGATGCTTCAACTCTTATATCATCTAAGGGATATGAATCTTCAATCGTTTAATTTGACAATTTGATCTAGAGAGGATCAGTTTCTTTGTAAAGATAGTTTAGAGGATAAAGAAATCTTTTTAAATAAGAGTTCAAAGTTGATAGCTTGTTTGATCCAAAGCATGCCATGTTAACACAAGGCATACTTTGGGAGACAAGTATTATCGTACTTTTGAACCAAGAAATATCTCGATGAGTCAGAACAATTGGATAGCAGTGAAATAAACCAAAAGTCTAAAAGGCCAGTTTAACATAAGAATTCAGATAAATTCCCAAATGTTGGTGTTGATCCTTGCTTGCCATAGAGAATTACTAAGTCTCTTTCCAACAAGTCAAGCATAGAGAAAAAAGAATGGAAGTAAAACCCAACATAATAATTCAGCAATGAGTCGTGTAACCCAATAAAAGGTCACCTTCCAAATAAAGGATTTAGGTGAGGAATTTTATATATCAAGTATTAAGGTATGTAAAGATAGATCTTAATGGATATTTGAATTGTCTAAATCTATGTACATAGATATTGTACTAAGAAAATTTGATGTGTAATATTCCAAGCATAGAAATGTTCCAATGTGACATAGAATTGTCCTTTCTAATGAAGATGCCCTATTTATTAATAAGGAAAGACAACACATGAGTCGGATTCCTATACTTCAACAATATGATTGATTATGTACAACATCTATGCCACATATTGCTTTTACCCTAGGTGCAATAAGTCTATATTTGTCTAACCTAGGAGAAAACCATTGGATAACAACTAATGTCATAATTAAGTATTTAGGAAATACTAAGGATTTGTTTCTAACTTAAGAAAGCAACCAACTCCTTATAAAGGGGTGCTTGGACTCAAGCTTTCAATGCCATATTGTTAGCAGTAAGTTAGTCTCGGGGTTTGTTTGTACTCTCAATGGAAGGGTCGACATTAGTTGGCGAAGTTCCAAACAATAAGTTATAGTAGGTTCCACCATGGTGGCCAGGTATGTTGCTTTTAACGATGCCACAAAAGAAGCAGTGAGGACCTGCAAATTCATTAAGGAGTTAGGGGTCGTCTCAAGTATTGATGGTCCAATGTTCATGTATTTTGACAATGATGTAGAAGTTCATATTGCATAGGAACCACAAGCTCACAAGAAGTCGAGGAAAATCCTCTCCATATTAAACATGATAAGCCAGTCTATCAATGACGTAAAGATTGTGATTAAGTGAGTAGATGCAAAAGATAATATTGTAAATCCATTCACTAAGATGCTCTTGTAGTCTGATTTAAGTATATTGATCAAAAGCATTAGGATGAAGCTCCATAACTGGCCCCAAGTCCAAGTGGAAGATTAATAGAATCAAGGGTGTGCTCTAGATGCAATTTTGTAATTGTTATGCAATCTTAATTCTATAAACGATCTTGTTAGAAATAATGTTTGTTTGTTTTTTTGAATATATATGTTTGTTATCTTGTGGTATAGCTAATGAGTTAGCAACATTAAACATTTATAAGTAGAAAATCCATAGAAGTAGCATTTTATTGATTGCATATTAGGAAATATTAATAACCATTGGTATTGAATCGATAGAAACAAAACACAACTCCTTAAAAATTCCTTGTCGAAGTTCACGAAAGGGATATCTATACATTTGTTGAGACTAATGTACGTAATGCTCTCTATATAATGGCTGGAAATTTACTTATTGAATGAACTGGGCCCGTCGAAAGCAAGTTAAATGGGTGAATTTCAAAAAAAAGTTCTATTTTGACCTTTGTTATGTCTATAAAGCCTAAATAGAATTTATATCCAATCTAAATATTTTAAATAAAATCATTATTTTATTTAGTTCATTTTCGAAGGTTTCTTGTTTTGTTTTGTTTTAGTTTGCAAGTATAACAAGATGTGTGCAAAGTTAACGAGAACATATGTAGATGTTCGGATTTACACAGCAACGGACTTATTTCCCCTTTACGTATACCTTTATTGTCTATATTAATTATTTAAGATATATGTATATATATAATATTAATATATGTGTGTGTTGAATAACATTAGATAATTTTATATCATTTGAAATCAAAAATTAACATTAATATATTTGATTTCAATTAAAAGATTTGACATTAAATGTAATATTATTACACAAGATCTATTATGTAAATTTGAATTTAAGCAACACATGTAAATTTCCGTGCATATCAAATTAGAATTTATCATTTTAGATTTAGAACAATACGTATTTGTGAACATTGTAATTTATGATACATACATGCATGCATGCATTTATGTATACATGCATGCATACATGCGTACATACATATTGTTACCTAGCATTTTGATCTGGCTATATTTGAACCGAGTGGAGAAGTTAGACTCAACTATCATCCAGGCTAGTCGCCCAAAGCGATGATTATAGGGTCCATAAATCAAGTATATATGATAGTATGAAGCTATGATCAAATGAAACCAAGAGATATGCTATACAGAATGTTCTAAGCATGGAACATTGTCTAATCTAGAACAATCCATCTCTACCAAACGGATCGGATTAGCTCAGTTAAACATTGCAAGTCAACAGAAAATGATCTCTATCTTAAAATCCTGAATTTGAATGCATATGAAACTTTGGAAAAAGAAGTGGGGACCTTAGGGAGTCCACCCTAAGGATCATACTCCAAAAGGAGCAAGCAAGAGGGTTCAGCCCTCTTCCATCTAGAGGGATCGGCCAAAATCAGATTACATAGCAAATTGCAACAAAGGTCGATCAGTAACTCAATATCTACAGGTACAATTAAAATGAAAATTGAAGGAAAAGCATAATACAACATAGAGAAGCTCCCATAGGGATCCTAACCCCCAACTTCTCCAAAATAAGGATTGTCCTCGATTCTTATTTCTTTGGATTTGGGCCATGAGATCCCTCCCGTGGGCACTTATGGTTTTGGAGATCCTTATGCGAATTTTCAGAGAGATATTTCACCGTCTTCCTTTAAAAATATAGAATTAATCTTTCATTTTCGTGATCTTGACACTGCTTCTTGCTTTGTATTCTTTTGTAACTAAGGATTTTCATCTGATCCCTCTTGTATTCAATTTATAAAGTGATTATATTGCTATCTCTTCAGAGTGGACGTTGGCAAACAATATCGAACCACTATAAATTGCGATGTCTATTTTATAACTTATTTCCTTTTACTTTACTGATATATTCTCTCTATTTATATTTATTATTCTTCATTTATTCCTCTACAAAATCTCTATTGGGTGTTTGTGCCAATTTTTGGTGCAAATATTTTGGTACTTTTACTGAGAATTGAATTCTCAGCTTGATTGGATCTCATCATGTACTTATGGATTCCTATATTCACGAGATAGATCCAGCTTTCTACAGACAATTTTATTATTCTAATTAGATTTGAAAGAGATCTATAACAAAATTACCTATAATTCCTACTAGGAAGGAGGAGGTCATTGCTACCTCCTCGTGTCCTGCTGCTAATGCAGTAGGGGACACAAAGATCGCTCTCTTGGAAGGTGAAGCGCATTAGGAAGCCATGGACGCACAAGCTTCCTGTGGAATAATCACCAACTCTTATATGGAGAGACTATGGAAAGCGCTCCAAGAGGCCTATGAAGAATCGTAGAAACAAATTCAAGTCCATATTCAAGTTTGCTCAAATACATGGTTCAAAGTTCAAGACCGATGCTCATTATCAAGTTCAACCATATGTTCAAGTATACGGGATCACGTGTTTAATTTCAGGCTCACAATGCCAAAAAATAGCTAAGTCCCCCCAGGGGAAGGGATCATACCCAATCCCTCCTCAAGGCAGCTTTGCCTTGTATCATGTTCACAGTCCAAAACATCCATGACCGATCGCTCACTTACAATAAGCGATCACCCATGCTAATCGACCGATGGCATACCAATCATTCAACTCCATTTCCACTTGATTAATCCCTACACTCATTCTAGAGTTGATCCCTTTATTCCTAAACAACCGATCATGTGTCTACCTCTCCACTTCATCTCTACTTCATATCGTATCAATCACATCCACCAACGTGAGAGACCAGCCACCACCTATCACCTGCAACTGAACCCTTGTCGTCAGTCGCTTTCCATTGCTTCACTCCATTTGCTCAATTAGCTTGACCATGGATTCATCGAAAGAGGGTTATGATTGATACAGTGATTGTTGAATAATTGAATTGGCTATGTGTTTAAGCGATTATGTCACGGTTTCAAGCTTTAATTTTAATGCCAAATGATAATAAAGTGAGATCGGTGATAAATAAGTGCAAATATAAGGGATCGGTGAAGGAATGAGAGGAACTGCTACTCAAATGGTATTCCCAGAGGCAGGAGAACCAAAACGATATGACATGAACTGGGACCGATTATCGAGCCAAGCTCCTAGGGTAGACTGTGACTGCTCTTATTTGACCAGCTTCCAAACGCCTGACTTAACGGTTATGGTATGATGGCTTGCTACAGAAAGCCAAGACCAGACTAATGATGATTGGAGCATCTTCCCCAGACAGAACCTTTCACTAAAGCCATTTTACTGGCATAATAACCAAGGAGATTCAACACGCTGACCATGGCGATGTATTCTAGGAATACAGACCCATGACAGTATCTCATGAATTACGAGTGTCACATGGATTCCGCTAGAGAAACGGACACAATCAAATGCTAATGCTTTTATATATTCCTCAAGGGAGTGGCAATAATGTGGTTTACGCGATTATTTCCAAAGTTCATCTCCTCGTTTAATCAACTGGCTAAGAAGTTCATCGAGCAATTTAGAATGTATGCGACTCGCCCGAAGGATGCGATGTCATTATCCAACTTATCCCAAGTGCCAGGTGAGCTGCTTAAAGACTTCTTGCAGAGATTTAACACTGCTAACATTGAAGTGAGCAATCCTAGTGAGGATATCATACTGATGGCATTCATAAGCGGAATTGACCATGAGACACACTTTGACGATTGCTTACCTGGAGAGCCTCCAATGCCCTTGAATCGTTTCAATTACAAAGCAAACTAGAACTTATGCAAGGAGGAGGAAAAGTGGACTAGGAAAAATAACAATGTAGGCTCGTTGGCCGAAGGAATTCAAAGCGATGAGCAACATAAAGGTCCTACATAAGAACTTGGATTCTAAGGGATGTGCTAGAATCTTAAGATTCGACATATACACTCTATTGAACTATTCAATTAAAAGCATCTACCTAGAACCTCGTGGTTGGGAGTAGTGCAGGAAACTAGCCCAAGAGAGTCCACCTAGATCTAAAGGAATTCTGGAAAGTATTGTATATTCCACAATGCATAGGATCATAATAATGACGATTGCAAACACCTTCGTGATGTGATCCGAGAGATGATTCGAAAAGGAAAACTTCAACAATATGTGCAAGAGCCGTAGAATAGCGCCTGGAGACATTTGACCCTTACCAATAAAGACTTTCGATTATCAACTAGACCACCTATGATCGACTACCGGCTGAGAAGGGTTAATGCAACGTGACGAAGTACCTAGAGTTAGGCATCAACCAACCTCCATGGACCATGATCGACCTTTGGAGTCTTATCAAGACAAGCATGGTTCAATCGCTCATCATCTACCATATGCCCCTGAATTGGGGGGAGGAGAACTTGAAATGGAAAGAGGGTGTGAACCGACCATCCACTTCATAGTTTGTGCTTCAATTCTGCCAGAACATATGTACCTTACTTAAATCCCGACAAGGTCAAACCCAAATACAAAGTGGATGCGACTGGCCATCCACTCAATAACATTCACACTTGGCTTAGAGACCAAAGAAGGACTTGGAGTGGATGTGATTCGACCATCCACTCCCGAGTGAGCACTTGAAGTTCACCAAAATACTTGTGTCTCTCCCAAAGCTCAACAAAACCGGGATCCGACTAAAGTGGATGTGATTTGACCTCCCACACATGAACACCTGTCATGGAAAAAAGGTGCCGTTTAGGAGCTCGACTTAAAGTAGGACCGACTGTCTACTCATCAACCAGCGCTCTCGAAACAAGGGCACGATTGCATCTTGAAGTGGATATGACTTGACCATCTACCCAATAATACTCTCCCTCGACTTGCTGGCAGGAGTATGAAGAAAATTAGGAGATACCTAACCGTCAAACCCAAGCATGGATGTGATCTGACCATCCATTGCCTACTCCCTTTCTAGACTTGATATGCATGGTTACAATCACCATGTGGATGCGAGATGACCGTCCACTCGTCAAATTCTATTCTCCACGCCGAGTGTAGAATCCCTTCCCGCAAATGAGTATGACTCGACTATTCGTTTGAAAACTCTAACCTCAACCTAATAAGTGATTACAAATACCAATTCGAATATGGTTCGACCATCCATCAATCAACTCTGGTCCACAGTGCGAACTGGAGTATAAATACCAAAAATGGTTGTTGTTCGACCATCCATTGATCAAATCTGGTCCCCTAGTGCGAACTAGAGTATAATTACCAAAATGTACATGGTTTGAGCATCCATCGATCAACTTTGGTCCCCCACTACGGACTAGAGTATAAATACCAAAAATGGATGTGGTTCAACCATCCATCGAACAATTCTGGTACTGCATCATGTACTAGAGTATAAATACAATAAAAAGTGGACACGGTTCAATCATCCGCTCTCCAAATCTTGCCTTTAAATTAGGGGCAAATAACCCACTCAAAGTGGATGCGGATTGACTATCCACTCCCCTTCTCAAGCTCAAGTTCACCAATAACACTCATCTTACTCCCAAGGTTTGGTAGAAACAAGATCCGAATGAAAGTGGATGCGGTATAACTATCCACATGTTTAATACTGCCTCGGATACAGGGGTAGTTTAAGAGCCCAAGCCTAAATTAGACGTGATTCGATCATCGAATCCAAGGAGGATGTGAAGCATCCATCTACGCCTTGCTCGAGCTTGATGTACGATGAACTATTCAAGCCTTACCCAGACATTGGCAAGTCCAAAATCAACACAAAAAAGTGGACGCGGTTCGACCGCCCATCAATTAATTATATTTCCTATGCACGAACTAGAATATAAACATTGAAATCAGAGGCAACCTGACCATTCGACGCATAATGGAGGTAAGTGCCCATTCAACCATGAATGAGCATGACCCGATAGTTCACTTGCCAACTCTAATATTTGCCTTGATAGTTGGAGTAAAATTAACCAAGCAGACGTGGTTCGACCTCCACTCACTAACTCTTGATTCGACAAAGGGGGCTTATATTGAAAAATGTATGTGGTTCGATCATCCATCGATAAATCTAGTTCCCAAAGCATGAGCTGGAGTATGAACACCAAATGAGTAAGACTGACCGCCCATTAACAAACTCTGGTTCTCGGAGCATGATAAGAGCATGGTTAGTAGATGGATGTGGTTCGGCCATTCATCCATTAGCTCTTCCTTGTAAACTGACAGGCGAAGTATAAAAAAATAGAACGTATGTGGCTCAACCATCAATTAATCAACTCCAGCCTACAATTCTATGGGAAGAACTCCAAGTAAGAGTAAACATGATACAACCAACCACTCTTCGATTTTCACCCATGACTTGGGAGCAGAAGAAATGACTAAGGAAAATGCGGTTCGACAATTTTTCTGATTTACTCCAGCTCCTAGAGAATAGACTAGAGTATAAACATCAAACAGGTTTGATTAACTGCCCATCGACTAACTCTGATCCCTGAAGCGTGGATAAGAGTACAGACAAACAAGTGAATGCAATTTGACTACTTATTCACCAACTCAGACCTGAGCTCGACAGGAAAAGTTGGAATTCAACCATCCACAAGCTAACTTCGCTAACCTAAGACTGGGGGTAAAAGCGCAAACTATTGATAGCTGAATGCCACAGCTTACTATAGCTGCAGCTTTAATGTTCTTTACGACTCAAGGCAATGACCATAGGGAGGTTTAAAACAAAACAATTGGAACGACATCCGAAGTTAAGGATGACCAACAATATCATACTGTATCGAGGGTCAATATCGATCCGCGCCAACCAAAAATGGATGTGACCCAAATGTCCATCGAGTAACTCCTTTCATAAAGCATAAATAAGAGAATAAACCACGAATGAGTGTGATTTGACCATTCATTCTCCAAAATCCTCCTTTGACCCGTTAGGACAAGCGTGATACCAAATGAGCATGACTCAATTGCTCTTGAGCTAATTATATTCCTTTGTTCGATAAAAAACATAAATCAAAATATACGTAACTAACTATTCAGCTTTGAATGAATGCAACATGACCATTCATTTGCTAGCTCTAATCATGATTCGACTAGAAGAGCTGTTCGAAACGAATATAGCTTGACCGTCCGTACACTGTCCTTGCCCTTGGTTTTATAGCGGAATCATCAGTCATATATTGGATGTGACTTAATCATCTTTGGTCCTTGCCTAGAGTATCTGGGTAAAAATTGGACGTGATTGATCGTCTAGTACGTAGTTCATGTCTGAAATTCAATAGGGCATTGAAGTATTCCCCCAAGAAGGAAAAGACAGAATATAATCTAGAATACGCATGCCTCTTCCTTCCATCAACTAACTCGATCCCATGATTCGATGGGAAAGAGTGTAAAACCAATACAAATGTGACATAGTCGTCCACTTATTATTATTTACCCCTGCCTTGGGGGGCACAAGTGAGAATCAAGATGAATGTGAACCGACCATTCATCGATTAACTCTAAGTCTTTGGAGCTTAGGTGGGAGTATAAACACGACTAGGATGAGACTCGAACGTCCAAGAAGTATATTTAACAACTGGAGACCAAGTGTGGTCACCCAAAAACTGACCACGATAGCTTAGTACTGTGACTCATACCGAGTGTCTGTAATGACTCGAGGCTACGACGAAAAGGATTCCTAAAGATAGAATCATCAGATTGATGCCCAAGCTAATGGGCGGCTGACTATCATTCCAACCTAAGTGATGAATGAAATACCGCGAGAACATTGAATGGTGTAGGATCTAGATTAACCCTAGAGGGGGGGGGGGAATAGGGTTATAGCAAATTTTCTCGATTTAAACACAGAAATAAACTGCAGAAATAAATATGCTGAAAAGTAAATCACACACAAAAATTTACCCAGCTTCGGCAACCCCTGCCTTCTGCTGCATTCACAGATTTCTATTAGAATTAAACAGTATCACGCTTACAACAACTCTACTAGACTCGCAGACCCTTTTGCTCCCGCTCACAAACACTCTACTAGACTCGCACACCCTGCTCCCGCCTATAGAGTTTCGCTCACTCGCAAACACTGCTCCCGCCTATAGAGCTTTGCAAACTCGCACTCCCTGCTCACTGAACTAATTCTAAATAGACAATCTGACACTACCTAAACTCTAGGTGGTGATTTACAAATTCTTTGACACGAAAAGAAAAAAAACAACTTCAAAAATAACCGCAGGAGCAAAAATTAAAATACGAATGTGAATGCATAATTTTTGCTCAATTATAAAAACTAAAAACCCTATTATAAAATTTAAAACTAAATCCCCCTTTTAATAAGCAGGCCGGCCCACTATTCTTGAACACGATCTAATGACCCGCTACTTTCTTTTGCTCAGTGAAGAATGTCGGCCTCTCTTTGTTGAATTAGGGCTTCGGCTCTTTCTCGAATTAGGGCTTCGTTCTGATTTGAGATGCTCTTGCTTCTCTGATGTTAGATTGTTGCCCTTGCTCACTGCTTCGCTTATGTTGATTATCTGATTTGATGGCTTGCGTCGCTTGTTCTCTGATATTCGATTGTGGTTAACTTTGAAATTATGAATTGTTGCAGCTGCTTCTTCTGATGACCGAGTTCGTTGAATTTGCGGTATGTAATTCTTCATTTGCTGGTTCAATTGTTTGCTTTTTCTTGATTGTACTTGATTAAACTCGATAGCCGATGATGTGAATTGGGATTGGTTTTTATATGAATTCGAGACTCTTGAATTCGTTCGAATTAACTTGATACTTTCCTAAATTCTTAATTACCAGTTGCGCAAGTCTTTCCTGATATAATTTAACAACGTGCTACTCACGGCTTTGAATCAATTTCTTGGTCATCACGTTGTTGACTACGGCATGATCACTGTTTTGATTTTGTGACTTCTGTAAACTACGGCTCTGACCATTTTTTATGTTCATCTCTGATAGTACTTTCCAGTTGAGTTCGAGTTGTTTCAATGTGATGTTTACACTGTCTTCATATGCCCTTGACTTTGTTATACCTTGCTGTGCATTGCATTGATACTTGGTCTTTGTGTAGTTTGCATTATATTGATCTTTGATTCTTTGTTGGCACTGGACCTGTTGCCTTCAGTTGCTTGTCGAACTTGCAGTTGGTATTTGAATTGCTTCATATGTATGTTAGTTGCGGCCTGTACTTGTATACTTCTGGTATACTGCAGCTTGCATCTTTGTTGCATTTGCTTGAGTTTGTGTTTTGTGTCAGTGTAGTCATATACATTCATTAATGTTGACCTGAAGTGTATGTTGGCAACTTGTGATGTTCTTGTAATTGAATTTGTGTACTTGATGTCCACTATTTTCACTGGTTCCTCTGGTCTGCACTTGAATTTGAAGTCGTTGTTCACCTGTACTTACACTGTCTCTGGCTTCATCTGTAGTCTTCGAGCATGTTGCCACTGTGTCGTTGTTTTGCATTGTTCATGTCATGTTGTTCATGTGCATATATGTTTACTGAGTTTGCATTTGTTAGTTTAGTCATGCACTTGGTATATGTACTTGTGATAATATGCATTTATCCTCCTGTACATGTATTCTGGTTCTTCATGTAGCTTGGTACTGGCTGCATCACTGTAGTTTGCTACTGTATCATTGAGTAGCTGTCGTGACTTGTCCATTCTCGAGTGTTCATCCCTGCTAGTGATACATTTTCTCCATTGGCATGTGGTATTTGCTGTTATGTTGTTTGATGAAGAGAATGGACTTGCATACTTCATGTAGCCTTTTGTAGCTTCACTGCAGTTTCATTATGACTGCTCTATGTGTCTTCATAACCTTTACCTGAACTTCATTTGAACATCTGGTATGCAGGTCTCTGTTGCATTATTCATTGCAGTTTGCATGTGCTCAGCACTGTGTCTTGTTCACCATGTTGTAACTGGACTTGTTGTTTTTGTTGTTGGCATTGTCTTCATGCCTGACTTGATTCATTTGTATTCTGGTCAGTCTTGTACTGTCCACTGCCCTGTAATCTTGACCTGTCTGGTCTCTGTTCTTTGTTCATTGGTCATTGTTGTAGTGTTCATTGCACTGATAGTCGAGCTTGCATTTGTTACAGTATTCATGTACTGATGCATTTGGAATTTGAGTTGTCTGCTATCATGAATTCGAATTGGACTTGCTTGATCATTGACTTTCTTTTTGCACTTGCACACTTGCTCTTGTTGGCCACGCACATGAGTTGGCGAGGCAGTGCACACGTGTATGAATGTACACGTGTGTATTGCAGCCACTTATGGTTACATGTCCCTGTAATATCTATGTGCACGACTTTGTGATGAATTCAAGTGCGAATGATGACGAACAACCCAAATAACTGAGGCAAACCATATTTTCAAAAATCGTATTTCATTTTATATTGAAAAAATATTTCTTTTTCAATTTTACTGCGTTAGTGAATATTTTTGCAGATTTCTCAGATGCTGGATTCAAACTGGAATGCAGTTGAAGACAAAATACGAGTGTGAGTGATATGTAGTGAGGTTATCAATGTAAAATATTTGTGATGTAATCGTGATGTAATCAAAAATGTATATGTATAGTGAGAGCATGAATTTGTACTATTCAAGATTGTAATAAATATTTGTTTGAATAAAATTTCTGTTTGAATTCAAAATCTGTGTAACTTGTTCTGTTTGAATTCAAATTCAAATTCTGTATAATTTATTTTATTCAACAAATATTTATTTAATCTATGCAAAACAAAATAGTACATAACCAAATACATTTAAATGAATATATATGTTTATTATCATCAAACGAAAACATATAAGCGCATATTCAACAATCTCCCCCTTTTGATGATAACAAACATATATTTAAGATTTTGACCGTGTTAAATGTATTTGACCAATTATATACTCTAATTGCTCCCCCTATTTAAATTCTTCCTCTCTACATGATGCTCCCCCTACATATATGCATACAAATAGAAATATATTCAAATGAGCCTAGATGCATATGGAAAAATTATTTGACCTTTGCTTGATTCTATTTGACAAAATCTTAACTTTTCTCTCCCCCTTTTGCTATCAGCAAAAGAATAATAGTGTGAGAGAAAAATAGAGATAAAGTGATTGATATTAATCCAACATTAATCTCAAATTGAATATAAATATTAAACTTCAATAAGAATCAAACAAAAACCATAACTACCCTTGTTAGGCGCATATTCCACTTTTAGAAATGATGGATATGATGTTCATATAAAATCATACAGTTGAATCTTCTTGTGGTATTTATATCAGGAATTTGAATATCTACTAATCATGCATAACCGTTAGGACTTTTAAATGAGATTAGTAGTATTCGAATTTTTTAAAAAAAAACGAAATCAAGTATCTTCTAACCACGCATGACCGTGAGGACTTTTAAATGGGATTAGAATCAACTTGTCTATTTAAACAATTTAATTTTGATATGCGTTCCATACATGCATAACCGTAAGGACTTTTAAATGAGCATGGAAGCACATAATAATAAAAAAAATTCAAGTAATTCACCCATGCATAACCGTGAGGACTTTTAAATGAGAGTGAATACTTTGAATATTTATTTATTTATTTAAAAAATATGACATGAAAAACAAATGATTCCTGATTATAGTACCACATATCGACAAACTATATTGAATATTTGATAAACCATGGTCGATAGAAATAATGATAGATATAGAAATGGTCATGGAATCTTTACCCAACAAAAAGTTTTATAATTCTTGTTTTAATTCCTAAAGAAATTTTCCAAATATACTCTCTTGAGTAATGTATGCTAAATATCAACACTCATCACTTTTTCAATCACTATTTATCTCTTTGATAATTAGTAGGGAGTCGGATCAGTCAAAATTTGTCATTTAAAATCAAATAAAATTAACTAATCTGAAAAAATGGTCAAACAATTATTTTCTCGAAGGGGTTATATGAGAAACAAAAAATTCTGCTAAATGAAAAATTATTCAAGTGAAAAATATGCAGATATTTTCCTTTTAAAAAAAAACGATGCAGCAAATGAATAAATCACGTTCAACTCGTAAGTTTTCTATCAACTAGATTACTAGTATGAATTGCATCTGAATTTCTTTTTCAATCCAAAATATCACTAACTGGATTTGGTAAACCATACATGAAGTGTGCATCAAAAATTTCAAACCCAATTTTAGCAACAATTTAAATGACATTCTTTGGATTTTGATTTGAAGCCATGTTCACACTCAAACAAATATCATGGTGTTAATTTCAGAAACCATAGGATAAACAATTATATTCATGAGTAATCAACAGTCAATCAACATCTTAATTTTTTCAAAAACAATTTCTTGAAGTTTCAACAATTTCTTAAAATCCTTTTTCACATGAGTTTGAAATCGTGCAAATTTACAAGCAGTGATCAAAATATCAAAATATGTCTAAGTGTAGCACGAGTAATCAAGGATCAATAAGATACCATCATTTGACTAAACAAATTAAATCCAATGATGAAAGGATGGTTGGTCTTCTTTTAAACACAAATCAAAGTAAGAACAAGTCAAAAGAAATCATATCAATTAAGAATAAGTCAGAATTAAAGACATCATCTCATTATCACAATTTTGGATGATTTAATTCAGAATATGGTGCATATTATCACAGAATTATACCTTCACCTGTTTTACCTTTACGATAATTTTACGTGATTGCCCATTGTGATTCTGTCACTTTTATACTAGGCTAAGGAACTTTGCTTTGTTGCCCGTTGTGTTTCTGGAACAGCCAAAATCCAGAGAACACCGTTGTCGTTCCTTAGCCTGCCACCACACCTACACGATGAAAGATTTTTGTGACCTATTTCTAGGTCCGTGATTGTTAGTGGCAGTAACATTATGAATAAACAAACCCTTTGGAACCCAAACTTGTTTAGACTTTTCATTCTTGTTCCAATAGACATGAAATTTGTTTGTAGAATTCTTAGGAACCCAAACTTGTATAAATTTTGTGTTCTTGTTCCTATGACTATAATTTTCAGAATGATGTCCAATTATTTCACATATATCAAAGACACTTTTCCCTTTTGCATTATCCTCAGCTTGTGTTTTCCCAAAACCAAGTCCTTTTCTGTTGTTAGCAAAAATTTGATTTCCCAATAGCATGTTGAAAGATTTTTCGCCTCTTGAAAAGTTATTCAAAGATTTCTCAAGATCTTGGACTTTGGTTTTTAGTGTTGTATTTTCAGTGACAAGTGAGGTGCATCGATTTATAAAATCCTTTTTCCTAGTGTCGATGGTTTCCTTAAGATTCAAGTTTTCTTTTTCAAGATTCTCAGAGTTATTCTTAAGTTTTGTCAATTCTGAATCTAAAACTTTACATCTTTTACATTCTAGGTTTTGAATATTTTCAAGTTCAGTTTCTAACCTAAAATTTTTACGAGCAAGTTCTCTCCTATTAGTTTTCAGTTTTTCAATTTTAGATTCAAGAGCATCAACTACTTTAGTAAGATCAGAACACATAAAAACAAGATCTCTATAGGAATACTCACCTTCCTCACTAGATTCCTCTGAGCTTGAATCTGAATTTGATTTCGCCATAAGACACAAGTTAGCCTCCTCTGCGCTGCTATCCGAAGCTTCTTCTCCTTCTTCATCATCCCAAGTTGCTGCAAATACCTTCTTCGCCTTTTTCTTTCCTTTGTTGTTTTTGAGAAGTGGGCATTTTGGTTTGATGTGGCCAGGCTTGTTGCAGTTATAACATGTTGGTTCATTATCGGAATTGTCAGAATCTTTTGGCCTATTACGATTTGTTTTCTTCTTGCGTGGCTTGAATTTCGACCATTTTCTAAGATTATTGACAGCCATTGCAAGCTCTTCAATTGGATCTTCTCCTTCTTCATCACTTTCTTCTTTGCTCTTTAAGGCAATCGTCTTCTTCTTTGGTTCGGAGTTGTTGCGTTCTTCCTTTGCTTTTAGCTCAAGCTCATATGTCATCAAGTTTCCAATCAACTCCTCCATGCTTAGCTTACTCAGATCTTTCGATTCTTGGATTGCCGTGACTTTTGCCTCAAAGTTCATTGGTAAGACTCGTAGTATCTTCCGCACAAGCTCTACCTCAGTGAATACCTTCCCAAGTGCTCTAGCGTTGTACACCAAAGTTGAAAAGCGTCCAAACATGTCTTTTATGTTCTCGCCTTTGTCCATCACAAAGTTCTCGTATTCATTGCTGAATAGGGCTAGACGAGACTCCTTGACTTGAGAAGTTCCTTCGTGCGTCACCTCCAAAGTGTGCCAAATTTCCTGTGCTGTTGTACAATGAGAAATTCTATTAAATTCATTTTTATCAAGAGCACATATCAAAGCATTCATGGCTTTAGCATTTGTTGTTTTCAATCTCTTATCGTTAGCATCCCATCTATCCTTAGGTTTAGGAATCTCAGTACCACCAACGATTATAGTGGGAGGTTTATAGCCAGTTTCAATAATATCCCAAACATCATAATCAACGGAACTAAGATAAATACTCATCCTAACTTTCCAATAAGCATAATCATTTCCGTTAAACATGGGCGGCCTAACGATAGATTGCCCCTCAGAAAAAGCATTATTTTGTAGACTCATGACTCTAGAGTTAAATATAATATATACCGGGCTCTGATACCACTTGTAGGATCTAGATTAACCCTAGAGGGGGGGTGAATAGGGTTATAGCAAATTTTCTCGATTTAAACACAGAAATAAACTGCAGAAATAAATATGCTGAAAAGTAAATCACACACAAAAATTTACCCAGCTTCGGCAACCCCTGCCTTCTGCTGCATTCACAGATTTCTATTAGAATTAAACAGTATCACGCTTACAACAACTCTACTAGACTCGCAGACCCTTTTGCTCCCGCTCACAAACACTCTACTAGACTCGCACACCCTGCTCCCGCCTATAGAGTTTCGCTCACTCGCAAACACTGCTCCCGCCTATAGAGCTTTGCAAACTCGCACTCCCTGCTCACTGAACTAATTCTAAATAGACAATCTGACACTACCTAAACTCTAGGTGGTGATTTACAAATTCTTTGACACGAAAAGAAAAAAAACAACTTCAAAAATAACCGCAGGAGCAAAAATTAAAATACGAATGTGAATGCATAATTTTTGCTCAATTATAAAAACTAAAAACCCTATTATAAAATTTAAAACTAAATCCCCCTTTTAATAAGCAGGCCGGCCCACTATTCTTGAACACGATCTAATGACCCGCTACTTTCTTTTGCTCAGTGAAGAATGTCGGCCTCTCTTTGTTGAATTAGGGCTTCGGCTCTTTCTCGAATTAGGGCTTCGTTCTGATTTGAGATGCTCTTGCTTCTCTGATGTTAGATTGTTGCCCTTGCTCACTGCTTCGCTTATGTTGATTATCTGATTTGATGGCTTGCGTCGCTTGTTCTCTGATATTCGATTGTGGTTAACTTTGAAATTATGAATTGTTGCAGCTGCTTCTTCTGATGACCGAGTTCGTTGAATTTGCGGTATGTAATTCTTCGTTTGCTGGTTCAATTGTTTGCTTTTTCTTGATTGTACTTGATTAAACTCGATAGCCGATGATGTGAATTGGGATTGGTTTTTATATGAATTCGAGACTCTTGAATTCGTTCGAATTAACTTGATACTTTCCTAAATTCTTAATTACCAGTTGCGCAAGTCTTTCCTGATATAATTTAACAACGTGCTACTCACGGCTTTGAATCAATTTCTTGGTCATCACGTTGTTGACTACGGCATGATCACTGTTTTGATTTTGTGACTTCTGTAAACTACGGCTCTGACCATTTTTTATGTTCATCTCTGATAGTACTTTCCAGTTGAGTTCGAGTTGTTTCAATGTGATGTTTACACTGTCTTCATATGCCCTTGACTTTGTTATACCTTGCTGTGCATTGCATTGATACTTGGTCTTTGTGTAGTTTGCATTATATTGATCTTTGATTCTTTGTTGGCACTGGACCTGTTGCCTTCAGTTGCTTGTCGAACTTGCAGTTGGTATTTGAATTGCTTCATATGTATGTTAGTTGCGGCCTGTACTTGTATACTTCTGGTATACTGCAGCTTGCATCTTTGTTGCATTTGCTTGAGTTTGTGTTTTGTGTCAGTGTAGTCATATACATTCATTAATGTTGACCTGAAGTGTATGTTGGCAACTTGTGATGTTCTTGTAATTGAATTTGTGTACTTGATGTCCACTATTTTCACTGGTTCCTCTGGTCTGCACTTGAATTTGAAGTCGTTGTTCACCTGTACTTACACTGTCTCTGGCTTCATCTGTAGTCTTCGAGCATGTTGCCACTGTGTCGTTGTTTTGCATTGTTCATGTCATGTTGTTCATGTGCATATATGTTTACTGAGTTTGCATTTGTTAGTTTAGTCATGCACTTGGTATATGTACTTGTGATAATATGCATTTATCCTCCTGTACATGTATTCTGGTTCTTCATGTAGCTTGGTACTGGCTGCATCACTGTAGTTTGCTACTGTATCATTGAGTAGCTGTCGTGACTTGTCCATTCTCGAGTGTTCATCCCTGCTAGTGATACATTTTCTCCATTGGCATGTGGTATTTGCTGTTATGTTATTTGATGAAGAGAATGGACTTGCATACTTCATGTAGCCTTTTGTAGCTTCACTGCAGTTTCATTATGACTGCTCTATGTGTCTTCATAACCTTTACCTGAACTTCATTTGAACATCTGGTATGCAGGTCTCTGTTGCATTATTCATTGCAGTTTGCATGTGCTCAGCACTGTGTCTTGTTCACCATGTTGTAACTGGACTTGTTGTTTTTGTTGTTGGCATTGTCTTCATGCCTGACTTGATTCATTTGTATTCTGGTCAGTCTTGTACTGTCCACTGCCCTGTAATCTTGACCTGTCTGGTCTCTGTTCTTTGTTCATTGGTCATTGTTGTAGTGTTCATTGCACTGATAGTCGAGCTTGCATTTGTTACAGTATTCATGTACTGATGCATTTGGAATTTGAGTTGTCTGCTATCATGAATTCGAATTGGACTTGCTTGATCATTGACTTTCTTTTTGCACTTGCACACTTGCTCTTGTTGGCCACGCACATGAGTTGGCGAGGCAGTGCACACGTGTATGAATGTATACGTGTGTATTGCAGCCACTTATGGTTACCTGTCCCTGTAATATCTATGTGCACGACTTTGTGATGAATTCAAGTGCGAATGATGACGAACAACCCAAATAACTGAGGCAAACCATATTTTCAAAAATCGTATTTCATTTTATATTGCAAAAATATTTCTTTTTCAATTTTACTGCGTTAGTGAATATTTTTGCAGATTTCTCAGATGCTGGATTCAAACTGGAATGCAGTTGAAGACAAAATACGAGTGTGAGTGATATGTAGTGAGGTTATCAATGTAAAATATTTGTGATGTAATCGTGATGTAATCAAAAATGTATATGTATAGTGAGAGCATGAATTTGTACTATTCAAGATTGTAATAAATATTTGTTTGAATAAAATTTCTGTTTGAATTCAAAATCTGTGTAACTTGTTCTGTTTGAATTCAAATTCAAATTCTGTATAATTTATTTTATTCAACAAATATTTATTTAATCTATGCAAAACAAAATAGTACATAACCAAATACATTTAAATGAATATATATGTTTATTATCATCAAACAAAAACATATAAGCGCATATTCAACAAATGGAAAGCGTGTTAGTCGAATATATAAACAGATTCTAACTCAAAGAAAGGCCCAACTATGCAGCTGTGCGCGACACGAGGCTGAACCCTACCCGACATTTGATTCGATGTGCGCCTAAGCTTGATCTTCATCCATTGTAGATAATTTCTCAAAGCATATAAAACCCATCACTATCAAACCCGCCAGCTCATGTCATGATCCAAAAGTTTGACTGGAGTGACCGTCATCACATGCCATCCTGATGGGCTTTCATCCCATCGACTATACATTAGAGAAATGCTCGAACATGGAGATCGACCTCAAATCCAATTGACGTTCTTTGTGCCTACATACTCCACCAGAATGTTGAAATTACAGGACTTACTTAGGCAAGAGGCGACACTGATCCCATTGCTTATGAGACTTCGCAGACCTACTTCAGACATATCCAATGCTAAGTACAGTTTAGTACAGCATTGTGCAGTTTCGCACAAGTATAAATATGCTAATCTATTTAAATCTGAAGTGGTACACATCTAATTCAAGGCCATATCCTAGTTCAAGTATGCAAGTCTTATATGGTATGTCCCATTGTTTGATTTCGAGTTCACATGGTCCAATATGTTCGTGTCAAATAAAAAACTGTTTAAGTCTGACTAATACAAGAGATCAGAACCAATCCCGTTACTTGGGCAAATCCACTTAAGCATTTTTAGCTTACAACATAAGGCCAATATCAAGAAACAACACCACAGTCCATTCTATAAAGATATAGACATGAGAGATAAAGAAGAGGAGCCCAAAGAATCCAAGGTTGCACCTATTGAGATAACGATCAATATTAAAGTCAACCATAACGACCCATCACGGGTCCTAAAGATCGGTTCACGGCTCAGTGCAATGATGATGAAGGAATTAGCTGGCTTTCTCTGAACGAATCTTAATGTGTTTGCTTGGACACATTCTGACATATGTGGGATCTCGCCAACTATCATAAGCCATGCATTGAATATCAACCCAAGGCATGCCCTGGTGAAACAAAAGCGATGTGGCATGGATCCGAAGTGATCTGCTACACTTAAGAGGAGGTGGATAAACTCAAAAATAATGGGTTTATCCACGATGCCCCTACCCAAAATGGGTATCCAATCCAGCTCTTGTGAGAAAGGCTGATGGAAAGTGGTAGACATGCGTCAACTACTTAGACATGAACAAGGCGTGCCTGAAAGACAGCTTTTCACTTTCGAGGATCGACCAGTTGGTAGACTTAACCACTAGATATGAACTGCTTTCATTTATATACACATACTTCGAACACGACTAGATCCTGATGCACGTCCCCAAATAGGAGCACACCAGCTTAGTTACCAATCTAGGGCTAAATTGTTAAGTTTTGGTGCCACTAGGACTAAAGAATGCTAAAGCTATTTATCAGAGACTGGTCAAACGGATGTTCAAAGACCAAATTGGGCGATCGATGGAAGTATATGTGGATGATATGCTCATGAAGTTATGACGATCAAACGACCACATCGATCACTTGGTAAAGATGTTTAGAGTTCTTTGAAAATATGGATTGAAAGTTAATTGCTTGAAATGCCCTTTCGGCATAGCGTCGGGGAAATTTTTGGGTTTCATCATTAATTCTCATGGAATCGAGGCAAATCTCAAGAAGATTCATGAAATTCAAAACATCCAAGTACCGAAGACGATTCAACAGGTACAGAGCTAAATGGGAAGGTTGCCACTCTAAGCCTCTCTATGGCCACTGACAAGTGTGTTCCTTTCAGCGACTTAACAAAGAGAAGGAAGAGTAAATTTGAATGGATGCAGGATTGCATATATGCATTTCAAGCTCTGGTAAATAACTTAAAGAGACTCCCATCCTATCCAAGCCATTGAATCATGAAGACTTATACTTTTATTTAGCGGTGTCGGTACATGTCATAAGTGCCGCACTGCTAAGTGAAGAGAATCGGTTCCAAAGGTCAGTATATTATGTTAGCAAGCGATAAGAAGGTGCTGAAAGAAACTACCTGAAGCTGGAGAAGCTCGTGTACTGCCTATTGATTGTGTCAAGAAAGCTTCGCCCTTACTCCCAGGCTTAGGCCATCAACGTCTACGCTGACTAGCCATTACGACTAGTCCTACAACAACCTATGACGTTTGGAAGGTTGCTCAAATGGAATATCGAGCTAAGCCAATTCAATATCACTTATCACCCACGGAGAGCTATCTAGGGACAGGCATTAGCGAACTAAATAGCCGAATTCACTACACCGGATGACTCTCTAGAGAGCAATGGAGAACCAACCAACCGAGGGAAAATGTACACTAATGGAGCATCTAACGATGGTATTTTGGCACCGATGACGTGTTAGCGACTCTTGAGGAATGATCGATCAACTACGCCAAAAAACTAGACTTCCCTGCAACAAATAACGAAGCTGAGTATGAACCCTCGTTTGCTGGGCTCAAATTTGACATATAACTAGGGGTGAAAAGTTTACAAATCTTTTGTGATTCCTAGTTAGTAATATTCCAAGTCAGGGGAGATTATCAGGCTAGGGTGTAGGACTTCCCCTTTACCTCGGCCAAGTCCAAGAGTTACATGCCAGTTGTCAATGGAGATGCAGATGATAATGCTGGATCATGCAACAAGTGCCAGATGTTTGCAAAAATTCTGAGAGCCCCACTAATGAAAATTACTCAAATGGTCAGTGCATTGTCGTTTGCCACTTTGGATATTGACATCATTGGCTCCTTGCTAATTTCTAAAGGTGGTGCGAAATACGACATCTAGTGGTGGATTACTTCACTAAATGGGCTGAAGCTGAATCTTTAGCCGTGATCGCAACGAAAAAAGTAATCAACTTTGTTGTCCGAAACATCATCTGTCATTTTGGTCTTCCTTGAAAAATTATAACTAATAGCAGGACCCTAATTGACAGTGCTGAATTCAAAGAATTCGGCCAACATCATATTGAGAAAAGATTCACGGCAGTTGCTCACCCTCTAGCTAATGGACAAGTCGAAGCTATTAATAAAATCATAGAAGCCATTCTGAAGAAGCGTTTGGAGAAGGCTAGTGGCAAGTTGCGCGATGAACTCCAATCATCATTATAAGCATATAGAACCACCAATAAGTCCCCAATCGGCCATACTCCATTCGCCTTTGCTTATGGCTCCGAGCTCGTCATCCCTGTTGAACTTGAAGTCCCTTCTCATCGAGTGACTTATTACGACCGCTGTTTCATTCTACAAAAAATAAAATAAAAAAGGAATTGCAATTAAAATAAAAGGAATTGGCAATGATCCATGAGCATACGAACACATCCGGAAGCCAACAATAGGAAGGCCTACATGGACATGCACGTGTGCATCCCAAAAATTCGATTTCTTGAAACCGATAGAAATTGAATTCTCCCTTGAAGTTATTAAAGAGAAAACTAGATTAGCTCAATGGAACCGGGTGCAGATAATAATTGAGATCTAGTTTTATACTAGTAAATATCGACCAAGCATCATAGCAAACAGAGAAAGATATGACTCTTCGAAAAATATAATTCAACGGAAAGAAAGCGACTGTCCAAAAAATTAAATGGAATTCTTCACGATGACTTTAACTTGCTTCGATTCAAATCACATCATGTTCGAAACAAGTTGTACTTTGGAGGGCAAGCGTTATCCGACATTTGGAACCAGCTATATTGGAACTAAGTAGACAAGTTGGACTCGACTGCCATCAAAGCCAGTAGCCCAAAGCGATGAGTGTAGGGTCCAAAAATCAATCACAAATGATAATATGAAGCCATGGTCGAACGAAATCAAGAGATGTGCTGTACATAATGTTCTAAGTATTAATATGGTCTATTCCAGAATAGGGTTCGCGTACGATCCCTCTCTAATAAAGGGATCGGATAACTTTAGCGAAATAGTGCAACTCAATAGAAAATGATCGATATCTCAAAATTCAAAAGTCAAATACATATGAAACTTTGGGAACAAGAAGTGGGGACCCTAGGGAGTCCACCTTAGGGATTGCACCCAAAAGGAGCAAGCAAGAGGGATCAGCCCTCTTCTCTTTAGACGGATCAAACAGAATCAAATTACACAATATATTGCAACAAAGATCAATCATTAACTCAACATCTACAGGTGCAATTAACGTAAAACTTAGAGGACAAGTATAATACAACATGGAGAAGCTCTCATAGGGATCGCAGGCCCTAACTCCTCCAAAATAGAGATCGGCCTCGATCCTTGTTTCTTGGGATTTGGACCATGCGATCCCTTTTATAGGCCCATGTGGTTCTAGAGATCCTTCTACGAATTTTCAGGGAGATGTTTCACTATCTTCCTCTATAAATACACACTTGATTGTTCATTTTTGGGATCTTTACGATGCTTATTGCTTTGCATTCTTTTGTAACTAAGGAGTTTCATCTGATCCCACTCGTACTCAGTTTACAAAATGATTAATAAAGATATCTCTTCAAAGTGGACGTAGGCAAACAACGCCGAATCACTACAAATTATTGTCTCTGTTATTAGCCTATTTCTTATTACTTTACAACTATATTCTCTATATTTACATTTATTATTATTCATTTATTCCTCTACAAAATCTTTATTGGGTTTATGTGCCAATTTTCGATGCAAATACATACAAGATGTGTGTGTGTGTGTGTATGTATAAGTTGGATTGAAAAATTTACAATTTGGACTAAACTTATAGTTTAGAAATAAAACTACAATTTAAGAATTTTTTTTGAAAAATAATAAACTAATAGAAGGAGACAATGATTCAAATTTTTCATAATGGTCCACTCATTAAGTTTAAATAAAAAATATTTTTTTTTACATGAACAATATTTGAAATGTTTATAACCAAAAGTAGCCATATAACTGCATAAAATAAATTTTCAAGAAATAATAAATAATTAATATACATATATCATTTACAATTGTGTATATATATTTATAAAATTATAAAATAGATCTAAATCAAAATTAACTTTTTTTTAAGATTATCAAAACAAAAACAAAGTGATTAGGCAAGTCGGGCATATGTAAATTCGTGATAAGACTAAACCTATTTAAAAAAAAACATAAAACAACAACAAATTAGTAAAGATGAAAAAGAACCTAAACATATCAATTTGAGATGAACATATATTATGAAGGGATGAAGAACATATGTAGATACGAATTAAAAAAATACAATAGTCAAATATTCAAGATGCAAGAGGGCTTTGATACATATGTACAAAATGATCGTTCAAAACACATAATGAATCTTGCAAAATCCAAGAAAATGAATAAAAATACATATAAATAAATAAATTTCAGACTTGCCTTAGACATTGCCTATAAATCACATTTTGAAATGATGATCAAAAGCTTATTGACTTAATAGAATCAATCTCCAGAATTTGCAAGAATCAAGAGATGAGAACCATATTTTATTTTTTATTTTATTTGATTTTCATTTTGAAATTTTTAGGCTTTAGAAGCCTTTTTTTTTTAGGAGAGAAAAGGGGAGGAATAATCGTGAATAATCAAAAGATCATTTTGCAATAAATGAGACAGAATATATTTCAAAAGAAACATTGAAACCTTCAAATTCCCTCCTTTAAATCATTCTCTATTTGATTCCCAATTAAATCTCACTAAATTGTCTCCTTTTCTTTATTGTCTATGATTAACCATAATAGGGCCTCATGGCCCTCAAAATTTTCCAAAATCTGTTAGCTTTTTGCCCATCAAATTCCCAATATTGTATATTGATATGCGCGTTCATTACTTTTATATACGCATATCATTATTACTAATGGCATTCAATCAAATCACACAAAAATTTAATAATATCATAAATATTAATTATTTTAATTTATTTAATACCCATTTAGAATTTATGTTTGTTAAATGCAATTTAAATAATCTACTGATATCGTATGTCGCTACACACGCTTATAACTTTTATATTTGCACTTTATTAAATACTAATAGCATTTAAAAAAATCAAATAATGTTTAATAATTAATATTTCATAAACATTAATTAATTTAATTAGTCACAATGATTTTAAATTAATTAAATTGTGTGGTTTGTTCGAAGTATTCATCATTTTGGTTATGGGATTCAAAGGTGTAAATTCAGTCAGCGATTAATATTAACTAATTCGAATGTTAATGTTCACACATGCTCTTAGCTGGTGGTTTGACATTTTGACTGAATTTATCACTTACACGTCTTTTTAGGTAAAATCCAATTTTACGTATTATAAGCGATACTTGGTAGTAATGGTTATTTACAATAATTCTCTTTATCGCTACTATGTTACATTAGGACATATGGAATTAATTTTTTGGTCAAAATTCCAACATTACCTAATTCAACTTGAATAGTCCAAACAAAAAGTATTTGTTCAATTATAACAATTATTATTGATTGTACTTCCCTGATCATAGATTTGACTACAGTTGACCTACATACTAACCCTATATAACCGAGAAGATGAATTCCCTATTAAATAAGTGTTTCGCTTCTAATGCTTCAGCACAAACCCAACTATAGTCGTTTGATGGATGCCATGTCATGATTTAACTATAATCAAAGTACAGTGTCCATATTGAAGTTCAACAGCATTCTCAAGTTGACAGAATTATGTAACATCATCACTTCGAGATTCTTTGGGTGTACTTATTTATATTCACCAACAGAATACTTTTGCTATCAAGTATTTGAACCGAGCAAATTTCAAGTGAATATGGATATCTAGTTTAAGATAAGATGGTTCAAGAACTTAGGGGCAATTTGAAATAATCATAGGAAGGACCTCTAGAATTTTGAAGTCCAAACATGCAAGACCATATTAGTCTGTACCGAGCATACCGACCACAATTGTGCTCGGTACCAATTTGATTTTGTGGTAGGATCCTAGTTCTTCTTCTGTAGCTTGGAATGTGATCAAGGAATAGAGTGCTAAAACAGTCATGTTGATGCCAAGTGTAATATCCTGGAATTTTGGACAATTTAAATTTAATAATCTGTGTTTAAATTTAAATTGAATTGATAAATTTTTGTTAATAAATTTGGTTTGATTTAATAATCTTCTTTATTTAAATATTTAATTTGTGAAATTATTTTTAATGAGTTAATAAATTATTTTCTATTTAATAATGTATATGTATTTATATATATTTTAAATAGATAAGTTGTTAAATTAGTATAACATAATTTTAATGTTTTGAAAATAGGAATTGAGATTTATTTTTGAATTTAAGCTTTTCAAAAATATTTAGTAAAATAATATATGATTTTAAATATATGAGATAAATGTTTTATTGGTTTAAAATTTATTTTTGACTTAAAGTTTGAATATTAAAATAAGTTACAAAATGTTTGTGTTAATTCTTTTTAAAATATTGGTTGATAATTTTGATTTGTAAATTTAATTTGAAATTTAAAATACAATTTAAAATATGAACTTGCATTCATTAAGTTTAATTTTCTTTAACACTTAATTTAAATAACAAAAACATTTATTAACACTTAATTAAATAACAAAAAACATTTAAAATACATGTGTAAACTTATCATCATTTTAAAGTGACAAATATAATAGCTTGAGACAAGTGTCATGTTTCAATTTTATTTTTCTTTGATTTCTAAATTAAATCAAAATATTGTTTTAAAACTTGCATTCTTTCTTCCTTTGTTTTTTCTCATTTTCATCTCTTAACTAAAGAAAAACATTCTCAGCTGAAAACTCTTCATACAAAAAAATCTGAGAATCAAATGCATTTCAAAATTCCTGTAAACCAAAATTCTGTAATATTCTTCATCCTCATATCCAAGCACATACAAACTCCTCAAATACAAGTCTGCATCCCCCAAAACTAAATGCTTGCATTTCAATTTTTAATCAAATAAAGACCTGCACTTTTTCTGAAATCTGCAAAATGCAAACATGCATTCCATTCAAGCAATCAACCTGCATTTCTTTTAAAACCTGGGAAAAAGGCTTTTTCAAACCTGGAGACATGTAAGTTTATCAACAGCATCCAACATTCAAGTTTAAAGCTTCCTGCAAGATAATGGCATTTTAAATCAAGATTAAAAGCATTAAAGCAAGAAACCTGCATTCATGAAACTGTGCTCTGCATGATGCAAAAATCAAGTTCTTTCTGCATGTTCAATCTGTGCTATGCATCTATCACATGTGAGTAACTCATTTTCTTAAAATTATTAAATGAGTTAGGTTGTTCATACTTTATAAATATTGAAATGAACTTATAGGAATTGGTTGTGAATATCATACCTGTAGTATATGCCTGGATATATGCTGATTGCTGACTGCATATCTGTGCTTCAAAATCCCAAACTCTTGTTGATTCTTGTATTCTTTGTTTGAATTGATTACTATTATGTCTCAAACCCTTGAATAAACATGTTTGTTCTAGGATAGAGTAAAAACAAATTTATATGAATCAAATTTGAATTTTCTGTAACCTGGAAATCAGGTTACACAGAGCAATAATCAATATAGAGAAAAATTCAAATGTTATAATTTATTGTTTCAGGTTTACTAATTGAAACAATAAGTGAATTCAAGAATTTTAACTCAAAAATTACAATTTATAATGTTGTAAATCAAGTGCAGAGATGAACATACTGTATTTTTCAATTTTGTTAAGTACATTTGATGTTTGCATTTGATTTGCTTGAATATGCATCTGGAGATAGTATAGTCACCATTTGATTTTTGCTTGAATCAAGTGCGGAGATGAACATACTGTATTTTTCAGTAAGGAACGGGTCCGGCTTTGTGTTGCAGGGGATTGGGAGTAATCCTCGGTACGGTGATCTAGGCCACGTACTGTGACGGGCGGTACCCAAGTAGCCCAGCCATTGATGGAATCCAAAATCCAATAAGTGCCAACGGTTTTGATTGTATTACCCACTTTTGTGGCTAGTAGCTGGAATTTAATGAATGTAACAATTTTGGCTATTTCTTATTTATTTCAAAACCCTAGACACTATTATAATATCATCGGATTTCCTATCAAATGTTTTGGTTAGCGTAAGGTAAAACTTTTCCATGTTTATGTGTGGGAAGTCTTACGTGATACCTTTTCATTTCAAAGGTTTTTCAAAAGTTAAGCAACTTTAACCTGTTACTCACACCAGACCCATGTCTGACCCGGAGTTATTTCTGTTTTTCTATAACTCTTGGGTACTCAAATTTTTACGAGTATCCAAGGGAATTCAGGTTAGGATTCAGGTTAGCTTTGACGAATTGTGGAGGAGCATATGGAGCAGGAGGCTTCTACGTATAGTTATATAGTTTTCCACTGTGTTGTATCTCTGAATGTGTTTCTGTTATGCATTGAGTTGTAATAACTAGACAGGTGTTTATAACTGTCTAGTATGTGTTGCATTGTCTGTGTACTCTGATATTTGATGTATACTATGTAATACTTATGTTATTAATATAATTTATTCGTTCCGCTGTTGAGATTCTTGTGTTGTTTCCTCTTTCTCTTCTTTCTTTTCTCTTTTCTATCCCTTTCTTTCTTAAAGATGATGCGATTTTCCGGGAGTTGAAAGTCGGGTCGTCACATTTGGTATCATAGCATTAGGTTGAGTGAATACCTAGTCTCTGTAGTGGTGTCTATCTTGAGAGAGCGTATTTGTATTTTTAATATATATATATATATATATATATATATATATATATATATATATATATATATATATATGGTTCTACCTGTTTGTTGGATTACCCGTTCAGGTTTTTCCAATATAAATTATAAAGGTAGATGAGGTAGAAGTGTGTGTAACACGACTACCATAGGTTGGAAGTGTATTTGTCGAGACGGTAGACTGAATACCGTCTCGAGTGAGTTCTGTATGGATTGAATGCTTTCAGAACATCGTCAGGTGGACGATGAGCATTCTAAGTGATTTGTCCTATAAAGGTAATCGTAGCCTCAAGCCTCATCAACAGGAATGGCTAAAACAGGGGAGGTGCAGCAAAGCTTCGTGGGTAGCACCCACTTGAGAGCAAGATTTATCCCTATCTAGAGGTCCCTTTATTTTCGGCTTAGTTGTGCGGTTGCTGATCACAACTGCGGGGTTGTCTTGTTTGGAACTGTTCAGTAAGGAACGGGTCCGGCTTTGTGTTGCAGGGGATTGGGAGTAATCCTCGGTACGGTGATCTAGGCCACGTACTATGACGGGCGGTACCCCAGTAGCCCATCCATTGATGGAATCCAAAATCCAATAAGTGCCAACGGTTTTGATTGTATTACCCACTTTTGTCGCTAGTAGCTGGAATTTAATGAATGTAACAATTTCGGCTATTTCTTATTTACTTCAAAACCCTAGACACTATTATAATATCATCGGATTTCCTATCAAATGTTTTGGTTGGCGTAAGGTAAAAACTTTTCCATGTTTATGTGTGGGAAGTCTTACGTGATACCTTTTCTTTTCAAAGGTTTTTCAAAAGTTAAGCAACTTTAACCTGTTACTCACACCAGACCCATGTCTGACCCGGAGTTATTTCTGTTTTTCTATAACTCTTGGGTACTCAAATTTTTACGAGTAGCCAAGGGAATTCAGGTTAGGATTCAGGTTAGCTTTGACGAATTGTGGAGGAGCATATGGAGCAGGAGGCTTCTGCGTATAGTTATATAGTTTTCCGCTGTGTTGTATCTCTGAATGTGTTTCTGTTATGCATTGAGTTGTAATAACTAGACAGGTGTTTATAACTGTCTAGTATGTGTTGCATTGTCTGTGTACTCTGATATTTGATGTATACTATGTAATACTTATGTTATTAATATAATTTATTCGTTCCGCTGTTGAGATTCTTGTGTTGTTTCCTCTTTCTCTTCTTTCTTTTCTCTTTTCTATCCCTTTCTTTCTTAAAGATGATGCGATTTTCCGGGAGTGGAAAGTCGGGTCGTCACACCAAGTAGGTGAATGACTCCATAGTTTTGCAAAGGATAGAAAACTCCATATAAGAAAAATCATATTGCCACCCGCATGAAGTAATGGAAAAGTTATGAATTAAATTTGATGGCTTGAAGATATCGATGAGAGAAAAGTGAAGTATGATTTCTAGCACTGCTTTGATGACCATTGTGGTTGGTACCAACCACAATTTTGATCGATACCAATGTGATTTTAGGGAGGGGAAGAATTGTTCTTCCCTCCTACTTTCCCGAATCTAGAACCTTACCTGGTCTTCCATGATGTGGAGACTATCATGGATGAATTGGTTATAAATATAAGCATTATGGCTACTAAAAGGGGACTTGTAGACTCCTTTGACCTCCATCTTCTTCTATTAGATTATCTACTCAACCCTTGTCACTTTGAGCTTAATTTTGTTGTTTTAGATCTTAAAATGATTGCAAAACTCCTGTACTAGTGACAGATCAAACTCTAACAAAATTAGTGTGGACGTAGGCCATAGAATTTGCCGAACTACTATAAAAAGCCTATGTATTTTACCATTTTCTACTGATTTAATTAAATCTATCCTGTATCTAGTAGATTTGGGCTGTTGTGTCAATTTTTGGTCTTTCCATTGAGATAAGAGTTTCTCAAGACTATGTTTCGCTAAGTATCATGGATTGAAGCATCTGAAAGTTAGATCCCGAAAGTTTATTATTGCAGATCAAAAGTGCTTTGACTTTGGAAGTAATGGGCTCTAGGAGATTCAGAAGATCTAGAACTATAGAGGGCGGAGAAGAAGAAGCTTCCCATTGTAATGAAGAGATTAACCAATCAATGATTACCTTCTAAGAAGATATACCCTGTAGAAGATTATGTCAAAGATTAAATTTGACAAGATGATGGCTGAATTGAATTAGAGGACGAAGGACGACTAGAAAGTGCTCCTTAATAGGGTGGGTGTAAGTACAACCCTATTAACCAAGTAGTACTAAACGCATAGGATGAGACAGAGAGGTGCATCATCCTCAAGTTCTATAGAAGAGAATTCATCTTCGTTTGACTAGAATATAAGATAAAAGATGAAGGAAAAAATTGTTAGGGCATCAAGGAAGACAGCTGGAGGAAGTAGCTAGAATTTGACCATAACCAATATGGTTGGTTGGTTGGTACCGACCAAAATCAGGTTAGTACTGAGCAAATTTTGGATGGTTCCAAAACGTAACTACCTGCGGTTGTTGATTTGTCCGGCGGTGAATGCTGGCAACGGTGTTGGGCTAAATGAAGCTACGAAGAATGTTAGTGCTCAAACAAACACCACAAAACTAGCCAGGCATTATAGAAGGTCCAGAGGAGTGGTTCTTCTAGGGATAGGAGAGCCTAGAAATTATTCAATGAAATGAGAGCATCTGTAGTGGTAAACATATGGGGCTACTCCCGATGGTTGCATTTCGAATAACTGGGCCAGTCAAGAATATGATATCAATATGATAATGAAATTAAGTAATGAAAATAAATGGAGAGATAATGAAGAATGAGGCTCAATACTTCGCAAAACCATATTTATTGAGGAAATTTAGTGGGAGGAGTATCCTTGAAAATTGGTTATGCCAAAAACGCCATCGTATAATGGGACAACGGATCGTAAACAACATCTGTTGAAGTACGAATGACATGGATGTAGACAGAGCAACTAATGCGGTAAGGATCAAGTTGGGCAAACAATGATGTTTTTATTGATGGTGTGCTCATGAAGTCACAATGATTGGTGAGCTACGTGGTTGACCTTGATGAAATGTTTAATGTACTTCAAAAGTATCGGATGAAGCTCAACTCATTGAAGTACTCTTTCAGAGTTGCATCAGACAAATTTTAGGGTTTTATCACGAATTCAAGGGCCATTGATGCTAATACAAAGCAGATTAAAGCACTAAAAGATGTCGAAGCCCTAAAGATGAGGGAAATGCTAAGCTAGATGGAAAAGTTGTCACGATGAGTCAATTTATCTCAAAAGTGACGGACCATTTATTCCATTCTTTGATGCCCTAAAGAAAGAAAAAGGGAAGTATATTTGGTCCAAGGAATGCCATAAAGCTTTTCAATTTTTTTTAGAGCATATAGAGAGGCCACCAATATTGTTGAAGCCTTTGGAAGGAGAAGATTAGTTTATTTACTTAGTGATATCCACTCACACATTGAGTGCAACATTACTGCATAAGGGATCAAAGATCCAAAGGCCCATATACTATATTAGCAAGCGGTTTATCGAAGTAGAAAAGAATCTATCAAACTAGAAAAATTGACGTACAGCTTGTTGATTGCCTAATGGAAAGTACAGCCATACTTCCAGGCTCACCCGAAAAAGATTCTAACCGAGCAGATGCTGAGACTAGTGCTACACCGACCCAAGACTTTGGGAAGACTTTTGAAATGGAACATTGAACTGAACCAATATAATATAACCTACCATCGAATAAAGGAGATATGAGGACAAGAGTTGGATGATTTCATCCTTGAATTAACCGTTTGGGAAGAGAAAGATGATATGGTTTGAGTTTCCCAGTGAAAGTTGTACATAGATGGAGCATCTAATGAACGAAGCTCTGAGGCAAGAGTAATTCTCATTACTTCAGAAGGATGGATAATATGCTACGCTCTAAAGCTAGAGTTCCCAATGACAACAATGAAGCAAAATATGAAGAGTTGATTATACGGCTCAAGATAGCAAAAGAACTAGCGATCAAGGCACTGCATATACTCGGCGACTGCTAGTTAGTAGTTTGCCAAGTCAAGAAAGATTTTCAGGTCACCAGAGCGATACTAGCCCCTTACCTGACGAAGGAACTAGAACTATTGAATGACATTGAACAATATACAATCACACACATACCTGTAGAAGGGAACAAGAAAATTGATTCACTAGCCAAACTGACCAGCTCTATGGATGCACAACTTATAGGACTTGTTCTAGTGGAGGTTTTATTGGCTCAAGCATTAACTATATGGATTTTGATTTGATCATGGAAACCGAGGAAGAAAAAGAATTATGGATGACTCCAATTAAAGATTATTATTAAAAGGAACTCTTCCAAATGACATGAATGAATAGCGAAAAGTACTTCATAAAGTAACATGATTTGTTATACAAAGAGTTCTGGATAGGAAAATTCTCTCAACCCCTTTTATATAGTGTGTCTCTAACGAGGAAGCGAAGAAAATCCTTTTGGATGTACGTAAAGGTAGTTATGATGATCACAACTACGGAAAGGGGTAGATGCGGCTATTATACCAACAATCGGCTGAAACGTAGCAAATTATACCAAAAGAAGTAATGAGTGCCAAACATTCACAAAAATATTAAGAGCCCTATCTACAAAGCTTATGCAAATAATTAGCCTATGGTAGTCTATGATTTGGGGAATTTATATTATCGGTATGCTAGCAATGTCAAAAGGCAAAGTGAAGTTTGTCATTGTAAATGCAGACTACTTCACAAAGTGGTCTGAAGTAGAACTGCTGGCCATGATCACAATAAACAAAGTGATTAATTTTATGGTGAAGAACATCATTTCCAGATTTCTAGTTTCATGGAAAATCATTACCAATAATGGAATTAAATTTTAAAGTACCGAATTCAAAAACTTCTGCAGGCAGTATCAAATTACAAAGAGCTTTTTGGAAGTATCGCATCCATAAGCGAAAGGACATGTGGAAGCGGTGAACAAGATCATTAAATCCATTTTTAAGAAACAAGTCACAAAAGCCAAGGACAATTGGGTAGGTGAATTACCACTAGCACTATAGGCACCCATAATCCACGATTGGGCATACTCCATTTGCTTTGGCTTACAGAGCTGAGGCCATGATTTCGTTAAAGCTGGAAATTTCTTTCCATCGAAGAAAACACAATGATCCTAAGATGAATAAGGAACTATAGCTTGAGTACCTCAACATGGTCAACAAGAAATGAAAAGTAGCTGAAATAAGGGTAGCTTCTCACAAGAAAAGAGTAACATGACACTTCAACGCCAAGCTTAGAAACTGTATATTTGAAGTAGGCGACCTCATTTTGAAATGAGCCCTCCTTGGCACGTAGGCACTTGATCTAAATTGGGAAGGTCCCTACGCGACTGAATATAAGCTTGGAGATGGAACTTTCAAGCTAGCAACTATTGATGGAATCCCAATTTCTCAAGCGTGTTATAGAAACCATGCAGTTAATGCCCCGCTATTACCCTGCTATAACCTTGTTATACCTCATAGCGGATTTCTACTGCTACGATTTTTCCATATAGCCCTAAATATAGCCTTGCTGCTTTAAGCCCCACTATTTTCACTATATCATGTTATTCTTCTATATTCCACTATATCTTCTTCAAAACAAATGAATTAACTACTAAATTCAACTATGTTATATAATAGTTTTAGGTTTATTTATAGTATATACGCACATGTTTTTATTTAAAACTATTTATGTATTAATTATAATTCAATTGAATGTTAATTTTTCATTTAATTACCATTTATATATTTGTAAAAATATTAAGTATGAGTTTTATATGCTATTTTAGAGTCATCTGCCATACCCCGCTATATCCTCACTGTATCCCTGCTTTGACTTTTTGCATCTCCGCCGCATTGAATTTGTCGAGCGCTTTAACTGCACAATATAGAAAACACTTACGATGTTACGTCACTTAGATTAACCCATTTTGTTTTATACAAATAAGCCACCTTAGTGAACTTAAGGCAATGTAATAAGGCAGGATTTTCCATTTCCTTTGTTTATAAACAAAGCTAGCTTCTAGGACCAATAGAATCGTGTTCTTATATGCTTAACTTTGTGTTGCATAATTAGTGGTGCAGTCCAGTACCCGGATTTACATATTGACTAACTCCTTTAACCCATGATTCGGTTAGGGAAGTATAATCACACCGAGGTCAATCAGGCGATTTGCCTATATCCCTCTATTTTTTGACTAATGATCATAGATAAGCAAAGTTAACGAGGGATGCCCGGAGATAGGCAACCAACGCATTGATTCCTGAAGATAGGAACTAGTGCACATCAAAGCTTTCATGACTTCTTTTACGGTCTGACAAGGCATGCTTGGATGAAAATGAATGTTTTGATCAATGCTTAGTGGTAGGCAAGGTTGGAAGTTGATGCTTAAAGTCAAGCATCAGTATTATTGATTATTTGAGATATGGATCGATGAATAATTAAGCTATCTATAACCATAACCATACTTAATGCCCTGTGTAACATCCCACAAATTTAGGTTAATAATTTAAAAATTAAGTATGCTCTAAAAATGAAATTTGAGAAAATGATTTAATTTGGCCTTAAAAATTATACCACTACGTTAGTGGCAATTTTTCTCTTTCAACTTTCATATTTGGAGTTTCGCAATCAGACTTCAAACAAAGAAGTTATGGAAGTTTAAACAAATTGGAAAAAAATAATCAAACGAACAAAATTAATGTTTATAAATAAATTAACCTGGACCAATCAGTCAACCCCCCTCTATGGGCCATTCATCAATAGCATTTGATTGCTCATAAGGTGTGGTCGACCGATCGAGGATTTTCAACGTGGTCTGGACCTCGGCCAACGACTCGGATTTAATATTTTAATATAACAGTTACGACTGGTTCGAGAGCCTATAAATACAGGCCTAACCTCACCCTTTTCTTTTTATGTTTTTTGATCTAGGGCACCAAAGCTCTACCAATTCCTCTTATTTACTACTCCTCCTAACTTTAAAATAGTTTATATTTATACAAATTGTAGAAGAGTAGAAAATAAATGGAAGAAGAGAAGGAGCGGATCAGTTTACGCAAACAACAAGGTAAATTTCAATATTTTTAATTCATATTCCCCTTCGAACCTAAATCTCTTCTTCGATCTAAAATTATAATGTATGTACATACACATTTTGTACATATTTCTTTGGATTAAAAAGGAGATGGAGTTGAATCAAGAAATCAAATTCAGATCTACAAGTTTTGATTGCTCTAAAAGGTGAGTGAGAAATTATATATTTTATTTATAACGTTGAAGTTTATTTTATTAGATTTTTACTTGATTATTGTTCCTAAATAAAGATCTAAGAGTTGTAGACTCAAATTAAACATATAAAATATTTCCTACATATTTTGCAACTTAGGAAATTTGATTAGGAATATCGTTTACATCCAGATCTGGAAATCAGTCACCAAGATATTAAGAGTTGTATGTTGATAAGACATAGAATTTATTCAAGATCTACAATTGGGTTGTAAAGATGTTAGAATAACCTAGATTTATTCCCTAATTCTTTTGGAATGTGGACTATCTATACTTTAATTGTTGAGAATATTATTCATTTATTTTTATAAATTTTCCTAATTTTATTAATTTCACAGAAAAATGCAGTATCTAATTTAACAAGGAATATGTGTAAATAGAGGAAAGAGATGTGTAAAGTATAGATTTATTTTCCATAGTTTACAGTGTCTATTTTAAATAAAAGGAAATAATTCATTCCTTTTAATTTCAAATGAAACAAATCTCTTAATTTGGGTTAATTTATAGAAATTATAACAGAAAATATTTTTAGAAATATTTTTCCAACAAACTAAAATATGAAAAATAATATCCAAGTTAGGGATTGATAATTAGAAATATAATTAGTAAAATATATACGTATTTAACTACGCTTATCGATTAAAATAAAAAATTAACTAATACAACGATTTATGCGTAATATTAGCATTAGGTATAATTAGAACATTAGAGTAAATCGTGCCTTGAATAATAGGATTAGGAAACTAAGATAAAAATATCGTAGCTCCAATTAGATAGATAATAAATGGAGAGATAAAGAAGGATACTAGGCAAAATTTGAATAAGTAAATGTCTTTAGGAAATATTTGTTGAGATAATATTTCCGATAAAGTGACATTTATAGGGAAGTAAATAAATATGTTAGGTAGTAATAGAATATTTTAACGCCATATAATTATCATTAGAGTAAATTATATAACCTTAAATATATAAATAAAGATTTGTGGGCTTTGCCCAATAATAAAGTTTAGAGTAATTAATTTGATTTAGTGGGTTAGGATGCGAGGTTAGTAGAGTTACAGAACATCAGTTTTCCCTTCATTTAGAGGCTACCAAAATTTGTGTACACTTTCTACTGATGTGAGGCATCTTCAACCTTTTGATCCATTGGAAAGTGATTTTAGGTTGGGGAAAAGTATGCCCGAGGGTTCGCCTCGAATTTGAAGTATTAAATGGCCCATACCTTTTGGAAATTGGGGTATGCTTCCTATTAATAAGAGGTCATAAGTAACACAGTAAGGTATTTTCCTTGACTGCTACATTAGACTAAATAGGGATGTCGGCTTTAGAGGGTCAGTAGGTTGTGTTAGTAGATGGCACCAATAGTTAGTAGTAGGTCTGGCATATAGGCTTGGACACCCGATGATCCCAAACGAGCGGTAGTAAAGAATTGGGTTATGCCCTAATGGATTTCGCTTCCTACCAGTGCAGAATCTGTATGGGATACTCATGAACCTTATGATAGAGATAGTTAGATTAGTGGAGGCGGGCTAGTTAACCCTTAGATAAGTCTTTGAATGGCGATAGTAGTATGGAAAATAAATTATATATTATTATTATTAAGCCATATATAGGAATCTTCTGGCTTTGTAGCTAGGATCGATAGACTAACGATGATGATGTGCAAGGCCTACTTCATAATTATGAAGTAGCAAGGCTAGATTTTGGGTAAAGAATGGTTAGAATGCATATATACATAGTTATATAAATGTTTAGTATACCTTGGAAAAGGTTAGGATAAATATATCGTGCTCATATATCTTAAATTAAAGGGGTTAACCATTAACGGCAGCCATAACATTTAAATGGAAATCAAATGGTGTAAATTTATATCATGGATAAAACATACGATTTTTCAATAACTAGAACGTTGTTCTGACCCCTTCCTTATTACAACCCATGGGATAGATTTAGAGGAATAGGTCACTGAAGCAAGATGGAATGGTTGATGAAGAAATCTTCTTATTTATGCTGCATACTGACATGGCGATTGGATATCCAAGGAATATCACTGATTCTGTGGTAGTTGCCTCAGTCATTATTCATATTCTATTATATTTTTCTATTCTGTTGTGAGTTTAGTTTGATCGATCTCTGATATACTTATGTTTCTTATAGGTTATCAAAACACTGATCCATACTCTAGTGGACTTGGGTTTCAATTCTTGTTAAAATTTGAGCCTGCTAAGATGTAGGTTGTTACACCTAGTGAACTATGCCCAGCGATGCTAAGTGATGAAGGTTGAATTAAATCAATGCCCGGACATAGGAAAGATTGAAGTTTAATGCCCAGAGTTAGGTGCCAAGATGTTGTTTCCCGGAGTTAGGAAACAATTCGAAGTTGAATGCTTCTCCAACCACGACCCATTTTAGTGATAAATAAAACACCATCCAAAATAAACAAGACAAACAAAGCTAGTTAAAAGAATAACAAGCTTTGTTTAGCCAAGAAAGACATACTTTGGCAGAGATAAAAATAATCGAGTAATAAAATATTTCTTATTCACATAAATTTACTTACATGTATATTATACATACATGCAATGGTATATAGACAGATAAATTAAAAGTGTAGAAATGTAAATAACAAAGATTATATAGAGAAATAGTCTTTTATTTACGTTCACTTTTTATACAAGGGTTTTAGAGGTCATTCCTACATAACACCGACCTATATGAAAGGGAAAAAAATACATCAAAAAAAATAAAGTTCTTTCACCCAACATAAGAGCCTACTTCTTCTTCCCCTACTTGTTGCTGCTCTTGGAGTCATCCTTCGACTGGTGCTTCTTCGAACTTTTTTCTTCCTTAGCCTTCCTCTTCTCTGGAGTGCTACCCTCGAAAGGTGTAGTCTCTTCCTCGATGGTCAATTGAATGTGGTCTTTAGATTTGTCAATACTAGGTTTAGAAGATTGTGGAAAGCCACCTGCAAAGTGACCTTTCAGAGGCTTGATTTTTAAAGAAGGAAGCATAAGATTAAGATTTAGCATGTCGGAAACGGGTGGCAAGCTTTTTAGTATCTAGCTCGAGCTTAATCTTGATTTTCTCATAGTCCATTTTCAACCTCTCTTCCATCATGATATGATCATTTGGGTCCTTCACACTTGTGATCTTGGGATTGGCTGACATCCCCAATCCTTCTAATGTCTTTATTTTCTACGAATCGAGACCAAGGATGGAGCTAGAAAGATGAATTTGAACGATTAGCTCTATGGTGACGGAGTTGACGTGGTAGCGATAGCACAAGGTCCCTGTCTCGGAGTTTTTGGTAGTGGAGGGAGCGATAGATGCCTGTAAGTTAATAGATGGTGAAGCAAAGATTAGACACAACCTTAGGTGAGAACTGAAACTTCTCAAACACTGGGGAGATGAGAGAAATATCTTCTCTAGCTGAAGTTCCTTCGACGGGAGACATGGAAAATTTTCCCTTCTCGATAGATGAATGAATGGGATGAGTAATAAGATGAGGAATATAAGGCCTGTCAGTAGCTATTACAACGAAGATAGGGATTTTGGTGTGGGCGGCCTAAGAGGTGGCCACCATAGGAGTTGTAACTTCTATTGCAAGCTCTGTGGATTTAAAAGGGGATGATTCTACTGATCCAATGTAGTGGAATTGATGGGAGCCTCAATAGCTGCTTCCCCAACCGTTGCATCCTAAGCGACCAAAATTGCTTTGCCCTCCTCCAAGAATACAATATCTTCCACTTCCAAGAGTTTAGCCTTCAGTTATTCCACTGTAATACCTCCGTCGACTACAGCTGGTCGATATATTATTTCCTCCCAGGCATCTATTAATGTGACAACATAATTATCCCCTAATCGTTCCAAGTTTTTGATTTCTACGACTTTAGCAAAAAAATTACAGAATAGTAGCATTCGTCTATTCTCGATTCTTAGCAGCCTAGGCAATAAGCTTTGTGATTTCATCAGGAGTTATGGTGAGGTCAATCTGAACCTGAGCCTTAGAGTTTATTTTTGCCTTTAAACTAGCCTTATGGCCATCAACTTTGGCCTGAAGTGCCTTCAACTCTAAATCCTTATCCAGTGACTTCTCACCTTTAGCCTTGACTTGGCCATAAGCCTAAAATTATTATGGTGGGCAATTTTGATCTAATTGTTCATAACATTGGAAGGTTGAGTACAAACTTTCTACAACTTGTCATTCAATTCTTTCACGAGCTAGGTAGACTTTATAACTTCTTCCCTCTCTTTAGTGATGTTAGCCAGTTTAGTTTGTAGCCTCTAGCTATTATATGTTAATCCCTTCTTTCACTCTTGAATGATGAGTTCTCCATTTTATTAATTCTATCAATATAGAAGAAGACAATATTGAGTTTTCCACTCAAAGAATTGATATACTATTGCATTAACCCAACGACCCTATGGCTAGCCTACTAGAGAGAGATGTCTTTGATGTTATACTCAAACTTAACCCCGCTAGGCAATAGTTGGGTAAGCCAGCCTACATCTTGGTATTGAAGGCTATGGATGGGCTTAGAGAGGTTGGAGGCGAAGAAGGATGAATTGTAGCTTCTTTGGACTTACAGGAAGATGAGACCATGGCTATGAGAGGTAAGGTTGTTGGAAGTTGTTGAGGGACCTAGACGAGGTATGTGACTTAGAAGTGATAGAGATGCACCAATATTGATCACTGGAACCACGTAGTATCATCACCACATAATGCACTGGATGATGCCTTTTCCTTTCCTTCTCATGTCGGTATTCCTTATTTTTTTTCTTCTCTTTTTCTCATCCTCCAACTCCTGATATGAACTGGAGCAATGTGTGTAAGGGTTAGGAGTCAAAGAACGATGTTGGCTAATGCCCAAACGAAGATATTTCATGTGATCCCTTGTCGTCGTACCTGGAAAAAAGAAGGTGTATCAGAACAAATGCACATGATTAAGGGCGAATGCAGAATGTTAGTGTTTGTGACCTGAAAAGTGTGTAAAGTGTGGATATTTCCTTAAGTACTTTACAGACCATGTTTGGAGATTTACAAAGACGGGGTTTCATCACCCTTAGTAAGAATGTCCCCGAATGGGAAAGTAAAGTCACCAAAGTTCTCGTTGAAGGCATATTTAATGATAACACTTCCAATGCTGAAGGCCGAGAGAATGTCTTTGTCACTCAGTGAGCTGAATATGTTCTCCAAAGAGCTCGCGGGTGGTGCCACCTCGCTGTTGGCACTAAATTTGCACCCGGAGCTCTTTGTGAGACTTGATGACAAATCGCATCGGGCAAGATGGAACATGAACTATATCACCTTCGAGGGATGTTCCCCCATATGGTTCGTTCTCCCCTAAGAATAATCTTTGTTGTCGTCGCTATCCCATGCCTCATTTCCTTCTACTTGTTCTCTCTCCGTCTCTTTCTTCTTCCTTTTTTCAGTCCTTGAGATGATGGTTTTGATGACAACAACCTTTGGACTTGTTATAAAATATAAATAGTAACATTATAGTTTAGATATATATGTATATGCAGGATATAAACATGCATGTACCAAGAATAAAGACGGTACAGTATAGAGATTCAAGACCGAAGATATCAAGATTGAAGACTCATGAGTATTAAGATATCAAGAGTTCAAGATTTCGATAGTACAAGATAAGTATTGATCCTAGACTTATGTTAAAAGTTCTTGAAAGCACTTATATCTTTATTCGAAATTTATTCGTGCAATGGAAACCACTTTGAGCCTGTTAAAGGGATTGAACCCTAGTGGGATGAAACCCATGACAATTTCTAGTGGAACATACAGTGGTCCTATTTTGATATCCACTAATTTTATAAAAATTCTTTTCAGACATATGTCTCTTGTTTCTAAAAAAAAAATTGTTTTCAAAACTTTCTTTTCAAAAAGACATCTCTCTTGGTTTTAAATATTTAAGCTTCAAAACTATTTTTTATCATTTTTAATATTTTGATTACAAAATTGTCCTTTTTTTTAACCATCTCCTGTTTTAAATATTTAGCTGTAAAATATTTCTACTCAGATTTTAAATCACTTTATGGATTAAGATTATATATATCAAAAATTACTTTTCTAAACTTTTTATATGTCTAAACTATATTCAAATATATTTACAAAGTTTAGAAATTATTTTGAAAAATTATAAAACTAATTTGAATAAGAAAATCAAAACATCAATTTTTCCTTAAGCATATCGACATCCCTCAACCCCCCATGTCGACATGGTGTCTGTTACTTTCAAATTTGAAATTTCAAAAGAAGTGTCTATTCGTCGTATCCTTTCACGAATAGGTATGGCTGCTGCTCGACTATAAATACCGGTAAGTTCTAAACGAATTTTTTATCAGATTTCATTTATTTTCTCTCCTCTTCATCATCCACATTTATTCTAAAGAATCCTAAATTATACTCTGCCGAAATACCAAGTGAATCGACCTTGACTATCTCTTGTTTGATTCTCTGCCTCTCTCTCCATAAGATCTCACTGCTATACAGAGTTATAGAATCTTTTGTAAATTAAACTGTAGAGTAAAAGGTGCGTTGAGCCTTGAAATAAATTGGGTGTGATGTAACCCCAGAAATCGATTAGGTGATCTTGTAGCCTGCTTAAATCAAGAGATTTGCCCTAAAATCGAATACATGAGGGTGTACCTCGTAGCCTTGAAACCGAGGGTGTAATCTGGGAGATTATTTTGATGAGAAATCTGTATGATCGTACGGGACTGGATGTAGGTTAACTCCGAACCAGTATAAAATCCTGGTGTGTTCTTTCCTTTACTGCTTTTATTTAGTATTTACATCCATGTCAGATTCTATGATTATGTTAGTGTCTGTGAATTACTTTTGTTGGTGATTAAATTACACAAGTTTCAAAAAGATTTAAAAAAAATCCATAAAACACTATTCATCCCCCTCTAGTGTTTATTCCAACCTTAAGATCCGCAATCTGAATTTCTCACATTTAGTACCAAAGGATTGGTTTTCAAAGTTTTCATAATCTGAATTTTGAAAAGTCTTAAATATGGCTACCGACACTAGTTCTGTTAACACTATCACTACCTCATTTGTAGAGGGTCAGTCTACTGCCAGACCACCACTTTTTAATAGCAGTAACTATGCATATTAGGCATATAGAATGAAAACATATTTACAGTCAATAGGTTTAGACACTTGGAATATCACACAAACTAAATATTCTAAACCCACAACTAGTTTTGCATAGTGGATTTTTGAGCAAAAGACTATTGACAAAATAATTCTAAAGCCATTAATATTTTATTTTGTTCGCTTGATAGGAAAGAATTCAATAGAGTATCTATTCGTAAGTCTGCATATGATATTTGGAAAACTTTGCAAGTTTCTCATGAAGGAACAACCAAAGTCAAACAGACCAAAATATCCTTACTCACAAATAAGTTTCAATTATTCAAAATGAATTCTAATGAGTCCATTTCAGATATGTATAGTAGATTTCAGGATATTGTGCATTCTCTAATATCATTGGAAAAAAGTTTTTTCAAAGAAGATCAAGTTAGAAAAATTCTAAATTCTCTTACTACGGAATGGGATCAGAAAACTCTTGCAATCGAAGAAGCAAATGATATCGGTACTTTAAATATTGAAGAATTAATTTGAAACCTAATGTCGTTCGAAGTACAAATGCATAGGAGAAGAGACAACAAGGCATTTGAAAAGAAGTCAATTGCATTCAATGCATTAACAGATGGATCAGATTCAGGAAGTGATGATGATGTAGAAATAGCTTTCATGTCAAAAAAAATCGGAAGTTTCTGAAATACAGGAAGATGAACAACTTCAAAATGAATGATCATAGGAATTCTGGAAATCATTATGAAGTACCAATCCACGTCAAATGTTTCAACTGTGATGAACGGGTCACCTCAAAAGAGACTGTCCGCATCTTGATAAGCAAAAGTTTCCTGCAAGCAATGATTATACAATGAAAAGGAAAACAGCGTATACTGCTAAACTTGACAACTCAGACTCATCCTCAAGTGATGATGATCAGAAGACGGAAATTTCTACGGCTACTCATGATTCCGATAATCTTGGAGATACGAATCTAGACAAAGATACACGTTTACAATATATTTGTTGAAATTGTTTTACTTAAAATTGTTTGATTGTTTTTGAAATTATGTGTTGTTTGAATTTTAAATTTTTTATTATTATATTTATTTTTAATATTATAGTATTTTTTTATTAAAAGAGTATTATTATATTTAATAATTACTCAAGAAAATATATAGACATTAAAAATAATATATACATAGATATTAAAGTATATAAGAAAAGACAAGTCATATGAATTCTTTGACCCAAGTTGACATGGCCCTAACCATGATGTAGACACCCCTGTCAGAAATTTGAAATTCAAATCTTTGAACTTTCCTCCACCTTTTCACCAAATCCAATGTTCTAAAAGGGTACCTCTTGAACGGAGAACATGACTATTGAATATCTATTTATTTCCATTCATACCTTTTCACTTTCATTTTAAAATTCAAACTCTCTTTCACTCTTTCAAACTTTCTACTCTTTTCAAAAATGGCTTCTTCAAGCACTCCACCCACAATGAGGCCGTCTACACCATTGAAGAGTATCTCTATAATGATCCAGAAGCAATCAAAGCTTATATAAGCTATGCTGATTACGAAAAAGTTCATACGGAAAAGTTTGCTATCTTTAGGGATTTTTCTACATATGGAATCAATACTCTTCTTGAAGAGAATCATATCCTTAGTCTTTTTGATAATTCTGAAAATGATTTTGTTTGTTACACAAATCTTGTTAAAATGTTTTATGCAAATTTGAATCACGATTTTCTTGAAAGAAATGAAAATGGAATTTGGAGTAGTGTTAAAGGCACTAAAATTGTTTTAAATTGTGAAATTTTGGGAAACATTCTCAACTGCAAGAATTCGAGAATGGATATTTCTACTTTTGATATTGATGAACATGATCGTGAGATATTTCATCACATTTTCGAAGGAGATGACAACTTTAAATTTAAAAATCATAACTTTCGTTCGAAAGCACGTATTGTCAATCTTCTTTTGCAACATACTATCACTCCTAGATAGGGAAATTTCAATAACCCGACTTCAAAAGTTTGTAATGCTCTTCTTGCTATCTTTGGTCATTATGACATTAATTGGGTGCAAGTAATTATGGATGAACTTCGTCCTAAGAATTTGGAAATGGATGAGAAAACCTTGTATCATGGAATCTATCTCACTCGGATTTTTAATTATTTTGGTGTTGATTACAAAATGGAAGAATTTGTTTCAAGAAAAGTGTTTAATCATGCAAACATTTTAGCTCATGAAAATTGCTCAACAATATGAAGCTTTTCCCGAAAAGGACGAAAAATTGGCACATGAAGATATGGAGGAAGAAAATAAAGAAGAAGAAGAATGGGAGGAAATGGAAATTGAAGAAGATAATGAAGAAACCTCCTTGGAAAGTATCGAAAATCCTACCAATACTAACAATCCTTCTAACAAAACTCTCCTCAAAAATCAAAAGATTATAGTGGAAAATCAATGGATTCTCAAAAGATCCGTTAGTAAGACATTGGATAAAATATGCACTAATATGAACAAATTCTTTGCTAAAGTTCGTCGGAAACTTGGCTTATCATCATCCTCCTCATCCTCTAGCACATTCTAAGAAATAGGTTGTGATGTATTAGTTTGTTTTGTGTGAGCTTGTATTTTTTTTCATATTATGTAATATCTTATGTATCATCTCATCTATTTATAAAAATCATCTATCTTATGTTTTCTACCTTACGTGTCTCTAGAATAAATGTTGGCATAGTATATAAGTTTATATATACATACTTATTCACAAAATAAATAAGACACATAGATTAACGTACCCATTCGACAGACCTCTACCCCTTATGTCGACATATAACTGTCTGATTTGGTTATTTTTAAAATTTTAAAATTAAAATAACTAACTCATGTGTATTCATTTTAAATGAATTTTTGCCTATTTAAACACCCGTTTCTTCCAGAATTTGTAATCTTTTCATTTCTACATATCTCTATTTGCATTTCTTCACTACTTATCAAAAATGGCTTCCTCTTCTTGAACTCTAAGTGATAATCTTGAGGAAACTCTAAATTCATTCAAGAATGTACTTACTTTTATTATCCGCAATCAAAGTCACTTAGAACTAAGTTAAATGCAGATGATAAAAGAACACGAGAAGTATTTTGATACCCTCCATTGGATGATTCTACCCTCAACAAAGATGATCTTGATACAAATCCTGTAGAAACTTTGATTCAAGATAATGAAGATTGGGAAGTTATTAAAAAGGATCCTATCTTTAGATAAGAAGGATGGGTTGAAGTTTCTAGAAATATTTGATCTCCTTATGGTTTGAATTGCTTGTATTTGAATTATTTGATTTGATTCGATTTGCTTTGATCTAATTAGAATTGGTTTGGTTTGAATGGATTATATAACATTATATGAAACGTAGTACATATTTATTGGGTTTAAACTTTCATATTTGTCATGTCTTTATTATTAAATCATGTTATTTTATACACACACACACTCCATTATAGTTTGTCACATGTACTCTAGTATAAGACTAAAGGAGAGTAATATTAGTCTAGGATAAGTTTTATGTTGATGAAAAAGGAGGAGAAATATAAAATAGAGTAGTTAGAGTAGTTAGGCTTAGAATAATGGGGAGTTATTAGATTTAGGGGGAGTTATTGTGATGGAGAAATATATTTTATAAACATAGGTTGTCATCATCAAAAAGAGGGAGATTGTTAGTCCTTGAGATGATGATTTTGATGAGAACAATCGTAGGACTTATTATAAAATATAAATACTAACATTATAGTTTAGATATATACGTATATGCAGGATATAAACATGCATGTACCAAGAATGAAGACTATGCAGCAAAGAGATTCAAGACTGAATATATCAAGATTGAAGACTTATGAGTATCAAGATATCAAGAGTTCAAAATTTCAATAGTATAAGATAAGTATTGAGTCTAGAATTATGTTAAAACTTCTTGAAAGCACTTACATCTTTATTCGAAATTTATTCGTGGAATGGAATCCACTTCGAGCCTGTTAAAGGGATGGAACCCTAGTGAGATGGAATCCATGACAATATCTAGTGGAACATATAGAGGTTCTATTTTGATATCCACTAATTTTATTAAAATGCTTTTTAAAAATATCTCTTGTTTTTAAAAAAAATGTTTACAAAACTTTCTTTTCAAAAAGACATCTCTCTTGGTTTTAGATATTTTAGCCTCAAAACTATTTTTATCATTTTTAATATTTTGATTTCAAAATTGTCCATGTTTTTATGCCATCTTTTGTTTCAAAAAAATTTAGCTTTAAAATATTTATATACTCAGATTTTAACTCACTTTATAGATTAAGATTATACATATTAAAAAATTACTTTCTAAACTCTTTTATATGTTTAAACTATATTCAAATACATTTACAAAGTTTGGAAGTTGTTTTGAAAAACTATAGAAACCAATTTTAATAAGAAAATCAAAACATCAATTTTGCCTTGGGCATGTTGACATCCCTCAACCCCTCATGTCGACATGGTGTTTGTTATTTTCAATTTTCAATTTTCAAAAGAAGTGTCTATTCATCATATCCTTTCATGATATGACTGTTGCTCTACTATAAATATTAGTAAGTTCTAAACAAATTTTTTATCAGATTTCATTTATTTTCACTCCTCTTCATCTTCCACATTTATTCTAAAGAATCCTAAGCTATACTTTGCCCAAATACCAAGTGAATCAAACTTGATTATCTCTTGTTTGATTCTCTGTCTCTCTCTCCATAAGATCTCAGTGCTATTCAGAGTTATAGAATCTTTTGTAAATCAAACTGTTGAGTAAAAGGTGCGGTTGAGCCTTGAAATCAATTGCGTATGATTGTAGCCCCAGAAATCTAGGTGATCTTGTAGCCTGGTTAAATCAAGAGAGTTACCCTGAATTCGAATATAGGAGGGTGTACCTCATTTCCTTGAAACCGATGATGTAATCTGGAAGATTATTTTGATAAGAAATCTGTACGATTATACGGGACTAGATGTAGGGTAACTCCGAACCAGTATAAATCCTGGTGTGTTCTTTCCTTTACAAATTTTATTTAGTATTTTCATCTGTGTCTGATTTTGTGATTATATTCGTGTCTGTGAATTGCATTTGTTCGTGATTAAATTACATAAGTTTCAAAAAGATTTAAAAAAATTCATAAACACTATTCACTCCCCTCTAGTGTTTATTCCATCCTTAAGATCCGTAATCCACATTTTTCAAACCTTTTTTCTTTATGTTCCTCATTCTCCTTCTTTTTCTTCTACAACTCTTTGTTCCCCTCTTCCTCCATCTCCTTACCTTACCACATTCTCCTTGAATACCCTCTCGTCTCCTACATCGACGATCACTTTGCCGCCTTTGCCTTCACCGTCTCCTTGGTCGTCATCGTCGAAATCATGGATGGGCGCAAAAGATCCAACAACTACTCAAGATCCCTTGGATAAAGAGAGAGCGGAATAGTGTATCCGTCAAGATATAGAAGGCTATACTGGTGAAACCTTTCTTTAATGAGAAAGTATGAGGTCGGGCGTAACTGGAATTTGAATTATATTGAGAGTGTTAGAGTATCATCATGGCCATTGCTGTCATCTCGATAGGGAAGGTCCATGAAGAACATAGAAAAGGAGCTAAGTATTTGAATAAGGAGAATATGAACGAAGGGAAGATGATAGAAGAAATGGATCACATCTAGACAACTAGAGTCGGTTGAAACCACAAGGAAAGCGAATGAAGAAATATTCGCTTTTGAAAAAATTGCATTTATTATGAAGCGGGTTGGTTACTTTAAAATGGTTCCAAGCTTTGACGATCATTAAAGAAGGCGAGTCTACACTGTTCTTGAAGATTAGAAGATACATCAATTCCCGAATTTTAGGGGAGATTTAGCCATAAAAAGGATAAATAAGGAATTAAGTGGAGCATATCCCTTTGGGATGCGCTTGAGTCAGAGCCGTTCAAGTTCTTATAGAAAAAGGTTTGAGAAATTCACTAAAGGGCAAAACGACTCCATTAAAGTATGTATATTTATTGGAAGCAATATACTCTTTTGGTGGATATGTGCCCTTTGGTCGGTCTTCAACAAAAGAACATCACTCTTCAAGATTCAATGATGGAAGCAGATGGTTTGAAGTGATTTTGCAGCTAACCATGATGGTGCCATTTTATGCAATTAAAAATCCGAATGGAAATTTTTTTCCTTAATTTATACTATATATCTTCCTCTAATTTCCCCAAATATGTTTTACTAAGAATGGTTTATCATAAATCTTTATGGGATAAAATAAGCCCAATTAAGGGCATTTCAATTTTCTACTCTAAAACTCCTTCGATGCTATCATGAATAGAGTCTCGAGAAATACGTGGCAGTCATAACTCTTCATACACAATAGTTGAAAGTCTTTTGCATCAACACATTGCTTTTTCAATTTGAAATTTTCAAATTTCCTGCCCACTCTAATAATTTTTAACAATAATTATTTTCCAACGTATAACAAGCTACGTATTTGACAAGTGGACGTTCTCTGTCAATTCTAAATTTGGGACGATTATGATAAAATGCGATTTCTTTCCTTGATTTCAGGTCATCTTTTTTTACTTTCATGTTCATAATTGTGTTAAAGTTGTTCTCGTATACAATTTTTTCATTATGCATTATGTCCATATTATGTCGAAGTTTCTAATTCTTTCGGTATTGAAACTTACAAAATATAATTTGTTTACACCAATTGTGCTTCAATCCTTTACAGCAAAATTTTGGCTCTTTCCTATCTTACATATTTTAGGGTAGTCTTGTACAACCTTGTACACTTTTTCACTATGAAAAATTCTAGGTGGATCTAAAGTAATAGTTTCACTTATTTTAAAGTTTTTCTTTTCAAATCTAAAATAAATGGCTAGATGCATAAGATGATGATGACAAACCCATAAACACTCTCTATCACCATATTTTATCAAAAAGATTCTTTCGAATCCATATAAATAAGGCAACAAAATTTGTCACCAATACTCCATCAAGAAAGCATCTCATACACTAGAAATTTGCTTATTATCTATAATAAAATATTCTAAGAATAATTTGACATGCCATAAGTTACAACGTCATCCTTTAGTTATTTTTTCAACTTATCATTAAATGTTTTAGATATATGTCAATTCTATTTTTGGGAGATTTTAATTCTAGAAGAATAACAACCAATAACATTTACGAATTTTCATACACATCAATGAAGGTAAATCATAAAGTTTTATAATAACTAGCACATTGAATAAGGTCCTTACAACGGTAACTGCTGCGAAGCCATCCGTACATAAAAAAAGTTTGACATTACATGGTTTTTAACAAAATCTAGATATATGCTATCGAAATGTTTTCAGCCCTCATCGTTTAAAGGATGATATAAAATCCTTTTATCTCATTGTCCTTCATTAATCCAACGCACGTGTCTTGCAGTATCACAAGATGCATATAAACTTTGTAATCTGGGTTGAAATAGGAAATAATGCAAATGGGTGGAAGGTATACCTTTACATTATTTTGTCGATATCTTGTTTCATTACAGAATTTACACCTTGTAAGATTTTTATCCTTCTAATATATCATGCATCTACCTAAACACGTATTAACCTTTTCATATGGCAAGTCGAATGCAAATACTTCCTTCTTTAGCGAATACCAATACTCTGTTGTAATAAATAAATAAATTCTAGATCTGAATACATACAACCCATATTGATTCTATCGAGAAACAAATATATGAAATTAAATAGTTCGGCAGAAGTTGTACCTGAATCCATTGATGTTTGCAAAAGGAAGATCAATTAGGTTTTAGATCTTCCAAATTGACACAAGCTTAGATACGAAAATTCTCTTTAGAAGAGGGTGGAGAGAATATGATAAGACTTGTGTAATTTGGGGACCATAACCCTATATATATAGTGTGTGACATTTTTCAGTTCGGCCCTTCAACAAACTAAAATTGTCACTCTAGTATCCACACATTATAAATTTACATGACGAATATACCCCTTAAGTCTTGTTGTATTTATTCCAAATAGATCAAATAATTAAACTTAATCCCAAGATAGCTCATACATTCAAATATTAAAATATGTGGCCCCATAATGCTGAATTATTCCAACAATCTCCCCTTGGGCCACATATGTAACCTTATAGAATGTATTTAACTTTATGAGCTCTCAAATAGCTATCTTGACAATATGGTATATCCATAACAATCTCGCCATTGATTGTGTTAACATAGGATCAAAGCGGTTTTCATTATCATTAGTGTAACTAAACCCATCAATGGTCATGCATATCAATATAATCAAATGGCATAGATCAATCATGTATGTGTAGCATGAAAATTACATGAAATGTGATCTTTACATGTCTATTTTCAACTGGTCCTACTCTACTTTAATGAGATCAAAATCTAAACATATATAAATAATTTGAGTGCAATTAAAACTTTATTTCTGATCAGAAAAAACTAAAGCATATCCACAATCAAATATAGAGCAATGTCACAAAAGAAATGACTTAGTACAAACTGCCCCAAACCAAAATATTCTTACATAAAAGATACACCCATTTTAGCAACATGCTCATGAAAGACCTTGGGTGGTAATGCTTTTGTAAGTGGATCCGCTAACATGGAATTTGTCCCAATATGCTCTATGGATATTAACCCATTTTACACTCTTTCCTTCACAACTAGAAACTTGATGTCAATGTAATTTGACTTACTTGAGCTTTTATTGTTATTAGAATATAATACTATTAATCTATTGTCACAAAACAACTTTAATGGTCTTTCAATATTATCTATAATGCGCAGCCCAGTGACAAAATTTCACAGCCATTTTCCTTGATTAGATGCCTCATAGCAAGCCACAAACTTTGCTTCCATAGTGGAAGAAGCTATAAGCGTTTTCTTAATGCTCTTCCATGATATAGTCCCTCCACTCAACATAAATATGCATCCTGAAGTGGATTTTCTGCTATCTGGACATCCAGCAAAGTCAGAATCAGAATACCCAACGATCTCCAACTGTTCTGATCTTCTATATGTAAGCATATAGTCCTTTGTTCTTTGAAGATATCTCATAACCCTTTTTGCTGCTTTCCAATGATACATTCCAGGGTTACTAAGATACCTACCTAACACTCCTACAATGTACGCAATATCCGGACGCGTACATACTTGAGCATACATTAGACTCCCTATAGCAGACGCATAAGGGATCTTCTGTATTTCATTAACTTCAAGGATGTTATTAGGGCATTGTTTGAGACAAAACTTATCTCCTTTAGCGACAGGCGTATCACTTGGTTTACAATCTTGCATGCCAAATCTCTTAAGCACCTTTTCTATATAGTTCTTTTGTGACAATCCAAGAATGCCTCGTGAACGATCACGATGTATTTGGATCCCTAATACAAAAGAGGCATCACCAAGATCTTTCATTTCAAATTATTTGAAAGAAATCTCTTAGTTTCGTGCAACATATTTAAATCATTGCTGGCAAACAATATATCATCAACACATAAAATTAAAAAAATAAATTTCCTCCCATTAAACTTGTGATACACACAGTTATCAATGATGTTTGCCTCAAAACCAAAAGTGGTAATTACATTATGAAATTTGTGGTACCATTGACGAGAAGCTTGTTTGAGTCCATAAATGGATTTCTTTAGTTTGCAAATCATATTCTTTGGATCTTCGACCACAAAGTTTTCTGGTTGCACCATATAAATTGTTTCCTCAATGTCTCCATTGAGAAATGCAGTCTTAACATCCATTTGATGCAACTCAAGGTCAAAATGTGCAACAAGTGACAAAATTATTCTAAAAGAGTCTTTCGATGAAACCAGAGAGAAAGTCTCTTTGAAATCAATGCCTTCCTTTTGAGTAAAACCTTTTGCTACAAGCTGAGCCTTATATCTTTCCACTTTACCTTTTGCATCTCTCTTGGTTTTAAATATCCATTTACAACCAATGGGCTTCTTACCTTCAGGTAAAGGGACAAGATCCCAAACTTTATTATCTTGCATTGATTTATACTCTTCATTCATAGCTTCAATCCACTTTTGAGAATTAATATCTTGCATGGCTTGGTGAAAGTTGATAGGATCATCTTCCATCAATCCATTATTATCCTCTAACTCTTGAAGAAATACAACATAATCATCCGGAATAGCATTTCTTCTTTCCCTAGTGGATCTTCTTAATGGCAATTCATTTTGAGGTTGTTGAATTTGTTCTTGTGGAACATTAACTTCAACTTGAAGAGGATTTTCAACATGTTTTGTTGAGGTTCTGGATTCACTTCTTGATCAATGACAAGAACAATAATCTGCATATTGTCCAAAGAAGTAACTGTAGTAGGAATCATAGATGATGATTCCTCCTCAAAAACAATGTTCCTTACTTCATTTCTCCCTCCCAACTCAACATCCTAAAAAAATGTTGCATTTCCCGTCTCAAATATTTTCCTCAGTATGGGATCATAAAATTTATAGCCCCTAGATCGCTCAGAATAACCAATAAAGTAGCTACTCACTGTTTTGGAGTCCAATTTTCTTTCATTTGGCTTATATGGCTTTGCCTCAGCTGGACATCCCCAAATGTGAAAATGCTTTAGAGTAGGCTGTTTGCCTGTCCAGAGCTCATAAGGTGTTTTAGTAGCTGCTTTAGTGGGTACTCTATTAAGGATATAAACTGTTGTCTTTAATGCCTCTCCTAAAGTGATTTTGCTAAGGTAGAATGACTGATCGTACTCCTTACCATGTCTTTAAGAGTTTGGTTTCGTCTCTCAACAACACCATTCATGCTAGGTGAACCCGGCATAGTATATTGTGGGACTATTCCACATTCCTCTAGGAATTTGAAAAATGGTCCTAGACATTGTTCACCTGATCCGTCAGATTTACCATAATATTCACCGCCACAGTCAGATCTGACAGCTTTAATCCTTTTGTTGAGTTGGTTTCTTAATCCTTTTGTTGAGTTGGTTCTCAACTTCTACCTTAAATTTCTTGAATATGTCTAAGGATTCTGATTTATCATGAATAAGGTATAGGTAGCCATATCTTGAATAGTCGTCTATGAATGTTATAAAATATTGTTGACCATTCCATGATGCCTCAGGGAATGGCCCACAAATGTCTGTATGTATTAATTCTAAGACGTCAGTTGCCCTATTGGCACCTATTTTCTTATGTTTGGTCTGTTTTCCCTTGATACACTCTACACAGACATCAAGGTCTGAAAAATCAACGGATTCCAAAATGCCATCTGACATAAGCCTTTGAATTCTATTTTTAGATATATGACCTAAGCGCTTGTGCCACGATGTGGCTGAAGTTTCCTTATTAGCTTTTCTTTTAGTACCACGTGACTCTACATGCAAGGCTTTATTATAAAAGGTATTAACATCAAGCATATATAAGTTATCATAAACATTAAGAGAACCAGTTCCAATAAGAGTTGAATTCATTGATAAACTAAAAGTACCATTTCCAAATGAACAAGAATAACCAAATTTGTCCAACTTAGAAACAGAAACCAAATTCCGTCTAAATGACGGTATAACAAAAGTATCAAATAAATCCAAATAAATCTGAGTTCTTAATAACAACTTAAAATGCCCAATAGCCTCCACTTCTACCAATTTTCCATCACCCACATAGATGTATCTTTCAGCATCAGTTGGATTTTGGTAGCTCAGGCAACCCTGCATAGAAACACTTATGTGGGTAGAAGCACCAGAATCCAACCACCAAGTGTTTCCAGGTACTGTAGCTAAATTTATTTCAGAACAGACCAAAGCAAAAGATGTACCTTTCTTAACACGCCATGCGCGGTATTTGGCACAATCTTTCTTCAAATGTCCAGCCTTTTTGCAAAAGTAACAACCATCAGTCTCCTTTTGTTGTTTCTTTTCAGTCGGACCCTTAGCAGTTTCTTTATCCTTCTTTCTCTTTTTGACTTTTCCCTTAGAGGTGTATGCTAAATGAGCACTTTCAGCCTTATCATGCTTCAACCTCTCTTCTTCTTGTACACAATACGAAATGAGCTCATTAAGAGTCCATTTCTCCTTTTGACAGTTATAACTGATCTTGAACTGGTTGTATTGTGAAGGAAGAGTGATTAATACCAAATGCACGAGCAAATCATCTGAAAGCTCGAGCTTAAGTGCCTTAAGTTTTGAAGCAGTGTTAGACATTTCCATAATGTACTCCCTTATGTTTCCTTTGCTTTGATACTTCATGGAAATCAAGTGTTGCAAAAGCGTGCTTGTTTCTGCCTTATCGTTTTTAGCAAAACGTTTTTCAATCTCAGCAAGGAAATCTTTATCATTGGTTATCTTTTCAGATACCGCACCCCTAAATGCCTCCGGAATTCCATGCTTTATGATCATTAGACTCATGCGGTTTGAACGATCCCATTTCTCAAAGTTCTTTATAATATCAGAAGAACTTTCATCCGTAAGAGGGGCGGGTTCATCTATCCTAAGTGCAAGGTCAAGATCCATGCAGCCAAGAACAAGCAATATGTTCTCTTTCCAATCCTTAAAGTTTGTTCCAGTCAGAATAGGAATGTTGTTCAGATTGGCAGATACCGTAGTCAAATTAGCTGTAATTTTAAATTAATCAAATATGCTTACATTGTAAAACAACTGTAGTAAATTTAAAATAATTGGTAAGTTTTTGCTCAAGATACCTAGCACAACATTAATATCAAGTCTTTGGACAGTAATATTAACTGTAAGTGGTATTCTTGTTGTAATCATCAAATATTAACAATAAATTCAAGTCAAATAATAATCTTCCTTTGGGCCGAATAATTATTTTCTTGTAAAACTTTATAATTGTTACATATTTATCATCACACATGTGTATCTAATTTGGCCAGATATTAACCTTCATTTGGGTCGACTAATATTCGCATAAATAAATACACACAAATATCAAACATTTTTCATGAGCAACTAAAATAAGAGAGGTCACTTTGGTGACATATTATTTCAATTAGTTCACTTGTAATGTATGATATTCACAATCAATTTGCAAAAGACGCCAAATGGTATATGAATTTATTTTAACTCCTTCATTTTTAAATTTGCCATAAATATCAATGTCAAATTTGACATCAAGGAAACTGTAATAATACATAAATGGATAATACTTGCAACAATAATTAGTATCAGGTTATTGCGTACTTTATTTAACTCATTCATTTATGCGTATTCCATAAATTTCATTTTTTTGTTACTTTTATCCATATTGAAAATATGGCTTCATGGTCGTAATTAAAAAAAAATTGACATCAACTATAATTGCAGCAATATATAACAAATGGTATTTGCAATAACAATTAATGACAAAATATTACATATTTTATTTAACTGTCAATATTCAAGGCAGAAGGAAAAAAACAAATTTTAACATAGCATGGTCCATACATGTGATATTATATTACAGAAACTGAAACTTTAGTTTTTTAATGAGCGGGCCATACATATAAAATATACGTATTTATAAAATATAAATGCATTAAATAATAAATAATATGTCCTTTCTTATTCCAAATACAAACATGTTGTATCGTTAAATTTATTGCAACTGACGCATGTACTGCATTTATGATAATAAATTAATTTATTTATTACTATAACAACCACATTTAATGCAATTATGATAAAAACTAAATGCAATTGACCGTTATGTGATCCAATACGTATTACAGGAACATTAAAAGGCATGAATATGCTTCCATATGTGTGAAAACAAAACTTAACATGGTAACCATCTATAGCAAAAAAATTGTACAGTCACAATACCACTGACAATAAAATATGAATAATACAAGTAGCAACAATTAAAGGCATCAGATTTGAACAAGCGGAATTAATTCATGAATTATTTATATAGATCTGAAACAAAGGCATTAGATGAATCAATAAGAAAAGAGCAAATTTCACAGATCTGAAATAAAGGCATTAGATTAATCAACCAAAATTGCAAATCCAAGAACCCTAATTTCATATGTTCTTAAAACCAAAGAATTTCTCAATAAAATCAATGATGGGTGGTTCTGATACCACTTGTTGTAATAAATAAATAAATTCTAGATCTGAATACATACAACCCATATTGATTCTATCGAGAAACAAATATATGAAATTAAATAGTTCAGCAGAAGTCGTACCTGAATCCATTGATGTTTGCAAAAGGAAGATCAACTAGGTTTTAGATCTTCCAAATTGACACAAGCTTAAATCTGAAAATTCTCTTTAGAAGAGGGTGGAGAGAATATGATAAGACTTGTGTAATTTGGGGACCATAACCCTATATATATAGTGTGTGACATTTTTCAGTTCGGCCCTTCAACAAACTAAAATTATCACTCTAGTATCCACAAATTATAAATTTACATGACAAATATACCCCTTAAGTCTTGTTGTATTTATTCCAAATAGATCACATAATTAAACTTAATCCCAAGATAGCCCATACATTCAAATATTAAAATATGTGGCCCCATAATGCTGAATTATTCCAACATACTCTACCTACACAATGTAAGGTAAGCATCTAATGGCATAGACTAAGAATTGCATTCATTAGGTTTTCAAATGCATTTTCTTAGGATTTTGTAGCATTTAACCTAGATGTAGTTGACAACTGTATTATTGTACATCCATTGTAAAGAAGTAGTTTTGATGTCCAAATAGGTTAAAAACATTATTTCTTCCAAGCCAAGTTCTTCCTCCGTATTAGGTTCATTGGTCCATATACTTGAACTAGTGGCATTTTCCATTCTATTTTCCTTACGAGGTCATCAAAGTCGATACCAATGTTCCTGATCTCATCTTGAACTGCCATAGTCGAATCATGGGTACTACCGACTTTATTTTTCCATCAAACAGAATTTATTAACCATCACCAAAAAGCTGTCAACATACCTGACAGGTAACCCAAGAGCAAAGCGCAACAACTATACCAATCAAATGACATCCAAAGACATACATAGTAAGAACAAAAGACTAAAACCCCCAATAGTCGGCTAGTTAGAACGGCGACGAGAGAAGGAAGCTGGCATGGAACAAAGACGATGAGCTCCGAATAAACCACCGCCCATCAAACATCGTCATCGAGCTCCGGCAATGCCACCGCCCGATGCCGATGTCGGAAGACAACCGAGCACAGCAACCTCTAGAAATAAGTCTAGCTCACATGAAAAAAAAGACCCAACAAAGCGCCCAACATCCAAAGAACAGCAAAAGCGGAAGCCGAGAAAAAGAGCCAAATGTCCTTCAGCCAAGCAACACCCATAAGCGGAAAGAAGAGCTCCAACCAAGCCAACATACCAAAACCTGAAATCATAATCCAGAAAAAAGACGAAATATAAGGCGGGGGGGAGAGGAGAGAAAACGAAACAAGAAGACCAACGAGCAAGAGACACAAGTCTCGAGATCGGAGATCAACCAATTCCCGTTCTAACGGAAGGCTGATAGCAGGTAATTGAAAGCAGGGCCGCAAGAAGACCAGAACGAGAGCTGACTGAGCCCCTGAAAGGTCTACCTCGAAACACCAAGAAAACATCATTTCTAACTCGCCGAATAACGGAAAAAGGATCCATTGGCGACTCCTCAAAAATAGCCTTATTCCTCGCACACCAGATGTGCCAGCAAATCAGACATGGAATCAAACGACTGGTGATAGAACGAAGAGATTTACTGCTACTACCGATCCACCAGGAATCCAGAAGGTCGTTCGACGAGGAAACGCTACCGCGGATACCCATTAAATTTCCGAAGTAGTTCCAGCAGGATCTGGCAGTGAAACCAGAAAAAAGCATATGGTCCACCGATTCTGTTTCACCGTTGCCGCAGCATCTGCAACGGGAAACAAAACAAATGCCAATCCGCTGAAGGTTCTCATCAACTGGCAATCCATTATGAAGGATTCGCCACATGAAGAGAGACACTTTAGGGGGGATTCTAGCGTCCCAGATGAAGGAGAAAATGGGGATAGCGGGGGCGGGAGAACGAGTAGAGAGCCAGACCTTACGAATAGAAAACGGGCCACCGTCCCATCCGGATTGGCCTCCATAAGAATCAGAGAATAACTTGACCGATTGCATATGCTTCCAAGTCTCACTAGCGAATGATGGAGAACCGGAGAAGCCAGCAGAGGCCAACCTCTGGTATTTGGCGTGAAGGAACGACACCCAAAGCGAATCGTTAGAACCAAACCTGAACCACAACTTGCAAGCGAAAGCCGAACAAATGTCCTTTGGATTTCGCAAGCCAAGCCCACCCTCAACCTTATTACGACAGATAACATCCCATGATACCCAATGATGGCGGTGATTGTCGACCTTCGATCCCCAGAAGAAGGAGGAGGCCAGAGATTGGAACGATCGAAAAAAAGAAGAAGTAGGGGACATAGCGGCGAAAACATGAGTGCCCAAAGAGCCTAAAACAGATTTGATGAGAACCAATCTACCAGCAAGAGACAGAAGAGACGCATTCCAACGGATGATCTTACCCCTAACTTTGTCGGTCAGAGGGTCGAAAAGGGCATTAAGTTTCCTACCTCTGTAGAGGGCAATACCCAAATAAGGAAGAGGAAGAGACGCTTCCCTGAAGCCGGTAAACGATTCGATCCAGGAGACCCTCGAAGGCTCCATGTCCTTCGAATGGACGAAACAACTCTTTGAAGAGTTGACCAGTTGACCCAAACACCTCTTGTAAAGGTGGATGAACCGAATGAGCCGTCGAACAGAAGTTCGATTACCATTGGAGAAGATGACAATGTCGTCGGCAAAGGAAAGAGAAGAGACGAGTGGACACCCACTGGGGAGTCCGAAACGATGAATTTGGCCATACATCGTTAAGACGTGGATCCCTCGAATGAAAGCCTCAGCCGCTATCACAAAAAGAGAAGGGGATAGAGGATCACCTTGACAATGCCCTCTACCCGCCTTGGAAAAAACCATTAGCCGATCCGTTAATGAAAACAGAGAACCAACAGTTGGAGATGAGCCTCCACACCAAATCGATGAGGGTTTCAGGAAACCCGAAGGCACGAAGAACCTTGATGACGAAAAACCACGACATACGATCGTAGGCCTTTTCCATATCAAGTTTAAAAACAACATTAGGACCTCTGACTTTCTTGTCAATCTGGGAAATCAGTTCCTGGGCTAAAAGGACGTTATCAGTGATCAAACGTCCTTTTACAAAACCCGCCTGAGAGGAGGAGATAATGCGATCCATGTACGGGGCCAAACGCTTGGCCAATACCTTAGAAATCACTTTGTTAGAGAAATTACAAAGGCTGATCGGGCGATAATCCACGCAAGACCGAGGATTATCACTCTTGGGAATGAGAACCAAGTTAGTGGAAGATCAGCTAATGGGAAGAATACAACCAGAAAAGAACTGTTGAATAGCCAGACAGAAGTCTGATTGAATGATAGACTAAGCACTCCGATAGAAGGAACCGTTGAAACCATCTGGCCCACAGGCACTATCCTTGCTAAGAGAAAAGACGCACTCACGAATCTCATCCGACGAAGGCGGATAAGCTAAAGCCGCACTTTCCTCCGAAGGGACCAGCCGAGGAATGAAGGACGGGAGGTCCAGATCCGGGTCAGACACAGAGGAAGAACCCAGGTAGGCCTGGAAATGAGATACAATGACCTCTCTAACTTCAGAAGGAGTTGAAGCCACAGAGAGATCCGATCTCAAAATCTCGCGAATAGAAAGCAAGTTGGCTTTCTTGCGAATGGATGAATGGAAAAATTTGGACTTCGCATCACCTTCAACAACCCATTTGACTCTCGCCAGTTGGCGCAGATATGAGTTTTCAATACGAAGTTCCGAGGAGAAAGCTATTTGGGCACTAGCCCAATTATCCCTGTTTTCAGCCGAAGGAGTCACATCGTACTCAGATTCGGCAACGATCAGAGACTCTTCAGCCGCACGAACACGGTCGAAAATGTTCCTGAAAACTTGAATATTCCACGTCTTTAGGCAAGCCTTAAGACGTTTCAGTTTTTGAAAGAAAGCCCCCATGGGAGCAGCATCAATAGGAGCTAACCACGATTCCTCCACTACCTGGAGAAAATCATGGTGAGAATTCCACAAACTAAGGAATTGGAAAAAAGAAGGCCCCGACGAAGAACGAGAGGAACAGCGCAGCACCAGAGGCGCATGATCAGAGCAAGACCGATGAAGATGAGTAGTAGAAAAGGAGAAAGGAAGATTAAACCAATCAGCTGATCCAAAAATCCTATCAAGACGGGAAAGAATCCGAAGCGGCCCTTCCTGATTGTTAGACCAAGTATAAGCAGAACCCACGAAAGGGATTTCTGATAAATCGGAACTCACAATGAAAGAATTGAAGTCTGAAACAGATTGCCGATTGACGGCCAGCCCCCCTAATTTTTCGGCCTGACTAGCAACAACATTGAAATCCCCACCTACCACAGAGAACGCGAATCCCATATCAGCAAGTGACAGAATGTCATCCCAGAGAGCTAATCTCTCTAACCGATCACACTTGGCGTACACCGCCGAAAAAAGGAACGGATGAGGGAAGAGGGGGGAGGAGCACAAAATAGAGAAAAGCTGGGAAGAGTCGAAAACAGGACGAACAACACAGTCTTTGGACCAAAGGATCCAGATCTTACCCGACACATTAGCCAAAGCACCACCAAACCCAAGCGAAAGAACCTCCTTGGTGGCCGCTCCAGGGCCCAAGAAAGGTTCAAAAAGAGCCACCAAGAAAATAGAATGCTTACGGAAAATACGCTTAAGCCTAGCAGAAGAAGCTTCATTGCCAATACCACGAATGTTCCAGAAGAGAAGGTTCGACATGTTAGCAGAAACAACAGACAGGAAGAAATCAAGACAAGAGAAGCTGAACAAACGCAACTCAGGAACTATACAATGAGGAAAGAGCCGATCGATCGATCTGCTCAGTCGCCGCTATAGAGCGAGTGCGGATAGTGCGAAGAATGGTCGGTGCGCCTCTCGATCTGCGGCGAGAGGGCCGAGCCTGATGCGCAACCTCGAGCCGAAGCTCGGACTCCGCAGAAGCTCCGATCGCCTCCAACGAGCCAGTCTACCTAGCTGGAGATCTAGAAGGAGCCGAGTTCTTAGTTAGACGAGATAGTCGATCATTAATGATCGCAATCTCCTCTAAACTAACCATCGGAATAGAGATCGATAAGACACAAGAAGAAGAAGGAAGCGAACAAAGAGAAGAACAACAAACTGACGGAGGTTCTGGAGAAGCCAGATCAAGCTGAGCCGGCCGAAAGTATGTAGGGGAACACAAAATATGCATCCCTCGTCGCTGTAGGAACCTAACCCAAGCCGGACTGTCACTAGTGAGACAGCCCCGCGAGTCGGGTGAGGTTCGCAATATGGTCCTAGCAGAGAGATCACCCGATCGGATCGATAAAAGCTGGCAATATTCCCGACTGCCCACATAGTGGACCGAATCAGTGGTCACTATGCGACCAGGGCTGAAATATCGCCCGAGCCAATCGATCCAGTCAAGGAAAAAACTCCGCAGATACCATAGCAAGCCAACCAGCACAAAAAACCGAATACAAGCCATAAACGACACAGACCAGGCCTCGCTATGGCTCAGAACAAAAAACCAACAGAAATACCCACACTGACCGCTCCAAACGGAGCGTTCAATGCCAAAAGGACCTGACACGCCACTAAACAAAATCAGGGCAGCATAGTCAGGGAGCACACACCATAGCGTGTCATGGCTCATAAACACGATAAACAAAGCATCAGCCACAAACCAACAAGCCGCTGAAAAACCACCAACAACGACCAAGCATGAAGGAATAGTAGAGAGACTCACCTGACAGGACAAGCCTCCACTCACCTGCTGCACCGAAACGATGGAAAAACCCAGACAATCAACCAGAAAATGCTCACAATCCAAAGCATCGGGATAAAGTCGAACAAAACCGCTCAGTCCATCGATACAAAACCAAGACAAAGAAGCATAGCAACCCATAGCCACAACAACAAACTCAGCCCGAGATAAACAAACCACCTGATCTGACTCAGGCGAACAACCCACAGCACCATGACCGAAAGAGGCGATGAACTCCCCTTCAGTCAAAGCAACATCCACAAAAACACCAGAGGCATAGAGACGAGCAGGACGACGCAGCGAGACGCCCCACAACCAAGCTTGGAAGGCGTCGCTACACAATACATCGAGACACCCCACTCGAGAATCGCAACCCAAAAGATCAGGCTCATGCCCGCAAGCCGCAACAACAAGACTGGAAGAGGCGGTTAAATCCCCTTCAGTCACATCATTACCCAAAATAACATCACCACATAAAACCGAACCCACCAACAGAGGAACATCCCCACATGGCAGCAACTCGCAAGAGGCAGAGAAAGTAAGCATCGGTTCGAATAGGGTGATGAAATCCCCCTTCGAACCATCTTCTACCCTACAATGAAAGTTCGCATCCTCCGATACAGCACCAGCCAGATCAAGACGACGACTGGGCAGCAATCGAGCCTGCAAACCTTCATTCCAGACAGGCAAAATCTCCAGAAAATAGTTCTCGACCACAATAAAACGAGATCGGCAAAGATCCCTAAAAGAGGCCAAACAGTAAGCCCTAATTTCGATCGAACAGGGACCATTAATCACTACCGATAGCGGCCCAGATGTCAGAGCCAAGATGGCGGCGCCAATCGAGGCGAAAGAGGGGCAATTGCGCACAAACGAGCCAGAGAGTATAAACTCTCCCTCAAACGAGATCGGCATCAAAGCCAACAATCAAGCTCCGAGAGAACAACAGAGACGCAGAGGAATATACGGAGAGAAGAGATGAAAAAAGGCGAGAGAAGCACCAGTAGAAAGAGGAATATCGCAAGAGCTAGTTAGAAGCTGCCATTAGAGCCGTTACGGTCTATTATTTGAATGGGGTACTACCGACTTCATCGTGGTATCTTCACACACATGTGCCCTAAGCGGTTGGAGATCAAAGGAATTTTTTATTTGAAATCCATTAAAATTAATTTTAAGATACCCCAAAAATAAAGAAAGTATAGCAACATCTAGGTACAAATCAGACTTGAACTCTAGTTGTTTATATATTTCTTCACACATGCTTAACCATTGAGTTAAACAAACTTTTAACTATTTGTTGATAACATGATATATATAGCAATTACTTACATTTTTGGACCAGCCACTACCAAGTAGGCCTACAGCTAAGGCCGGGCCTGACACATTGATAGTTTGGCATAAAATCTTGTTTATATGAAAGTAATGTTACAATTTCAAAATCTTGAAGTTTCAGGGAAAGTCATTTTGTACATGGACAATATATTTCTTTCCTGTTTGTTTACCACGAGATGCCACCTTTAGAACTCCATCCACACTATTTCGTCGCTGTAGTGGTATCATTCTTGAATTCCTTCCTTTGATGTACATCCAATATGGAACTTTTGTATAATCCATTTTTTACTGTACAGGTAAACATAAACTATATTACATTTTTCACAATAAAATTATGTTATATTTTACATTTTACTAATGATATCATATATTATTAATTTTTACCAATAACTCATATATTATTGTATTTTATAAATAACACCATTCATTAATTATTTTTGGCTAATCATACCACATATATTATCTTTTATTAATAATATTGTATTATTATTATTTTTCTCAAAATACTATACAGTGTTAATTTTGATAAATAATACCATATAGTGATATATTTTACAAATAATACCAATCATTGTTATTTTTTTACTGAATAATACTATTATTTACCGTCCCATGTACATTTATTTTTCATTCATAAACCATACGGTGATATTTCTTTAACCGATAATACCATTCATTGCCATATTTTTATTCATAATACCTTACATTGTTTTTTATATCGTTGAAACCATATATATTACTATAGTTTCATTAATAATACCATCCATTATTATTATTTACTTATAATTTCATTTGTTATTTATTTTTGTTAATAGTACCATATTTTTTTATTCACAACGCTATATATTGTTATATTTTACAATGAATAATTTGATAAGAATAGCGGACGTTATTATCTGACAATAGATTTTATAAATAATTTTCGAATGATAGGTATTTTACAATAAAAGTGACAATGCATGACTAGACTGCATCTTTTTTTAAATGTCGGCTATTCAACTTCTCATTACGAATGCAATGATATTTATATCTTTTAAATCATTTCATTTCAAACGATTCAATAAAATTTCGGCAAAACTCTACTTTATTCCCTATATCATATGCACAAGAACATAAATGGCAATGAAAAATGAAGCATTGTCCAAATTTTGTGAACCATTCGAGTAAAAATGACTTAGGAATGTAAATATCATTGTGTTGATAAATTATCTAGTACTGAGAAAATTCCGATAAAATACCACATCAGATAAACATTTATTTCCATTTTACAGTGATCATATATAATACTTGCCAAACGTGACCAGTCTATCGGTTTTCACAGATATACCAATATCGTATTTTTCATTTGAACTTGTCATAACTGTAAAATACAAAAAAGTGTCGCACAAATTTTCATCTGAATCAACCATTTATTATGTTGATAAACTAGGAACAAATGACTATTATGTACAGCGAATGACACCTGTTTGGATGCAGATATAAACGTACCCGCGTTCATAGTTGTAGTTCATCATCAATATTCTTTGTAGTTCTTTTACATGTAATTGTCTGCTTAACCCTAACATTTGCTTAAATTACCTCAGCATTTTAAAACATCAATAATTACTTTATGCACTTTTCTTTAATTTAAAAACCAAATTACTAAGAAATATAAAATAAAAGTTGACGTTAAATAAACCTCAAATTTTCTAAAGAGAGGAGACACTTGATTATGGGGCTGTGGCGAACAGAATCATGCTGTGCGGAGACGGAGACATGCAATGCTTATTTTGGATCAGAAGAGATTGGATTTTGGATTAGGAGATTGAAAAAAATAATAATAAAAGAATAAAAAAACCTTTTAACAGAATGAAATGGGCAGAGAGCAGTATGTTGGATCTATTTTGGTTATGGTAAAACAACTACGACATTGGAATGATAATGTTAATTTCCAATTTAAATCAGACACTTTCTTTTTATGATGAAAAATTAAAATAACGTCGAAAAAACGTTAGTAATTTTTGAAGCCTTTGTAATTGTTTACACTTATAAAAGAATAAACGTCAGATCGACCCAATGAATTTCCCACGTCTTGCCAAAAGTCTTCAGTAGGGGCTTGGGGTTTATATCATATTCCAAGATTTTAAGAATATTTATCATAAGGAATACCATATCTGAAAAATGCTTTAAATTTCTAGCCCTTCCGAAGTTGTTTGTTAATATTACCTGTCAAACATTAATTTGAACTGTTGATTCTGATGGTTTCATTTTGTTAGAAACACCAGAACGAGTCAACTTGAGATGATATTAATGTGATACTATCCTCCATCCGGAATGGCGTGGTATAGCACAGTATGAACTGTATTAAAGGGTACTCCATGATATGGATGCCGCATATCCTTCCTATGCTTATTTGTACAAACACACGTTGTCAACTGTCAAGTTCAAATAGAAATCACCCACAGTTGTAAAAACAGTAAGAATCTACTACTACAAATATTTTGTTGTTATTTATGTTCTATCTTTTTGTTTAATCAAGAAAATTTCAGCATCACATGCATTTCAATCATTTAGCTGTACAACTCTAATGATAATGGGATACAAAATTGTAAACTATAAGATACCGTATCATTCTTCCACTATTTTATTTTCCTTGATGTTCCTGCCTTCATTCTTTTTCTTTTTCTTAAGAGATGCTGGTTTCTGAAAGCTACAAATCTTTCAACCCTACAAAATATTTTTAATGGTATACCAATGAAAATATAAAATAGTCGTTTCTTTTTTATGTAAACCATGTGCAATAATGTCGTTGGTTTTGGTTTTTTGTGGATTTATATTTTATTTCATTCCTTGAAAGACTTGGAACCAGTTTACTATAGATGATTACACCTCACCTCTCAAACTATAGTATTGAACTTGCACCATTTTCTTTCATTGTCTCAAACATGCACTGAATTTGGACCACCGTAGAGTTGTCAAACTTTAAACTATTGCTGAATATGAAATGAATTTTAGTAATTATAGCTAATTTTCTATATTCAGTGTAATTTCCTTGTATGTAAATTCACCAAGTTCTCACAAGTGATACAAAAAGAAAAGGATTACCCTTTTCAAGGCAAAGAAAGATGCTTTTCACATGCAATTAATTTTGATTGTTCTTTATCATGCGATGACGAAACTTTTATGATTGGTCATTTATTCAGAACTCTGACACATGATTTTGCTGTCAGTGCGCAACTTGGTGTATAAGAAAGATGTGCTTTAGGGTATTGTTAACTCAATAAAGAAAGAAGTACATTAGCTAGTAAGGATGCATCGCCCGAAAAAAAAAAAAAATGGTCCATGCACGTTGGCTCGCCCTTAGACAAGTCCGACGCGTCTGATGCGTTATAGCACTGGCCCATTTAAATGATCCACTTAGGGAAACCATTGAAAAATGTATGGTCGACATCTGACATGCATCAAATGCGTCTAATTCTAATAGTAAATTTTCAACAACCATTTCAAAAAGACAAAAAAACTATTACATAGAAATCTCTTTCCTTCTTGATCACTAAAACCAAGTACAAATCCGAAATTTCAATAAAAAAATCCACTTTAACCAACCAAGTTTGAGATAATTTTCTTACATCATATATATCTCATTTCCCACTATGTTTTATTATTCTTCTAATTTTTTGGATTTTTTTGGCTAGCATGCATGCCGTAGAAAAACCACTCGCAAAAGTTTTAAAATTTGGTCTGAAACAGCTACAGTTGTGAATGTTAGGTGTGGCTCGCATTGTATTAATGGATGCGTAGATTGAGTTATGATTTGTTCCGCATCGTAAGATATTTTCTAAAAGAGATGAGCATATATATGGTCTTGATAGTATGTAACAACAAGAGATTTCTTTTGTTATGCATAAATGTTAACATGAAAATATATGTACTCTAAAAGGGATGTAGGGCTATCCAATCATGAAGCTAACACCAAAGGGTTTCGTTCAGTTATCTTGCCTCTTCTAAACTACATGAAGCGCATGAATAGCGGAAAATGCGAGAGGGCGTCGAAAAATTACAACATTGAACTCTTACAATGCACAATCAGCGCTTACCAAGCAACAAGAGTGAACAAAAATGACGTCCATAAATGAACAACAACAACGCTTAACGAAATTTTGACGAGTCTTTCGGGGAAAGTTCGGTATTAATGATCAAGTCCACTACAAATACCAAAAACTCAAGAAAAAATATCACATTGATAAAATATGCACAACAAAACAGGCATTGAGATTCGGTGAATGGTAACGAGCAATGGTGGACCGATTGTGTCGATGCAATTTTTGCATAATATTTATGTTTCTTTTACTTATCAGTTTTAGTAGTAATTTTTGTTCCACTTTCTTTCCAGTTTTAGGAGTTCAGCTCATCTATTATGAAGTACATAAGAGAACAGATAGCAAATTTGAAGCCACAACAAATTATAATTTATGGTACTATGGCAACTGGAGCTAGTGCAACCATGCTCGGCGCTAGAGACGAACAAGTCAAGGTGCAACATTCTCCTTCGAAACAAACTACCAATACGATGTTCGATCAAGCACGGGAGTACAATGCATTTTATACTCCACTCGAAAACCTCAACATGGAACCCGCATAGTTTTATGGAACTTTCAATCTATCACTGTGGGATCATGGCTCAGGATTACGCCTATGGTCTAGCAACTAGCAGAAGACGTCGAAATGAGAATGACGAGAAGATAAACGAGATAATTGATACGATACATCAAGGGAATTATGGAAATTAAGTTTGTAAATGGATATTTTAGGATGTAGATATTGTTATATCTACATCTGCATCCAAAATTACTTTTAGGTATCTGATATCTGCCTTTGCGGATACGGACGGATATCAGGTTATTATCTTGTCTGCAAAGATCGGTAAATCAAGAGAAATAAATAAATTTAATTTAACATAATTTTTTTAATCTCATTAAATATAAATATATGAAAAATAAATCAGTTTACATGCATTAACTTTGTGTGTATATATCTGCCACTATATACATAATATAAATTATAATTTTGACAAAACCGAACGAATGATTTTCGAATGCAAATGTCTTCCAATCTGCATCCGCATCCGCATCCGCTCTCGGATACCGGATGTTTATCCGCTATTTGGATAAGAATGGGGATAGATTTCGGATTGTTCGGCCATCCATTGACAGCTTTAAAGAAAATCTCATTTTGAAACAGATATCCCCACCACTACTCTAAATCCAAATCCACCGTTAAACAACACAGGTCCTACTAGCTTGTTTATAAACTTAAGGGTTGTAGCTGGTCATGTGAAAAATGGTAGTGTGAAGAAGTTTGAAGGAGTTCAACTTTCTAAAGCATTGTCACTTCTCAAATACAATAAAACAGAGAAATGTTCACTTCTTGTATTGAATTTATGTGATTCAAATATGTTTCAAAGACGACAATAAAATAATTAATTGATTAATTCAATCAATCAATCATGCTATATATATGAAAAGATAAAGAGGAAGGATATGTGTGATATTTTTTAGAGAAAGGAAACTAATTAATTACTAATCAATTAACTAGTCAGATCTATTATATGAAGATAGACAAGTTTATATATTGAAATTGATTTTAGGAATGGAAATTTATGGAAACATAGATATTTTGTCATTTATGTGCATTGGAACCAAATCAAGTAACTTGGAATGATTGTCATATAATCTAAAAATTAGTTTTCTTCATCTCCAAGCATCCTTCATTTTCATGCCTATTTAAATGAGGGAAGTCCATTTTCATGAATATGAGAGAACATCTACCATTATCATATTCTTCAGTATATCCTAATTTCCGCAGTCAATCATTTAGGGGTTTTGAGCGTAAACAAGTCGTTGGATAAATTGATTATTCAATTTGTAATTAGAGGTTAGTCTTTCTACTTTGCTACCTATGATTTTGTAATCTCTTTCTTTTGTACTCTCTATCTTCAGTGAAATAATGAATAGTTATTGGGCCCATAAATGTAGGCAATCTAGCCGAACTACGTTAAACCTCTGTGTTCTCTACTCTTTTGCTTCTCTTTCTTTGGTGATTATTTTTCATTGAATTGATGGTTGATAATTAAAAGATGAGCTAAATCTTTCTTTTGATTGTTTCTGCGCTTTAGTGTTCCATTGCGGTTTTGAAGTTAGTGCATATCAATTGAAATTCTACACAACAGATTCGTATCAGAGCTAGCTATCTTTTCTAGATTAGTTAACAATGACAAATTCTTTTAGTAGTGATACAAAAAATTATGGCACCACCAAATACGTTAGAAAAGCAGTTTTAGGGACATGGAAGGTGAAGACTAATGATGGTGTTCTTCAGCAGCATCTTCGTTCGTCTAGAGAAAGAGAAAAGAAGCAGAAGCACCTTGGAGGTAGAAGAGATATGCATAAGTCCAACGTCAAGGGTCATAAAATGGGTGCTTGCTATTATTGTAAGAAGGATGGACATTTCTTACGAGATTGTCCAGCTCTTAGAAAGAAGAGAAAGAAGAAGAAAACTTCAGTACTAGCAACGGTTAGATCAGATGAGGATAGAAGTGATAGTATACATCATTATTTTCATCCAGTATTTCACCTTTAGAGCATACAAGTTGGATAATTGATTTTGGAGCCTCTTGTCACATAACGCAAGATTGGAGCTGTTTGTCAGTTACAAGAAGATTGTTGGCGAAGTAGTTCATATGGAGAATGACACATCTTGTCATATTGTGGGCATTGGAACCGTGAGGTTTAAGATGCATGCATGATGGTGTTGTTAGGACTATCACAGATGTTAGACATGTTTCAATATTACGTAGAAGTTTGTTATCAGTTGGAGCTTTGGGTAGACTTGATGTGAGGATAATAATAGATGGAGAGAATTTGAGAGTGGTGAAGAGTCCCTTGGTAGTGATGAAAGGGTATGAGTTGATGATATATATGTGCTTCATGGAGAGACAATCTTAGAAGAGTCAGTAGTTTATACTGATTTTAATGATCCAGATTCTACTAGGTTATGACATCTACGTTTAGGTCATGTTGATGAGGAGAGTCTTGAAGTATTAAAGAAGCATGAGTTGATTGATGGTGTTTGTCAGTCGAAGCCTAACTCTTATGGAGATTGTTCTTTTGGAAAGAAGAAGCACGTCACATTTGATTTTGGCGGACCAAGAGCTATAGAGTTTCTAGAGTATGCTCATTCTTATGTGCGAAACCCACCCCGGTTGCATCTTTTGGCGGAGCCAATTATTTCGTCTTATTTGTGTATGATTTTTCACGTAAGGTCTGCGTCTAATTTTTAAAGGTCAAAGACGAAATATTTTCCCTGTTTTGTAAGTTGAAGGCCTTTGTAGAGAAGCAGTCGAGAAAGCGTTTGAAGGTTCACAAAGTTGGAAATAGTAGTGAATCTATATTACAAGAATTCACTAAATATTGTACGTCCGAGCATGTAATTAGATATTTTTCTATTTCTGTTGAGTCGTATTGTTATGGAGGGGCGGAGATCATGTGTCCGATATTATGGAAGAGAGATATGAGCTTGAGAACAACTACTGGTCTAGAAGAGGCATTTTGGGGAGAAGCGATATCTATGGCAGTATTTTTCATCAACCATACACATTCAATTGCCATAGATGTGAATATTCCGAAAGAGATATGGAAAAAAGAGTCTATTGATTATTCATTCTTTAACGTGTTTGGTTGCACAACTTATTTAGAAGATGAGAGACATGATAAGTTGAAGCCTAGGGAAAGTAAGCACATTTTGTTAGGCTACAGAGAAGGAGTGAAAATGTATAGATTGTGGTGTAAAACAACTAGGAAAATTGTGACTAATAGGCATGCGATATTTGATGAGAGATCTTTATTGAAGGTGGAGCCTCTATCACGTGATGACATTGGGAGGATAGTAAATTGCCAAACACATTTGGAGTCATTAGATCGTTTTCCATATTGGAAGAGATATTGGTATTTTGATTATACCAAGGTTGATGAAAAGATTACAGAGATTCAGACTCTAGGTGGAGCTCACATGCTGGAAAGGCCTTTTGGTTCAATTGGTCCTATTTATAAGCATATTTGTAGCGATGATTTTTCATCTTATGCTTTGAATGTTGTTAAGCATGTTTGTGAGTCTGCTGATGTCGACATAGAAAAGTCTAGCAAAATTCTTGTGAAGGAGATTGAAGTAGATAATATTGAGTCTGTCCACACTCAATTTAAAATGGAGAAGGTGAACCACGCTGTTAAATCTCCATTAATCTTTCGAAGCTTAGTATCTACATGTTCGTCTCAAACATCGGATTTGCTGAAGAATTTTGGTATTTTCTCGTATGCACTATGTTTATTGATGTGCACACTATTCTTTCTTATGCTTGAGAAAGATTTGAAAGCTTTGTTTAGGCAATATTGTCCAAAATAGTTCACATTGAGCTTGTTGACATAGACCCAACAATTAGTCGAGACGTGGTGATGCAGAGAGATTGTTATATTTGAATCAAGGTGGAGTGTTGAATTTATATGATTCAAATATTTTTCAAAGATAACAAAAAAATAATGAATTGATTAATTCAATCAATTAATTAGGCTATACATGGAAAGATAAAGAGGAAGGATATGCATGATATCTTTTAAAGAAAGGAAAGTAATTAATGCCAATCAATTAATTAGTCATATTTGTTATATGAAGATAGACAAGTTTATGTATGGAGATTGGTTTTAGCAATGGAAATTTATGGAAACATAGATTTTTTTGTCATTTATGTGCATTGGAATCAAATCAAGTAACTTGGAGAGGTTGCCACATAATCTGAAAATTAATTTTCTTCATCTCTAAGTATCCTTCATTTTCACGCCTATTTAAATGAAGTAGTTCATCTTTATGAATGTGAGAGAGCATCCACCATTATCCTATTCTTCAGTAAATTCTAATTTCTGCAGTCAATCAATTAAGACTTTTGAGCGTAAATAAGTCTTTAGATAAATTGATTATTCAACTTGTAATTAAATGTTAGTCTTTCCACTTTGCTACCTATAATTTTGTAATCTCTTGTAGTCTCTTTCTTCAGTGAAATAAAGAATAGTTGTTGGGTCATTGAACGTAGGCAATCTAGTCGAATCACGTTAAATCTCTGTGCCCTCTACTCTTCTGTTTTTCTTTTTTTGGTGATTATTTTTCATTAAAGTGATGACAATTAATCGACAAGATAGATCCTTCTTTTAATTGCTTATGCGCTTTAGTATTCCGCTGCGGTTTTGGAGTTAGTGCAAATCAATTGAAATTCTGCACAACACTTTGAACAATGAAGATACCCGAAATTTGTTGCGATTGAAGATCGAACGTTCGCAACATACAATCAAATATCAGCAGTTTGTGATGATCGGTGACCCTACCTTTCCATCTGTCTTATTTTTAGTTTTAAGTTGTTTGCACGTATTCGTATTATTTAGTTGTATTGTTGTATTATGATGTATTTGAAATACGAAGTATTAGTATTTATTAGAAATTGACTTTTTATTATTAACACTTTTTCTATTATTCCATAATTTACAAATAATTCAGTTTCATTTAACTACATCATTCAATCATAGAACAAAATAAACAAACATAAATTAGTCAGAATAAAACAATAAATATCCCTTTCAAATATTTCCTTGCAACGCAGGAAGTTGTTCTCCTTCTGCTAAACCTTTTCTTTTTCATTTCATTTCCTTTTCAAGTACACTTTTTGTGTTCTTTTCGTTTAGTAATCCTAAATGTTTCGAATACTCTCAAGTATTATTTTTTCCCTTTCATGTGACTCTTCAGCTTTATAATTAAGCTTTTAATTCATGTACTCTTGCTGTTAGGTATAGAATTCATGTGTTGCTAGAAAATGGTAGTGATCATACACAAAGATTGAATGCCATGATATTCTTAAAAGAAATTACTTGAAGTATTGTCGTTTCTACAAGTTTTGAAACAAATCAATTGTGCATGGCTATGCAGTATTGTCACGTACTGTGCCTAGAAACAATTAATTAATTTGAAGTTCTTAATTAATCATTCGAAAATTACTTTGCAAAACAAGGTTAATTTATTTTTACGTTGATATCTGATTAGTTTTGAAAGTAAAAAAGTTTTTAAATTATTCAAAAAAACGATGGTAGAGTAGAACACATGGCAATGAAAATATCTCTACGAAAATTGACTTGATAATTTAAAATTTATAGATACAAATAAAACATGATTGAAAGACCATTTTCTGAAATAAAATATAAAAACTTGTAACCCCACCATTTCTACAGCAGACTTTAATTCTGAGGAGTGATTAGACAGAAGAAAACAATGATTTATCTTCAATCCTACCTCATCATCTCCTTTAAAAAGAAGCTCAATCAATAATAAAGGATGAGAAGGAGAAGAAGAATGAATCAATAGACAGGAAAAAAAAGAAAACCTCAAATCACAACCACTTGATTGTGACATCCTATTCTTAGTTCATACTCTTCTTCATTTTATAGCAGCTTAAAATTTCTTGGTACTAAAAAAGTCAGTAAAAGGAGTGAATACTAAATTATGGGAAGACATTCCTGTTGCTACAAGCAAAAGCTAAAGAAAGGACTTTGGTCACCTGAAGAAGATGAAAAGCTGTTGAATCATATAACTAAATATGGCCATGGATGCTGGAGTTCAGTTCCAAAACAAGCAGGTACCCTTTTTTCGTCGTAAATAATAATAAAATAACATATAACAGTGCAAGAAACGAATTTGCAAGTTTTGGAAATTCTACATACACCTGGTTAATTCACTAAACCAAATGGAGAATGTGTTTTGCCTTCTTTATAATAAGTTTCTACGATTTCTGTCATGTATTATAATGTTTATTCAGGTCTACAAAGGTGTGGTAAGAGTTGCAGATTAAGATGGATAAATTATTTGAGGCCTGACCTTAAAAGAGGTACATTTTCACAGCAAGAAGAGGATCTCATTGTGGAACTCCATTCTGTACTAGGCAACAGGTAATTTGTACTTTGAAAAGAAATTAGAAATACATTAAAATAGTTAGTTCATATTGTGAATTCAGTAAGACTGACATTGAATGGATGTTCAGGTGGTCACAGATTGCAGCACAATTGCCAGGAAGAACCGATAATGAGATAAAAAATTTATGGAATTCTTGCATCAAAAAGAAGCTAAGGCAGAGAGGTATCGACCCAAATACGCACAAACCAATAACTGAGAGTGAACTAGAAATTGAAGAAGAAAAAGCTACAGCAAATAGTAACAAGTCTTCTAGCTCAAGTGAACTTAAACAGATTGCTCCACAGCTGAATTCTGATCAGTTTACGAGGTTCAACCAAAACATGAATATTGAGTTTGATACTACTAATGTGGTCTCTACTTCAGTTCCATCAATTCCATACTGGAGCAATTCAGTAAATGGTATGCAGTATTGGGACGCTGGAAATACTAGTAATTATTCATCATGGAATAATGATATTGTACAAGATAAAAGCTCTCAATTACACTTTGATGAAGATTTGAATGAGCTAAAATGGTGTGAATATCTTAATGGTGCATATCCAATATCTGCTGCTCTTCAGAATGATACATATTCTACGTTTGGAGATATCAAATGTGAGAATCAATTTGGCTTTGAAAATTATACTTCTTGGCAAGCAAAATAATCATCCCTCAAGGGTATAGTTCTGGCCCTTGCAATGGTAAAGAATGTAAGAGATTTTCTGCAGTATTTGAACAAACTTAGTTTGTCCAGAAACAAAACACCGATAAGAAAACATACAGATTTTTTATTTGGAAAATTTGAGTTGAGCAATAATGTTTTTTTTTTTCCCTTCCTCTAAATTGTGTGCTTTTGTTCACAACTTTTCATGAGATTTGTGTAAATAGAATTGATCGTTTATTTTGGAAGTTAATTTGTGTCGAATAAGTAATTGAAGATTGAAGAAAAGCCCATTGTTGCTCTAGAAAATGGTAGTGCATTAAAAAGCGTTGTTCGTTTGTTCTTTTGCACCATATTATGTCCAGGGCTCTTTTAGATTTGACTTTTCTTAGTTGTAAGCCAGCGTAGCTTATGCTTCCTTGTCATAATAACTTTTATAAAAACTGTCGATAAATTTAACCAGCTTTCAATACTTATGAAATGTCATAATCACGCCATCAAAGCCAAATAGCTTTGGGCTATATTGTGACTACTAGTCCAAGCAGTCACAATGGTTTTAAGTTATAATTAATGCCAATTGCTAAAATTTGGAGAACCATTCACGTTCTTTTAACCTTTCAGTTTGTCAAGCTCACACAAACCATATTCTGCTCTGGTACCATGTTATCATTTTGAGAACCACTCATTTGTTATAAAACTGATTCAGGACATGAATAATGGTCCCTTTAATGAGTATAAATGCATATTTTATTTTCTAATTTTCATAACGTGAGATTATTTTTAACACTTGTAACAAGGAGCAATTTCGCTCATCTCTTTTCAGAAAAATGAACATAACCCATATTTGATGATCTTCCACGATTTAATTCAAATGGCCATTCAATTATGAGTATTGATAACGAAGAAGAACAAATAAAAAATTAATACATCAAAATAAGTAATCACAGATCACATATGCACAAACAGAAAAGAAAACAATACACGGATGCACAAATAGAAGATTTTATTATTTTACGAGAAAAGAAAATTATAAGATTGTTCAAGGAGGCTAAAAAAATATATACGAAGAAAATCAATTTGAAAGGATTATTGAATCTCTAAACAACAACAATATTTATGTACAGATTATTACTTGGGGTTAAAATAATTAATTTATGCTAATAAATCAATGCCGCATCAATCCACCAATTCATATGCGAAACGTTTCTCTACTTGATTTTTCCAGTTTCCTTCAGCATGCATGCGCTTGATAAAATGTCTTCTTTAGTCAGCTTATTGGGAAATTGATTGATTGCTTACATCTTAAAATAAATCATTCTCTTTTAGTTAATTCCATGCCTTCTTTAACGCATTAAAAAAAAAATTGACTCAATTTTTTGTAAATTTTCCTTAATATTGAAATATTCTACCGCCGACATGTAGCAATCCCCACCTTGATACTATATTTCCATGCAAGCCTACCAACTAAACCTACATCGTCATACTCCAACCAACTCTTCGACAAGACACCATGATTACTTTCTGAACGAGGTTAGGCATGACCATCACCCATTGCACTTTGTCGATGAACTCTGGCAAGGTCGTCGTCTTTCAAAAAGTGTTGAAAGTACCTTCTCCATGTACAACTTATCAATTTCGACAACGAAGGTAAATGTCTCTATCTACCAACTCACTCTTTCCATATGCCACCATGTGACATCTGACACCTTAATAAGCGGATCATGTTCGTGCAATGCTTGAACTTTGCCGCATGCAAGGATTTCGTAAACATATCTATTGTATTTTCCTCCACGCGAACCTTCTAAAGATGAACTAGCTTCTCTTCATCCATCGGGGCAAAAAATACTCTCTCACCTCTATATATATGCTTGTCTCTAGCTGAAAGCTGGATTTTCAGCTAAGCAAAGTGCACTTTGACTATCACAACTCCATCACATAAGAAGCCCAAATCACACATCAATCGGTTCAATTAGAGTGCCCCCTTAGTTGCTTCAACTTCAACTATCAACTCCGTCTCTGCGGTAAACAAAATAACTATCGTCTGGAAACTCGCTCTCCAACTAATAGCTATCCCTCCAAGAGTGAATACATGACCTGAGGATGACTTCTTTTGATCTTTATATCAGACATGGTCAGAATCATAAAATCCAACCAATCTAATTTTTTTATCTCTGCCCATTAAAACAAGCCCATAATCCGAAGTTCCTCTAAGATACTTGAAAATATATTTTATTACCTTCCACTATCTCCTTACTATATTTTACATGCATCAACTAACCAATCCAATGGCATGCGCAATGTCAGGATTAGTGCAAATCATAACATATATCAAGCTACCAACTTCACTTGCATATGGTACATTCTCCCTGTAGGCATTGTCTTTTGAGATTGGAGAGTCTTTACTAGAAAGTTGTATGTGCAAAGACATCGGTGTACTAATTGATTTTGCTCCCTCCATGCTTAACCAAGCAAGCACCTTCTATATTTATTTCTTTTGAGTGAGCCTCAAAAGTCCAAGCTTTATATCTTTTTGGATTTTCATATTCAAAATCTTTCTTGTTTCTCTGAGGTCTTTCATTTCGACTTCTGCTTTTAAATTCAACTTCAATTTATCAATTTCAACTGTATTATTGGAAGTAACCAACATATCATCCACATATAAAAGAAAATACAACCAATTACCATACTTTAAATATTTGAAACAAGCATATGTGTCTTTGATACTATGATCAAAACCAAGTGAAAGCATAAAGTAATCGAACCTCCTGTACCACTATCTAGTCGACTAGTTAAGTCCATAAAGTGACTTCTTCGACCTGCAAATTTAACCTTCTTCGGCTGCCTCATATGAATGTGAAAGTCTATATAGTGGATCGTGTAGTGTATATGCAAGTATATGTGACGAACTATATGATGCAACTAAGATTAAATTAATCTAGTTAAATATAGAATAAGCCCACCAGGATTTTATACTGGTTTGGACCTTCCGTTCTATGTCCAGTCCCCAAGCTCCCCTTCGGAATTCGACTATCAAACATCCTCACTTCGACCGGAGGAATAACCTTGGTTACAATAGTTTGTTCTTGTCAAGTATGTATTCTATAACACGGATATTGACTATCAAGTACAAATTCTTCCAATATATATATCTAGAGAGTATTGAATGAGGAGATCTGAATATATATAGAAGAGTGAAATACATATATAGATTGCTAGTGATAGAGAATATAACAGAGTATGTGAGTAAAGAGCGCAAGTAAGTAAGGTGAGTTCTTCTCTTTGATTCTTGATGTTATATATAGTGATAGAGAGATTCCTTGAGTAGTTGCATCCATTAACAAGTGCTCAGTAGTTGCTTCTGATGGTCATGAAGAGTTGCAGCGAAGAGAAGCGAAGATGTCTTTTCAAATGCGATAGTTGTAATTTGAATTTTAAAATCCGAGTTCAGCACCAGACGTCTGATATTTGTTTCAGACGTCTGGCTATATTTTTTTTGTATACAATAGCCTTTCAGACGTCTGAGTGCATTAACCAGATGTCTAATCCTTTCTGTTTTATATTTCAGAGGATTTCTTCAGACGTCTGGCTAGTGCACCCAGACATCTGAAACCAGTGCATGTTTATTTTGTGCATCTATCTCGTTGCTCCATTGATCCTATCGACTTGTAGTCTCTTGTAATGTTCTTTGAGCCTTGTTCTTGTCTATCTAGTGATGTTACTTTAGCAATTACCTGTAAATAGAAATATATATGCATGTTCGATTTCCATTGTATAGTTGTTGTCATCGAAACCGTAGATTTGACTTCCTAACAATCTCCCCTTTTTTGATGATGACAACTATACAATGTACTTAAACAATTTATAAATCTCCCCCTGAATATGTGCTTATATATATACTTATATTTCTTCTCCTTCGGCATTATCAAAAAGAATTATAAAATTTTAGCTAATCATCAAAAAGAGAATTTTATTAATAATTTGAAATTGAGTACATTCATAGATTTTGTCAAGTGTACAAAAGTTGAAATCCTAAAATATATGATTCTTTCGAAGAAGCTTCTTCTTGATCATCTCCTTTATCTTCTTTTTGGGAAGATCTACGTTACTTTGTAGGAGATGTCAAAGCTTGTTTTAGAGGTTCGTCCTCAAAAAATTTGAAATGTTTCGTGGGAGGAGAAGGCACTGGGGTTGTCCAATCTTAAAAAGGAGGTGTCGAACCGTGAACCCTTTGAAGTACCTCTTTGAGAACCGATAATACAATTGAAAGAGATTCTTCAACTGTTACTAGGCATTTGGCAAAAGATGTTTCAAGGCTGTTAATATGCTTAGCCAAATTTTTTTGATTTTGAGACAATATATGTTGATTTTTAAGAGTGAGATCTCGAACGCTTTCATTTGGATTTGTTTCTGTTCGAGTTTCCAAAATCTCATCCTGACTTGGATAATCAAATGGTGCAGAAGGAGGTGGAGTTGCTTCACGATGTTGTTCCTCCTCTTGTGATGGTTTATTGTGTGGTTGAGGTGGAGGCTCAACTTGTCTGGTTTGACGATTGTGCATCCAATCTTCAAAAGATATAAATTCCGAAGGAATTTTCGGTAGGCTAATTAGTGAGAAAAACTTTGTGGAAGCATATTTTGGAGAGATTTCTTCAAAAATTGATAAGTAGGAGGGGATGTTGTGAGCATGTAGAAGTCTCATTATGTATGTGGGGTAGATAATTGATGGCCTTGATCGAGTCCAAAAATGTTTGAGCTCGTCAGAAATAAATTTGGCCAAATTCACCCTTGTTCTGCTAAATAGAGCATATAGAGCTTTGTGTTCTAACTCAGTTATCTGCTCATGACTTTCCATACGTGGAACGATGGTATTGATGATCATTCGAGTAAGAAGTCTTGCTTTTGGTTGTAGATATTTGGATGCAAATTTAGGCATTTCATCCTTCCATATTTGATGTGTTATACTGTTTCTTGGTTTGAAGCGCATATCGGGAATATTATATAGTTCTTCGCCAGTGTCAGAACATCCGAGAGTTCTTCCTATTAATCCTGGAGTGAGTCTACTCGTGTTTCCATAAACACTTGACCATAACCAATTGTCTTCATTTACAATGTTTCATACCGCCGTGCTATCCAAATTTGTGTAAAAAAGAAATATAGCTAATTGATCGATTTGGATGTTATTTGGAGTGAATGATATCAATGTTTCTAGACCGGCATTCTCACACATTTCATCCAAATCGTACATTTAAAATTTAAGTAGGTTATAAAATGGACCTGTGTGAAGTTTCTTCTTTTGTATATCCTCGTATCTCTTAAGAGAGTGTGGTGCTCGATTCATCCATCTATCGATTGATTATCCAAGCAAACATGAGAATTTGAGGATGATGTTGGTTGGTCTTGTTTTCTTTTGGATATCTTAGGATTTTTAGTTCTAGGAGGCATTGTAATCGAGCGGATGGAAAAAGATGTTTTTTGAGTAAAAAAATCATCGATGAAGTATAATCGGTTAAAATTAGAAGTGAGATTAGAAAAAAAATAGAGTTATCTGGGTGTTTTAAAGTGTCGATTGAATTTCAGACGTCTGGAAGCGAATTCAGACGTCTGGTTTACCCTAATTTGAACACAGTAAATAGTTTAAGACGTCTGATTTAGTTGGTAGATGTCTGGTTTGGTCGAGTTTTAAAAATTTGATAGTCAAAAGGATTTTCCAGACGTTCGATTAAAATATCAGATGTCTGAAATAGGTCGAGTTTTTAAAATTTGGTGGCAGAGACATAACTCAGATGTCTAGATCAAAGTTCAGACGTCTGAAATAGTCTGGTTTCTTTTTCAAGGAGGCAGAGCAAATTTTCAGACGTCTGGAGGGTTATAATAGACATCTGACATATGCACAGTGATGAAAAATTCGTGGATATCAGAGTGTCAGACATCCGAGGTCCATATCCAGACGTCCGAAATAGGCAATCTTTCTAATAATAGCCTAAATTTTAGTGGTGTTGCTTATTTCTCGATTCTCTATTGTTTGAAAAGAAATGTAGTTTTATTTTGGTGAATTTTTTGTACAAATATACATAGATACATATACAATAAAATATTTAATTCTTATTTAGATAGCGATGGAGTTTTGTGATCATCTGACTTGTTATCCCTCCATGGTTTGAGTGGAGACCATATATTTCCTCATTGTGGGTTCTCGAGGAACCAAAGAATCGCCTTCAAGAAGGGTCCAAAAGGTGTACGATACGAGGAAGAGGGATCCAAGGAACTGCAAGGCATCAGAAGTGGTTCATGGACATCTTTCTTCCGTGAAGTACAAAACTTCATCGCTATTTGCTCTAAAAAGCTTAGTTGATGTGCCGTGACTTTTTGTTCAAAATATAGTTCTCATTGTAGATCTATTTGTTGTTTTTGATAGTGATGTATCTCATCAATCTTCTCCTTTGTGTTAGGAGAAACAATAAAGATCGTTTAAACTTCTTGCTATCGGGAGTGAATCCATTGTGATATGAGGACCACCTATACGTTGGTTCCTGAATTGGTGTGGCTGTAGGAAGCCGTTGTGGTGTATCCACCGAGCTATCAATTGTAGGTGTCGAGATGGATATATAAGAATTTTTTGAAGCCATGACTATATTTTGTTGAAAAAATATGAATTGTGTATATATTTTTCTTTCTTGTTGTATGAATATTTATATATAAGTTCAAAAATTATTTATAGATAAATTTCAAAAAATAAGTAAGTAAAAAACTATAGGTGAAGAATTTATCAATTGCAATTTTGTGGATGGAAAATTATTAGCTAATCATAGCCTAAATGAAGGAGTGGTTATTAATGTAGAAGATCATTAAGAGAGCATATCCTTGAATCGCGTCGAAGTTTAATAAAAGTTTGTTCATTTAGTGGTTTTGTGAAAATATCTGCTATTTGATTTTCGGTATTTACATATTCTAATGAAATAATTCCTTTTTCATCATTGTTACGTAAAAAATGATGTCGTATATCTATAGGTTTAGTTCGCGAGTGATTTACATGGTTTTTTTATAAATTTATTGCACTCATGTTATCACAATATATTGGAGATTTATTGATAATTTTGCCGAAATCCGTAAGTGTTTGTTGCATGTATATCACTTGTGCACATGCTAGAGCTGCTGAAATATATTCGGCTTTGCAAGTAAATAAGGAGACACAATTTTGCTTTTTGCTAAACCATGAAGCTAATGATTGCCCGATAAAGTGACATGTTCCACCAGTACTCTTACGATCTGCTCTACATCCACCGAAATCCGCATCACTATATGAGACTAGTTCAAATGATGATCCTTTAGGGTAAAATAAATGGTAATCTCTAGTACTAGATAGATATCGTAAGATACGTTTAACAGCTCTTAGGTGAGATTCTTTTGGTTTTGCTTGAAATCGAGCACAGAGACATACACTCATCATGATATTGGGTCGACTAGCCGTCAAATAGAGTAAAGAACCAATCATGCTACGATATAATTTTTCATCGAAATCTTTTCCGCTATCATCCTTTTCTAAGTGAACAGTAGTACTCATTGGTGTTGGTTTGCTTGAAGTTTTATCCATTTCAAAATGACGTAACAGATCGTTGCAATATTTTTCTTGATAAATAAAAATACCATTTTCAAGTTGTTTTATTTGTAAACCTAAGAAGAAATTTAATTCTCCCATGTGAGACATTTCAAATTCATTTTTCATAATATTTGAAAATTGATTACATAGATTTTCGTTGGTTGAGCCAAAAATAATATCGTCAACGTAAATTTGTACAACTAAAATATCGTTATTTTCTAGTTTAATAAACAAAGTTGTATCGATTTTTCCTATTGGAAAACCAGATGTAATTAAGTGATTTTTAAGACGTTCGTACCATGCACGAGGAGCTTGTTTTAATCCATATAATGCTTTTTGTAATTTAAAAACATGGTTGGGATATTTTCGTGAACAAATAATGGGGGTTGTTCAACATATACGTTTTCTTTAATAAAATCATTTAAAAAGGCACTTTTGACATCTATTTGAAATAGCTTAAAATTGTGATGATTTGCAAAAGCGAGTAATGTATGAATGGCCTCTAATCTCGCTACTGGAGCAAAGGTTTCGTCATAATCGATACCTTCTTCTTGATTATAGCCTTGAGCAACTAAACGTGCTTTATTTCTAATAGAATGGCCTCCTCCAAGCCACCATGTAAGAAAGTGGTCTTCACATCAAGTTTCTCCAACTCCAAGTCATAAGTAGCAATATTAGCAAGAAAAATCCAAATAGAGATGTGCCTCACTATATGAGCAAAAATCTCATCATACTTCATTCTCTTTCTTTGTAAAAACCCTTATGCAACTAATCTGGCCTTGCACCTCTCATCATCCTTCATGTTGAATACCCACTTGCAATATATGCCTTGGCTTCTTTAGGTTGTGTTATCAAGTTTTAAGTCTTGTTTTTCTTCAAAGATTGTAACTCCTCCTCCATGGCGCAAATCCACTTTGTGAAATCACTCAACTTCTTGGCTTCTTTAAGGTCAAATGACTCATCATGAATCACATGCAAGGCATAGTCAAACTGCTCATTAAGGCTGAGGTTTGCATATTACCAATCTACATACCTCTTGGAAGGCCTAATTGTCTTGCAACTGGCTTGAGTAGATGTAAAATCGCCGAACCTCCTTTCGGCTTCATCTTGAACTCGACTTCCTCTAGCTTAATGCACATCACTAATGCTACTAGAAGGCACCTTTCGACTATTCTATAATGTCTCGTCCATTACATCTCCACTTCTATCAACAATAGCTACAACTCCATTGCTATGCTAAAATGTGGGAACCTCTTCCATCTTTTTAGACCTATCAGAATCTAATGATGTGGTGTCATATCTTCCATAGAATTAAACATTACACACTCATCGAATGTAACATGTCTGGAATGCACAATCTTCCTTTCAATAACGTTCCAAATATGATACCCTTTGACTTCATCCATGTATCCCATAAATACGACATTGCATGTTCTAGCCTCCAACTTATCAACACTTGTATGGTAGATATACATAGACAACCTAAAAGAAAAAAATAGCCAAGATACACTACTTTACCTCTCGCTCCTCGTCTAGAATGTTACCATCTTTGGTTAAGCATGGAGTTCAATTTATAATATGTGATGCACTCGAAAAAGCTTCAGTCCAAAAGCCTCTGGATAAGCCCATGGTCAATCTCAAGCAATGATCTTTCTCAAGTACAGTCTTATTCATCCTATTAGTAATTTCATTGGATTGCGGATAATCTGTGTTGTGAAATATCTTTGAATACTATGCTACTTACAATAATTAAAGAACTCCTAAGAGACAAATTACCCGCCATTATCAGACCTAAGCACCTTCAATTTTCAACCAAACTAGTTCTCAACTGGTGCCTTCCAAGCTTTAAATTTCTTAAAACTTTTTGATTTGGCCTTCAGCACATATACCCAAACTTTGCGAGAAAAGCCATCAATTAAAAAAATAAAATACTTTGCTCCACTAATGGACTGGTCCCCAAACATCTATATGCATATTTTCTATTACTCTCTCCGATGTATATAGTCCAACTCGAAAAGATACCTTCATCTGCTTACCCAATGCACACTCCCAGAAGAAATCTAACTTGTCAAAGCTTTCTTCCTTGATCATCTTTCGTCTATGAAGGAACTCCAAGCCTAACTTTGAAATATGATACAATCTAAGATGCCAAAGTCTAGTGGCATCCAAAGCATGAGAACTGTCAACTCCAACATAAGAATCTCCAAGCATGGTCGTTCCCTTTTGCAGATACGGATTCCGAAACACAATCCTCTTCATCAAAACTAGCAACCTCATGAAACTTTCAAATTATCCTTCTCTATAGCCAATTTGCATTCTATGGATGCCAATTGACCCAAAGAGTTCAAAGACTTTTGAAAACCTAGAACATAACAAAACACCTGTCAAAATGTGAATCACTTCGTCAAATATGTGAATCTGTACCGTGCCCTCTCCCATGATTCTACAACAAGCATCATTTCCCATAAGAAATGCACTTTCCTTCTTTTCAACAAAAGAGCTTAAGTAATACTTATTCAGCGTCATATGGAACGATGTCACTGAATCAAGCACGCTATGGTCTAATACAACTGATGCTACAGCAGCCAACACAACATTAGATACATTCTTATCCACCTTAATCGATGAAAATCCCTACAAGTCTTCATCTTTAAGTCTAGATAATATTTATTTCTGTGGTCTAGTTTCCTACAATGATAACACTTCCCATCCATTAACTTTCCTCTCCAATCATTTTTCAGATTCCTAGACTTAGAACACCCATTTTGATTCTTCTTCTCTTCCACTTTCAAAAATAGACCCTGACTAGTACTCTCTCATCTACCTTCACCCATCTCTTTCATTTGATCCCTCAAGTCTTCAGATAGAAGATCCAACTTCCCATCTTCTATTGTCAAGGGGTCTCTTCAATATATTATATTGTTAACTAAACACGTGTAATGCTCTAGAAAGGAACACAAAAGAATCATCTCATTCTAATATTCATCCACCTTTAAATTTACAGCTTTCATCTTTATCAAAGGTCATCAAACAATCTAAGATTTCCGTCATTTAAGTAGACGCTCTCTTCTTTATGGTAAAAATGTCTTCAGAAAAATCAAACATTTAGTGAGTGCTTTTTTCAAGTAGAGATTTTCCAACTTATTTCAAGTTCCTTTAGTAGTAGTTTCACTCCTAAGCTTTGAGATAACATTCTCTACTATGACCAATTATGTAGTAGTAAAAGTCCATTCTTCCATCTTCTCCTTCTCCATGGCCGAAATATCAACTAACGTAGGGTCTTGCTTCAACTGGGGTACCTTCATCTCCTATCATACTGCATAACACCTTCCTTCAACTAACCTAATTGCTTTGATACCGACTGTTGGGGAAATTTTGGTTTGAAACCCAAAAGCAACAGTAATAATAGGATCTTGTCGATGATGAGGCAGAATAAACAGAAAACTAATATCCAAAATAAGCAATCACATATCAGAGATGCACAAATAGAAAAAAAAATCATATACATGGTTTATAGTGGTTCCACAACCATGAGATAGTGTACATCCGCTTTAGGAAGAGGAGATTTTATTACTTTACGAGAAAAGAAAATTACAAAATTGGTAATGAAGCTAAGAAGAAGAATATGAACAAAAACAATATGAAAGGATTATTGATTTTGTAAAGAACAATAATCTTTATATAGAGATTATTACTTGGAGTTGAAGTAATTAATTTATGATAATAAATCATTGTCTGTTAATTCACCAATTCATGCGGGAACCATTTTTTTACTAGATTTTTTTTCAGTTTCCTTCAAAATGCATGCGCCCTATAAAATGCTTTATTTAATTAGTTGATTAAGGAATTGATTAATTACTTACATCTTCCAAATAATTCCTTTTTCATGTAGATAATTTCTTGCCTTCTTTTATGCATTAAAAGGGGCAAATTTTTTTTCTCACAATTACATCTTGACTAAAATATCTCTCAAATCTTTTTTTATATGGAATATTGTATCATCGAACTCTAACATGATTCATAGCAAATTGATTACCTTTCCTGCATCCTTATTACATGGAACTAATTAAATACAATTCATTTCCCAAGCTATGTGGACTCACCTTTGATGCATTGAGCATTTGATGCATCAAATACAAGCATCATTCAAACCCTAATGCTTTCCCTTCACTTCCTACCCATTTCTATAAAATCTTATTATTTGAATTTTTACTCAGTTGTAAGGCAATGTTAATGCTCCCTTGTCGTATGAGAGAGTATCTTTAGTAAAGTTAGGAAATTTTTTCTTTGTTTGCATGATTGATAGAAGTCAAAATTACTTTGACTACACTAGTAGTTTAGTGCAGATTGAAGTATATAAACTAATTTATTGAAAACTATTTATACTTAAAAAAAACAAAAAATTTAACGAAAGAATCATGTACTCTTCCATAACTCAATTTACGGTTCATAATGGTGACCTAAAATCAACAAAACTACATTGCTATCGACAAAATTTTAAATTTCCACTCAAAATTTTTGTTTCTAACTTTGCAATACTATTTCCATCCCTCATCCACCTAACTCTCTACTTAAATCATCAATTCCAAGAGTTTGATTTTTTCAAAATGGAAAGCTCTATCAGAATGGTGGATGATACACATAAAGTTATGCTAACACTACCATGTTTTAATTATGGAAAACTTGAGAGCAAAAAACTCATGTTTAATGTACACAAATGACCTAGCTATGGAATATGTGCACCAACGCAATCTCATTGGCACTGCCTTTTATGTTATTCACCAAATTTTGACAAGTAAAATATCACATCTTATCGAGAAAGCACCAATGTAATAATTCTCGGTTATTTCTTTATTACACCAAAAGAGGCAAACATCCAAAGAATTATTGGTTGTTGATCCTATAATCCGTTTGATAATCATGGACATAGATTCTGGATGTTGTAAAAATTAAAGGATCGTAGATTGCCTAGTTTAGTTTGATATAGTGCAAAAACCCAAGAAACAAGACATAAAAGTAGATAACATAGGATTTTATAGTAGTTCAATGTTAACGAGATCTCTATCCACTTTGTTTTGTTAAATTCAATTTCACTATATTCAAATTACTTGCAATAATTAAATAAAATTAGAAAACGAGAAAGTTTTGAGTTCAACAGAGTCCATCACTTTCCAAATTGTTCCCTTCAATGTTGGTGTAACACCTATATTTATAGGCATAGTATGCTTCCTTAGGAGAACACAATAGTCCAAAAGCTCTAAATTCTATAGAAAAAGTTAGCTCAGTTAAGATCCCTGGGATAGGAGTGAGAATAGACTATTTAAAACAAAATATGCATCTCTACGTGTTGGCTCGACTATGGAGAAGTAGTGGCTTGATTATGAAATTTGGTTAGTTGAGTTTGGAACTAAAATCAAAGATTAAGAAAAATCTAAAAGACCTAAAGGTTTCCCTATAGTTGACTTCATGTCCTTATGTCAATAGTGTTTCACTTTGTAAATCCTAATGCATATTCAATTTGGTTGTAAAATCAATTAGGCGATTGATGAGAATCGTAATATGTTGTTGATGCATAAGTTTTATAGTATCTTTAAGTTGAATGACTATACAAGATCGTCATAAGGTCTACTATTTTTACATAGGTGCAATTAACATGTAGAAGACACTTGCTGAGTTGTTCCTTAACTACTATAAGTATTTAACTTTTTGGTATCCCTACCAATCAGGAGTAAATCATCATCCATCATATGGAGAGCATTACGTATGATAGAGTCGAGGGTATGCCTTAGGTCGGTTTTGTAGTTTGTTACATAATTTAACTCTAATAAAATATTCTTGTTCGAAATAAAGTAAGCATTTAATTTAATTGCTTTTATATATGTTATTATATAGAAATATAAGTAATGTTATTAATACATTAAACAAATATAAGTAGAAAATCCTCAGGATAAGTGTTTTATTGATTGTAGTTATGAATGTGCTAATAACCAAATCGATATTCAAATAATTATATCTCAAATGTTCCTAGTCAAGATGTATCGAGAAAATGATATCGATGCATCTTTCGTGACCAGTGTATGTAACACTCTCTATATGATGGATGGTGAATTACTCATAACCATTGGGGTAACCAAAGAGTTATGCACTCATGATTATCTGGAGCAATCACAGAACGACTCAAAGAGTATTTTCTATAGGTTGATATAACTAAGTTAAAATAGAAGATACCATGGTAATGGTGCACAACAGTTTCTTGTATAACAACATCTTCGATCTTAAGTAGCTTGACTATACTTTGATTATGGTCAAGCACATGGAATGATGACTATGTTATGGCCATAGTTGGGTACATGTTTAACTAATCGAAGTGAAATATTACCCAATAGAGGATTTATCTCCTTTATTGTAGAAGGTTAGTAGCATCATATTGGTAGTCCACATAAAGTCAAAACCTCTAGTTAGAGTAAATAGGTTGATTGATAAATATTATCTGATTGAACCAAGGACTTTAATATATGCAATTATCTATAGATATTAGTAGAGTTTTTGACCTTAGAGCAAACTATAAATATCTTAGTGATACGACATTGATGAAATGAAAATGTGTACAAAATGTTGTTGTTAGCCATAGCTTAATAAAGAATGGAAATTGGGTTTTTCCTAAATAATCTATAAGCGCTTGAATTTTTTCTCGATATTGTACATCAGCAAAGTACGTACAAGCTTCAGTATCTAAGTTGTTTAAACATTGACCTAGGATCGAGTTTGCACTAGAGAGTCAGCACAACCATGTTGTTAGTTAATTTCTAAGTTCGGCCATTGTAAAATTAATTTGTAAATATCATAAATTAATAATAAAATTAAATAGAAACCTTGTATTAAAAGCCTAAAAATAATTAAAATGATGTATACATGTTATATATTGATTTAATATTAGAATAGACTTAAATTAATTAAATAAATAAATAATTTAATGGTTGAATCAATTTGGCATGAAACATAGAATTCCAAACCAAGGGGGGCTGACTAAAGCAATGCAAGGGAAGGGGAGACTTTGTCTTTAAAGGCTAGAGAGAAAGGGGCTAGATATTTATGATCTAGTTGGCTATAAATAGCAACCCCATTCATTGTCTTATGACATTGAACCAAACCCAAGCCCTAACTTCCATTAAGAATCATTGGTGATGCCTTGTAGATGTAGTTTTATCAAGTGGTTAAGGAAGAAGAACAGGGAGTTCGAGGAAGGAAATTACTAGCGACCAAGGTGTTTGATGATCAGTAAGATCACAGTATCTATATACATTTATATCAATATATGCTTGTCGTACCCTTTGTTTAATTTGACCATAAAACAATTAGGAATTAAATATAATTTTTTAAGTAATTAAATAAATAAGTGAAACATTAAAATATATCATATATACATATAAAATTCATTTTACTTTTATATATAAAATAAATTCGGAACCATACATATGCATATATATAAATAAATATTTTAAATTTGAATCATTTATAAATTATCTATACACAACTTTAAAATTAACAAAACATAAATTTTTGTTTCATCCTTATAAATAAAAATAACTTTTAGAATTTTTTCATATTATATATATAAACTTATGCACACAGATTATTATTTAATAAAAAATTTACTCATGTGTTTTAAGTAGTAAATTTAAAAAAAAGGCAAACATTTTAAAATTTAAATATTTGGAAAATCAAATATATATATATAATCTGTACATATTATAATTTTAAGATTTTTTTTAAAGAGTCAATTATTTATAAATTCAAATATTCAAAAAAATCGTATACATATAATATGTAAATATTATATTTTTAAGAAATAATATTAAAAGTCTTAGCTCATAGCTTTGAAGTTAAAAAAAATTATTTGAAAATTTGAAAATGCCAGTTTGATTAAAAATTCAAAAATTTAAATAGTCAAATATAAATATCTATAAATAATTAGTACAACTATATATATGGATTATTAAAATTAAACAATTTATTTTAAATATATATTTATATATATGTCGAAAAACAATATATATATATGTACATACATGCATATATATATTATTTTTAAACATTATTATATGTACTTGTATATAAACCAAAATCCAAAGTAGGTCCTATGTAGGATTAGTAAGTGTGATTTTACTTTTAATTTCTAACACGCTTGTTATGTTAATTTGAAACGATGCTATGATCTTATCAAAATTATGTGTACATTTCCCTTGGATTTAAACACATTATATTTGAGTGTTCATTTGTATATGCTAGCTAAAATTAACTCATTGTTTGTCCTTAATTCCTATAGGTTTAGATAATAATGTTATACATTGGCATCAATTTCAAAATGTTGATTTATCACTTAGTGTAGTATTAATTGATTGATTACATATTAGTTTAAAATACAAAATAAATATAAATAAATTTTTAATAATTTTTATGTAATAAATTAATGTATATCCAGATTTTACGAACAGAGTGACAATTTTCTATTATATTATGTATAAGTAGAATATAAATAGATCAGCAAAACGTATATATCGATTTTATTTCAATTATAAAAGACATTTTTATTATTACAAATTAAACACTATGTAGTTATGTATAATATATGACATACATTTGGTTTATATGTTTGAATATATATATATATATATATATATATATATATATCATTTTCAGATTGTGTGTGTGTATTTATCGACTATATCATACCCTCAAACTAAAATAAATTATATTTATATATCATTATACAATTATATATACATATATAATTGAATACTATTTATTTGTACTTTAGTTTATTGTTTTAATATCCAAATTAAATTAACTTAATTAAAGATTCATGCTGGTATTATAGATATACAAAAGTTTTATATTTAAAATTGAAAACTCAAATTTCAAATATAGTTTGATATATAAGGTTTATGCATAATAGTATAAGTAAAGGTCATACATAAAGATGATATGAATGTTTATTTTATATTTACCCTAATTTTCTGCTATGTAAAGGCATATGAACCAACAATACATATGTATGTATGTACATATGTTCATGGGACACATCTAGGGTCACCACTAATGGCTTTCCATCTGAATAAAATGCATGCCAGTATGATTTTTTATTTGTGCCACTAAATGTAACGGGAATTGTATTTGAGAAGTTCAAGCTAAAGTAATTTTATTTCATGAGTATGCATGTTTTCGTAATTTATATTTAATTATTTATTATATAGTTAATTATATGTATGTGCCTAATCTTTTCAGTCGAAGGGCATATAAGAGGTACATATTCACCAATCATGATAGTGGAAGCTAACAAAAAATGCACCACCTTTTGTTCAGTATAAAGAGTCAAAATTACCATGTTAAGGAGATATCCTAATAGTTTTAAATATATTGGAGTCGACCATAAGTGAAGGGACATCCAACATCAGACTCTTCAAAGAGAAATAAGAACCCAAGAGTGCAAGGTGGTTATACGAAGTGGGTCAAAGATTATCAGTATGATTCGGTAAATATTGTATAATTGAATGAATTACATAGTAAAAGTGCACATATAGATAATTTTATAATCTTGTTTGATTTAATAAATTCATAAAGAGGCAACTATAATAGAGGTGTAATAGATGGTCCAAATGGTCGATGATGGAATTAAGGTGGCTAGTTTGATAAACATTAGTTAGTTTAATTGTAGATTGATTTTTTTTCCACAAGTCATGAGTATAGCCCCACATTTAATTTAGATATTTCGATATATATGCTACTTGTTGCACCAAATTTTAGGTTATCATTCATGCAAGAGAAAACTAAGCAAGGAATAAAGAAGCATAACATTAACTATTAGCATAGAACATAAAGCACACAACTAAGACACTTGAAGACAAATAAAAAGGATATGAGGGATGACCACTTATACACTAATCACCCCTACGAAAGCTTGGCCCATAATAGGGAATAAAATCCAGCCGGTCTCTTTGAAACCCAAGCATCTTGCTATTCAAAATTTGGTGACCTTGCCTATAACTCAAAATCCCACCAAGATAATTGGAAAACATGCCTCACAGTTTGAAAAGCTGTTGTATGATAAACATGTGTACAAGGTGCAATGTCGTACAATAAGTGCAAACCTAGGATGAATAAGTTAAGTTATCCGATAATGATGTAAACAGAAAGACATTATAGCAGAAAAGGGGTTCTTCTTTTTATTATTGTTTTATTTTATAATAAAAACAAAAGTTTACAACCATAAATAGAAGAGAGAATCCAAAATGTCGATCATGATTATGTTTTATTAACGAAATTAATTAAAGAATGTTTTTCCCATGGTTGCATAATTTGTTAATATCTAAGCAACATAGACACGTGCAAGTATATTTATTTTTCTTGTATTTTTATTTCATTAAATTTTTGATACTTGTTGTACGTATAACGAAAAACGGATTATATGCATCTCCATATATATAAAAGCTTGTTGCATTACTTGTACTGCAAAATTGTTAACTGGTGTTATAAGATCCCAAAAACCTTATCAACACTTCTGACGCTAGAAGGAAGGCCATCTTTACCCTCTATAGCAATCTAATACTTCAATTTCCTTAAAAAAGTAATAAAATTTTCACAATGTTTGAAAGGAAAATACTTAATATCCCATCACTTCAATTTTCCAATTTCCCATATCGTTGAAAAACTACACATGGAATCCCAGTAGAAGCTTGAAATTGAATAAGCCTCTGAGAAATTATTTGAAAATCCATTATGTTGTGAAAAAGAAAAAATATAGTGAGATAATGCCCTCAATGTCATCTGTGGAATGGTGGACTAGCACTATTAAAGGATAAGGGGAATAGAGAGAATGATAATCATTAACCAAACAGACAATCGATTAGTTACTAGTGGCTCAACTGCTCATCCGAAGAAATTTTACCATAATAGGCTTAAAAGGTTAGTTGTCAGGAGCATGACACTCCTAACCATTAGAGTGATGTAGAAAAACCAAACCACCTCAAGGTAGAAATTGAACCTTAATCAAGTACCAAAAAAATCAATATGTCAAAACTAGGCTTCAAGAGAGGACCGCTCCAATTTCCACAAAGAAGAAGATCATTACCAAAAATGGAGATGAGGCCAATCTTACATTTTTAGGAGTATCATCAAGAGATGAAGATATTTAAATGTTAAATTAAAAGATTAAGAAGTTAGGGAAAGCTTTCCTGAAACAAGAATCAAACTCTGGTAAGGGAGTAGAGGCGAAAGAACAATTCAATGAGGATAACATTAAAGATGAATTCCCAAACAAATTTATAGCACCAATTATGGATAAATATGATGGGTCTACTATTCCATGAGATCATTTTAGTACTTTCTAATTGCATATGAATCTAGAAAAGGTTGGAAAATTGGCTCAGTGCAAACTATTTCCAATCCATCCGACCAAGGTATTAAGAAGGTGATTTAGGAAATTCCATCATGGAGAAGTGCACTCATAGTCTTACTTTGCTTCAGATTTTAAGCAGCAGTTCAACATAAATTGAGACTCAATATGCAATCCAAACACACTAGCATTTGTGAAGCAAAGATATGACCACTCACTTAAAAGCTTTATATAGCAGCTCAGGCATGAAGTCACAAGGATGCCAATAATCAGCAATTCAATAATTCTAATGGTTATCACTCTGGATTAAAAGAAGTGGCATCATTCTAGCTAGACATCATGAGAAAATCCTATGGAGACATGAATTTTTTTATAAAAGAATTAATAGTCAAATCAAGAGGAATAAGCACAAAAGACCTTTGAGTACAATAATAAATCTGCTCAAGAGATGGTTGAGAGAAAAAAGCAAGGAGAAGAAAACTTCAACCATCCATAAAATAACCTTAGAAGTTTAACTATATACCCCATTAACTAATGGTATACACAATGTCTTTGAAGTTACAAAGAAGGAATTTGTATACAACTATCTTATAAGAGTAATAAGGCTAAGAAGACCAATAAGGATTAGTATTTCCACTTATATAGGGCAAATGGGGATAACATGGATGAGTGTAGGCATCTTAAGACTGAGATTTGAATGCCCTAATAAAAAGAGATATCTAGGATGATTTGTTCAAGGACAGGGAGCAGTCCAAGAGTTACCATCACCAGTGGCTGAAATCCACATGCAAACATGATTAGAAACCCTAATGTAATAACTTGGTCTATTCGTTGTGGATCACATTACGCTAAAACCAGCAAATATCCATGGGAGGATATACTGATAAAGCCAAGGATAGGTATTACTTACTACATTTGTAGAACATTAAGAAAAATCAAAGAATGATTGCTCGGGGACTTTATGTTCATTATATAAGAATCATAGGCAGTGGTCTTCCCACATCAGGATCCATGGGTAATAAAGCTTCATATTTCAAAATTCATAGTTAGGAAGATGCTAGTAGACAATGGAACTTTTGTAAACATGGTATCAAAGGTTGGATTCAATTAAATGAACTTACTAAAGTAAGCTATATTCTCTAGCCTAAATTTGATTTATGGCTTTAAGAACACAACAATTGTCCCTTATGCAACCATGAAGATGATGGTGACAGCAAGAAGAGGTCCACAGTGTATATCTTTCTATGCTACTTTTCTGATCATCAACCAACCATCTCCCTAAAATACATTCCTAGGAAGACTATGAATTATAGAAAAAAGGTTCATTATCTCATAAAGGGACTTAATTATTAAATTCCATACTCATCAAGGGTGGGTGTAATAAGGGAAAGCAAGTAATGGCTGGAGAGTATTTTTATGTAACCACTAATTATGATAACAAAGTTCCCTTTTCTTATAATGATCTTTCAAACAAAATAATAATAATATAGAATCTAGTGTTGATAAAATAGTGAAAAAGCGTAGGAGAGGAAAGGCTAACTTGATCCTAACCCTAGCACTTAAATAAGCCACAAAATAGATATAACAGATCGGAAAAGTAAAAATCTATGATGAACCATCTCCTAGACCCTTAGAAATCGACATTAATACGTCCACGATATTCGTGTGCTATAAATCCAAGTGCCGGGGAGGCAGATTATCAGGGGTGCAAAAGAAGGTAAAGATATGAGATAACACAGTAATAGAATCTCACATCGCATTCAACATTTTAATTATACATAAGTGATCAGAGTCAAATACAAATCTAACAGGATAGTTATAACTGTCTATCCGTACATATGCTAGAAAATCCATATTACATAACACATCAGAAAAAGGGTAAATATCTACATAAGGTACTTCAGCTTCATAGCTCCAAAACACTTCTCCAAAATTCTCGCCAATATGCTCCAAAATGCTCCTAAGGTATCCTGATTACACGGCTGCCCGAAAAATGAGGCACCTAGAGTTTAAAGGGAAAACAAACTCCAGGTTAGGGGACTGGTGTGAGAACTCAAAGTACGATGTTTGGAAAATAAAAAGGTATCTTATAAGACCACGCTGGACATAAACACAGAACGGGTTTTTACTCTATGATAGCCAAAACTCTTTATTACGTAAAATTTGGGCATATTATTTTTAATGACTTCCTTTGAAAACATTTTCATATAAACTTATTAATCTTAGCCGAAATTGTTGCATTGATTAAATTCTAGCATACGAGGTTTACAATAAAGTCCGTAGGTTTTTATTAGAGGATGGATTTCCATACAAATGACCAGGTGAAGTGACTACCTTTCGATGGGTACACCTCTAGATGGATGCCTCGAGGACCATCACAAAGGATCCTCTACCAACAAAAGACCGGCCTATCTCATAACTAGATAGTACCGAATATATCATCCCTCGGTCGTTACCGACCTTTAATCGAGTGCGCTCTAGCATACAAACCACATTAGTTTACATCCCGAATGTCATAGCAGGAATAAATATATTTAGAAAGGGATGATCATATCCTACTTGGGAATGACCCACTTAGCCTGGCTGCATCTAAGCCTGTTTCGTTCATTTCTGATTGATGAGGCTTGAGGCTACGATTACCCTTTCACATAGCACATAACACATCACTTTGAGTGCCACATTTCCATTCCACATTCACACGGCCGATTTCTACAAACGTATAACTTCCTAAGCTCGTATGTCTCGGGAAAGGGTTTAAGCTAAGAGAAGGTGTCTTCTCCGCCACCGATTGATATACTTTTATAAAGATCACTCATTGTGATTTGGAATGCAAGGTTAGACATTCATCCATATAAGTTCATTCTGGGATCGAACAAAACCGAAGGTACTTTCCACGGCCATTACGAGGCGAGATGTGACGACCAGACTTTCCACTCCCGGAAAATCGCATCATCTTTAAGAAAGAAAGGGATAGAAAAGAGAAAAGAAAGAAGAGAAAGAAGAAACCACACACGAATCTCAACAGCGGAACGAATAAATTATATTAATAACAAAGTATTACATAGTATACATCAAATATCAGAGTACACAGAAAATACAACACTTACTAGACAGTTATAAACACCTGTCTAGTTATTACAACTCAATACACAATACAGAAACACTCAGAGATACAGCGGAAAACTATATAACTATACGCAGAAGCCTCCTGCTCCATTTGCTCCTCCACAATACGTCAAAGCTAATCCAAATCCTAACCTGAATTCCCTTGGCTCCTCGTAAAAATTTGAGTACCCAAGAGTTATAGAAAAACACAGAAATAACTCCGGGTCAGACATGGGTATGGTGTGAGTAACAGGTTAAAGTTGCTTAACTTTGAAAAACCTTTGAAAAGAAAAGGTATCACGTAAGACTTCCCACACATAAACATGGAAAAGTTTTTATCTTACGCTAACCAAAACATTTGATAGGAAATCCGATGATATTATAATAGTGTCTAGGGTTTTCAAGTAAATAAGAAATAGCCGAAATTGTTACATGATTAAATTCCAGCTACTAGCCACAAAAGTGGGTAATACAATCAAAACCGTTGGCACTTATTGGATTTTGGATTCCATCAATGGCTGGGCTACTGGGGTACCGCCCGTCATAGTACGTGGCCTAGATCACCGTACCGAGGATTACTCCGTTCATCCCCTGCAACACAAAGCCGGACCCGTTCCTTACTGAACAGTTCCAAACAAGATAACCCCGCAGTTGTGATCAGCAACTGCACCACTAAGCCGAAAATATAAAGGGACCTCTAGACAGGGATAAATCTTGCTCTCAAGTGGGTGCTACCCACGAAGCTTTGCTGCACCTCCCCTGTTTTAGTCATTCCCGGTTGATGAGGCTTGAGGCTACGATTACCTTTATAGGACATATCACTTAGAATGCTCATCGTCCACCTGACGATGTTCTGAAAGCATTCAATCCATACAAGTTCGTTCCGGGTTCGAACGAAACTGAAGGCATTATCTCGTTACACTCATATTGGAATCACCCTCAGAGTTAACGACAATAACCCTTGCACTCTGAATCACCATCTCGAATCTATAAGCACTATTCCGTCAAACTCATTACGGAATCACCCACAGAGTTATACTGACGTATAGCCCTTACACCTCGAGTCTTCACTCGCTCCACTTGGGTTAACAACCTAACGTTATTTGGAATCGATGTGGTTTTCGGATCCCAAATATGGAAACCCGATCCCGGTCTCATCGAAATCCAAAGCGTGTCTTTTAAGGTCCAAGTTGTTTTAAAGTTTAAAACAATTCAATTTAATTATCTAAATATACACAGATATATAGTTCACAACACAATAGATAATCATCCTTATCATTATCAACAGATAATTCATATCATAATCAGATACTCTATATTATCATCCAAAAGCAACCAATGCATCCATATCACATACACTACTCATCTCATAACTGAGATTACAAACCATACCAGGCAACCAATACCAATCATCAAACATAAGCAACTATCTAATGATCACACCATTTATAATTAATTTAAAATAAATTAAATTAATTACCTAAACTCTAATTAATTTAAAATGAATTAAATTAATTATTTCATCATCAAAATTCTGCTTATCTTAATCTTTAATTGATTACAAATCAATTTATAAATCATCATCTTAATATTCCTTTTAATTAACCATTATTGATTAACTATTTCTAATTACAATAAGTAATTAGCATTTAATATTAATTATACCTTAATTTATCAATTCCAAATTACATCATTAATTAATTAATTAATGATTACATTTAATCAATCTCTAAATATAAATTAATTACATAAGTAACTAATCTCCAATTTAAACAACCTATATATTAATCACCCATGATTAATAATCAGTAATTAACTACCTTAATTACTCATCCCATAATTAATTACCCTTAATTAATTATCTTCAATTAATCCTTGATTAATTCTAAAGTAATTTAAATTTAAATTACTTCTATAATAAATATCTTGATTACATTCAGTAATTATTATTTAATTACTTCCTTAAGTAATACAAATCAATTAATTACATAAAGTAATTATCAACAATCAACAAATGTTTAAATTAATTTAACTTAATTAATCTAAACTAATCATCTTAATCAAATTAATTACACTAAGTAATTAATTCATTAATTACTTCATTAAGTAATTAAACAATTTATTATTATTAATTAATTATTCTAATTAATTATTAAAATTAATCACATTAATTAATTGTTAAATAATCTTAAGTTAATGACCTTCATTAACATTTCTTAATTACATAATTAAGAATTAACTTCAATTAATCATTATTAATTATCAATTAATTAATCTTTAATTATCTTTTAATTAATCTCTAATTATTAATTAATTAAGTGTTAATTAGAATCTTAATTAATCATTAATCACTTGATTAAATAAATCTTAATTATAAATTAAAATTTAATTAACCATTCTTAATTATAGATTAATTAACCTTAATTAATTAATCTCAAATCTTAATTAATTAACTTAAAAATAATATTAATTACTTAATTAAACATCCACATTGCTAATTAATTAAATAATTAATATTCCATTTAAGTTAACTTAATAATTTAAATGAAACCAGTTTCTTGAATTCTAAATTAAGAAACATTCTTCTTTAACAAAGTATTTTAACCATTTTATTTCAAAAGAAAATTCAAATTTACAAATTTCTTTTTAAATTCAAACTGAAACACAATTTAAATATTCATTCTAGATTCAAACTTAAAATTTAAAACTTTATTCACATCTCCATCTTCATTTTTAAATTCAAGTTATTTAACCTTTCCAAAAATGGTTAAAACAAATTTAAATTAAAAAAAACTTATTTTAAAAACTGACATAAAATCCAATTTTCAGGTTTTAAACAGAATTTAAACTTATTTTAAACTTTAATTCATAATTTAAAACTTGTAGTTTTAAATTCAAAACCAATGTTTCTTTATACTTTAAAAAATTTAAAATCTAAATTTAAATTCTAGATTTAAATTAAATTCAAACATAGGTTTCATAATTCTGTTTTCTAGATTTTAAACTTGTTTTAAATATTCAATTGCATTTTAAAATTTGCTTTTTAATTTAAAACAGAAAAACAGAAAAAAGTTTTCTACTTAGTTTAACATCCAAAATTTGAATTCAAAAAAAATGATTTCAAATCTCATATTTAAATTACTGATTTCATATCTAAGTTTCAGGCTTAAATATTTTCAGATTGAACTTCATCTTTAAATTTTTAAACTTCCTTTTAAATTTTTAGACAGAAAGACAGTTTCTATTTTTAGTTTAAAACCAAACTTGGGTTTAAAAAAACATTTCAAATTTAATTCAAAGATTTAAAATTTAAACTTACTGAATTTAAATTAAATCCTAGATTCAAACTTCTTTCCAGATTTTAGTTTGCAATTTCTCTTTACTTCAAAACTTAACAAACCTGGAAACATGATTCTGCTCAAAAACTAAAACCCTGAAACATTTTAACAAACCCGAGCCATTCTCTAAATTACTTCGGGTAAAATGCTTCCCTGCTTCGAGTCATTTCACAAATAACTCGAGACCATCTCGGGTTTTTAAAACCCTGCAACAAAAACAGAACACCACCATCATCCCCAACATGCACAATCACCCATGTGCATCCACTTCCCAACTACGACATCACTGGCCCTCATCTCTGGCCGCCCTCCATCGACCAAAAATCCCTACATCAGCCTCCAACCTTCAAAAATCCCAGAATTCAACTTGAATTTGAATTTAAGTTTCAAACAAAAACCTGGAACTGCAGACAACAAAACACCTCCCAACCTGTCAACATCAATGCCTCCCATCACTGACCACCATCACCTCCCATACCCCGGCGAACACCTCACCAAACCACCATCTATCATCATGCAAAACGTGGTTGAACTCGATCAACCGAGGAGACCATAATTTGACCAAACATAGTGACCCAATAACTATAGTTCCTAACTGGAAAATTCCAAATTCAAGATCATAATTGAATTTCAATTCAAACTAAATTTTTTTTCCTATGTCACCGATCATTATATTACCACCAAAAGAAATTTAAATCCAAACGGTCATCAAAATCCACCGAGTTCACTCAAATTTTGAAATACAGAAAGGTTTAAACTGTTCCCAGTATAATGTAATAAAATTTTAAATTTTTCTTTTGAAAATAAGAATGTTGGAAGTAGTTTTATTTTTTAATCCTGAACCATTAATTCATGATACTTAAATTTTTTCCCAATTTTACAAAATCTAGCTGTAGTGTTATGATTCAGGCATCACAGAACTTTACAACTTATAAAACTATTTTTAAAATTTTCTTTTATCATGTAATAAACAGATTCTATTCAAATGCTAAACCATAATAGCAACCAGATCAAGTAAAAACTATTTATCAAATTTTGAATTTAACTGTAATAATCAGAAACTTGAAAATCAGACATGCACTGCATAACATATATACACAGGCAGTTTTAAAAATAAACATATACAAAAATTAAACTCATTAGATAACAAGCATTCAACCCTACTTAATTTATTTAAATTAGGTGTTACTCACCTGTACCAAAATGCAGAGCAAACTTTCAAATTGCAGGCTCCAGATTTGTAAAAAATAGATGATTGCAGTCATGAAAAATTGCTAATTGAAATCCTATTGAAAATTGGCTTGAATCCCTTAAAACTTTAAGCTTGAATGCATTTTAACATTTGCTTCCAACCTGATGCTTCCAGATTCAAAAATTTATGCATGCAGACATCCCCCTTTCCAGATTCATATGCATGTTTGCATTTTGCATATTTTAGAAAGAATGCAGGTTTTTCTTTCTTGCAAAAGAAATGCAGATTTGTATATTTGAGGAGTTACAGGGTTAAGATTATGAAGAGGGATTTGAGATGAATTTCTAGTTTGAGGAGTTTGAATGCATGTTGTTCTACAGATTTGAGATTGTTGGATGCAGGCTTTTAAATGACTGAAATGCAGGTTGCAGATGCAAACTTGAAAATGGAGTTTGATTTTTAAAATCTGAAATGTTACAGATTTTATTAAAGGAGGAAAATGTTTTCTTTGTTAAGAATTGAAAAAAATGAGAAAGAATGAAGAAATGAGTATTGTAATGTTTATATAACAATATTTGATTTAAATTAAAATTAAAGAAAAACAAAATATGACCATGACACTTGTCTAAGATGTTAACACATGTAAATTTACACTCTTAAATATTTAACACATGTTCATTTAGGATTTTATTATGCTTACACATGTATCTTAAATGTTTTTGTTATTTTAAGTGTTAAAGAAAATTAACTTAATGAATGCATGTTCCTATTTTAAATTGTATTTTAAATTTCAAATTAAAGTTACAAATCCAAAATTATCAATCAACATTTAAAAAAGAATTAACACAAACATTTTGTGACTTATTTTAATACTCAACCCTTAAGTCAAAAATGAATTTTAAACCAATTAAAACATTTTTCTTATATTTAAAAAAATCATATAGTATTTTATTAAATATTTTTGAAAAGCTTAAATTAAAAATAAATCTCAATTTCTATTTTCAAAACATTAAAACTAATTTAACAACTTATCTATTCAAAATATATATAAACACATATACATATTTAAATAGAAAACAATTTTATTAGTTTATTAAAATAAATTAACAAATTAATTATTTAAATAAAGTAAATTATTAAATTCAAAATAAATTTATTAACAAAAATTATCAAATCAATTTAAATTTAAACCCAGATTATTAAATTTAAATTATCCAAAATTCCGGGATATTACAATCCTTCCCCCTTAAAAGAATTTCGTCTCCGAAATTTAAACAAAGGTAATTTAATAATCTATTTAAACATTTTATTTTAAAACACAGCATATGTTAATTATATGCCAACAATCCATAGCAACCAATTCACACAATCAAAACAAATCTAATTATCCAAAAGAATTTTGGATAAAACTTTCACGAGTTTCCCCGGTATATATATATATATATATCGGGATACTCGCTCTATAGAATACAAACAATAAATGCTACTAAGCTATAGAGCTCCTAACAACAATTCTATACAGAATATCAGACTACAAACGAGTCTGACTCAATAAACAAACCATCCTAAACTGCTGGTTCAACAACCAGAAATATCAAACACGTACTCCCTCAGAGATACGTGAAACACCCTGAATCCCAGTTATCCAAACTGGCAATTCAACTCTAGAAAACCAAACACTGATCTTACCAAAACACAGAAGAAATCCAAAACATTACAGAGCTAGCTTCCCAAACTTATAGCTCGTCGGATCAGAGAAAAACTTATCCCAAATCAAATCTCCGATTCTAGAATCCAAATTCTCCGTCTCTTATCCATAAAAACTCTTCGGACGATCCTAGGCTACCAACAACCATCCTGATCAGCTCAACTCTTGCTGATTCCATTAAAAAGAAACTGAATCATAACAATCCCAAAGATCTCCTCAAGATCACTCAAAAACCAAGAACACACACCCTGCTTCTCAACAACAGAAGACAGAACAAACTTCTTCTTATCCAAAAAAGGAAAACAGAAACATCCCCAAACTGCTTCCGCTGCGCAACTCTGATCCGAAACAGAAGAAAATGCCAAAGAACCCAAGCACAGACCAGACAACCTAGCACAGAAATATGGTTCCACAGATCCATAAGGAAAACTCATATGTTTCTCCTAAACCTGAGTTGCTTTACCAACTTCTACCTCAAAGAACCATCTATCTACTAACTGAACCACCAGTTCCATCCTGGAAATAAAACACGATCTCCAGATGCAGAAAAACTCTAATTTCTTGGAAGAAATCCGGACAATCTCCAATATTCCAAAAGAACACGCTATTGCAAGTCGCTTTTGCGATCAACTCAGCCTAAATCCAAAGAAAACTTCTTTCTCTCTCTACCAAACAGAACAGCTTATGCTGGCCTAGCCAACTTACCAGAGAAATGATCCACTCTACTGCTTCTGAACTCCACTTCAGAAAAAATACTCAGCCAGAAGACTGTCTACCAACTCAGAACACTCTGCTAAACTCAGCCACATCACCAAGCAGACTCACTTCTTACTCTTACTCCAAAGAAACATCTTGGGAAATATCCATAGTCACTGCATCTTATCACGCAGCTACAACTTCCTGAGATATCAAAATATCATCACTTGCTTACCTCTGCCCTACCAACAGATCAAAACTCAATTCTGCACTTCAAGGATGAACTCCGAACCTCAACAGGTTTCCTTTAGAGATCGATGAAGTCCTTCATCATAACAAAACTCACTCGAGACGGTATTAGGTCTACAGTCTCGACAAATACACATCCAATCTCATCCATCAAACTCAACCAATGGTAGTCGTGTTACACACACTTCTACCTCATCTACCTTTATAACTTATATTGGAAAACCTGAACAGGTAACCCAACCAATATGCAGAAATATATATATATATATATATATATATATATATATATATATATATATGTATATATATATTAAAAATACAAATACGCTCTCTCAAGAAAGGCACTACTACAGAGACTAGGTATTCACTCAACCTAATGCTCTGATACCAACTGTGACGACCAGACTTTCCACTCCCGGAAAATCGCATCATCTTTAAGAAAGAAAGGGATAGAAAAGAGAAAAGAAAGAAGAGAAAGAAGAAACCACACACGAATCTCAACAGCGGAACGAATAAATTATATTAATAACAAAGTATTACATAGTATACATCAAATATCAGAGTACACAGAAAATACAACACATACTAGACAGTTATAAACACCTGTCTAGTTATTACAACTCAATACACAATACAGAAACACTCAGAGATATAGCGGAAAACTATATAACTATAAGCAGAAGCCTCCTGCTCCATTTGCTCCTCCATAATACGTCAAAGATAATCCAAATCCTAACCTGAATTACCTTGGCTACTCGTAAAAATTTGAGTACCCAAGAGTTATAGAAAAACACAGAAATAACTCCGGGTCAGACATGGGTCTGGTGTGAGTAATAGGTTAAAGTTGCTTAACTTTGAAAAACCTTTGAAAAGAAAAGGTATCACGTAAGACTTCCCACACATAAACATGGAAAAGTTTTTACCTTACGCTAACCAAAACATTTGATAGGAAATCCGATGATATTATAATAGTGTCTAGGGTTTTCAAGTAAATAAGAAATAGCCGAAATTGTTACATGATTAAATTCCAGCTACTAGCCACAAAAGTGGGTAATACAATCAAAACCGTTGGCACTTATTGGATTTTGGATTCCATCAATGGCTGGGCTACTGGGGTACCGCCCGTCACAGTACGTGGCCTAGATCACCGTACCGAGGATTACTCCCTTCATCCCCTGCAACACAAAGCCGGACCCGTTCCTTACTGAACAGTTCCAAACAAGACAACCCCGCAGTTGTGATCAGCAACAGCACCAGTAAGCCGAAAATATAAAGGGACCTCTAGACAGGGATAAATCTTGCTCTCAAGTGGGTGCTACCCACGAAGCTTTGCTGCACCTCCCCTGTTTTAGCCATTCCCGGTTGATGAGGCTTGAGGCTACGATTACCTTTATAGGACATATCATTTAGAATGCTCATCGTCCACCTGACGATGTTCTGAAAGCATTCAATCCATACAAGTTCATTCCGGGTTCGAACGAAACTGAAGGTATTATCTCGTTACACTCATATTGGATTCACCCTCAGAGTTAACGACAATAACCCTTGCACTCTGAATCACCATCTCGAATCTATAAGCACTATTCCGTCAAACTCATTACGGAATCACCCATAGAGTTATACTGGCGTATAGCCCTTACACCTCGAGTCTTCACTCGCTCCACTTGGGTTAACAACCTAACGTTATTTGGAATCGATGTAGTTTTCGAATCCCAAATATGGAAACCCGATCCCGGTCTCATCGAAATCCAAAGCGTGTCTTTTAAGGTCCAAGTTGTTTTAAAGTTTAAAACAATTCAATTTAATTATCTAAATATACACAGATATATAGTTCACAACACAATAGATAATCATCCTTATCATTATCAACAGATAATTCATATCATAATCAGATACTCTATATTATCATCCAAAAGCAACCAATGCATCCATATCACATACACTACTCATCTCATAACTGAGATTACAAACTATACCAGGCAACCAATACCAATCATCAAACATAAGCAACTATCTAATGATCACACCATTTATAATTAATTTAAAATAAATTAAATTAATTACCTAAACTCTAATTAATTTAAAATGAATTAAATTAATTATTTCATCATTAAAATTCTGCTTATCTTAATCTTTAATTGATTACAAATCAATTTATAAATCATCATCTCAATATTCCTTTTAATTAACCATTATTGATTAACTATTTCTAATTACAATAAGTAATTAGCATTTAATATTAATTATACCTTAATTTATCAATTCCAAATTACATCATTAATTAATTAATTAATGATTACATTTAATCAATCTCTAAATATAAATTAATTACATAAGTAACCAATCTCCAACTTAAACAACCTATATATTAATCACCCATGATTAATAATCAGTAATTAACTACCTTAATTACTCATCCCATAATTAATTACCCTTAATTAATTATCTTCAATTAATCCTTGATTAATTCTAAAGTAATTTAAATTTAAATTACTTCTATAATAAATATCTTGATTACATTCAGTAATTATTATTTAATTACTTCCTTAAGTAATACAAATCAATTAATTACATAAAGTAATTATCAACAATCAACAAATGTTTAAATTAATTTAACTTAATTAATCTAAACTAATCACCTTAATCAAATTAATTACACTAAGTAATTAATTCATTAATTACTTCATTTAAGTAATTAAACAATTTATTATTATTAATTAATTAATCTAATTAGTTATTAAAATTAATCACATTAATTAATTGTTATATAATCTTAAGTTAATGACCTTCATTAACATTTCTTAATTACATAATTAAGAATTAACTTCAATTAATCATTATTAATTATCAATTAATTTATCTTTAATTATCCTTTAATTAATCTCTAATTATTAATTAATTAAGTGTTAATTAGAATCTTAATTAATCATTAATCACTTGATTAAATAAATCTTAATTATAAATTAAAATTTAATTAACCATTCTTAATTATGGATTAATTAACCTTAATTAATTAATCTCAAATCTTAATTAATTAACTTAAAAATAATATTAATTACTTAATTAAACATCCACATTACTAATTAATTAAATAATTAATATTCCATTTAAGTTAACTTAATAATTTAAATGAAACCAATTTCTTGAATTCTAAATTAAGAAACATTTTTCTTTAATAAAGTATTTTAAACACTTTATTTCAAAAGAAAATTCAAATTTAAAAATTTCTTTTTAAATTCAAACTGAAACACAATTTAAATATTCATTCTAGATTCAAACTTAAAATTTAGAACTTTATTAACATGTCCATCTTCATTTTTAAATTCAAGTTGTTTAACCTTTCCAAAAATGGTTAAAACAAATTTAAATTAAAAAAAAACTTATTTTAAAAACTGACATAAAATCCAATTTTCAGGTTTTAAACTGAATTTAAACTTATTTTAAACTTTAATTCATAATTTTCAAAACCAATGTTTCTTTATACTTTAAAAAATTTAAAATCTAAATTTAAATTCCAGATTTAAATTAAATTCAAACATAGGTTCCATAATTCTGTTTTCCAGATTTTAAACTTGTTTTAAATATTCAATTACATTTTAAAATTTGCCTTTTAATTTAAAACAGAAACCAGAAAACAGTTTTCTACTTAGTTTAACATCCTATATTTGAATTCAAAAAAAATGATTTCAAATCTCATATTTAAATTACTGATTTCATATCTAAGTTTCAGGCTTAAATATTTTCAGATTGAACTTCATCTTTAAATTTTTAAACTTGCTTTTAAATTTTTAGACAGAAAGACAGTTTCTGTTTTTAGTTTAAAACCAAACTTGGGTTTAAAAAAAACATTTCAAATTTAATTCAAAGATTTAAAATTTAAACTTACTGAATTTAAATTAAATCCTAGATTCAAACTTCTTTCCAGATTTTAGTTTGCAATTTCTCTTTACTTCAAAACTTAACAAACCTGGAAACATGATTCTGCTCAAAAACTAAAACCCTGAATCATTTTAACAAACCCGAGCCATTCTCTAAATTACTTCGGGTAAAATGCTTCCCTGCTTCGAGTCATTTCACAAATAACTCGAGACCATCTCGGGTTTTTAAAACCCTGCAACAAAAACAGAACACCACCATCATCCCCAACATGCACAATCACCCCTGTGCATCCACTTCCCAACTCCGACATCACTGGCCCTCATCTCTGGCCACCCTCCATCGACCAAAAATCCCTACATCAGCCTCCAACCTTCAATAATCCCAGAATTCAACTTGAATTTGAATTCAAGTTTCAAACAAAAACCTGGAACTGCAGACAACAAAACACCTCCCAACCTGTCAACATCAATGCCTCCCATCACTGACCACCATCACCTCCCATACCCCGGCGAACACCTTACCAAACCACCATCTATCATCATGCAAAACGTGGTTGAACTCGATGAACCGAGGAGACCATAATCTGACCAAACACAGTGACCCAATAACTAGGGTTCCTAACTGGAAAATTCCAAATTCAAGATCATAATTGAATTTCAATTCAAACTAAAAAAATGTTCCTATGTTACTGATCATTATATTACCACCAAAAGAAATTTAAATCCAAACGGTCGTCAAAATCCACCAAGTTCACTCAAATTTTGAAATACAGAAAGGTTTAAACTGTTCCCAGTATAATGTAATAAAATTTTAAATTTTTCTTTTGAAAATAAGAATGTTGGAAGTAGTTTTATTTTCTAATCCTGAACCATTGATTCATGATACTTAAATTTTTTTCCCAATTTTACAAAATCTAGCTGTAGTGTTATGATTCAGGCATCACAGAACTGTACACCTTATAAAACTATTTTTAAAATTTTATTTTATCATGTAATAAACAGATTCTATTCAAATGCTAAACCATAATAGCAACCAGATCAAGTAAAAACTATTTATCAAATTTTGAATTTAACTATAATAATCAGAAACTTGAAAATCAGACATGCACTGCATAACATATATACACAGGCAGTTTTAAAAATAAACATATACAAAAATTAAACTCATCAGATAACAAGCATTCAACCCTACTTAATTTATTTAAATTAGGTGTTACTCACCTACCAAAATGCAGAGCAAACTTTCAAATTGCAGGCTCCAGATTTGTAAATAATAGATGATTACAGTCATGAAAAATTGCTAATTGAAATCCTGTTGAAAATTTGCTTGAATCCCTTAAAATTTTAAGCTTGAATGCATTTTAACATTTGCTTCTAACCTGATGCTTCCAGATTCAAAAATTTATGCATGCAGACATCCCCCTTTCCAGATTCATATGCATGTTTGCATTTTGCATATTTTAGAAAGAATGCAGGTTTTTCTTGCTTGCAAAAGAAATGCAGATTTGTATATTTGAGGAGTTACAGGGTTAAGATTATGAAGAGGGATTTGAGATGAATTTCTAGTTTGAGGAGTTTGAATGCATGTTGTTCGACAGATTTGAGATTGTTTTATGCAGGCTTTTGAATGACTGAAATGCAGGTTGCAGATGCAAACTTGAAAATGGAGTTTGATTTTTAAAATCTAAAATGTTACAGATTTTATTGAAGGAGGAAAATGTTTTCTTTGTTAAGAATTGAAAAAAATGAGAAAGAATGAAGAAATGAGTATTGTAATGTTTATATAACAATATTTGATTTAAATTAAAATTAAAGAAAAACAAAATATGACACATGACACTTGTCTAAGATGTTAACACATGTAAATTTACACTCTTAAATATTTAACACATGTTCATTTAGGATTTTATTATGCTTACACATGTATCTTAAATGTTTTTGTTATTTAATTAAGTGTTAAAGAAAATTAACTTAATGAATGCATGTTCCTATTTTAAATTGTATTTTAAATTTCAAATTAAATTTACAAATCCAAAATTATCAATCAACATTTAAAAAAGAATTAACACAAATATTTTGTGACTTATTTTAATACTCAACCCTTAAGTCAAAAATGAATTTTAAACCAATTAAAACATTTTTCTTATATTTAAAAAAATCATATAGTATTTTATTAAATATTTTTGAAAAGCTTAAATTAAAAATAAATCTCAATTTCTATTTTCAAAACATTAAAACTAATTTAACAACTTATCTATTCAAAATATATATAAACACATTATACATATTTAAATAGAAAACAATTTTATCAGTTTATTAAAATAAATTCACAAATTAAATATTTAAATAAAGAAAATTATTAAATCCAAAACAAATTTATTAACAAAAATTATCAATTCAATCTAAAGTTAAACCCAGATTATTAAATTTAAATTGTCCAAAATTCCGGGATATTACACGAGAAGCCCTTGTGGTTTTGAGGTTTTTCATAACAAAGAGACCACTGCTACAATATAGTGAATGAGAGTTTATCCCCAATTAATCAACAAATAGTCCCTCGTTATTATTCGTCTCAATATCTCCGTCTTTAAACATCTTCAATCTTTGAACACGTAAATTGGTTCGAAGTGGTTTTCGGATAGGAATCACCCAATCCAACCTTGGTTCCTTCGGAATCAATTCATTGATAAAATTGATGTAATTAGGTGATTATTTTTTGATTCATTCATTTTCCTTTACCAAAATATCTTCAAGAGATATATATTTTCAAAACATTCTTTTAGTGAATACGGAATCATTTAAATCTCTTTTTGAATATTTCTCAAATCTTTTTTAAAGAGTATCTTTTGAGAAAATATGATTATAAAAATCATTCTACATTTATTCAAATCAACTTCCATATTCAACGACGGCTATGGGCGTAATAACGGTGAGATCACCTTTTAAATTCCATGAATAAGACTAATTCCCTCTTTGGATTTTAATAATGAGTATCAGAAGATTATTTCTATAAAATCCAAGTTGAGCATCCGGGCTTTTCTTTCGATATGTTCCACCCCTCGTATAAAAGAGAAAACCGAGGCTAGGTAAGTTCAGGGCACTAGTTGCTCCATCCCAAACCTTTGTTCCACTACTTGTTTTCACTTTTAGATCTCACAGGCGGGACAAATGTATTAGTCGCATCCGCATACTCATTTTTTCTTTTTAAATCACTTAACTATTTGTTAAACTATCTTTGAAATAATGTTAAATTGTTCAAAAATCTAAAAATCTTTATCATTTACTTAAAAACATTTACCAAAGATTTGAGAAAGAATTGTTAAGTTTCGACCTTTATTTCGAAAGTTATTGAAAAGCGCTGTGAAATGTGTTGCAAATAGTGTTACAAAAAGTGCTTTAAAAGCTATATTATCTTCAATAAAATTTTTATATCATTTTAAAAACCATCTTTAAAACTTAAATCCCTTTTAAAACATTTTAAAAGATTTTTAGAATTTATTTCCTATTTTTCAAACGATTACTTTATCAATTTCAGACTTTGGTCATTTAGTGAAAAAACTAGATTTTTATTGAAAATTGATTTTGCCATATTTCATAATATACATGATGAAATCTTGATTTTCTTTTTTAAATGAAAGATATGGATATAATGATTCGAAAAATTCTTACTTCGAAGAATTCCGAACTATATTCCCCTTCCTTTGTTCATTTGAACTTTTGACGCGAAAACACAAACTACCGTTACGCGACGCGTCAAATTTTAGGCGTATTTTGAGATTCTTATCCAATCTTTATCGAAACAAGTTTAAACACTTAGGAATCATTTCTAAAGCATATTCAAACATTTTTTAAGGTATAAATGATTCCATATCATATTTCATTTCTTTTGGAAAGTGATTTTCATTTAATTATACGTCGTGTAAATCCGTGACTTATTTCAACATATATTTTCAATATATAACTAATAAACATCCAAAACAATGTTCATAATCATTTTGACATATTCAAACATGTCATATGAACTTGCAAATCAATTTAACAACTTTTTATTTACAATGTCACATAATTGTCATTTATGTACATATTTGCTTACTAACTTTTGCAAATGACTTAGAGCTGGTTGCTTTATTTTTCAAACACTTATCAAACATCATTATTAACATCTAAACAACATTTATAACTTGCAAAACGTCATATAAATATTTCCTACTTAGCAATTTAGAGTTCTCACATTGTTTGGTTTTGGTGAACGAAAAATCGGCTATAGCTTCGCTACTCGACATTTTTAGCTTACGATTCGTTGAACACATGAACTTGGATGGATCGACTTAACTTGGGGAAGGCTAGGAGTGCTCGGCCAAATGGAGGAAGGGGGCGTGAGCAATAGAAGAAGGAAGGAGGCATTTTGAAGTGGTTCGGACGGAGTTTTGTCGATATTTTTCTTTATTTTATTTTTGGAAATATTTTGGCATAACTTTGTTAAGGTTGGAAGCAATTAAAAGAGTGAGAAGAAGCTTGAAAAAGTAGAGAAGAAATAGTGCAAAAGTGAAGTGGATGGATATTTATAGAAATTTTTTGAGATTATAATATGGATTTGTGTTTTTACTTAAATACCCTTCCTTAAGAATTAAGTAAGCTTTTTTAATTCAACACTAACCATCCACATCACATCACATTTTTAAAATTCAAATGCTTAAGAGTTAAGTAAAGAATAAGAATGATTACTTTACTTTATATCACATTTCTTTACTTTATGTCACATTTGGTGTGACATATGTTTTTTCCTTTTTAGTTTACTTTTACTAATTACTTTCTAGAATTTTCTAAGTGTGATTATTAAAAGCAACCTTGTTTAATTAATTGTTAACTATCTTTATATATTAACATATTCATTAAGTTATGTACATAAAGGTGCATCAACGTTGCGATAACTTTAAATCGACAAAATGTTGATTTTTGACAAATGTTTTACGTCACATTTTGACGTTAGTTAAACTATTTATTTATGTAAATCAAAATTGAAAATAAATTTGTATAATGTCATTTAAAAATACAAACATTCATAAATAAATTAAAATAATTTGTTAAACCATTTAAACTTACTTTTCTGAAATTAGGATTTTGTCACTTTTGTCGATATAAGCAAATGTTACTATTTTTATGTATATTTCTATTTCCAAATCCTATCTAATATTGTTTGAATTATAAAACCCTTTATATTTTATATTTAAAATTACTTTAGATATTGTATTTTGAAGTGGTCAAATTTTGGGTCGTTACATTCTCCCCTACTTAAAAGAATTTCGTCCTCGAAATTAGATAAGAAGAAAGTAGCTTGAAAGGAAATATATTCAATAAGATGGAATATATACAATAAGTGACTCCGCCATAGGCGGCGAGTACACTCAAACGATAGATAAAGTCTATACATCGATCCTAAACTCAAGATATGCTTTTCTCATTCTATCTTCTGTTTTTGTGCAGTCATCAGCATCCCCGCTCCATTGAACTTTGACCAATCTTACTACCTTCCTTCTTAATCGTTTTTCATCTTCATCCAAGATTCTAATGGGATTTTTAGTAACCTCTAAGTTTGGTTCTATTCTAATTCGTCCTGAGCAGCAATTTCTATGATTTTTTCTGGGTCATATACATGCGTCCGTAAATATGATACGTGAAAAACATTGTGTACACTTAACAATCTTTCAGGCGATTATACTCGATAAGCTAGTGGGCCGATCCGTTCAAGAATGGGAAAAGGTCCAATATATCAAGGTGCTAACTTTCCTGCTCTTGCAAATCTTACTACCCCTCCCATTGGAGAGATTTTAAAAAAGACTGAATCTTCAACTGAGAATTCCAGATATCTATGCCTTCGGTCTGCATAACTCTTCTGTCTACTTTGAGCTTCTTTTAGCTTCTTTCTAATCATATTAACTTTCTCTGGAGCTTCTCGTATCATATCTGGGCCAAACACTAGACAGTCTTCGGATTCTATCCAACATGTTGGTGATTTACATGGACGATTATACAAAGCTTCATACGGTACCGTGCCGATACTAGCTTGATAGCTGTTATTATAGGAGAACTACACTAAATATAAATGATTCTCCCATGAGCCTCCAAAGTCCAGAATACATGCTCCTAAAAGATCTTCCAAAACATGGTTGAATCTTTTTTTCTATCCATCAGTTTAGGGGTGATATGCAGTGCTTATACTCAGCTTGGTTCCCAAAGCTGTCTGTAGTGCTTTCCAAAACTGACTAGTGAAGATTGGATCACGATCGCTTACTATACTGCTCGAAACTCCATGCAATCGGACAATCTCCTTCATATATATATCCGCAAAGCTTGCTACAGTTCTTGTTGGCTTAATTGGAATAAAGTGTGCACTTTTGGTTAATCGGTCTATGATAACCTAAATGCTTTCATTTCCTTTCCATGTTCGGGGTAAGCCATCAGTGAAATCCATGGATATTTGATCCCACTTCCAAGCTGGAATCTCCTAAGGTTGAAGTAATCCTGCCATCTTCTGTTGTTCACTTTTGATTCTTTGGCAATTTTCATAACGGCTGGCAAAGATAGATATGTCCCTCTTCATACTTCTCCACCAAATGTACGCTTCATGTCATTGTACATCTTATGATTTCCCAGATGAATGCTAAGTTTTGCTGTGTGGCATTCAGCTAATACTTCTTGCTTAAGATTTCCAGCATCCGGAGCACAAATTCTTCCATTTAACCGCAATACTCCAAGGTTACCTATTTTAAAGCTTGAACTCCTTCCTCTGTGTATATCTTCAATAATCTCCATTAGGAATCGGTCTTCTTTTTGCTTGTTAGTTATTTTCTGCTGAAGAGTTGGAGTTACTACCAAATAAGAAATAGTAGCTATTCCTACTCAATGCATCTACTACTACGTTGGCTTTCCCGGGTGTATATAGAATATCTAGATCATATGACGCGAGAAATTCTAGCCAGCGTTGCCGTCTCACGTTCAAGTCCTTCTGGGTGAAAAGATACTTCAAAGATTTATGGTCCATGAAGAGTTCGAATTTTTCACCTAAAAGATGGAATATTATTTACTAAGGTCAATTCAAAGTTTTATTGAAATAAACTATGAAAGATTCTTACCTAGCAAATAATGTCTCCATATCTTTAGAGCGAACACAATGGCTAATAATTCTAAGTCGTGTGTTGCATAATTCTTCTCATGTGTCTTCAGTTGTCTACTTGCATAAGTAATCACTTTTCCATCTTGCATTAAAACTGCACCAACTCCTTCTCCACAAGCATCTGTATAAACGGTTAACCCATTATTTCCATTTATAATTGCTAAAACTGGAGCGGTTCCCAGCCTCTTCTTTAGTTCTTGGAATGCTTCTTCACACTTAGGAGTCCAGATAAATTTAGCATCCTTCATCGTCAACTTCGTTAGGTGATAGGAAATCGTAGAGAAGTCTTGAACGAATCTTCTTTAATATCCTGCCAAACCTAAGAAGCTACGGATCTCCTTAGGAGTTTGTGGCTACTTCCAATGTTGAATAGTTGCAACTTTCCTTGGATCCACTAAAATTTCATCCCTTGACATTATATGTCCAAGGAATCTTACCTCCTTCTCCCAAAAATGACACTTTGTGAATTTGGCGTTAAGCATGTTATTTCTTAATATCTCCAACACAGCTTCTAGATGCGTTGCGTATTCTTCTTCTGTCTTTGAGTAGAAGAGGATATCATTGATAAAGACTAACAAGAATTTGTTTAGCACATCTCTAAACACTCTATTCATAAGGTCAACAAAATAAGCGGGCGCATTAGTCAGCCCAAAAGGCATAACCAACCACTCACAGAAAGTATGCAGACCTTTGAATGCAGCTAGGTGGACGCAATCTTCTGTGATCCTTAACCGATGGAATCATGTAGCTAGGTCCATTTTAGAAAAAACTCGAGCTTCATGTAACTGATCAAACAAGTCATCTATTCGGGGTAAATGATACTTGTTCTTAATTGTTTTTTTATTTAGATCTTGATAGTCTACACACAATCTCAAAGATCTATCTGACTTAGCAGCAAAAACTATGGCTGATCCCCAACTTGAACGACTACGTCTTATCAGTCCTTTCTTTAATAGATCTTGGGTTTGGTTATTCAACTCGTCCTTTTCTTTGAGCTATCCTTCTATCTTGTTGTTTAATTGGCATCGCACGAGGAACTAAATCAATACGGAATTTGATTTCTCGATATGGGGGCAAACTTTTTACTTCCTCAAAGACATTTTCAAATTCTTTAACAATGGGTATTGTTCTAATCCTATCTGGGATGTATCTAAAGCATTAAGAAAAAACTATCCCTTCTTGTACTAGGATCTTCACAAGTTATTTCTATGAGTTTCCCTAACTTTCTTTTCACTGCAACTGTTCTTTTCAAACAGTCTAGAATAGCTTCATTTTTAGTTGACCAATCCATACCAAGTAAAATTTCGAATCCAGTAAAATCTAAGACGGAATGATCAAAAGGAAAGTGATGGGGAGGATAGAAAATTGGGACTTTTTAACAGTGCATACAAAGATTAGTGGTACTTCCTATAGGATTCGTTACGCAGATAGGGTCGTCAACAATTTTATGTTTAAGTTATAATTCTTCTACAGTTGTTTTAGAAATAAAACTATGAGAAGCTCCTGTATCAAATAATACTCTAACTAAAAAATCTTTGATAAACATATTACTTTCCAGTACTCCTTTGCCCTTCACATCTTTGGAGGTTGAAGGCTCATCCTTGATAGCGTACACTTTGGCTTGTTCTACTTTCTTTATTAAAGGACAATCCTTAATAAGGTGCCTTGGTTTATGGCTATTATAGCAGCTTCTTGGTGCTGATCCTTGAGTTCCTTGAATTCTGGGTTTTCTATAATGAGCTGATAGGTGGCCCTTTTGTTGGCAATTATAACAAGTGACATCTCTGAAGCAGTTATCCTAAGATCCTCCTTTGGGTTTTCCCTACCATGGTTTCTTGCCATTGGATTCCTCAGTTTTCAGTTATTGTTGTTTCTTTCTTGTACTACGGGTGGATCTATTTTATCCAAAGCTTCATATCTGCATCCCATGTCCATTAAGTCTACAAATGGTTCTTTCACATGCCCAATCATTCTAACATGGTATTGCATCTTCATTCCAGAAATAAACTTTTCATTCTTTTTAAGGGATGTATCTATCAAAGCAGGCACAAAACGAGATAATTCGTTAAACTTGTTAACATACTCCTCAAACAACATATCCTCCTCCTGTTTAAAATCCATAGAATTTCGATAAAGACGGGATTTTCCTGCTTTCGGCATATACTGCTCCTTTAAAACATTCTTGAATCGTTCCCATGAAAAATCATCCTCTGACTCATTCTGAGTAATAGAGTCCCACCAAGCTAGATCTCCATCTTGTAGTTGCCAAGAAGCTAAGAATCTCTTCTGCTCATCTCTAATATTCAGCCCTTTGAAAATTCTTTCACAAGAGCGGATCAAAGCTTGTACTTCAATGATGGTTTCTGTCCCTTTGAAAGGTTTGCCACCAAGGTTGGTATATTTTTTGCATAAAGTTGCAAAGTTAATTTGGGGCTGTACTAGAACTACTGCTTACTCAACTACTGTAGCTACGGGAATATGACCATTTGTGGTAGTACTTCCTCCCCTGCCTCGTACTTTTCTTTCACTCATTTTCTACCATCTATATAGAGTAAGAAAAAGATCTTTAGGATATATAAACGAGATATCTAGGGAATGCTATATAGTATGAATATACTTATTCAAGTTAAAAGTTTTAATTATGCACTCTCTCAAACTAAACTCATTCTAGAGCATTACTAACCCTAACCCTAATGAGTCATACCCTAACAAAGCCATGGTTCTCGCTTAATCATCAGCTCTGATACCAAATGTGACAAATCGTCTCCTCGACTCTTAGAAATCGACATTAATACATCCACGGTATTCACGTGCTATAAATCTAAGTGTCGGGCAGGCAGATTATCAAGGGTGTAAAAGAAGGTAAAGATAGAAGAAAACACAATAATATAATCTTACATCGCATTCAATATTTTAATTATACATAAATGATAATAGTCAAATAAAAATCGAGCAGGATAGTTATAACTTTTTATCCGTACATATGCCGGAAAATCCATGTTACATAACACAACAGAAAATGAGTAAATATCTACATATGGTACTCAGCTTCATAGTTGTAACGTCCCGCCTTTTTGTACGTTTTAAACCGACGATAAACCACACACGTCAGACTTAAACCGTACAGAAGGGCGGATTGTTATGGGGTAAATAAGAAAAAGCAGAGAAAGAAAAAGAACAAAACAGAATCTTGCAGCGGAACGACAAAATATAATAATCAAATAAACAGTTCATGAAGCTGTTTTGCAAAAACATTTGATTATTCTTATACAATGTATATCAGAGTTACACATACGATAAAATATAAATTTATGCAGTGGAATACAATAATAAATAATAATAAATCTTCGTCTTCATCCTCTAGAATATGGTCTTCCAACTCCTTAAATGCTTAGGCTGACCGGAGCGATTTGAAAAGACAAAACACTCGAGTCAGAACTAAATGATCTCATGTAAGTTAAATAAACAGTAAATAATATGAGTGGAACGACATCAGAGATGTTTACGGGATTTAACATCTCCTATCCAGTGTCAACATGAGTGCAATAACTTAAGAAATGCTCGGGATTCACATCTCCTAAGGATCCGTTAAACTATCTACTATGTAGTAATATTTCGCTATTATAATAATGTCTATAGTAAAATAAACTTACTTTTAAATAGCGTTAAGGAGTGACCCAATATTCCCCATAACACGTAATAGTCCCAGTAGTCCATCCAATATCATAGTCCCTCCTGACCGGGAAGCCACCAGAGGATACCACACGGGCTATGGGTGAAAACCAAACTCGTACAAGGCGCGCTAGGGTAGGTGACACAACACAACTAGGCAATGCCATGGTAGATATACCAATTACGATTCTGGGCCAGTGGTAAACGCGTAGCACACGTACCGCCCACCTCGAGCCACACCCCCAAATCAAAAGTGGCCGCCGAATATATCCAAAAGTCAAAGTATAATATCGAAGGGATGTGTCTGATAAAAGGTGCTACCTTCTTAGCCCGTCAATCGCTCCTGTTTTAGCCACCTTATGCCAACTCACGTGAGTCGGGTCCACGTATATACCTCAAAGGAACGTCGCCACCATCCTACTTCATTCTAGAATCTCCACTACGTACACGGTTGTTAAAGTGGTTTTCGGAGTTGGCAGAGAGTGTGACAACTTCTGATCCCTGTCTCTTTAACAACCAAACGTTATTATAACACCGCGATCTTTTCAAAATAGTTTATACTTTTAAAACCAGAATATAATATCCATTTCAAAACCATATAAATACGATATCATTTCCATTTTAAAACCAAATCAATATGATATCCTTTTTATTTCAAATCAATATAATATCATTTTATTTCAATATATCCCTTTTCCAAAATCATAGCACTTCCAAATTATACCCTCCAAAACCAAACATTTAAAATTTTAACACGTTTAAAACATAATACTTTGAAATTCATAACTTCGAAACATTTCAATTTCAATAAAACATTTCAATTTCGACATATTTCAAGGCTTTATATATTCCAAAATTTCAAAACTAAATTTTATAAGTTCGATTCAACAATTAAATTTTCTATTATTTAGTTTTGAAATATTTTAGCAAATAAACCCCTTATCATTTAAATAAGACTCAAATTACAAATAACTAAATATCGCCTTCAATTCATTTATACTTGAACTAATCATTTAATTCACCTAGACCCCAAAATAAAGTTATAATAATTATACCTTTTAAATTTTCCAATTTAATAAATTTCACATCATCCCTTTCTGAGTTTAATTCTCAAATAAATTCAATTTCATATAATGTCAAATTTATATCAATTTCAAATCAAATTTATTCGAGTAAAATTCTTAAATAATTTAATTCACATTAATTTCAAATTTATCACCCAACCTCAGTTTTATTTAAGCCATTATAACTATATATACAATATAATTTAAACAGCTACTTAACCATATTATCTTAAAAAAAATCAAACTTTATTATTTCTTGTTTCATACTTTAAACCAATTTTATACATAGCTTAAAACCAAAAATTTAACTATATATATAAAAAACTAACATTTATAAAACATCCAAATCAATATCTCATAAAACCATATATTTCTTTACCAAACCATAGAAAATCAATTCAAAATATTTTTATACATAGATCGCGGTATATGTATAAAATTTTCTATCCTATGGTCAAGTGATACGGATATTTATCATTTCAATCCGTAATTTAAAATAAAAATACGGTTATACATCATTCCAAACCGTAATCCCGAATGAAACAAAAATGCGTAATAACTTGCAGTTTATAACAATATAAGTAAAACATCCATTCATCCAATATCAATCATCAAACATTTATCACGATCATCATCTAATTCAAACAATAACATTAATATATAACAAATAATAAATAACCGGTAATTACTGGCAGTTTATATTCAATAATAAATTAATTTAACTGGCAGTTTGTTTGCAATAATAAATTGAATAACAATTTAATTCAATAAATTCAATTTAACTGGAATGACGATCATCGTCTTTTGAATTTAAATCCAATTTGAACCCAAAATTTGAACAGTCTCAGAATTCGTCCAAACCTAGGTCAAAATGTCCAAAATTCCAATACGAAGCTAGCGGAGAAAACCGCGCGTAATTTCGACCTCGTATATAAAAGTTACGTTGGTTAAAACATACAAAATCAAAAATTAAAATAAAACAAAATAAAGAAAGAAAAAACATCACAACACTCACCACGTCATCATCTTCATCCCAAAATACGCACATGCAAACAGAACCCATCGGGAACACATGCGACCCTATGCCATCTTTGACCATCGATTTCGCATCGCATAAGCCGCCGTCGACGAAAGCACAACCCCCCACGAATTCGCCCTGACCTCCTCTACATGCAGCCGAGGTCCGACCACCCCAAACGCCACCGGCTGCTGCCCCCTTCAAACCCTAAAAGAATTTTAATGCCAAATCTAGCCGTTGAATCACAGAACAATCACCACCAATGCGAAACGTACGAGCCTCTCTACAGAACCCATAAATTGATTTGACGATCGGGCGAGTTTGATTGCGGCGTGATGAATGATCGAAAACGTTTCACCCAGTTCCACCCACACGGAGACTCAGATCAGAAAACGAATTATATATTTGACTTGCGCTCATCGAGAGCTTCAAATTCATATATAATTCGATATAGTTTGTGGAGTTTGATTTTCAATTTGATTTTTGAATTTCAATTGGATTTGGAATTGTCTGCCATTGACATGAGGAGGTGAGGAGAAATTGTATGTCCAGACAAATGACAATGACGAAAAATCAGGGTTAATAATAGGGTATATATAGGCAAGCTGAAATTAGAATGGACCGGATCGATTGGATATACGCGTTGAACAAATGGCTCAAAAAGCCTGTTCTGACTCCGGAATGAAATTTGGTCAACCCATATATCAAAATGGATGTTTTTCAATATTCTAAAATCAATGGAACAGGTTTCAGGTCAAAATTCCATCGTATGAAGAAGTTATGCTAAAATAAAATTATTTCAAATTGATTTCAATTAATTGATTTCCAGATGTTTCGAGTCCGTACGATCAAACGACAAGTCCGATCGCTACGAAACTTGAAATCCTACAATAATTCATTATTATGGATCCGATGAAATTGGTTTCATCAAAATCCGAGTCAGTGCCCGAAATGGCTATTTTCTAGTTAACTAAATAAATTAATAATAAGTTAATTAAATCAATTTTACAATTTAACCTTAATTATTTACAAATTTTATCAGTTTGGATTACATGGTTAATTTAGAATCCTTTAAACAAATTTCTACACCAATGTATCATTGAATAATTCCCAATTTACAATATTTAATTTCAATTTCAATTTATCTAGTAATTAAAACTTAAATTCCCAAGAAATTCATTTATTTGGTTTTTAAATCCTGTTATCCACTAAATTGTCGTCTCATTGTTACAATTAACATTGGTTGTATTTATTACATTCACACCTTTAGTTATTGCATAAATTCTGATTAGTATACATTAAGGTTCATTTAATTCTAATTGATTCTCATTTTAATTATTAAACCAAATAAACAGGCAACTTATAACAAGTGTTACCATGACTTTAATTACACTTATGAATTCCCTATTATCAAGCAAATGTTACAATTCTTAAATACTTCTGCTTTTATTTAATTACCATTAACTATATTATTATTATTCCATTAGCTAATTAAGTATTTATGTGACGACCCGCCCTTCTACGCCCAGAAAGACGTTCCGTCTTGAAGAAAGAAAGGGATGAGAAAATAGAAAAGATAGAGAAGAATGAACAACAACATCAGAATCTCACAGCGGAACGAATAAATTATATTAATCACATAAGTATTTACATAGTATACAACATCAATCAGAGTTATACAGACAATACATCACATACTAGATAGTTATAAACATCTGTCTAGTTAATACAACATAACTCAAACAATACAGAGAACAATATGACTCAGAGATTCCAACACAGCGGAACTATATATATATTATAACGCTGAAGCCTCCTACTCCATTGCTTCTCTAGAATTCGTCAAAGCTAACCTGAATCCCTTGGCTACCCGTAAAAATTTGGGTACCCGAGAGTTTATGAAAAACAAAAAAAAACTTCGGGTCAGACAAGGGTCTGGTATGAGTAACAGGTTAAAGTTGCTTAACTTTGAAAATCTTTTGAAAACAAAAGGTATCACGTAAGACTCCCCACAAATAAACATGGGTAAGGTTTTACCTTACGCTAACCAAAACATTTGATAGAAAATTCAGTGATATTATAATAGGTCTAGGGTTTTCAAGTAAATAGAAAATAGCCGAAATTGTTACATGATTAAATTGCAGCTACTAGCCACAAAAGTGGGTAATACAATCAAAACCGTTGGCACTTATTGGATTGTGGATTCCATACAATGGCAGGGCTACTAGGGTACCGCCCGTCACAGTACGTGGCCTAGATCAACGTACCGAGGATCACTCCCGACCCCCTGCAACACAAGGCCGGAACCATTCCTTACTGAACAGTCCCGAACAAGATAAACCCCAGCAATTGTTGCAATCAACCGCCCACACAGCCGAAAATAAAGGGACATCTAGATAGGGGAATATCCTTGTCCTGCTTGGGCATGACCCACCTAACCTTGCTGCACCTCCCCTGTTTTAGCCATTCCCGGTTGATGAGGCTTGAGGCTACGATTACCTTTAGAAAACATAATTCTTAGAATGCTCATCGTCCACCTGACGATGTGTTGAAAGCATTCAATCCATACAAGTTCGTTCCGGGTTCGAACGAAACCGAAGGCATTATCTCGTTACACTCATTTTGGAATCACCCTCAGAGTTAACGACGATAACCCTTGCATTTTGATTCTCCATCTTCACTTCAGATTCAGACCTATCGTTAATTTGGAATCGATGTGGTTTTCGGATGTTCCAAATGTGGAAACCCGATCCCGGCCTCATCGAAATCCAAAACGTGTCTTTTAAGGCCAAGTTGTCTATTTAGTCTTAACAGTTTAATTCAACATAATCAATATACACACAGATGGATAATTCATAATATCACATTAGATAATCACAGATAATCTCATAAACAGATTATCAAATATTATCATATAAACAGATAACCAAATATTATCATATTTAAACCAAGCATCCATGACACATAGATATAATTCGTGCCAGATCACAATCATCATATGAAATATCAATATCATTCATCCATAAGCAAAGATTTATAATCATACCATTTGTAATTAATTTAAAATGAATTAAATTAACTACTTCTATTTCTAATTAATTTAAAGTAAATTAAATTAATTCTTTATCTATAAATTCTGCTTATACAACCATCAATTAATTATAAATCAAATTAATTAACCATCTTCTAAATATCCATCTTGATTAATCACCTTTGATTAATCGTTTTCTAATTACAATAAGTAATTAGTCTTTAACTAATTTTACAAATTAATTATCCTAAATTATTTATAGTAATTAACATTTAATTACTTCATTTATTAATTAAAATGTAATTAATTACATTTATCCTTAATTAATCACCACATTATTAATTATGTCTTAATTAACCAATTCTTAATTTACTTCATTAATTATATTAATTAATGATCTCTAATTTAGATTTAAATAAATTACTTTATTTAATTAATTTCATTAAATGGTTAATCTTTAATTTAACACAATTATTAATCACCTTTGATTAAAATCAACCAGTAATTAACCACCCTTAATTACTTATTTTAATAAATTAATTATCCTATAATTAATTATCTTCATTAATTAATCCTTTGATTAATTTCAAAAGTAACTATCCAAATTACTTCATTAACACATCATCTTTCATTAATTACATTCAGTAATTAACATTAATCACTTCCTTAAGTAATTGTGCTCCATTGCATACACTAAGTAATTACACTTATCAATTTATCAAATGATTTTCTTAAATTAATTAAAATAAATTAATTAACTTAAATTAACCACTTATCAAAATTAATTACAATAAGTAATTAATCTCTTAATTACTTTTATCAAGTAATTTCATTTAACAATTTACAATAAATTATCTAATTAATCTGATTAATTATCAAAATTTATCACATTAATTAATTTATTAGTAATCTTTAGTTAATTATCTTTATTAACCGATATCATCTCTTAATTTACTTCTTAATTTATCTTTATTTATAAATTAATCTAAATTATTAATTTATAAATTTAATAAATTACCATTCCTTTATGATCTTATTAATTAAATCATTTAATACCTTAATTATTCTTAAGACAATTTATTTCTTATTCAATGACTTAATTAATATAAAAGTGTATTAGAACATTACGCTTTAAATTTAAATCCAAATTCCATTCTGAATTTAAGATTCAAAAGAATTATTTATTAAACATTATTCAAATTTAAATTCAATTTATAATCTTGTAAATAACATTAATCTCTAATTTAAATTTCCAAATACATTAATATTGAACTTGCAAATTTTCAAGTTAAACAATTTATTTACTTTCCATTTAAAAACTTTTCTCAACAAATTTACTTTCAAAATTATTTTATTTGAACTTATCTTTAAACAAAAACTGATTTAATTTTCAGATTTTAAATTCAAAGCAAACTCGAATCCATCAATTTATCTTTGTTTTTAAAACTTTGATTTAAACTTCCCTTTATCGACTTAAATTTAGAATTTTGATTTTTCAAAGCCAAATCTATTTTAAAACCTTAAGATTCAATATTCATTTGAATCAATACTTTTAAAATTCAAATTTAAACTATTGTTAGAGCTTTTATTTCAGGTTTAAATCATTTTGTTAAAAATCTGGAAATTCCAGGTTTGTAAACCTGAAATCTCATTTAAATATTTTAAACTTTATTTTAGATTTCAAAATATAAGTTTGAATTCATTCTACAAACTGAATTTAAACTTAGTTTAAATCTATAATTTATTTCTTTAAATAGGTTGCATTTGAACTTGTTTCTTTTTTCAATCAAACTTTGCTTCCAGTATACTGCCTAAACAAATACTGGAGCGACACAAACCAAAACATGCCCCGAGACCTCACACCCTTTGCTTCGAGTCACCTACTCGAGTGACTCGAGTACGTCCCAAGACCAAAAACCCTGCACCACCCACTGTTGCCTCAACACCAAAATGAGCACGGTGCACGTGCACCGTGGCCCCAGCCAACTCCGGCCATCCACACGAACCTCTCCACGTCGACAACCATCACCAGTCACGACTACGACCATCCAAAAACATCACGGAAGCACAAAACGAAAATGGGTTCGAAAACCCAAACCAGGAACACAATAACCCCTTCCCCTCTCTAACCTATCAATGCCGCATTCTCCCAACCCCGACCACTTGATGGTCAACGGCCCCGGCCACGAACTCATCTCCAACCAAGCTACCAACTTCCAAGACCGCGTTGAACTCGACGCTTCGTGGCGTTCGAACCGACCCAATAAACTCCACTCAACCCAAACTAGGTTTCCCCACTGAAAACGAAAACCACCGTCGCCACAGTGATCGAGAGCGCCTCCGACTATTTTTCATGGCCTCTCCTATCACCCATCTCCCTCCAGAACAAACCTCAACCATTCCGATCAACGGTACTTCCAGAGGCAACCCAAAATGCTCGAATTGATCAACCCAGTAAAGCATGTTCAAGGCTCAACTAAAAAATGTGATTTGAGTTTTTAAAATCCTAATTTTGATTTAGTAATCAGTTCATAAACTTGAATTGATAATTCAAGACATTTGAATTTGTTACCTATATTAAATTTAGACTGTTCCTAAGGTTTTACAGGGCAAATCAACTTTGTTTAGCATAAATTAAATTTTAAAATTTACTTTATAATCAACAAAACATACTTTATTTAGATGCTTTGTCCTAACAATTAATAGGTTGAGCAATAATGGTTTTTGGATTAACCCAGGCTTTTGAGATTTTAAACAGAGGAAACATCCAGATAATATGCAGGCTTCATCTCACCATAATATAATGCAATGCATATACAAACAAACACCTCTGCTATTCCTCATACAACTAAATTATCTTAGGTTATTTTAACTCACAGCAATGGAAAACAAAGCAAGTTTATGATGAAACAGTTTGGATTTGCAGGCTTGAAACATACAGTAATTTCCATCTCACAATTATCCAGAGAGAAAAAAAAAGAAATATATGAATATTCATACAATATATTCAAGCATTCAAATATTAGCATGCAACAGATTTTAAAACTTAAGAAATTTAAGAGTGTTACTCACTAATGCTTGAGGATGACAGAGCACTTCTGGTTTGATAGTTTTGAAAAACTCGAAACTGTTTTGCTTTCCAAAACTTCTTGCCTTGTTGATGATGCTTCAGTAGTAAACAAAAAAAAGAAATGCTACTTGTATATGTTAAGTTTACTATGCTATGTTGAACGAACTTAAAGAAGAAAGACATGTATATATAGAAGTTTATAGGGGTAGGTGTTTACTGGGTTTAGGCAATTTGCAGATACAAATATTTCATTTTGTTTGTATCAGGCAAGACTTTTTCCAAAGGAGGCTGAAAGATTTTTATACAAATTTGAAATGACTTGTTTGTATGCTAGAGATGAAAGCTTTAAATGTTGATGTACTTTTATGTTTCCTATTTAGCTTATTCTATGCATAGATATTTTACATTTCATTGTTTATATTTTGCTGCTTAGCTTTGCATTCTTTTACTTCTTGCCTACTTATCTATTTTTTTCTTACTTTATTTTGTTTTATTTGCCAACATAATTATTGTATAGACATGATTACATCTTTCTGTATTTTACATACACATTTCAAAATTAGTTTTAGTTATTTGCTTTCTTAACTATGCTTTGAATTCCTTCCTCTAACCTGCATATTATATCTTATTTTATTTAGTTTTATACTTGATGTTTCTTTTCTTAGCTTTGCATTTTATTTTACATTGTTTATTTTTTTTGCTTTGCTTTTAAGTACTTTATTTCAATATTTGTTGTGAATTTTTAACTTATGTACTTATGTTAAACTTATACATTTGATTTATTCTTAAGTTTAATAATTATAAAGTTTACTTTATTTAAATTTATAAACCATAGCTTTCTAAAATACATATATAAATAAATTTAAAATAACAATTTCTATCTATATAGTAATCCATTTGTAAAGCTATTGCATTATTATTATTGTTTAAATATAACACATTGTTAAATTAAAAATAAATTTTCAAAAGAAACTATCTCTAAAAAATATAAATACTTATTTATCAAGCTATATTTTTTTTAAAAAAAACTTTTTATTTAATTTAAACTCTAGGCTAAAACAAATTAAACTTTATCTTGAGTATTTTTAAGATCATGCTATTATTTATTCAATATTAGATTTCCAAATTATCAAAAATAGTAGAATTAGAAACCATAACTTTATTTATTAATTTAAAACAAAACTTATCTATTTATAATATATACCAATATACATATATACATTATAAATAGAAATAATTTAAATTAGATTTTAAAAGATAAATTATCAGTTAAATATTTGTTTAAAGGAAGATCATTAAATCAATTCAAATATTATTAACAAATATTTTCAAATCAATTTAATTTTTAATGTAGATTATTAAATTGATATTGCCCCAAATTTCCGGGATGTCACATTCTTCCCCCCTTAAAAGAATTTCGTCCCCGAAATTTAAAACAAAGGTAATTTAATAATTTAGTTAAAGATTTAATTCTAAAACACAAGCATATGTCAACTATAAGCTAACAATCATAGCAACCAATTCATCCAAACAAACAAATCTAGCTGTCCAGCTAATATTCCGGATAGAATTTTCTCGAGTTTCCCCAAGTATAAATACCGGGACACTCGCTCTATAGAATCCAAACAACCAATACTACTAAGCTATAGAGCTTCCACTCATCTAGATCTGCCCTGGACAGGATATCAGACTATAGACAAGTCTGAATCAACAACCAAGACTTCCTGAACTGCTGGTTCTACAACCAGAGATAATCTTACACGTACTCCCTCAGAGATACGTGAAACACAACGAATTCCAGTTATCCAAACTAGCATTTCGATCCTGAAGACCAAATACTTTCCAAAATCAAATCTCCGATTTCAAAAATCCAAATTCCTCCGTCTCATATCCACAAAACTCTTCTGATGATCCTGGGCTGCCTACATCTTCCCTGATCAGCTCAACTCTTTCTGATGTCCTTAGAAATAATCTGAACCAAAAAAAAACAGTCCAACAAAATGATCTTTCCAAGATCGACCAAAACTTAGAACACAAACTTTATTCCAAATCAGAAACAGAACTCACTTTTCTCATCCGGAAAAGATAAACATGTGCACTTAAATCTGGCCTCGGATCCTGAAAAATTTCCTGTAGAACTCTCCAACCTAAACATTGCAACATCCAATTGCTTCCAAACTAAAACAGCTGCCACCATGCTTCCACTGCGCAATTCTGACTGAACAGATGAAAATGCTGAAGATGAACTCAAGCACAGACTGGTCAACACATTCCAAAATTAAAGTTCACCTATCCAAAAAAAAACTCCGCAGTTTCTCCAAACCCTGAGCTACTTCCACAACTCAAAAATCATCTTATTACTAATCTGATCTATCAGTACCACTCCTGGAAATCTAGTCAATACCAAATTTAATCTCCAGATGTTAGCAAAACTCTGACTTCCTGGAGACATCCAAAAAAACCTCTGAAACACAAGAGAATCCTCAAACTATCGCAAATCACTTTTGCGATCAATCCAGCCAAATTCCAAAGAAAAACTGTTCTCTCTACTAATCAGAACGAATTACACTTACGTTTATATGGCCAATCCATCGAAGAAATGGAACTACTCTACTGCTTCTGAAATTACCTCAAGAAAAACTGCTAAGCCAGAAGACTTCCTAATCCAAAGCTCTTCGAGAAACTCAGGCCTCAAAGCAAACCGAAACACTCATCTACAATGCCGAAGCAGACACACTTCCTTAACTGGTTCCAAAGAAACATCTTCGGAGACATCCATGGTCACTGTGTCTCATCACACAGCTACTACACCTTGATATATCAAGATATCATGACTTGCTTCTGCCCAACCGACAAATCAAAACTCTAGCTCAACCAAATTACACTTCAAAAATGAACTCCGAGCCTTAATAGATTTCCTTCAGAGATCAATGAAATCCTTACACCATCCAAAATTTACTCGAGATGGTAATAGGTCTACAGTCTCGACAGATACACTTCCAACCTCAAACATTCAAACTCCAATCCATTTATAGTCGTGTTACACACACCAATACCCAATCTACCTTTATAGCTCATAGGAAAACCCGAACAGATAACCCAACAATAGGTAGAAATAAATAAATATATATTATATATCAAAATTACAAATACGCTCTCTCAGGAAAGAAATCACTCAAGAGCCTAGGTATTCGCTCAACCTAGCGCTCTGATACCAACTGTGACGACCCGCCCTTCTACGCCCAGAGAGACGTTCCGTCTTGAAGAAAGAAAGGGACGAGAAAATAGAAAAGATAGAGAAGAATGAACAACAAATCAGAATCTCACAACGAAACGAATAAATTATATTAATCACATAAGTATTTACATAGTATACAACATCAATCAGAGTTATACAGACAATACATCACATACTAGACAGTTATAAACATCTGTCTAGTTAATACAACATAACTCAAACAATACAGAGAACAATATGACTCAGAGATACCAACACAACGGAACTATATATATATATTTATAACGCTGAAGCCTCCTGCTCCATTGCTTCTCCAGAATTCGTCAAAGCTAACCTGAATCCCTTGGCTACCCGTAAAAATTTGGGTACCCGAGAGTTTATGAAAAACAAAAAAAAAACTTCGGGTCAGACATGGGTTTGGTATGAGTAACAGGTTAAAGTTGCTTAACTTTGAAAATCTTTTGAAAAAAAAGGTATCACGTAAGACTCCCCACAAATAAACATGGGTAAGTTTTGACCTTACGCTAACCAAAACATTTGATAGAAAATTCAGTGATATTATAATAGGTCTAGGGTTTTCAAGTAAATAGAAAATAGCCGAAATTGTTACATGATTAAATTCCAGCTACTAGCCACAAAAGTGGGTAATACAATCAAAACCGTTGGCACTTATTGGATTGTGGATTCCATACAATGGCAGGGCTACTGGGGTACCGCCCGTCACAGTACGTGGCCTAGATCAACGTACCGAGGATCACTCCCGACCACCTGCAACACAAGGCCGGAACCATTCCTTACTGAACAGTCCCGAACAAGATAAACCCCGGCAGTTGTTGCAATCAACCTCCCACACAGCCGAAAATAAAGGGACATCTAGACAGGGGAATATCCTTGTCCTGCTTGGGCATGACCCACCTAACCTTGCTGCACCTCCCCTGTTTTAGCCATTCCCGATTGATGAGGCTTGAGGCTACGATTACCTTTAGAAAACATAATTCTTAGAATGCTCATCGTCCGCTAGACGATGTGTTGAAAGCATTCAATCCGTACAAGTTCGTTCCGAGTTCGAACGAAACCGAAGGCATTATCTCGTTACACTCATTTTGGAATCACCCTCAGAGTTAACGACGATAACCCTTGCATTTTGATTCTCCATCTTCACTTCAGATTCAGACCTATCGTTAATTTGGAATCGATGTGGTTTTCGGATGTTCCAAATGTGGAAACCCGATCCCGGCCTCATCGAAATCCAAAACGTGTCTTTTAAGGCCAAGTTGTCTATTTAGTCTTAACAGTTTAATTCAACATAATCAATATACACACAGATGGATAATTCATAATATCACATTAGATAATCACAGATAATCTCATAAACAGATTATCAAATATTATCATATAAACAGATAACCAAATATTATCATATTTAAACCAAGCATCCATGACACATAGATATAATTCGTGCCAGATCACAATCATCATATGAAATATCAATATCATTCATCCATAAGCAAAGATTTATAATCATACCATTTGTAATTAATTTAAAATGAATTAAATTAACTACTTCTATTTCTAATTAATTTAAAGTAAATTAAATTAATTCTTTATCTATAAATTCTGCTTATACAACCATCAATTAATTATAAATCAAATTAATTAACCATCTTCTAAATATCCATCTTGATTAATCACCTTCGATTAATCGTTTTCTAATTACAATAAGTAATTAGTCTTTAATTAATTTTACAAATTAATTATAAATTATTTATAGTAATTAACATTTAATTACTTCATTTATTAATTAAAATGTAATTAATTACATTTATCCTTAATAAATCACCACATTATTAATTATGTCTTAATTAACCAATTCTTAATTTACATCCTTAATTATATTAATTAATGATCTCTAATTTAGATTTAAATAAATTACTTTATTTAATTAATTTCATTGAATGGTTAATCTTTAATTTAACACAATTATTAATCACCTTTGATTAAAATCAACCAGTAATTAACCACCCTTAATTACTTATTTTAATAAATTAATTATCCCATAATTAATTATCTCCATTAATTAATCCTTTGATTAATTTCAAAAGTAATTATACAAATTACTTCATTAACACATCATCTTTCATTAATTACATTCAGTAATTAACAATAATTACTTCCTTAAGTAATTGTGCTCCGTTGCATACACCAAGTAATTACACTTATCAATTTATCAAATGATTTTCTTAAATTAATTAAAATAAATTAATTAACTTAAATTAACCATTTATCAAAATTAATTACAATAAGTAATTAATCTCTTAATTACTTTTATCAAGTAATTTCATTTAACAATTTACAATAAATTATCTAATTAATCTGATTAATTATCAAAATTTATCACATTAATTAATTTATTAGTAATCTTTAGTTAATTATCTTTATTAACCGATATCATCTCTTAATTTACTTCTTAATTTATCTTTATTTATAAATTAATCTAAATTATTAATTTATAAATTTAATAAATTACCATTCCTTTATGATCTTATTAATTAAATCATTTAATACCTTAATTATTCTTAAGATAATTTATTTCTTATTTAATGACTTAATTAACATAAAAGTGTATTAGAACATTACACTTTAAATTTAAATCCAAATTCCATTCTTAATTTAAGATTCAAAAGAATTATTTATTAAACATTATTCAAATTTAAATTCAATTTATAAATTTGTAAATAACATTAATCTCTAATTTAAATTTCCAAATACATTAATATTTAACTTGCAAATTTTCAAGTTAAACAATTTATTTACTTTCCATTTAAAAACTTTTCTCAACAAATTTACTTTCAAAATTATTTTATTTGAACTTATCTTTAAACAAAAACTGATTTAATTTTCAGATTTTAAATTCAAAGACAACTCGAATCCATTAATTTATCTTTGTTTTTAAAACTTTGATTTAAACTTCCCTTTATCAACTTAAATTTAGAATTTTGATTTTTCAAAGCCAAATCTATTTTAAAACCTTAAGATTCAATATTCATTTGAGTCAATACTTTTAAAATTCAAATTTAAACTATTGTTAGAGCTTTTATTTCAGGTTTAAATCATTTTGTTAAAAATCTGGAAATTCCAGGTTTGTAAACCTGAAATCTCATTTAAATATTTTAAACTTTATTTTAGATTTCAAAATATAAGTTTGAATTCATTCTACAAACTGAATTTAAACTTAGTTTAAATCTATAATTTATTTCTTTAAATAGGTTGCATTTGAACTTGTTTCTTTTTTCAATCAAACTTTGCTTCCAGTATACTGCCTAAACAAATACTGGAGCGACACAAACCAAAACATGCCCCGAGACCTCACACCCTTTGCTTCGAGTCACCTACTCGAGTGACTCGAGTACGTCCCAAGACTAAAAACCCTGCACCACCCACTGTTGCCTCAACACCAAAATGAGCACGGTGCACGTGCACCGTGGCCCCAGCCAACTCCGGCCATCCACACGAACCTCTCCACGTCGACAACCATCACCAGTCACGACTACAACCATCCAAAAACATCACGGCAACACAAAACGAAAATGGGTTCGAAAACCCAAACCTGGAACACGACAACCCCTTCCCCTCTCGAACCTGTCAATGCCGCATTCTCCCAACCCCGACCACTTGATGGTCAACGGCCCCGGCCACGAACTCATCTCCAGCCAAGCTACCAACTTCCAAGACCGCGTTGAACTCGACGCTTCGTGGCGTTCGAACCGACCCAATAAACTCCACTCAACCCAAACTAGGTTTCCCCACTGAAAACGAAAACCACCGTCGCCACAGTGATCGATAGTGCCTCCGACTATTTTTCATGGCCTCTCCTATCACCCATCTCCCTCCAGAACAAACCTCAACCACTCCGATCAACGGTACTTCCAGAGGCAACCCAAAATTCTCGAATTGATCAACCCAATAAAGCATGTTCAAGGCTCAACTAAAAAATGTGATTTGAGTTTTTAAAATCCTAATTTTGATTTAGTAATCAGTTCATAAACTTGAATTGATAATTCAAGACATTCGAATTTGTTACTTATATTAAATTTAGACTGTTCCTAAGGTTTTACAGGGAAATCAACTTTGTTTAGCATAAATTAAATTTTAAAATTTACTTTATAATCAACAAAACATACTTTATTTAGATGCTTTGTCCTAACAATTAATAGGTTGAGCAATAATGGTTTTTGGATTAACCCAGGCTTTTGAGATTTTAAACAGAGGCAACATCCAGATAATATGCAGGCTTCATCTCACCATAATATAATGCAATGCATATACAAACAAACACCTCTGCTATTCCTCATACAACTAAATTATCTTAGGTTATTTTAACTCACAGCAATGGAAAACAAAGCAAGTTTATGATGAAACAGTTTGGATTTGTAGGCTTGAAACATACAGTAATTTCCATCTCACAATTATCCAGAGAGAAAAAAAAGAAATATATGAATATTCATACAATATATTCAAGCATTCAAATATAAGCATGCAACAGATTTTAAAACTTAAGAAATTTAAGAGTGTTACTCACTAATGCTTGAGGATAACAGAGCACTTCTGGTTTGACAGTTTTGAAAAACTCGAAACTGTTTTGCTTTCCAAAACTTCTTGCCTTGTTGATGATGCTTCAGTAGTAAACAAAAAAAAGAAATGCTACTTGTGTATGTTAAGTTTACTATGCTATGTTGAACGAACTTAAAGAAGAAAGACATGTATATATAGAAGTTTATAGGGGTAGGTGTTTACTGGGTTTAGGCAATTTGCAGATACAAATATTTTATTTTGTTTGTATCAGGCAAGACTTTTTCAAAAGGAGGCTGAAAGATTTTTAAACAAATTCGAAATGACTTGTTTGTATGCTAGAGATGAAAGCTTTAAATGTTGATGTACTTTTATGTTTCCTATTTAGCTTATTATATGCATAGATATTTTACATTTCATTGTTTATATTTTGCTGCTTAGCTTTGCATTCTTTTACTTCTTGCCTGCTTATCTATTTTTTTCTTACTTTATTTTGTTTTATTTGCCAACATAATTATTGTATAGACATGATTACATCTTTCTGTATTTTACATACACATTTCAAAATTAGTTTTAGTTATTTGCTTTCTTAACTATGCCTTGCATTCCTTCCTCTAACCTGCATATTATATCTTATTTTATTTAGTTTTATACTTGATGTTTCTTTTCTTAGCTTTGCATTTTATTTTACATTGTTTTTTTGCTTTTCTTTAAGTACTTTATTTCAATATTTGTTGTGAATTTTTAACTTATGTACTTATGTTAACCTTATACATTTGATTTATTCTTAAGTTTAATAATTATAAAGTTTACTTTATTTAAATTTATAAACCATAGCTTTCCAAAATACATATATATATATATATAAATAAATTTCAAATAAAAATTTCTATCTATATAAAAATCCATTTGTAAAGATATTGCATTATTAATATTGTTTAAATATAACACATTATTAAATTAAAAATAAATTTTCAAAAGAAACTATCTCTTAAAAATATAAATACTTATTTATTAAGCTATATTTTTTTTTAAAAAAAAACAAAACTTTTTATTTAATTTAAACTCTAGGCTAAAACAAACTAAACTTTATCTTGAGTATTTTTAAGATCATATTATCATTTATTCAATATTAGATTTCCAAATTATCAAAAATAGTAGAATTAGAAACCATAACATTATTGATTAATTTAAACAAAACTTATCTATTTATAATATATACTGTTAGCGCCAAAATTGGTCACCAACACCCTTAGAGAGTTTGTGTAGAGAGATTAATGAAGAAGATAAATTAAAACAGATGAGAGTGCATAAATTAAAGTGCAGAAAGTAAGAACACCGGATTTATAGTGGTTCGGCGTAATAGCCTACGTCCACTTTGAAGTTGATCTTTATTTCTTTTCTTGATACTTGATAATAGATGCAATCCGTTTCTAAGTGTTTGAATACAATTGCAAAGTAAAAAAATAAGTCTTGAATGAGTCTTGAAAATGGCAGAGTCTCCTCAGTGTTCTCTGAAATCTCTCTCTTTTTTCTGTGCCTCTGCCTCCCTATTTATAGACGATAGTGGGTCGGATTTCCCTGGTGGGCCAGGTGGCTGAATAGCTCGGTCCAAGTAGCGTAAGTACTATGCGCCGAACCAGAGAGGCCGAACGAGGCATGCCGAGCCTTCCTATTTATATCGAACGAGGTATGCCGAGCCTTCCCTTTCGTGCCAAACGAGTTATGCTGTTGAGTGAGGGATGTAGGCTGAATGAGGCTGGGATGCCGAACAACTTGTTGGCCAAACGTTCGGGGATGCCGAACGTTCCTATGCCGAACGTACGTGGGAGGCCGAACAAACTTTGATGGCCAAACGATCTTCTTTGGCCGAACGGCGTTCAATGCCGAACAACTTTCTTTGGCCGAACTGCACTCAGTGCTGAACGATCTCTTGATGCCGGACGCTCCTAGATGCCGAACGCGTTCTGGTTGCCGAACGCGTTCTTTGTCCGAACTGATTTGGGATGTCGAACAATCTAGGTTCGCCGAGCGCTCTTCTGATGCCGAGCGTTCCTATGATGCCGAGTATTCCTACGAATGCTGAACACACTTTACACTAATTATTCCTTAGAGGCCGAACGTTCACTTTGGCCGAACGTTCTTGGGTAGCCGAGTACCCTTTGGATGCCGAACCTTCCTGGGAGGCCGAGCAGTGGTCAAGCCGAGTACTAAGTTGCTTGGTCAATCCCTTAGGAAACACTTTCCCCCCAAAGTGTGTTACGTGACCGAACGTGATACGCTTTGATCAAACCTTGGTCATCATCCTTGTTTTAAAGCTCTCTTGGCGAATGCAGTAGGGAAGGCCGGGCGTAGTAGGAAAAAGCCGAATGATATATATTACCCTGTGTGACTTTGTATGCCGACCAATCGAGCCGAACGAGACAAGTGCTGGAAGATCCAAGCTGGCCCAAGCCGAACGAACTGAGGTGGACGGTCGATATTGTTTTGACCGGTAGAGCCGGTCAGAACCTCTTCGACTTCCTCTTCCCCCTATAAAACCTGTCTCCTTCTTCTTCCTCCTCTTTTCTTTACTTTGCTTCCACCACTGTAATTTCGAAATACCCCTGCCATTTGACTCTTCGTACTTCTCAGCCCTTTCTAACGTTCGATCCACGAATTAGGTAAAATCTCTTCATCTAACTTCTTTCCCAGATAAGTTTCGAACAATTGGCTTAGGCTAGAATGGAGGTTGTACGGGCTATGCCGGTGGATGATCCAAACCTTGATTTGGATATTCCCATGGCCGAGCAACTTGAGGCAGGGAGGAGTGGTGAGGGATGATCACCTCATAGGGTTTGTGTTGTTTGGGAGAGACGTTGTAGTTCGGCATAATTTTCCTGTGCCGAACCAGGTGGAAGAAGGAATATGGGAGGAGTGGTAAGCGTTGGAGGATGTTGAATGTTGTTTCGGCCGTATGGGAGTTTGGCCGAACGATTGCTTTGCCGAACGTCAATTTGGCCGAACGGACAGTTCCGAACCATGGCAATGCCGGACAACCATAAATGTCGAACCAATCGTGCCGAGCGATATTAGCCGAACAATACATAAGTGCCGAACATACTCTACCGGCCGAACATGACTTAAGCCGAACAAACATAGATGCCGAGCCAAAAATAACTACCGAACATAGCTTAGGCCGGACAAACATAGATGCCGAACCAAACATAAATGCCGAATATGGCTTAGGCCGGACAAACATAGATGCCGAACCAAACATAAATGCCGAATATACTCTCCTTGCCCAATTTCATAACTGGTCTTTACTTGGCATAATCAGGCAATTGCCTCTAGTGTCTTACTGCAGTCGTTATCCAGAAGGCTTTCGGAGACGGTCAGCGATGACGGTTTTCGGAAGCGATGTTTTTAGGCTTGACGTTATATTAAATGCTTATGCACGATTGATTGCACTAGTTCACACACCACACCCGGGGGGGGGGGGGGGGGGTTTATCTGCGTTGTTAATTCTAACGTCGATTATTTTTCAAGTATAGTTCACACAGGTGCTTGGTTGGGTCTGTTATTTATTCAAGATGTCCAAAAGATCCAGTTCTCCTACACTTTCCGATAAACCTGGGCCGTCTTCTAAGCGAACGGCCCCCGACACAACCGACCCATCAGTTTCTCCCGCACATGACTGACCCATCAGAATTCGGGATGCGGACAATGTTGTCCGCAGTCTTCCCCTTTTCTCTGCGCTGGGCTTCTCTCAACTCAGCCACGTAACATGCACGTCCGGTTGCTTGGTCGCCATGCACTACGCCAACTCCTTTGTCCGTTGGGAATTTCAATGTGAGGCACCACGGGGCCAAGGCTGCCCTGAAATCTGCGAGGGCTGGTCGTCCCAAAAACACGTTGTATGGTGAATCAACATCCAGCACTATGAATGGTAGGATTCGCACTCTCCTGCGTTCCCCTTGTCCCAGTTCAACTGATAGCTCCACATATCCTACTGCGTCTGTGGCTGCGCCGTTAAAGCCATGGATTCGGGCTTTGGATGGCTTCAAATCCTTAGTCTCTAGCTTCATTTGGTCATACGCTTTCTTGAAGATGATGTTAACGGAACTTCCGCAATCAATTAGGATTCTCCTTACGAATGCCGGTCCGATGGTTGTGGATATGACCAATGGATCGATGGTGGGAGCTTCCACCTTATCCGCGTCTCTATTCCTGAATACAATATTGTCGTGCATCGTGCGCTGCTGCTTTGCGGGAGTTCCATCCTCCACATTTGAACAGCACTCATGCTCTGTATGTCTCAAGGAATTAGCATATCGCTCCATTTCCTGCCAATTTCTATCCGCAGGATGAGGTCCACCAGCAATCGTGTCAATAATCAACCTTCCCACAGTTCGAGTAGGTTGCTCTGGTTGGTGTAGAGCTGGGCCACGTCCGGGGTCTGAAGTCTCTTGTCTTCCTTCTGGCGTATCTTTGACGAATTCCTGCAGCTTCTTCTGCCTAATCAATTTCTCAATAGCGTCATGGAGATACCTGCATTCGTCTGTGTTGTGCCCATAAGACTCGTGAAAGCGGCAATACTTTCCAGTCCGCTTTTGCTCCTCTGTTGATTCCTTAGGGCGTGGTTTTCTATATTGAAAAGTGTTACAGGTCGATAAGTAAATGTTTTCAAGAGACGCATTCAGTGGAGTGTATTCGTTGTAGGTTGGGATCCTTGACTTCCATCTCCCCGTTTCCTTCTTCTTTCCAGGATTTCCACTTCCAGTTCCCTTAGACTGCCCGGGCTTATTTTGGACGCTGGCCCGAGTCTTTCCAGGGTTGTTGTCGGTTGCTTTCATGGCAGTGTTGCCCTTTACAGACTCCTGAACGGACCCTGGTGCCTTGTCTTTTCTTATCCACTGAGCCTCTTCCCTCCTTATGAACTGGTGGGCTTTCGAATAGAAACGTTCCAACGTAGCTGGTGGCTTTCCTGCCAACCAATCCCCAAATTCAGAGTCTGGATCCACTCCACGCATTACTGCCATCAAAATCGCGTGATCGTTTGGATTGCTCACTTCAGTGGCAGCAACATGAAATCTCTGCAAGTTTGCTTTCAGTGATTCTCCAGGAGCTTGGGTCATGCTTGATAAGGACATCACATCCTTGGGTCGAGTGGCGTGTATCCTGAATTGTTCTATGAATTTCCTTGCTAATTCGTCGAAGTTTGAGATTGACCGTGGAGGAAGTCGAGTGAACCACATGGTGGCAATTCCGGACAAAGTTATTGGAAAGCAAATGCACTTAGTTGCGTCGTTGGCCCTTGCTGAATCCATCATCCATCCATATCTCATTACATGTTGTCTACGGTCAGTTTTTCCTTCATAGGCGGGTATGGTGGGCATGTTAAACTTCCTTGGGTATTCAGCCTGTAGAATGGTATCTGTGAAGGGAGTATGACTCTTAGACATTCCCCAATCTTCATTAGTCAAACCTTGATTCTCTCTCATCAACTGCCTGACCATGGCTGTCAAATCCGGGGTTTGTATGGCAGGAGGAAGGTTGGGTTTCGCTCCACGGGCTTGATTTCTAGTAGAGTGATCAGTGGCACCTGCTTGGCATCTTCATCCTTGCGGCGTCTACGCCTGGGAGGTTCATCAGCTGAAGTTGAGCTATCATCTTCAGAGTAGGGGACAGGGCTACCTCCAGCATTCTGATGCTGCTGTTGAGAAAGTCGGGCCATGAGGTAAGCATTAACTTGCATTTGCTCAACGAGTTGCCTTCTGCTTTCCGTAAGCTCTTTTATAAAGTCATTCAATTCTGCTCGTGAAACAGCTTCTGCTTGGTTTTGGCTGGAGGGCCCCGTGCCTCGAATTGCTTGTTGATCGTTAAGTCCAAGTTGTTGAACACTAGCGGTTTCGTGGGCATCTACATTTTGGGAGGTCGATCTCGTTCGTGGCCTTCCCATGGTAGAGTCGTTGGTTGTAACTCTGAGTAGAATCAACAGATGCCTTATGGATAATTAGGGATCTTCTTCGGGGGATTTATGCAATCCAGTAGCTACAAAGTAGATCCTCACAACCTGAGAATTCAATTCTCAGTGAAAGCACCAAAATGTTAGCGCCAAAATTGGTCACCAACATCCTTAGAGAGTTTGTGTAGAGAGATTAATGAAGAAGATAAATTAAAACAGATGAGAGTGCATAAATTAAAGTGCAGAAAGTAAGAACACTGGATTTATAGTGGTTCGGCGTAATAGCCTACGTCCACTTTGAAGTTGATCTTTATTTCTTTTCTTGATACTTGATAACAGATACAATCCGTTTCTAAGTGTTTTAATACAATTGCAAAGTAAAAGAAATAAGTCTTGAATGAGTCTTGAAAATGGCAGAGTTTCCTCAGTGTTATCTGAAATCTCTCTCTTTTTTCTGTACCCCTGCCTCCCTATTTATAGACGATAGTGGGTCGGACTTCCCTGGTGGGCCAGGTGGCTGAATAGCTCGGTCCAAGTAGCGTAAGTACTATGCGCCAAACCAGAGAGGCCGAACGAGGCATGCCGAGCCTTCCTCTTTATATCGAACGAGGTATGCCGAGCCTTCCCTTTCGTGCCGAACGAGGTATGCTGTTGAGTGAGGGATGTGGGTGGAATGAGGCTTGGATGCCGAACAACTTGTTGGCCGAACGTTTGGGGATGCCGAACGTTCCTATGCCGAACGTACGTGGGAGGCCGAACAAACTTTGATGGCCGAACGATCTTCTTTGGCCGAACGGCGTTCAATGCCGAACAACTTTCTTTGGCCGAACTGCACTCAGTGCCGAACGATCTCTTGATGCCGGACGCTCCTAGATGCCGAACGTGTTCTGGTTGCCGAACGATATCTTTGTCCGAACTGATTTGGGATGTCGAACAATCTAGGTTCGCCGAGCGCTCTTCTGATGCCGAGCGTTCCTATGATGCCCAGTATTCCTACGAATGCTGAACACACTTTACACCGAGTACTCCTTAGAGGCCGAACGTTCACTTTGGCCGAACGTTCTTGGGTAGCCGAGTACCCTTTGGATGCCGAACCTTCCTGGGAGGCCGAGCAGTGGTCAAGCCGAGTACTAAGTTGCCTGGTCAATCCCTTGGGAAACATATACCAATATACATATATACATTATACATAGAAACAATTTAAATTAGCTTTTAAAAGATAAATTATCAGTTAAATATTTGTTTAAAGGAAGATTATTAAATCAATTCAAATATTATTAAAAAATATTATCAAATCAATTTAATTTTTAATGTAGATTGTTAAATTGATATTGCCCCAAGTTTCCGGGATATCACAATTTACATTCATTTCTTACATTTCAATCTCATAACCAATTATAACAAATTTCAATATTTCACCTGACCTTTCATTTCAATTTATCCATTTATTAAGTTTTACATTAGTAAATCTTTATTTCCATTCCTTTAATTCAACAACTTGTTCTATTATGAATAACGTTAACATTAATTCCAAATATTACCTTAATTAACATTAACATAATAATTTATTTAGATTTATTGCAATTAATTCCAATTCACTTTAATGGATTAAAATATATCGGTAACTTATAATAATTGTTGCCACTACCGTTTAATTTCACCTATAAGCTATTATTAACAAACAAATGTTGCAATTGATTTAGATCTAATGAAATAAATTTAATGAATGGGTAAAAGTTATCACTATTGCTAAATTTACTCACATTCGTACTTAATTATCACTAACAATTATTATAATTACTTATCTAGCCTTAATTCTATAAAATTGCAATTTATTACGTATTAATTCATCAATTAATATAACTTTTGAATTTTTTTCCAATCCACTAATTTCAATCAATTATAACCTTATAATTGTTTCAATTAATAGGTATTGCACTGAATTAGTTATTTTTCAACTTGCATAAACATTACTACCTTAATACCTTCAATTAATATTAATCAATATATTATTGCATTGGTAAATTAAATGCTTACTTTTATTTACTTATTTTAAATTTTATACCCAAGTGCAATAATTTACACTTTCCACTATTATATTAATTTGAATTCCATTCTAGTTATTATTTTTATTAATAATTCACTAATTCTTATTTTCTTTATTAATAAATTTCAAAAATCTCATTAAATTAACAATTTTAGTTATCGAAAATTTACGAGTCGTTACACTCTTCCCCATTCAAAACTTTTCGTCTCCAAAAAAGAAAAAGAAGGGAAAGAAAGAATTAAATAATCAATATATCTTATTCAAAAATATTAACTTTATAAACAAATAAATTTACAAAATTTAATAATTTAAATAAAATATATCAATTTATAACCATTAAATCCTTTTATACTCAAATTAATAAAGTTTGAAGAACATTTTTCAAAAATTTTCTAAGTCCAAAATTTACGGGAAATTTCGACAGAGTCTCCTTTGTACGGGGAGCCTCGGAAGAAAATATAATATCAAATATAACAATATACAACAAATTCAAAATAATGTATATCCCAACACGGGAAAGACAATATAATAACGCTATAAACCGAAATCCGAAAACGTATCTATTTGTCGGGCAATTTACACTAAATTATGAAACCAAAAGCAGTAACAATTGCTTCCATAACCTGTATTTCACTTATATAATCCAAAAGATTAACAATTATATAAAATGAAATATTTAAAGTGGTTTCAACCATAAACAAACAAATCAATACAAACATCAATCACTGGCAACAAGGCATACAACCATCACATAGAATCAACACAATCAATCATTCATTCATAGAAACAAAACAAATAGTTATTCGGGTTCAAACTTTAGATTGCACAGAATGGAAAATAAACTACTTAGTGCACCATTTACTCAACAGTCTTAGATGAAACTAAATAGATTATTTATTCATCCAAACAATTTTGGAGTATTCTTGCCCAAACAACCTAACTAAACAATCAACTATTTCAAATAATAGATCAAATTCATTCTTATTAATTTCATTTCATACATTTGTTGTTTTATTTCCTTTTTATTCAATTAATGCTTTTCTTTGTTTTTTATATTACTTACTAACTTCCTTTCAATTATTAATAGGATTCATGTTCTATTCAATGGCTTAGCATTTATATTCATTTACTTAAGTTTCCAATTGCTTGCTTACAATACTTACTTTCTACCGTATTTTATTATAGTACATTTCAATTATAACTTAAGTTCATAACCCCTATAACATCAAATTCTTATTTACTGAAGAAATTCATTGAACACTTTCATTCATAAGTTTACATGTACAACTTCCATTATATTTTCTTATTAACATTTCAACTTTTTACATCTTTTGGTAAGTTATATATATGTTAAAGAATGCAAATGAAACTTATACAAGTTTTACCTCATCTTTTAATTTAATTTAATGTTCAATAATTACATCTTTTGTTTTATAAGTCACAAATTTCAACTTTCTTTTTAATTCCATTTATACTTAGCATTAAATATCTTATTTCCATTAGAGGTTTCAGTCATAAATTAGTATAACCCATTTTACTATAATAATTGAAACTATTAATTAACGGAAACTTAAGAACTAAATAACGGGTTAAATTTCAAATCATTTTAAAATAATAGATAAATATATTTACTTACAACTTATATATCCAATTATATTTAAAACAATTTAAAATTTATATTTGTTTATCAAAATAAGTCTGCAGTAAAACTACTACAATGGCCTTCCCACTTCGAAACTCGAAAATGAATGTCGATGATGCATGCACTCATCATCGAAATTATTTTCCAGCGACAGAGAGGGGAGTACATAACTTATCACTTTCCAAAGTTTATTATAACCAATTCTTTCAAATCAATTGAAATATTTATATTAGAAAATGCTTCTAATAATATTATTACTATATTCGAAAATCATTCAAAAGAAATTTTCCAAAATCCTGAAACTCAAGTTTTAAGTTTCCAATCTTTCATTTATTTTATTTCAAATCTTATTTTCAACTATATCTATAAATTTCACTACCTAACAACCAATATATTACAACCAAATATAACCTTTATAAAATTTATTTTATATATCGAAAATATAATAGGCAAAATTATTTCATTCACCTATATTCAAAAAAAATATTGTGTCGGTCTGTCCTATTAAGTGTTTAGAAATCCCTATTGATGTCATAGCGTCCCATGCACCAACCAGAATTTATAAATACAAAGCGGAACAAATTGACACAATATCAAAACCTTTTTATAATACTAACAAATACGCTCTCTCATATATATACGCTCAGCGACTCATCATAGGGTATTACTACCCTATTGATAAAGAGTCAAACCCCACAAAGCTAAGGTTTATCGCGGAACCAAAGCTCTGATACCAGATGTAACGTCCCTCCTTTTTGTATGTTTTAAACCGACGATAAACCACACACGTCAGACTTAAACCATACAGAAGGGCGGATTATTATGGGGTAAATAAGAAAAAGCAGAGAAAGAAAAAGAACAAAATAGAATCTTGCAGCGGAACGACAAAATTTAATAATCATATAAACAGTTCATGAAGCTGTTTTACAAAAACATTTGCTTATTCTTATACAATGTATATCAAAGTTACACATACCATAAAATATAAATTTTTGCAGCGGAACAGTATTGAAGCAGTGGAATATAATAATAAATAATAATAAATCTTAGTCTTCGTCCTCCAGAATACGGTCTTCCAAATCCTGAAATGCTCAGGCTGACTCGAGAGATTTGAACAAAACACTCGATTCAGAACTAAAAGATCTATGTAAGTTAAATCAACAGTAAATAATATGAGTGGAACGACGTCAGAGATGTTTACGGGATTTGACATCTCCTATCCAGTTTCAACGTGAGTGCAATAACTTAAGAGATGCTCGGGATTCACATATCCTAAGGATCCGTTAAACTATCTACTATGTATTAATATTTCGCTATTATAATAATGTCTATAGTAAAATAAACTTACTTTTAAATAGCGTTAAGGAGTGACCCAATATTCCCCTTAACACGTAATAGTCTCAGTAGTCCATCCAATATCATAGTCCCTCCTGATCGGGAAGCCACCATAAGATACCACACGTGCTACGGGAGAAAACCAAACTCGTACAAGTCGTGCTAGGGTAGGTGACACGTCACAACTAGGCAATGACAGGGTAGATATACCAATTACGCTTCCGGGCTGGTGGTAACGCGTAGCTACCGCCCACCTCGAGCCACACCCCCAAATCAAAAATCAAAAGTGGCCACCGAATCAATCCAAAAGTCAGAGTATAATATCGAAGGGATGTGTCCGATAAAAGTTGCTACCTTCTTAGCCCGTCAATCGCTCCTGTTTTAGCCACCTTATGCCAACTCACGGGAGTCGGGTCCACGTATATACCTCAAAGGAACGTCGCCACCATCCAACTTTATTCTGTAATCTCCACCGCGTACACAATTGTTAAAATGGTTTTCGGAGTTGGCAGAGAGTATGACAACTTCCGATCTCGGTCTCTTTAACAACCAAACGTTATTATAACACCGCGGTCTTTTCAAAATAGTTTATACTTTTAAAACCAGAATATAATATCCATTTCAAAACCATATAAATACGATATCATTTCCATTTTAAAACCAAATCAATATGATATCCTTTTTATTTCAAATCAATATAATATCATTTTATTTCAATATATCCCTTTCCGAAAATCATAGCACTTCCAAATTATACCCTTCAAAACCAAACATTTGAAATTTTAACACATTTAAAACATAATACTTTGAAATTCATAACTTCGAAACATTTCAATTTCAATAAAACATTTCAATTTCGATATATTTCAAGGCTTTATATATTCCAAAATTTCAAAAATAATTTTGATAATTTCGATTCAACAATTAAATTTTCTATTATTTAGTTTTCAAATATTTTACAAAATAAACCCCTTATTGTAACAACCCAGTATTTTGTGATTATTTTAATTGTTTATTTTAATTTTTAAATTGAAACTCCTGATTTAATAACTTTATTATATTTATTAAAATGGATAAATTTTGTTATTTTAAATACAAATTTTGATTTTTGTGTGAATTATAATTTCAAATCTGAATAAATAGGATATTTTTAGAAAATGTGGATTTTGGTCAATCTGGTCAAACGTTGACTTTTAAATTTAAAATTTAAAATTTTTTAATTTTTTAATTTTATCTTTTATTATGAAAATGTATTAAATTTTAAGAATACTCATTTCATTGAAATTCAATTTGTATTGTGAAAGTTATGCTTTTTACAATATAGGGTGTAAATTGATTTATTTTATATAATTATCTATTTTAATTTATATAAATAATATTTTTATTTGTCAAACATTCTCTAATGTGTGTTATATGACATGTTAGGTATATATTTTATTTTTAAACATATTTTTAAAGTGATAATAGAATTTTTTCAAAATTTATTGTATTTATTTCCTATTTTCTAATTTTCTGCTATTTTCTTCATTTAAATTATATTTAATTAAATTTATTTATTTATTTTCATGAATGAATTTTTATTTTATGTTATTATCTTTAGTTATAAAATTTTTTCAAGTCCATATAAATTTTTCAAAGTTTATTCTGTTTATTTTCAAATTTCTAGACTAGTTTTCATTTTTGTGCTATTTTCTTATTTTAACCATATATTATTAATATTTATGTATTTATATTTTATATTTTGTTACATTTTCGAATTTAAACTGAATTTATAATTATTTTCAGCTATTTAAACTTATATAAAAGAAAAATGAGAAATTCGAAATGGTTTGTGACTTTTTGTTTCTTATGGCATTTTATATTCCACCTTTTCACATTTTAACATAACTTTTCATTCAATTGGCCTTACCTTCTCATTTCTTTCAGCCGACCATCACTTTCTCATTCACATAAATCATTTTCTCTTCTCACTTGAAATTTTTTTCGGCCTCAATTGTTTTGAGAAAATTTTGGGTAATCTTCTTTGGCTTTTTTTTTTGTTTACCTTTTTTGTTTTTGATATTGTTTTGCACTTGTCTCCTTCCTCATAGGTTCGGCCTAGCTCCTCTACCTGCCATGCCACCTCCACCACGACCTGAGAACATCACCATCACCATCTCCTCTCTGCCAACCCCAAGCCGTGCCACCAAGGTGATTGATCCATCACAAAATTCACCAAAACTCCATCATTATTGTCATAGCTGAACCATCTCCACTTCTATCACCTTCAACACCCCATAGTCGCCAACATCTCCACCTCCATCACCTCCAGCTTTACCTGAAGACTCTGCCACATCATCACCTTGAACCCTCCAGTGAAGGCCGTGCCCATATGAGCCTTGGCCGTGGCCTTGAATGGCCTTGAAACCATGTGAAGCTTGATTGTTGTGTTGTTTTCCCATCACCACTTTTGCACCATTTTCAACATATGTTAGGCCGACCATATTCAACCAAAACCTGATCCAAACACATGCCTTAGCCTTACATTCTAACTATGGCCGAGCCCAATGGAAGTTGGAAGCAAGTGCAAAGCAATTCTGCTTTGATTTGTACAATCGATTCTATCTTAGTTTATCGTATTTTTGAATTAAAAGCTTATGTTATTATATTGTTTTTGTTTGACTTGTATTCAAGGGAATTGATACTTTGGCTCTCTCACTCGTGTCGTGCTATTGTGCTTGTGTGGATCTCTTTTGTACATTCGTTGTTGTGTCTCCAGATCAAACCGGTGAGTTATTCTTACCAGACAATGTGTACCTATATAACTAGTAAATTGACCACTCGTGAATCTGTATAATGCATAACCATATTATATCTGCTATGCTATGATTATATGATGTTCACCCATGCTTAAACACCTATTATATCATATGTTACTGTTATATTATGTTGTTCTGTTGTTTATATCAGTTTATCACACTACAATTTCCCTTTAGATTAGAATCACCATGGGTTGAAATATTACATACCCGAACGGACTTTAGAATAAGGGAAAATCGTTATGGGCTGAAATAATAGGCCTGAACGATTTCAAATATTTCATTTACTTGGGACTGTGGGTTTGAAATGATAAAACCCGGGTTTTCTTTGTAAATTATGGGTTGAAATGATATATTGCCCGTATCACCTTTCCTATTGTAGAAAATGATATACAAATCCGTGGTTAAAATATATTTTTCTAAATTTTTTAAAATATTTTGGAAATGTAAGTATTATAATATTTTGACTTAAACTTAATTAAAAATGACTTTTGTAAAGTATTTTGATTTTTCTGAGAATTTATAAGTGAAATAAATTAATGAGAAAGTGGAAATTTGAAATAAAAGTTATTTTGGAAATTTTGTTTTGATTATAAATGGAATTTAGATTAAATATGAAAATATGATAAATTTATGATATTTTTAATTAAATGAATTTAAAATGATTTTTATAATATATTAATGGATTTTGAATAAGTTAAATGTGAAATAAATGAATATTGAGTTGAATTTTGAAATATAACTTAAATGGAAAAATTGTGAATTTTGTTTGAAAGTGGATTTTGAAGTTAAGTAAATAAAATGTAAAATAAGTTATATTTTGAATTTTAAGCTTAAGTGTTTAGTTAAAAATTTAATTATATGAATTGAAATTGAATGTTGGAATTTAATAAGTGAATTATTGTTAAATATTGATTTTGAATGGAAATTTAACTTTATAAAATCGTGAATTTAAGGAAAATTAAATGATGGTTATAAAATTGAAAAATATATGATTTTATAAGTTTGAAATGGTTTAAATAAAAATTTAATGGTTTGTGAAAGTATAGTGAATATTTGGAATTTAATTAACAGCATTTTGAAATGCTATTATTTTTAAAGTAAAGGATATTACAGCATTTGTAAATGCTGTAGTTAATATAAATGAACTAAAGGGCTAAATTGAATTAAAGGCTATTATAGCACTTTGTAAGCGCTATAATTGTTTAATTTAACTAAGGTTTTATTTGAATTAATGTAACCCTATTACAGCATTTTGAATGCTGTCTTTTGTTAAATTGAATTGTCTTAAAAGTAACTTTCCGTAGCATTTTTCTAAATGCTGCGAATGTTGAATTTTCATTGTTTTAATAAATTTAAGTGAATAAATGAGTTTTGAAAGATTAAAATTTTGAAAATTTAATAATTTAATTATTAAATATAATAACTTAAATTTATGATTTAGAATGAAGTAATTTGTTTTGAAATATAAACTATTTTGAAATGTGTGTTGAAATGGTATTTTAAATAAATGAATGTGGTTTGGAAGATACGATATTTTGATATTTTGAAATAGAATTTTTGAATGATATTGAATTTGGAAATGATATTTGATTTCGAAGTAAAAAATACCATATTGAAATTTTAACCACGGGATGTATTTAATTTATAGTTAGACTGATCCTTAAAGGATGGGCGATCCCAAGCATCCTTTAAGTTATTGTACATTACTACTACAGTTCACTTGAGTTGGTTTACATTATATAAGTATATATGTTCTGACTCGAGTGTTTTGTGTTTTGCTTTACGCTCGGGTCAGCCTGAGTATTTACAACTTTCGATTCTCTTTCTGGAGCTGGTCCTTGCTGGAGTTTCTGCTTATCTACATTTATATCTACTTCTGTTTCAGCTATTCTAGTTTATCTCATGTATTAGTGAACTACTATGTATTTGGGATTTCTATTATGTTGTTTTCAGACTGTATTATGGTTTTGGTTTGAGACTCTATTATAGTAGCTTCATGAACTACTATGTTATTTTTATATTCCATTGCGAGTTATTCTGATTGTTCACTGTCTGTGATTCTGTGTATTTGTATTTCATTTGCTCCAAATTTATTTACAACGTGGTATTTTGAGCAATTCAAGTCCGGCATGTGTGGATGCGAATGGCTGAAAATACCGGGTTGTCACAGTTGGTATCAGAGCTTTGGTTTTAGGCAAACCTTAGCCCGCGGAGCAAAAACTCATTAGAGATAGGTTAGAAATACCCTAGAATGAGTGAAATCAATCTCAGAATCCTTTCTTTGTGAGAGAACGTATTTTCGAAGTATAAAATGATTTCCCAATGGTTTTAAAGGATTTTTAAAGATTATTTTGGTATAAAAATTTTCTTATTTTGGAATCAAGATTTTCTAAACTTCATCTCTTCGGTATCCACCTTGTTAGAAATTTCTTGGTTTGGATTCTTATCGACCAGTATTCCTTGAACTTTGGAATGCTCCCACTTGCTTTGAAATCCAGTCTTGTCTTCCCTATTTTACCCTTTTGATTTTGGAGCATTCCATAACTCCATTTTGGAATGGCCTCTATAAAGATCAGTGATTCTGCCAACCTTTGAATGATTTGTAGAAGGGTGAAGCTCTTTTACAATTGGCATTGATTCACCCGAGATTTCTGTATCGTCGGTTTATGATGCAATCTATCTCCTTCTCTACCCGGATTCTATCTTTGGCAATCGAATGTCGATTTTCCTTAGATTTCCGTATTGGTTATATTCCTAATGTCACGGTTGACTAGTTAAGGTCGCCCGCGATTAATATTGGCTTATCTATCTTCCATTGGGAAATTACATTATCTCATCTTTGTTCGAGATTATCTTCGAATCAGAATTCTATTTGATTAGGTTCCTATAAATTCGAATCTTTGTTTGTTTTGAAATCCATCCTTGAATCATTCTTTGGAAATTTGTGTTTGGTTGTATTTTGAAATTGTGCATACATCGAAATTATTATTTTTTGATAAGTATGACCCCATTTTATATATAATAGTGAAATGTTTTCGATAAGGATTATATACCGTTTGAAAATGAAAATTTGAAATTTCGAAAGAATTTGAAATTTTGAAAATTTTATAAGAATTTGACTTATATAAAAATGATTTATAACTGAAAGGTTTTTGAATTCGGATTTCGAGGAATCGAACTCTGGTGTTTTGAAATTGGCTTTAAGATTTTGGAAAATTATAATAATAGTATGATTTAAAGATATTTTCTGAATAAGAAATGTTTCAAATGTATTCGAATGAATTCCAATGATTTCGAGGAGATTTCAAAGAAGTTTCAAGAAAATAAAAGTCCAGAACCCACTTGTGTCGCTGGAAAATAAATTTCGGTGATGATTACATGCATCATCGACATTGATTTTTGAGTTTCTGAGTGGGGAGAGGCCACTCTAGTAGCTTTGCTATGCGAGTGATTTGTGAAACAAATTTTGATTTTAGATTTTGAAGTATGGTTTGATATTCGAAAGATATATATATATATATATATATATATATATATATAGACACATTTGGAATGTTTTAAAGTAAGCCGGTGTTCAGTGCTTGAGATTCAGATTTGTTTTGGTATAACCCTATCTTTTGAAGTTGGTTTACTGATTTGTTGGTGATTTCCAACTCTTAGATTTAAAATATGATTTCTTCGACTATTTTGAAGGTACGAGCACTTCCAAATCAAGGTTAACTTTTCAAAGATAAGAAATTTTGAAAGGTATATGGTAATTGATAACGAATATAAGTTTAGTTTGGTATGATTAAAGTATAAAGTAATATGATTTATATAATTTTGAAAATGTTTTGTTGAGTGAAATAAATAAGACTATGTTGAATTATACTAGTATGAAATATAGATTTGAAATGTTTTGAATAAAGTATACATATAGAACAATAATCTTTTCAATGGTACATTGGATTTTTCATATAGAAATAAATAGTTTAAAGGTTTTAAAAAGAGATGGTTTTAAACTTAGTAACCATTTCAGATATTTTGATGATTGAAATGGTTTGGAAATGATTTAATCTTTATTTTGATAAAGAATGTGAATTTGAACTGATAATTGATTTTGATAAATGAATATTTGAAGTTTATATTTGTATGAAAGGATATCTGGTTTACTTGTAATTTGAGTTTATTTAAAAATCATGGATTTATGAAATGAATATTTCAGAACTAAGTGATAATGACGTAAAATTTGGGATATATGAAATTATAAAATTTAGTTTTGGAATATGGTATATTTAAGCTTTGAAATATATTAAAGATTTAATAGTTTATTTTATGGATCAAATCTTTATTTGAAATTTGGTAATATTTGAAATGGTTTTATTGAAAAACTAAATTTAATTGAAACTGATGGTTTGAATTGAATTAAAATTGGAAATTTTAGATTTGGGTTTAATTGAATAAATTTGTGAAATGTAAAGAATTAAAGGAATGTTTTATGATTTCAAATGTATGATTTTGAAATGTTATGATTTTCGAAGTGTAATGATTTCAAGTATTTTGGTTTTGAAAGATTTATAACTTTGGAAGTATTATGATTTTTGAAAGTGAATATATGTTAAATGAAAATGAATTTGTTTGACCTAAATTTTTGTTGATTTGGGAATTTGGATTATTTTCTAAATCTATTATTTTAAGAAACTTTGAAACCGAATATATGAAATTAGGAAGAAATGATCTGGCGAAATCATATATGATTTTGAAACTGAATTGATATTGAATGGTTTGAAATTGAGAAACTTGTTTATTTAAATACTTTGATTTGGGAGTTATCGAACTTATATAAATGGATTTGTATAAGTATGAAATTGATTTGTATAAGTATGAAGTGATTTGAAAACTATTGATTTGTAAAGGAACTCAACTTGTAAATTGGAATCTTATATAATCAAAGTCGATATATGTATGATTTGATATACTATTGATTTTGGAAAGATTCGATTTGAAATGGAATCTTATATATAATGGACTTTATATAAGCATGATATTTGAAAGCGATTTTGAAAGGTACTATATGATACATATTTTCGAAGTAAAGATATGGAAAGTGCCTTCTGCTTGATATCCGCTTTGTGGCCACACTGTGGATTCATTCTATTGATATTATTTTCTCTGAATTGGGTTTTTTGGATATGATACTCGAGTGTCCATCGAATTCCATGGCGATCTCCATGGTCTTATGAGCGCAACTGCATAGCGCAACTGCCTGACTGAGATGGCCTAGGGGTACAGATTGTTTCCTAGGGATCCAGGCGTAACCATTGTGTATCCTGCAATCTATGTAGGTCGCATTAGTAGCGAAACTGCCTGGCTGAGATGGCCTAGGGGAACGGATTGTTTCCTGGGGGATCCAGGAATAACCATTGTGTATCCTGCACTCTACTAGTCATCATGGCGTAGCTCGCAGGTCTGAGAAAGCTTACGGATACAGATTGTTTCCTGGAGGATCCAGGCGTAACCATTGTGTATCCGCGATCCTTGGTTAGACAAATGTTTTGGTTTGGTTGATTTGTTTGGATTGTACTTTCCATATCTGTTTTAAAAGGTTTTCCAGTACTTTCACTGGGCGTTGAAACATGTCTACCAAGCACCTGGAGAATTCTAGCTTTGCGCTAGATCAACGCATAGCCAGAGTCTACAAGAACGAAAGTAAACTTGTTAAGACATCGAGTTATAAAAGTATTTTGATAAAGTGTCGTATAAAGGATATTTTGATCATTTATTTTACTTTTCTAAATAATGTAAAATGTTTTAAATTTTTTTCACTTCGAACTAACAAATTTGAATCAAATGACTATTTATCATATTATAAAATGTTTAAAATGTTGTAAATATAAAATTTTAAATTGAAATGTATATGGTTTTAAAATAATGGTCCATCCTTGTGTTCCAACCTAATTTTCCTTCTAGCTATTCCTACCTTCTTCCTCTTCGAGGGTCCTTTCCGCATTGTGGAAAGAATTGGTTCTTTGGCTTATCATTTAGATTTTCCTGAGAAATTTTCTGGAGTGCATGATGTATTCCACGTCTCACATCTTCTCTGGTATCTTCTTGGCCTGTCTTTTTTGTTCAGCCTTCTGCTCTTGATGGTTGGGATATTGAACCTAATCTGGCTGTCGAGAGTAAGCCACTTCGTATTGTCGACAGAGGTACTAAGCAGCTAAGAAGGAAATCTGTTAGTTTGATCGAAGTACGATGGGGTACTGATGATCGAGATTGTACCCGGGAAACGGAGGAGAGCATTTGTGCTTCGAATCCGAAATTGTTTTTCCAGGTACTATTTGTTGTCTATCGTGCTTTTCCTTATTTTCCTTGTTTGTTCTTTTCGAGAACGAAAAGATTTGAGTAGGGAGAGTGTAACAACCTAGTATTTTGTGATTATTTTAATTGTTTATTTTAATTTTTAAATTGAAACTCCTGATTTAAAAACTTTACTATATTTATTTTAATGGATAAATTTTTTTATTTTAAATATAAATTTTGATTTTTGTGTGAATTATTATTTCAAACCTGAATAAATAGGATATTTTCAGAAAATGTGGATTTTGGTCAATCTGGTCAAACTTTGACTTTTAAATTTAAAATTTAAAATATTTGAATTTTTGAATTTTATCTTTTATTATGAAAATAGATTAAATTTTAAGAGTAATACTTTTCGTTTCGTTGAAATCCAATTTATATTGTGAAAGTTATGCTTTTTACAATATTGGGTGCAAATTGATTTATTTAATAAAATTATCTATTTTAATTTATATAAATAATATTTTTATTTGTCAAATCATGTTCTAATGTGTGTTATATGACATGTTAGGTATATATTTTATTTTAAAACATAATTTTAAAGTGATAATAGAATTTTTCCAAAATTTATTGTATTTATTTCCTATTTTTAAAGGCTATTTTCTAATTTTCTGTTATTTTCTTCATTTAAATTATATTTAATTAAATTTATTTATTTATTTATTTTTGTGAATGCATTTTTCTTTTATGTTCTTATCTTTATTTATAAATATTTTCCAAATCCTTGTAAAATTTCCAAAGTTTATTCTGTTTATTTTCAAATTTTCTAGACTAGTTTTCATTTTTGTGCTATTTTCTTATTTTAACCATATATTGTTAATATTGAGGTATTTATATTTTATATTTTTTTACAGTTTCGAATTTAAACAGTATTTATAATTATTTTCATCTATTTAAACTTATATAAAAGAAAAATGAGAAATTTGAAATGGTTTGTGACTTTTTGTTTCTTATGGCATTTTATATTCCACATTTTCACATTTTAACATAACTTTTCATTCAATTGGCCTTAACTTCTCATTTCTTTCAGCCGACCATCACTTTCTCATTCACGTAAATCATTTTCTCTTCTCACCTGAAAAAAATTTCGGTCTCCATTGTTTTGAGAAAATTTTGGGTAATCTTCTTTTCCTTTTTTTGTTTACTTTTATTGTTTTTGATATTGTTTTGCACTTGTCTCCTTCCTCATAGGTCCGTCCAACCTCCTCTACCTGCCATGCCACCTCCTCCACCACCTGAGCACATCACCATCACCACTTCCTCTCTGGCCAACCCCAAGCCGTGCTACCAAGGTGATTGATCCATCACAAAATTCACCAAAACTCCATCATTATTGTCATAGCCGAACCATCTCCACTTCTATCACCTTCAACACCCCATAGCCGCCACCATATCCACCTTCACTACCTCCAGCTCCACCTGAACACTCTGTCACATCATCACCTTATACTCTCCAGTGAAGGCTGTGCCCATATGAGCCTTGGCCGTGGCCTTGAATGGCCTTGAAACCATGTGAAGCTTGATTGTTGTGTTGTTTTCCCATCGCAACTTTCGCACCATTTTCAACATATGTTAGGCCGACCATATCCAACCAAAACCTGATCCAAACACATGCCTTAGCCTTACATTTCACCTATGGCCGAGCCCAATGGAGGTTGGAAGCAAGTGCAAAGCAATTCTGCTTTGATTTGTGCAGTTGATTCTATCTTAGTTTATCGTATTTTTGAATTGAAAGCTTATGTTATTATATTGTTTTTGTTTGACTTGTATTCAAGGGAATTGATACTTTGCCTCTCTCACTCGTATCTTGTCGTGCTATCGTGCTTGTGTGGATCTCTTTTTGTACATTCGTTGTTGTGTCTCCAGCTCAAACCGGTGAGTTATTCTCACCAGACAATGTGTACCTATATAACTAGTAATTGACCACTCGTGAATCTGTATAATGCATAACCATATTATATCTGCTATGCTATGATTATATGATGTTCACCCATGCTTAAACACATGTTATATCATACGTTACTCTTATATTGTGCTATTCTGTTGTTTATATCAGTTTATCACACTGCAAGTTCCCTTTATATTAGAATCACTATGGGTTGAAATGATACATACCCGAACGGACTTTAGAATAGGAGAAAATCGTTATGGGCTGAAATGATAGGCCTGAATGATTTTTAAATTATTTCATTTACTTGGGACTGCGGGTTTGAAATGATATAACCCGGGTTTTCTTTGTAAATTACGGGTTGAAATGATGTATTACCCGTATCACATTTCCTAGTGTAGAAAATAATATACACACCCGTAGTTAAAATATATTTTTCTATGTTTTTTAAAATATTTTAGAAATGTAAATATTATAGTATTTTGATTTAAACTTAATTAAAAATGTTTTTTGTAAAGTATTTTGATTTTTCCAAGAATTTATAAGTGAAATAAATTAATGATAAAGTGGAAATTTGAAATAAAAGTTATTTTGGAAATTTTGATTTAATTATAAATGGAATTTAAATTAAATATGAAAATATGATAAATTTACGATATTTTTATTTAAATAAATTTAAAAGGATTTTTATAATATATTAATGGATTTTGAATAAGTTAAATCTGAAATAAATGAATATTGAGTTGAATTTTGAAATATAACTTAAATGGGAAAATTGTGAATTTTGTTTAAAAGTGAATTTTGAAGTTAAGTAAATAAAATGTAAAATATGTTATATTTTGAAATTTAAACTTAAGTGTTAAGTTAAAAATTTAATTATATGAATTGAAATTGAATGTTGGAATTTAATAAGTGAATTATTATTAAATATTGATTTTGAATGGAAATTAAACTTTATAAAATCGTGAATTTAAGGAAAATTAAATGATGGTTATAAAAGTGAAAAATATATGATTTTATAAGTTTGAAATGGTTTAAATAAAAATTTAGTGGTTTGTGAAAGTATAGTGAATATTTGGAATTTAATAAACAACATTTTGAAATGCTGTTATTTTTAAAGTAAAGGATATTACAACATTTGTAAATGTCGTAGTTAATATAAATGAACTAAAGGGCTAAATTGAATTAAAGGCTATTATATAACTTTGTAAGTGCTATAGTTGTTGAATTTAACTAAGGTTTTATTTGAATTAATGTAACCCTATTACAGCATTTTGAATGCTGTCTTTTGTTAAATTGAATTGTCTTAAAAGTAACTTTCCGTAGCATTTTTCTAAATGCTGCGAAAGTTGAATTTTCATTGTTTTAATAAATTTAAGTGAATAAATGAGTTTTGAAAGATTAAAATTCTGGAAATTTAATAATTTAATTATTAAATATAATAACTTCAATTTATGATTTAAATGAAGTAATTTGTTTTGAAATATAAACTATTTTGAAATGTGTGTTGAAATGGTATTTTAAATAAATGAATGTGGTTTGGAAGATATGATAGTTTGAAATGGATTTTTTGAATGATATTGAATTTTGAAATGATATTTAATTTCGAATTATAAACCACCATATTGAAATTTTAACAACGGGATGTATTTAATTTATAGTTTAACTGATCCTTAAAGAATGGGCGATCCCAAGCATCCTTTAAGTTATTGTACATTACTAATACAGTTCACTTGAGTTGGTTTACATTATATAAGTATATATGTCCTGACTCGAGTGTTTCGTGTTTTACTTTACGCTCGGGTCAGCCTGAGTATTCACAGCTTTGGATTCTCTTTCTGGAGCTGGTCATTGCTAGAGTTTCTGCTTATCTACATTTATATCTACTTCTGTTTCAGCTATTCCAGTTTATCTCATGTATTAGTGAACTACTATGTATTTGGGATTTCCATTACAGACTGTATTATGTTTTTGGTTTGAGACTCTGTTATAGTAGCTTCATGAACTACTATGTTAGTTTTATATTCCACTGCGAGTTTTTCTGATTGTTCAGTGTCTGTGATTTTGTGTATTTGTATTTCATTTGCTCCAAATTTATTTACAACGCGGTATTTTGAGCAATTCAAGTCCGGCATGTGTGGATGCGAATGACTGAAAATACCGAGTTGTCACACTTATCATTTAAATAAGACTCAAATTACAAATAACTAAATATTGCCTTCAATTCATTTATACTTGAAATAATCATTTAATTCACCAAGACCCCAAAATCAATTTATAATAATTATACCTTTTAAATTTTCCAATTTAATAAATTTCACATCAACCCTTTTTGAGTTTAATTCTCAAATAAATTAAATTTCATATAATCTCAAATTTATCTCAATTTCAAATCAAATTTATTAGAGTAGAATTCTTAAATAATTTAATTCACATCAATTTCATATTTATCTCCCAACCTCAGTTTTATTTGAGCCATTATAACTATATATACAATATAATTTAAATAGCTACTTAACCATATTATCTTAAAAAATCAAACTTTATTATTTCTTATTTTATACTCTAAACCAATTTTATACATAGCTTAAAACAAAAAATTGAACTATATATATAAAAAAATGTTTATAAAATATCTAAATCAATATCTCATAAAACCATATATTTCTTTACCAAACCATAGAAAATCTTTTCATAATATTTTTATATATAGACCGCGGTGTCTGTATAAAAGTTTCTATCATATGGTCAAGCGATACAGATATTTATCATTTCAATCCGTAATTTAAAATAAAAATACGGTTATATATCATTTCAAACCACAATCCCGAATGAAATAAAAATGCATAATAACTTGCAGTTTATTACAATATAAATAAAACATCCATTCATCCAATATCAATCATCAATCATTTATCACGATCATCATCCAATTCAAACAATAACTTTAATATAGAACAGATAATAAATAACAGGTAATTATTGGCAGTTTATATTCAATAATAAATTAATTTAACTGCCATTTTATTCGCAATAATAGATTAAATAACAATTTAATTCAATAAATTCAATTTAACTAGAATGGTAATAAAAATATACGAAAGAACAATAAATTAATTTGTAATCACACCAGAAATTAATTTAACACACATAAGAAATTTTAGAAGTTGTGAGTGGGTTAAAACACTCACCTTTTGAAATTAAATCCAATTTAAATACAAAATTTGAATAGTCTCATAATTCGTTCAAACCGGCTACAAAATGTCCGGAATTCCAATACGAACCTAGCAGAGAAAACCGCACATAATTTCGACCTCGTATGTAAAAGTTATGTTGGTTAAGACATACGAAATCAAAAATTAAAATAAAACAAAATAAAGAAAGAAAAAACATCACAACACTCACCACGTCATCATCTTCATCCCAAAATACGCACACGCAAACAGAACACATTAGGAACGCACGCGACCCTCCGCCATCTTTGACCATCGATTTTGCCTCACATAAGCCGCCGTCGACGAAAGAACAGCCCCCTACGAACTCGCCCTGACCCTCTCTACACGCAGCCGAGGTCCGACCACCCCTAAATGCCACCGGCCGCCACCCCCTTCGAACCTTAAATGAATTTTAACGCCAAATCTAGCCGTTGAGTCACAGAACGAACACCACCGACGGGAAGCGTACGAGCCTCTCTACAGAACCCATAAATTGATTTGACGATCGGGCGAGTTTGATTGCGGTGTGATGAACGGCCAAAAATGTTTCACCCAGTTCCAGCCACACGGAGACTCAGATCAGAAAACAAATTATATATTTGACTTGCGCTCGTCGAGAGCTTCAAATCCATATATAATTCGATATAGTTTGTGTAGTTTGAATTTTCAATTTGATTTTTGAATTGCAATTGGATTTGGAATTATCTGCCATTGAAATGAGGAGGTGAGGAGGAACTGAAATTAGAATGGACCGGATCGATTGGATATACGCGCTGAACGATAAATGGCCCGAAAAGCCTGTTTTGACTCCGGGACGAAATTGGGTCAACCCATACATCAAAATGGATGTTTTTATATATTTTAAAATCAATGGAGCAGGTTTCAGGTCCAAATTCCGTCGTATGACGAAGTTGTGCTAAAATCAAATTATTTCAAATTGATTTCAATTAATTGATTTCCAGGCGTTTCGAGTCCGTACGATCAAATGACAAGTCTGATCGCTACGAATCTTGAAATCCTATAATAATTCACCGTTACAGATCCGATGAAACAAGATTCGTCGAAATCCGAGTCAGTGGCCAAAATGGCTATTTTCTATTTAATTAAATAAATTAATAATAAGTTAATTAAATCGATTTTACAATTCAACCTTAATTATTTACAAATTATCGATTTGGATTACTTGTTAAATTTAGAATCCTTTAAACAAATTTCTACATCAATGTATCATTGAATAATTCCCAATTTACAGTATTTAATTTCAATTTCAGTTTATCCAGTAATTAAAACTTAAATTCCAAAGAAATTCATTTATTTGGTTTTGAAATCCTGTTATCCACTAAATTGTCATCTCATAGTTACAATTAACATTGGTTTGTATTTATTACATTCACACCTTTAGTTATTGCATAAATTCTCATTAATATACATTAAGGTTCATTTAATTCTAATTGATTCCCATTTTAATTATTAAACCAAATAAACAGGTAACTTATAACAAGTGTTACCATGACTTTAATTACACTTATGAATTCCCTATTATCAGGCAAATGTTACAATTCTTAAATACTTCTGCTTTTATTTAATTTCCATTAACTATATTATTATTATTATTATTATTATTCCACTAGCTAATTAAGTATTTACATTCATTTCTTACATTTCAATCTCATAACCAATTATAACAAATTTCAATATTTCACCTGACCTTCATTTCAATTTATCCGTTTATTAAGCTTTATATTAGTAAATCTTTATTTCCATTCCTTTAATTCAACAACTTGTTCTATTATGAATAACGTTAACATTAATTCCAAATATTACCTTAATTAACATTAACGTAATAATCTATTTAGATTTATTGCAATTAATTCCAATTCACTTTAATGGATTAAAATATATCGGTAACTTATAATAATTGTTGCCACTAACGTTTAATTTCACTTATATGCTATTATTAACAAACAAATGTTGCAATTGATTTAGTTCTAATGAAATAAATTTAATGAATGGGAAAAAAATTATCACTATTGCCAAATTTACTCACATTCATACTTAATTATCACTAACAATTATTATAAGTACTTATCTAGCCTTGATTCTATCAAATTGCAATTTATTACGTATTATTTCATCAATTAATATAACTTTTGAATTTTTTTCCCAATTCACTAATTTCAATCAATTATAACCTTACAATTGTTTCAGTTAATAGGTATTGCACTAAATTAGTCATTATTCAACTTGCATAGACATTACTACCTTAATTTACCTTCAGTTACTATTAATCAATATATTATTGCATTGGTAAATTAAATGCTTACTTTTATTTACTTATTTTAAATTTATACCCAAGTGCAACAATTTACACTTTCCACTATTATATTAATTTGAATTCCATTCTAGTTATTATTTTTATTAATAATTCACCAATTCTTATTTTCTTAATTAATAAATTTCAAAAATCTTATTAAATTAACGGTTTTGGTTATCGAAAATTTACGGGTCGTTACAATAGCTCCAAAGCACATCTTCAAACTGCTCCCCAAGATGCTCCTAAGGTATCCTGACTACATGGCCGCCTGAAAAATAGGGCATCCAAAGTTTAAAGGAAAAACAAACTCTGGGTCAGTCATGGACTGGTGTGAGAACTCAAAGTATGATGTTTTGAAAACAAAAAGGTATCTCATACGACCACGCCGCACATAAACTCAAAACGGGTTTTTACTTTATGATAACCAAAACACTTTATTATGTAAAATTTGGGAATACTATTTTTAATGACTTTCTTTGAAAACATTTGCAAATAAACTTGTTAATCTTAGCCAAAATTGTTACACTGATTAAATTCCATTGTACTGGGTTTGTAATCAAGTCCGTAGGTTCTTATTGGAGGATGGATTTCCATACAAATGACTACGTGAATGGACTACCTTTCGATAGGTACACCTCTAGATGGATACCCCGAGCACCATCACAAAGGATCCTCTACTAACATAAGACCGACCTATCTCTGTAACTAGATAGTACCGAATATATCATCCCTCGGTCGTTACCGACCTTTAACCGAGCACGCTCTAGCGTATAAACCGTAGTAGTTTACATCTGTCATAGCGGGAAGAAATATATCTAGAAGGGGATGATCATACCCTAATTGGGAATGGCCCACTTAGCCTTGCTGCATCTAACCCTGTTTCGGTCATTTCCGGTTGATGAGGCTTTAGCCTACGACTACCTTTTCACATAGCACATAACACATCACTATGAATGCCACATTGCCATTCCACATTCACACGGCTGATTTCTACAAACGTATAACTTCCTGAGCTCGTATGTCTCGGGAAAGGGTGTTAAGCTAAGAGAAGGTGTCTTCTCCGCCACCTACTGATATACTTTTATAGAGATCACTCATTGTGATTTGGAATGCAAGGTCAGACATTCATCCATACAAGTTCATTCTGGGATCGAACGAAACCAAAGGTACTTTCCTCATACATTACTAGGCGAGGAGCCCTTGTGGGTTTTCACAACAAAGAGACCACTACTACAATATAGTGAATCGAGAGTTTTTCCCCAATTACTCAACAAGTAACCCCTCATTATTATTCGTCTCAATATCTCCATCTTCAAACATCTTCAATCTTCGAACACGTAAATTGGTTCGAAGCGGTTTACGGATAGAATCACCCAAATCTGACCCTGGTTCCTTCGAAATCCAACCATCAATAAAAATGATGTAGTTAGGTGATTATTTTTCGATTCATTCATTTTCCTTTACCAAAGTATCTTCGAGAGATATATATTTTCAAAATATTCTTTTAGTGAATACGGAATCATTTAAATCTCTTTTTAAATATTTCTCAAATCATTTTTAATGAGTATCTTTTAAGAAAATAGGATTATAGAAATCATTCTACTTTTATTCAAAATCAAATTTCATATTCAACGAGTGCTATGGGCAGAATAACGGTGAGATCATCTTTTAAATTCCACGTATAGGACAAGTTCCCTCTTAGGATTTTAATAATGAGTATAAGAAGATTATTTTTATAAAATCCAAGTTAAGCATCTGGGCTTTCCTTTCGATATGTTCCACCCCTCGCCTAAAAGAGAAAACCGAGGCCATGTAAGTTCAAGGCACTAGTTGCTCCATCCCTAATCTCAGTTACACACCTTATTTTCACTTTTAGATCTCACAAGCAGAACAAATGTACTAATCATTTCTACATACTCATTTTTCCTTTATTTCAAAAGTTATTGAAAAGCATTGCGAAAAATGTTGCAAATAGTGTTACAAAAAGTGCTTTAAAAGCTATATTCTTCAAAACAACTTTTATATAATTTAGAAAACCATCTTTACAACTTAAATCACTTTTAAAACATTTTAAAAGATTTTTATAATTTATTTCCTATTTTTAAAAAGATTATTTTATCGATTTCCAGCATTGATCATTTAATGCGAAAACTAGATTTTTCTTGAAAAATTATTTTTCCATATCTCAAAATATACAAGATGAAATCTTATTTTATTTTTCTATATGAAAGTATAAGGAATCGAAAAATTCTTACTTTTAAGAATTCCAAACTATATTCCACTTAGTATGTTCATTTGAACTTTTGCCATGAAAACACAAACAACCATTACGCGACATGTCAAATTTTAGGAGTATTTTGAGATTCTTATCTAAACTTTGTCGAAACAAGTTTAAACGCATAGGAATCATTTCTAAAACATATTCAAACATTTTTAAAGGTATAAATGATACCATATCACATTTCATTTATTTTGAAAAGTGATTTCCATGTGATTATACGTCGTGTAAACCCGTTACTTGTTCAACATATATTTTCAATATACAACTAATAAACATCGAATACAATGTTCATAATCATTTTAACATATTCTAACATGTCATATGAACTTGCAAAACAATTTAACAACTTTTTATTTACAATGTCACATAATTATCATTTATGTACATATTTGCTTACTAATTTTTGCAAATGACATAAATGTGGTTGCTTTATTTTTCAAAAACTTACCAAACATCATTACTAACATCTAAACAACATTTATAACTTGCAAAACATCATATAAATATTTCCTACTTAACAATTTAGAGTTCTCACATTGTTTGATTTTGACGAACAAAAAATCGGCTATAGCTTCGCTACTCGACGTTTTTAGCTTATGATTCCTTGAACGCTTGAAATTGGATGGCTCGACCTGATTTGGGAAAGGCTAGGAGTGCTCGACCAAATGGAGGAAGGGGAGCGTGAGCAATAGAAGAGGGAATGGGGCATTTTGTGTTAGTCCGTGAGATGATGGTTTTGATGACAACAACCATAGAATAGATTATAAAATATAAATACTAACATTATAAGTTTAGATATATATGTATATGCAGGTTTTAACCATGCAGGTACCAAGAATGAAGACTATACAGTATAGAGATTCAAGATGTCAAAGATTGAAGACTCATGATTATCAAGATTATCAAGCGTTCAAGATTTCAAGAATAAGTTTTTTATTATTAATTTTGTTAAAACTCATAGAAAAGCACTGGCATCTTAAAATCCAATTTATTCGTGGAATGCAATCCACTTCGAGCATGTTAAAGGGATGGAACCTATGAAAAATCTAGTGCAACATTGTTTTGTATCCGCTAACATTTTATTGGAAATGATTTTTCAAAATTATATTCGATTTTCAAAATGTTTTCAAAACCTTCCTTTTAAAAGCATCAAAAACTTCTATCCTGATTTTAAATAATTTTAGCCTCAAAATTATCCTTAATTTCAAAGTCAAATTACTCCTGATTTTAAACTATCTTTTAAAATAATATATTTAAATTTTAAATATTTATAATTAAGATTAAATATAAAATTATAGTTAAATTCTATATATATTGTTCTCTATATTTACTTATGTATTTTAACTATAGTCAAGTATATTAGAAAAGTTTTAAATAGTTTTAATATAAGATAAAGGTTATTTTCAAAGAAAATCAAATCATCAAAAATTGCTTTGGGATGTCGACATGCCTATGGTGACCATGTCGACATGGTGTCAGTTGAGTTCAAAATTTAAATTTCAAAAGAAGTGTCTATTCACCATAACTCTTCACAAATGGACATGACTGTTGTTCTTCTATAAATAGTGGTCAGTTTCAACGAATTTTATATCAGATTTTCTGATTTTTCACTCCTCTTCTTCTTCCACATTTCTTAATACATATTCTTACCATTACTCTGCTGAAATCAACATTGAATCGAACTCGATCTTTTCTAGTTTGATTCTCTATCACTATCTCAACAAGGTTCTCAGTGCTATTCAGAGTTATAGGCTTCTCTGTAATCTATTAAGTGAGAAAAGGTGTACTTGTGGCCTTAAAAATCAATCAAGCGAGATAAGGTGTGATTGTAGCCTTGGTAAATCAATTGCGTAAACTTGTGGCCCGGAAATCAAGTATCTCTACCCAGAGGATTGTGATTCTGGAGAGTGCACCTCGTAGCCTTGAAATCGAGGGTGTAATTGTATAATTGCTTTTGAAAGGAAATCCGTACTTGTGTTGCGGGACTGGATGTAGGGTAACTCCGAACCAGTATAAAATCCGGTGTGTTCTTTCCTTTATTGCCTTTACTTTATTTCTGCATTTGTGTTTGTTTCTGTGATCATATCTGTGTCTGTATATTGCATACATCCGTGTTCAATTCAACATAAATTCAAAAAGATTTAGTAATTGCTTATAAACACTATTCACCCCCCTCTAGTGTTAATCCTAGCCTTAAGATCTGTAATCCGTAATTTTTTCAATTGGTATCAGAGCAAGGTTTTCAAAGTTTCATAATCTGATTTTTGAAAAGTTTTCAAAATGGCTACCAACACTGGTACTGTTACTAACACTAGTATTCCTGTCACTAGTTCATTTGTAGAAGGTCAGTCTACTGTCAGACCATCACTTTTTAATGGCAGTACTATGCATAATGGGCATGTAGGACGAAAATATACTTACAATCTATAGGATTGGACACTTGGAATATTACACAAACTGAATATTCTGAAGCCACAACTGATTTTGCACAGTGGACTGCTGAGCAAAAGAATGTTGCACGAAATAATTCTAAGTCAATGAATATTTTGTTTTGTTTACTAGATAGAAATGAATTCAATAGAGTGTCAGTTTGTAAGTCTGCATATGAAATCTGGAAAACTTCGCAAGTTACCCGTGACGCCCCACCTCTATACCCACGCTAGCCAAGAACATTACGGTGTAATGCTGTCAACTAGCACAGAGAATAAGGCTGTTGAGGAGCGACCATCCATGTAATTGCTGTGCGCGAGCACCGATATGTCAGATAGTATAACATGTATTTTATTTCAAGAGGAAATCCGACATACCGATACAAACACAAAGCTACTACACAGTACCTATAATAATCTACGGAAACAAATATAGAAATAAACATAACACAAATCAATCGCAGATAATTCATATCACAAAGGCGGAAGAAGATATGAATATATAACTAACACGTGAAAGTGTATATCAGAGTAGTGGTCAAAAAGATCCACAATAATACAAAAGAATAGCAACGTGCTATACAAAAGAATACATCTATGAGTCTATATCTCAAGTGTATACAATAAAAAAAAAGCCGCTAATCTAAATAGTTAGCCAAAAGGCAGAGTAATGAATCCCTGGGGAGAGGTCAAGCAGAAGCACCTGTAACATCTCGGTCTGACCCGAGTATTATTTAATAAGAAAATAATAAACGGATCAGTCTAGCTATAAATATCAGATAACATGATATAGAATAAGAGATATGGCATAAACATATAATATCCATAATGTGTAACGACCCGTAAATTTAACCGGTTTTAATAACGATATTAATTGAAATTTGTGAAATTTAAACGATAAAATTTTGAAATATAAATTAGATATTTGGAATGCGTCCAGTTAAACATAGCAACTGGTAAATTTTCGTCCAAAAATATGAAAGTTTATTTCGCGCGTAAATTTACTTCAATTTAATCAGTTAAAAAGCGTTGAAAATAAAACATTTTCAAAACCAAAATATTTTTACATAGAAAAATTCTAAACCATCTTATGAGCAAGTTGTCAGTTTGTAGTTTTTCCAAATTCGGACATTTTTGGCTCCGTGGATCTTATTTTTCTGCGATTTTTATGCATTTTCCGCTATTATAAATTTCGAATTTTTTTAATTAAATCGTTCCACTGATATCTATATATCGTTTTGATCGTCTTGTCGTGCTGATCTTCGTAGTATATTTGTTTTTGTATTTTGAATTTGGGTACGTGGCGAAATCGGCAGAACGATTAGGCGTACCGGTACCATTTTATGTCTTTTGAGTATTCTTGTGTCTATTCATTTTCTGGTGCTGATAAATAGTCACTGGCCTTTATTATTCTCTGAATCAACGCGGACCTTTACTATTCTGTTCTTAACATTTCAGTAGAAATTTTGTTCCGGTTGCCTTCTTTGTTCGTTCATTTATATCTATAATTTATTCTGACTTCTTCTTGATAAACAAAATAAAAGAAGACATTAGTTTCTGTGACCTGCTCATATCTTCATTAAGCCACCTCCTTCCTCTGTTTGGATTTTATACCTTAGTCTGCTACTCTTATAAAACGAATTATACATATATCAAAACATTAACCTGAGACATATATTTGTTTGCATGGTCATCACGTTGCTTCCATATTTTCATGCTCGTCCCTTCAATAATATATTTTGCATGCAAAACCATTTGACCTTGTTTCTTCCCATGCGCCTTCCTCTGCCATCCTGCTCCATCGTGGCCGCAAGCAATCGCCAGCGCAATAACTCGGCATCCATCACCACCAAATCCATTTCGACTCCCTCTACCTGAGATCGCCACCTTTCTCCTTCATTGAAACCGCACGACCACCTACAGATCCAACCGTTTTCATCATCGTCTCCGCTCATCCTTCCTCTTGCCGCAGTTCCAAATGTCCCCATGTCCGTCTCCTTCTAAAAAAAAGAGTGAAAGCTGCTCGTCCTCTTCCATATCTGCATTTGTGAAACCCATCCTATATATATAGCTTATATTTGCTTGAGAAGCATATATAATTTGCATCACTAATGTGAACCTATTTTGCCGATCCACCTTGTGCTCAACACCAGCCCTTCCCCGTGCACCATGTTTTACGTGTTGCGGTAAGCTTTGCTCTTTCTCTTCTCTGGTTTATATATTTTTGTTGCCGCCCTTGTTAGATATCATGTATATATATATTATTTTGAAGTTTAGCATGTCACTTCTATGTGTACGTCTAGAAGAGAAATTTTAATATATGTTCATTTGTATAGTCTATTGTTATGTTCAGAAAAGTAGGTATTACATATAAAAGATTTACCCTGTGACTGTTGATGTGAGTTGTCTCTGCATTTCTTTTCTAAAGAGTATATATTTTAACCTGTACATGGATTTTATTTTATTTTGACGGGTTGCGAATTAAATATTGATTTAGAATATATATTCACATTATTATATAAGACCAGTCTTATCAATTTATTTATTTATGTTTTGTATAAGTTATATGTGTGTGTTGTTTATGTATATATAGATTCAAAATAAATTTGCATAGTGTCAATATATATATATTTATATCTTAGGCATATTAGTTTCATATGTCGATACTACAGTCGTATATAATATATATTGTGTCTAGATTTTATTTTGTTTATATACATATATAGCATAAGTCTATAATCTACTGTTTATATATGTTGTATAAAGTCATGTCAATTTATATTTTTGTTGTTGTGCAAGTTGTAATCTGCATGTTGTTGTAGATTAGATATATGTGTAATATACATTTATTTAATTATAGCGAGTCTGCATATATAATACGTATAGCTAGCTAAGTATATGTATACATGTCTACATGTATACGTTGGTGTTTGTATGCCTGTATTATATATATAGGGATAACTTAAGTCTGTAAAATAGGTTAAGTTAATAGTTGATATCTTGATCAAAAATTATAAGTTATATAAACTTTATATGCTATACCTATATCAATTCACTTATACCAGTTATCTTCATCGATTCAGATTCTGATTTATTCCATTGATTCTACCTACCCGCTTTGATCGTCAAATTCGTGCCCATCTCACTTGCATTGGATTCGTAATTCATCCCGTTTTCGTTCATCTACAGCCTCGAAAGGTGAGCGATCACACACGATTAATGTTCTTTTATTTATTAAATTTGATTTCAATTGAAACGACAATTGAATATGCTGCTGTTAGTTGTTTACACAGTTATATATGCTATTTACCTGTATCAGTTCACTTGTGACATCTGACACCGTTATCTGTTATATGTGCAATAATAATCCCGTTTGGTTGATAATTGATTGATTGTGGATGTTTATATTGGATGTAAATTGTAATGTATAAGTGATAAATATTATGCGATTGAATTTGACGTAGGATAGTTTAAAAATGTGAATCGATATATGTGTTGAATTTGATTAGTTAATTTGAATAATATGACCCCTTTTAATTGTTAAGTTAATTGACACGTAGAATTTGATAAATTATATTTTGAACCATTGAACGTATATTGGATTAATTGTTGTGGAATAAAATTTGAATTTGAGATTGAACGACAAGTAGAAAACCTTAATGTAATAATCTTTAATCTACATGAAATGATAGTGTAGATTCTAGAGATAATTATATTAATTCGCACAAATAACAATATGGATTAATACGATTATTTCGGGGTTATTAAATTGATCATTGTATTGTTATTGATTGTTGTTATTGTTTGTTTATTTACTTTGACACCATCCCAGTTATCACACTGCAAGTTCCCTTTGATATGTTTTGATTTGTGAGTTGAACTGGAATCGGGTTGAAATGACATATACCCAAATTTTTTGACCTAGGGTAGAGAATTATATAAAAATCCGATTGGTCAATAATTTGATTTAAAATATAGTAATTATTTTATTCGAGTAAAGAATAAGTTTTCAAATGAAGTCGAAATGTGAATTTTATGAAAGGAAATGTAAATATTGAAATCTGAAACAAATATTAATATGGTGAACGTTGTTTGAAATTTAATTATTTAATAATTAAATTTGGAATTATTAATAAAAATTTGGAATTAGTAATAATTGAGTTTTGAAATAATTAGTTGAAATGATTTGATAATTAAGTTTGAATTCATAATTAAGTGGAAATGATTTAATAATTAAGTTTGAATTTATAATCAAGTTTGTAATTATTAAGTTTTGAAATTATTAATAATTAAGATTTGAAATTATTTGATAATTAAATAAGAATGAATTGTTTAATGATTAAACTAAATTGAATAAGATTGAATTATTTGATTATTGAATAAAAATTGAATTCTTTGATAAGAGAAATTGAACTTATGAATAAGTGGATTTGAACTTCGTTAATAAATGAAATTGAGTCTTTATTTATTAAAGTCTTGGGAAAATTATTTAAGTAAGTTATTAAGTGAAATTGAAACTTCTTGAATATGTGAAATTTAGTTTCTTTATTATTTGAGTTGAAATTTGTAACTAAGTAAATAAATAATGGAAATTGAATTTCTTTAATAAGAAATAAAATGTGATTTGTTGAAATGAATGTGATTTATCGGAATTAACGTAAGACTTGTAATTTAAAGAATTGATTTGACGAATCTAATTGAACTTAATTTGTAAGTTGATATAATGAAGTTGAACTTAAGAAATTGATTTAACGAATTGGAAATTAATAGAAATTGTTTTGAATGATAAATTAACTTAATGAATATTGGATGAAATCGATAAATGAATTTTAATTGATTTGAATGAAAATTAAAATAATTTAATGATTTCGAAATGAAATCGATATACGAATTTTAATCGATATTTGAATTGTTTAAATAAAAGTTGAAACTGAATTATAAGATTTTGAAATTGTAATTTGGAGGTTTTGAAACGTAGATTTTGGAAATTGAGTTTGAAAGACAAATGAAATGATGGTTTACGAATTCTAATTGAAATTGAATTTGATTTGGTTTTGAAATATATTAAGCGACCAATCGGTATAATAATTTCGAAAGTTATTAAAGAATCCGGAATCGGTTATGGATATACTCTCTATCTAAACCGAAAACCACTTTAATAACTATACGCGGAGTGATGATCCAGAATGAAGTGGTTGGAATGATGTACGCGATGACTGAAGAAAGAGAACGATAATGGATAGCCTTGACACTTGTGTCAAATTGGAAATGACTAAAATCAGGAGCCGTGCCGGGCCAAATGGGGTTAGCCACCTCGAGCGAACACACTTCTTCGTAACTACTACTCGTTACTTGTGATTGATTGGTGCACCCTCGGAATTTCAGGAGTGTTGTTTCGCGGTGTTGCGATCGCTGCGGCGATGCGTTCTCACCAGTCCAGATCAGGCGAACGGTAGTTTCACTACCTTGGGTATTGCCTCATGTGCCTTGTCATACTTGTATCCCTATATACACGACCACTACGAATTTGTTTTGTGTTATACCTATGGAGTACTCCCTGATATCCCACTAGTTTACGGTGGAGTTTACAGTGCTGTATAGACTATGACATTTATAAAATGTGTTAAGGGGGATAATGGTAACGCCTTAACACTATTTTGATACTTTATATTACTGATAGACATTATCTATTTAGCGTATACTACTACATACTAGATAGTTTAACGGATCCTTAGAGGATGGTGATTCCAACATCCTTTGAGTTACTTGTATTTCGATTGCTATTTCACTTGAGTTGGATTTATTGATATGAGAATATTAATCCTGACTCGAGTGTTTTGTATTTTGCTTTACGCTCGGGTCAGACTGAGTGGTTCAGCTTTCGAGACTCACCTTTGGAGTTGGAGCTTTGCTTGAAGATCCAGCCATCTATTCTGCTTCAGTATTCGATGATTCAAGTGATGTATTCTGATTAGTATCTGATTTATTGTGTTACTCTTCTGTTGTAAACTCTGATGTATCTTATATATTTCTATAGTAGCTTCATGAACTACTATCTCTTTTACTTCCGCTGCATATTATTACTCTTTGTCTGTGATTCTGTGATTATTTATTTACTGTATATCTGAGTTTTGCCAAATTTTAAATTAACAATTTGGTATTTTGAATTATTCAAGTCCAACGTGTACAGATGCGAATAGTCTAAAATAGCGGGTTGTTACAGTTGGTATCAGAGCTTTTGGTAGCTCTAGGCAGAACTTAGTATATATGGTAAATGTATTTACAGAATCACTCTCATTCGAGTTCAATTTTTCTTTTAACTCAATTCCTTCGAATTTTGGAACGTTCCCTCGGTTCCGAAATTCATTCTTGTCCCTCACTATTCGTCTTCTTTCAATTTTGGAGCATCCCATGACTCCTCTTCGAATGATCTTTATAAGAAATCAGCGGTCTCGCCAATCTCCGAATCATTTGTAAACGGGTGAAACTCCTTTACAATAAATATCGATTTACCGGAGATTTCTGTATCCTCGGTTTACGATATTATCTATCTCCTGCTATGTTTGAATTCTAATTCTCAAGATCGGATGTTGATTTATCTCGGAATTCAGCATCGATCATATTCTTGAAGTTACGGTTGACCCAGTTAAGGTTGCCCGTGAATTAAATAAGCTTATCCATCTCCTGATTCGATTAATTGAATTATCTTATCTTCTGTTTCGAACCTATTTTCGAATCCAAATTCTCTTTGATTTGATTTCCATCAAAATTTAAATCTCTATCATTAATTTGAAATCCATCCTTGTATCGTCGAGCGAGAAAGTGTATATGATATTAATAAAAAAATGTTTATATATCGTGTTGTTTGAGTTGTTTATGTTGATTTGGGTTTCCGATCGATTCGTCTGATCAACGCTATCGATAGGATTTCCAAAACACTTGAACAGAGCAAACTGACACGATATTGTTTTCAAATTTGGTAAATTTTGTATGACTATATTATGTATAAGTATAAATTTTTCCGAAACTAAAATGTTAATGAATCCATTGTTGAAAATTTAATTCTCATTTATTGATTTATAAATCATTGACTATTTTATAATATAAATAAATGCAATCATAAAATTTAGCTGTAATTTGATTTGGAATTTGAAGTGAATTTAAATTGAAATCTAAGAATTTAATTTCCGGTGATTTCAAACTTCGATTGGAAAGTTTTAAAGTGTATAATATTTAAAATATTTTCAAATAAAAATCATTTCAAGGAATTTTAAAAGTTTAAATCAGTGCTCTCCTAATTTGTCGCTGGAAAATGATTTCGGTGATGGCGGCCGCATCATCGACATTCATTTTCGGGTTTCGAAGGGGAGAGACTATTCTGTAGCTTTGCTACGGTTTGTTTGAAAATAAATTGATTGAATTTCTTAAAGTATGATTTAATTTGTAATATATATATATTGATCTATGATTTAAATCTGATTTGTTATATCATATATATTTATTTACCTCTAAATAAATTTGAAGTTACTTGAAAATTTAATTCTTAAATGTATGATAAAGGAAAATCTCAAATATATAATGAACCGAAATTTTTAATAAATATGTTAACTTGAAATAACTGAATTGTAAAATGTTATTTGTATAGTACTAAATTGCATTATTCATAACTTACCTAAATTTTCAAAAGTTAATTATGTAACTGAATATTATACAATATAAATGACATCAAAGGAATTTTTAAATAAATTTGAGTAGTATAATAAGTGTAAATATACTTAATCTTGTGATAAGGTATATTAAGGGAAATAAATTTAATAATAATTTGGGATAATAAAGAATTAAATTTGTCGAATAAATTATGATTATAATAAAAGAATATCCAAATTTATGATCTTTGAAATTGTTAATTTAAGAAAATTGGATAATATATAATATAAATTGTCTTTATAAATAAATGTGAGTGCGTGTAATAAATATTATTCACTTAAGCTCTAAATTTTAAAATGTTAAGTTAAGTGAATAATAGGCAGGATTAATAGAAGAAAGATTGGTTTTGAAAGTTAATAAATTGAATTAAATCAACTTAAAGTAGTATCTTGAAATAATTGAATTTAAATTGAATTTCATTTGAAAGAAACTTTTTGTACCTAACATTAATAAATGAGAAATCAAATCAATTTAATAAAAATCTTGAATTTAAAAACAAATTGTTGAATAGAAATGATTTAAATTGAAATTTACATGGTTCAAATTAATTGTTTATAATGTAATTCAAGTTTATTCTCTTTTGATTGTTTCTATTCTCCTACTTCCTTTCTTTTCGGGGATGAAAAGTTTTGAGTGGGGGAGAATGTAACGACGCGTAAATTTAACCGGTTTTAATAACGATATTAATTGAAATTTGTGAAATTTAAACGATAAAATTTTGAAATATAAATTAGATATTTGGAATGCGTCCAGTTAAACATAGCAACTGGTAAATTTTCGTCCAAAAATATGAAAGTTTATTTCGCGCGTAAATTTACTTCAATTTAATCAGTTAAAAAGCGTTGAAAATAAAACATTTTCAAAACCAAAATATTTTTACATAGAAAAATTCTAAACCATCTTTTGAGCAAATTGTCAGTTTGTAGTTTTTCCAAATTCGGACATTTTTGGCTCCGTCGATCTTATTTTTCTGCAATTTTTATGCATTTTCCGCTATTATAAATTTCGAATTTTTTTAATTAAATCGTTCCACTGATATCTATATACCGTTTTGATCGTCTTGTCGTGCTGATCTTCGTAGTATATTTGTTTTTGTATTTTGAATTTGGGTACGTGGCAAAATCGGCAGAACGATTAGGCGTACTGGTACCATTTTATGTCTTTTAAGTATTCTTGTGTCTATTCATTTTCTGGTGCTGATAAATAGTCACTGGCCTTTATTATTCTCTGAATCAACGCGGACCTTTACTATTCTGTTCTTAACATTTCAGTAGAAATTTTGTTCCGGTTGCCTTCTTTGTTCGTTCATTTATATCTATAATTTATTCTGACTTCTTCTTGATAAACAAAATAAAAGAAGACATTAGTTTCTGTGACCTGTGACCTGCTCATATCTTCATTAAGCCACGTCCTTCCTCTGTTTGGATTTCATGCTTTAGTCTGCTACTCTTATAGAAGGAATTATACATATATCAAAACATCAACCTGAGACATATATTTGTTTTGCATGGTCATCACGTTGCTTCCATATTTTCATGCTCGTCCCTTCAATAATATATTTTGCATGCAAAACCATTTGACCTTGTTTCTTCCCATGCGCCTTCCTCTGCCATCCTGCTCCATCGTGGCCGCAAGCAATCGCCAGCGCAATAACTCGGCATCCATCACCAACAAATCCATTTCGACTCCCTCTACCTGAGATCGCCATCTTTCTCCTTCATTGAAACCACACGACCACCTACAGATCCAACCGTTTTCATCATCGTCTCCGCTCATCCTTCCTCTTGCCGCAGTTCCAAATGTCCCCATGTCCGTCTCCTTCTAAAAAAAAGAGTGAACGCTGCTCGTCCTCTTCCATATCTACGTTTGTGAAACCCATCCTATATATATAGCTTATATTTTCTTGAGAAGCATATATAATTTGCATCACTAATGTGAACCTATTTTGCCGATCCACCTTGTGCTCAACACCAGCCCTTCCCCGTGCACCATGTTTTACGTGTTGCGGTAAGCTTTGCTCTTTCTCTTCTTTGGTTTATATATTTTTGTTGCCGCCCTTGTTAGATATCATGTATATATATATATATATATTATTTTGAAGTTTAGCATGTCACTTCTATGTGTACGTCTAGAAGAGAAATTTTAATATATGTTCATTTGTATAGTCTATTGTTATGTTCAGAAAAGTAGGTATTACATATAAAAGATTTACCCTGTGACTGTTGATGTGAGTTGTCTCTGCATTTCTTTTCTAAAGAGTATATATTTTAACCTGTACATGGATTTTATTTTATTTTGACGGGTTGCGAATTAAATATTGATTTAGAATATATATTCACATTATTATATAAGACCAGTCTTATCAATTTATTTATTTATGTTTTGTATAAGTTATATGTGTGTGTTGTTTATGTATATATAGATTGAAAATAAATTTGCATAGTGTCAGTATATATATATTTATATCTTAGGCATATTAGTTTCATATGTCGATACTACAGTCATATATAATATATATTGTGTCTAGATTTTATTTTGTTTATATACATATATAGCATAAGTCTATAATCTACTGTTTATATATGTTGTATAAAGTCATGTCAATTTATATTTTTGTTGTTGTGCAAGTTGTAATCTGCATGTTGTTGTAGATTAGATATATGTGTAATATACATTTATTTAATTATAGCGAGTCTGCATATATAATACGTATAGCTAGCTAAGTATATGTATACATGTCTACATGTATACGTTGGTGTTTGTATGCCTGTATTATATATATAGGGATAACTTAAGTCTGTAAAATAGGTTAAGTTAATAGTTGATATCTTGATCAAAAATTATAAGTTATATAAACTTTATATGCTATACCTATATCAATTCACTTATACCAGTTATCTTCATCGATTCACATTCTGATTTATTCCATTGATTCTACCTACCCGCTTTGATCGTCAAATTCGTGCCCATCTCACTTGCATTGGATTCGTAATTCATCCCGTTTTCGTTCATCTACAGCCTCGAAAGGTGAGCGATCACTCACGATTAATGTTCTTTTATTTATTAAATTTGATTTCAATTGAAACGGCAATTGAATATGCTGCTGTTAGTTGTTTACACAGTTATATATGCTATTTACCTGTATCAGTTCACTTGTGACATCTGACACCGTTATCTGTTATATGTGCAATAATAATCCCGTTTGGTTGATAATTGATTGACTGTGGATGTTTATATTGGATGTAAATTGTAATGTATAAGTGATAAATATTATGCGATTGAATTTGACGTAGGATAGTTTAAAAATGTGAATCGACATATGTATTGAATTTGATTAGTTAATTTGAATAATGTGACCCCTTTTAATTGTTAAGTTAATTGACACGTAGAATTTGGTAAATTATATTTTGAACCATTGAACGTATATTGGATTAATTGTTGTAGAATAAAATTTGAAATTGAGATTGAACGACAAGTAGAAAACCTTAATGTAATAATCTTTAATCTACATGAAATGTTAGTGTAGATTCTAGAGATAATTATATTAATTCGCACAAATAACAATATGGATTAATACGATTATTTCGGGGTTATTAAATTGATCATTGTATTGTTATTGATTGTTGTTATTGCTTGTTTATTTACTTTGACACCATCCCAGTTATCATACTGCAAGTTCCCTTTGATATGTTTTGATTTGTGAGTTGAACTGGAATCGGGTTGAAATGATATATACCCAAATGAATTTGACCTAGGATAGAGAATTAAACAAAAATCCGATTGGTCAATAATTTGATTTAAAATATAATAATTATTTTATTCGAGTAAAGAATAAGTTTTGAAATGAAGTCGAAATGTGAATTTTATGAAAGGAAATGTAAATATTGAAATCTGAAACAAATATTAATATGGTGAACGTTGTTTGAAATTTAATTATTTAATAATTAAATTTGGAATTATTAATAAAAATTTGGAATTAGTAATAATTGAGTTTTGAAATAATTAGTTGAAATGATTTGATAATTAAGTTTGAATTCATAATTAAGTGGAAATGATTTAATAATTAAGTTTGAATTTATAATCAAGTTTGTAATTATTAAGTTTTGAAATTATTAATAATTAAGATTTGAAATTATTTGATAATTAAATAAGAATGAATTGTTTAATGATTAAACTAAATTGAATAAGATTGAATTATTTGATTATTGAATAAAAATTGAATTCTTTGATATGAGAAATTGAACTTATGAATAAGTGGATTTGAACTTAGTTATTAAATGAAATTGAGTTTCTTTATTTATTAAAGTCTTGGGAAAATTATTTAAGTAAGTTATTAAGTGAAATTGAAACTTCTTGAATATGTGAAATTTAGTTTCTTTATTATTTGAGTTGAAATTTGTAACTAAGTAAATAAATAATGGAAATTGAATTTCTTTAATAAGAAATAAAATGTGATTTGTTGAAATGAATGTGATTTATCGGAATTAACATAAGACTTGTAATTTAAAGAATTGATTTGACGAATCTAATTGAACTTAATTTGTAAGTTGATATAATGAAGTTGAACTTAAGAAATTGATTTAACGAATTGGAAATTAATAGAAATTGTTTTGAATGATAAATTAACTTAATGAATATTGGATGAAATCGATAAATGAATTTGAATTGATTTGAATGAAAATTAAATTAATTTAATGATTTCGAAATGAAATCGATATACGAACTTTAATCGATATTTGAATTGTTTAAATAAAAGTTGAAACTGAATTATAAGATTTTGAAATTGTAATTTGGAGGTTTTGAAACGTAGATTTTGGAAATTGAGTTTGAAAGACAAATGAAATGATGGTTTACGAATTCTAATTGAATTTGAATTTGATTTGGTTTTGAAATATATTAAGCGACCAATCGGTATAATAATTTCGAAAGTTATTAAAGAATCCGGAATCGGTTATGGATATACTCTCTATCTAAACCGAAAACCACTTTAATAACTATACGCGGAGTGATGATCCAGAATGAAGTGGTTGGAATGATGTACGTGATGACTGAAGAAAGAGAACGATAATGGATAGCCTTGACACTTGTGTCAAATTGGAAATGACTAAAATCAGGAGCCGTGCCGGGCCAAATGGGGTTAGCCACCTCAAGCGAACACACTTCTTCGTAACTACTACTCATTACTTGTGATTGATTGGTGCACCCTCGGAATTTCAGGAGTGTTGTTTCGCGGTGTTGCGATCGCTGCGGCGATGCGTTCTCACCAGTCCAGATCAAGCGAACGGTAGTTTCACTACCTTGGGTATTGCCTCATGTGCCTTGTCATACTTGTATCCCTATATACGCGACCACTACGAATTTGTTTTGTGTTATACCTATGGAGTACTCCCTGATATCCCACTAGTTTACGGTGGAGTTTACAGTGCTGTATAGACTATGACATTTATAAAATGTGTTAAGGGGGATAATGGTAACGCCTTAACACTATTTTGATACTTTATATTACTGATAGACATTATCTATTTAGCGTATACTACTACATACTAGATAGTTTAACGGATCCTTAGAGGATGGTGATTCCAACAGCCTTTGAGTTACTTGTATTTCGATTGCTATTTCACTTGAGTTGGATTTATTGATATGAGAATATTAATCCTGACTCGAGTGTTTTGTATTTTGCTTTACGCTCGGGTCAGACTGAGTGGTTCAGCTTTCGAGACTCACCTTTGGAGTTGGAGCTTTGCTTGAAGATCCAGCCATCTATTCTGCTTCAGTATTCGATGATTCAAGTGATGTATTCTGATTTGTATCTGATTTATTGTGTTACTCTTCTGTTGTAAACTCTGATGTATCTTATATATTTTTATAGTAGCTTCATGAACTACTATCTCTTTTACTTCTGCTGCATATTATTACTCTGTGTCTGTGATTCTGTGATTATTTATTTACTGTATATCTGAGTTTTGCCAAATTTTAAATTAACAATTGGGTATTTTGAATTATTTAAGTCCGACGTGTGCGGATGCGAATAGTCTAAAATAGCGGGTTGTTACATAATGGCATACTACTATAAGTATGCAATTGAAACTCAACGTGAGATTAATCAATATCACAAAAATCTTCACAAAGATCCAAAAAGGGTTTCATACCCAAAACTTGTATTCACAACCAGTCAATGACACACGAATTCACCAATGCACAAAAATTGTCGAAACATATCAATAAAAATCACTAAAATTGGTGAAGCATAAATTCCAGAATTCAACACACGAAATCCAGAAATCACAAAAAAGTGGGCGAGGCCTATCACATGAACGGGAGCATAAAAACTCACTAACATATGTATCGCACGAATGAGATGCTATCTCATGGTAGCTAGCCATTAATTTTTGACACACGAATGGCCTGAAGACCATGGGGAGCTACCCCACAAAGAAATGAGACGAAGCTCAATAGAATGAGTTACAGTCCTCCACGTGGGCAAAGAGACATCGCACAATTGCTAGTCTAAATCACAAGAATGATCGTCATGATCATCAAGAAGTGTCAATTACAGCAAGCTAGTAAATATATGAGCTTAGCTTCATGCCCCATAACCATTAGCTTAACTTAAATATTTACGAACAAATTGTAGATCTCCACTAGAAAATTGTCACAAGAGTTTCAATCGAACAAGTCCAAGAATTAACCGACGAAGTAGACGCAAGCGTTTCATACCACTCGTTTTACTAAGCCGTTTAATTAGATTTCTCATACGATGAGGTAAAGGTTTGTATATACTAATAGATTAGAAATCGGTTTGAGAAAATGAGGTTTGTAATAAAATAGTGTTGAAATCATTTAAGAAAGATTTTTGATATTTACTACTAGTATAGAAAACCTTTATATTTTTAAAGTGACAAATCACAAAGAAGATTGTAAGAACAATCAATCACTAAAATTCACATTCGAAGACATGAATAAAATCCAAAGAAATCGATACTGAATCCATCAAAATGGATATTCCCAAAAATCACGAAGAAAATGTCATCAAAGTCGATAATAAGTGATAATAACAGAAGGGAATCAACACGAATTGATTAACGTTGGAATTCTCATGCAAATAGAAAAACAGGCAAAAAGAGTGCAAATTCAGACGTCTGAAATCAAGGATTCAGACGTCTGAATTTGGAAAATAAATTATTTTCCAAAACAGAATTCAGACGTCTGAATCTTTGATTTCAGACGTCTCAAATAGGCACACTTTAGCCTATTTCCTTTCTGGTTCCAAATGAGCCAATTCAGACGTCTGAAATCATATATTCAGGCGTCTGAATCTGGGAATATAAATCTTCCCAGAACAATATTCAGACGTCTGAATATTACGTTTTAGACGTCTGAATCTGGGGGTTCAGGGCATTCCCAGAACCTAGGCTAAAAAAATTGGCCAAACGGATACCGGAAGCGATCGATCGACCGACAACGACTAAGGATTTACGCCAAGCGACAACCCAGCCTTAACGGCTCTTCGATACACCTCAAATATCAATATCCAAATATCCATAAAAGGATTTTCATAGATTTTGATTTCAAAACACCAAAAATTGGAATATACACCAAATCAATCCAAACCAAAATCAATTGCACAAGAATAAACGTTAGGAATTCATACCTAACAATCGAAGATAATTATAGACAAAGATGTGAGATAAAAATCTCACCTTTGAACCCAACCAAATGAAGGAGAAGCTTTTAAACCAAGCTAAGATCAATTCCTCTTCAATAACAACTCAATAAGCTTCAATCTAAGCTTCCATATAAAATATTTCCTAAGTTAGGTTTAGGAAATTCTAAAATTAAAAGGAGAAAGAGTTGGAGAAGAAGAAGAGGATGCTTACCCATGGGTTCTCTTATAATTTGGAGCTAGATCTTGGATTTTGTAAAAGAACTAGGGTTTTGGATTCTATTTCCCATTCTCTTCCACCATTTTTACTTTAGAACTGAAAAGAGGAGGAAGTAAGAGTGAATGGGAGGGATGATTCAGTTTGAGGTATTATTATGGCTAGTGGGCTGAACCCAAAGCCAAACCCAAAGTGAAAAAGGTCAAATTTTTTTAGGTAGCTCCAAACATATCGAAGTTTACACTCAAAAAGGTTGCAAACGACATTTTGAACTCAATGAAAGTGGTCTCGAGTCCTAATTCGACCGTATGCAAAAAGTAGCTTTTCGGACTAAATTCCGAGTATCGATAAAATATTTAAATATAAAATCGATAAATATGCGGATTGTTACAGACTCCCCTCCTTAAAGAAATTGCGTCCTCGCAATATTTAAGTAGAAGATATATAGTAACAACCATAAAAGCATATTAACACAATAAAATTTTGAAGTAAGAAGTTCACCTCAAAGAGCATGAGAAAGTAAGTCCGGATGGGTTCGCTCGATGAATTCTCTAGATTCCCAAGAACAATCCTTAGGATTTGAAGACCATTGAACTTTCAGAAGCGGAACATCTTTATTTTGAAGTCGTTTGACCTCCGAAGCCATAATTCGAATTGGATGTTGCTCATAAGTTAAATTAGGCGAAACTTCAACCTCTTCCACAACACCGGGCTCAAGAATAGAATCGGAATCACGAAGACGTTTTCGCAATTGAGAAACGTGAAAAACCTCATGAATAGTAGAAAATTGAGCCGGTAATGATAGGCGATAAGCCATGGAACTAATATGTTCAGTGATAGGAAATGGCCCAATATACCGAGGCGCTAACTTTCCCGATCGACTGAAACGTACAACACCTTTCATAGGTGACAAACGAATGAACACAAGATCTCCCACAGAAAACTCTAACTTCCTTCTCCGGTTATCGGCATAGGATCTTTGTCTACTTTGGGCTTCTTTCATCCTACGCCGAATAAGGTCAATTTTCTCTGTGGAATCCCGAATAAAATCTGGACCTAAAACCAGCTTCTCACCGGCCTCAAGCCAACAAGAAGGAGATCGGCATGGCCTTCCATAGAATGCCTCGAAAGGTGCCATACCAATACTAGATTGGAATCTATTATTATAGGAAAATTCAACAAGTGAAATATGATCTTCCCAACTTCCACCAAAATCGAGCACACAAGCACGAAGAAGATCTTCAAGAGTTTGATTCACACGTTCGGTTTGTCCATCGGACTGGAGGTGATAAGCGGTGCTAAAATTAAGCTTCGTTCCCAAAGCTTTTTGAAGACTCTTCCAAAATCCACTAGTAAACAATGGATCACGATCACTAACAATAGAAGTAGGAACTCCGTGTAATTTAACAATCTCTTTAACAAAGGTTTGGCCAAAAGAGGAACGGTTCGGTTAGACCGAACGGGAACAAAATGGGCAGATTTAGTAAGTCTATCAACAATCACCCATAAGCTATCATGACCAGAACGAGAACGGGGAAGGCCATCAATAAAATCCATGGAAATTTGATCCTACTTCCAAATTGGAATTTCTAAAGGTTGCAATAACCCACCCGGCCTTTGATGTTCGGCATTAACGAGTTGGCAAGTCATGCAACACTTAACAAAGTCAGCGATGTCAAATTTCATTCCCTCCCAATAATAAAGTCGCTTCATACCCGCGTACATTTTACTGCTACTGGGATGAATGGTAAATTTGGAACGATGGGAATCTTCTAAGATGTCTTTTCGAAGATCACTAATATTTGGCACGACAAGTCTACCAAATTTCCGAATGCCTCCACGAGAATCAATATCAAAGTCTTTCAAACCTTCAATATCAACTTTATCCTTAATATTTTGGCCAAGAAGAGCCAATTCGGGATCTAGCCTTTGAGCTTCAAGAATGCGGTCTAAAAGAGAAGGACGAGCCTCAAGGCTACATAAAACAAGAGATGAACATAAATCGGAAACACGGTCTCGAATTTCGCAAGTGGATAAAATCTCGAGATCGTTCCATTCAGATATCATCATAGAAACAACTGCTTGTTGCTTACGGCTAAGAGCATCGGCGACACGATTACCCTTACCGGGGGTATAAAGAATATCAAGAACATAAGGAGCAAGGAACTCGAGCCAACGCTGTTGACGCAAATTAAGTTCCTTTTGAGAGAATAAATACTTCAAAGACTTATGATCGGTATAAAGAATAAACTTCTCTCCCAAAAGATAATGACGCCAAATCCGAAGGGCGAAAACAATAGCCGCGAGTTCTAAATCATGTGTGGCATATCTAGTCTCGGCCGGCTTCAATTGCCTAGAAGCATAAGCAATAACACGTTCTCTTTGCATAAGATCGGCACCCAAACCAACGCGACCAGCATCGGTATAAACAACGAAATCTTGATTCCCCTCGAGAATAACAAGAATAGGAGCATCTGAAAGAAGTTCCTTTAGTTTCTGAAACGAAGTTTTACATTTGTCCGACCAAATGTATTTAACGCCTTTCTTCGTTAAGCTAGTGAGAGGCACGACAATCTTAGAAAAGTCTTTGATAAAACGGATGTAATAACCTGCCAATCCAAGAAAACTACGAATCTCTGTCACATTCTCCGGTCCTTTCCAATCTTGAATCGCTTCAATCTTTGAAGGATCCATGGAAATTCCGGATTCGGAAATAATATGACCGAGAAACTTCACACGAGGTTGCCAAACGTGGCATTTAGAAAATTTCACCTTTAATTGATTACTCCTAAGAGTTTCCAATACAATCTGTAGATGCTTCTCATGTTCCTCCTTGGTTTTTGAATACACAAGAATATCATCAATAAAGATGAGTACAAATCGATCGAGAAAATCTTTGAAAACTCGATTCATTAAGTCAACGAAATAAGCCGGGGCATTTGTTAACCCAAATGGCATAACAAGCCATTCATAAGATCCACACCGAGTACGGAACGATGTCAAAGGAATGCTATCCTCTGCAATACGAAGCTGATGAAAACCAATAGCTAAGTCTAATTGTGAAAAGACTTTAGCACCACTAAGTTGATTGAATAGATCATCAATCCGAGGTAAAGGATATTTATTCTTGATAGTAAGATCATTAAGCTTGCGGTAGTCAACGCAAAGCCTAAGTGTACCATCGGATTTCTTCACAAAAATAGCTGAAGCACCCCAAGGCGAGGAACTAGAGCGAATAAATTGCTTCGTTTCCAAATCGGATAATTTCTTGCGCATCTCCTCATTTTCTTTATTGGATAAACGATAAGGAGGACGAGTAATAGGTTGAGCTCCAGGGGTAAGATTAATTCTGAACTCAATTGCTCGCTTAGGTGGTAATCCTAAAACGGGCTCAACTATGTCGGAAAATTCACGAACAACGTGAATAAGAGAAATGACGTCTTCCTCATCATCATTATCATCATCACGAGGATTTAAAGAATATAAAGATGTAGATAAAGCAGAATCCGAATCTTTAAGATTAATAGAAACCTGCTTAACAGATTGAGGATGTCCAAGATGAATAGTCCGCTCAGGACATAGGATTTGGGCTTCATAACGGTTAAGCCAATCCATTCCCAAAATCATTCCAAAGCCTAAATAACGCATGACATGCAAATCGGCTAGGAAAGGAAAATCACACAAAATAATCTCCACATCTTTACAAAGCAAACTAAGAGTTGCGGATCCACCAACTGGATTCGAAATTCTCAAAGAAGTCATTAAAGCAACAACACTTAAAGAAAAAGTATCAACAAGCTCTTTTGATATAAAAGAATGGGATGCTCCCGTATTAAAAAGAACTCTAATAGTCTGATCACGAAATATAATAATACCATCAAGGATAGAATGAGAAATACCTTGACCACGAGATGTGTTGCCAGGGGCTAGAGCAACATTAAGCTTTCCCTCCTTCCTATTTTGAAGTTTGGGACAAGAAGATAGATAATGATCCGGGCTTTTGCAATAGCGACAAGTACGAGGCTTTGAACACTTGTTCGCAAAATGGTCTCTGGAACCACAGTTAAAACATTTCTCTTCGGTAGAGGAAAAGGTCTTTGCAGCAGGAGTTGCTTGCTTCCCTTTCTTATTGGGATAAGGACCTTTGAATTTGTTTGGCCTCTTCTTGTTGTTGAAGTTTGGTTTGGAACCCACCACTTCAACATCACTTTCCCTATCCGCCTCTTCAAGACGAAGAGCGATATCAATGAGTTGGTCGAAGGGAACCTCTAATTTTAGAAGTAATGGCTTCTTGAGATTCTTGTTTAAGCCATAGACAAACCTTTGGTTCTTCTTCAATGGGGTGTTGATGTATTCAACCCCATATATGGAAAGTGACTCAAAGGATGCAACATAATCAGTCACGGAGGCTTCACCCTGAACAAGGTCTATGAAACGCCGAGCCAATGTCACTTTCTCTGCTTCTGGCACGAATTTTAATTCGAAGCGTTCCCGGAATTGTTCCCAGGTGAGACCGGCTTCATTAATCTCAGAAACAAGAAGTTCGTACCAGTCCAATGCTCTCTCTTGGAGCATACTGGAAGCCACCTGAACACGGTGAAGATCGATGAGGTTCATGCGAGAAAAGATTCGATCGCATGTCCTCAACCAAGCCTGGACCTCGATGATAGTTTCAGAACCTTTAAATGGCTTCTCACCCAGGTTGGTGTAATCATTGCACAAACGTGCAAACCCAGATTTTGGGTGAGTAGGTTCCGGATTAGAGCCAGCTGCTTGAGCATTCGTGACAAGGTCAAGAAGTTGCTGGGTAGTCATAAAAACTCCATCTTGGGGTGGAGCAATAGATGGTCCAGCTCTGGGGCGACCAGGTCTAACCATTTCTCTTCTTTGAGAAAGAAAGAAGAGGAAAAAGTTATTCTCAACATAAATATCAAGCAATCTTGATAGATAAAACAAGGAATCATAAAGAAAATAGGATGAATCGGTACAAAGACTCGAATTAAATCCTAAAGCACGACTCCTAAGAAAGACTTATGACGATGATCGTTGTTATAATATTCCAAATTGTTGTGAAGTTTGGCTCTGATACCAAGCCGTGATGCCCCACCTCTATACCCACGCTAGCCAAGAACACTGCGGTGTAATGCTGTCAACTAGCACGGAGAATAAGGCTGTTGAGGGGCGACCATCCGTGTAATTGCTTTGCGCGAGCACCGATATGTCGGATAGTATAACATGCATTTTATTTCAAGATGAAATCCGACATACCGATACAAACACAAAGCTACTACACAGTGGCTATAATAATCTTCAGAAACAAATATAGAAATAAACATAACACAAATCAGTCGCAGATAATTCATATCACAAAGGCGGAAGAAGATATGAATATATAACTAACACGTGAAAGTGTATATCAGAGTAGTGATCAAAAAGATCCACAATAATACAAAAGAATAGCAACACGTGCTATACAAAAGAATACATCTATGAGTCTATATCTCAAGTGTATACAACAACAAAAAAAATGCTAATCTAAATAGTTAGCCAAAAGGCAGAGTAATGAATCCCTGAGGAGAGGTCAAGCAGAAGCACCTGTAACATCTCGGTCTGATCCGAGTATTATTTAATAAGAAAATAATAAACGGATCAGTCTAGTTATAAATATCAGATAACATGATATAGAATAAGAGATATGGCATAAACATATAATATCCATAATGGCATACTACTATAAGTATGCAATTGAAACTCAACATGAGATTAATCAATATCACAAAAATCTTCACAAAGATCCAAAAAGGGTTTCATACCCAAAACTTGTATTCACAACCAGTCAATGACACACGAATTCACCAATGCACAAAAATTGACAAATCATATCAATGAAAATCACTAAAATTGGTGAAGCATAAATTCCAGAATTCAACACACGAAATCCAGAAATCACAAAAAAGGGGGAAGGCCTATCACATGAACGGGAGCATAAAAACTCACCAACATATGTATCACACGAATGAGATGCTATCTCGTGGTAGCTAGCCATTAATTTTTGACACACGAATGGCCCGAAGACCATGGGGAGCTACCCCACAAAGAAATGAGACGAAGCTCAATAGAATGAGTTACAGTCCTCCACGTGGACAAAGAGACATCGCACAATTGCTTGTCTAATCACCAGAATGATCGTCATGATCATCAAGAAGTGTCAATTACAGTAAGCTAGTAAATATATGAGCTTAGCTTCATGTCCCATAACCACTAGCTTAACTTAAATATTTACGAACAAATTGTAGATCTCCACTAGAAAATTGTCACAAGAGTTTCAATCGAACTAGTCTAAGAATTAACCGACGAAGTAAACGCAAGCGTTTCATACTACTCGTTTTACTAAGCCGTTTAATTAGATTTCACATACGAGTGAGGTAAAGGTTTGTATATACTAATAGATTAGAAATCGGTTTGAGAAAACGAGCTTTGTAATAAAATAGTGTTTAAATCATTTGAAGAAAGAGTTTGATATTTACTACTAGTATAGAAAACCTTTATATTTTTAAAGTGACAAATCACAAAGAAGATTGTAAGAACAATCAATCACTAAAATTCACATTCGAAGACATGAATAAAATCCAAAGAAATCGATACCGAATCCATCAAAATGGATATTCCCAAAAATCACGAATAAAATGTCTTCAAAGTCGATAATAAGTGATAATACAGAAGGGAATCAACACGAATCGATTAACGTTGGAATGCTCAAGCAAATAGGCAAACAGGCAAAAAGAGTGGAAATTCAGACATCTGAAATCAAGGATTCAGACGTCTGAATTTGAAAAATAAATTATTTTCCAAACAAGAATTCAGACTTCTGAATCTTTGATTTCAGACGTCTGAAATAGGCACATTTTAGCCAATTTCCTTTCTGGTTCCAAATGAGCCAATTCAGGCGTCTGAAATCATATATTCAGACGTCTGAATCTGGGAATAGAAATCTTTCCAGAACAATATTCAGACGTCTGAATATTACTTTTCAGACGTCTGAATCTGGGGTTCAGGGCATTCCCTGAACCTAGGCCAAAAAAAATTGGCCAAACGGATACCGAAAGCGATCGATCGAGCGACAACGACTAAGGAATTACGTTAAGCGACGACCCAGCCTTAATGGCTCTTCGATACACCTCAAATATCAATGTCCAAATATCCATAAAAGGATTTTCATAGATTTTGATTTCAAAACACCAAAAATTGGAATATACACCAAATCAATCCAAACCAAAATCAATTGCACAAGAATAAACGTTAGGAATTCATACCTAACAATCGAAGATAATTATAGACAAAGATGTGAGATAAAAATCTCACCTTTGAACCCAAACAAATGAAGGAGAAGCTTTTAAACCAAGCTAAGATCAATTCCTCTTCAATAACAACTCAAGAAGCTTCAATCTAAGCTTCCATATAAAATATTTCCTAAGTTAGGTTTAGAAAATTCTAAAATTAAAAGGAGAAAGAGTTGGAGAAGAAGAAGAGGATGCTTACCAATGGGTTCTCTTATAATTTGGAACTAGATCTTGGATTTTGTAAAAGAACTAGGGTTTTGGATTTCTATTTCCCATTCTCTTCCACCATTTTTACTTTAGAACTGAAAAGAGGAGGAAGTGAGAGTGAATGGGGAGGGATGATTCAGTTTGAGGTATTATTATGGCTAGTGGGCAGAACCCAAACCCAAACCTAAAGTGAAAAAGGTCAAATTTTTTAGGTAGCTCCAAACATATCGAAGTTTATACTCAAAAAGGTTGCAAACGGCATTTTGAACTCAATGGAAGTGGTCTCGAGTCCTAATTCGACCGTATGCAAAAAGTAGCTTTTCGGACTAAATTCCGAGTATCGATAAAATATTTAAATAAAATATTTAAATTTAAAATCGATAAATATGCGGGTTGTTACATTACCCATGAAGGAACAAGCAAAGTTAAACAGACCAAAATTTCCATGCTCACAAATCAGTTTCAGTTATTTAAAATGAATCCTAATGAGTCTATTTCAGATATGTATAGTAGATTTCAGGATATTGTGCATTCTCTAATATCTTTGGGAAAGGAATTTTCTGAAGAAGATCAAGTCAGAAAGATTTTAAATTCTCTTACTCCAGAATGGAATCAAAAGACACTTGCTATCGAAGAGGCAAATGGCATCAGTACTTTAAAGATAGAAGAATTAATTGGAAATCTAATGTCGTATGAAGTTCAAATGATCGGGAGAAGAGAAAACAAAGCATCTGAAAAGAAATCAATGGCATTCAATGCGTTGACCGATGGATCAGACTCAAACAGCGATAATGATGAAGAGATAGCCTTTATGACTAGAAATTTTAGAAAATTCCTGAAATACAGAAAGATGAGTAATCTCAAGAGAAAAACTATAAGAACTCTAGAAATCAGAATGTAGTGCCAAATAATGTCAAATGTTACAACTGTGATGAACTAGACCATTTCAAAAGAGACTGTACGTATCTAGATAGGCAAAATCCTTCAATGAACAATGATCTAGCAAAGAAACAGAAGCGTGCATTTACTGCTACTCTAGATGACTTAGACTCGTCCTCAAGTGATGATGATCAGAAGACAGATAATTCGAATTTGTGTTTCACAGCTGTTCACGACTCCGACAAATTCAAAGAAACGGATTCAGAAAAAGGTACACGTTTACAATACAATTGGTTGAAATTGCTTGATTGATTGATTTTGAATTGGTGTGTTGTTTGAATTTTAAAATTTATTTTTTATTTTTTATCATTATCTTATTATTTTATTATTATTTTTATTATTTTTTAATTGTATAATTTTCTGAAATATACTATAAATCTAATATATTTCAGATATATATATAGACATTAAAAATAATAAGTATATTTATATATATATTAAAGAACATAGGAAAAATAAATTATCGAAATTCACTGGCACATGTCGACATGGTCCCTACCATGATGTCGACATGGGTATCAGAATTTGAATTTCAACATTTGAATTCAAATGTTTGAACTTCCCTCCACCTTTTCACTTCATTCAATTCTTTGAAAAGCTACCTTTTGACTAGAGAATATGTCCTTTAAGAATCTATTTATTCACTATCTTTTATCATATCTTTTCACTCTCATTTTCAAATTCAAACTCTCTCTTCAAAACTTCAAGCTCTCTACTCTCTAGTTTAATGGCTTCTTCAAGCAACCCCTTGACCATGAGAATTTCCAAAAAAACAAAAGAGCAACTATTCAATGATCCGGAGGCAATAAAAGCATACATCAATTATGCTAATTATGCCAAAGTCTATCCCGGAAAGTTTCCTATTTTTCAAGGTTTCTCTTCTTATAAACTTGATTCTCATTTTGCAAACAATGGAGTTCTTAGTCTTATTGATGCTTCTCAAAATGATTTTCTTTGCTATCCAAATCTTGTCAAAATTTTCTATGCTAATTTAAACCGTGGATTTTATCATGGAAATGAGGATGAAATTTGGAATAGTGTCAAAGGCATTAGAATTGTTTTTAATTGTGATCTTTTGGGTACCATTCTCAATTGCAAGTGTACGGGAATGGATCTTTCAAATTTTAAAATCGATGAAAATGATCGTGAGACATTTCATCACATTTTCGAAGGGAATGATAATTTTGAATTCAAAAATCGAAATTTTCGACCAAAGGCAAGAATTGTCAATCTTCTTTTACAACATACTTTGACCCCAAGATCGGGGAATTTTAACAATCCTACTTCAAAAGTGTGTAAAGCACTTTTTGCTATTTTTGAAAATTATGACAAAAATTGGGCGCAAGTTATTTTGGATGAACTTCGTCCTAAAAATCTTGAAATGAGTGAGAATACTTTATATCATGGAATTTATCTCACTTGGATTTTTAACTATTTTGGAGTGGATTTCAAAGGCGAAGAATTTGTTTCTAGAAAAGTTTTCAATCATTCCAACATTTCGCTTATGAAAATTCGATTTGTTTTTCAACCTTATGAGACCCTTGCCATAAAGGAAGAGCGTTTGGCTCATGAGGAAATGGAAGAAGAGGAAGAGGATGAAGAAGGGGATGAAATGGAAATTGAAGAAGACGAAGGTGAAACCTCTTTGGAAAGCATCGACTATCCTCCTTATCCATCCACCAAAACCCTTCTCAAAAACCAAAAAACGATTGTTGAGAATCAACGGATTCTTAAACAATCCGTTATTAAGAAGTTGGACAAAATTTCATCCAAGATGAACAAGTTCATTTCCAAAGTCAGCAAGAAACTTGGACTTTCTTCATCATCATCATCCTCTAACTATTTTTATCTTTTCGTATCTTGTTGTATGCGTTTTAGCTTGTTTTAATTCAAAAGTTCATGTAGTTTCATATGTTTAATAATTATATCATCTTAGTATGCAATGAAATGAAATTTTCTTTCTGTTATCTACCTTATCTTATCTCCAGAATAAATGTTAGTATATTATATAAATATATATACACACACACAATTATTCACATAATCTAAATAGTCATTTTTTTCACTAACCCATGTCGACATACCCCCTATGACCATGTCGACATGTACTGGTCAGAAATGACAATTCATTTTGAATTTGAAATTTGAATAACAACCATATGTCTGTTCATTTCAAACGAATTTCTACACCTATATATGCCTATTTCTTCCAGAATTCTTCATTGAAAATTATTTCTGATCTTCTAATTCTTCATTTCTTTCACAAATTCAATTATGGCTAATCCAATTCACAATTTATCCAAAAATCTTGAAGAAACTCTTAATTCGTTCAAGAGTATTCTCTTGTTCATTCTTCGTAGCCATCGACACTTAGAATTGAGTCAAATGCAGATGATCAAGGAGCAAGAAAGGCATTTCGATGCAATACGATGGATGATTTCCTCCCTACACAAGGATGATAACAAAGCACATCCTCAAGTCTCTCTCACCAACGACAATGATAATTGGGATGCTATTAAGGCAGATTGAATCATTGGAGAAGAAGGATGGGTGGAAGATCCACGTAACGTTTGATTGTTATTTGTTTGAATTGTTTGTTTGAATCAATTTGATTTGGTTTGGATTGATACTCAGTGTGTATTGATTTCTTAAATTGGTTTGATGGTTGCTACATAAAACATGTATATATGCATTGAAACGTATATAATCCTTGATTAATTATCATGTTCATAAGGATAATTATTTCTTAATCTATCTATTATATATTCCATTGTATAGTTTATTAATGCAGGTACTCTAGTCCAAGAATGAGGGGGAGTTAGTTTTTGTTGATGACAAAGGAGGAGAAATATAAAATAGGTTAGTTAGGCATAAATTAAGTGGGAGTTATAGATTAAGGGGGAGTTATTAGGATAGAAGTAATATTTTATAAACAAAGGTTGTCATCATCAAAAAGGGGGAGATTGTTAGTCCGTGAGATGATGGTTTTGATGACAACAACCTTAGAATAGATTATAAAATATAAATACTAACATTATAAGTTTAGATATATATGTATATGCAGGTTTTAACCATGCAGGTACCAAGAATGAAGACTATACAGTATAGAGATTCAAGATATCAAAGATTGAAGACTCATGAGTATCAAGATTATCAAGCGTTCAAGATTTCAAAAATAAGTTTTTATTAGGAATTTTTTTAAAACTCATAGAAAAGCACTGACATCTTAAAATCCAATTTATTCGTGGAATGGAATCCACTTCGAGCCTATTAAAGGGATGGAACCCTAAGTAGGATGGAACCTACGAAAAATCTAGTGGAATATTGTTTTGTATCCGCTAACTTTTTATTCAAAACGATTTTTCAAAATTATATCCTGTTTTCAAAACCTTTCTTTTAAAAGCATCAAAAACCTCTATCCTGATTTTAAATAACTTTAGCCTCAAAATTATCTTTAATTTCAAAGTCAAATTACTAGTGATTTTAAACTATCTTTTAAAATAATATATTTAACTTTTAAATATTTATACTTAAGATTTAAATATAAAATTATAGTTAAATTCTATATATATTATTCTCTATATTAACTTATGTATTTTAACTATAGTCAAGTATATTAGAAAAGTTTAAAATAGTTTTAATATGAGATAAAGGTTATTTTCAAAGAAAATCAAATCATCAAAAATTGCTTTGGGATGTCGACATGCCTATGGTGACCATGTTGACATGGTGTCAGTTGAGTTCAAAATTTAAATTTCAAAAGAAGTGTCTTTTCGCCATAACTCTTCACGAATGGACATGGCTGTTGTTCTTCTACAAATAGGGGTTAGTTTCAACGAATTTTATATCAGATTTTCTGGTTTTTCACTCCTATTCTTCTTCCACATTTCTTAATACATATTCTTACCATTACTCTGTCGAAATCAACATTGAATCGAACTCGATGTTTTCTAGTTTGATTCTCTATCACTATCTCAACAAGATTCTTAGTGCTACTCAGAGTTATAGGCTTCTTTGTAATCTATTAAGTGAGACAAGGTGTGATTGTGGCCATGAAAATCAATCAAGCGAGATAAGGTGTGATTGTAGCCTTGGTAAATCAATTGGGTAAACTTGTGGCCCAGAAATCAAGTATCTCTGCCCAGAGGATTGTGATTCTGGAGGGTGTACCTCGTAGCCTTGAAATCGAGGGTGTAATTGTACAATTGCTTCTGAAAGGAAATCCGTACTTGTGTTCGGGACTGGACGTAGGGTAACTCTGAACCAGTATAAAATCCAGTGTGTTCTTTCCTTTATTGCTTTTACTTTATTTCTGCATTTGTGTTTGTTTCTGTGATCATATCCGTGTCTGTATATTGCATACATCCGTGTTCAATTCAACATAAATTCAAAAAGATTTAGTAATTCTTTATAAACACTATTCACCCCCCTTTAGTGTTAATCCTAGCCTTAAGATCCGTAACCCGCATTTCTTTCATTTTGAAGTGGTTCGGATGGAGTTTTGTCAGTAATTTTTTTGGGAATATTTTGGAATAACTTTGTTAAGGTTGGAAAGATTTAAAAGAGTGAGAAGAAGCTTGAAAAAGTAGAGAAGAAATGGTGAAAAAATGAAGAAGAAGTGGATAGATATTTATAGAAATTTTTTGAGGTTATAATATAGATTTGTGTTTTTACTTAAATACCATTCCTTAAGAATTAAGTAAGCTTCTTTAATTCAACACTTACCATCCACATCACATCAGACTTTTAAAATTCAAATGCTTAAGAGTTAAGTAAAGAATAAGAATGATTACTTTACTTTATGTCACATTTCTTTACTTTATGTCACGTTTGATGAAACATGTGTTTTGTCTTTTTTAGTTTACTTTTGCTAATTACTTTCTAGAATTTTCTAAGTGTGATTATTAAAAGTAATCTTGTTTAGTTAATTTTTAACTATCTTTATATGTTAACATATTTATTAAATTATGTATATAAAGGTGCAACAACGTTGCGAAAACTTTAAATCGACAAAACGTTGATTTTTGACAAAACTTTTACGGTCACATTTTGACATTTTAGTTAAACTATTTATTTATGTAAACCGAAATTGAATTTATATAATGTCATTTAAAAATATAAACATTCATAAATAAATTAAAATAATTTATTAAACCATTTAAACTTACTTTTCTAAAATCATGATTTTGTCACTTTTGTCGATATAAGCAAATGTTGCTATTTTTATGTATATTTCTATTTCCAAATCCTATTTAATATTGTTTAATTATAAATCCTTTATATTTTATATTTAAAATAAATTTAGATGTTATATTTTGAAGTGGTTAAATTTTGGGTCGTTACAAAAATGTAAGACATGGAATCTCCATATGACATGCACCAATGAAGATACTTTATTTTGTGCATGAGTATGTGAACAGTCAAAAAAGTAACCTTCTCAAATGTAATCTTATAAACCATAAAAGAATGAAGTAAACCCAAGATCGAGTGTAAATACATGGGAACTTAGGCCAGCAAATGCTTTAGATGATGTGGAGTTATATCCTAACAATCATACAAAATTATATAGAGAGGAATATACCTAAACAAGGAAATAGGAACATAGATGATCAGTTTCCTAAAGCACTTGGTGGATATAAATGGGTGGACGTATGCACAGATGGAGGGAAATGATCCATTAGTGATTTTTCATGTGCTAACATTGTTCCGGATGTTAGGAAATCAAATCTACGGTTTCGATGACAACAACTATACAGTGGAAATCGAATATGCATATATATATATATATATATATATTTCTATATATAGGTACTTGCTAGAGTAATATCACTAGAAAGACAAGAACTAGGTTCAAAGAACATTACAAGAGACTACAAGTCGATAGGATCAAAGGAGCAACAAGGAAGATGCACAAAGTAGACATGCACAACTTTCACACGTTTGGGTGCACTAGCCAAACGTCTGGAAAACCCCTCTGGAACAACAAAACAGACAGGATCAGACGTATGGTAGATGCACTTAGATGTCTGAAAGACTACTATATACAAAAAATATATAGTGTCAGACGTCTGTTACAAACACCAAACGTCTGATTTTAAACTCGAAATTTATATTCAAATTTCAACCGCCACATTTGAAAAGACACATTCGCTTCTCTTCACTACAACTCTTCATCATCATCAGAAGCAACTGTAGAGCACTTGTAAATGGATGCAACTACTCAAGGAACCTCTCTACAACTATATATCATCAAGAATCAAAGAGAACAATTACCTTACTTACTTGTGCTCTTTACTTACATACTCTATTATATTCTTGATCTCTAGTAATCTATACTTGTATTTCACTCTTTCATTATTCAGTTCTTCACAATCAATACTCTCTAGATATATATCGGAAGCATTTCTACTTATTAGTCAATATCCGTGTTATAGAACACATACTTGATAAGAACAAGCTATTGTAACCAAGCCTATTCCTCCGGGAGAAATGAGGGTGCTTGATATTCGAATTTCAAAGGGGAGCTTCGGGACTGGACATAGGACGGGAGGTCTGAACCAGTATAAAATTCTGGTGTGCTTATTCTATATTTACCTAGATTAGTATTGTTTTAGTTGCATTATATATTTTGTCACATATACTTGCATACACACTACATGATCCACCCTGTAGACTTTCAATTGGTATCAGAGCAAGGTTAGATCAAAATACAATAACACGTTTTTGAATCACTAAAATATGTTAAGTATTTTTCAAGAAGGTCAATCCACAGTACGACCCCCACTTTTTAATGGTTCTAACTGTGCATATTGGTCAACATGTATAAGAATTTTTATGGAAGCTAATGGATTAGAAATTTGGTCAACCACTCAAAATAAACATGAAGCACCTGACACTACTATGAACACATGGACCGGTGCACAAAATAGCGCAACTTCTAATAATGCCAAAGCTATGAATGTTCTATTTTGTTCACTTGTTAAAAATGAATTTTCACGTGTCATGTTATGTAATACTGCATTTGATATTTGGCATACCTTATAAGTTACACACGAAGGCACAAACAAAGTTAAACAAACTAAGATTTCAATTTTACAAAATCAATTTTCATGTTTTAAAATGAAACAAAACGAATCTAAAGTAGATATGTACTCTAGGTTCCAAACTATTCAACACGATTTAATGGCACTTGGAGTCAAATTCACAAACTTTGATTTGGTATCTAGAATACTCAATTCTTTAACTCCAAAGTGGGAAAGAAAAGTATTAGCCATCGAAGAAGCTAATGATCTCTCAACACTCTTAGTTGAAGAGTTGATAGGAAATTTAATGTCCTATGAAGCTAATTTGCAGGCACGTAAAGAACAAAATTCGAAAAAGAAGAACATAGCATTCCCAGCAACCAAATGGAGACTCCGACTTGGACGAAGAAGAAATTATATTTATTGCCAAAAACTACAACAAATTCAAGAAGTTTAGAAAAATGACTAAATTTCAGAAAGGAGGAAAATCAAGCTCAACAAATCAAACATCAATCAAATGCTATGAATGTGATCAATTTGGACATATGAAGAAAGGCTATCCCAAGCTCAATAATGATAAAAAGAAGAATAAATTTGAAAAATTGAAAAAGAAGAAGGCTTTCAAAGCAACATGGGATTACTCGGATTCTTCATCATCATGAGATAGTGATAGCGATAGTGACAGAGAACAAGCTAATGTGTGTTTTATGGCACAAACTGATGAGGAATGACCCAAACTTAGTTATGATGAAGTATTAGAACTTAGCATGGAATTAGATGATAAATTTAGACAAATTAAAAAATTGAACAAAGATCATATAGCCAAAATAAATAGATTAGAACTTGAAGTAGGAATGTCAAAAGATGAAAAAAAATTATTTTAGAAGAAGAACTAGAATTATCTCAAGAAAAAATTAAAAATAATTTGGTCGAAAATAAGGCTATTGCTATTGATTTTGTTAAAACTAAATTAGAAAAGGATAACTTGTTAAAATAAAATGTCAACTTGAAGAGTAACATTGAAATATTTTCAAAATTTAATAAAGGAAAAGAGGATTTGGAAAATCTTATCAAAACTTCAAAACCAGTAGGTAATAGAAATGGAATATGATTTGAAAACACTCCTAAACAAAGAGGGAATGATATTAAGAAATATAGTTGTATTTATAAAAAGACTAAAAGTTCACCTAAGTCTAATACGAATAACAGAAATATAAAAATTTGAATCTCTAAGACAAATAATAATTTGATTAGACAAAAACATATTAATAATTTTTTAGAAAATGTAGTCTATATAAGAATTATATTCATAAAGGTACCAAACCTTCTTGGGTATGGATACCTACTTCTCCTAACATCTAGGACCATAACAAAGTATATGGGTACCAATTAAATCATCTTTTATTTTGTAGGTACCCAAAATAAAAAATATGGAGAAATGTATACTAGATAGCGGATGCTCCAAGCATATGACCGGAAATTCAAAAATCTTACCAAATATAACACAGATCGATGGTGGAACGGTAACTTTTGGAGATAACTCAAAAGGACAAGTCGTGGGCATTGGAGAAGTCATCAACTCTGGTATTTCTAACTCTCCTATTATTACAAATGTTTTGTTAGTAGAAAATCTAAAACACAACCTACTAAGTATTAGTCAACTGTGCGATAAAGGTTTTCAAATCAATTTCGAAAAAGATAGATATAATATTTTCGATAATAACAAACAACTTATATTTGAGGGTTTTAGAAACAAAAATATTTATGTCTTAAACATGAACATAAATAAAAATTCAAATTTGTGTTTAACCGCCAACATGACGATCCATGGTTATGGCATAAACGATTTTGTCATGTTAACATTAAGTATATTAATAAATTAGCAAAATATGAGCTATTTAGAGGTTTACCTAAAATAAATTACAAAGTAGAAAATTTATGTGATGATTATCAAATCGAAAAACTAAAGAAAAGCTCTTTTAAATCCAAAAATTATATTTCTACAAAACAACTATTAGAATGATTACATCTAGATTTATTTGGTCCAACACAAGTACGATCTATAAATCACAACAATTATGTTTTCGTAATAGTTGATGATTTTTCAAGATATACATGGACTTTATTTTTAAAACATAAAAGTGACACCTTTGGTATGTTTAAAATTTTTGCTAAAAGAATTAAAACACAAATGGAATTGAAAATTAAAAATATTCGAAGTGATCACGGTGGAGAATTCGATAATGATCTTTTTACTAATTTTTCTAATAAAAAAGGAATAATTAATAATTTTTCTTTTCCCCGCACATCTCAACATAATGGTGTAGTAGAAAGAAAAAATCGTACGTTACAAGAATGTGCATGAACATTATTAAATAGTAGTGGTCTACTAAAATATTTTTGGGCTGAAGCTATTGCCATAGCTTATTATGTTTTGAATCGAGTAACCATACATCTTATGACTAAACAAACTTATTTTGAAATATTTTTTGAAAGAAAAACTGAAGTATCATATTTTAAAACTTTCGGATCAAAATGTTTTATATTTAATACAAAAGATAATTTAGGAAAATTTGACCCGAAGGACGATGAAGGAATCTTTGTTGGATATTTAGATCGCAGCAAAGCATATGGAATTTTTAATAACAAAATGACACTATTGAAGAAAGTTTACATGTTTCGTTCGATGAAAATCTTCTTAACCATCGTACTAATGATAATGAAGAAATAATTCCAATAACAAATACAATGAATTCTTTTAATAATGAGACAAATGTGCAAAATAATACTTTAATATCATCTCCTAGAATTCTTAAGGATCATCCAAAAGATAATATCATTGGAGATCTCAATTCTAGAGTAACTAGAAATCAACTTAATCAAATAAGCCATATAGCATTTGTGTTAAATTTTAAACTAATAAATTATAAAGAAGCTTCAAATGATAACTTTTGGATAATAGCTATGCAAGAAGAATTAAATCAATTTGAACATAATAATGTTTTGGAATTAGTACCAAGACCAGAAAATCAATCCGTTATAGGAACAAAATGGATATTTAAAATAAAGCAGATGAAAATGGAAATATAGTTAGAAATAATGCACTTTTAGTTGCTCAAGGCTATAATCAAGAAGAAGGTATCGACTATGACGAAACTTTTACTCCAATGGCGAGACTAGAGGCCATACATAAATTACTCGCTTTTGCAAATCATCACAATTTTAAACTATTTCAAATGGATGTCAAAAGTGCTTTTTTAAATGGTTTTATTAAAGAAAACGTATATGTTGAGCAACCCCCATTGTTTGTTCACGAAAAATATCCCAACCATGTTTTTTAAATTATAAAAAGCTTTATATGGTTTAAAACAAGCCCCCCTTGCATGGTACGAACGTCTTAAAAATCATTTAATTACATCTGGTTTTCAAATAGGTAAAATCGATACAACTTTATTTATTAAACGAGAAAATAACGATATTTTAGTTGTACAAATTTACGTAGATGATATTATTTTTGGTTGAACTAACGAAAATCTTTGTAATCAATTCTCAAATATTATGAAAAATGAATTTGAAATTTCTCACATGGGAGAATTAAATTTTTTTCTTAGGTTTACAAATAAAACAACTTGAAAATTGTATTTTTATTCATCAAGAAAAATATTGTAACGATCTATTACGTCGTTTTGAAATTGATAAAACTTAAAGCAAACCAACACCAATGAGTAGTAGCATTCACTTGGAAAAAGGTGATAACGGAAAAGATTTCGATGAAAAATTATATCGTAGCATGATTGGCTCCTTACTCTATTTGACTGCTAGTAGACCCGACATTATGATGAGTGTATGCCTTTATGCCCGATTTCACGCAAACTAAAAGAATCTTACCAAAGAGCTGTTAAACGTATCTTACGATATCTATCTAGTACTAGGGATTACGGTTTGTTTTACCGTAAGGGATCATCGTTTGAACTAGTTTCATATAGTGATGCGGATTTTGGTGGATGTAAAACAGACGCATCAGTTCAACAACCGATGCATCAGTTGCATCGGTTGTTTACCCCCCTTTTGCATCAGTTCAACAACCGATGCATATGCAACCGATGCAACAGGCTTAACACTTTTGCATCAGTTCTGAAACCAATGCAAAAAAGTCCTTTTTGCATCGCTTGTTACTAACAACTGATGCAAAATATCATGGTTGGTTGCTTGGACACAGCCCCCATATTGCATCGGTTGTAATGAAAACCGATGCAACAAAGGAACTTGTTGCATAGGTTGTTGTTGAAAACCGATGCAAAATAATCCCTCTATTGCATCAGTTTTTTATAACAACCGATGCAACTAATCCCTCTATACCATTCTCAGAAACCATTATTAAAGTACTCAAATAGACTATATATATTATTGATTATAAAAAACAATTATTACATGCAATATTACAATCATTTAAAATTAAATTTTGATGGCAAATACATAATCAGATTTAATAATTCTACAAAAGAATGAAGAACATAAATAAATTCCACAGTACATAATCACACAATCAATAGTAAAAAATAAATGCCAACAAAAATACTACATTCTGCCTGTATTAATAAATTACCTATTTTTATGACAATCAAATTGTGAAATAGGACTATACTGACAGTTAACCTCTGCTATACTGACGGTTAACTTCCTCCGTCATACAAGATAGTTCACCAAAGTAGCCACACAACAATACTGCCTCACTTCCTTCCCTCCATGACAGCCATTCACCACTACTAGCTGCTTTACCTCAAACAACACCTTTCTGCCGGCAACAGAACTACTATCACCCTTCTGAAAACAACCAAATGCAAACTAGAACTCCACATTGCATTGCAAAACCAGCCATCCGACAAAACTGCACACTTCAAACTTGCATAAAACAGTGAACATACCACCAAATTCTAGCAAACATACTTCCAACCATAAAAAAACTGCTCCAATACTTCATCATATTACCACCACTCTGCTTTCACTGACAAACAAGTTTTACCATTCAATCCAGTGCCTATACATCCATCAAACCACTTTGCCACTCTCCTCTACACATATTCCTCTACTACTGACTTCCACCTACTGCAATTCCACACTGACCACCACTGCCATCATTTACATTTCATCACACAACATCACCGAATCAAAAACTGCAATATTCACCATGAACCACTGCTTACCACTTCCACCTCCATCTGCTTACCACCGCCATACATACACTGACATATATACACTATTAGAAACCATTACTGCCACTGTCATATACCTTTGCTAACCTCCTCTACCTCCATCTGGTACTGCTCCTCAATTACACATCTGAAACAAACTTTCTCTGCCATCACCATTACAACATCCCTGTCACCACTACAATCACAAACAAACCACTACAGTCCTCCAATACAACTCCAGTTCATCAACAAATTTACCCACGGATCCATTCATCACTGTCACCCCTGCTCTGACCATCTATCCATCATCTACTCTGCTCATACATATGATAAAATAAGTTTTTTTTTAAACATATTTTTTGACAAATAAAATATCAATGGTAGCAAATATTTAAAATGAACAGTTAAATATTTAGTTATGTACCATGGAATGGCAATAACTAACTCCAGATATAAGTTGTTGAAAGAAGAATCTTGCCTGTTCAAAAGATAATCCACGTAGATACATTTTAGTGATATCAATAATAGTATATAATAAAAATTTGTTCTTAATAAATGAATGAGAAATAGAAAATAACCTCATCGCTAAATCTCCCAACATTGCATATCCTTTCAAAAAGTTCACCTCCTGTCGCATATTCCATAACAATAGCTAGGTGAGTTAGCGTAAGCAAAACCTGGAAAAGGCATTTCTTCTAAATTTCTAATGATGCAAAATAGAATAATGTTTGATATATACGCAAACTCATCCTTGCACTTAATCAGATAAAAAATGGGTTTTGATTGCTTACTATTGATGACTAAAACAAATTAAATAAAAGGCTCCTAAATGAGCTTTAAGTAAAAATATCATAATGGTTATACTATATACTGTTGATTGGAGTACATGTTATGAACACATCTAGTAGGTTTCATGTATAGGTTAGACTGAAAAAACTACATAAATCTAGAGCATAAATAAACAAAATTGTAATTTCATTTTCCCACTGTTACCTCCTTAAAGCAGACAATATTAGGATGCCTCAAAGACCTATGATTGATTATTTCTCTTTGAGCTTTCTCATCAATCTGCAAAAAACAACAGAAAATTTAATTTTCTAACATTGTAGTGATATAAAAGATGAAAAGAAGAAGCAGTAATCAAGAATATCATGCACCTTTTTTCCTCGTTCAATATATTTGACAGCAAGAAGCTCTTCAGTTTTCCTATCCTTTACCAACCTGGCCACCACAAAACTACCCGAACCCAACTCCTTTATTGGCTCAAACTTCTCTTCCATTACTCAAAACCCAGTTAGTAGTAATATATGACCCCTAGAAGTTAAGCAACTAGTTACAATGCATACATAGTAACCAATACACCAATGCTACTTATAACAAGTCCAAATCAAATATATTTAATGATGAAAACAATCATGAAAAAAATTACTTGGGCTGAAATCATAAAAGTACCGAATATTTGAATCTCCAATGTTGAAAAGAAATAATCCACTTGGTTAAAATGCAGGTAAGCGAATATCTTTATATTAGGTGCTTGTTGCTCCAGGTAAGCGAAAATGTCAGATAAAGTCTTGTGTTCTTGTCCATCAGACTCGTTTTCGATATGAGGAAAAAACTGCCTCTTCTGGTCAGCGAATGCCTTGATTCTTGTATATCAGACTCATTCATACATTAGAGCTCCACTAAGCACTCCAGATTCTTCTACCTGTCTTCCTAATTACAAAAGAGTAAAGTCTTTAGGTAGCTGGCAAGGAAAGTTTAACTCAAAGAAAAATATTTAGTATGGTTTGTAAACTCTGTCTGAAGAATAAACTGTGAAATTATGAACGTTATCCAAACAATTCAATGGTAACATGTCGATGTACGGTTTAAAACCAACCAACAAAATATGAATTAAACAGCAACAGGGACACCAATCAAAACAAAAATTTGGGTGAACAACGCAAAGTTAAAATCAAAACGCAGAAATCAAAATGCAGAATATTTGAGTTCAGAACATGTACAATTGAAGGATACAAGTAATACTTCACTTTTCCAGAATATTTGAGTTCAGAACACCAATCAAAACGCAGAATATTTGAGTTCAGAACACCAATCAATAATATTAATAAGTGAAGTAGATGCATAATATTATTTATTTCCATGTGCATAGTAAGAAGTGAAGTAGATGCAGTTTTGCTGTTATTGGTATTTAGTGCTGAGTTACGTTATGAGAACAGAACAGTCAATTACCTGACTTTTAGCAACCTTTACAAGCCATAATGGAGGAACAATAATATTGGCCTGCATCTTACTTCACTATTACTGGCATGTAGGCGCTGAGCTAAAGCTATTAAGAGGAATGAGAATGCTGAAGGGTTTTGTAGGTTGCTTCCTAATGGCCTGGTTGTAAGCCCACCTACAGGGAAAATTCATTCATACGTACATTGAATCTATGTTAAAAAACTTTACCTTGGCACATATATCATAGTGCTGTTGAAGTAAAACTTTAATAACCATTCTGTGCTTATCACCTGGAGAGTACTTTACTATTTTGGTAGGCGATTCAGGCAATATTGCACAAGCCAATTCGTTGGTAACACTTCGGAAAGGAAACAGGCGATAATCGCTGCTTTCGATCAAATCCAGCATCAATGTAAGAGAGCCTTTATACATAAAAGAATTGACAGGCTTCATGTTTACCTGGTAAAGTAGGACATAGATACCACCACGCTTGTTATCCCATCCAAATTCTCCAACAACTGAAGGTACATTTGGCTCCAGCCAATGGATATTATTGAGAATATACTGCCAATATCGAATTTAAAATTACAAGGCAGACCACACTCAAGTACTATACATTTCAATTTTGGTGTATTTTAGTCAGAGTTCAACATAAAAATGTATAGCCTTCTGTTTCAAGGAAGCCAGATTAGTAAACATGAAATATGTATGTATGTGACACATGCAACAAAAAGCATCAATTTGTAGCATCAAACTTATTTATAAGAGATAATTTAAGTGCATATGAATATTAATACATATAAGAGAGAATATAAGATAAGAATTAAAAAACAACATACATTGATGATTCAAAGTGTCCATCTTTCAATTTATGAATGCAGTTCGGTATATATAGGAGAATAACTCTTCACATAATTTAAGGGTAAGAAGGTGATATGTCTTGAACAAATAGTGCAGGAAATAAGTTTAAAAAAAAAGTAGCAGCTTGTGGATAAACATCAGTGTGCAACCACCCACTGTTAGTGTGCCCTACCTTTGTACCCTATTGATGTGCATGTACAACTCGACTCGTCACTCCTCTGATCAAATCTGAACCACTGTCAACCCCGACCACAACACTGCGAGCAACAACATCCGCAAATACTTCGATTCCATACACCATCTTCTTCAATTCCAATCACCATCATCCTCAATCCTATACCAAAAACACACGCAATACTGCCACTCCTGTTCTACTTCCCACTACCACAATTCATCGCCTTCTTAACATTTCATTTCACTGCCACATACCACATAAAACCACATTTCCTCTTCATCACAAAACCTCTAATTTCTGCCATAACCTCCGCCACTTGAAAATCACCATTCAGGTTACCTTAACAAATGCTTCTCCACTCAATTCCATCATCCAGTTGCATCATCCACTTGCTTCTTCACAATCATATACACATTACAACTGTATTATTGCATATTTATCAACTCCACATACACCAACTTCCCTACTTCCTACCCAATAGCACTGTGACATACCAATATACCAAACCACCCTGCACATTCATTTACCACTGTCAAATTGTGCACACTGCAGCATATACCTCTACCTTTCCACTATTCTACAATTTCAGCCCCAACCATTGACAGTGCACCATCAAAGTGCATTTCCATTACCACTGTCACACTACTCTTGTGTGCAGCCTACTTGTGTGCACACTACTTCACATACTCCTCATTACCATACGTCATCAACTTTTGATCAAACTGCAACTCACCAAGCCATCCGTCCACCACCATACACACTACAATAGTACATTTCACAGCAGCACTCCAAACCACAGCATAACTTTTCTTCCATCACCATACATCCTCTCCCCTCTGCCTGCCCTGCACACCTCTTCCACAACCACAGTTCAACTGATTTAGTGTGAGTTGTCAGGAAGAGAGTTGTGATCATTGTGGGCATATTAACTTTAGTTGCATTTTTTATATGTTTTTTTATTTTAATGTATTTAAATTCTGAAACGTTATTTGCTGCCATGGTCACAAAAGCATGGTTCTTTCTGTCAAATGGAATCAAAATGGAAACTGGCTACTTACTTCATCGAAGGATCAAATTGTAAAGGTGGGTGACCGTTGTTATGACAGTAAGTTATACTGATATTCCTTGCATAGATGAATCCCGTTATCGTCGCAACTTATTCTGTATTCGTTCCAAGCTGCCCATATTGTGAAAAATATGTGCTTGTTTGCAGTCATATGGAGCAATTAATCTCATAAAAACTATAGCTTTCTCTCTTATTATTTCATTTTGTAATTTGTTTTACATATAAATATCAGTTTCAAACTATTGGATTTATTGTAATAAGTTAGTTTACAACCTTCTTTGTCTGCTCATCACTTCTGTTTATATGGATCCTAGGCTAATTTTAGTCATGAATTCGGCTTGTATCTTATTTGCCATGCATAGGTCGCTAGCATGAAAATAAGCTGAAGCTTCTAGCTTTTAAACAAGCCTGATGCGGACAGGCCAGGCTTATAGTCTGGCAAAATTTCATCCAACTCCCTTAGTTCTGAAATAACACATGTTTATGTATTGTATAGCTAATAGCTTAACCCTTGTTTTATTGATTGACCAGTATGAGTAGAAATGCCATTTTATTTTTGTTGTTGTTGTAGAATGGCAAAAGCTTTAGGTTTTTTCCACCCTCCAGTTTTCTTTTTATTGTTAGTTGCATACATAAAATTGAAAATTCTTTACGTTTTAATGTTTAGGATTAAATAACAGGCTATATTTTATTTTGTATACAAACTGTGAATTCATGGATGAATATGTCTCACATTTTATGGTAATTGAAGTTGCTTTATTGCAAAAGAGTAATAGAAAATTGGAGGAAATCCATAAAAATTTACCAAATAAAAGGAATGGGTGTTTTGAAACAGATTAGCATACTAGTACTCCTTTAGGGGGGCAAAAACGGATTTAACTTTGATTCTGGAACCTACTAGACAAAAATGATGTCATGTATAGATTCATAAAACTAAAATTGCAATTGGCATTCAGAAGTTCGCATTGTTTCTTGAACAATGAACATGGCTCTCTTCCGACCATGCTTTTCTGATACATAGGGTTTTTTATTTCCTTAGACCGATCATCTGGAGGGATTTTCCCCAACATTATTAACTTACATGGTCATATTAATCAATTGGATTGTAAATTTAGTGACTAAGGAAAGCATTGAATTTTTTTTCTGAATAAACGTTTCACATAAGAGTTGCACACAAATTCCAAAATATGTATGGCACAGTCGTGCAGTGGCAGTAAGCCCATGCCATTTTAGCGGTAAACATATCATTTTTCTAATATTTCTTATGAATTTCCATATTAACAAAATTTTAAGAATTTTGGGTATATTCACAAGATCAGAAATCATAATTCAAAGTATATACAACCATAAAGAATTAGATCTTCCAAAATCCATTGAAAGAAAACTGTTAGATTTGTCAGAGAGTTACTCTCATTCTTATTGAACACAAAATAGCTTAATCTGCTGCACCGATTCGTTCAAAACATGGTTCAATTGGTATCCATACTTGCGGATAGTTTAAAACATGTAACCACATCGTGATAAGACAACACAGGCGAACAGTTGGTGTGGAGTAATTAAACTCAAATTCCAACATACTTAAGAGAAATCTAAAGCACATTAAATGTGAGAGAGAGAGTTGGATTGAAGCAAACACAGTGGAACAAAAAACACACAGTATAAATGAGAGTTAAAGCAAAGATGAAACTAAAACGCAGGATATAGGAAAATAGATACCTGAAATGAAGTGCAGATTAAAGTAAAAGCCAGCGGCACGTAAGGAAAAAAAAAGCGCAGCTGTAGGTCAACATGAATAGGTTCAAATCAGTAAGACGGAGGAATTTGAAATAAAAAACACAATGAATATGAAAAGATGAGTAGATCCGACACTCGAAATTATCTCTCTCATGCGACCTTCCTTATCGCCTTAAGATGTTGATGCCGTTCGACCTCGCCTTGCCCTAACATGCTTGAAACACGTCTCCTCACAATAGCCGCTGACGACGTATGCTAGGCTTATTGCCCGTATTTTATTTGAGTTTGGAATTAATACCGAAGGTGGAGATGGAAAGGAGATCTGGTTTAAGGGGGACTGGAAAATTATGTGGCGACGGAATGAAAATTTGATGGAGGAACGAAAATTTGAGAACAAAAATTTTAGTGGCAGACAAAAATGATTCGGCGGCAAACAATATTTACCGTAGTTGCATCGGTTGAATTTAAAACCGACGCGGCAAAACTATTTGCACGTCCCAATTGCATCGGTTGTTGGTGACAAGTGATGCAAATTTGATTTTTTATTACCTATTGCTTTCCACGTACCAATTGCATCGGTTTAAGATAGAACTGATGCAAATAGTTCCATTTGCATCAGTTTTTACTTCAACTGATGCAAATGAGACGAAGCAATATGCACTTTTGGTACTAGTGAGAGTACTAGTGGAACATGTCACTTTATCGGAAAATCATTAGTTTCATGGTTTAGCAAAAAGCAAAATCATGTCTCCTTATTTACTTGCGAAGCTGAATGTATTTCAGCAGCTCTAGCATGTGCATAAGTGATATACATGCAACAAACACTTAGGGATTTCGACAAAGTTATCATTAAATCACCAATACATTACGATAACATGAGTACAATAAATCTATCAAAAAACCCTGTAAATCACTCGCGTACTAAACATATAGATATACGACATCATTTTTTATGTAACAATGTAGAAATAGGAATTATTACATTAGAATACGTAAATACCAAAAATCAAATAGCAGATATTTTCACAAAACCACTAAACGAACAAACTTTTGTTAAACTGCGACGCGATTTAGGAATATGCTCTCTTACTAATCTTCTAAACTAATAACCACATCTTTATTTATTCTATGTTTAGCTAAAAAAAATTTTATCCATAAATTAAAATTAATAGCTCCTTCACCTTAAAATTTTTTAGGTGGTTAGTTTCTGAAAATTACCTACAAATAATTTATGAAATTATATGTAAATCTTTACACAACAAGAAGGAAAAAAATACGTTTCATTTTTTTTTTACAACAACAAAATATAAGCATGTCTACTGAAAATTCTCATCTATTCTTCTCGACACCTACAACGGATAGCTCAGCGGATACACCACAACGGTTTCCTACCCCTACACCAAATCAGGAACCGACGTATAGGTGGTCCTCCTATCACATGGGAATCACTCTCGATAACAAGAAGTCCAAACGAGCTCTATTTGTTTCTCCTAACACCAGGGAGAAAATTGATGAGATACATCACTATCAAAAGCATCAAATAGATCTACAACGAGAATTATATTTTGAACAAAAAGTCACGGTGCGATGACTAAGTTTTCTGGAGCAGGTAGCGATACAAATTTTTAATTCACGGAAGAAGGATGTACATGAACCACTTCTGATTCCTTGCAATTCCTTGGATCCCTCATCCTCGTATCGTACACTGTTGGACCCATCACCAAGGCGATTCTTTGGTTCTTCAAATACCAACGAACGTGGAAATATATGGTCTCCACTCAAGCCATGGAGGGATGACAAGTCAGAAGATCGCAAAACTCCATCGCCATCTAAATAGATTAAATTATTTTTATTGTATTTGTATCTACGTATATTTTTAATACTATTAAACAAAAATAATACGACATTTTTTTTCAAACAATAGAAGGTCAAAAAATAAGCAACACCCTTTAAAATTAGGTTATTTTTAGAAAGATTGGTCATTTCAGACATCTGGATATTGACCTCAAATGTTTGACACTCTGATATCACACAAATTTTACATCATCGTGCGTATGTCAAACGTCTGATATAAACTTACAAATGACTGAAAATTGTCTCTGCTTAGTTAAAAATAGATAGCAGACTATTTCAGACGTCTGAACTATGAACCAAACGTCTGAATAATGTCTCTGCCACCATATTATAAAAATTCGATCTATTTCAGACATCTGAAATTTAAACCAGACGTCTCACAAAAATATCTATCATTTAGAAATGACAATTCGATCTAGTCCAGACGTCTGATAATACAAAAAGAAGTCTGAAAAATCTCTCTGACTATCAAATTTTACAACTCGACCAAATACAGACGTTTACCAAAGCAAACCAGAAGTCTAAATCTATTCATTGTGTCAAAATTAGGTTAAATCAGACGTCTGAATTACCTTCCAGACATCTGAAATTCAACCAACACTCTTATATGCCCAGATAATGTCTATTTTTTCCCTTTTCTTACTTCGTTTCATTTTATTCTTCCTCCAATATCGATTTTTGCCAAAAGTCTTTTCTCTTTCAAACTTAAACGAATTCGATAGCTCCTAAAATGAAAAAACCTAAAATCTGCAAGAGAAAACAAGACCAACCAACTTCCTCAAACCCTCAAGTTTTCTTAGATGATCAAATCGAACGATGGATGAATCAAGCACCACATTCACTCAAGAGATATGAGGATATTCAGAAGAAGAAAATCCACACAGGTCCATTTTATAACTTACTCAAGTTTCCAATGTATGATTTAGATGAAATGTGTGAGAATGCTGGCTTGGAAACTTTGATATCTTTCAATTCCATTAACATCCAAATTGATTAGTTGGCTATATTTCTCTTCTACGCTAACTTGGATAGCATAGCGGTTTGGAACACTGAAAACAAAGATAATTGGCTATGGTCTAGTGTTTATGGCAACACGATTAGGCTGACTCCAGGAATCATAGGAAGAACTTTCGGATGTTCTGACACGAGCGAAGATTTATATAATATTCCCGATATGCGTTTCAAACAAAGGGACAATATAAGACATCAAGTATGGAAGGGTGAAACGCCTAAATTCGCATCCAAATATCTACGACATAAGGCGAGACTTGTTACTCGAATGATCATCAACACTATCATTCCCCGCCTAGGTAGTCATGAACAGTTAACGGAGTTAGAACACAAGGTCCTGTATGGTCTATTCAGCGGAACAAGGGTGAATTGGGCCAAATTTATTTTTGACGAGCTCAAACATTTTTGGACTCGATCACGGCCATCGATTATCTACCCCACATACATCATGAGACTTCTACGTGCTCACAAAATCCCCTCCTATTTATCCACTTTCGAAGAAATTTCTCCAAAATATGCTTCCACGAAGTTTTTCTCACTAATGCACCTACCGAAAAATCATCCGGAGTTTATATCTTTTGAAGAGTGGACGCAACATCGTCAAGCAAGACAAGATGGGCCTCCACCTTAACCACACCATGAACTATCATAAGAGGTGGAACAACATCGTGAGACTACTCCTCCTCCTCCTGCACCATTTGATTATATGAGCCACATTGAGATTTTGGAGACTCGAACAGAGACAAATCCAAATGAAAGTATTCGATGTGAGGACCCGGAATTTTAGGCAATATCAATTTAATAATCTGTATTAATAATTAAATTGATTTGATAAATTTTCTTTATAATTTTAATTTAAAATGGTAAATTTAATCTTTAAAGGTTAATAAATATTTAATCTAGTAATTTTGATCAATATCTTTTTAACAATTTAAAATTGATAAGAATTATTTCTTTCAAAGCTAATAAAATTTTATTCTATTTATAATATATATATATATATATATATTTGGTATATATATTGTGAATAGGAGGATCTTTTGTTTTAAATAAAAGATGAATTTTTAAATTGTAATATATATGTATATATATGTTATAATTTGCAGCTGTTTTGAAATTTAATACAATCTATTGATAATATGTATATGTATGAATATATTATGATTTGAAGCTTTGTTTTAAAATTAATATTGTTTGAAAAGATAATTTAAGATTTATTCAATTATTTTCGAAGTATAAGATAACTATTTATTTTTAAATATGATAGTTTAAAAAGGATTTAATCAAAGTTTTATTTTTGTTTTCTTTGAAAGTGTTTAAATTAAAATGGTTATAAAAATATATGTATAAAGTTATTAATAAACTTTCTTTTAAAAAATTATCTCTTAAACAGTAAAGATAAATGTTGTAGAATTTAAAAATACATGTATAAGAATATATTTGTAAGATAATTATTTTTAGAATATTTTCTTTAAAACGTAAATTTATATATACATATATAAGTATTTATTAATAAAGTAAATTAAATAAGTAAGCTTATATTAACATTTAAATTAAATGAAAATTTAATTAAAAATACTTAGGGACGTGTGTAAACATATTAGTCATCTTAACAACATTTGTAAGGCAATTAAGTTATATTTGTGACAAGTGTTAGTTAAGTTTTACAAGTGTCTTCATTTTAAAATTTACTTTCTTTAATTTTAATAAACCATAACATAATTCATTTAAAATAAACTTTTCATCTCTTCTTTCATTTTTTCTCAGCTGAAAACAAAGATAATTTCAAGTTTGAAAACTTCTCAAACCAAAATTCAATGATGTAAACATATTCCAAATCTAAAGCTCAAACTAGAAAATTATTTTCAAAACCAGAAATTGGAAATCAAAAGAAAAATTAAATCTGCAAAACAAAGTTCTTCACATTAATTAAAAACCTGCGACTTTAACCTGTAACTAAAGGGAAGATCAAGATCAGTTTCAACATTTTAAATCAACAATTTGTAAGGCATGCAAAGATTTCATCAGCAAAACATCAGAGGCATTTCCAGACAAAAATCTCAAAGCCTAGAAAAAGAATTTAAACTGCTCTGCCTCTTCTAAGAAAGGTAAGCAAATCTTCATTTAAAAAAACAGATTTGAACCTGTTATAAACCCAGACATGTATGATGATTTATATAGTAGTTTAGTTACAAATGTGTTGTGAAGATGATTGCATGTTTGTATACAAAGATGATATGTATGTATGTGACTGTATAGATATGCTATGTTGAATTACAGGTTTTGATCATTCAAATTAGTTCAAATCTCCCAAAAACAATCATTATTTGGATTTGATAATTTAATGAAAGTTGTTTGTTAATGGATGTTGATTGTTTTTAAAATCATTTCAGTATTTTTATTTCAGTAAATAAGTTTAAAATTTAGGAAATACAGTAAGAAATGAGAAAAGGTCAGAAATAAACCATCATAATTTCTAAATTTGATTATATATACAGATTGGTGATAGGAAATCATGAGTTTAGATGATACAATTATAATTTTTAGGTCAGTATTCTTCGAGCTATTCTAGGATGAACGGAATTGGTACTTTCGCTAAATTCCGGCGAACGAAGAGGTGTTTGGCCATGGGTTTGGGTCTGGAGGAGGAGGGTAGATAGGCGATTAAGGGAAAAATGGCCGCGTGAATTTTCGTGCAACGTGGTGGTTGGAATTGGGGGTACTAGGGTTCGGTGTTCCTTTTGGAATGAGGAGTTTTGCAAGGCATTTTTGTTGGCTATTAAGGATCGGAATGTTTCGCGAGGTGTAAGTATTGTTCGACGAAGTGTGGCGCATCATCAGGTAGTTCGGCGGGGTCTATCGACGTCGGGTTCGTCAGCATTGGGTGGTTTCGTTCGAATCTTGTTTCCAAATTTTGGGCTTGGTTGCTTGTTTTTGATTTGGCGACGTTGTTATGGATTTGGTTGGTCATGAGGCTCGACGTGGTCGCCGGCGACTTGGAGATGGCCGGAGGAAGGATCAGCGTCGCTTGGTTCGCCGTGCAACGTGCACGCGTGAATATCGTATCAGGTAGAAGAGAGGAAGTTTGGGGAAGAAAGAGGTCGACTCGGGTTTTGGTTCATGCTGGTGCTAGGTTGGTCTCGAAGCTTTTTAAGATGGGTGGTTGCACTGAAGCTTGCTCGAGAGTTTGTGTTGTTCAAAACGGGTTTGACCCGAGTCGTTTTCTTATGCTAATCTAACTTAAGGATTTACAGCAGGAAATAAATTTATAAAAGTTAAAGCTTGTTCTTTTGAAGTAAAAATAAATCAAACTTTTAAAATATTAATTGAATTTATTTTAAACTTAAATTGTTTAAGATGTTTGTTTTTGAAAGTAATTATCTTAATTAAATTTTGAATTTTAATTTAAAAAGAAATGTTTCAATTTAAAGTATTAAATTAAAGTTTAAAGTAAATTTTAAAGTAATGTTTTAATAACTAAGTTTTCAAATTTATATTGAAAATGAATAAGTATAAATTAGATGATTAAAGTGATTTAAATTTCAAATTGATTTCTAAATCCTTTATTTTTAAATAAGGTTAATGTTATAATTTTGTAAACCAAATTTAATAGTTTGTCCTTAAGTTATTAAGATTGGATAAATTTTAAATAATTAATTTGCGAAGAATAATAAGGTTAATTTATTATTGTTTTGAACTTAAAAATACTTAATTATTATGATTTGTTAATAAGTAAAGAGTTTAATTAAAATAAATGATTTTCTTAATCAATTAAGGATTTTGAAATAAAAGAAGTTAACTAATTATTTAATTAATTTTAAACGATTAGTTAATTGTTTGTTTAGTTTTAAATAATCACTTAATTATGAATTAATTATGTGTAATTACTAAATGAAGTCATTAATGGAAATTACTTATGAAAGTAATTGAGTGAAGTGATTAAGGGTTAATCACTTGATGTTATTAATCTAAGGATTAATTAAGTTAATGGATTTGAAGTTAATTAATTATAGAGTAATTAATTAAAGAATTATGGATTATTTAATGATGGAATTAATTACTTGTTAAGTAATTAATTAAGAGAGTAATCATCTAATGAAAGTAATTAGAAGATAATTACTTATGTATGTAATTAAGGGTTAATTATTAGTTAATTTTAGTTAATTAATTAATATGATTAATTAAGACTAATTAATAAGATGGTTAATTACAAGTTAATTATATAATTAATTTTTAAAGGGTTATTAATTAATAAGGATCATGAGTTAATATAATTAATGAATTAATCAAGGTTGATTAATAAAAGTGATTAATTAATTGTAATTAATAAAGGATTAATGTAAGTAATCATAGTTGATTAATTTATGTAAGCAAGCGTAGGGTCATTAATTATTGTAATTAATGATAGTAATTAAGGTTAATTGCTGTATATGGTAAAGGATAATTAATTTGTGGAATTAATTTAAAGAATTAAAGGCTAATTACTTGAATGTAATTAAAGGATGATTAATCAAGGGAGATTAATTAAGAAAGATCATTAAGAGATCATTAATTAATTAATTTGTAATTAAATAATGTTGAGTAAGAAGTGTTAAGGTTAATTAAATTGATTAAGAGTTAATCAATTCTTCTTTTGGATGATTGGTTAATATTGATTGATTGATATTGGGTGATTGATATTGGATGATTGATATTGGATGTTTGATGGATGATTTGGATGTGATATCTCTGATATGTGATATGCTGCTTTGTGAGATAATGGGTTGATATGAATTATCTATTGTGATAATGTGATTCATCTATCTGTTTATGTTATTCTGAATATAAGTTAATTGTTTAGAACCCTTAAACAACTTGGACATTAAGATGGCGTTTGGATTCGGTGAGACCGAGATCGGGTTTCCATATTTGGATATCCGAAAACCACATCGATCAAAATTAAATTTTAGGTCATGAATCCAAGTGGAGCTTAGTGAAGACTTGAAGTGTAAGAACTATTCGTTAGTATAACTCCGTGGGTGATTCCGTGATGAGTATGACGGAAATAGTATTTACAGGTTCGAGATGGTGATTCAGAGTGCAAGGGCTATGGTCGTTGACTCTGAGGGTGATTCCAAAATGAGTGCAACGAGATAGTGCCTTCGGTTTCATTCGAATCCGGAACGGACTTGTATGGATTGAATGCTTTCAGAAAATCGTCAGGTGGATGATGAGCATTCTAAAATAGATGTGTTCTATAAAGGTAATCGCAGCCTCAAGCCTCATCAACCGGGAATGGCTAAAATAGGGGAGGTGCAGCAAGGCTAGGTGGGTAGCACCCATTTCAGGGTGAGGTCATCCCTGTCTAGATGTCTCTTTTTATTTCGGCTTAGTGGGTGGTTGGTCACGCCAACCACGGGGTGATCTTACTCGGGACTGTCCAGTAAGGGGTGGTCCCGGCTTTGTATTGTTGGTGATTGGGAGTAATCCTCGGTACAGTGATCTAGGCCACGTACTGTGACGGGCGGTACCCCTGTAGCCCTGCCATTGATGGAAACCCGTTCTTCCTACGAGACCCTACAGTTTTGTTTGTATTACCCACTTTCGTGGCTAGTAGCTGGAATTTAATATTGTAACAATTTCGGCTATTTCTTATTTACTTGAAAACCCTAGACACTATTATAATATCACTGGACTTCCTATCAAATGTTTTGGTTAGCGTAAGGTAAAAACTTTTCCATGTTTATGTGTGGGAAGTCTTACGTGATACCTTTTCTTTTCAAAGGATTTTCTAAAGTTAAGCAATTTAAACCCGTTTACTCACACCAGACCCCTGTCTGACCCAAGTGTTTATTTTCTGTTTTATTAAACTCTTGGGTACTCATATTATGTATGAGTAGTCGAGGGATTCAGGTTAGCTTGATGAATTCTGGAGGAGTTTTGGAGCAGGAGGTTTCCGCTTGTAGATATATTATGGTGCCACTGTGTTTGTGTGATATCTGTATCTTGTGATATCTTGAGTTGTATAATTAGACAGATGTTTATAACTGTCTAATATGTGTTGTATAGATTGTGTAACTCTAATGTATATGATACTATGTAATATTTTATGTGATATATTATATTTCATTCGTTCCGCTGTGAGTTATCTGTTATTGTGTTTCTTCTTTCTTATATTTTCTTCTTCTATCCCTTTCTTTCTTAATTCATGATGCGTTTATCTGGAGATAGAAAAACGGGTCGTGACAGCTTGGTATCAGAGGTTAGGTAGAGTGAATACCTAGGCTCTGGAATGGTGTCTTTCTTGAGAGAGCGTACTTGTATTTTTATGTATAACTATATATATATATATATATATATATATATGTCTACCTAAATCTGTTTGGTTATCTGTTCGGGTTTTCCAACATAAGTTTTAAAGGTAGGTAGAGTAGTGGTGTGTGTGTGTAACACGACTACCCCTGATGGAAGAGGTCCATATGTTTGAGGTTGGAAGTATATTTATCGAGACTGTAGACCCAATACCGTCTCGAGTGAGCTTTGCAGCTTGGAGTAAGGATTTCTTTGATCTCTGAAGGAAATCTTATAAAAGATTCGGTGTCCATCTTTGAAGTGTAAGTTTGGATCTGTCGGAAGTGCAAAAGTAAGTGATGATATCTTGATAACTGCGTGATGAGATGCAGTATCCATGGATATTTCAGAAGTTGTTTTCTCTTGAAGCAGTTTTAGAAGTGGTTGAGGAGTAGTCTTTACCTGCCACAGGGAAGATTTGCCTGTGTAGAAGTTATCTGGATCTTTAGCAAGGAGGTTGGCTGTTTTGAAATATGAGACTAAGGTTTATGAGTTGCTTCGATTCAGCATGGTCTCATTTGTCATTCCTTAAGGAGTGCGAGATGTTAATGCTTGGTTTGGAGCCCGAATTTCTTGAGAGGATGTCTGCCATCTCGAAGGTTTGTTGTGTAGTTTGTTGATCATTTTGGTTTTCGAGAAGCCTTTGGATTAGAAGTCTTTGGTTAGCTGTGGTAGCAGTGCAGCTCGAAGTGTTCGGTGTGCTGACAAGAAGGTCTTTTAGCTTTGCAGTATCATCGAGGTAGAGTTTGGAAGCAGCAGTGTGGCCGTTTCTCCGATGGGTCGGGAATCTTAGTGGTTCTTCTATCAACAGTCTGGGCAGATGGTGAAGGTTTTCTTGAAGGGTTAACCTTGTTTGAAAAAGCTTAAAGCTGTTCTAATTGCTGAAGGGGGGCAGTTTCTTGGGAATCCGAACTAGGTAGGATCGCAAAAGTGACTTGCGATTAGTTTGGGAATTTATCTTAGGCAATCTTTTGTTTGAGAATGAGGGTTCTCATGTGGAAGTAGGAGCTACTGATGTAATCAGAAGTTTGTCGGCATCTGGAGTTGAGTTCCATATTGTTTTGGTTCCAGAAGCGATATTGGTAGTTAGCCTGGTAGTAGGATCGTTCTTGGAGAAGGAGAAGTTGGTGTAGCAGCTCAGAAATTTTTGGAATTTGGATTGGCCAGATCTAGTTTTTGAGTTGGATTTCTGCTATAAGGATGTGTGACCGAGTCAAATGGGTCACTAAGATTTTATGGATTTGATGAACAAAGTTTCCGGATATATTGGATAAGTTTGTACTCATGTTCATCAACAGTATTCTCATCTATTTCAGAATCAGAGTTGTACAGCGGAAGCGAGGTAGCAGCTGTGCGAGGAAGGAAGCAAGTTCAGTTTGCTATTGCTTGGGAAGTAGAGCTTGTGTTCTGGATTTCGACGGATCTTGGAAGACTTTTCTGTTGGATAGGATCCAGAAACTGGTTTGCTTTGGTCTAGTTGTTTCTGGAAGCATCAACATAGGTTGAGCTGATCAGGAAGAGAATGGGCAGCGTACGATTATCTGTTGAGTCATACAGATATGAGATAAGGAGTTTGGAATTCGAAGTTGGAGACTTCGTTGTTGTTAAGATTTTTCTAGTGAAGAGAGTAGTATTTGGGTAAGATTGGATGGCTAGTTCTGAGGCATTTGGGATATCTTATCGGTGTTTTTGATAGGATAAGTTCTTTTGTCTATAAGATTGAATTGCCAGTTTGGATAGCTGGAATTCATTGTTTTTCACGTATCTCTGAGGGAATACGTGTATGATTCATCGTTGGTTGTAGAATTTTCAGTTCAGTTGGATTTGGAAGTTGTGTTAGACTTGAGTATGGTCTGATGTTTTGTTCTAATTGATGGATCTAGAGTGGAGAGGAGCTCTGGATTATGGTGGTGTAGTTAGTTTAGCTTCTGTAGAGCGAGTCTCCCAGTGATTTTTATTTGGGAAACTCTAGATAGTATTAGAAGATCTACCTTGATTTGCATCAGGATGATTAGTTAGGTTTGTTTTTTTGATTGGTTGATTTGGTTGTTAGTTACTGGATAATAGGAATGCTTTGCTGATTGAAATTGAAATCTTTGCTGGGTTATTAAACTATCTTTGCTTTTAAATTACGGGGACGAAATTCTTTTAAGGGGGGAGGAATGTGACGACCCAGAATTTTAGACAATATCAATTTAATAATCTGTATTAATAATTAAATTGATTTGATAATTTTTCTTTGTAATTTTAATTTAAAATGGTAAATTTATTCTTTAAAGGTTAATAAATATTTAATCTGGTAATTTTGATCAATATCTTTTTAGCAATTTAAAATTGATAAGAATTATTTCTTTCAAAGCTAATAAAATTTTATTCTATTTATAATATATATATATATATATATTTGGTACATATTGTGAATAGGAGGATCTTTTGTTTTAAATAAAAGATGAATTTTCAAATTGTAATATATATGTATGTATATGTCATAATTTGGAGCTGTTTTGAAATTTAATACAATTTATTGATAATATATATATGTATGAATATATTGTGATTTGAAGCTTTGTTTTAAAATTAATATTTTTTCAAAAGATAATTTAAGATTTATTCAATTATTTTCAAAGTATAAGATAACTATTTATTTTAAAATATGATGGTTTAAAAAGGATTTAATCAAAGTTTTATTTTTGTTTTCTTTAAAAGTGTTTAAATTAAAATGGTTATAAAAATATATGTACAAAGTTATTAACAAACTTTCTTTTAAAAAATTATCTCTTAAACAATAAAGATAAATGTTTTAGATTTTAAAATTACATGAATAAGAATTTATTTATATTATAATTAGTTTTAAAATATTTTCTTTAAAAAGTAAATTTATATATACATATATAAGTATTTATTAATAAAGTAAATTAAATAAGTAAGCTTATATTAACATTTAAATTAAATGAAAATTTAATTAAAAATACTTAGGGACATGTGTAAACATATTAGTCATCTTAACAACATTTGTAAGGCAATTAAGTTATATTTGTGACAAGTGTTAGTTAAGTTTTACAAGTGTCTTCATTTTAAAATTTACTTTCGTTAATTTTAACAAACCATAACATAATTCATTTAAAATAAACTTTTCATCTCTTCTTTCATTTTTTCTCAGCTGAAAACAAAGATAATTTCAAGTTTGAAAACTTCTCAAACCAAAATTCAATGATGTAAACATATTCCAAATCTAAAGCTCAAACTAGAAAATTATTTTCAAAACCTGAAATTGGAAATCAAAAGCAAAATTAAATCTGGAAAACAAAGTTCTCCACATCAATTAAAAACCTGCAACTTCAACCTGCAACTAAAGGGAAGATCAAGATCGGTTTCAACATTTTAAATCAACAATTTGTAAGGCATGCAAAGATTTTCATCAGCAAAACATCAGAGGCATTTCCAGACAAAAATCTCAAAGCCTGGAAAAAGAATTTAATCTGCTCTGCCTCTTCTAAGAAAGGTGAGTAAATCTTCATTTTTAAGAAAAAGATTTGAACATGTTATAAACCCAGACATGTGTGATGATTTACATAGCAGTTTAGTTACAAATGTGTTATGAAGATGATTGCATGTTTGTATACAAAGATGATATGTATGTATGTGACTGTATAGATATGCTCTTTGAATTACAAGTTTTGATCATTCAAATTAATTCAAATCTCCCAAAAACAATCATTATTTGGCTTTTATAATTTAATGAAAGTTTTTTGTTAATGGATGGTAATTGTTTTTAAAATCATTTCAAGATTTTTATTTCAGTAAATAAGTTTAAAACTTAGGAAATACAGTAAGAAATGAGAAATGGTCAGAAATAAACCATCATAATTTCTAAATTTGATTATATATACAGATTTGTGATAGGAAATCATGATTTTGGATGATACAATTATAATTTTTAGGTCAGTATTCTTCGAGCTATTCTGGGATGAACGGAATTGGTACTTTCGCCAAATTCCGGCGAACGAAGAGGTGTTTGGCCATGGGTTTGGGTCTGGAGGAGGAGGCTAGATAGGCGATTAAGGGAAAAATGGCCGCATGAATTTTCGTGCAACGTGGTGGTTGGAATTGGGGGTACTAGTGTTCGGTGGTCCTTTTGGAATGAGGGGTTTTGCAGGGCATTTGTGTTGGCCATTGAGGATCGGAATGTTTCGCGAGGTGTGAGTATTGTTCGACGAAGTGTGGCGCATCATCAGGTAGTTCGGCGGGGTCTATCGATGTTGGGTTCGTCACCATTGGGTGGTTTCGTTCGAATCTTGTTTCCAGATTTTGGGCTTGGGTGCTCGTTTTTGATTTGGCGACGTTGTTATGGATTTGGTTGGTCATGAGGCTCGACGTGGTCGCCGACGGCTTGGAGATGGCCGGAGGAAGGATCGGCGTCGCTTGGTTCGCCGTGCAATGTGCACGTGTGAATATCGTATCAGGTAGAAGAGAGAAAGTTTGGGGAAGAAAGAGGTCGACTTGGGTTTTGGCTCGTGCTGGTGCTAGGTTGGTCTCTAAGCTTTTTAAGATGGGTGGTTGCACCGAAGCTTGGTCGAGAGTTTGTGTTATTCAACACGGGTTTCCCGACTCCTTTTCTTATGCTAATCTAGCTTAAGGATTTACAGTAGGAAATAGATTTATAAAAGTTAAAGCTTGTTCTTTTGAAGTAAAAATAAATCAAACTTTTAAAATATTAATTGAATTTATTTCAAACTTAAATTGTTTAAGATGTTTGTTTTTGAAAGTAATTATCTTAATTAAATTTTGAATTTTAATTTAAAAAGAAGTGTTTCTAATTTAAAGTTTTAAATCAAAGTTTAAAGTAAATTTTAAAGTAATGTTTTAATAACTAAGTTTTCAAATTTATATTGAAAATGAATAAGTTTAAAATAGATGATTAAAGTGATTTAAATTTCAAATTGATTTCTAAATGCTTTATTTTCAAATAAGGTTAATGTTATAATTTTGTAAACCAAATTAATTAATTTGTCCTTAAGTTATTAAGATTGGATTAATTTTAAATAATTAATTTGTGAAGAATAATGACGTTAATTTATTATTGTTTTGCACTTAAAAATACTTAATTATTATGATTTGTTAATATGTAAAGAGTTTAATTAAGATAAATGATTTTCTTAATCAATTAAGGATTTTGAAATAAAAGAAGTTAACTAATTATTTAATTAATTTTAAATGATTAGTTAATTGTATGTTTAATTTTAAATAATCACTTAATTATGAATTAATTATGTGTAATTACTAAATGAAGTAATTAATGGAAATTACTTATGAAAGTAATTGAGTGAAGTGATTAAGGGTTAATCACTTGTTGTTATTAATCTGAGGATTAATTAAGTTAATGGATTTGAAGTTAATTAATTATAGAGTAATTAATTAAAGAATTAAGGATTATTTAATGATGGAATTAATTACTTGTTAAGTAATTAATTAAGAGAGTAATCATCTAATGAAAGTAATTAGATGATAATTACTTATGTAAGTACTTAAGGGTTAATTACTTAGTTAATTTTAGTTAATTAATTAATATGATTAATTAAGCATAATTAATAAGATGTTTAATTACAAGTTAATTATATAATTAATTATTAAAGGGTTATTAATTAATAAGGATCATGAGTTAATATAATTAATTAATCAAGGTTGATTAATAAAAGTGATTAATTAAAGTATGATTAATTAATTATAATTAATAAAGGATTAATGTAATTAATCATAGTTGATTAATTTATGTAAGCAAATGTAGGATCATTAATTATTGTAATTAATGATAGTAATTAAGGTTAATTGCTGTATATGGTTAAGGATAATTTATTTGTGGAATTAATTTAAAGAATTAAAGGCTAATTACTTGAATGTAATTAAAGGATGATTAATCAAGGGAGATTAATTAAGAAAGATCATTAAGAGATCATTAATTAATTAATTTGTAATTAAATAATGTTGAGTAAGAAGGGTTAAGGTTAATTAAATTGATTAAGAGTTAATCAATTCTACTTTTGGATGATTGGTTACTATTGATTGATTGATATTGGGTGATTGATATTGGATGATTGATATTGGATGTTTGATGGACAATTTGGGTGTGATATCTCTGATACGTGACATGCTGCTTTGTGAGATAATTGGTTGATATGAAATATCTATTGTGATAATGTGATTCATCTATCTGTTTATGTTATTCTGAATATAAGTTAATTGTTTAAAACCCTTAAACAACTTGAACATTAAAATGGCGTTTGGATTCGGTGAGACCGGGATCGGGTTTCCATATTTGGATATCCGAAAACCACATCGATCCAAATTAAACGTTAGGTCGTGAATCCAAGTGGAGCTTAGTGAAGACTCGAAGTGTAAGAACTTATCGTCAGCATAACTCTGGGGGTGATTCCGTGATGAGTTTGACGGAAATAGTACTTACAGGTTCGAGATGGTGATTCAGAGTGTAAGGGCTATGGTCGTTGACTCTGAGGGTGATTCCAAAATGAGTGTAATGAGATAGTGCGTCCGGTTTCGTTCGAACCCAGAACGGACTTGTATGGATTGAATGCTTTCAGAATATCGTCAGGTGGACGATTAGCATTCTAAGATAGATGAGTTCTATAAAGGTAATCGCAGCCACAAGCCTCATCAACCGGGAATGGCTAAAAAAAGGGAGGTGCAGCAAGGCTAGGTGGGTAGCACCCATTTCAGGGTAAGGTCATCCCTGTCTAGATGTCCCTTTTTATTTCGGCTTTGTGGGAGGTTGGTCGCGCCAACCACGAGGTGATCTTACTCGAGACTATCCAGTAAAGTGTGGTCCCGACTTTGTGTTGCAGGGGATTGGGAGTAATCCTCGGTACAGTGATCTAGGCCACATACTGTGATGGGGGTACCCCACTAGCCCTGCCATTGATGGAAACCCATTCTTCCTACGAGACCCTACGGTTTTGTTTGTATTACCCACTTTCGTGGCTAGTAGCTGGAATTTAATACTGTAACAATTTCGGCTATTTCTTATTTACTTGAAAACCCTAGACACTATTATAATATCACTGGATTTCCTATCAAATGTTTTGGTTAGCGTAAGGTAAAAACTTTTCCATGTTTATGTGTGGGAAGTCTTATGTGATACCTTTTCTTTTCAAAGGATTTTCTAAAGTTAAGCAATTTTTACCCGTTTACTCACACCAGACCCCTGTCTGACCCGAGTGTTTATTTTCTGTTTTATTAAACTCTTGGTTAGTCATATTATATATGAATAGTCGAGGGATTCAGGTTAGCTTGACGAATTCTGGAGGAGTTTTGGAGCAGGAGGCTTCCGCGTGTAGATATATTATGGTTCCGCTGTGTTTGTGTGATATCTGTATCTTGGGATATCTTGAGTTGTATAGTTAGACAGATGTTTATAACTGTCTAATATGTGTTGTGTAGATTGTGTGACTCTGATGTATATGATACTATGTAATATTTTATGTGATATATTATATTTCATTCGTTCCATTGTAAGTTATCTGTTGTTGTGTTTCTTCTTTCTTATCTTTTCTTCTTCCATCCCTTTCTTTCTTAATTCATGATGCGTTTTTCTGGAGATAGAAAAATGGGTCGTGACATTCGAGATCTCACTCTTCAAAATCAACATATCTTGTCTCGAAATCAAAAAGTTTTGGCTAAGTGTATTGACCGCTTTGAAACATATTTTGCCACATGCCTAGCCATATTTAAAACATCACTTTCAACTGTATTGTCGGTTCTCAAAGTGGTTCTTCAAAGGGTTCATGGCCCTCACCCCCTTCCGAAGATTCGCCAACCTCAGTGTCTTCTCCTCCTTCGAAACATTCCAAACTTTTTGAGGAGAACGAACCTCTAGAACAATCTCCGACATCTCCTACAAAGCAACCTAGCTCTTCCAAAAATGAAGATAAAGGAGATGTTCAAGAAAAAGCTTCCCCAAAAGACTCATAGATTTTTAGGACTTCATCTTATGTACAATTGAAAAAAAAATCTATGAATGTACTTGATTACAATTATTAATGAAATTTCTCTTTTGGTGTGTTATCTCTGTAAATATCATTATCTTACAACAATTGGTCGATATTTAATAATTTCCACATTTAAAGAGTTAGATATCCTTTTTGATAACGCCAAAGGGGAAGAAACGAAAAAATAATAATAAGCACATATTCAGGGGGAGATATATAAAATTATATATAAGTACATTGTATAGTTGTCATCATCAAAAAGGGGAAGATTGTTAGGAAATCAAATCTACGGTTTCGATGACAACAACTATACAATGGAAATCGAATATACATATATATTCCTATATACAGGTACTTGCTAGAGTAACATCACTAGAAAGATAAGAACAAAGATCAAAGAACATTACAAGACACTACAAGTCGATAGGATCAAAGAAGCAACAAGAAAGATGCACAAAGAAGACATGCACAACTTTTAGATGTCTGAGTGCACTAGCCAGACGTCTGGAAAAACCCACTGGAACAACAAAACAGACAAGATCAGACGTATGGTAGATGCACTCAAACGTCTAAAAGACTACTATATACAAAAAATATATAATGTCAGAAGTCTGATACAAATACCAAATGTCTTATTTTGAACTCGAAATTTATATTCAAATTTCAACTGCCACATTTGAAAAGACATCTTCGCTTTTCTTCGCTCCAACTCTTCTTCATCATCAGAAGCAAGTGTAGAGCACTTGTTAATGGATGCAGCTACTCAAGGAACCTTTCTACAACTATATATATATCATCAAGAATCAAAGAGAACAATTACCTTACTTACTTGTTGTCACAACTCGATTTTTCGATGCACGAGAATCGACATCAATACGTCCACTGTATCAAATGCCGAACAATCGAGTGCCAGAAAACTAGACTGTAAGGGAAAGTAGAAGGAGGTACAAGAAGAGAAAAACAAAACAACATCAGAATCTCACAAATGCAGCGGAACAATATATAATAGATAAATGGCTGATCTTTATAAAAAGAACTATATATGTTTTATACGTTACATCATCAGAGTACAACACAATCAATAGTAAAATACTAGACAGTTATATTAACTTGTTCCCATAAAAATGAATACATAGCTTATACTACACAGCGGAATATACATCAAGTACGTGTGATACGTCTCGCCATCCAGCTCGTCTTCTGAGCTCCACAGCACCCCATCCTGTATTCTATAATACTTGGTCTGACCCGAGCATTATAGTAAAATAACACCCAAGTCAGCTTGGAAAACTAGCGTGAGAAAACACACTCAATTCGATTATCGAAGTTTTCAAAATCCTTTTGAAATCAAAGGTATTACGCAAGACCACGCCACAAATGAACATGTTGGGTTTTTACCTTACGATAACCAAAACATTTCTTATCAATTCCTCTAATATTATAGTAGTGTCTATATACAAATACTTATTCAAATAGCCGAAATTGTTACATTCTTTAAATTCCAGCATAATAGGTATACAAACAATTCCGAAGGCACTTATTAGAGATTGGGTTTCCATCAATGGCAGGGCTACTGGGGTACCGCCCATCACAGTACGTGGTCTAGATCAACGTACCGAGGATCCATTGTGACGACCCGTAATTTTTTGATGTTTGAAATCAGAATATTTATTTGATTTTAAATATTTAAAAGTGAATTTTTAACTTGAATTCAAATATCACTATTTATTTGATAATTAAACTATTGAATTAAATAATTTGAAGTTGGGTAAAATGTTGAATCTAGAGTTTTAAGCCTGTTAAAAATAATTTGAAGGATCGTAAAATTTATATTGATAGTACTGGGGATAATAGAAGTTTTGAAATTGAATTTAACAGTGATTTGTTCAGTTCTGAAAATATATCGTTTAAATTGATATTTAAAAATAGCCTTTCGAGGTACAGTCTCGGAATTCGACGAAACCAGTTCCATTGGATCCGTAATAGTGTTTTATTATCGAATTTCAAATTTCGTAGTGTTTGGAGTTGTTGTGTGAGCGTACGATATATAAACGCGCTGAAATTTATATCGAAAATTCAATATAATAACTAGATCCAAAAAGCTATCATCTCCATACGATCGAATTAGGGCTCGAAACCTTTTCCATTGTGTTTGTAATAGGGTATAACATTGTAAACGCCTAGCGGCATGCCTCAATAGGGGGTCGAGATTTTGCGTTACGATTTCTAGACAATTTGAATTAATTAATATACCCTAGTCGACTTTCAGCCGTATTCCTTTCACATCGATGTTTTCCCCATCACATCACTGCAGCCTTGCTCCACACGCCAATATCTCATCATGTTCTTTTCATTTTCATTTTATAAAATCTCGTTATCAAATTCATTTGGAGAATAAAGGAGGAAACGATTTCGTTCAAAAGAAATCAATACTGGCCGAAATAAAAATTTCTTCCTCCAGTTATCATTCTCGAAATTTTCCACCTTTCTATTTTCAAAATCAAAGGGCTCCGAACTCCTCCATCTCACGTTAAAGTACTAATTGAATTGAATCACCTCCTTTAAAATCAAACAGAAAATCGTGGGCACGATCTAGAGGCACTCGAGTCAAATCTAGCCTAGCTCCTATCGAATCGAGAGGCTCGAACAAGGAGGCGGTGATGACGAGTTGTCGGTGAGTGTCGCAACCGGGCGCGTGTTATCGAGCACGAGCTCGCGAGTGCGTGGGAGGCTGGGTTCCGATTTAAGGATTGAAGTTGCTGCTGGAATGGCCGCGAGCTTGGATTGGGAAGCAACGGCGATGAGGTACCGGAGTTCGTGGTCGCGACTTCATTGAGGGCGCGCGTGGTAGAGTAAGGTTAAAGCGGTGGTGGGTGGTCGTTCGACGAGTAGGTGATAGCACGATCGAAATTAGGGTTTTGGAAGCAATGGGCGATGTTGCTGTCGAGGTACTCGTGTGACTCAGTGCAGTGCCTTGGAGGGTATTGTCTTCAGTGGGGATGAGGGTAGCACAGGTATTCATTCTTTCTCCTTTCGATTAAGCTTGATTTCTCAGGGAAGTATTTGAATACATGCAAGAAAATATAGATACGGTAAGGTATATAAATTTGTTTAATTTAAATTAATGAATATTTATAGATCAGAAAATATATATGTATATATACACCGTAAACCTGCTGCTTAATTTTAAAAAGGGTATATTAAGGTGACTAACTTGTTTTATCAACTTATTTTAGTTACTAAAGATTTTTAAAGGGGAATTATTAGTTAGATTAAATTAAATTATTAGTAAATTAAATTCTGTTAATGGTAATAAAATGTGTAGTTAATTAAATTATAAATGGAAATTTAATTGTTCAAATTGACTCGAATGTTGATAAAAAAAATATGTAATGTTTATAGAAGGTTATAAACCAGGAACCAAGACAGAATTGAAGTGGACTGCAAACGAATGCAAAGGTGAGTTAATCTCACTCAGCTGCATTTTAATTTTAATTTAAATGGTTAAATTTAAAAAATTGATTGATTGATTTGATTTGGTATGTTATATTATATATAGTAGTATATCGTATATCTTGGAATGTTTGATTTCCCGCATTATATAGCGGATGAGACCCTACGCGCCGCATAATAGCGGATGAAATTATATTTAAACCTATATACCGCGATATTCCACCTCGAAGTGGAATTGGTATTTTATGTTGTGCTAACATCTGTGGATGCAGGGAAAACAAGTTAGAGGGATCCAACTGGATTCCTCAACATTTATTTAAATTATTTAGTATTCTCTGTTGTGATTATTTGGTATTCTATGATGAATTATATTGGAATATTGAATGCTATGGTTTGATTGAATATATTTAGGTATAATGAGTTACCAAAAAAATATAAATTGGATTTTGGAAAGAAAATTAAAGAAGTGAATTTGTAAGCGAAATAATTATAGAAAATTTAAATGAATTGAAAAATAATAAAAGTGATTTTAAAATTCTAATAAATAAATTTCGAGTATGGGTAGGGGATTTTGAATAAACAAAGAAATAATGAATTTTAAACCTTAAGTGACATCATTTAAAGGAATAAAGAATTATTTTAAAATTCAAAGTTTAAATTTATTTAAAAGGATAAAGTAGTAATTTGGGAAATCTAAAATTTGTATTTTCAGTTAAAAGTATTTTAAATCATTATTAAGGAATAAAATCTAAAGTCAATGTATTTTGGAATAAATGAAGTAAATTGGAAATAAATTTGAAAATTGATTTAAGTGATTAAAATTTGGAATTTTAAAAGGAAATGAGACTAAGGAATTTATAAATTGGGTTTATAAAAGCGAAGTAATATATCAATGGATATTTGGAAGAATAAACTCACGATGAGAATTTATTAAAGGAATGGGAAAATTTGTTTAAAAGTAAATAGTGATTTATTTTTAAAGAATGTGAAGAGAAGTATATTTCCCTGGATAGCTAAGTACGTTCAAAGTAAATTTTTAAATATAAGATAAAAGTTTTAAAGTTGTTTAAAAAGGTATGTTTTAGAAAATTTATTATTTCTAAATATTTAAATTCTAAAGTAAGTATTTTTCAACATTTGTTATCGTAATAATTATTTAAAAGATGATTTGGTAGTTTGTTTAAAGGGAAAAATCTAGTTTATATTTTATAAAGTAACCTTATTTTAAGTGTTCTTAAAGTATTATTTTTAATTAAGTATTAAAGTAGTTTTCTAAGTTTAAATGTTAAAGCATATTTTACAATAAAGTGTTTTTATATTATTTTTAAAAATCTAATGTTTTGTGCTTGGTGATTTCAGTGGAAATAGAAAATATTTGGGAAACTTATTCTGAAAATGGAAGGTAGTTTGATACTGTTTTCAAAAGGTTTGAAAAGTGGAAATATATCTTGTGAAGATACTTTGGGGTAAATAAATAATTTGGGAAATTATTTATTTTGTGATGGATGTTTGTGAATGTTAATTGATAGTTAGACAACCGATTATCAATATTGGCCAATGCGCTGATCGTTTCGAAGAGACCGGGATCGGGATTTATTTCTCGAAAACCACTTCGATCCGGTTTGTACTTTTCGTGGGAAAAACGAGTTCGGAGTCGAAGATGGAGCATTGAAGTGCAAGGGCTAGTTGCTACTAATCCTGGGGATATTTCCAAAATGGATGTAGTAGGAGTAGTGCCTTCAGTTCCGTTCGAACCCAGGACGGACTTGTATGGATGAATGCTTTCGGAACATCGTCAGGTGGACGCTGGGCATTCTAAGGGATATGTTCTTAAAGGTAACGCTTAGCCTCAAGCATCATCACCCGGGAATGACTGAAAATCAGGGATTATGCAGCAAGGCTAGGTGGGTAGCACCCACTTCAGGGTAAGGTCATCCCTGTCTAGATGTCCCTTTTTATTTCGGCCTAGTGGTGCGGTTGCTGATCCCAACCGTAGGGTGATCTTACTCGGGATTATCCATTAAGGGATAGTCCCGGTCATGTGTTGCAGGGTTCGGGAGTGATCCTCGGTTCTGTGATCTAGGCCACGTACCATGACAGGTGGTACCCCAGTGCCTAGTCATTAGTTGGAAATCCATTCTTCCTACGCGCCTTTTACGAGTTTTGTTTGTATTATGCACTCTGTGGCTAGTAGCTGGAATTTAATAAACTAACAATTTCGGCTATTTTAATAAGTATTTGTATATAGACCCTATTATAATATCAAAGGATTTTAATATAAAAGTGTTTTAGATTTCGTAAGGTAAAACCCGACATGTTTATTTGTGGCGTGGTCTTACGATGCTTTTGTTTTCAAAAGAATCTTTGAAACTTTAATAATCAATTTGAGTGTGGTTTTCTCACGCTGGTTTTCCAGACTGACTTGGGTGTTATTTAACTGTAATGCTGGGGTCAGACCGAGTATTATAGATGACAGGAAATGATGCTGTGGAGCTGGATGGCGATGCGTACTTCCATATTTGTTTAAATATTCGGCTCTATATTCAGATTGTGTGGACATGTTATGATTATTGTCCAGTTGTATGTTATTGATGTTGTTGAAATCTAATGATGTAATCCGATGATGTATGTATAAACCGATATAGTATTTGTTTTTGATGTAAAGATCTGCGATTATCTATTATATTTTATTCCGCTCCGATGGTTAGATTCTGATGTTGTTTTCTATTTTCTTCTTCTACCTCTTCTTTTTTAACCCTAATGGTTTGTATTTCTGTTCACCTTGAGTTGATTGATGGGAATAGTGTTGACTCAAGGAGTACGGATTTGCGGGTCGTTACATCGACCTTGATCCCCTACAACAAAAGATTGGAGCTACCCCTTACTGGATAGTCCGAATAAGATCACCCCGCGGTTGGGATCAACAACCGCCCACACAGCTGAAAAAAAGGGACATCTAGACAGGGATGACCTTACCCTACTTTATTGCTAGCCACTTTGCCTTGTTGACCCCCCCTGTTTTAGCCATTCCTGATTGATGAGGCTGGAGGCTATGCGTTACCTTTTTAGAACACATCTCACTTAGAATGCTCATCGTCCTCCTGACAATGTTCTGATAGCATTCATCCATACAAGTCCGTTCCCGGTCTGAACGGAACCGAAAGCATTACTCTTACTACATCCATTTTGGAATCACCCTTAGGATTAGTAGCGATTAGCCCTTGCACTTCACTGCTCCATCTTCGACTCCAAGCTCTTGTCTTCCTCACGAAAACGTTCAAATAGGATCGAAGTGGTATTCGAGAAATTAATCCCGATCCCGGTCTCTTCGAAACGATCAGCGCATTGGCCAATATTTATAGTCGGTGATTTAACTATCAAATAACATCCACAAACAACCGTCAGGCCTTAATAATTCACCAAATTATTTATTTCAAAATATCTTCACAAGATATTTTTGTACACTTCAAACCTTTGGAAAATAATTTCAAATCACTTTTTCTCCCACGGAATAAATTTCCACCCAAATTTTTTATTTCCATTGAAAATCACCAAGTCTTAATACTTTAGATTTTTAAATAATTTAAATTACTTTATCCAAAAATATATAATTTAAAACACTTAAATTTAAAACTACTTAAAACATTTTAATTAAAATACTAGTTATGAAATTTTATAACAATTTCTCATGTAAAACTTAACCCAAATTAATTTTAAAATAAAAGTTATTCTATATGGTATAAATATTAAATAATTATTTTTTAAATCATAATACTAGTTAAACCTTTAAAATAATTTACTTATATAGTTAACTTAATAAATGTTTACTTTTAAATTTTTTAAAACATTAAATAATAATTTCTTTCCAAAACATTCTTTTAAAACCACTTTAAAACCTTTAACTTATATTTAAAAATCTGCTTTGAAAACATACTTGGCTTTTTAGGAAAATACACTTTCCATTCCAAAATAGTCCATTAATCAGTAAATAAATCCTTCTCGATTTATCCTAATTTAATTTACGTCTTAAACCCGTAAATTTCTTTCCCACACCTTTAGAAATAAGATCAATATTTATTTTTAAAACAAATTACCCATTCCTTTATAAATTCCCACCGTGAATTTATATTTTCAAATGTCCACTGATATTTTATTTCACTTTATAAACCCAAACTATAAATTCCATAGTCTCATCCTCCTTTTAAACCACAGTTTCAAACTGTAACGACCGGATGTTTTCAACCATTCGCATCCACGCACGTCGGACTTGAATTGCTCAAAATACCAGATTGTTAATTTAAATTTGGTAAAGCTCAACATATATAGTAAATAAATCAATCACAGAATCGCAGACACAGAGTAATATAATAATAATGCAACGGAATAGAAAAATAGTAGTTCATGAAGCTACTATATAAACAACAGAGTTTGAAATAAAATACAACAGAATACCTCAAATACGGGGAAGTCTCCAATCCAAACAGATGACTTCAGTAACGAATCAACTGGAAAGCTGGAAGCTGAATCAATAGTTGGATCTCCAAGCGAAGGTCCAAACTCCAAAGGTGAGTCTCAAATGCTGAACTACTCAGTTTGACCCGAGCGTAAAGCAACAAAACACTCGAGTCAGGATTAACATTCTTATATCAATAAATCCAACTCAAGTGAAATATCAAATGAAATACAAATAACTTAAAGGATGTTTGGGATAACCATCTTCTAAGGATCCGTGGAACTATCTACAATGTAGAAATATACACTATAACACCGTAGTCATTTCAAATTAATTTATACTTCAAAGACCAAAATATCATTTTCATTTCAAATATATATATATATCCTCACTTTCAAAATTGATTCAAATCAACTCGAGTTCTAAATTCCAATTTAATTCAATCTAAATTTTTTCCATTTTAATTCAATTCAGTTTCTGAATAACAAATTCAAATCATATTGATTTCAAATACAGATATAAATCACAAAACAAATCATTTAAATTCTAAAATATTTAAAAACTTTAATATTCAACATTTCAAAGTTAAATTTATCAGGTTCATATAGATCTTGATTTAACTTCATTTCTATTTAGTCAGGGAATATTCACCTACTAATAATTTTTAGATCATTTAACCAGCCTTAAATTACATTTTACTAAATATTTCCTTAATTTGTTTAAACGAGAAATATTCTTTAAATTACTTAAATGAAGACCAAGTTATAAATCATATCTTAAATCTCAATCTTAATAAGTTTGAAGTCGGCTTAATTGAATAAAATTCTTTATTAAATACAATTTCAACTAAATTCAAATTATCTTCCCAACCTTAACTTATTCAAGTTATTACCAAACCTATTTTGAAATATAAATTTAATACTTAAACATATTATATGCATTAAATCCATCTTAATTAAATTAAATATTATTATTAAATCCATATATATCATTACCATTTATATATACTAATTTAAGAATCAACATTTATTAAAACCATTTATTTCTTTCCAAAACCACAGAATTTATTTTCAAAATATTTATATATGAACCAACGGTGTCTGTATATAATTTCCTATCCTATGATCAAGTGATACGGATATTTATCATTTCAATTCGTAAATTGAAATGCAAATGGGTAGATATCATTTCGACCTGCAATCCCAAATTCAATTCAAATGAAAATCGTTTGGATTTATCATTTCAACCCATAATGATTTTCTCCTAGTCTAAAGTCCGTTCGGGTATGTATCATTTCAACCCATAATGAATTCTGTACTCATAGGGAACTTGCAGAGTGATAACAGATAATATAAAATATAACAACATGCATATATCATCAATAACAATATAATATAAACAATAGGATATGGTGTCATATCCCACTGGTGAACAGTTACAGATAATAGCATATATAACAATTTAAAATAACTACAGCATCATATTTCTATTGTCGTTTCAATTGAAATCAAATTTAATAAATATAAGAACGTTTATCTGAGCGATTACTCACCTTTCGAGATTAGAGGAATTTGTCGAAAAATGAGCTACGAAATCCAAAGCAATGCTAGATGGACACGATTCGATGAAGAATATGATGGACAAAGCTGATAAATGGGAAAAACGATGAGAACTACTCAGAATCAATCTTTTTTATACATACAGAAATATATTATTATATTACATCCTTTGGAAACAATGTTTTAATCAAAACACATATTTTTTATAATAAATATATATTTGAAAAATCAATATAACTTTAAAATGGATACATTGAAAAATCAAATCTATGTCAACTAAAATCAAAATACATATATAACTGATACATTGTGTATATACATATAATCCTATAGAATGATATAATTTATATATATATATATATATATGTATGTATGTATGTATGTATGTATATATAACATACTAACATAATATATATATATAACTTCTTTTATAAAATTACATATAGACACTTATATACAACAAACCATAGAAAAATGAATATATAATTTAAACACATATATGCAGAAAAAAATATGTACGTAAATTAATATATATATATATATATATATATATATATATATATATATATATACAAGCAGACCTGAAGCTAACCATTCAACATACAGACTTATATACTTTATAAACAATATATACACTATATAACAGACTCTAATATATAATATAATACAACTTATATATATATATATATATATATATATATAAACTAACATAAGTAAACTCACGTTTATATAAACTGTTATATAACTTGTAAAATGCACAGCTTATATAAAAAATAATCTTGTATAATAAAATATATAAACAGTTATATTAGAAATTTATTAACAGCATATACTATACTCACATCAAAAATATACCTTATAACTGCATATATATACATATAATGGAGTAAAACATCATATTACGAGAACGGAAAAACAAAAAAAATTCCAAGCTTACAAATATAACTTAATATAATATATATTGTTTACAAACAGTAACATACAATCCACTATGTAAATATATATATAAACTTAAATATATAAACCAACATACTGTTGCACTTATAAAATACTTCTTTACTTTCTTAGATAAAACAAATCTTTGACCTTCATATAATAGAACTCAAATAGTATAATATACATAAAACTAACTCCATATATGTATATATGTATATTCACAAAACAAAGATTTAAAATAAACAGATATATTGTTGCAGATTTAACCTTTACAACAATTTACATTATAGTATCAAGACATATTACTGTATGAATATAAACTGTAAACAATATACAACATTTCTTCTCTAATAAAAACTACCGTAACTATTTTTTAGCAAAACAATATAAATATATGAACAGACTTATATATGTAAACTGAATGAGTAAGATCCACTGTATGTATAAATTTTGCAAAACAGACCTATAAATATATATGCGTGAACCTTCCCAAATCAAGAAGAGGAAGACTCAGTTGTTGCCGCTAGCCGGGGGAAGAGGCAGGGTGGACGGAGCTCGGCTAGGGTAAAGGATTAGTCGGCTGTTGGGTGCTGCAATGAGTTCATGTTTTTGAAGGTGGCAAAGTTGGCTGCGCTCAGATGGAGTGTGGACCAAGGACGAGAGGGGAGAGGAGCGAAGCTCGGTTGAGAACAAGGTTAGTTGTGTGGTGTGCAAGTGGGTTCGGAAGTCGTGGAGGAGGAGAAGAGGGGATGGCAGTTGGAGCTCTCGACGGTGAAGGCTATGGCAGGCGGTGAGGGCGTGGGAAGTTGCAGCAGTGGCGGCTAGGGTTGATGGAGGAGGACACGCGCTCCGACCGAGGAAGAGGCGGACGCGGTTTGACTGCTGATGGCGGGTCTGTGGTGAGTGTGGCTCACGTGAAGTAGATGAGTTGCTTGAGGCGGAGGTCACTGCTTGCATGCGAACAAGTTTTACGTACATATGTATATTTTTTTTAGAAGTGGCATCGGCCATAAAAGGAGATGAGAAAGAAAATAAGAAGATAAACATGCAATTGGAAAAGTGGGTTTCAAAGTATATATGAAAGCAGATGAACCAGTGAAGGGAAAAAGCAGTGAAAACGTACCGCAATAAATAAAAGCAACGGGAGAAACGAAGATGAAGTGACAATTCTGAACAAATAATAAAGTAGATGACTATTCATTTCAGCCGTTTGAAAATTGAATGGTCACAGTAAAATCAACGAGTTAAAACAGATACCGATGCATTGGACCGTTACGTAGTTTTCGCTGCGTACCGAACTTCAAAACACATGATTGAATATACCGTAGAGATCAGCACGACGAGATGATCAAATTGATTTGTAATGACCCAGAATTTCTGTCATTTGAAATTCATATATTTAATTGATTTTTAATATTAACAAGTAAAATTTGTAGGTCGAATAAATTTTAATTTGAATATATAGATTTAATTGGATAATTAAATCGATAATTTAATATTTGAAATTACAGAAATAATTGGAAATTGGGTTTAATGTGATTAAAATTGATTTGTAAAGTTGTATTGAATCATATTGGAGTTAGAATGACGTTATGGAACTTTTAAAATTGAATTAAAAGTTAATTTGTGGAAATTGAATATTTTAATGTTTAATTGACGAGTAAAAATAGTCATTTTTCAAACAGTGTCGGATTTCGACAAAACAAGTTTCATTGGATCCGCAACGTTAAATTATTGTAAGATTTCAAATTTCGTGTCAATCGGCTTTACGGTTTGTCCAGGGCAAGCTAAAACGCACTGAAATCGGTTTAAGTGAATTTTAAATTTAAATAAGTCGATTTACAAACCTATCTTCCAAATACGATCGAATTGGCTCCTGATATATATTCCATTGCGTTTGGAATAGGGGTGAAACATTATAAACGTCATGCGGTACGCTTCGTTTCGAGTTCGGAAAAATTCCGCATGAATAGTGTTACGTAATTTTCTATATAAGGACCTCATTTTCTTTATTTTTCACAAAACTCTAGTCTTCAAGCTTCAGCCACCACTTTCAGATTTAATGGCCGAAAATATTCCTCCTTCTCCCTTAATTTTCTTCAAATCCGTTAATTGATTCGTAAAACTTCCAACTAGAAAAGGATAGAGCTAAGTGAGATCTACAAATCCATATGGAGATTATCAAGTTTAGCGAAGCGGATTGGAGGCTAGGGGCTCACGTTGTGGCCATGTTCAAGACATTGGATCTCGTGTTGGGGAGGGCCGAGCTTGATGGTATTGAGGCTGTGGGTAGTGGAGTTAGTGAGCGTCGTCGTGGCACTCCCTGATCGTCGTCAGGTGGCACGAGAAGGTTGCGTTAATTCATGAATGGACGGCGGCTATGGGTTATCATTTGCGTGCAAAACCTGATGGGGAAGAAGTTGAAAAGCACAGCCAAGATTTTGGGGAAAGAAACATACGGCTATGATGAGATTTAGGTTAATAAAATATAATTAAAGTTGAAATTGATTTATATACAAATTCGTGTAATCTTTGTAACATCATAGCTTGGTTATACGAGGTCGAAAATTGACGAAATGACTTGCGTTGGGTTCGTATGGACGAGCACTATGCAATGGAGCTGGATCGGGATTTATTTGAGCTAGTGTGAATTTTGGGTAAAATTAAACGCGCGTTTAATTTTATTCGAAATAGAACACTGCAACTGTATTGGAAGCAAGGTGAGAACTTCTCACTCAATCGAATTGTGTTTCGATTTAAATTTTAAATAGTTAAATTTAAAATTGCTTTATTGTGTGATTGAATGATAAATTGTTATATGTTGTATTGAAATAGACCCTATCAGCCGCATATTAAGCGGAGGTATATTAAACACATATACCGCGATATTCCACCTTGAAGTGGAATTGGTATTATGTATGTACTTGGAGTTGATTTCCCGCATTATATAACGGATGAGACCCTATTGCGCCGCATAATAGTGGATAATATTTTATATAAACCCATGTACCGCGATATTCTATCTTGAAACAGGATTGGTATTGTGCTAACATCTGTGGATGCAGGGAAACATGTTGGAGGGATCAAACAGGATTCCTCAACAGTATTGATTTATTTACAGATATTTGCGATATATTCTGTTATCATATTAATATATGATGTTGGGATGCCGTGGTTGATGTATTGGTGCTATTGCAGCATTGGGCCTATTTTTAGAGTTTTAAAAATTTTAAAGTAACGATTTCGAATTTAAAAGGATTTCCAAGTGATTTTTGAAAGTATACATATTATTGAATTTCGGAATTCATTCATTTTAAATAAATAAGCGTTATAATTTTTATGTTAGAAAATTTATGATTTTTTGTGAAATATAACCGAAATATGATTTTTGAAATAAGTAGTTGATTAATTTGTAAAATGGTTTAAATTGGGATTTTTGAATTATTATAAACGATTTATATAAAAGATTTATAAAATTGATATTTATAAAGTAAAATATTGGAATTATAAAACGAGTTTTTATAAGTGTTAAAATGAAGTATCAATGGATTTCATAACTGAATGAAATTTATAGATTTATAAATTGTGAAGTTATAAAATGAATAGATTTTGTAAAATAAAAGATTTATAAGTAATTAACTTATAAATTGGATTTTGGCATTTAAATGAGATATAAATAGAATTTGTTAATTAAGGGATTTTATAAGTTGAAGTTTTTATAAAATATATAAATGTGAATTTATAAACGTTGTTTTATAAATCCGACACCAACTGAATTTGATAAGTAAATATGAAAGCTTATTGAAGTAGATATATCCACGATTTTGGACAGTGGATAATCCTTTAAATTAAATATGTAGAAGTGTTGAATTTGGTAAACGATTTATATTCACGATTTTGGACGGTGTATAATATATTAAAGAAATGTTTTAGGAAATGATCTTTTAAATAGAATTAAAACGATTTGAAGTTGTTTTAAAATGTGTTAAGGATCGAAACCATAGATTTCAACATTCATTGTTGAAATAGAGGTTTTCGAGAAATAAGGAAAAGGTGGACTATAACACTGTTGTTATAGTAAATGATTTTTGAAAGGAAATGTTTTTGTATAGTATTGGGATTTATATATCTATCTTAATTTCGAATCCCTATACTAGTGATTTTGGGTTGTCGTAACGATATTTTACGCAACATTCGTTTTGACCCAAATAAATGTGTTTAAAGAGAACGTTTTCCTTAAAAGAATAAAATATATACTTAATCGTGTTTTAAGTATATTGAATATTTTCTAAATATTGAAAATAAAAAGATTTGTGAATTACTTATTGTTAGACAAATATTTGGAAATGTATTCCAATGTAGAAATTGAAATGGTTTAGAGAATATATATATATTTAAAGATAAATTGAAGTGAATATTTGGCAAGTTATTTAATTTATGGAAGATTAATAAAAAGGGCCTAGTGATTGTTATGGTGCTGAATATTTGTTTGTTTGCTTTGATAGTTATATAACCGACTATCAATATTTACCTTTAAATGGGTATTTGTTGTGATTTGCTTGAATTTGAATGCTACACTTATTTTAAAATAAGCGGTCGTTATTCGGTTTAGCCAGGAGAGGACCTTTAGGTCGTAAATCCCATTCCGAATAGTGATACGTCGTAATGGATAGCATTTGAAGACCGGTGTTGATGATTGGAGGTTTTCGAAAATGGAAGGATTACCATCGAATGTCTCTACATCGGCTGATCCCCGATATATAGATTTTATCACCGTTTGTGATGGGAATTTCGGACGTGATTAGTGAATATCCGGATTTGCAAGGGCTTCTTGGAAGTGCCTCCGGTTCCGTTCGATCCCGGAACAGACTTGTATTGATTGTATGTCTGACATTACATTTTGAGATGTAAAGATGGTTTCTATCAAATACATTTCTGTTGGGGCGGATAATTTATTCTCTTAGCTTAACACCCTTCTCTGAGACGTACGAGCTCAGAGGTTATGTAGTTGATGGTTACTAGTGATATATTCCCAATTTGGTAACGTGGCATGCTGAGTGATGCTGATCATTTGTTGATCAAAGCGTGGTTTTATAAAAAGCACAGCTTTGTGGACGAGACTTCGTCGGACCTCACACCCCGGAAATGGTCAAAATAGGAAGAATGCAGTAAGGTTATTTGGGGATAGCACCCCTATAGGGTATGTTTGTTCCTTCTAGATAGAGGTGGTATTATGGTATGAAGCCCAGATGCTTAACCTATGTGGTCGCTGCAAATTTATTTCTTTGTGGTTGTTGGTGAATCCCGGGATAAAGGTTGGTTACGACCGGGGGATGGCATACTCGTGTCAGTAGTTACCTAGCTAGAGGTAACCCGACCTTGTGTTGGCAGAGATCCAGTTAGGTTCTCGGGGCGTCTTTCCAGAGGCGTACCCATGTGGCAATGGGAAGTTCCTTGGCCTGACCATTTATTGAAAATCCAAACTCCAATACGCACCTTGTACGGTTTTAGTTTTAGAACCTACCATTTACTTATGGTGACGCCCCACTGTTTAGATGGTAGCAATAGTAGGCATACGATAATGGTCGTATGTTGGTGAAGATTTATATTATACTTTCGAAATGTTTTCCTGCACTTTGCACTTATAGTAATAATATCAAAGAAATTTGTGTATCAAGCATGTTTGACTATCATAAGGAGAAATCTCCTCCAATTTTGCGTTTGCATTGTTTGTGTCGCGTGAGGCCTTATGGTAGTTTCATTTCCAAAAGCATTGCGGATCTATTTTAAAATATTTCTTTGTTTGTTTTTTTAAAGATATAACTGTTTTAAGTTCTCACACCAGTCCCATGACTGACCTGGAGTTTATTGTTCCCTTCCTAAACTCTGGGTGCCCATCATTTTCCACACGGGCAGTCTAGAGTCAGGTTATCACGTCATTCTAGAATCCAGGAGTTGCTGTGGAGATCTGGAGGCAAGCTGGCTAGCATGGCGTATTAACTAGTATATAGTATTTCTTTTCCACTGTTTGTCATTGTAAACTATGATAATGTAATGTGATGTATAAAATGTACAGTTCTTTTGATTTAAAGATTATTCATTTATCGATTATATGTTGTTCCACTGCGATTGTGAGATTCTGATATTGTTTCTGTTGCTTCTTTCTTTCTTCCTCTATCTTTTTCTTCTTCTCAAACCCTAAGGGTTCGGTTTTCTGGCATTCGATTGTTCAGCAGTTGATATAGTGGACGTATTAATGTCGATATTCGGGAGTCGAAGAATCGGGTCTTGACAATTTGGTATCAGAGAATTTGGTTATGCGACAACCTTGGCTCTGTTGGGTGTTACTCATTAGAGATAGAGTCAGCAGTACTCCAGAATGAGTGTGAGTGTAATGATAGATACGAGCGTGCATTTGTTAGTGAATATAAAAAAATGTTTTATATTGTGTTTGTTTATCCGTTGAGCTGTTTATGAATTCTGGTCGGTGCGGGAAGTACAACCGTATCGATAGGGATTTCTAAACTCTTAAATGAGATAAACCGACATAGTATCATTTTAAATTGGGTAAATGAAATAATTTTACCTTGATTATATTTTATATATGAAGGAATAATTTTTTAGAAATTATTAAAGTGTATATAAATTGATTGTTTGGTTGTTGAAAATGTAAGAATATATATAAGTTAATCAAGAGAAGAAATTATATAAGCGAATGAATTATTAAGTGTGGAATTATAATTAATATGATTTACAATTGTGAGATAATACTATATATAAGAAGTGAAACTATATGAATATATTTATAAATATGAGTTGTAAATAAAAAAAATGAATTTGAACTATGAATTGAAAATGTTGAATCCTGTTTATTTTGGAAATTATTTTCCAAAATAAAAAAAATTAAATAATGAAATTATATAAGAAAAAGACTTATAAATGTGGGCTATAAGAAAAAGGAAACTTTTTGAAAGAATATTAAGCATTGAATTCACTACTGTCACTGGGAAATAATAAGGGTGCTGACTGCAGCATCATCAGTATCATTTTCGAGTTTCTGTGCGATGGATTTACTACCATAGTAAATTGAAAATTGAAGTTTGGTTGTGATAAACAAATTCGAAATTAAAAAAAATCTAAGTTGTAATTGTTGAATATAAGTAATCAAGTTTTGAACTTATAATATAAGATAACAAATTTAGCTTTGGTAAAGTTGAAATAAATTTGGGTTGGCATAATAAAACATATGATGTGAAATTTAGCTAAACGAAGGTTAAATAAATTGATTTGGATTAGATAAGCTATCGAAATGGAAATTAAAATGAAATGATTATATAAAATAACTTTGAACTATATTTAAGTTTTATAACATATTAAATGTGAAAATGTAAGTGAAACCAAATGATAAAATGGTTAAACAATTTTGTTAAGCAAAACGAGATATGAATTTGAATAAGTGATGAAATTTAACTTCGGTAAAAGTTAAACAAGATTTACTTTAGAATTGGAATCTGAATTGGATTTATAAGAGAAATTTAAGTTAAGTTAAACAAATGATGTTTGAAATGGAATATAACTTAAGTAATGTTGAATGAAGTTGGTTTGGTATCGAAGTCAATTAATAAAGTGATGTGATGAATATGAACTTGAGTTATGTAATGAAATTCAACTTTTGTGGTTAAATGAATTAGCAATAGAATTGAACTAATGGATTGAAGGTTAATCAATCTAATGTAAATGAATTGATATGGAATAATGAATGTAAGTGTTAATTCATAAAAAACTAGAAAATTGGAAATTGAACAATTGAAAGAAAAGTCAATTTAATATCAACCAACTGAATTAAAAGTGTTAAACCAAATAGAATGTAAATTTAATAATTTGGTTATGATGGTTATGGTTTGGTTGTTATATGATTGTTAGTTGATTGTATATAATTCATTAAGTGTTAATGAAATTGAATTGATAAATGGAAAGCTGTGTAATTGAATTTGAATTGAAAGTGAACTAATGTGAATTTGTTGTAAGCAATTAAAATTTGTATCGAAACCTTATAATTTGCTTATGGGAATTATTTTGATTGCATTGCTTATGAAAACTATGTGTTTTCTATTGACAATTAGTGAAATGTAAATGAATTTCATATATATGCCACTTACATATTTAAATTGAGTAAGTATAGGTACTGGGGCTGTAGTTGGCTGGATTTGGTCATGCTAAAATGCTAATAAATAACTGCTTTGCTTAAAAATGCTAAAAGGGTACGCCTACGCAATAAAAATGGGAAATATGATCTGTTTTTATATTTTTCGATCATGTGGGTCGATGTATATCTATTTATATCTATTGTGATATTGCAAGCTCCTTCGTACAAAGGTGACTCTGTCAAAATTTTCCATAAATTTTGGGAGTTTGAAAAAATTTTGAAAATTTTTGGAAATTTTTTGTTAACGAAAAGTCAATTTCTAAATTGAAATGAAAATGTAGGATTTGAAAACTTAGTAAAGTTATTGTAAGAAGTTTAACTATGGATTTTGGAAAAGTTAAAATGTTTAAATGAATTTGAAATTTAATTCGAACAAATGGTTTTGAAAAGTTAATGGATTTCAAGACTTTTTCTTACTTGGCAATTTCGAGGACGAAATTCTTTTAAGGGGGGAAGTTTGTAACGACCCAGAATTTCTTTCATTTGAAATTCATATATTTAATTGATTTTTAATATTAACATGTAAAATTTGTAAGCCGAATAAATTTTATTTTGAATATCTAGATTTAATTTGATAATTAAATCGATAATTTAATATTTGAAATTACAGAAATAATTGGAAATTGGGTTTAATGTGATTAAAATTGATTTGTAAAGTTGTATTAAATCATATTGGAGTTAGAATGATGTTATGGAACTTTTAAAATTGAATTAAAAGTTAATTTGTGGAAATTGAATATTTTAATATTAAATTAACGAGTAAAAATGGTCATTTTTCAAACAGTCTCGGATTTCGACGAAACCAGTTTCATTGGATCCGTAATGTTAAATTATTATAAGATTTCAAATTTCGTGTCAATCGGATTTACGGTTTGTCCGGGGCAAGCTAAAACGCACTGAAATCAGTTTAATTGAATTTTAAATTTAAATAAGTCGATTTAAAAACCTATCTTCCAAATATGATCGAATTGGCTCTCGATATATATTCCATTGCGTTCGAAATAAAGGTAAACATTATAAACGCTAGGCGGCACGCTTCGTTTCGAGTTCGGAAAAATTCCGGATGAATAGTGTCGCGTAATTTTCTATATAAGGACCTCGTTTTCTTTATTTTTCACAAAACCCTAGTTTTCAAGCTTCAGCCGCCACTTTCAGATTTAATGGCCGAAAATATTCCTCCTTCTCCCTCAATTTTCTTCAAATCCGTTAACCGATTCGTAAAACTTCCAACTAGAAAAAGATAGAGCTAGGTGAGATCTACAAATCCATATGGAGATGATCAAGTTTAGCGAAGCGGATTGGAGGCTAGGGGCTCACGTTGTGGCCGCGTTCAAGACAATGGATCTCGTGTCGGGGAGGGCCGAGCTTGATGGCTTTGAGGCCGTGGGTAGTGGAGTTAGTGGGCGTCGTCGTGGCACTCCCTGATCGGCGTCGGGTGGCTCGAGAAGGTTGCGATAATTCATGAATGGACGGCGGCTATGGGTTATCATTTGCGTGCAAAACCTGATGGGGAAGAAGTTGAAAAGCACGGCCAAGATTTTGGGGAAAGAAACGTACGGCTATGATGAGATTTAGGTTAATAAAATATAATTAAAGTTGAAATTGATTTATATATAAATTCGTGTAATCTTTGTAACATCATAGCTTGGTCATACGAGGTCGATAATTGACGAAACGACTTGCGTTGGGTTCGTATGGACGAGCACTATGCAATGGAGTTGGATTGGGATTTATTTGAGCTAGTGTGAATTTTGGGTAAAATTAAACGCGCGTTTAATTTTATTCGAAATAGAACACTGCAACTGTATTGGAAGCAATGTGAGAACTTCTCACTCAATCGAATTGTGTTTCGATTTAAATTTTAAATAGTTAAATTTTAAATTGCTTGATTGTGTGATTGAATGATAAATTGTTATATGTTGTATTGAAATAGACCTTATACGCCGCATATTAAGCGGAGGTTATTATATTAAGCACATATACCGCGATATTCCACCTTGAATGGAATTGGTATTATATATGTACTTGGAGTTGATTTCCCGCATTATATAGCAGATGAGACCCTATTGCGCCGCATAATAGCGGATAATATTTTATATAAACCCATGTACCGTGATATTCCGTCTTGAAATGGGATTGGTACTAACATCTATGGATGCAGGGAAACAGGTTGGAGGGATCCAACAGGATTCCTCAACAGTATTGATTTATTTACAGATATTTGTGATATATTCTGTTATCATATTGATTTGTGATGTTGGAATGCCATAGCTGATGTATTGGTGCTGTTGCAGCATTGGGCCTATTTTTGGAGTTTTAAAAATGGTAAAGTAACGATTTCCAATTTAAAAGGATTTCCAAGTGATTTTTGAAAGTAAACATTTTATTGAATTTCGGAATTGATTCATTTTAAATAAATAAATGTTATAATTTTTATGTTGTAAAAATTATGATTTTTTGTGAAATATAACTGAAATGTGATTTTTGAAATAAGTAGTTGATTAATTTGTAAAATGGTTTAAATTGGGATTTTTGAATAATTATAAACGGTTTATATAAAAGATTTATAAAATTGATATTTATAAATTAAAATATTGGAATTATAAAACGTGTTTTTATAAGTGTTAAAATGAAGTATCAATGGATTTCATAAGTGAATGAAATTTATAGATTTATAAATTGTGAAGTTATAAAATGAATAGATTCTGTAAAATAAAAGATTTATAAGTAATTAACTTATAAATTGGATTTTGGCATTTAAATGAGATATAAATATAATTTGTTAACTAAAGGGATTTTATAAGTTAAAGTTTTTATATAATATATAAATGTGAATTTATAAACGTTGTTTTATAAATCCGAAACCAATTGAATTTGATAAGTAAATATGAAAGCTTATTAAAGGAGATATCCACGATTTTGGACAGTGGATAATCCTTAAATTAAATATGTAGAAGTGTTGAATTTGGTAAACGATTTATATTCATGATTTTGGACGGTGAATAATATATTAAAGAAATGTTTTAGGAGGTGATCTTTTAAATAGAATTAAAACGATTTGAAGTTGTTTAAAAATGTGTTAAGGATTGAAACCATAGATTTCAACATTCATTGTTGAAATAGACATTTTCGAGAAATATGGAAAAGATGGACTATAACACTATTTTACAGTAAATAATTTTCGAAAGGAAATGTTTTTGTATAGTGTTGGGATTTATATATCTATCTTAATTTCGAATCCCTATACTAGTGATTTTGGGTTATCGTAACGATGTTTTACGCAACATTCGTTTTGATCCAAATAAATGTGTTTAAAGAGAACGTTTTCCTTAAAAGAATAAAATATATACTTAATCGTGTTTTAAGTATATTGAATATTTTCTAATTATTGAAAATAAATAGATTTGTGAATTACTTATTGTTAAATAAGTATTTGGAAATGTTTTCCAATGTAGAAATTGAAATGGTTTAGAGAATATATATATTTTTAAAGATAAATTGAAGTGAATATTTGGCAAGTTACTTAATTTATAGAAGATTAATAAAAAGGGCCTAGTGATTGTTATGGTGCTGAATATTTGTTTGTTTGCTTTGATAGTTAAATAATCGACTATCAATATTTACCTTTAAATGGGTATTTGTTGTGATTTGCTTGAATTTGAATGCTACACTTATTTTAAAATAAGCGCTCGTTATTCCGTTTAGCCGGGAGAGGACCTTTGGGTCATAAATCCCATTCTGAATAGTGATACGTCGTAATGGATAGCATTTGAAGACCGCTATTGAAGATCGGATGTTTTCGAAAATGGAAGGATTACCGTCGAATGTCTCTGCATCGGCTGATCCCAGATTTAGATATTTTATCACCCTTTGTGATGGGAATTCTGGACGTGATTAGTGAATATCAAGGGCTTCTTTGGAAGTGCCTTCTGTTCCGTTCGTTCCCGGAATAGACTTGTATGGATTGTATGTCTGACATTACATTTTGAGATGTAAAGCTGGTTTCTATCAATTACATTTCTGTTGGTGGCAGAGAATTTATTCTCTTAGCTTAACACCCTTCTCTGAGACGTACGAGCTCAGAGGTTATGTAGTTGATGGTTACTAGTGACATATTCCCAATTTGGCAACGTGGCATGCTGAGTGCTGTTGATCATTTGTTGATCAAACCGTGGCTTTTTTAAAAAGCGTAGCTTTGTGGACGAGACTTCATCGGACCTCATACCCCGGAAATGGTCAAAACAGGAAGAATGCAGCAAGGTTATTTGGGGATAGCCGCCCATAGGTTATGTTCGTTCCTTCTGGATAGAGGTGGTATTATGGTATGGAGCCCAGATACTTAACCTATGTGGTTGCTGCAAATTTATTTCTTTGTGGTTGTTGGTGAATCCCGGGATAAAGGTTGGTTACGACCGGGGGATGGCATACTCGTGTCAGTAGTTACCTAGCTAGAGGTAACCCGGCCTTGTGTTGGCAGAGATCCGGTTAGGTTCTCGGTGCGTCTTTCCAGAGGCGTACCCATGTGGCAATGGGAAGTTCCTTGGCCTGATCATTTGTTGGAAATCCAAACTCCAATACGCACCTTATACGGTTTTAGTTGTAGAACCTGCCATTTACTTAAGGTCACGCCCCACTGTTTAGATGGTAGCTATAGTAGGCATAAGATAATGGTCGTATGTTGGCTAAGATTTATATTATACTTTTGAAATATTTTCCTGCACTTTGCACTTATAGTAATAATATCAAAGAAATTTGCGTATCAAGCATGTTTGACTATCATAAGGAGAAATCTCCTCCAATTCTGCGTTTGCATTATGTGTGTGGCGGGAGGCCTTATGGTAGTTTCATTTCTAAAAGCATTGCAGATCTATTTTAAAATATTTCTTTGTTTTTTTTAAGATACAACTGTTTTAAGTTCTCACAGCAGTCCCATGACTGACTTGGAGTTTATTGTTCCCTTCCTAAATTCTGGGTGCCCATCATTTTCCACATAGGTAGTCTATAGTCAGGTTATCAGGTCATTCTGGAATCCAGGAGTTGCTGTGGAGATCTGGAGGCAAGCTGGATGGCATGGCGTATTAACTAGTATATAGTATTTCTTTTCCGCTGTTTGTCGTTGTAACTCTGATAATGTGATGTAATGTGATGTAATGTATAAAATATACAGTTCTTTTGATTTAAAGATTATTCATTTATCTATTATATGTTGTTCCGCCGCGATTGTGAGATTCTGATATTGTTTCTGTTGCTTCTTTCTTTCTTCTTCTATCTTTTTCTTCTTCTCAAACCCTATGGGTTCAGTTTTCCGGCATTCGATTGTTCGGCAGTTGATACAGTGGACGTATTAATGTCGATATTCGGGAGTCAAAGAATCGAGTCTTGACACGGTATATAGATATCAGTGGTACGATTGAACTATAAAAATTCGAATTTCAACTAGCAGAAAAATGCAGTTAAAACGCGGAAAATAAGATAGATAGAGATAAAGAAGTCCGAATTGGGAAAAACAAAAGATGCCATCTCACTCAGAAGAGGATTTACAATTTTTCAGTGGAAAAATATTCAGGTTTTGAAAACGTTTTATTATCATCCAATATTTACCGATATAAATTTAAATAGAATTACATACGAAATTAAACTTCCATATTATCAGCTAAAAATTTACCAGTTGTTATGTTAAAATAGACGTATTCCAAATATAAAATTTTTATTTAAAAATATTTTTATTTTAAAATTTCTCAAAAAATTAGTTAGATAAGTAAATAAAACCATTAAAATGAATTAAATTTTATGGGTTATTACACTCTCCCCCACTCAAAACTTTTCGTCCCCGAAAAGAAAGAAGGTAGGAGAATAGAAACAACCAAAACTAAAATAGATTGAAAGACAAGATAAACAATTACTTTAAACTATATAAATTTTACTTGAAATATACATTTGAAAGCTCCATTTGCAAATTAATTATCTTTAATACTTTAATACCTTTATAAATATATGAAACTATTTGGAAATAATTATTACATCATTACTTATTTTTACAACGAAACTATTGAAAACATTATCAGTTTATCTCAAGGTACATTAAAATATTATTAATAAAACAATAATCGTTTATTTTTTTGTTGTTGTTGTATTTAATTAATAACTTCTAAAATATTTACAACACTAATAATTTTCTATTAAACCATGTAGTACATAAATAAACCATATTTTAAAAGGATGTATTCAAGAAGGAAAGAAGGTAGATTCAGAAAGACAGAATATAGGTGAATAAGTAAAGCTGAGCGGACAAGGTAGATTCGAAAGAATAGTATCGGACACGAATAATTAATTTAGAACCATAAGAATTTCAATTTCAAATATTAATACAAAATTTCTTTTTTGGAAATACTTCTATAATGGAATACTTTTATAATAAAATACTTTTACATTGAACAAATTTCTTTTCGAAAATACTTTTATAACTCGATGTTCCGACAAGTTTATCCACGTTCTTGCAGACTCTGGCCATGCGTTGATCAGACACAAAGCTAGAATTCTTCAAGTACTTAGTAAACCTATTTCGACACCCAGTTGAAATACTGGAAAACAGATATGGAAAGTACAATCCAAACAAATCAATCAAATCATTGTCTAACCATGGATCGCAGATACACAATGGTTACGCCTGGATCCCCTAGGAAACATCCGTATCCGTAAGCTATCTCAGCCCTGCGAATTACGCCATGATGACTAGTAGACCACAGATACACAATGGTTACGCCTGGATCCCTTAGGAAACATCTGTATATGTAAGCTATCTCAGCCCTGCGGATTTCGCTACTAAAAACGACCTACATAGATCGCAGATACACAATGGTTACGCCTGGATCCTCCAGGAAACATCCATACCCGTAGGCCATCTCAACAAGGCGAATTACGCTATGTAGTCGCGCTTGTAAGTCCATGGAGATCGCCATGGAATTCGATGGACACTTGTGTATCACATCCGAAAAACCAAAATCAGAGAGAATAATATTGATAGAATGAATCCACAATGTGGCCACAAAGCGAATATCAAGCAGCAGGCACTTTCTATATCTTTACTTCGAAAATATGTATCATATGGTACCTTTTCAAATCACTTTCAAATATCATACTTATATAAAGTCCATTTTATATATAATTCCATTTTCAAATCGAATACTTTCCAAAATCAATAGTATATCAAATCATACTTATATAGACTTCGATTATACAAGATTCCTCTTTCCAAATTGAGTACCTTTCCAAATCGATAGTTTTCAAATCAACTTCATACTTATACAAATCAATTTTATATAAGTTTGACAACTCCCAAATCAAGTATCGAGTAAAACAATGTTCTCAATTTCAATTCCTTTGAATATCGTTTCAGTTTTAAAATCATATACGATTTCACCAAATCATTTCTTCCAAATTAAATATCTTTAGTTTCAAAGTTCCCAAAATAATAGATTTCGAAAATGCTCCTAGTTTCCAAATCAACTCAATTCAACTTCATTTCCAAAATCATCATATAAATACTGGGTTTTAAATTCCAATCTACTTTCGAAACCAAATATTTTTCTCAAAATCAATTATACCCAAAATATTTTCCAAGTTCAATCCCTTTAAAACCTTTAATCCATTTATTTCTATTTGAAAGATCCAATATTCCTCTTGCTCATTATTATTCTACATATATAGTTTTATAAAAGATGTTCAACGTCAACAACGTTTAAAGTAAATTTTATTCAAAACATTTCAAAACTAAATTTCGTATTAGCATAATTCAAAATTGTCTTATTCATTTACTTAAAAAAACGGTTTCAAACTTATTTAAATCATATTACCTCATACTTAAACGTACAAAACTATACTTATATACTTTATCAAATAATTTATACTTTTCGAAATAACTAGGCTTTGGAAACTAAACCTCGAATTTGGAAGTGTTCGAAAATCAAAAATAGTTGGAAAAATCAAATTTCAATCCAATAGTTGGTAATCAATAACAAATCAGTAAATGAATTTCAAAAGACAGGTCACACAAATCTGACTGAACACCGGGTTTACTTCAAATCTTTTCAAATATCTATACATATATCTTTCGAATATCAAATCATACTTCGGAATTTGAAATCAAAATCGGTTTCACAAAATCACTCACATAGTAAAGCTACTAAAGTGGCCTCTCCCCCACTCTGAAACTCAAAAATCAATGTCGATGATGCATGCACTCATCACCGAAATTATTTTCCAACGACACAAGTGAGTTTTGGATTTCTATTTTCGCAAAAACTTCATTAAAATTTCATCAAAATCATTGGAATTCATTGAACTCATTTGAACATTTTCTTATTTGGAAGATACTTTCAAATCGTATTATTATATATTTTCAAGATCTCAAAACCAATTTCAAAATACCGGAGTTCAATTCCTTAAATTTCCAATTTGAAACCCATTAGTTATAAATCATTTTTATCTAAATCAATGTATAATTTTCAAAATTTCAAATCCTTTCGAAACTTTTATATATAGAATATAATCATACTTATCAAAATTATAATTTTGGTATATAAAACAATTTCTAAAATACAAACAAACCCAATTTTTCAAAGGATAGTTCAAGAATGGATTTAAAAACAAAGATAGAAATTAAAATTAGAGGGATTCTAATCAAATAGAATTCTGATTCGAAGGTGGGCTAGAACGAAGATGAGATAATTATATTACAAAATAGAGGTTGGGTACTTATATAAATCGCAGGCGACCTTAACCGAGCCAACCGTGACTTCAAATCATTCAGAGATTGGCAATTGTAAAGGAGTTTAACCCCTTTACAAATCATTCAAAGATTAACGTGATCGCCTATTCTTATACAGATCATTCGAAGTGGAGTTATGGGATACTCCAAAATCAAGAAACACGAATAGGGAGAGAAGATAATGGATTTTGGAACTGCAGGGAATATTCCAAAGTCTAAAGGAAAAACCAAATCAAGGAGGAAGAAATTCAAGCTCGAACGAAAGTGATTCTGCAAATAAATGTACTATATATGCTAAGTTTGCCCAGAGCCAAAGCTCTGATACCAACTGTAACGACCGGATATTTTCAACCATGCGCATCAACACACGTCGGACTTGAATTGCTCAAAATACCAGATTGTTAATTTAAATTTGGCAAAGCTCAGCATATATAGTAAATAAATCAATCACAGAATCGCAGACACAGAGTAATATAATAATGACGCAGCGGAATAGATAAATAGTAGTTCGTGAAGATACTATTTAAACAACAGAGTTTGAAATAAAATACAACAGAATATCTTAAATACGGTGAAGTCTCCAATCCAAATAGATGACTTCTGTAAACGAATCAACTAGAAAGCTGGAAGCTGAATCAATAGTTGGATCTCTAAGCGAAGCTCCAAACTCCAAAGGTGAGTCTCAAATGCTGAATTACTCAGTCTGACTCGAGCGTAAAGCAAAACCAAACACACTCGAGTCAAGATTAACATTCTTATATCAATAAATCCAACACAAGTGAAATATCAACTGAAATACAAATAACTTAAAGGATGTTTGGGATAACCATCATCTAAGGATCCATGGAACAATCTACAATGCAGAAATATACACTACAACAACATAGTCATTTCAAATTAATTTATACTTCAAAGACCAAAATATCATTTTCATTTCAAATATATATATATATATATATATATATATATATATATATATATATTTCCTCACTTTCAAAATTGATTCAAATCAACTCGAGTTCTAAATTCCAATTTAATTCAATCTACTTTTTTTCCATTTTAATTCAATTCAGTTCTGAATAACAAATTCAAATCATATTGATTTCAAATGCAGATCTGAATCATAAAACAAATCATTTAAATTCTAATATATTTCAAAGCTTTAATATTCAACATTTCAAAGTTAAATTTATCAGTTTCATATAGATCTTGATTTAACTTCATTTTTATTTAGTTAGGGAATATTCACCTACTAATAATTTTTATATCATTTAACCAGCCTTAAATTGCATTTTTACTAAATATTTCCTTAATTTATTTCAAAGGGAAATACTTAATTTATTTCAAAGGGAAATATTCGTTAAATTACTTAAATGAAGAACAAGTTATAAATCATATCATAAATCCCAGTCTTAAAAAGTTTCAAGTCGGTTTAATTAAATAAAATTCTTTATTGAATATAGTTTCAACTAAATTCAAATTATCTTCCTAACCTTAACTTATTCAAATTATTACCAAACCAACTTTGAAACATAAATTTAATACTTAAACATATTATATGTATTAAATCCATCTTAATTAAATTAAACATTATTATTAAATCTATATATATCATTGCCATTTATATATAATAATTTAAGAATTTATATTTATTAAAACCATATATTTATTTCCAAAACCATAGAATTTATTTTCAAAATATTTATATATGGACCAACGGTGTCTGTATATAATTTCTTATCATATGGTCAAGTGATAAAGATATTTATCATTTCAATCCATAAAATTAAATGCATACGGGTATTTATCATTTCGACCCGCAATCCTAAATTCAATTCAAATAAAAATCGCTTGGGTTTATCATTTCAACCCATAACGATTTTCTCCTAGTTTAAAGTCCATTCGGGTATGTGTCATTTCAACCCATAGTGAATTCTATACTAACAGGGAACTTGCAGAGTGATAAAGATAATATAAAATATTACAACAGGCATATATCATCAATAACAATATAATATAAACAACAGGATATGGTGTCATATCCCCCTGGTGAATAGTTACATATAATAGCATATACAACAATTTAAAATAACTACAGCAGCATATTTCAATTGTCGTTTCAATTGAAATCAAATTTAATAAATATAAGAACGTTAATCTGAGTGATTACTCACCTTTCGAGATTAAAGGAATTTGACAAAGAATGAGCTACGAAATCCAAAGCAACGCCAGATGGACACGATTCGATGAAGAAACAAGCATGATGGACAAAGCTGATAAATGGAAAAAAACAACGAGAACTAATCAGAATCAATTTTTTTATACATACAAAAATATATTATTATATTAGATCCTTTTGAAATAATGTTTTAATCAAAACACGTACTTTTTTTATAATAAATATATATTTGAAAAATCAATATAACTTTAAAATGGATACATTGAATAATTCAAATCTATGTCAATTAAAATAACAATGCATATGTAACTGATACGTTGTGTATATACATATATTCCTATAGAATGATATAACTTATATATATATAAAACTTACTAACATAGTATATATATAACTTCTTTTATAAAATTACATATAGGTACTTATATACAGCAAACCATAGAAAAATGAATATATACTTTAAACACATATATGCAGAAAAATATATGTACGTGAATTAATATATATTTAAGCAGACCTGAATCTAACCATTCAACATACAAACTTATATACTTTATAAACAATATATACACTACATAACAGACTCTAATATTATGGACTCTAATGTATAAAATAATACAACTTATATATATATATATATATATATATATATATATATATATGTATGTATATATAAGTAAACTCACGTTTATATAAATTGTTATATAACTTGTACAATGCACAGGTTATATAAAAAAAATCTTGTATAATAAAATATATAAACAGATATATTAGAAATTTATTAACAGCATATACTATACTCACATCAAAAATATACCTTATAACTACATATATATACATATAATACAGTAAAACAGCATATTACGAGAACGGAAAAACAAAAAAAATCCAAGCTTACAAATATAACAATATATATTGTTTACAAACAGTAACATACAATCCACTATGTGTGTGTGTGCGTGTGTGTATAAACTTAAATATATAAACCAACATACTTCTGCACTTATAAAATACTTCTTAACTTTCTTAGATGAAACAAATCTTTGACCTTCATATAATGGAACTCAAATAGTATAATATACATAAAACTAACTCCATATATCTACACACACACACACACACATATATTCAGAAAACAAAGATTTAAAATAAACAGATATATTGTTGCCGATATAACCTTTACAACAATTTACATTATAGTATCAAGACATATTACTATATGAATATAAACTGTAAACAATATACAACATTTCTTATCTAATAAAAACTACTGTAACTATATTTTAGCAAAACAATATAAATATATGAACAGACTTATATATTTAATTCGAATAAGTAAAATTCACTGTATGTATAAATTTTACAAAACAAACCTATAAATATATATGTGTGAACCTCCCCAAATCAAGAAGAGGAAGACTCGGTTGTTGCCGCTAGCCGGGGGAAGAGGCAGGGTGGACGGAGCTCGGCTGGGGTGAAGGATTAGTCGGTTGTTGGGTGCTGCAATGAGTTGATGTTTGTGAAGGAGGCAAAGGATGGTTGCGCTCTAGCGGAGTGTGGACCAAGGCCAAGAGGGAAGAGGAGCGAAGCTCAGTTGTGGACAAGGTCAGTTGTGCGGTGCGCAAGTGGGTTCGGAAAATTATGGAGGAGGAGAAGAGGGGATGGCAGTTGGTGCTCTTGGCGGTGAGGGCAATGGCAGGCGGTCAGGGAAAGGGAAGTTGCAGCAGTGGCGGATCAGGTTAAAGGAGGAGGACTCACGCTCCGGCCGAGGAAGAGGCGAATGCGATTTGGTTGCTGATGGCGGGTCTGTGGTGAGTGCGGCTCACGTGAAGTAGATGAGTTGCTTGAGGTGGAGGTCACTGCTTGCATGTGAACAACTTTTACGTACATAAGTATATATTTATTTTAGAAGTGGCATCGACCGTAAAAGGAGACGAGAAAGAAAATAAGAAGATAAACAGGCAATTGGAAAAGTGGGTTTTAAAGTATATATGAAAGCAGATGAACCAGTGAAGGGAAAAAGCAGTGAAAACGTACCGCAATAAATAAAAGAAACGGGTGAAACAAAGATGAAGTGACAATTCTGAACAAATAATAAAGTAGATGACTATTCATTTCAGCCGTTTGAAAATTGAATGGTCATAGAAAAATCAACGAGTTAAAACGGATACCGATGCATTGGACCGTTACGCAGTTTTCGCTGCGTACCGAACTTCAAAACACAGGATTGAATATACCGCAGAGATCAGCACGATGAGATGATCAAAACGGTATATAGATATCAGTGGTATGATTGAATTATAAAAATTCAAATTTCAGCTAGCGGAAAAATGCAGTTAAAACACAGAAAATTAGATCGACGGAGCTAAAGAAGTCCGAATTTGGAAAAACAAAGATGTCGTCTCACTCTGAAGAGGATTTACAATTTTTCTATGAAAAAATATTCAGGTTTGGAAAACGTTTTATTATCGTCCAATATTAACCGATATAAATTTAAATAGAATTACACACGAAATTGAACATCCATATTATCAGCTAAAAATTTACCGGTTGTTATGTTAAAATAGACGTATTTCAAATAAAAATAATTTATTTCAAAATATTTTTATTTTAAAATTTCTCAAAAAATCAGTTAAATATGTAAATAAAACCATTAAAATTAATTAAATTTTAGGGGTCGTTACACAAACATTTAATCAATTTTCAAATCGATTTTCAAACTTTACTCCATTTTAAAATAAATTCCTTTACGTACTCAATTTTATTTCAAACCCATTAATTTCAGATATTACTCCTTTATTATTATTTAAAATCTTAATTAAACTGAAAATACCAATTTTATACTTTTTTCCAAAATTCTTCTTTGTCGCTCCCAAACTATTCTAAACCTTGAATTTAAAAATAAATCCTTTATTCCTTTAAATAATATCACTTAAGTTCAAAAAATTCATTTATTCACATTTATTCAAAAATCTCCTTTCCCATACTCAGAATTTATTTATTAGAATTTAAAAATCAACTTTTATCCTTTCCAATTCATTCTTTAATTTATCCAAATTCTCTATAATTATTTTACTAAAAATTCTCTCTTTATTTCCCTTCAAAAATCCAACCTTTATATTTTTGATAACTTAAAATACCTAAATATATTCAATCAAACCATAGCATCCAATATTTTCAATTCCTAATAAAATCAGTAATCTATCACAAATAATCAATGAATCATATCATAGATTATGGAAAAAAATTCAATATTTTGGGGAATCCAGTTGGATCGCCAACCTGCTTTTCATACATCCACAGATGTTAGCACAATATAAAAATACCAATCCCATTTCGAGGGGGATATCGCGGTATATAGGGTCATCCGCTATTATGTGGGGCGCATACGGTCTCATCCGTTATATAATGTGGGAATATCAATCACTCCAATATATCTATATACTATTATAATAATATCACATCTAGTCAATTCAATCATTCAACCAATATTTTAAATTTAACCATTAGTTTAGTGGTAATCCAAATGAGTGAGATTAACTCACCTTTGATTTGTTTGCAACCCATTTCCATCTCGACTTCTTTCCTTCATGATTTTGACCTTGTATAAACAATTCACGATTTATTACTATTTGAATCAATCAATCAATTAATCATCGTTTTAAAATTTAATTAACTAATAATTTATTTTGAGCCGATTTTTTTTCCTTTTAAAACCTTTTAGTGACTAAAATAAATTGGATAAATTAACCACCAAATCCATTATTTTAAAATAATATGTATATTTATTTTACTCTTGAGACTACACATATACTCATAAATATAGATTTCAAAGATATAACTTTTATAAAATTTCTACAACATCATAAAATTTCTATATTTTCCCAAAATCATATGTATATATTTTCTGTTCGAAATTGGAACATGCATGTGGATACATATTCGTATACACATATATATATATATGTATGTATGTATGTATGTATATGTATAATATTGGAAAAAATTATTTTATACCGTACTGAAATAAAATTTTATCTAACTTATATATATAAAAAATAAAGACGACTTCTTTTTATTTTTTATTTTTTTTCTTTCTCTGCTGTTCCACTACTTTTTTTTCCAACCTAACGTGGTTGCAGAAAAGATAAAAATAACATATACTTCATTTTAGATTTGCAATTGAATTCGCAAATCCTATACAAAAAAACAGAGATAGTGCATCCCTTGAACACCTCGTCCTGCAAGCAGCAAAGACCCGCGACCTTCCATCCAACCACCATCGCCATCATCCCCTGGGAACCCACTCGCGTGTGCGCCAATCCCAAACCCTAGCCTCGAATTCGTCAAATTCCTCAAGCGACATGCCCACTTCCTTTCTCGAAACCTCCAGGCATTGACCCTTACCCATTCGTCTACCCTCCTTCGCCACGACCTATAATTCATGTGTGCCTCTACATTCACATGCGAGCTCGAGCTAAGATGAACCTAAAAATTGATCGGCAAACCCTCGCCTAGCCTTGTGATTTCCCCTTCGAGCAAAATAGTATACCCGCAAAGCCATCGCGACAACACCAGTAAGCTTCCAAGCCTCTGACCTCTTCGATGTCGAGAAGGCCGCGATTCCTCTCTTGAACGATTTGAATTAAAGAAAACGGAAAGGAGGGCACGAGATTCGATTTGGAGAAAATCAAGATGTTCCATTTCTTTTCGAATGAAAGGAGGAGAGTGGGAAAAGAATTTACGGCTAAAATTTTGAAGGCCGCGGTACTCTCTTCTTTTTTTATTGTTCATTCACCATTTATTTTTCCCAGCTCAATTTACTTGTTTTTTATTAAAAAAGATGAGGGAGAGGGGACGCGTGGCTATAGAAAAGACAGAAAGGATGCCATGTGTTGAAGGGAAGAATGGCACAGTGAAAGATAAAGCTACAACTAAAAAGAGATTTGACCAATAATTTAAATAATTTAACTTTCAAAATGTCTCAATTTCCCCAACTCACAATCTCGACCTCCAATCGGCGTGCCGCTAGACGTTCATAAAGTTGTACCCCTATTACGAACATGATGGAAAAGGTTTCGAGGCCTAACTCGATCGTATGGAGAACATAGCTATTTTTGGCTCAATGATTATATTGAATTTTCGATATAGATTTCAACGCGTTTATCTACCACACGATCTACGACAAATCCAAACGTTACAAAATTTGAAATTCGATAATAATACACTACTACGGATCCAATGGAACAGATTTGATTGAAATCCATCAATTTAAACAATATATTTTTAAAACTGAACAAATCACTTTCAAATTCAATTTTAAAACTTGTATTATCTTTAGTATTATAAAATAAATTTTATAAGCCATTGAAATATTTTTAATGAACTTTAAAATTCCAGATTTAATATTTTACCCAATTTTCACTTATTAAATTCAATAATTTAATTATCTAATAAATGGAGATATTTGAAAGTTAAGTTAAAATTAACCTTTTAAATATTTAAAATCAGTTAAATATTCCAATTTCAAATGTCCAAAATTCTAGGTCGTCACATTCCTCCCCCCTTAGAAGAATTTCATCCCCAAAATTACTGGTTAGGAAGAATGATCCAGAACCCGTTAACTATTCCCCGGTCCAAATAGTTTCTAACAATACCCAAAACAATCTTTTATTAAAGACATATTATCACCCTTACTAACTTTCCAAACTCTTCCATAGTTTCCTAATCAACATTACTTACTCAACCATTCAAATTATAATTCAAAACCAAATTTTATATTATCAAAATTTTCTCAAAACTTTTCTAACTCCCTAAATTTTCGAATTTTTTTGCCAGCATCTCCTTTGTGCGGCTAGATCAGTACAACTACAAAATGCCTCTACGGGCCCCCAAATTCCAAAGAAAACAAAATGCCAAGTTGCTAGATCAAAAAATCATCAAATTTTATATGACAATTTAAATACATACCTTTTGCTGAGAAATTCCATTTATCTTCTGAAATCAAAAATCCCAATTTCCTTTTGCTTTTAAAAACATCTGAATATCTTAATTAGCAATAATATCCAATCATAGAATTCAAAATCATTTTATTTATAACGACGCACCTTTTTGGACGTTCAAATCGACAATAAAACCACACAAGTCAGACTTAAACCATTCAAAAGGGAGGATCGTTAATGGGGCAAATAAGAAAAAAAAACAAAATACAGAATCTCGCAGCGGAATGAAAAATATAATAATCAAATAAACAGTCCATGAAGCTGTTTTACAAATAACATTTGATTACACTTTTACAAATTCAAATCAGAGTTATACATAAATCATAAATAAAAAAATAATGCAGCGGAACACAGAATGTAGTGGAATAATAAATCGCAATAATATACTGAATCTTCATCTTCGTCCGCCAGAAAATAGTCTTCAACACTGAAAAACTCAAGCTGACTCGAGCATAATGAAAAACAATACACTCGAGTCAGAACTAAAAATTTCTACGTAAGTCAAATCAATCTCAAATAAAAATATGAGCGCAATGGCTTCAAAGACGTTACATGAGTTTTCATCTCCTATCAAGTGTACAACCTGAGTGCAATAACTTACGAGATTTCAAATAATTCGAAATACCAATTTTAACCACTTTATTTAAAATAAATCCGAAGTTTAAATTAAAAAATTAAACTTTTTAAATAATTCAGTTTCAATAAATAATCCAAATCCATTGCAAACAACATCCAAATCAACCAATATATTTCAACATATAATAGTTATCAATATCGGGGTTTAACTATCAATTAAATTCCAATATAAAATTAAATTTCAATTCAGATTCAATATCAATTCAAATGTCAACTTAAATTAGCAAACCGCAAAAAATATTTGTATATCACATCATATATTTTATTTAACATGCAATGGAATTTTTAGTATTGCCTGAGTAGGTTTAATCACTCACGTTTGATTTATAGCCAATTGAAAATCCAATAAAAGCCTAAAATTTCAACGGTCTACAAATGCAACCATAACAGTTTCATGTTGTCCGGAATTTTGGTGTGAACACAAAGGAACAAACCACGCATTAATCGGAGTTCACATGTAGAAGATATTCAAGTTATAAGAATATATTGGAAATGAAATAGAAAACCATGTACACATATTTTAATAATAAAATAAAACACGTTGGTTACTCACATTAAGAATTTTGAAGCCTGCTCATGTTTCTAAATTCTGGAGAATCAAAAAAATGGACACGATGGCTCACACATGGAGGAAGGAGGCTTTAGGAAATGGATTTGTAAACAAATGGAAAGATTGGCTTCATGGAAATAAGTTGCTCGCATTTGTTATTTTTAGATGAGAAAGAAAACTTCGTGCAAAAGAAATAATGGAAGCACGTTTTGGAAATGGAAAGTTAGAGGAAGAGAATTATAAAATAGGAAATGAATAAGGGAAAAGAACGTTTGGAAATTGGAATATGAAAGGGAAGGATATAAGAAGATGTAAATTTGCAAAATAAAAAGAGCCTAACATGCAAGTAATTAACAAAAGATGAAAGACACACATTGGAATTTGATAAGACATGTTTACATGGCAAGCAAATCTTTTGGTATAAAATTTCAAAACATGTGCTACATCAATTAATTTCATTAACACACATGAAACATTTCAAGGCAAGACTCACGTGTAAATAAATAAAACTTACTGGAAAATCAAAAGAGGCATGTATTTAATAAAGGAAAGTAATAATAAAATAAAATAAATGAAAGCGTCGATTTAAATTTGAGAATGTAGACCGTACATGGAAATCACAAATCTAATATACTAAAAAAACAGTTCATTTTAACATATTTTATTAACCCTAATACGCTCAAATTTACATACATATATGTATTTTTATTTAGTACACAGTAAATAAAATTAAATATTACAATTAACATAATGAGGACCGCCACCCCACACATTAAAAGATGAACCCAAAGTCAAATTTGAAACGGAATAAATCTCCTATGTAAATATGCTAACTATTCCAAATCAAAAATTTAACCAAACCTTCAAGTTGTTTTCTTACCATTTTATTTTTGTTATTTTTTTATAAATTAAATTCAGATCAAGTTTGAATATTTAAATAAATCAAATATTCCAACTAGAAACATATAACAAAATTCAATTCTTTGTTTTAAAGAAATTAAATTTACATTCTCAAATGAAATATTCACTTTATTTAATAAGAATATTCTTTTCAAGAAACAATCATTTTCTTTTCTTTTTATTGAAACATATTTCTTTTTATTACACATTAATTTACAATTAACACCTCCCTGTTTAAGACCATATTATATTTAAAGATTATCCTATTAAAGAGTCACAGAAATAATACTTCGTACAACCACATCGTTTCTTTATCAATTAACTTCGTATTATCATTATATTTGTAACAAATTTAAGTACTCACAATTTGAGCATAATATTTCTTATTGCAATTCTCATTATATTTTTAACACAAAAAGTATGTTGCACATATCATTAATTAATTACCATTTACTTCTATCCCTTATCAATGGCAAGATATAATTAATATTAATTACAATAATGAAATCTCAAAAGATACCCTAATATAGGGAAGATAATTAATCCAATTGTTTCCTTTGAAATCCAATTTTCCATGTTAAACCCAATATCTATATACTAAATTAATTCCAACATTTAATTACAACTATAATAAAACCCGTTCGTTATATATTTAAATTCCAAACAAATCGTTTTATTTTGATTTACATTCTATTATCAAATCAACTATTCCCTTATGCAATTTATTAACATAAATTTTACACTCACCACTCAACAGTTAACGTTTCTTCTTATATCTATTGTAATATTTCAATTACATTAATTGTCCATCAATTACCAAACAAATTTATAAAAAACTTAATAATAAGATAATAAATAAAACAATGATTATATGTTAATAATCCATATCTTTTTACTTATTATTTACAAACAAAGGTTAATAAATTTACGGACAAAATAATTGATTTCAAACTCCATATTAAAACCAATTGCAATTAATAAGATATGATTACATCAATTTATACATCATTTATTCTACTCCTTATTAACCTTTATTATTTAAATTGATTGAAATTATGTAAACATAATATAGTGGTCAATTACATTCAACCAATATTAGCAAATTATATGTTAATAAGTGTTAGCATCTTTTATCTCATTAAAATTAGTTGTTTTAAGATTTATCTTAAGGTCAAAATTTCTAATCTAATAAGATTCAATTTAATAAATCATAAATTTTAATTTTCGACAATATTAAAGTCCAAAATCTTATTAAATTTAATAATTTTAATTATAAAAAATATGGGTTGTTACAGTCTTCCTAACTCAAAACTTTTCGTCCTCAAAAAGGAACAAGAAGGAATCGAGGAATTTGAAATATTTTATTCAAAATGATCAATGTATAAACAATTTAGCTTACATATTTAAGTTTTATATAAATTTGAAAATAACTCAACTTCCACGAAAAATTTCGACGGCATCCCCTTTGTGCGGTTAGGTCCAGAAAAATAATAATATCAATAATAAACGTATATATATCATATCTCAAAAATAAATATCCCAAACCATGGGATAACAATAAAATATCGCTATAAAACCGTAATCCAAAACATACCTATTTGTTAACAACTTTATTTATGAGACCAAAAGCAGTAACTATTGATTCCATAAACCTGTATTTCACTTATATTATCCAAAATAAAGAGAACTACATATTATAGAGATATTTAAGTTGTTTCAATTTTCAACAAAAGCAAATCAATATAAAACATATTCAAACAAACAATACAACCATTTATGCAACCAAAAAATCCATCATACATCCATAGCAATCAAAACCAATGGTTTATTTTGTTTAGAAACCTTTAATCATTCAAGGTGATAAATAAACTATCAAGTGTACCCTATGCTCAACAGCCTTAGATAATTACTTAATAGATTAGTCATACAACCTCAACATCTAGAAATATTCTTTCCCAAACTTACTATCAGCCAAACAACAAGAATTTTAAATTTATTTAAGTTTGTTCTATTGGTTTTTTTCATCATTTACATTTCATTCATTTATTTATATAAAGAACAATCACTTACATAATTTGGTTTCCATTAAACAATTAAGTCATTAATGAATCATTTCAAAAAAACAATTACTTAAGCTTCTACTGCCCTACTTATGTTTATAACTTAATTCGGTTATTGAATAAAAATTTAACTTAATGGTATTCGCCCTTGAAGAGAAAAGAAATATTTCAACATATCTAAAATTCAGTTAAAACATTTAACTTCATTCACTTAGTAGAAATATAAGATATATTTAAAACATCCTCATAGCAGTATGCAAAGATTTTTCAAAAATCTAAAACAATGTTAGAAATTTATATCAAAACATTATAATAAAATTCAAAATAAAGTTCCTTAAATCCGATAATTTATTAGACTTGTTATTTTTAAAATACGTATAAACTCAAGATTATTAAACTGAAACTAATAGTATACTCAAATCTTACATTAAATTTTTAAATCAAAGTATAAAATTTCATATCTTCATAATTAATTTTACACACCTGTTTTAAAATGAGTATTCAAATCATGGAAAAACATTTATTATGGTTTAATACAAAATTCAAACAGTAAATGAACCAATAAATTTACTATTAGTACATCGAAATCAATTAAATATTCCAAACTATACTTGCAAAATAGAGATTCAAATTTATTTGTCAAGTATATTACTATAAATTAACTTCGCAAATCAATTTTTTTTCCATTTATATAATATCTTTAAATTATACATTCAAAGAAACTTATATAAATTTTACTTAAAATATTCATTTGAAAGCTTTATTTGCAAATAAATAATCTTTAATACATTAATACTTTTCAAAAATTCATTTGTAAAATTTCTTGCTTCATTTATAAATACCATTTAAATATTTTAAATAACAACTTTATAAATATATGTAAACTGTTTGAAAATAATTGTTTACATCATTACTTATATTTACAAAGAAGCTATTGACAACCTTAAATCCATTATTTATAAATTTATTAGTTTTATCTCAAGATACTTTTCAAACATTATTAATAAATCAATATTCATTTACTTTAAATATGTTTTATTGAATTAATAATTTCTCACGGTATTTACAACACTAATAAACCACGCTGTACATAAATAGATAATATTTTAAACATTTTAAAGTATTTAGAAAATAAATAATGATCAAAAAATTCTTTATATAATACTTTATAAAAATACTTTATAAAAATACTTTTATAACTCGATGTCTTAACAGGTTTATCCTCGTTCTTGTAAACTCTAGCCATGCATTGATCAGGCGCAAGGCTAGAATTATCCCATTACTTAGTAGACCTGTTTCAACACCCAGTGAAAATAATTAAAAATAGGTATGAGAAGTACCGCTCAAAATCCAATGTCAAATGATGATAATACGATAGTAGTGGCCCGCTGCCGATCCAGTATTTACGCAATGGACATAAAATCCAGAAGATCCTTCTACCTTCTAGATTCCAGAAAAAATTTGTAGCCAGTTCGTAAACAATGGACCATCGACCCCTGCTGCAGTGGTACGTTGCTGACTCAATGATTTACGCAATGGATGCACTTTCTTCCTGGAAGATCCATAAACAACAGATCCCAGGATCAAAAGCGCCTCCATTGGGTAAACTAAAGAACCATCTACCCTGGAAAAAAATCAAGGAACTCATGTGTTTAAGTCCGGACAACCATATCGGTTCGAATCCATTTCTGAATTCACCCAAGTCCATTAGGGCTTATCGGTCGAATCCATTCTTGGATTCCACAAGCCCATCTGGGTCGAAGCATATCACTATACTTCTTCATGGAGGGTACGTCCTCATACCTCTTAATTCAAAATATAATATACCATATATAGTACCCTTTCAAAATCATAGGTTCAAATATCGCACTTATATATATTCGATTATATATAAGACTTCTTTTTTAGACAAAGTACTATCCCAAATCAATCATCTCGAATATATCAAATCATTTTTATATAAATTTCGTTGTGTATAAGATTTCTCTTCAGATCGAAGACCTACCAAAATTTACTGTTTCAAAATCACTTGCACTTATATATAGTCCATCGTATACAAGAATCAAAAAATTTCCAAATCAATTTCGCTATACGAAAAGCCACATGGGATTGAACTTCTTTGCTTACAAAAGGTTTAAGTTTAGAATAGTTTTTCCTATTTGTGAAATAGTTTTGTATATAAACTGGTTCTGTAAAATAGTTTGTAAGTTTGTAAATAAAATAGTTTCAAAATAGTTTTGTAATAAAATAGTTTATAAAATAATTTTGTAAATAAAATAGAATAAGATAGTTTGTATAAGAAATATAAAAAAATAGTTTTGTAAAATGGTTTTAAATCAATAGTAGTTTGCATAAAAGAAAATTCAAATTTAAATTACAAAGATATCCAACCCAACAACTTTCAATTTTAGCGCCAAAGCATATCAGTAATATTAGAACATAAGATGTACATATGTCATTATTCCATAAAATCACATTCAATCGCTCGATCACACAAGTTCGCTTTCGAACTAGTATTGTCCATTCAACTTTCCTAATACGGACTTCGATATGGTTTCTTGACTAGAAACCATGATTCTCCTTGCATAGCCATGTACTATGATAGAGAATTCTAGAATCAAACCAAAAATCCATATCAAATATTTGCTGCCAAGAATCGAATGAAAAATCCTAACACGAAGTGATGTAATTCACATAGAACTTATGTACTCAAATCCGGATCAAATTAATTTTTCGAATAAAACAATATACATACAACTTATGTAATTATTCCAATTTTTTTCATCACAATTTCATTTCAATTAAATTCATCTTTAATCTCATCGATTAACACAAATATCACTTCATACTTTAATATTTGTTTCACGGAATTTCTCTATTTAATATAAACATTAATATATCCATTCTCATAATATTGCTTATATTTCTCTGTAATTTAAATTTCATTCATTTCACATGTAATATTTCTCATTTAATACTACATTTATTTGCAAATAATTTCATAAGGAATTTTCTTACATTTATAACCAATTTATAAAACTTAATTCCTTTTTATAAGACATTATTCGAGTTTAAAGTTATCACAGCTTTACTTATAATCATTTATTGCAACATCCATTTATATCATAACAATTTAGAAGTCATGGCTTTATTTGAAATCATTTCACTTTTAATACATATTTTCTTATTCCGTTTAGTTTCACCTTTACCTTTCAATTTATTTATGACACATTTCGTAAATGTTAATTAAGTTTATATACATATTTTTCCAATTTAATCTCATTTACAACATTTCCTTAATCACACTTTCAATTTAAACATCCCATGGCTTAAAGTTCACACTTGTATATTATTGCATTACATGCTAAGAATGTATACCCCAATTCTATTAATTTACTAAACATAGATATAACAAATTAAACCTTGTTTTACTTGCTTTCAAATTAAGGTTATCAATTCAACTGTATAATTCAACCCAATTATTAAGTTTCACTCATATATTAATTCAGAAGGTTTCGATTATCCAAAATATCCAAATATTCCATTTTTTCAATAGTTGAAACTACAGGTCAACAAACAACAAAATTCACAGCAACATTTCAATTTCACAAACAAATATCCTAATTATTCATTTTATTCTCTTTAATACACCATTATTAAACTAGTATTTAGTCCATTAATTTAATTAACAATAATTAACCAATGTTTATAATTTGATTAAATACAACAAGTCAACAAAAATGATAATAATTAAATATTACCATTTCAAAAATCAAACACATTACAAATAACTATATTAGTTATAAAAAGTTTCCTTTATATATACATATGATATTAGGCAAAATAATTTCATTTCAAAATTTATATAAAACATTTTTATAACACTAACAAATACGTGCTCTCGTATATACACTCAGATAACTCATTCTAAGGTATTACTACCCTATCTCTAATGAGCTAATCCCAACAGGCTAAGGTATGTCTAAACCTGACTCTGATACCAACTATAACGACCCACCTTTTTGGACAGTTCAAATCGACAATAAACCACACATGTCAGACTTAAACCATTTAAAATGGAGGACTGTTAATGAGGCAAATAAGAAAAAAAAGAAAAAGGAAAGAAAAATACAGAATCTCGCAGCGGAATGACAAAATATTATAATCAAATAAACAGTTCATGAAGCTGTTTTACAAATAACATTTGATTACACTTTTACAAATTCAAATCCGAGTTATACATAAATCATAAATAAACAAATAATGCAGCGGAACACAGAATGTAGTGGAATAATAAATAACAATAATATACCGAATCTTCATCTTCGTCTGCCAGAAAATAGTCTTCAACACAGAAAAACTCAGGCTGACCCGAGCATAATGAAAAACAAAACACTCAAGTTAGAATTAAAAATTCATATGCAAGTCAAATCAATCTCAAATAAAAATATGAGTGCAATGGCTTCAGAGATGTTACGGGATTATTCATCTCCTATCAAGTGTACAACCTGAGTGCAATAACTTACGAGGTTTCAAATAATTCAAAATACCAATTTTAACCACTTTATTTAAAATATAACCGAAGTTTAAATTAAAAAATTAAACTTTTTAAATAATTCAGTTTCAATAAGTAATCCAAATTCAAGAAATTGTATAGGTATATATCATTTCAACCCATAACTTAAATGTCTTAATTATCTGATTCTAAAATGATTCAGAGGACCATTAAATGATGTCAATAATATACAAGGTGATAATATGGACATATTAACATAAATAAACAACCATAAATCCAACATATCAATCAATAAGCATCCATTGCAAACAACATCCAAATCAACTAATATATTTCAATATATAATAGTTATCAATATCGGGGTTTAACTATGAATTAAATTCCAATATAAAATTAAATGTCAATTCAACTTCAGTATTAATTCAAATCTCTACTTAAATTAGAACACCACAAAAAAATATTTATATATCACATCTTATATTTTATTTAACTTACAATGGAATTTGTAATATTGCGTGAGTGGGTTTAATCACTCCTGTTTGATTTATAGCCAATTGAAAATCCAATAAATGCCCAAAATTTCAATGGTCTCCAAATGCAACCATACTAGTTTCATGTTGTCTGGAATTTTGGTATGAACACAAAGGAAGAAACCACGCATTAATCGGAGTTCACATGCAGAAGATATTCAAGTTATAAGAATATATTGGAAATGAAATAGAAAACCATGTACACATATTTTAATAATAAAATATGACACGTTGGTTACTCACACTAAGAATTTTGAAGCCTGCTCATGTTTCTAAATTCTGGAGAATCAACAAAAATGGACACGATGGCTCACACATGGAGGAAGGAGGCTTTAGGAAATGGATTTGTAAACAGATGGAAAAGATTGGCTTCATGAAAATAAGTTGCTCGCATTTGTTTTTTTAGAAGAGAAAGAAAACTTCAGGCAAAAAAAATAATGGAAGCACGATTTGGAAATGGAAAGTTAGAGGAAGAGATTTATGAAATAGGAAATGAATAAGGGAAAAGCATGTTCGGAAATTGGAATATGAAAGGGAAGGATATAAGAAGTTGTAAATTTGCAAAATAAAAAGAGCCTAACATGCAGGTAATTAACAAAAGATGAAAGAAACACATTGGAATTTGATAAGACATGTTTACATGGAAAGCAAATCTTTTGGTATAAAATTTCAGAACATGTGCTACCTCAATTAATTTCATCAACACACATGAAACATTTCAAGGCAAGGCTCGCGTGTAAATAAATAAAACTTACTGGAAAATCCAAAGAGGCATGTATTTCATAAAAGAAAGTAATAATAAAATAAAATAAATGAAAGCGCGATTTAAATTTGAGAATGTAGACGTACATAGAAATCACAAATCTAATATACTAAAAAAACATTTCATTTTAACATATTTTATTAACCCTATACGCTCAAATTTACACACATATATGTATTTTTATTTAGTACATAGTAAATAAAATTAAATACTACAACTAACATAATGAGGACCGCCACCCCACACATTAAAAGATGAATCCAAAGTCAAATTTGAAATGGAATAAATCTCCTATGTCAATATGCTAACTATTCCAAATAAAAAATTTAACCAAACCTTCAAGTTGTTTTCTTACCATTTTATTATTGTTATTTTTTTATAAGTAAAATTCAAATCAAGTTTAAATATGTGAATAAATCAAATATTCCAACCAGAAACATACAACAAAATTCAATTCTTCGTTTTAATGAAATTAAATTTGCATTCACAAATAAAATATTCACTTTATTTGATAAGAATATTCTTTTCAAGAAACCATCCTTTTCTTTTATTTTTATTGAAACATATTTCTTTTTATTACACGTTAATTTACAATTAACACCTCCCTCTTTAAAACCAACTTATATTTAAATATTATCCCATTAAAGAGTCATAGAAATAATACTTCGTACAACCATGTCGTTTCTTTATGAATTAATTTCAAATTATCATTATATTTGTAACAAATTTAAGTACTCATAATTTGAACATAATATTTCTCATTGAAATTCCCATTATATTTTTAAGACAAAACATATGCTGCAGATATCATTAATTAATTACCATTTACTTCTATCCCTTATTAGTGGCAAGATATAATTAATATTAATTACAATAATTAAATCTCAAAACATACCCTAATACAGGGAAGATAATTAATCCAATTGTTTCCTTTGAAATCCAATTTTCCATGTTAAACCCAATATATATATACTAAATTAATTCCAACATTTAATTAAAACTATAATAAAACCCGTTCGTTATATATTAAATTCCAAACAAATCGTTTTATTTTGATTTACATTCTTATTATCAAATCAACTATTCCCTTATGCAATTTATTAACATAAATTTTGCACTCACCACTCAACAGTTAACGGTTCTTCTTATATCAATTGTAATATTTCAATTACATTAATTCTCCATCAATTACCAAATAAATTTCTAATGGATTTAATACTAAGGTAATAAATAAAAAAATGATTATATGTTAATTATCCATATCTATTTACTTATTATTTACAAAAAAGGTTAATAAATTTATGGACAAAATAATTGATTTCATACTCCATATTAAAACAATTACAATTAATAACATATGATTACATCAATTTATACATCATTTATTCTATTCCTTATCAACCTTTATTATTTAAATTAATTTAAATTATGTTAACATAGTATAGTAGTCAATTACATTCAATCAATATTAGCAAATTATATGTTAATAAGTGTTAGCATCTTTTATCTCATTAAAATTAATTGTTTTGAGATTAATCTTAAGGTCAAAATTTCTAATCTAGTAAGATTCAATTAAATAAATCATAAATTTTAATTTCCGACAATATTAAAGTCCAAAACCTTATTAAATTTAATATTTTTAATTATCAAAAATATGGGTTGTTACAGTCTCCCACACTCAAAAATTTTCGTCCTCGAAAACGAACAAGAAAGAATCGAGGAATTTGAAACATTTTATTCAAAATGATCAATTTATAAACAATTTAACTTACATATTTAAGTTTAATTTAAATTTGAAAATAACTCAACTTCCATGAAAAATTTCGCCAGCATCTCCTTTGTGCGGTTAGATCCAGAAAAATAATAATATCAATAATAAACGTATATATATCATATCTCAAAAATAAATATCCCAAACCATGGGATAACAATAAAACATCGCTATAAAACCGTAATCCAAAAGGTACATATTTGTTGGGAAAACAACTTTATTTATGAAACCAAAAGCAGTAACTATTGCTTCCATAAACCTGTATTTCACTTATATTATCCAAAATAGTAAGAATTACGTATTAGAGAGATATTTAAGTTGTTTCAATTTGCAACAAAAAAAAATCAATACAAAACATATTCAAACAAATAATACAACCATTTATGCAGCCAAAGAATCCATCATACATCCATGGCAATCAAAAGCAATGGTTTGTTTAGTTCAGAAACTTTTAATCATTCAAGGTGATAAATAAACTATCAGATGTACCCTATGCTCAACAGCCTTAGATAAATACTTAATAGATTAGTCATACAACCTCGACAACTAGAAGCATTCTTTCCCAAACTGACCATCGGCCAAACAACAAGAATTTTAAATTTATTTAAGTTTATTCTATTGGTTTTTTTCATCATTTACCTTTCATTCATTTATTTATATAAAGATCAATCACTTACATAATTTTGTTTCCATTAAACATTTAAGTCATTAATGAATCGTTTCAAAAAAATATTACTTAAGCTTCTATTGCCTTATTTATGTTTATAATTTAATTCACTTATTGAATAAAAATTTAAGTTTTTGGTATTCTCCCTTGAACAGAAAAGAAATATTTCAACATATTTAAAATTCAGTTAAAAAATTTAACATCATTCACTTAGTAGAAATATAAGATATATTTAAAACATCCTCATAGCATTATGCACAGATTTTTCAAAAGCCTAAAACAAAGTTAGGAATTTATATCAAAACATTATAATAAAATTTAAAATAAAGTTCCTTAAATCCGATAATTTATTAGACTCGTTATTTCTAAAATAAGTATAAACTCAAGATTATTAAACAGAAACTAATAGTATACTTAAATCTTACATTAAATTTCTAAATCAAAGTATAAAATTTCATATCTTCATAATTAATTTCACATACTTGTTTTAAAATGAATACTGAAATCATGTAAAAACATTTATTATGGTTTAGTACAAAATTCAAACAGTAAATGAACCAATAAATTTACTATAAGTACATTGAAATCAATTAAATATTCCAAACTATACTTGCAAAATAGAGATTCAAATTTATTTGTCAAGTATATTACTATAAATAAACTTCGCAAATCATTTTTGTTTTATTCTTATAATATCTTTAATTTATACATTCAAAGAAATTTATATAAATTTTACTTGAAATATTCATTTGAAAGCTTTATTGGCAAATAAATAATCTTTAATACATTAATACTTTTCAAAAATTCATTTGTGAAATTTTGCTTCATTTATAAATACCATTTAAATATTTTCAATAACATCTTTATAAATATTTGCAAACTATTTAAAAATAATTATTTACATCATTACTTATATTTACAAAGAAGCTATTGAAAACCTTAAATCCATTATTTATAAATTTATTAGTTTTATCTAAAAATACTTTTCAAACATTATTAATAAATCAATAATCATTTACTTTAAATATGTTTTATTGAATTAATAATTTCTCACGGTATTTACAACACTAATAAACCATGTTGTACATAAATAGATAATATTTTAAACATTTTAAAGTATTTAGAAAAGAAAAAATGACAAAAATATTCTTTATATAATACTTTATCCAAATACTTTTATAACTCGATGTCTTAACAGGTTTATCCTCGATCTTGTAGACTCTGTCCAAGCGTTGATCAGGTGCAAGGCTGGAATTCTCCAAGTACTTAGTAGACTTGTTTCAACACCCAGTGAAAATGATTAAAAATAGGTATGAGAAGTATCGCTCAAAATCCAATGTCAAATAATGATAATACGATAGCAGTGGCCCGCTGCTGATCCAGTATTTACACAATGGACACAAAAGTTTCTAGAAGATCCTTCTACCTTCCAGATTCTAGAAAAACTTTGTAGCCGGTTCGTAAACAAGGGACCATCGACCCCTGTTGTAGTGGTAACTGCTGATTCAATGATTTACGTAATGACGCACTTCCTTCCCGAAAGATCCATAAACAACAGATCCCAGGATCGGAAGCGCCTCCATTGGGTAAACTAAAGAACCATCTACCCTGGAAAAAAAATCGAGGAACTCATGAGTTTAAGTCCGGAAAACCATATCGGTTCGAATCCATTTCTTAATTCACCCAAGTCCATTAGGGCTTATCGGTCGAATCCATTCCTGGATTCCCCAACTCCATCTAGGTCGAAGCATATCACTATTCTTCTTCACGGAGGGTACTTCCCCATACCTCTTACTTCAAAATATAATATCCCATATATAGTACCCTTTCAAAATCGTAGCTTCAAATATCGCATTTATATAAATTCCATTATATATAAGACTTTATTTTCAGACAAAGTACTATCCAAAATCAATAATCTTGAATATATCAATTCATTCTTATATAAATTCTATTATATATAAGATTTCTCTTCAGATCGAATACCTTCCAAAATTAACTATTTCGAAATCACTTGTACTTATATAAAGTCCACTTTATACAAGAATCAAAATTTTTCCAAATCAATTTCGTTGTATGAAAAGCCATATGGGATTGAACATCTTTGCTTACAAAAGGTTTAAGTTTAGAATAGTTTTGTATATAATATCGTTTTTGTGAAATAGTTTTGTATATAAACTGGTTATGTAAAATAGTTTGTAAATAAAATAGTTTGTAAGTTTGTAAACAAAATAGTTTCTAAATATTTTTGTAATAAAATAGTTTTGTAAATAAAATAGAATAAGATAGTTTGTATAAGAAAAATAAAAGAAAATAGTTTTGTCAAATGGTTTTAAATTAATAGTAGTTTGCATAAAGGAAAATTATAATTTAAATTACAAAGATATCTAACCCAACAACTTTCAATTTTAGCACAAAGAATATCAGTAATATTAGAACATAAGATGTACATATGTCACTATTCCGTAAAATCACATTCGATCGCTCGCTCGATCACACAAGTTTGCTTTCGAACTAGTATTGTCCATTCAACTTCTCTAATGCAGACTTCGATATCGTTTCTTGACTAGAAACCATGATTCTCCTTGCATAGCCATGTACTATGATTGGGAATTCTAAAATCAAACCAAAAATCCAAATCAAATATTCGCTGTCAAGAATCAAATGAAAAATCCTAACACGAAGTGATGTAATTCACATAGAACTTGTGTACTCAAATCCGGATCAAACTAATTTTGCGAACAAAATAATATATATACAACTTATATAATTATTCCAATTTTTTTCGTCACGATTTCATTTCAATTAAATTCATTTTTAATCTCATCAATTAACACAAATATCAATTCATACTTTAATAATTTTTTAACAGAATTTCTCCATTTAATTTATCCATTCTCATAATGTTACTTATATTTCTCTTTAATTTAAATTTCATTCATTTCACATGTAATATTTCTCATTTAATACTACATTTATTTGCAAATCATTTCATAAGGAATTTTCTTACATTTATAACCAATTTATAAAACATAATTCCTTTTTATAAGACATTAATCGAGTTTAAAGTTATCATAGCTTTATTTATAATCATTTATTGCAACATCCATTTATATCATAATAATTTACAAGTCATGGCTTTATTTGAAATCATTTCACTTTTAATTCATATTGCTTATTCCATTTAGTTTCACCTTTACCTTTTAATTTATTTATGACACATTTCATAAATGTTAATTAAGTTTATAAACATATTTTTCCAATTTAATCCCATTTACAACATTTCCTTAATCACACTTTTAGTTTAAACATCCCAAGGCTTAAAGTACACACTTGTATATTATTACATTACATGCTAAGAATGTATACCCCAATTCTATTCATTTGCTAAACATAGATATAACAAATTAAACCTTGCTTTACTTGCTTTCAAATTAAGGTTATCAATTCAACTGTATAATTCAACCCAATTATTAAGTTTCACTCATATATTAATCTAGAAGGTTTTGATTATCCAAAATATCCAAATATTCCATTTTCAATAGTTGAAACTACAGGTCAACAAGCAACAAAATTCACAACAACATTTCAATTTCATAAACAAGTATCCTAATTATTCATTTTATTCTCTTTAATACACCATTATTAAACTAATATTTAGTCCATTAATTGAATCAAAAATAATTAACCAATGTTTATAATTTGATTAAATACAACAAGTCAACAAAAATGATAATAATTAAATATTACCATTTCATAAATCAAACACATTACAAATAACTATATTAGTTATAAAAAATTTCCTCTATATATACATATAATAGTAGGAAAAATATTTTCATTTGAAAATTTATATAAAACATTTTTATAACACTAACAAATACGTGCTCTCGTATATACACTCAGACAACTCATTCTAGGGTATTACTACCTTATCTCTAATGAGTTAATCCCAGCAGGCTAAGGTATGTCTAAACCCGACTCTGATACCAACTGTAACGACCCACCTTTTTGGATGGTTCAAATCGAAAATAAACCACAAATGTCAGACTTAAACCATTCAAAAGGGAAGATTGTTAATGGGGCCAATAAAAAAAAGAAAAAGAAAAGAAAAAACAAAATACAGAATCTCGCAGCGGAATGAAAAAATATAATAATCAAATATGCAGTTCATGAAGCTGTTTTACAAATAACATTTGATTACACTTTTACAAATTCAAATCCGAGTTATACATAAATCATAAATAAAAAAATAATGCAGTGGAACACAAAATGTAGTGGAATAATAAATAGCAATAATATACTGAATCTTCATCCTCGTCCACCAGAAAATAGTCTTCAACACTGAAAAACTCAGGCTGACCGAGCATAATGAAAAACAATACACTCGAGTCAGAACTGAAAATTCCTATGTAAGTCAAATCAATCTCAAATAAAAATATGAGTGCAATGGCTTAAGAGATGTTAGAGGATTTTTCATCTCCTATCAAGTGTACAACATGATTGCAATAACTTACGAGATTTCAAATAATTCGAAATACAAATTTTAACCACTTTATTTAAAATAAATCCGAAGTTTAAATTAAAAAATTAAACTTTTTAAATAATTCAGTTTCAATAAATAATCCAAATTCAAGAAATTGTATGGGTATATATATCATTTCAACCCATAATTTAAATGTCTTAATTATCCAATTCTAAAATGATTCATAGGACCATTTAAATGATGTGTAAAGGCACGTTTTCTCGTACTCTTTGAATTGACAATAAACCACACATGTCCAACTCAAATTGCATGAAAAGACGGGTCTTTAAGTGTAATAAAGAAAAGTAGATAAACAGAATCTCACACGAATGGAATAACATATATTATTTCTACAATAATCTTTACAACGAATTTTTTTAAAATACAATAACAAAGCCTAACCTAGATTCAGCTTGGACAGTTATAAAACCTGCCCATACAAACGCTGACAAACATCAAACAAAATACACTAAGCAAAGCGGATAATAGAATATGCTCACACGTCGATGAATATCTCCAGCTCTCCTCTGGAAACTCCAACCGTCTTCGACTATCCAGAAACTACTCGAAACTGAACCGAGTATTGAAAATACCCGGACCAGGCTTTATAAACCAGCGTGAGAAAAACTCAATAATAGATGACAGTGTCATATATCAATCTTTGAATAAAAATCCTTTGAAAAGAAAGAGTATTTCATAAGACCACGCCCACGCATAAACTGGGACGGGTTTTTACCTTATGATAACTAAAACACTTTTATATCAAAACCTTTGATATTATTTCTGTAACAACCTAGTATTTTCAACCATTCGCATCCACACGTGTCGGACTTGAATTGCTCAAAAATACCACATTGTAAATAATTTTTTGGCAAATCTCAGAATATACAGTAAATAATCACAGATCACAGATACAGAGTAAATAATAATACTGTAACGACCCAGAATTTTTATTAATTTAAATTTGAATATTTAATTCAATTTAAATATTGATAAGTGAAATTTATAAGTCGAATAAATTTTATTTCGAATAATTGGATTTAATTGGATAATTAAATCGATAATTTAATATGTTAAATTATGGAAATAATTGAAAATTGGGTTAAATATGATTGAAAATGATTTGTAAAATTTTATTATATCATATTGAAGTTAGAATGATATTTTAGAACTTTTAAAATCGAACTAAAAGTTAATTTGTGAAAATTGAATATTTTAATATTTAATCGACTAATGAAAATAGTCAAATTTTGAACAGTCTCAGAATTGGACGAGACCTATTCCATTGGATTCGTAATAGTTAGTTTTTATCGGATTTCAATTTTCATAGCAATCGGAGTTGTCGTTTGACCGTGGCAGCTCGAAACGCATCGAAATTGTTTTAATATTAATTTGGCGAGTTAAAATAGCCATTTTTCATAAAGTCTCAGATTTTGACGAAACCAGTTTCATCGAATCCGTAATTTGATATTATTGTATGGTTTCAAATTTCGTGTCAATCGGATTTACCGTTTGTCCGGTGCAAGCTAAAACGCCTAGAAAATCGTTTAAATCGGTTTAATTTAAATTGAACGTTTATTGCCATAACTCGCACAGATGACCGAATTAGCTTCCAAAACCTATTCCATTGTGTCCGGAACGCGTGGTAAACCTCAGAGACGCCAGTCACTGCGCGTAAATCGGAGTTCGGAAAAATCGAAATGAATAGTGTTCGTTCGGTTCCCTATAAATACCCCCATAATTCTAAGAAAAAAAATAAAATAAATAAAACCCTAACCCTAGGAAACGCAGCCGCCACCATCAATTCGACGGCCATAAAACACCCACGTTCTCCCCTTGATTTCTTCAAATCGGCGCAGCGATTCAACAAACATTCAACTGGAGACTTGTAGTGGGTATCGAGTTCTACGTCTTCAACGGTTATGATCGCGTTTGGAGTCATGGATCGACGTGGGGAGGGGTTTGAAGAGCCGGCGTTCGAGCTCGAATTCCTAGGCTAATAGGCGACCGAGCTCCTTGCTCCTCTGGCCGATGGTAGCTTCCTGGATGCTCTTCGAAATGGTGGGTCTCGATCGTGCTGAAGTTCGTCGTGGTGGCGGCAAGAATTGATGGAAGAGGGACGGCCTTGGGTTCGAATTCACGTACGTGACCTGGGGAGAGGAAGATGATGTTAACGGCTAGGATCTGGTGTATGGTTATAAAAGAAAATGTTAAATTATAATATTTAAATCGTGTAATGTTTAAAATGTTGTATCTCTTTCATACGAGGTCGAAAAATTTCGAAACGAGTTGCGTTGGAATCGTGTGGACGAGCACTACGCTATGGAATTGGATTGGAGTCGTTTTGGAGTGAGTGAAAATTTCGGGTAAAATTAAATGTCCGTTTAATTTTATTCGAAATAAATCGCTAAAACAAAATTGAAATCAAGGTGAGAACTTCTCACTCAATCGAATAGTTTCGACTTAATATTTTAAATAGTTATATTTTAAATTGTTGAATGCATGTTTGAATGATAATTGTTATCTATTGATTGTTAAAATAGACATTATGCGCCGTTAGTAAGCGGATGTTATTTATTAAAAACATATGCCGCGAATATTTCATAAATAGTGAAATTGGTATTATATATAATAGCAATATATATATTGGCATATGTATATATTGCAGTTGTTGATTTCCCGCATTATATAGCGGATGAGACCCTATTGGGCCGTCTATTAAGCGGATAATATTTATAAATCCCATATACCGCGATAATTCCGTACTGGAGCGGAATTGGTATTGTGCTAATGTTTGTGGATGCAGGGAAACAGGTTGGAGGGATCCAACTGGATTTCTCAACTGTATTGATTTATTTACAGATATTTTGATATTTGTTGATTACCATATCGATATATGATATTTGGATGTCGTGATTGACTATTTGGTGCTGTTGCATCATCGGATCCATTTTTGAAGTTTTAAAATAATGATTTTTGGTTTTTAAAGGAATTTTTAAAGTGATTTTTTAAAGTATACGTTTTATTAAAATTTTGAATTGATTTATTTTAAATAAATTAACGTTATAAGTTAAATGTTATAAAAGTTATAATTTTTGTAAAATATAACCAAATTAAGATTTTTGAAATAAATAGTGATTAATTTATAAAATGGTTTAATTGGGAATTTTGAATTATTATAAACGGTTTATATAAAAGATTTATAAAATTGATATTTATAAATTAAAAATACTGGAATTATAAAACAAGTTTTTATAAGTAATAAAGTAAAATAAAAAAATTGGATTTCATAAGTGAATTGAGATTTATAAATTTATGAAATATGAATATATAAAATGGATAGATTTTGTAAAATATAAGATTTATAAGTAATCAACTTATAAATCAGATTTTGGCATTTAAAATGAGATATAAAAAGGATTTTTATAAATAGAAGTTTATAAAAATATAAATGGAATTTATAAACGTTGTTTATAAATCCGAAATAAATTAAATTTGATAAGTTGGATATAGGAATATATGAAAGGAATTATATTCACGATTTTGGACGGTGAATATATTATTAAATGAAATGGATATGTTTTGGGGAAGGAATATTATGAAATGAAGTTAATGATTTTAAAGACGTTTTAAAATGCATTAAGTATCGAATACATAGATTTCAACATTCATTGTGGGAATTAATTTACGGATTTGGAACGTAAATATAAAGTAAATCGTTAAAAATTTATTTAATTGGTTTAAATGAACCATGTTGAAATGAAAGTATTTCGCGTAAGGAAAATGTTTGAAATTTGTTTTCAAAAAGTGGTAAAGGTGAAAAGTGATTTAAAAATTAGTTTTCAAATGTTGACGCGTGGGAAATTTTATATCTAGTAAAGATATTTTGGAAAGTAAATAATTTGGAAAATTATTTGGAATTTGGTGATGTTGAGCATGCCTATTGATAGTTAAATAATCCGACTATCAATATTTACCTTTAAATAGGTATTTTTTGTGATTGTTTGAATTTGAATGCCACACTTATTTTTGAATAAGCGCTCACTATTCGGGTTAGCCGGGAAAAGACCTTGGGGTCGTATAACCCATTCTGAATATGTGATACGTCGTAATGGATTGCATTTGATGACCGGTGTTGAAGACCGGGTATTTGTGAAAACGGAAGGATTACCATCGAGTTACTCTACATCGGCTGATCTACGATATAGAGGTTTTATCACCCTTAGTGACGGGAAGTCCGGTCGTGATTAGTGAATATCCGGATTGCAAGGACTTCTTTGTAAGTGCCTTCGGTTCTGTTCGATCCCGAACAGACTTGTATGGATTGTATGTCTGACATTACAAATTGAGATATAAAGCTGATTTCTTTCAAATATATTTCTGTTGGTGGCGGAGAATTTATTCTCTTAGCTTAACACCCTTCTCAGAGACGTACGAGCTCAGAGGTTATATAGTTGAAGGTTATTAGTGATATACTCCCAATTTGGTAGTGTGGCATGCTGAGTGTTGCTGTGAAATGATTATTATGTTGATCATTTGTGATAGGATCATTTATTTGATCATTTATCTTGGTGATCATTTCTATGATCATTTGTTGACCCAAAGCACGGCTTTTGTATAAAGTGTGGCTTTGTGGACGAGACTTCGTCGGACCTCACACCCCGGAAATGGTCAAAACAGGAAGGATGCGGCAAGATGGATAGAGGTGGTATCATGGTATGGAACCCAGATATTTAACCTATGTTGTTGCTGCATATTTTGTGGTTGTTGGAAATCGAGGATCCTCGGATAGATCGGTTACGATCGGGGGATGACATATTCGTGTCAGTAGTTACCCAGTTAGGGGTAACCCGGCCTTGTGTTGGCAGAGATCCGGTTTGGTTCTCGGGACGTCATTCCAGAGGCGTTTCCATGTGGCAATGGGAAGTTCCTTGGCCTGACCATTTGTTGGAAATCCAAAGAAACAATACGATCTTGTACGGTTTTAGTTGTATAACCTGCTATGGAATGTGGCGGTAACTTGTTATTGAACATAGTAGCTATAGTAGGCATACGATAATGGTCGTATGTTGGCTAAGATTTATATTCTACTTTCGAAATTGTTTTATACACTATGCACTAGTAATAATATCAAATGTTCTTTTTAATGCGTATCAAGCATCTTTGACTATCATAAGGAGAAATCTCCTCCGATTCTGCGTTTGCATTGTGTGTGTGTGCGGGAGGCCTTATGGTAGTCTCATTTTTAAAAGCATTGCGAATTGACTTTAAAAATATTCCTCTATTTTGATTTTAAAGATAAACTGTTTTGAGTTCTCACACCAGTCACATGACTGACTCGGAGTTTATTGTTTTCCTTCCTAAACTCTGGGTGCCCACCAATTTCCGCACGGGCAGTCAAGAGTTAGGTTTATCAGGATATTCTGGAATTCAGGAGTTGCTTGAGGCAAGATGGATGGCATGGCGTATTACTAGTATATAGTATTTCTTTTCCGCTGTTGATGTCATTTGTTGTTGTACACTATGATGTAATGAAATGAAATGTAATGTAATGTAATAACTGATATAGTTCTTTGTTTAAAGATTATTCATTTATTTATTATATGTTGTTCCGCTGCGATTGTGAGATTCTTATATTGTTCTGTTGTTTCCGTTCTGTTCTATATTTTTCTCTCTTCTTCTATCTTTTTCTTCTTCTTAAACCCTAACCTTTCGGTTTTTCGGTAACGAAAAATTGCAAACGTTACAAATACAGTGGAAAGAGATAGTAGTTCATGAAGCTACTATATATAAATAAGATACATCAGAGTTAAACAAGATACAACAGAAGAATAACAAGATACATCAGGTACAAATCAAAATACACTACTAGAATCACTAGATACTGAAAGCAAAATAGATGGCTGGATCTTCAAGCAAAGCTCCAACTCCGAAGGTGAGTCTTGAATGCTGAATCACTCAGTCTGACCCGAGCCTAAAGAAAAACACAAAACACTCGAGTCAGGATTAACATTCTTATATCAATAAATCCAACTCAAATGAAATAACAACTGAAATACTAGAAAACCAAAGGATGTTTGGGATAACCATCCTCTAAGGATGCGTTAAACTATTTACTATGTAGTAATATTTCGCTAATATAATAATGTCTATAGTAAAATAAACTTACTTAAAAATAGCATTAAGAAGTGACCCAATATTCCCCTTATAATAGTCCCAGTAGTCCATCCAGTATCAGTATATCTCCAGATCGGGAGACTACTTAAATACTCCATGGGCTACGGGAGAAAAACAAACACGTAGTAAAGGCTCGGTATGGTAGTTGAAATGCACACAAGGCAATGCCAGGGTAGATATACCAATTACACACACGGGCTGGCGGTAACGTAGCAGCCACTACCCTACCTCGGTACACACTCCCAATCAAAATCGGAGGATGGCCATCAAATCAACCACAAGTAATAGTATAGTATCGAAGAAGTGCATCTGACCAAAGGAGCTACCCCTTTTGGCCCGAGATCGCTCCTGTTTTAGCCACCTTATGCCAACTTACAGCAGTTGGGTCCATGTAATATACCTCAAGAACGTCGCCACCATCCTACTTCATTCTAGAATCTCCACCGCGTACACGGTTGTCAAAGTGGTTTTCGATATCGGCAGAGAGTATGCCCATATCTGATCTCGGTCTCTTTGCCCACCAATCGTTATTATAACGCCGGGGTCATTTCAAAATAGTTTATATTTCAAAATCAAATATTTTCATTCAAAACTATATTCCTTTCAAAACAGTTTATACTTCGAAACCAAAACCATTTTTATATCAAAGCCATAGTCAAATCAATATGATATCATTTCCATTTCAAACATATATTCACCTTTCAAAAATCATAATGGTTTCAAACTTATAACTCATTCGAAACCAAAATACTTGAAATCATTACACTTTGAAATCATAACATTTCGAAATCATACATTTGAAATCATGGCACTTTCCTTTAATTCTTTATATTTTACAAATTTTCAAATCAACCTAAATTTCAAATTTCCAATTTAATTCAATTAAATCTATCAGTTTCAATTCAAAACCATTTCAAACCTTATAAATTTCAAATACAGATTTGATTCGCAAAATAAACTATTCAATGTTTAGTATATTTGAAAGCTTTAATATCCCACATTTCAAAACTAAATTTTATAATTTCATATATCTCTTAATTCAATTTATTAATATTTAGCTTGAAATATTTACTTAATAAACTCAATATCATTTAAATAAATTCAAATTTCAAGTAAACTAAATATCTTCATACTAATATAAACTTCAAAAATTCATTTATCAAATAGATCAAAAATCAATTGTCGTTCTAAATTCACATTCTTTATCAAAATAAAGATCAAACCATTTCCAAACCATTTCAAAATATCAAAATATCATATCCTTTCAATACCTCATTATCAATTCATTATTTGAATTCAAATTCAAATATTCAAACTTAAATACCTTTTAAAATTCAAATATATCATTCATTTATTATTTTAAATACCATTCCAAATCACATTTCAAAATTCCATTCAAAATTACATAAATCGATCCCAAATCACTCGAATTCCAAATTCACATTTAGTCAAATCTCAATTCCTCAATTTCAATTCAAATCAGTTTCTCAATAAACCATTTCAATTTATATACATTTCAAACACAGACTTGAACCTCAAATAAACCATTTCAATTTCCATATATTTCAAAGCTTTAAATGTCAGCATTCCAAAACAAATTTCAAAACCTCATATATATATCAAATTCACTCTAATATAAATTTTGCTTTGAAATAGAATACGATATCATTTAAATAAACCCCAAATTTTAAATCACTAAATATCTTATTCAATTTATCTACCCTGAAATATTTTTAAATCATCTTAAACCAAAACCAAATTGTAGAGTCAAACCTTTAAATCTCTAAGTAAATCCATTTCAGATCGATTTAATTAAAGATAATTCTCAACTAATTAAATACAATTCCAAATAAATTTTAAATCCACTATTTATAAATAATTTCAATATCAAAAAAACTATATATATCTCCTTAAAACCAAAGAAAACATTTCCAAAATATTTATATATAGACCAACGGTGTCTGTATATAATTTTCTATCCTATGGTCAAGTGATATGGATATTTATCATTTCAATCCGCAATTCAAACTATATACAGGTATATATCATTTCAACCTGCAATCCCAAATTCAATTCAAATGAAAATCGTTTAGGTTTAACATTTCAACCCATAACGATTTTCTCCTATTCCAAAGTCCGTTCGTGTATGTATCATTTCAACCCATAGTGAATTCTATACTAATAGGGGACTTGCAGAGTGATAACAGATATGATAATAATATAACAAGCATATATTATTAATATAAATAACAGATAATGGTGTCAGATGTCACAGGTGAATAGATAACATATAATGGCATATATATAACAATATGAATAACTAACATCAGCATATTTCAATTGTCGTATCAATTGAAATCAAATTTAATAAATATAGGAACATTAATCATGAGTGATTGCTCACCTTTCAGGCTAGAGAGGATAGAAAATGAATTAAGTCATGGATCCAAGCATGAATTCCAAAGAAAAACAAGATTCAAATGAATTTGACGGACGAAGCTGATAAGAGAATCGATGAACAAAACGAATTAGCTTTGATGTTACTATTATTTATATATATTATTTCAATGTTTTAATTTTAGACAAATACACTAAAATACTATAAATTATAAAAATCAATATTTAATACATAAATAAGCTTATATAAGTAAGCTACAAAATCACAATATATATTAAATTTTAAAATCAGGCAACTTTGCCTTATTCCAATACATATAACTATACTCTTTTAAACAACTTTATATACTTTTAAAGTTTCACCTATATTCCTTTATAAAATAATATACTATAAACGCTATTTCATTTAAAAAATGCACATACCGGATATATATATATATATATATATATATATATATATAAACGTGCGGCTATAATATGTAAATGAACTCAAAGCTCAGTATATAGCTAATATAGTCTAACGGGTCAAATAAGTAACAAATATACAAAACGAACCGAGAACATAAGAAAGCAACAACATTTTACCAAATACACTTTATAATATATATATAAGTACAAATTTAAACTTAAATGTACAACCGAGACAAAACATATGTATAAATTTACTAATATATCTCCGATATAACCTTATATAACTCTTTTTTTATACAGAATATATACAACACTTATAATATAAAATATCGCTAGTACATATATATATATATATATATATATATATATATATGTATGTATACAGCATAAAACAACTTATATAAAACAGAAGCTATACATATGTTTTACTGAAACCAGATCATTGATTATTTATCAATGGTGTCACTTTTCACTTAATTAATAGCAATGATATTCATTTTGTTTCTTTATCAGTAATACTGTGATTGACAAACAATAAAAAGATTTTAGAGAATGTAATCCCAAATCCCAAATATGCAGTAAAATACTATTTAGTATTTGAAACTGGTCAACGGTGTTCACAACTTGTATATATAAAACAAGCAAGCCCATGTATAATCGATGTTAAATAACTTACAGACTAGTTGTATAAAACAATATAACTTATATTTTGAAACATTGTATATACAGTAATATATATATATATATATTCGAATATAGCTTATACATTATATTTAATAACAAAATAAAATATCAACAGATTTCGATTGTAACCAAAATATACATAATATGTACAACTACATATATATTCAAATACTCAGTTAAGAGCGAAAATTTAACAACTTCATATACTGTAAATAAAATTATAAAACGAATAACCCAAAGCTTTCTACTACATGCAACACAGACCGACTATGGTTTATAACATATATATAAAACCATACTAATATATATATAGCTGTAATATAACTAAGTATAAAATATAATAAGACTGAAAATAAAATATATGTAGATTAATATATACTCACGCAAGACGGGGGCCGAGGAGAGGAAGGCGATCGTGGAGATAGGTGGAGGTCTCGTGGAAAAGGTGGAGGAGGCGCGGGCATAGCGTCTTGGTCAGAGCAGGCGGTTGAGGCGACGAAGTCCGGTGGTGTGTTGGCCACCGCGGGCAGGGTGGAGTGAGTGGAGGCGCTGGTCCGGACTGGAGGTCGGCGTTTAATGGGGAAGATGGCATGCGGCGTCGGTTGTTATGTCGTGGGAAATGAGAGAGAAAGGCAGAGAGTGGAAGGCAAGGTAACCGAATAAAATGAGATTGCAAAGATAAAGAAACGAGAAGAAGAATGTTTGCAAATAACCACAGCATAATGAAAAATGTATATAATAGTTTCTCAATTTTTAAGTAGTAGTGAATGGGAATAGAAAAATGAAAGGACTAGTCCGCCTGTAACAACCCTGTATTTTGTAATTATTTTATTGTATATTTTAATTATTTTTAATGTAAGATTTTGATTTAAAAACTTATTTTACTTATTTGAAGTGATTAAATTTATTATTTAAATATAATCTTGATCTTTATATGAGTTATAATTCCAAACTTGTGTAAGTTGAATATTTGCATGAAATGCTGATTTTGGTCAAGTTAGTCAAACTGTGACTTTCAACTTAAAATTTTAAAAGTTTAAAAATTTAATTTTTTTTTCTTTTATTATGAAAGTACATAAAATTCTAAGAACACCACTTTTCGTTTCGTTGAAATTGGATGTAAATTGTGAAAGTTATACCCTTTACAATATTGTGCGTATATAGGGCTATTTAACAATGACTATTTTAAATTGTATAAATTACTTCTTCTTGGTTATATTTTATTTTAATATGTGATAATATGTTTTAATATGTATATTTTGACTTTTAAATATTTTTAAATGATAATAGAATTTTTCCAAAATTTACTGTATTTATTTCCTATTTTTAAAGGCTGTTTTCTAATTTTCTGCCATTTTCTTCATATAAATTATATTTAATTTTTTTTTTTTTGTGAATGCACTTTTATTTTTTGTTATTTTATTTGTTATAAATATTTTACAAGTCCATGAAGATTTTCTAAAGTTCATTTGGATTTATTTCCAATTTTAAAGCCTAGTCTACAATTTTAAGCCATTTTCTTATTTTAATTATATATAATTAAAATTTATTTATTTATTTTATGCACTCACTTTTATTTGCTGTGTTTTACTTTATTTTATTCATTTTACATGTATTTAAATTAAAGTAAAGTTTTCCAAAGTGTATTGAAGTTATTTCTAATTCTTAAGTCTAGTTTGTATTTTTCTGTGCTATTTTTCTTATTTAATCATATCTAATTAATATTTAATTTTTAATATTTTGTTTATCTATTATATTTTCGAATTTTAACTGAGATTTTAATTATTTTCAGTTATTTGGATGTATATAAATATATATGAGAAATTTGAAAAGGTTAAGAGCTAAGAAACGGAAAAACGTTTTATCCGTTTCTTTTGCAGTTTCTTCTGTCATTAATACATCAATCCATCTTAGCCATTCCTTTCCCCATCCTTTGCAGCCGATTTCCTCTTGTCATTCACGAATTTTTGAAGCCCCAAATCTTAAAAATCATGGCCTCCACCATGAAGAAAAAAAATTAGGTAAATCCCTCTCTTCTTTCTACTTTTCTTACTTTTCTATGCAATTTTGCCTTGTTTCTCTTCTAAGTTTGGATCGGCCTCTTCTCCATAGCCGCAGCCACAAACTCCTACATCTCTTCCATGCCTCCAACACCATCTACTCCACCAACCATGACCATGGCCGAGCCATCTATGGTGGCCAAACCCTTCAAATTGCAACCTACATGCCTAAAAACAATGTTTTTGACCATTGTTGCCTCATTCCCTTCATCTCCACTTGTTGCCTTGCCTATATGATGTTAAACCTGACCTATATGATGTCATACCTGAGCCAAAGCATCATCATAGCCAAGCATAAGTGTCCCTTAGGCCAAGCATTGAAGTGGTTGAAGCAAGGTCCAATCTATCTTGTTCATTTCGCTTTGTATTTCAAAATTGTTTCAATGTTATTTTATGTTGAATGTTTATATATTGTCTGGTTTTTTTTTTTGGGTTGTTGATACAAAATCTTATCTTGGCTATCTTTCAACTCAAATCAAAAGTCGTGAAATTGTCCTTGTCGTGCCTTTGGAGTCGTGCTTGTATGTTGTTTTGGTCTCTAGCTTTGAAAAAAGTGAGTCTTTCTCACTCTGACATATATACTTATGAAAAGTGGATTGATGACAAGTGTTTAGTAATGTAAAATGTTTATGCAAGTTAATGATGATCATATGATATGCTATGCCGTGTTATTACCATGTTATTACCATGTTAAAACTGTTAATTTTCACCTGACATCTGATACATGACTGCATATTGTGATATTGACATTGTTTATATTATTTCTGTATATGATCACACTGCAAGTTCCCTGTTAGGATAAAAAATCATTATGGGCTGAAATGATAGGCCTGAGTTATTTTATTTATTTATTTAAACTTGGGATTGCGGGTTTGAAATGATAGAACCCGGATTTTTACCTTTTAAACTGCGGATTGAAATGATACATATCCGTATCACTTGACCTAGGTTAGAAAACTATATACAGACCCGTGGTTATTCTATAAAGTGCTTTGAATATTTTAAGTATTTTAAAAATATAAAATTATGAAATTTGATTTAAATAGATTTTGAAAGGTTTTAAAATAAATAAATTATGATTTTTCTATGTGTTAAAATGTAATTTATGAATGGATTAACTGGATTTTGAAATATAACTTATGTTTAAAATTTGGAATTTTGACTAAAAATGATATTTAAGTTACATGAATAAAATGGAATTTAATTTTATTTGGAAAATGGTAAATATGATAAATTGATTTATATTTGAATTTAAGTGATTTATTAAAGAATTATTGATTTTCTATAAATTTAAGTGGTTGAATAAATGACTGTTGAAAATGAAATTTTAAAATATAACTTGACTTGAAAATGTGAAATTTGAGTTTTAACTAAAGATGTTAAAATTAATTAAATAAACTGGAAGTTTAGTTAAATTTGTGAAATGGTAATATAAATCTGAAACGTATAGGTTTTAATTTATGAAAGAAACGTATAGGTTTTAATTTATGAAAGAAACATATAGGTTTTAATTTATGAAAGAAACGTATAGGTTTTAATTTATGAAAGAAACATATAGGGTTTAATTTATGAAAGAAACGTATAGGTTTTAATTTATGAAAGAAACGTATAGGTTTTAATTTATGAAAGAAACATATAGGTTTTAATTTATGAAAGAAACGTATAGGGTTTAATTTATGAAAGGAACGTATAGGGTTTAATTTATGAAAGGAACGTATAGGGTTTAATTTATGAAAGGAACGTATAGGTTTTAATTTATGAAAGAAACGTATAGGGTTTAATTTATGAAAGGAACGTATAGGTTTTAATTTATGAAAGAAACGTATAGGTTTTAATTTATGAAAGAAACGTATAGGTTTTAATTAATGAAAGAACGTATGGTGTTCTAATTAATGATAGGAACATGTAAATTCCTAATTAATGAAAGAAGGTATAAGTTTTAATTAACGAAAGAAACGTATAAGTTTTTAATTAATGAAGGAAACGTGTAAAGTCCTAATTAATGAGAAAACATGAAAGTTTTAATTAATGCAAGAACATGTAAAGTTTTAATTAAGAAAGAAACATGTAAAGTTTTAAGTAGTGTGGTATTGATTTAATTAATAAATGTTCATTATTGTAATAGGAATATAAAATTTAGAACGTACATTTGACACGTAGATTTTAATCAATGTAATGGTGTATTTTAAATTGATTAAAATGATAAATGTTACTTATTGTAATAATAATGTAAGTTAATAAGGTGCTTTTAACTTAACATAAGAATTTCGGTTTAAATTGTATATTATAGTAAGAAAGTTTATTTAACTATAAGGCTATGATAAATTGACATGTTAAAATTTTAAGCTTATCAATACTTTGATTATATACAATGTAAAGTGAAAAGTAGTACATTCCAAAAATGCTATGATTCCTTAAGTTAACATTTCCAAAATGCTATGATAATTTAAAGGAATATTTCAAGTTTAATAAATTTAAAGAAATATTCAATGATTTGAAAATTTGGGTTTTATTTGAATGATATAATATTGAATTATTTGTGAAATGGAAATGATACAATTGTGATATTGTTTTGAAATGAGTATGATATTTTGGTCTTGGAAGTATAAATTATTCGAAATAAATATCCATGGGTTATAATAACGATTGGTTGTTAAAGAGAACGGGATCAGATATTGTCTTATAGCCGGCCAATACCGAAAACCACTTTAACAACTGTGTACGCGGTGGAGATTCCAGAATGAAGTAGGATGGTGGCGACGTTCTCGAGGTATATTACGTGGACCCAACTCCCGTGAGTTGGCATATATGACTAAAACAGGAGCTATACCGGGCTACACAAAGGGTCGCACCCTTTCATCGAGCATGCTCCATCGGAAACTATTCTATTACTGTTGTGATTCGATTCGGTGGCGCCACTTTGATTCGGGGGTATTGTTCGAGGTGGGCGGAAGCTGCTGACTTGCCGTCACCACCGGTCCGGGAGTGCAAACGGTGTATCCACCCTGGCATTTCCTTGCGTGCCGTGTCATATCCTTATATCGAGCCCACTACGATTTTGGTTTTAAAGATCCGACCGCGTTAAGGTTCACCATCCCCTTAACGCTTTTTTCTATATGATTATACTTTACTGATTAGACACTACCGTATATAGCGTATATTACTTCATAGTAAATAATTTAACGGATCCTTAGAGGATGGGCGGTCCCAAGCATCCTTTAAGTTACTGATGCATTTTGTTACTGTTCACTTGAGTTGATTTACAGTTTATAAGTATTTATGTCCTGACTCGAGGGTTTTGTGTTTTGCTTTACGCTCGGGTCAGACTAATTGAGTTAGCATTCAAGATTCACCTTCGGCATTGGAGCTTTCCTTGAAGATCCAGCCATCTATTTGTTTCAGTATCCAGTGGTTCAGTGATGCATCTGATTTATACCTGATGTATCCTGTTACTCTTCTGTTGTATCTTATTTAACTCTGATGTATCTTATAATTTATGTAGTAGCTTCATGAACACTATCTCCTCTTTTACTTCCGCTGCATTATTATATACTCTGTGTCTGTGATCTGTGATTTTATTTACTGTATATTCTGAGGTTTGCCAAAATTTTATTTACAACGCGGTATTTTGAGCAATTCAATTCTGGCATGAGTGTCTACCTATGCATTTATAATGGATGCGAATGGTTGAAAATACCTGGTTGTTACAGTTGGTATCAAAGCTTTAGTAGCTCTAGGCAAAACTCAGCATATGGAGTAGATGTAATTACAGAATCACTTTCATTCGAGTTGAATCTTTTTCTTTTGACTCGATTCCTTTGAATTTTGGAACGTTCCCTACAGTTCCAAAATCCATTCGTATCCCTCACTATTCATCTTCTTTTGACTCTGGAGCATTCCATAACTCCGCTTCAAATGATCTTTCTAGTGAGTCGGTGGTTACGCCAATTTCAAATTGAATTGAAAAAAAAGGGAAAACTCCTTTACAATTAGCATCGATTCACCAGAGATTCTTATCTATCCTTGGTTTAGATGCTAATATCTTTTGTTATTTCAAACTCTAACTCTTGAGGTCGAATGCAGATTTACCCTAGAAAAATCAACATTGATCTTATTCTTTAAGTCACGGTTGACCCGGTTAAGGTTGCCCGTGATTTATATAAGCTTATCCATCTTCCTATTCTGTTATTTAATCATGTCATCCTTGTTTCCAACTTATTTTTAAATCATAATCTCCTTTGATTTGTGTTAATCAAAAAAAAATTGAATCTCTATCCTTCTTTGAAAATCTATTCATGTATAGTGTATTTGTAAACTAGTATTTAAAATTTAAAATGTTTTATATATTGTGTTGTTTGAGTTGTTGATGTTGAGTTGGGTTTCTGATCGATACGTCTGATCAGCGCTATCGATAAGATTTCCAAAACACTTTGACAGAACAAACGGACATAATATATTTTAAAAAAAAATTGGTTAATGAAATAAATTTTGATATATAAGTAAATTTATGGAACTTAATGAAATGAATTTAAAACAAGAATTTGAGGATTTAAATCCCGATTATTTCGAACTTTGTTTTAAAGTTTTAAAAGGTTATATTATTTAAAGTATTTTGAATAGAATTTGTTTTCAAAGAATTTTTAAAGGTTTAAAATTAGTGCTTTTCTCTTTATCGTCGGAAAATAACTTCGGTGATGATCGCGACATCATCGACGTTCATTTTCGAGTTTCGAAGTTAGGAGACTGTTCTGTAGTCTTGCTACAGCTTTGTTTTAGGAAATTAAATTGATTTGAATTTCTAAAATATGACTTGAATTATAATATATATATATATATATGATTGAAATTTGATTTGACATATTATATATGTATATATATTATTACTTATCTCTAAATGGTTTGAAGAAATCGGAAATTTAATTCTTAAATTTTATTTCAAAGAATAATTCCAAAAAAAAAAAAAAAACAGTCTATCAAAATTTTGGATGAATATCAAGCATGAAATGATTTAATTGGAAGGTTTATTTGTATCAATTGCATTCAAATATAACTTACCAAAATTTCAGAAGTTAAAAATGTAATTGGATAATATACAATATAAAAAAGATGTATAAATAAAATTTGAGTGGTTATAATAAATGCTATACACTTAAATTTTAAGTTATAAAACGATTAACAGAGTTAAAGAATAATAAAGGGTAATTGAATAACTTACAATAAAACAACGTTAGAAGAACTAAGAATAAAATAAAGCAGTTATAATAAGTGTAAGTATATTTAACATTAGTGATGAATATATTGAGAGGAATAAATTTAAGTTTAATTAGGAATAAAGAAGAATTAAACTTATTAAGTACAATGTGAGTGTAATAAATGATTATTTTTCAAACCCATGGTTTTAAAAATTGTTAATTTAAGATGATTGGATAATAAGATAATGAAATTTGGTGTACTTAAGATTTATTTAACTTGTGTAAAGATTTATTCTCAATTTAAGTTGAAATTTCCATGCTTTCAAATCTAATTCCTTATTTTGTTTTCCAAACTATCTTTTGGTTGTCCTTATCATCCTTATCCTACTATAGATTGGTATAGGCATCTTTCTATAATCTTTGATAGATCTTTGGTAACCATTTTGAATCCACCTTTTCGTGCTTGTGTTCTTAATTTTGAAGAATCTTGGAAAGATCACCTCCACCTTGTAAAAACTACCTATAACAACAGTTATCAGGTATAACTTCAATCTTCTTGTCATCTTATCTTCTTGTTAAAATTTTAAGCTTATCAATACTTTGATTATATACAATGTAAAGTGGAAAGTAGTACATTCCAAAAATGCTATGATTCCTTAAGTTAACATTTCCAAAATGCTATGATAATTTAAAGGAATATTTCAGGTTTAATAAATTTAAAGAAATATTCAATGATTTTAAAATTTGGGTTTTATTTGAATGATATAATATTGAATTATTTTTGAAATGGAAATGATACAATTGTGATATTGTTTTGAAATGAGTATGTTATTTTGGTCTTGGAAGTATAAATTATTTGAAATAAATATCCATGGGTTATAATAACGATTGGTTGTTAAAGAGACCGGGATCAGATATTGTCTTATAGCCGGCCAATACCGAAAACCACTTTAACAGCTGTGTACGCGGTGGAGATTCCAGAATGAAGTAGGATGGTGGCGACGTTCTCGAGGTATATTACATGGACCCAACTCCCGTGAGTTGGCATATATGACTAAAACAGGAGCTATACCGGGCTACACAAACGGTCGCACCCTTTCATCGAGCATGCTCCATCGGAAACTATTCTATTACTGTTGTGATTCGATTCGGTGGCGCCACTTTGATTCGGGGGTATTGTTCGAGGTGGGCGGGAGCTGCTGGCTTGCCGTCACCACCGGTCCGGGTGTGCAAACGGTGTATCCACCCTGGCATTTCCTTGCGTGTCGTGTCATATCCTTATATCGAGCCCACTGCGATTTTGGTTTTAAAGATCCGACCGCGTTAAGGTTCACCATCCCCTTAACGCTATTTTCTGTATGATTATACTTTACTGATTAGACACTACCGTATATAGCGTATATTACTACATAGTAAATAGTTTAACGGATTCTTAGAGGATGGGCGGTCCCAAGCATCCTTTAAGTTACTGATGCATTTTTTTACTGTTCACTTGAGTTGATTTACAGTTTATAAGTATTTATGTCCTGACTCGAGGGTTTTGTGTTTTGCTTTACGCTCGGGTCAGACTGATTGAGTTAGCTTTCAAGATTCACCTTCGGCGTTGGAGCTTTCCTTGAAGATCCAGCCATCTATTTGTTTCAGTATCCAGTGGTTCAGTGATGCATCTGATTTGTACCTGATGTATCCTGTTACTCTTCTGTTGTATCTTATTTAACTCTGATGTATCTTATAATTTATATAGTAGCTTCGTGAACTACTATCTCCTCTTTTACTTCCGCTGCATTATTATATACTCTGTATCTGTGATCTGTGATTTTATTTACTGTATACTTTGAGGTTTGCCAAAATTTTATTTACAACGCGGTATTTTGAGCAATTCAATTCTGGCATGAGTGTCTACCTATGCACTTATAATGGATGCGAATGGTTGAAAATACCTGGTTGTTACACCGCCCATACAACAACAGTAGGAATAGAAATGGGAATAGAAATGGTCACCACGAATTTAGAGGAATAATAAAAGCAAGAGGCAAATGAATAGTTAGAAACACTAATGGCCAACGGTCACATTTGAAAAGCAAGAAATCCAAAGTCCCGAATTCCGGTACCGGTACGACACATAGTTTGATTGTTTTCGTCGCTTACTGCACCTCAAAACACACAAATAAATATACTGCGGAGATCAGCATGGTAAGGCGATCAAAACGGCATATAGATACCAGTGGTACGATCATCCAATCAAAACTCGATATCGGAACGAAAATGCTGCTTTTTGGTCGAAAATAAGATCGACGGTGCAATAATAGTCAAAATTTGGAAAACAAAATATGACGTCTCACTCAGAAGATGATTTACAAATTTTCTGTATAAAAATATTCAGGTTTGGAAAATTGTAATGACCCGTAAATCCGTACTCCTTGAATAGATACTAATCTCCATTGATTAATTCAAGATGAACGAAAATACGAACCCTTAGGGGTTTAAGAAAAATTTAGGAAAAGAAAAGAAGAAGAAAGAAGAGAGGAAAGAACATAATAGATAAGGTAGAAGATAGAGGGAAAAGAAGATAGAAAATTTTAAAATAGAAATTAGAGAGAATAGAAAATGGAGGGGAAAGAAAAATAGAACACAACACAACAACATCAGAATCTCACAATTCGCAGCGGAACAACATATAATAAAAAATGAATAATCTTTAAACAAAGAACTATATCAGTTATTACATTACATCACATTACATTACATCATATCATCAGAGTGTACAACATCAACATCAAACAGTGCAGCGGAAAAAGAAATACTATATAAACTAGTAATACGCCATGCCATCCAGCTTGCCTCCAGCAATTCCAGAATATCCAGAATATCCTGATAAACCTTAACTCTTGACTGCCCGTGTGGAAATTGGTGGGCACCCAGAGTTTAGGAAGGAAAACAATAAGCTCCAAGTCAGTCATGTGACAGGTGTGAGAACTCAAAACAGTTTATTTATCTTTAAAATCAAAATAGGGGAATATTTTTATTTCAATTCGCAATGCTTTTAAAAATGAGACCACCATAAGGCCTCCCGCACACACACACAATGCAAACGCAGAATCGGAGGAGATTTCTCCTTATGATAGTCAAAGATGCTTGATACGCATTTAAAATAACATTTGATATTATTACTAGTGCATAGTGTAGGGGAAAAATTCATTTTGAAAGTAGAATATAAATCTTAGCCAACATAGACATTTCGAACTATGCCTACTATAGCTACCATCCAAACAGTGGTGACCACCATAAGTGAATAGCAGGTTCTACAACTAATACCGTACAAGTTTCGTATTGGGAATTGGATTTCCAACAAATGGTCAGGCCAAGGAACTTCCCATTGCCACATGAGAATGCCTCTGGAAAGACATCCCCGAGAACCAAACCGGAACTCTGCCAACACAAGGCCGGGTTTCCCCTAACTGGGTAACTACTGACACGAGCACGCCATTCCCCGATCGTAAACGACCTTTCTCACGGGATCCCGAAAACCAGCAACCACAAAGTAATAAATTCGTAGTAACCACATAGGTTAAATATCTGGGCTCCATACCATGATACCACCTCTATCCAGAAGGAAATGTACATACCCTAAAGGGTGCTACCCCTCATAACCTTGCCGCATCTTTCCTGTTTTGACCATTTCCGGGGTGTGAGGCTCGACGAAGTCACGTCCACAAAAACATATTTTATACAAAAGCCATGCTTTGGGTCAACAAATGATCAACACGATGATCACCAAGATAGACGATCAAATAAACGATCCTATCACAATAATCAACACAATGATCATTTCAGCATCACTCAGCATATCACATTACCAAATTGGGAATATATCGCTGATAACTTCAACTATATAACCTCTGAGCTCGTACGTCTCAGAGAAGGGTGTTAAGCTAAAAGAATAAATTCTTCGCCACCAACAGAAATATATTTGAAAGAAATCGGCTTTATATCTCAACTTGTAATGTCAGACACACAATCCATACAAGTCTGTTCCGGGATCGAACGAAACCGAAGGCACTTACAAAGAAGTCCTTGAAATCCGGATATTCACAATCCTGATCGGATTTCCCATCACTTAGGGAGTCTCTATACCGCTGCAACTCAGTGCAGAGACAATCGACAGGTCATCCTATCGCTCTCGCAAATACCGGGTCTTCAACACCGATCTTCAATGCAATTATAACGATGTATCACATATTCGGAATGGGTTATACGACCCCATGGTCCTTTCCCGGTTAACCCGAATAGTGAGCGCTTATTCAAAAATAAGTGTAGCATTCACATTCAAACAAATCACATCAATTACCCATTCAAAGGGAAATATTGATAGTCGGTTATTGAACTATCACTGGATATGCACACATCACCAGTTTCCAAATAATTTTCAAAATTATTTATTTTCCAAAATATCTTTACAAGATATATTATTTCACACTTCAAAAATAAATCAATATTTATTTTTAAACAAATTCTCCTTTCCTTTACAAATTCAATAGTGAATTTATATTTCACAATATCTATTGATATACGTTTTCAATTATCCATTTTCAATTTATCTTCAAAAGGATAAATTCTAAATATCACTTCATATTGGAAAACAATTCCATACTTATTTAATAAGTAATTCACAAATCTTTTTATTTTCTATACTTAGAAAATATTTAATATACTCTAATCGAAATTAAGTATATATTTCATTCTATTAAGGAAATCATTCTCTTCAACATATTTATTTGGGCCAAAACGAATGTTACGTAAAACATCGTTACGACAACCCAAAATCACTAGTATAGGGATTCAAAAATTAAAATAGATATATAAATCCCAATACTATACAAAACATTTCCTTTCGGAAATCATTTACTATAACAACAGTGTTATAGTCCACTATTTCCTTCTATTTCTCGAAAACGTCTATTTCAACAATCAATGTTGAAATCTATGGTTTCGAATCTCAGCACAATTTAAAACATCGTTAGATCGTTTTAATTCTGTTCAAAATATCAAATCTAAAACAATTTCTTTAACGTGTTATTCACTATTCAAAAACGTGAATATACTTCATTAACAATTTCATCCTTTTATTCATTTTAATTCAAAGGATTATTCACTATTCAAAAACGTGAATATAACTCCATTTATAGGTTTTAACAAATTTTCTTGTCAAAATAAGTCATTTGCGAATTTATAAAACAACGTTTATAAATTCCATTTCTATTTATTTATAAAAACTTCCTTTTTATAAATTCCTTTATTAACCTATTCTAGTTTATAACTTAATTATAAACTAAAAGTTCATATTATAAGTTAAATACTTATAAAACGATTATTTTACAAAATCATTCCTCTAAAGACTTTCCAAACCATAAATCTTATAACTTATAAGATTCATTTATTTAACCAAATCTATTCTTTTAATAACTTTACAAATTTATAAATCTTACTATTTATAAATTTTATTTATAACTTCACAGTTTATAATTTTATAAATTTCATTCACTTATGCAATCCATTTTCACTTCATTCAAACACTTATAAAAACTCGTTTTATAATTTCAATATCTCAATTTATAAATATCCATTTATAAATCTCTTAATATAATTCAATTTATATTATTCTTTTAAAACATCTTTATTCTCCTTTATAATTTCATCATTCTCTTGATTTATAAAATAATCAAATTTTATAAATCCTATATTTAAACTCTTTATAATATATTCAAAAATCCCAGTTTAAACTATTTTATAAAATCATAAATTCATATTTCTCAAAAATCAGCTTTTAACTATATTCTCAAAAATCATAATTTTTATAACTTTAAAAATTATATCGTTATTTATTTATGATGGATCAATTCCAAAAATAAAGTATATTTTCAAAAATCACTTTAAAATTATTTTAAAATCCCAAAATCTGGGTCCAATGATGCTACACACCAAATAGTCAATCACGACAACAACGATATCATATATCGTACGATAATCAATCAAATATCAAAATATCTGAAATCAAATAAAAACTGTTGAGGAATCCAGTTGGATCCCTCCAACCTGTTTTCCTGCATCCAAAAACATTAGCACAATACCAATTTCGCTCCAGTACGAAATTATCGCGGTATATGTTCTTATTAAATATTATCCGCTTAATAACGGCGCAATAGGGTCTCATCCGCTAAAAAATGCGGGGAATCAACAACTGCAATATATACATATGCCAATATATATATATTGATATTATATATAATACCAATTTCACGGTTTATGAAATATTCGCGGTATATGTTTTTATTAAATAACATCCGCTTACTAACGGCGTATAATGTCTATTTTAACAATCAATAGATATCAATCAACATTCAAACATGCATTCAAATATTTTAAATCTAACTATTTAAAATAAAATCGAAACTGATTCGATTGAGTGAGAAGTTTTCACCTTGATTTTAAATTCCGTTTCAGCTTTTATTTCGAATAAAATTAAACGGACGTTTAATTTTACCCAAAATTCTCACTAACTCCAAACGACTCCAAACCAACTCCATCGCGTAGTGCTCGTCCATACGATTCCAACGCAACTGAGTTTGCATTTTTTCGACCTCGTATGAAAAAGTTATGCATTTTTGAAGTTTGTACACGATTTATATAAACTAATTTACAACAAAATTTTAAAATTAAACCCTACAATCATTCCTAGCCGTGAGATTCAGATCCAACGCTCCAACCTCATCTCCTACATCACGCGCTCACCCTACAGGACATACACGAGGCCGCCGAACCCAATAATGCAATTTAGGGTTTCAATTCGCTAACACCACACACGATTATACTCGATCACATCACCGCCATGTCGAAGCACAACACCCCCTCTACCCACGCCTGCCTCCCCCTTGAGTTCGGCCCCCCCATTCATCAGCAATTTCGTGCGCAACCCATAGAGGACGCGGCCCTGTAGCTCCCCCTTCGATCGACCATAACCCATCATACCCGTATGGATTTAAAGATCTCATTGTGCTCTTCGATTTTGCTGTTGATCACTTCGCGTGAATGTCGACGGATTGTGAGTGATTGAGGGAGAAGCGTGGGTGTTTTCTGGCCGTTGTTTATGGGGGTGGCGGCTAGGGTTTGTTATTTTTTTTTTTTTTATAAATGAAGGGTTAGGGTGTATATTTATAGGAAAATCAAGCGTAAACACTATTCATTTCGGAAATTCCGAACTCCGATTTACGCGCCGTAACCAGCGTTTCTAGGGTTTACCCCGCGTTCCGGACACAATGGAAGAGGTTTCGGAAGCTAATTCGGACATCTGTGCGAGTTATGGCTGTAAACGCTCAATTTGAATTAAACCGATTTAAACCGATTTCTAGGCGTTTTAATTCGTACAGGACAAACGGTAAATCCAATTGACTTGGAATTTGAAACCTTACAATAATATCACATTACGGATCCGATGAAGCTGGTTTCGTCGAAATCCGAGACTTTTTGAAAAATGGCTATTTTAACTCGCCAAATTTAAATTAAAAATAATTCGATGCGTTTCGAGCTGCCACGATCAAACGGTAACTCCGATTGACACGAAAATTGAAATCCGGTAATAACTAACTATTACGGATCCAATGGAACTGGTTTCGTTCAATTCTGAGACTGTTCAAAAATTGACTATTTTCACTAGTCGATTTAAATATTAAAATATTCAATTTTCACAAATTAACTTTTAATTCGATTTTAAAAGTTCTAAAATATCATTCTAACTTCCATATGATAAAATAAAATTTTACAAATCATTTTCAATCATATTTAACCCAATTTTCAATTATTTCCATAATTTAACTTATTAAATTATTGATTTAATTATCCAAATAAATCCAATAATTCAAATAAAAATTTATTTGACTTATAAATTCACTCATTTATATTTAAAATTAATTAAATATTCAAATTTTAATTAATAAAAATTCTGGGTCGTTACAATCTTCCCCACTTAAAAGAATTTCGTCCTCGAAATTATTAAGTAAGAAAAGTTATAGAATCTATTAATTTTCCCAAAACAAATTTAAACTTCTTTACAATACTTTACTAAGTTTTCCAAATCATACTTAGTTATCTTTTCAAAAACAACTACTATTGTTTAACTTTCAATTCCAAAATCAAAGTTTAAGTTTTCAAAATTTTCCCATTTTCTCAAAAAAAATTCTAACGCCTTAAATTTCTGGAAAAATTCGCCATAGTCTCCTTTGCACGGCTTGATCCGAAAAAAAAAATGACAGTATATATATCACAAATATACATCTCATCAAGTAATGAGGCATCCCGCAGGGAAAAAAGTGTAAAAGTACGATATGTAATCCGAGATATGTACCTTATATTTTATTAGCAAGCATATACGGCTAATATAGCGCAAAAGCGAGCTCCAAATGCGAAGCAAACGCGATCCACACCTACTAATCACTCAACAAACAACATGAGAACATGCATATATGAAAATAATCTCAATATACAACATATATCTCCATAACAACTATATATGTCACATAGCGAATGCAACATATTCAAACATCAACCAACTATCATCCATAACCAATAAATATTCATTTATATTCTCATTAATATTCAATGAATTGGGTTTTCAATTTAATCACATTTGATTCATATACAGTGGATGTTCTTACTAACATTCACTTCCAATTAGTTTATATTCACTAATTTATATTCAAGTTGGTTCACTTCCAAATCAAATTCAATTCTATTTAAGATTCACTTAACTTTCAATCGAATTCCAATTACTTTAGCTTTCAATTTCATTAATTCAACTTCATTAACACTTAATGAATTATATACAATCAACTAACAATCATATAACAATCAATGTATATTAATTACAACCAAATTCCTTTACTTACATTGGTTTAATTAATTGATTTTCATTCAATTATTCAACTTCCAATAACATTAGATTTTAATGAATTAACACTTATATTCATTATTTCATATCAACTTAATTCACATTTAATTGATTAATATTCAATCCATTCATTCAATTCTATTACAAAAGTTGAATTTCATTTATATAACTCAAGTTCACATTTATCACTTCATTTTATTAATTTACTTTGATACTAATATCAACTTCATTCAACAACTCTTAAGTTATATTTCATTTCATAAACATCACTTGTTTTACATAACTTAAATTCATTTTTATTACAACTCATATTCATAAATATATTCATATAATTTCACTTCTTATATATATAAGTTTATTTCACAATTGTAAATCACTTTAATTATAATTCAATTCTTATAATTCTTTTCACTTATACAATTATTCTTTAATTTAAATTATTCAAACAACCTAACAATCAACTTATATATTTTAATAATTCTGAAAAATTATTTCTTTATATACAAAATATACTCAAGGTAAAATTATTTCATTTACCCAATTTTAAAATCAATATTGTGTCGATTTATCTTGTTTAAGAGTTTAGAAACCCCTTTCTACGATAGTTAGCAAGACTACATCGACTGGAATCTATAAACAATCAACCGATAAGTCAACACAATACAAAACAATTTTATATTCACTAACAAATATGCTCTCATAGCTATTATTACACTCAACTCATTCTAGAGTACTGCTAACTCTATCTCTAATGAATTATACCCAACAGAACCATGGTTGTCGCTTAACCATAAGCTCTGATACCAGCTGTAAAGAACGTACCGTCGGCGGTCACAACCGGTAGGCTTTTCAACCATCCCAGCCCCACCGTGGCTTACACTGGTACCCCAGACCTTGCTTTTACGGCCAGCCTCTCGACTGTCTCACGTTACACCTAACCAACCCCCTAAAAGAGGATGTGTGGGAGTAAGAGTCTCCCGTTCGCCACCTAACCGTGAAGCGAGAACCCCCCATCACATAGCCCAAAGCTTAACAAGACTGGTGTGAGAACTCAAAACAGTTTATTTATCTTTAAAATCAAAATAGAGGAATATTTTTATTTCAATTTGCAATGCTTTTAAAAATGAGACTACCATAAGGCCTCCCGCACACACACACAATGCAAACGCAGAATCGGAGGAGATTTCTCCTTATGATAGTCAAAGATGCTTGATACGCATTTAAAATAACATTTGATATTATTACTAGTGCATAGTGTAGGGGAAAAATTCATTTTGAAAGTAGAATATAAATCTTAGCCAACATAGACATTTCGAACTATGCCTACTATAGCTACCATCCAAACAGTGGTGACCACCATAAGTGAATAGCAGGTTCTACAACTAATACCGTACAAGTTTCGTATTGGGAATTGGATTTCCAACAAATGGTCAGGCCAAGGAACTTCCCATTGCCACATGAGAATGCCTCTGGAAAGACATCCCCGAGAACCAAACCGGAACTCTGCCAATACAAGGCCGGGTTACCCCTAACTGGGTAACTACTGACACGAGCACGCCATTCCCCGATCGTAAACGACCTTTCTCATGGGATCCCGAAAACCAGCAACCACAAAGTAATAAATTCGTAGTAACCACATAGGTTAAATATCTGGGCTCCATACCATGATACCACCTCTATCCAGAAGGAAATGTACATACCCTAAAGGGTGCTACCCCTCATAACCTTGCCGCATCTTTCCTGTTTTGACCATTTCCGGGGTGTGAGGCTCGACGAAGTCACGTCCACAAAAACATACTTTATACAAAAGCCATGCTTTGGGTCAACAAATGATCAACACGATGATCACCAAGATAGACGATCAAATAAACGATCCTATCACAATAATCAACACAATGATCATTTCAGCATCACTCAGCATATCACATTACCAAATTGGGAATATATCGCTGATAACTTCAACTATATAACCTCTGAGCTCGTACGTCTCAGAGAAGGGTGTTAAGCTAAAAGAATAAATTCTTCGCCACCAACAGAAATATATTTGAAAGAAATCGGCTTTATATCTCAACTTGTAATGTCAGACACACAATCCATACAAGTCTGTTCCGGGATCGAACAAAACCGAAGGCACTTACAAAGAAGTCCTTGAAATCCGGATATTCACAATCCTGATCGGATTTCCCATCACTTAGGGAGTCTCTATACCGCTGCAACTCAGTGCAGAGACAATCGACAGGTCATCCTATCGCTCTCGCAAATACCGGGTCTTCAACACCGATCTTCAATGCAATTATAACGACGTATCACATATTCGGAATGGGTTATACGACCCCATGGTCCTTTCCCGGTTAACCCGAATAGTGAGCGCTTATTCAAAAATAAGTGTAGCATTCACATTCAAACAAATCACATCAATTACCCATTCAAAGGGAAATATTGATAGTCGGTTATTGAACTATCACTGGATATGCACACATCACCAGTTTCCAAATAATTTTCCAAATTATTTATTTTCCAAAATATCTTTAGAAGATATATTATTTCACACTTCAAAAATAAATCAATATTTATTTTTAAACAAATTCTCCTTTCCTTTATAAATTCAATAGTGAATTTATATTTCACAATATCTATTGATATACGTTTTCAATTATCCATTTTCAATTTATCTTCAAAAAGATAAATTCTAAATATCACTTCATATTGGAAAACAATTCCATACTTATTTAATAAGTAATTCACAAATCTTTTTATTTTCTATACTTAGAAAATATTTAATATACTCTAATCGAAATTAAGTATATATTTCATTCTATTAAGGAAATCATTCTCTTCAACATATTTATTTGGGCCAAAACGAATGTTACGTAAAACATCGTTACGACAACCCAAAATCACTAGTATAGGGATTCAAAAATTAAAATAGATATATAAATCCCAATACTATACAAAACATTTCCTTTCGGAAATCATTTACTATAACAACAGTGTTATAGTCCACTATTTCCTTCTATTTCTCGAAAACGTCTATTTCAACAATCAATGTTGAAATCTATGGTTTCGAATCTCAGCACAATTTAAAACATCGTTAGATCGTTTTAATTCTGTTCAAAATATCAAATCTAAAACAATTTCTTTAACGTGTTATTCACTATTCAAAAACGCGAATATACTTCATTAACAAATTTCATCCTTTTATTCATTTTAATTCAAAGGATTATTCACTATTTAAAAACGTGAATATAACTCCATTTATAGGTTTTAACAAATTTTCTTGTCAAAATAAGTCATTTGCGAATTTATAAAACAACGTTTATAAATTCCATTTCTATTTATTTATAAAAACTTCCTTTTTATAAATTCCCTTATTAACCTGTCCCAGTTTATAACTTAATTATAAACTAAAAGTTCATATTATAAGTTAAATACTTATAAAACGATTATTTTACAAAATCATTCCTCTAAAGACTTTCCAAACCATAAATCTTATAACTTATAAGATTCATTTATTTAACCAAATCTATTCTTTTAATAACTTTACAAATTTATAAATCTTACTATTTATAAATTTTATTTATAACTTCACAGTTTATAATTTTATAAATTTCATTCACTTATGCAATCCATTTGCACTTCATTCAAACACTTATAAAAACTCGTTTTATAATTTCAATATCTCAATTTATAAATATCCATTTATAAATCTCTTAATATAATTCAATTTATATTATTCTTTTAAAACATCTTTATTCTCCTTTATAATTTCATCATTCTCTTGATTTATAAAATAATCAAATTTTATAAATCCTATATTTAAACTCTTTATAATATATTCAAAAATCCCAGTTTAAACTATTTTATAAAATCATAAATTCATATTTCTCAAAAATCAGCTTTTAACTATATTCTCAAAAATCATAATTTTTATAACTTTAAAAATTATATCGTTATTTATTTATGATGGATCAATTCCAAAAATAAAGTATATTTTCAAAAATCACTTTAAAATTATTTTAAAATCCCAAAATCTGGGTCCAATGATGCTACACACCAAATAGTCAATCACGACAACAACGATATCATATATCGTATGATAATCAATCAAATATCAAAATATCTGAAATCAAATAAAAACCGTTGAGGAATCCAGTTGGATCCCTCCAACCTGTTTTCCTGCATCCAAAAACATTAGCACAATACCAATTTCGCTCCAGTACGAAATTATCGCGGTATATGTTCTTATTAAATATTATCCGCTTAATAACGGCGCAATAGGGTCTCATCCGCTAAAAAATGCGGGGAATCAACAACTGCAATATATACATATGCCAATATATATATATTGATATTATATATAATACCAATTTCACTGTTTATGAAATATTCGCGGTATATGTTTTTATTAAATAACATCCGCTTACCAACGGTGTATAATGTCTATTTTAACAATCAATAGATATCAATCAACATTCAAACATGCATTCAAATATTTTAAATCTAACTATTTAAAATAAAATCGAAACTGATTCGATTGAGTGAGAAGTTCTCACCTTGATTTTAAATTCCGTTTCAGCTTTTATTTCGAATAAAATTAAACGGACGTTTAATTTTACCCAAAATTCTCACTAACTCCAAACGGCTCCAAACCAACTCCATCGCGTAGTGCTCATCCATACGATTCCAACGCAACTGAGTTTGCATTTTTTCGACCTCGTATGAAAAAGTTATGCATTTTTGAAGTTTGTACACGATTTATATAAACTAATTTACAACAAAATTTTAAAATTAAACCCTACAATCATTCCTAGCCGTGAGATTCAGATCCAACGCTCCAACCTCATCTCTTACATCACGCGCTCACCCTACAGGACATACACGAGGCCGCCGAACCCAATAATGCAATTTAGGGTTTCAATTCGCTAACACCACACACGATTATACTCGATCACATCACCGCCATGTCGAAGCACAACACCCCCTCTACCCACGCCTGCCTTCCCCTTGACTTCGGCCCACCCATTCATCAGCAATTTCGTGCGCAACCCATAGAGGACGCGGCCCTGTAGCTCCCCCTTCGATCGACCATAACCCATCATACCCGTATGGATTTAAAGATCTCATTGTGCTCTTCGATTTTGCTGTTGATCACTTCGCGTGAATGTCGACGGATTGTGAGTGATTGAGGGAGAAGCGTGGGTGCTTTCTGGCCATTGTTTATGGGGGCGGCGGCTAGGGTTTGTTATTTCTTTTTTTTTTTTATAAATGAAGGGTTAGGGTGTATATTTATAGGAAAATCAAGCGTAAACACTATTCATTTCGGAAATTCCGAACTCCGATTTACGCGCCGTAACCAGCGTTTCTAGGGTTTACCCCGCGTTCCGGACACAATGGAACAGGTTTCGGAAGCTAATTCGGACATCTGTGCGAGTTATGGCTGTAAACGCTCAATTTGAATTAAACCGATTTAAACCGATTTCTAGGCGTTTTAATTCGTACAGGACAAACGGTAAATCCAATTGACTTGAAATTTGAAACCTTACAATAATATCACATTACGGATCCAATGAAACTCGTTTCGTCGAAATCCGAGACTTTTTGAAAAATGGCTATTTTAACTCGCCAAATTTAAATTAAAAATAATTCGATGCGTTTCGAGCTGCCACGATCAAACGGTAACTCCGATTGACACGAAAATTGAAATCCGGTAATAACTAACTATTACGGATCCAATGGAACTGGTTTCGTTCAATTCTGAGACTGTTCAAAAATTGACTATTTTCACTAGTCGATTTAAATATTAAAATATTCAATTTTCACAAATTAACTTTTAATTCGATTTTAAAAGTTCTAAAATATCATTCTAACTTCCATATGATAAAATAAAATTTTACAAATCATTTTCAATCATATTTAACCCAATTTTCAATTATTTCCATAATTTAACTTATTAAATTATCGATTTAATTATCCAAATAAATCCAATAATTCAAATAAAAATTTATTTGACTTATAAATTCACTCATTTATATTTAAAATTAATTAAATATTTAAATTTTAATTAATAAAAATTCTGGGTCGTTACAAAAATATTTTATTATCATCAAATTTAACTAATATAAATTGAAATAGAATACACAAGAAAATAAACTTCCATACTATTAGATGAAAATTTGCTAGTTGCTATGTTAAAATAGACGCATTTCAAATATCAAATTTAAATTTCAAAATTTTATCGTTTAAAATTTCACAAAATTTCAATTAGATATATTATTAAAACAAAATAAAATTATTAAAATTTATAGGTCGTTATAATTTCTACTGACATTCTTTGAAAACCTTTGCAAATAAACTTATTAATCTTAGCCGAAATTGTTACATTGATTAAATTCCAGCATAATAGGTTTACAATCAAGTCCGAAGGTTCTTATTGGAGAATGGATTTCCATACAAATAACCAGGTGAAGGGACTACCTTCCGAAGGGGTACACCTCTAGATGGATGTCCCGAGGATCATCACAAAGAATGCTCTACCAACACAAGACTGGCCTACCTCTGTAACTAGATAGTACCGAATATGTCATCCCCCGGTTGTTACCGACCATTATCTGAGGGCCCTCATAGCATACAAACCACAATAATCAGATACACGATGTCATAGCGTGCAAAGATATATCTAGAAGAGGATGACCACATCCTAATTGGGAATGACCCACTTAGCCTTGCTGCATCTAACCCTATTTCGGTCATTTCCGGTTTGATGAGGCTTGAGGCAAACGATTACCTTTTCACACAGCACATATCACATCTTTGAATGCCACATTGCCATTTTCGTTAACTACTAATTGCCTTCCACAAAATACAACCCTTAAGCTCGTATGTCTCAAGGAGGGTGTTAAGCTAAGAGAAGTTGCCTTCTCCGCCACCACTGATGTACGTTTGTAAAAACCAATGTACGTAATCGTTAGAAATGCAATGTTGGAAAAACGTCCATACAAGTTGTCCAGGAACTGGAAAAACTAAAGGCACTCTCCTACTACCACTAGTAGCGAGTAGTCCTTGCAATCCGAAAAATCTCCATCTTGAGGAGACAACTGCTATAAATAACTCTGTAATGGGAGCTACCCTGTAACATCCCAAAATTATCAATTAAAATATGTAATATATTTAAACTCTTGGGTTTAATTTGAAAATAAATTGGAACAAAAATCTCAAACAAATAAAAATAAGTGATAATAATATATAAATACATTCCAATTTTATTTTGAGTTGAAAATATTGAAATAATGAATGTATTAAAAAGTCATTTTAATTTAAAATCTTATATATATGAACATTACATATATTAGTAAAATTTAATACACATTGAAATTTAATTTAAAATTTTCAAGGTAAATGTGAATATGCAAATGGACATAAGTATTTATATTTCAAGTTTAAAAATTAAAGATTTGAATTTAAATTTAAAATAAATGTCTTAAAAACTAAGTAGCGTTTAAAATTGTTAAGATGTAATATATATTAGTTTAATTCTTTCAACATTGTACATGTATGTATATGTACAAAAGAATAAAGATATATATTTATTAATAAAAGTGTATATAATATAGAAAATAAAATATATAAAATTTTCTTTTGCCTTGTAAATATCAAAAAGGGCTGAACATACATAGCACATGGAAAATAGAGTTGAATAATTAACAAAATCTAAAGTTCAAGATTTCTTTTTACAAATGGCACAAACTATCATTGCCTAGATAAAATATTCAAATAAAAAAAATTGAGAAAAACTTTTCATCTTCCAATTCAAATTTTTAAATCTTCTAACATCTGAAGTACAGTAACCAAAGAGGATTTTGCAATCTTTACTTCAACATTCAAGAAGAGAAAAAAAATCAGAAAAAAGAAGAAGAAAGAAAACTGCCTTCTTCAATTCAATTCAAACTAAAATCTGAAGTATTTTCTCAAGCTTCATAATAGTAGTGTGTTAAATCTCTTAGGTAAGTTTTGATATAAACTTTATAGTTTATAAAATTATGATTTTTAAATCAAGGGTTAACAAACAAAATTCTTAAAAAACTGCAGATTAGCTTGAAAAGGGGAAAAACTTCAGGTTTTTGGCTAATGCGGTAGGTTTCTGAAAATAATAAAAGGCAAGTAATTTTTTTTATTTTGAATTTGAAGTTATAATCTATATTGAAGCAAGATTTAATACCGTAACATTCAATTATTTGCAGGAAGAATCAAGAATTAAAAGCGATTTTTGGTTTCCAAGTTTCTGTTTTCAAAACTACAGAAAAAAAGGAAAGCTTCTCTGATTTTTCAAACTGTAAGTAATCTAAAGATTTTTGTTACTAATGATTAATTAAATACATACAACAAGGAATTTAATACAACAATATCCAATTTTTTTTGCATGAAGAAGCAAGATCAAAGCTTCATTCTATTTCTGGTTTTCAAAGTTTCAGAAGAAAAAAATAGCTTCTCTGTCCTATTAAAATTCCCAACTGTAAGTAAAATAAAAACCCCTGTTATTAATAATTTAAGTGAATGAATATAACAAGAATAATCACAAATCTGTAATAATGAATTTACAGATCTAAAACCCCAAGTTTTAAAGCAAGAAATGAAGAAAAGTTCAGGCTTCATCTCAGTTTGATAAAAACTGTCAAGAGTTTCTGGAAAACATGTGAGTAAACTCCTGTTTTCTTTTAATCATTGTTGCTGTGTGTATGCTTGGGTGATGTAGGAAAACTTAAAATTGGTTTGCATGCAAGAGATTGGAATATATGATTGAATGCTTGGCCTATTCATGTTGACCGTACAAAAATGTTAGTCCCTGTTTAACTTCAGGAAATAAAACCTGTCAAACCCCTTTTCTTTCCCTCTTTCTTTATTTTCTGTTGGATTTGAAAAAAATAAACAAGATGGAGTTTTTTTTGTTTAAACATATACCATGTTTTCAGTAATGAATCAAAGCAAGTGTTGAAATTTCCTTTTTACTGGAAACTATGAAAACACAAGTTTCACCTAAGTCCTGCGTTACAGGTTAAACCACACCAAAAAATCTAATCTCTTTTCCTCTTTACCGCTGAAAAGAAATGTAAACAAGTTAAGATTTTTGTTTAAACTTGTATTTTCTTTCAGAAATGAATTAAAGCAAAATTTATAAAATTTTCTTCCTGGAAGTTATGAAATACAGTACCACCCAAACTTTTCAAGAAATTAGAACTTTACGAATTTTAATTTCAGTAACACGGTGTGAATCCCCTGTAAGAATGATGATTTTAGAAACAGAAATTTAATTTTTTCATTGCACATTTCTCAGGGAAATGGAGGTTGAACTGAAAGTAAACTTTTAACAAATCATGGTGATCCAAACGATGGTGGGTCTCGAGTTTATCGTCAGGGGTAGATTAAAGGTGCGAGATTACAAGAAAAGTACTAGAGTAATTTATCAATCCGTAAATCTTTGTTTCGAAAGCAAACTAGGGTTTCAAAACCTTTTTATGTTCGCGTTAGAAACGACAGTGCTGCATCGTCCTCAGGTGATCGGACAGCGAATCAGCGGTGCTAAACGCGGCATGACACGATGACGAGGCTAGGGTCCAAATTTGGTGGCCGACAATGGTCTGGGGAGGCGGCGCGAGGCAAATTTTCTGATGTTGTTTTCTGATGTGTTTGGGTCGAAGGGTCTCGATTCACGTTTTCAAATTTTTTTCAAATTCTGGGTGTTCGTGGTGTCTTGGGGGATGGAAGGCGACTCGTTGGTGGCCGCAGCACCGATCAACGTTGGCGAAGTTGGCTGTGCACATGCACGTGGAGGGGTGTGTGTTAGGTTGATAATTTGGGGTAGTGGGGTGGCAGCTCGAAGCAGTACCAGGGGATTTGGGTGGAAACTCGAAGTCATACTCGAGTTGTTGTAGCATTGTATCAGGTTGAATTTAAAAACTTAACAATTTTTTACAGAAAAATATCACCCGGGTCAATTTTGGCTTAAACCCGAGGTAAGGGTATGTTTGGCTCGGGGTAAGACTCGAAGCAAGCCTCGGGTTGATCAATAAAAACAGCAAACCTAGTTTTTAACTAAATCTTTGAAAAACAATTTAAATTTATTTTTCCGAATAAATTAGTGATGATTGTAATGGAATTTCAGGAAAATGATATTGAGTCAATTATCAAAAATTTATGAAGTTCAAAAATATTTTAAAAGTTATAAAAGTTGTTTTAAAAATTTAACTTAATAAAATTTTAAAAGTAAATCAAATATTTAAATGTTAATTTAAAAACCAAATATATTTATAATAATGAAATAATAATTAACCATTAAGGTTTGTAATGATTTTATAATTTAAAATTTATTAATTAAAGAATAGGCAATTTATGAATGTAATTTAATTTAATTAATTAACAACTAAGAATTAAAAATTAAAATAATAAATCAAAGGATAATTAATTAATTAATCTAGTTAAATTAATTCATAATCAAGGAAAAAATTAAACTTTAGTTTAAAATAATTAATAAAGGTAATTATATGGTTAATTCACTTTAATCACAATCACCTAAATCAAAGATGATTAACCATCATCAAATATTCTGTATTGGATTGATATTTCTGTTGCGATACTGTGATTACTTTGTAAGGAACTGTGGTTTGTGATTTGTTCCTATGTGTATGTGAAACCCCTTTTGGCCATAAAATGGCATTTAAACTTTAATGCGACAGGGAGTCGGATTTCAGTTTGTTATCTGAAACCCATATCGAATCTTGAATGTGAATTCTTATGATTGATACACCCACGTGTTTTAAAATTAAGTGTTCACTATTCGGATTAGACGGGAGAAAACCTTTGTGTCATATAACCCATTTCGAATAGTGATTCGACGATATGAATTGCATTTGAAGACCGGTGGTGAAGACCGGGTGTCTTCGAAAACAATAGGATAACCTATCGATTGTGTCTGCACTGAGTTGCTCTAGTATAGGGATTCCCTAAGTGATGGGAAGTCCGATCGGGATTGTGGATGCCCGGATTTGCAAGGGCTTCTTCCTTTATTGGACGAATTGCCTTCGGTTCTGTTCGAACCCGGAACAGACTTGTATGGTCGTGTGTCTGACACTACACTTTGAGATGTAAAGCCGATTTCTTTCAAATACATATCTATTGGTAGAGGAGAATTTATTCTCTTAGCTTAACACCCTTCTCTGAGACGTACGAGCTCAGAATTTATGTAGTTGAAGGTTATCAGCGATATACTCCCAATTTGGTAGTGTGGCACGCTAAGTGCTGATGTATATTGATGATCAATTGTTGATCATTTGTGATCAAAGCATGGCTTTCGTGTAAAGCGTAGCTTTGCGGACGAGACTTGCTTATCTAGTTGAAATGTGATGGGGGATTCTGGCTACGATTAATATTCTACTTTCGAAATGACTTTCTACACTATGCACTAGTAATAATATCAAAGATTTTTTCCCGTATCAAGCATATTTGACTATCATAAGAAGAAATCTCCTCCAATTCTGCGATTGCATTGTGTATGTGGCGGGAGGTCTTATGGTAGTTTCACTTTTCAAAAGCATATCGGATTTTCTTGTATAAATCTGTTTTACTTGAGAGCAACTATCTTTGTTTACTCATACCAGTCTCATGACTGACCCGGAGTTTATTGTTTCCTTTCTAAACTCTGGGTGCCCATGATTTCTACACGGGCAACCTAGTAGCAGGTTTTCCGTATTTTAGCTCTAGCTATATTTTGGAGTATTTTGGTTTGGAGATTATCGGTTTTTGGAGGCTCATACCTTAGAGACATTTTGGACGCTTTTGGATCTCGAGGTGTTTAGATTTGGATTTTCACTATCACTCTACTTTTTGAAGACTTTTGGCATATGATATGTAGTTGTTCTATTATGACATTCTATTTGTAGTTGTGATTCATGTATTATGTACTCTGATGTTGTAACAGATATTATTACGATGTTGTATCTGTGATGTAATGCATGATATTCATTTTATTTCGACTGTTTTATATTCATCTGATGTTGTTATAAGCTCCATCCGACTGGAGTTTAATGTTTGAATCATTGACAGTCGAGTACAAGTGAGGTATTTGATGTCAATTTTTGAACGTTGGATTTCGGGTCGTGACATGTGGTATCAGAGCTAAAGGCTGAGTAAGAACTTTAGCTACGGAGTATAACACATTAGATGGCTCACTAGAGATAGGGTGAAGTATACCCTAGAATGAGTATAATTGATCGAAACCTCAAATTTTCTTAGTCTATTTCCTTTAACTGCTGATATTCTTTAAGATATCTTGTCCAAATATCTAAGCCAATTTTCTTACTAATTACATATAGTAAGGATGAGCGGACGAAGAGGCAGAGTTAGGGGATGAGGAAATGCCACAATGCCTAGCCAAGTTCCCCCTACAGTAGAAGCAGCTTTACCTATTCAGCATCGGTCGAATCTGGCTGATTTATATAAGAATTTCTCAAGGCTTGGTGGTAAGCCATTCACCGGCAAGGAGACGATTGTTGAGGCCTAGGCATGGATTAGATCATGTTAGAAAATCTTTATAGGGCTTAAACTGGAAGATGATCAGATGCGTCTCATAGCTACTTGGCAACTTCAAGATGAAGTCTTAGCTTGGTGGGAGACAGTCACTTTTGATGAGCCTGAAGACGAGTTTACTTAGGGGAGATTCAAAGAAGTATTTGAGAAGCACTACATGCCATCAGCTGGGATTTCTCGTATGTGCCAGAAAATTCATGGACTTAAAGCAAGGGAGTTTTTCATTCGAGGAGTTTCTCAACAAATTCAATGAATTGTCTCGCTTCAGTCCAGAATTAGTGAACACACCTTTGAACAAGAATGATAGGTTCATTCGTGGGATGAACATGAAGTTCCACGAAAGGATGACTGGCCACGTCAAAGAATCCTTCTTAGATTTGGTTGATATGGGTTACCGTTATGCTACACTTGATATGCAAGAAGCACCGATGAAGAAAGAAAATTCGAGCAATCAGAATTGGAAGAAGAGGAAATTTGGATGCAAGAAACCATGGCATGGCAAGGAGAAAAAGAAGAGCAATCAGGGGAGCAAAACAGAGAATGTCACTTGCTATAATTGCTTGGGGAAGGGACACTATTCTAACAGCTACAAGAAGCCAAAGAGAAATTAATCCGCTCAAGCAAAGCCCAGGAAATGCTATTATTATCAGAAGGTGGGACATGAAGTTAAAGACTGCCCAGTTATGAAGCAATCCCAGACAGCTAAAGTGTACTCAGTCAAAGACCAGCCCACATCTTCCAAAGCATAAAAGGGGAAAGGAGTTCTGGAAGGTAATCTCACTACTTATGATAGCATTGTTAGAGTTCTTTTTGACACTTGCGCTACACAAAGTTTTATATCTCAGCAAGCTATTAATGAATTGAATATTGAACCTGATTTTGTTGATGAGCCTATATCCGTAAAGAATCAAGTTGGAGGGCTCGCAAACCTCTATCTTCGACGTAGAGATGTTCCTATCCCATATTCTTGCCATCAATTCCTTATTGGTCTCATTGTTCTTGATTTCAACGAGTTAGAAGTCTTACTCGGAATGGATTGGCTAGCAAAATATGAAGCCAAATTGGATTGCAATAATCGATAGCTATGACGCCCCACCTCTATACCCACGCTAGCCAAGAACACTACAGAGTAATGCTGTCAACTAGCACGGAGAATAAGGCTGTTGAGGAGCGACCATCCGTGTAATTGCTTTGTGCGAGCACCGATATGCCAGATAAAATATATCATGCAGGAAATCCGACATACCGACGTAAACTCAAAGCTACTACATAGTGGCTATAATAATCTTCGGAAACAAATATAGAAATAAGCATAACACAAATCAGTCATAGATAATTCATATCACAAAGGCGGAAGAAGATATGAATATATAACTAACACATGAAAGTGTATATCAGAGTAGTGGTCAAAAAGTCCACTATAATACAAAAGAATAGCAACACGTGCTATACAAAAGAATACAACTATGAGTCCATATCTCAAATGTATACACCAAAATAAACTACTAATCTAAGCAGTTAGCCAAAAGTCGGAGGAATCAATCCCAAGTGAGAAGTCAAGCTGAAGCACCTGTAACATCTCGGTCTGACCCGAGTATTATTTAATAAGAAAATAATAAACGGATCAGTCTAACTATAAATATCAGATGAAGCGATATAGAATAAGAGGTACGACTTAACACATAATAATCACAATGCCAAGCTGTGATACATATAAGTAATTGAAAATCAACAAGAGATTAATCAATGTCACAAAAATCTACTCAAGGATCAAAAGGAATGTCATACCCTTTATTTCGTTCACCAAACCATAAATATTGACGAGTATATCAATATCAATCACCAAAGTCAATGACACACAAATTCACCAATGCACAAATATTGATAAAACTTATCAATGAAAATCACGAAAATTGGTGAACACAAATTCTAGAAATCATCTCAAGAAATCCAGAAATCACAAAAAGGGGGAAGGCCTATCACAAACGGGAACATAAAGCTCACCAACACGTGTATCACAAACGGAACGCTAATTGCATGGTTGCTAACCATCACAAATTGAACCGAAGCTCCACAAATGGCCCGAAGACCATGGGTTGCTACCCCACCAATTTGAGTCGAAACTCCACAAAACGGGGTTTAATCTCCCTCGCAGAACAAAGAGACATCGCACATTGCTAATCTAAATCATAAAGATGATTGTCATGATCAACGAGAAGTGTCAATTACACTAAGGTAGTAAATATATGAGTTTAGCTTCATGTCCCATAACCACTTGCTTAACTTAAATATTTACGAACAAACTGTAGATCTCCACTAGAAAATTGTCACAAGAGTTTCAATCGAACAATTCCAAGAATTAATCGACGAAGTAAACGCAAGCGTTTCATACCACTCGTTTTACTAAGCCGTTTAATTAGATTTCTCATACGAGTGAGGTAAAGGCTTGTATATACTAATAGATTGGAAAACGGTTTAAGAAACGAGCTTTGTAATAAAATAGTTTTGAAATCGTTTTGATGAAGGAATTTTGATATTTACTACTAGTATAGAAAACCTTTATGTTTTTAAAGTGACAAATCACAAAGAAGATTGTAGGAATAATCAATCACTAAAATTCACATTCGAATACGTGAATACAATCCAAAGAAATCGATACAGAATCCGTCAAAATGGATATTTACAAAAATCCCAAAGAAAATGTCATTAGAGTCGATAATAGATGATAACAACAAAAGGGAATCAACACGAATCTCAAGCTAAATAGGCAAAATAGAGCCCAAACAGCAGATCATCAGAGTCGATAATAGATGATAATAACAAAAGGGAATCAACACGAATCTCAAGCTAAATAGGCAAAATAGAGCCCAAACAGCAGATTCAGACGTCTGAAATCAAGGATTCAGACGTTTGAAATCAAGGATTTAGACGTCTGAATCTGAAAAAATAATTGTTTTCCAGAACACAATTCAAACATCTGAAATAGGCATTTTTTAGCCTATTTCCTTTCTGGTCCAAAACAAACCAATTCAGACGTCTGAAATATAGATTCAGACGTCTGAATACTGGGGAATAAAAATTCCCAGTATAATATTCAGACGTCTGAATTGTACGTTTCAGACGTCTGAATCAAGGGTTCAGGGCATTCCCTGAACCTAGGCCAAAAATGGCCAAACGAATATTGGAAGCGATCGATCGAGCGACAACGACTAAGGATTTATGCCAAGCGACAACCCAGCCTTAACGGCTTTTCGATAGGCCTCAAATATCAATGTCCAAATATCCATAAAAGGATTTTCATAGATTTTGATTTTAAAACACCAAAAATTGGAATATACACCAAACCAATCCAAACCAAAATCAATTGCACAAGAATAAGTGTTAGAAATTCGTACTTAACAATCGAAGATAATTATAGACAAAGATGTGAGATAAAAATCTCACCTTTGAACCCAAACGATTGAAGAAGAAGCTTGAAAGCAAAGGAGAATCAACCACCTTCAAATCCAACTCAAGAAGCTTGATTCCAAGCTTTAAAAGAAGAACATTTCCAAAGTTAGGTTTAGGAATTTCTGAAATTGATAAGAGAATGAGTTGGCGAAGAAGAAGAGAAGCTTACCAATGGGTTCTTCTATTAGTTTGGAGCTAGAGTTTGATTTGCAAAAGAAAACTAGGGCTTGGAGTTTTAATTTCCTCTTCCACTCTCCATTAATATAAAAGCTTGAGTATTAGGAAATGAGGAATGAAGTAATGAAGAGGAGAAGGGGTTGGGACTGAATACATAAGTGGGGTTATTGGGCTCAGCCCAAACCAAAGCCCTAAGTAAAAAGTGGCTAAATTCTTCTATCTCCAAACTTATCAAAGTTTACACTTAAAAAGATCGCAAACGTCATTTTAAACTCAATGGGAGTGGTCTCGAGTCCTAATTCGACCGTATGTAAAAAGTAGCTTTTCGGACTAAATTCCGAGTATCGATAAAATATTTAGATAAAATATTTAAATATAAAAAAATCGATAAATATGCGGGTTGTTACAGACTCCCCTCCTTAAAGAAATTGCGTCCTCGTAATATTTAAGAAGAAAATATAAAGTAACAACCATAAAAGCATATTCAACACAAAAGAAATTTGAAATGAAAGGTTCACCTTAAAGAGCACGGGAAAGCAAGTCCGGATGTGATCGCTCGATGAACTCTCTAGATTCCCAAGAACAATCCTTAGGATTTGAAGACCATTGAACTTTCACAAGTGGAACATCTTTATTTCGAAGTCGTTTGACTTCCGAAGCAATGATACGAATAGGATGTTGCTCATAAGTTAAATTAGGCGAAACTTCATTCTCTTCCACAACACCGGGCTCAAGAATAGAATCAGAATCTCGAAGACATTTCCGTAATTGAGAAACGTGAAACACGTCATGCATGGCAGAAAACTGAGCCTGTAATGATAGGCGATAAGCCATGGAACCAATACGTTCAGCGATAGGAAATGGTCCAATGTATCGAGGCGCTAACTTTCCCGATCGACTGAAACGTACAACACCCTTCATAGGTGAAACACGAATGAACACAAGATCTCCCACTGAAAATTCTAACTTCCTTCTCCGGTTATCGGTATAGGATTTTTGTCTACTCTGGGATTCTTTCATCCTATGTCGAATAAGTTCAATCTTCTCTATGGAATCACGAATAAAGTCTGGACCTAAAACCAGCTTCTCACCGGCCTCAAGCCAACAAGAAGGAGATCGGCATGGCCTTCCATAGAGTGCCTCGAAAGGTGCCATACCAATACTAGATTGGAAGCTATTATTATAGGAATATTCAACAAGAGGAATATGATCTTCCCAGCTTCCACCGAAATCAAGCACACAAGCACGAAGAAATCTTTAAGAGTTTGATTCACACGCTCGGTTTTTCCATCGGACTGGGGGTGATAAGCGGTGCTAAAATTAAGCTTCGTTCCTAAAGCTTTTTGAAGACTCTTCCAAAATCCACTAGTAAACAATGGATCACGATCACTAACAATAGAAGTAGGAACTCCATGTAATTTAACAATCTCTTTAACAAAGAGTTTGGCCAAAAGAGGAACGGTTCGGTTAGACTGAACGGGAATAAAATGGGCGGATTTAGTAAGTCTATCCACTATCACCCATGAGCTATCATGACCTGAACGAGAACGGGGAAGGCCGTCTATAAAATCCATGGAAATTTGGTCCCACTTCCAAATTGGAATTTCTAAAGGTTGCAATAACCCACCGGGCCTTTGATGTTCGGCCTTAACGAGTTGGCAAGTCATGCAACACTTAACGAAGTTAGCGATGTCAAATTTCATTCCCTCCCAATAATAAAGTCCCTTCATATCCGCGTACATTTTACTATTACTGGGATGAATGGTAAATTTAGAACGATGGGAATCTTCTAAAATATCTTTACGAAGATCACCAATATTTGGTACGATAAGTCTACCAAATTTTCGTATGCCGCCACGAAAATCGATATCAAAGTCTTTCAAACCTTCAATATCAATTTTATCCTTAACATTTTGGCCTAGAAGTGCCAATTCAGGATCTAGCCCTTGAGCTTCAAGAATGCGGTCTAAAAGAGAAGGATGAGCCTTAAGGCTACATAAAACAAATGATGAGCATAAATCGGATACGCGTCTCGAATCTCACAAATAGATAAGATCTCGAGATCGTTCCATTCGGATATCATCATAGAAATAACCGCTTGTTGCTTTCGACTAAGTGCATCCGCAACGCGATTCCCCTTTCCGGGAGTATAAAGGATATCAAGATCATATGGTGCAAGAAATTCGAGCCAACGCTGTTGACGCAAATTAAGTTCCTTTTGAGAGAATAAATACTTCAAGGACTTATGATCGGTATAAAGAACAAATTTCTCTCCTAAAAGATAATGATGCCAAATTCGAAGAGAAAAAACAATAGCCGCGAGTTCTAAATCATGTGTGGCATATCTAGTCTCGGCCGGCTTTAATTGCCGTGAAGCATAAGCAATAACACGTTCTTTTTGCATAAGAACGGCACCCAAACCAATGCGACTGGCATCGGTATAAACAACGAAATCTTGATTCCCCTCGGGAATAACAAGAATAGGAGCATCAGAAAGGAGTTCTTTTAATTTCTAAAAAGAAGCTTCACATTTGTCCGACCAAATGTATTTAACTCCCTTCTTAGTTAAGCTAGTGAGTGGCACGGCAATCTTAGAAAAGTCTTTGATAAAACGGCGGTAATAACCCGCCAATCCAAGAAAACTACGAATCTCTGTCACACTCTCCGGCCTCTTCCAATCTTGAATCGCTTCAATCTTTGAAGGATCCACGGAAATTCCGGATTCGGAAATAATATGACCGAGAAACTTCATACGAGATTGCCAAAAGTGGCATTTAGAAAACTTAGCTTTTAATTGATTACTCCTAAGAGTTTCCAATACAATCCGAAGATGCTTTTCATGCTCCTCCTCGGTTTTTGAATACACAAGAATATCATCAATAAAGATGAGGACAACCGGTTGAGGAAGTCTTTGAAAACTCTATTCATGAGGTCAACAAAATAAGCCGAAGCATTCGTTAGACCAAATGGCATCACAAGCCATTCATAAGATCCATAACGAGTACGGAACGATGTCAAAGGAATGCTATCTTCTGCAATACGAAGCTGATGAAATCCAGTAGCTAAGTCTAATTGTGAAAAGACTCTAGCACCACTAAGTTGATCGAATAGATCATCAATCCGAGGTAAAGTATATTTATTTTTGATAGTAAGATCATTAAGCTTGCGGTAGTCAACGCAAAGCCTAAGTGTACCATCGGATTTCTTCACAAAAATAGCCGAAGCTCCCCAAGGCGAGGAACTTGAGCGAATAAATTGTTTCATTTCCAAATCGGATAATTTCTTACGCATCTCCTCATTTTCTTTATTGGACATACGATAAGGAGGACGAGTAATAGGTTGAGCTCCAGGGATAAGATTAATTCTGAACTCAATTTCTCGCTTAGGCGGTAATCCTAAAACGGGCACAAATATGTCATAAAATTCACGAACAATGTGAATAAGAGAAATTATATCTTCCTCGTCATCATTATCGTCATCACGAGGATTTGAAGAATATAAAGATGCAACCAAGCTAGAATCCGAATCTTTAAGATTAATAGTAATCTACTTAATAGATTGAGGATATCGAAGATGAATAGTCCGCTCAGGACATAGGATATGAGCTTCATAACGGTTAAGCCAATCCATTCCCAAAATCATTCCAAAGCCTAAATAACGCATGACATGCAAATCGGCTCGGAAAGAAAAATCACCCAAAATAATCTCGACATCATTACACAATAAACTGATTGTTGCGGATCCACCAACCAGATTCACAATTCTCAAAGAAGTCATTAAAGCAACAACACTTAAAGAAAAAGTATCAACAAGTTCTTTTGATATTAAAGAGTGGGATGCACCCGTATCAAAAAGAACTCTAATATGTTGATCATGAAATAAAATAACACCATCAAGAATGGAATGAGAAATACCTTGGCCACGAGATGTGTTGCCAGGGGATTGAGCAACATTCAACTTTCCCTCCTTCTTTCCCTGAAGCTTGGGGCATGAAGATATAACATGACCGGGACCTTTGCAGTAGCGACAAGAGAGAGACTTTGGGCACTTGTTCGCGTAATGGTCCTTCGAACCACAATTATAGCATTCCCCACGACCAAAGGAAGAAGTCTTTGCCACTGGGGTTGCTTGCTTCCCTTTCTTATTGGGATAAGGGCCTTTGAATTTACTGGGCCTTTTCTTGTTGTTGTTGAAGCTTGGTTTGGAACCTACCACTTCAACATCATTTTCCCTATCCGCCTCTTCAAGACAAAGAGCGATATCAATGAGTTGGTCGAAAGAAACTTCTAATTTTAGAAGTAATGGCTTCTTGAGACTCTTGTTCAAGCCATAGAAAAATATCTGATTTTTCTTCAATGGGGTGTTAATATATTCAACCCCGTATTTAGAGAGAGATTCAAAAGACACGACATAATCTGCCACGGAAGATTCACCTTGAACAAGGTCTATGAAACGGCGAGCCAAAGTCACCTTCTCAGCTTCTGGTATGAATTTTAACTCGAAGCGCTCTCGGAATTTCCCCCAAGTGTGATCCGCTTCATTAATCTCAGAAATAAGAAGTTCGTACCAGTCTAATGCTCTTTCTTGGAGCATTCTAAAAGCCACCTGAACTCGGTGAAGATCAATGAAGTTCATGCGAGAAAAGATTCGATCACATGTCCTTAACCAAGCCTGGACTTCAATAAAAGTTTCAGAACCTTTAAATGGCTTCCCGCCCAGGTTGGTGTAATCATTGCACAAACGTGCAAATCCAGACTTAGGGTGAGTAGGTTCCGGATTAGAACCAGCTGCTTGAGCATTCGTGACAAGGTCAAGAAGTTGCTAGGTAGTCATAAAAACTCCATCTTGGGGAGTATCACTAGATTGACCGGCGCTGGGACGGCGAGGTCTAACCATTTCTCTTCCTTTAGAAAGAAATAAAGAAGAAGAAAAAGGTTATTCACAAAATGAATATCAAGCAATCTTGATAGATAAAACAAGGAATCATAAAGAAAATAGGATGAATCGGTACGAAGACTTGAATAAAATCCTAAAGCACGACTCCTAAGATGGACTTAGGATGATGATCCTTGTTAAATTATTCTACATTGTTCCGAAGTTTGGCTCTGATACCAAGCTGTGACGCCCCACCTCTATACCCACGCTAGCCAAGAACACTACGGAGTAATGCTGTCAACTAGCACAGAGAATAAGGCTGTTGAGGAGCGACCATCTGTGTAATTGCTTTGTGCGAGCACCGATATGCCAGATAAAATATATCATGTAGGAAATCCGACATACCGACGCAAACTCAAAGCTACTACACAGTAGCTATAATAATCTTCGGAAACAAATATAGAAATAAGCATAACACAAATCAGTCACAGATAATTCATATCACAAAGGCGGAAGAAGATATGAATATATAACTAACAAATGAAAGTGTATATCAGAGTAGTGGTCAAAAAGATCCACAATAATACAAAAGAATAGCAACACGTGCTATACAAAAGAATACAACTATGAGTCCATATCTCAAGTGTATACACCAAAATAAACTACTAATCTAAGTAGTTAGCCAAAAGTCGGAGGAATCAATCCCAAGTGAGAAGTCAAGCTGAAGCACCTGTAACATCTCGGTCTGACCCGAGTATTATTTAATAAGAAAATAATAAACGGATCACTCTAACTATAAATATCAAATGAAGCGATATAGAATAAGAGGTACGACTAAACACATAATAATCACAATTCCAAGCTGTGATATATATAAGTAATTGAAAATCAACAAGAGATTAATCAATATCACAAAAATCTACTCAAGGATCAAAAGGAATGTCATACCCTTTATTTCGTTCACCAAACCATAAATATTGATGAGTATATCAATATCAATCACAAAAGTCAATGACACACAAATTCACCAATGCACAAATATTGATAAAACTTATCAATGAAAATCACGAAAATTGGTGAAACACAAATTCTAGAAATCATCTCAAGAAATCCAGAAATCACAAAAAGGGGGAAGGCCTATCACAAACGGGAACATAAAGCTCACCAACACGTGTATCACAAACAGAACGCTAATTCCATGGTTGCTAACCTTCACAAATTGAGCCGAAGCTCCACAAACGGCCCAAAGACCATGGGTTGCTACCCCACCAATTTGAGTCGAAACTCCACAAAACGGGGTTTAGTCTCCCTCGCAGACAAAGAGACATCGCACATTGCTAGTCTAAATCACAAAGATGATCGTCATCATCAACCAGAAGTGTCAATTACACTAAGCTAGTAAATATATGAGTTTAGCTTCATGTCCCATAATCACTTGCTTAACTTAAATATTTACGAACAAACTGTAGATCTCCACTAGAAAATTGTCACAAGAGTTTCAATCGAACAAGTCCAAGAATTAACCGACGAAGTAAACGCAAGCGTTTCATACCACTCGTTTTACTAAGCCGTTTAATTAGATTTCTCATACGAGTGAGGTAAAGGCTTGTGTATACTAATAGATTGGAAAACGGTTTAAGAAACGAGCTTTGTAATAAAATAGTGTTGAAATTGTTTTGATGAGGGAATTTTGATATTTACTACTAGTATAGAAAACCTTTATATTTTTAAAGTGACAAATCACAAAGAAGATTGTAGGAACAATCAATCACTAAAATTCACATTCGAATACGTGAATACAATCCAAAGAAATCAATACTGAATCCATCAAAATGGATATTTACAAAAATCCCAAAGAAAATGTCATCAGAGTCGATAATAGATGATAACAACAAAAAGGAATCAACACGAATCGATAAAATTGGAATCTCAAGCTAAATAGGCAAAATAGAGCCCAAACAGCAGTTTCAGACGTCTGAAATCAAGGATTCAGACGTCTGAATCTGGAAAAATAATTGTTTTCCAGAACACAATTCATACGTCTGAATCTAATATTTCAGACGTCTGAAATAGGCATTTTTTAGCCTATTTCCTTTCTGGTCCAAAACAAACCAATTCAGACGTCTGAAATATAGATTCAGACGTCTGAATTGGTTGGAATAAAAATTCCCAGTATAATATTCAGACGTCTGAATTGTACGTTTCAGACGTCTGAATCAAGGGTTCAGGGCATTCCCTGAACCTAGGCCAAAAATGGCCAAACGAATATCGAAAGCGATCGATCGAGCGACAACGACTAAGGATTTACGCCAAGCGACAACCCAGCCTTAACGGCTCTTTGACACGCCTCAAATATCAATGTCCATATATCCATAAAAGGATTTTCATAGATTTTGATTTCAAAACACCAAAAATTGGAATATACACCAAACCAATCCAAACCAAAATCAATTGCACAAGAATAAGTGTTAGGAATTCATACCTAACAATCGAAGATAATTGTAGACAAAGATGTGAGATAAAAATCTCACCTTTGAACCCAAACGATTGAAGAAGAAGCTTGAAAGCAAAGAAGAATCAACCACTCTTTAAATCCAACTCAAGAAGCTTGATTCCAAGCTTTAAAAGAAGAACATTCCCAAAGTTAGGTTTAGGAATTTCTGAAATTGATAAGAGAATGAGTTGGAGAAGAAGAAGAGAAGCTTACCAATGGGTTCTTCTATTAGTTTGGAGCTAGAGTTTGATTTGCAAAAGAAAACTAGGGCTTGGAGTTTTAATTTCCTCTTCCACTCTCCATTAATATAAAAGCTTGAGTATTAGAAAATGAGGAATGAAGTAATGAAGAGGAGAAAGGGTTGGGACTGAATACATAAGTGGGGTTATTGGGCTCAGCCCAAACCAAAGCCCTAAGTAAAAAGTGGCTAAATTCTTCTATCTCCAAACATATCAAAGTTTACACTTAAAAAGATTGCAAACGTCATTTTAAACTCAATGGGAGTGGTCCCGAGTCCTAATTCGACCGTATGCAAAAAGTAGCTTTTCGGACTAAATTCCGAGTATCGATAAAATATTTAGATAAAATATTTAAATATAAAAAAATCGATAAATATGCGGGTTGTTACAGACTCCCCTCCTTAAAGAAATTGCATCCTCGCAATATTTAAGAAGAAAATATAAAGTAACAACCATAAAAGCATATTCAACACAAAAGAAATTTGAAATGAAAGGTTCACCTTAAAGAGCACGGGAAAGCAAGTCCGGATGTGATCGCTCGATGAACTCTCTAGATTCCCAAGAACAATCCTTAGGATTTGAAGACCATTGAACTTTCACAAGCGGAACATCTTTATTTCGAAGTCGTTTGACTTCCGAAGCAATGATACGAACAGAATGTTGCTCATAAGTTAAGTTAGGCGAAACTTCAATATCTTCCACAACACCGGGCTCAAGAATAGAATCGAAATCTCGAAGACATTTTCGTAATTGAGAAACGTGAAACACGTCATGCATGGCAGAAAACTGAGCGGGTAATGATAGGCGATAAGCCATGGAACCAATACGTTCAGCGATAGGAAATGGTCCAATGTATCGAGGCGCTAACTTTCCCGATCGACTGAAACGTACAACACCCTTCATAGGTGAAACACAAATGAACACAAGATCTCCCACAGAAAATTCTAACTTTCTTCTCCGATTATCGGCATAGGATTTTTGTCTACTCTGGGCTTCTTTCATCCTATGTCGAATAAGTTCAATCTTCTCTATGGAATCACGAATAAAGTCTGGACCTAAAACCAGCTTCTCACCGGCCTCAAGCCAACAAGAAGGAGATCGGCATGGCCTTCCATAGAGTGCCTCGAAAGGTGCCATACCAATACTAGATTGGAAGCTATTATTATAGGAAAATTCAACAAGAGGATGAGTTGGAGAAGAAGAAGAGAAGCTTACCAATGGGTTCTTCTATTAGTTTGGAGCTAGAGTTTGATTTGCAAAAGAAAACTAGGGCTTGGAGTTTTAATTTCCTCTTCCACTCTCCATTAATATAAAAGCTTGAGTATTAGGAAATGAGGAATGAAGTAATGAAGAGGAGAAGGGGTTGGGACTGAATACATAAGTGGGGTTATTGGGCTCAGCCCAAACCGAAGCCCTAAGTAAAAAGTGGCTAAATTCTTCTATCTCCAAACATATCAAAGTTTACACTTAAAAAGATCGCAAACGTCATTTTAAACTCAATGGGAGTGGTCCCGAGTCCTAATTCGACCGTATGCAAAAAGTAGCTTTTCGGACTAAATACCGAGTATCGATAAAATATTTAAATATAATATTTAAATATAAAAAAATCGATAAATATGCGGGTTGTTACAATTGATTTCAATCATAACCGAATTTGGAGATTTCATCGAAATTTCTTGTGAGGACCCTAGTCCTAAAAGGGAAGGGTTGATGTATAATTTGGGTTATCCTGAACCCAGCCCGGAGTCCATTCCTATTGTTAGAGATTTTCCAAATGTATTTGAAGAAGTGAAATCTCTACCTCCTTACCGAGAAATAGAATTCAGAATCGACCTTGTACCCAATGCTCGTCCTGTCGTTCATGCAAGTCGCAGGATGTCAACCAGGGAAAGGGTTGAATTAGTCGAGAAAACTAGAGATTTACTAAAGAAAGGTTTGATTCAACCCAGTGTTTCTGAATGGGGCTCAGCCGTCGTATTTGTTGCTAAATCAGATGGATCTTTGAGGTTGTGTGTAGATTATCGCGATCTCAATAAGCAGACTCTCAAGAATAAATTTCCACTACCAAGAATTGATGATTTATTTGATCAGTTGCACGGCGCTTGTTTCTTTTCGAAGATGGATCTAGCCCAAGGATTCCATCAACTACGAATCGCCGAAGACTGTGTTCATTTGACCGCTTTCAGGGGTCCCAATATGTTCTACGAATGGTTAGTCATGCCTTTCGGGCTAACAAATGCCCCATCATACTTTGTGGACTTTATGACTCGTGTGTTTCGGGACGTGTTGAATAAAATTTTGGTTGTATTCATTGATGATATTTTGGTCTATTCCAAGACCGAAGAGGAGCATGCTGAACACCTTAGAATCGTTTTGGAGATATTGAGGAGAAATATTCTATATGCAAAAATTTCCAAATGCCATTTCTGGGTCAAAGAAGTTAAATTTCTTGGCCTTATTGTTAATGAAGAAGGGATTTCTATTGATCCTAGCAAAATTTCCTCCATTCTTGATTGGAGGAGACCTACTTCCCCAAAGGAAGTTCGAAGCTTTTTGGGCCTAGCAGGTTATTATCTGAAGTTTGTCCAGGATTTTTTGAAGTTAGCTTGGTCAAGTCCATTGACCAAGCTAACAATGAAGAATGCGAAATTCATTTGGACTCAAAAATGTGACGAAGCTTTTGAGGAGTTGAAGAAGAGATTAACCACCGCTCCTGTTCTTGCTATTATTAACGAGAACCAGGGATTACCTGTTTATACCGATGCTTGTGGTGAAGGCTTGGGTGTAGTATTGATGTAGAACGGGAAGGTGATTGCCTACGCGAGTAGACAATTACGTCCTCATGAAAGAAATTATCCAACCCATGATTTGGAGCTTTTAGCTGTTATCTTCGCTTTGAAAATATGGCGACATTATCTTCTAGGTAAGAATCTTTTCATCTTTCTTAACAATCTATGAACTTAATTTAACTTAACTTAACAATATAATTATTGAACTCTCTTTATTTCTAGGTGAAAAATTCAAATTATTCACCAACCACAAATCTTTCAAATATCTCTTCACCCAGAAAGAACTGAATTTGCGACAACAATGTTGGTTGGAATTTCTGGCATCTTATGACTTAGATATTCTATATACACCCAAAAAAGCCAATGTAGTTGCCAACGCCTTTAGTAGAAAGCAAGCTATTCTTGCTCACCTTGTCATTGCTCCTACTCTTCTTGAGAAAATCGCCAACAAGCAAAAAGAGGACAAGTTTCTTCAGGAAATATATGGGAGAATTCGTCGAGGCGAAGATTCTAGTTTTGCAATGGATGATAATGGGATTATAAGATTGAAGGGTGGAATATGTGTTCCAGACTTCCCTGATCTGAAACGTGAAGTTTTGGACGAATGCCACAAACCTAAGCTTCGCATCCATCCAGGGGTTAATAAGATGTATCGTGATATCAAAAGAACTTTCTGGTGGAATACGATGAAAAGGGATATATCTATTTATGTGATTCGCTGTGCTACTTGCCAACAAATCAAAAGCGACCAAAAGAAGATGGCAGGTTTACTTCAGCCTTTAGAGGTACCCAAGTGGAAATGGGACCAAGTATCGATGGATTTCATCGACGGTTTGCCTCATACTCATAAAGTTAATGAAGCAATTTGGGTCATTGTGGACCGTTTGACTAAGACAACCCATTTCTTGCCAGTGAAATCTTCCCACACGGCAGCAAGTCTAGCTAATTTGTATGTGAAAGAAATTGTCCGTCTCCATGGCATTCCTAGCAGCATATTGAGAGATCTTGATCCGATCTTCACTAGTAGATTTTGGGAGGCATTTCAAGACGCATTGGGAACGAAGCTGAATTTCAGTACTGCTTATCACCCACAATCTGATGGGCAAACTAAGAGGTTCAACCGAATCTTGGAGGACCTATTGCGAGCTTGTATACTTGATTTTGGTGGTTCTTGGGAGGACCATTTGCATTTGGTCGAGTTATCTTATAACAACAGCTATCAGGCCAGTATAGAGATGGCTCCTTTTGAGGCTTTATATGGTCGTCCGTGTCGATCATCAACATGCTGGATCGAGGCAGGTGATAGACTCGTTCTTGGTCCGGATATAACTACAGAAGCCACCGAGAAAGTTGATTTTATTCGAAAGAAATTGAAGACAGCTCAGAGTCATCAAAAGAGTTACTATGATCGTAGAAGACGGGACTTTGAATTCCATATTGGGGACACTGTTTTTCCTAAAGTATCTCCTATGAGAGGTGTATTGAGATTTGGGAAAACTGGTAAGCTAGCACCACGATATATTGGTCCTTTTCCTATTTCGGAGAGGATTGGTTCTTTAGACTACCGTGTGCAGTTGCCTAGCTGGTTATCGGGTGTGCATGATGTATTCCACATTTCTAGCCTTCGGAAGTATGTGCAAGATCCGGACAGTATTACTGAAGAAGTTTCCCAACAGGATCTCGAAATCACTCCCAACTTGACAGTCAAAAGTGAACCGATAAAGATTGTGAATCGTGAAGAGAAGCAATTAAGGAACAAAGTTGTAAAGCTTGTTAAAGTTCAGTGGAGTGGCAATCCAAAGGATTGCACTTGGGAAATTGAAGATAATATGCAGAAATCCTATCCCAATTGCAGAGTGGATATCTCGGCTTAGCCGGTAAGCCATTTCCTTATCCTTTTTGAATTCATATATCTCGGCTTAGCTTGTTTTTCTCTCTCTCTTTCAATTTCGAGGACGAAATTTTCTTAAGGAGGGGATATCTATAACATCCCAAAATTATCAATTAAAATAAGTAATATATTTAAACTCTTAGGGTTCAATTTGAAAATAAATTGGTATAAAAATCTCAGGCAAATAAAAATAAGTGATAATGATATATAAATACATTCCAATTTTATTTTGAGTTGAAAATATTGAAATAATGAAAGTTTTAAAAATTCATTTAAATTTAAAATCTTATATATATGAACATTACATATATTAGTAAAATTTAATACACATTGAAATTTAATTTAAAATTTTCAAGGTAAGTGTGAATATGCAAATGGACATAAGTGTTTATATTTCAAGTTTAAAAATTAAAGATTTGAATTTAAATTTAAAATAAATGTTTTAAAAAGTAAGTAGCATTTAAAATTGTTAAGATGTAATATATATATATATATATATATATATATATTAGTTTAATTCTTTCAACATTGTACATGTATGTATGTATACCAAAGAATAAAGATATATATTTATTTATAAAAGTGTATATAATATAGCAAATAAAATACATAAAATTTTCTTTTGCCTTGTAAATATCAAAGAGGGCTGAACATACATAGCACATGGGAAATAGAGTTGAATAATTAACAAAATCTAGAGTTTAAGATTTCTTTTTACAAATGGCACAAACCATCATTGCCTAGATATAATATTCAAATAAAAAAATTCAAAAAAACTTTTCACCTTCCAATTCAAAATTTTAAATCTCCTAACATCTGAAGTTCAGTAACCAAAGAGGATTTTGCAATATTTACATCAACATTCAAGAAGAGAAAAAAATTAGAGAAAAAAGAAGAAAGAAAACTGCCTTCTTCATTTCAATTCAAACTAAAATCTGAAGTATTTTCTCAAGCTTCATAACAGTAGTGTGTTACATCTCTCAGGTAAGTTTTGATTTAAACTTTATAGTTTATAAAATTATGATTTTTAAATCAAGTGTTAACAAACAAAATTCTTAAAAAACTGCAGATTAGATTGAAATGGGGAGAAGCTTCAGGTTTTTGGCTAATGCGGTAGGTTTCTGAAAATAATAAAAGGCAGGTAAATTTCTTTATTTTGAATTTGAAGTTATAATCTATAATGAAGCAAGATTTAATACCATAACATTCAATTATTTGCAGGAAGAATCAAGAATTAAAAGCTATTTTTGGTTTCCAAGTTTTTGCTTTCAAAACTGCAGAAAAAAAAGAAAAAAAAGGAAAGCTTCTCTGATTTTTCAAACTGTAAGTAATCTAAAGATTTTTGTTATTAATGATTAAGTAAATAAATACAACAAGGAATTTAATACAACAATATCCAATTTTTTTTGCAGGAAGAAGCAAGATCAAAGCTTCATTCTATTTCTGGTTTTCAAAGTTTCAGAAAAAAAAATAGCTTCTCCGTCCTACTAAAATTCCCAACTGTAAGTAAAATAAAAACCGATGTTATTAAATATTTAAGTGAATGAATATAACAAGGACAATCACAGGTTTGTAACTATAAATTTGCAGATCTAAAACCCCAAGTTTTAAAGTAAGAAAAGAAGAAAAGTTCAGGCTTTATCTCTGTTTGATAAAAACTGTCAGGAATTTCTGGAAAACATGTGAGTAAACTCCTGTTTTCTTTTAGTCATTGTTGTTGTGTGTATGCTTAGGTGATGTAGGAAAACTTAAACTTGGTTTGCATGCAAGAGATTGGAATATATGATTGAATGCTTGGCCTGTTCATGTTGACTGTACATAAATGTTAGTCCCTGTTTAACTTCAGGAAATAAAACCTGTCAAACCCCGTTTCTTTCCCTCTGTCCTTATTTTCTGTTGAATTTGAAAAAATAAACAAGATGGAGTTTTTTTGTTTAAACTTATACTATGTTTTCAGTAATGAATCAAAGCAAGTGTTGAAATTTCCTTTTTACTGGAAACTATGAAAACACAAGTTTCACCTAAGTCCTGTGTTACCGGTTAAACCACACCAAAAAATCTAATCTCTCTTCCTGTAACGACTGCGATTTTTCGATGCCGAAAAACCGAACCGTTATGGTTTATGAAGAAGAAAGAGGTAGAAGAAGAAAGAAAAAGATAGAACAGAACAATATTAGAATCTCACAATTCGCAGCGGAACAACATATAATAGATAAATGAATATTCATTAAAACAAAAAGAACTGTATGTTTTATACATTACATCACATTACATTCATTATCAGAGTTTACAACAACAAACAGCGGAAAAAGAAATACTATATACTTAGTAATATGCTACGCCATCCATCTTGCCTCCAGATTTTTGTAGCAACTTCCGAATCCAGAATGACCTAATAACCTTAACTCTAGACTGCCCGTGTCGAAATTGGTGGGCACCCAGAGTTTAGGAAGGGAAACAATAAACTCCAGGTCAGTCATGTGTGTGAGAACTTAAAATAGTTATTTATCTTTAAAACAAAGAACAGGATAATTTTAAAATAGATTCGCAACGCTTTTTAGAAAATGAGACTACCATAAGGCCTCCCGCACACACACACAATGCAAACGCAGAATCGGAGGAGATTTCTCCTTATGATAGTCAAAGATGCTTGATACACATTAAAAAGAAACATTTGATATTATTACTAGTGCATAGTGTAGGAAAAATCATTTCGAAAGTAAAGATATAAATCTTAGCCAGCATTGGCATTTCGCACTTATGCCTACTATAGCTACCATCCAAACAGTGGGGCGCCACCATAAATGAATGATAGGTTCTACAACTAAAACCGTACAAGATCGTATTGTTTCTTTGGATTTCCAACAAATGGTCAGGCCAAGGAACTTCCCATTGCCACATGGAAACGCCTTTGGAATGACGTCCCGAGAACCTAACCGGATCTCTGCCAACACAAGGCCGGGTTACCCTAACTGGGTAACTACTGACACGAATATGTCATCCCCCGATCGTAACCGATCTATATCCGAGGATCCTCGATTTCCAACAACCACAAAGCAATAAATTTGCAGCAACAACATAAGTTAAGTATCTGGGCTCCATACCATGATACCACCTCTATCCAGAAGGAATGACATACACTAAAGGGGCGCTACCCCCTAATAAATTTGCCGCATCCTTCATGTTTTGACCATTTCCGGGGTGTGAGGTCCGGCGAAGTCTCGTCCACAAAGCCACGCTTTATACAAAAGCTGTGCTTTGATCATCAAATGCTCAACAGCACTTCGTATGCCACATTACCAATTTGGGAATGTATCACTAGTAACCATCAACTATATAACCTCTAAGGGTGTGAAGCTAAGAGAATAAATTCTCCGCCACCAACGGCAATATATTTGATAGAAACCAGCTTTACATCTCAAATTGTAACGTCAGACACACATCCATATAAGTCCGTTCTGGGATCGAACGGAACCGAAGGCACTTACAAAGAAGTCCTTGCAATCCGGATATTCACTAATCATGACCAGACTTCCCATCACAAAGGGTAATAAATTTCAATATCGGGGATCAGCCGATGCACAAACATTCGATGGTAATCCTTCCATTTTCACAAATATCCGGTCTTCAACACCGGTCATCAAATGCAATTCATAACGACGTATCACATATTTGGAATGGGTTATACGACGCCAAGGTCCTTTCCCGGCTATGCCGAATAGTGAGCGCTTATTTTAAAAATAAGTGTGGCATTCAAATTCAAGCAAATCACAACAAATACCTATTTAAAGGTAAATATTGATAGTCGGATTATTTAACTATCAATAGGCGTGTTCAACATCACCAAATTCCAAATAATTTCCCAAATTTATTTACTTTCCAAAATATCTTTACTAGATATATAATTTCCACACTTCAACATTTGAAAACAAAATTTCAAATCACTTTTCCCCTTTACCACTTTTGAAAACAAATTCAAATCGTTTCCCTATACGGGATATATTCACCAATCTTTATTCATTTTCATTTCAAAATGGTTCATTTAAACCAATTAAATAAATCCTTACCGATTTACTTTACATTTACGTTCCAAATCCGTAAATTAATTCCCACACTTCAAAAATAAATCAACGTTTATTTTTAAACAAATTTCCCTTTCTTTTATAAATTCCATAGTGAATTTACAATTCCAAAATATCTATGAATATAAATTTCTTAAATCGATTTCTTATATTCATTTACAATTTATCTTTAAAAGATAAAATCTCAAACATTCACTTCATATTGGAAAAACATTTCCATACTTATTTAATAATAAGTAATTCACCAATCTATTTATTTTCAACACTTGGAAAATATTCAATATACTTAAATCGAAATTAAGTCTATATTTCATTCTTTAAAGAAAACATTCTCTTAACACATTTATTTGAGTCAAAAACGAATGTTGCATAAAACATCGTTACGACGACCCAAAATCACTAGTATAGGGATTCAAAATTAAATAGATATATAAATCCCAATACTGTACAAAACATTTCCTTTTGGAGATCATTTACTATAACAACAGTGTTATAGTCCACTATTTCCTTCAATTCCTTCAAAACGCCTATTTCGACAATGAATGTTGAAATCTATGTTTTCAATACTTAATACATTTAAAACATCTCTAATCGTTTTAATTCTATTTAAAATATCATTTTTCCCCAAAACATTTCCTTAATATATTATTCATTATCCAAAATCGTGAATATACTTCGTTAATCCAAATTCAACACTTTCACATATTAAATTAAAGGATTTTTCCACAGTCCAAAATCGTGTATATAATTCCTTTAAAAATTTCTATGTTCACTTATCAAATTTATTTGATTACGGATTTATAAAACAACGTTTATAAATTCCATTTCTATTTCGTAACTATTTCGATTTATAAATCTCCTTTAATAACCAATTCTATTTATATTTCATTTACATGTCGAATCCAACTTATAAGTAAATTACTTATAATCCATTTATTCACAAATCCATTCTTTTATATCATCATTTATTTATAAATCTAAAATTCTTATTTACTTATAAAACTAGGTACAACTTTATTTTAATACTTACAAAAGCTCGTTTTATAATTCCAATATCTTCAACTTATAAAATATCAATTTTATAAATCTTTTATGTAATCGTTTATAATAATTCAAAATTCCCAATTTAAACTATTTATAAATTTGTCAGCTATTTATTTCAAAAATCGTGCTTTGGTTATATTTCACAAAAATATAATTTTTATAACATAAAAATTTATAGCGTTTTAATTATTTAAAATGAATCAATTCGAAAATTTAATAAATGTATAATTTCGAAAATCACTTTTAAAAGAATCCCTTAAAAATCAAAATCGTTATTTTTAAACTTCAAAAATGGATCCGATGATGCAACACACCAAATTGTCAATCACGACTTCCAAACATCATATATCATCATATGATAATCAACAAATATCACAATATATGAAAATAAATAAATACGGTTGAGGAATCCAGTTGGATCCCTCCAACCTGTTTTCCTGCATCCACAGATGTTAGCACAATACCAATCCCATTTCAAGACGGGATATCGTGGTATATGGGATTTATAAAATATTATCTGCTTAATAGGAGGCGCAATAGGGTCTTATCCGCTATATAATGCGGGAAATCAACAACTCCAATATATACATATTCCAATATATATATATATATTGCTATATATAGATATATCCTACTATATCTAATATCACAACCAAACAGCAATCAATAACTGCAATCCAAATTTTAAATTTGAGTGAGAAGATCTCACCTTGATTTTATTTTGCAATCCATTTCCATCTTGACTCGATTTTCTTGATTTATACCTTGTATAAATATTTGTACATTGCATTAATATTCAAATTATTCGAATAATCAGTTACCCTTTAATAGTTTAATTAGCCGATAGTTTTGTTTAACCCAATTTTGTCTTTAATAAATTGATTTAACTAAAAATTAAATTTGAACTAAATTCCATTAATAAACTATTTTTAGCGATAAAATAAATTTCTAAATATGTTAACTAAACAAACAAATCACCTTTAAAAATTTATTTTAGAATAATTAATAAATTGAAACATATGTATATATTTATAACTAGAAATTTCTGTTAAAATAAAACAGGAATTAACTTTACTGTTTACAATTTTTTCTTTACCGTAAATTCACTTATACATTTATAAAAACAAATACACATATATGCCATACTATTTTAAAAAAATTAAAATGCGTATCTATCACTTTCAGTTTTACTGTTTTATCTTCTGCAAATTTAAAACAGAAATTAAACTTACTGTCTATATATACATTTATATACACATTAAATTTAATGAATTCAAATCCCTATATTTTTAATTTCTGTTCCTGTATATATATATATATATATATATATATATATATATATATATATATATATATATAATTTGCATAAATTCTTTACTGTAAAAAAATAACTTCTATTATTCAAACATTTATAATTTAAAAAAAAAACTGTTTCACAGATAAAGCTTTATCACAGGTTTAAATTTTTATTCTCTAATGTTCATAAATATTTATATATATATATATATACACCTTACCGAAACATGTTGATACACTACTGCTCACCTACTCGAGCATCACGGCCATCAACATGAAACCCTAGCCGCGCACCGCCGCTATCCCCTAGGTCGCCGCCATCGAGTCGCCGTTGTGCGCGAGAACCCACGTGACCCATCATCGATTGCATGCGCGATGCCCATTCACCAAACCCTAGCCACCGCCTCGACGTCGCCGTCGTGAGCTCGAGCCTCTTGCCTCGTCGCCGCGGCCTCGAGCTCAAGCTTGACACTTCATCGCGACACAAAAGAACGATTCGAGAATAACGAATTGATTTTGAGGATTAAAATGAAGAGGCCGGCCATTGATTTTTGAAAAGGAAGAGAGCAAATTTTTCTTTTTTCTTTTTTGAATGAAAGGGCTTCGGCCGTTTGATTTTAAACAAATGAAAAGAGTACGCGACCATGATTTGTAATTTGAACGAGACATGCTCTGCACAATCATCATCGTGATTTTAGGCGAAATTTTAGGGAAGCTACAGTATTTTGATTTTGACCAAATTCAAATTTAAAAATCAAATTGAATTCGATTTAATTTCAACGCGTTTTTTTACCGTGTGCTAACATAACAACTCCGAAAAATACGAAATTTGAAATCCGGTAATAATTCAATACTACGGATGCAATGGAACTAGTTTCGTCGAATTCCGAGACTGTGCCTCGAAAGGCTATTTTTAAATCCAATTTAAACGGTATAAATTTTAAAACTGAACAAACTACTTTCAAATTAAATTCTGAAGCTTCTATTATCTTCAATATTATCAATATGAATTTTACAAGCCCTTGAAATATTTTTAATCAGCTTAAAATTGGAGATTCAAATTATTATTCAACTTTCAGTAGATTAAACTCTATAATTTAATCGTCAAGTTCATTCTGATAATTTGAAATTCTAGTCAAACCATCATTCAAATATTTAAAATCAATTAAATATTTCATTTTCAAGTGTTCAAAAATTCTGGGTCGTTACAATCTTCCTCCCTTAAAAGAATTTCGTCCCGAAATTACAAGTTAGGTAAAATGATCCTTAACCCGTTCGCACTCTTTCTAAAACAAATCAGTTTTATTAACTTACCAACACAAATCTTTTATTAAAGATCCATTATCATTTCAACTAGCTTTCCCACTTCAATTATAAGTTTCAAACAACATTGTTTTACTTAACAATTCGAATTTAGATTCAAATTCAAATTTCTAACTTTCAAAATTTTCTCAAAATTTTTCTAACACTCTAAATTTTCGAAAAATTTCGCCAGCGTCTCCTTTGCGCGGCTAGCTCGGTACAACTACAAAATGGCACCACGGCCCCTCAGATTCAAAAAGAAAACGAAAAGCCAAGCGGCTGAGCAAGAAAATCACCAAATTTCATACTGGAATTGAAATACGTACCTTTTTGTCGAGCAATTCAATTTTATCTTTGAAATCAAAATCCCAATTCGATTTCTTTTAATACACCTGTATATCCTGCTAGCAATAGTATCCAATTCCAACATTCAAACCATTTTGCCAATTCCATTACAAAATTTTCAACATATGCTACTTATACATTTTTACTTCACTATTGAAGTTACATATTCATTTTCATTCAAATTTGGCATTTCAATTTCATTTGAATTCAATTCACAATTTCAATTCTATTTGAATTCAATTTATCTTCTATTCTGAATATTGAATTTTTATCTTTCGATTATAACTGATTTATATTAATATTTTAAATTAGTTTCATTCACTAATTTATTTCAGTTTGCAATTTGAAATCGTTTGTTGTTAACTAAAATTTTCAACAATTTTCAAAAAAAAAAATTCTAACTCCCAAAATTTTCGAAATTTTTTGGCAGTCTCCTTTGTTCGGAGGAACTTTTGCAATTTGACAATAGATATAAATATATATACATCGACCCACTCAGCCGGAAAACAGAAAAATAGTTCATATTTCCTATTTTCTATTGCATAGGCGTACCTTTTAGCATTTTTAAGCAAAGTAGTTTATTTTTAAGATTTGCGCAACCCAAAATACAGCCAAACGGCTTCCAAAACCTGCACTTACTAAGTTTAAACACATCAGTGACAAATATAAGAAATCTATTAACATTTCATTCATTTTCAATAACAAATATATAGATTTCATTAGCAATACATTCAAGATAAATTCCATTAGCAATTCATATGGTTTCAATTCATCTTTAGTCGCTTACGACCAATTCACATGCCATTTCCATTAAATCAAGTGGTTTACAACTCATTTTCTTCATTCTATTCATTTCTAAGCAAAACGAATTCATATCATTTTAATTCATTCAAAAATCAATTTTATTTGCTTTCATTAACTCATATAATTTTATACAATCTCGTTTGTGTCAAACGACAATTATTTCTATGCAAATTTAATGATATTCACTTAATAGAATATATTCACTTAATAGAATATCCATTCTAGTTTATAACTAGTTTAAATTGATGCCAACTCAATTTATTTTAAATTCCACTTCATTTGCAATTAATTCACAAGATTTTTCTTAAGTCGAGTATTTATTCAATATTTGCTTAAGCTATTTCACTTCAAACTCAAGTTTATCTTTTATATTTTTCTTCCTTATAAACAATTTCCAATTTATTTTCTTTGATTGGTTTTCATTTATCAAATCTATTCCATTAATGAATTTTATTTCAAATATTTTCCTAGAATTCTATTGCCAATTATAAATTACATTTACCATTTATATTCACAATTTTATTCATATATGAGTTCATTTCCTTATAGTTTCAATTCATATTTATAAATTTCATTTGTTAAATGAATTTATTTTCAAATCTTTGGTTATACCATTTTATTTCTTACTTAATTCCATATAACAATGATAATAATTCAATATTATCACTTCCAAACATCCAAACATCCATATACTGTAATAATTTACAGAAAATCATTTCTTTTCTATACAAAAATAGTTTTGGGCAAAATTATCTCATTTACGCGATTCAAAACAATACTGTGTCGGTTTGTCTTGTTTAGGAGTTTAGAAACTCCTATAAACACAGTTAGCTAGACTGCACCGACCAGAATCTATAAACAATCAACCGATAAGTCAACACAATACAAAACAATTTCATATTCACTAACAAATACGCGCTCATATCTATTATTACACTCAAACTCATTCTAGAGTACTGCTGACTCTATCTCTAATGAGTAACACCCAATAGAGCCATGGTTGTCGCTTAACCATATGCTCTGATAACACTTTGTAACGACTGCGATTTTTCGATGCCGAAACACCGAACCATTATGGTTTATGAAGAAGAAAGAGGTAGAAGAAGAAAGAAAAAGATAGAACAGAACAATATTAGAATCTCACAATTCACAGCGGAACAACATATAATAGATAAATGAATATTCATTAAAACAAAAAGAACTGTATATTTTATACATTACATCACATTACATTCATTATCAGACTTTACAACAACAAACAGCGGAAAAAGAAATACTATATACTTAGTAATATGCTACGCCATCCATCTTGCCTCCAGATTTCTATAGCAACTCCCGAATCCAGAATGACCTGATAACCTTAACTCTAGACTGCCCGTGTCGAAATTGGTGGGCACCCAGAGTTTAGGAAGGGAAACAATAAACTCCTGGTCAGTCATGTGTGTGAGAACTTAAAATAGTTATTTATCTTTAAAACAAAGAACAGGATAATTTTAAAATAGATTCGCAATGCTTTTTAGAAAATGAGACTACCATAAGGCCTCTCGCACACACACACAATACAAACGCAGAATCGGAGGAGATTTCTCCTTATGATAGTCAAAGATGCTTGATACACATTAAAAAGAAACATTTGATATTATTACTAGTGCATAGTGTAGGAAAAATCATTTCGGAAGTAAAGATATAAATCTTAGCCAGCATAGGCATTTCGCACTTATGCCTACTATATCTACCATCCAAACAGTGGGGCGCCACCATGAATGAATGATAGGTTCTACAACTAAAACCGTACAAGATCGTATTGTTTCTTTGGATTTCCAACAAATGGTCAGGCCAAGGAACTTCCCATTGCCACATGGAAACGCCTCTGGAATGATGTCCCGAGAACCTAACCGGATCTCTGCCAACACAAGGCCGGGTTACCCCTAACTAGGTAACTACTGACACGAATATGTCATCCCCCGATCGTAACCGATCTATATCCGAGGATCCTCGATTTCCAACAACCACAAAGCAATAAATTTGCAGCAACAACATAAGTTAAGTATCTGGGCTCCATACCATGATACCACCTCTATCCAGAAGGAAAGACATACACTTAAGGGGCGCTACCCCCTAATAACCTTGCCGCATCCTTCGTGGTTTGACCATTTCCGGGGTGTGAGGTCCGACGAAGTCTCGCCCACAAAGCCACGCTTTATACAAAAGCTGTGCTTTAATCATCAAATGCTCAACAGCACTTCGTATGCCACATTACCAATTTGGGAATGTATCACTAGTAACCATCAACTATATTACCTCTAAGGGTGTTAAGCTAAGAGAATAAATTCTCCGCCACCAACGGTAATATATTTGATAGAAACCAGCTTTACATCTCAAATTGTAACTTCAGACACACATCCATACAAGTCCGTTCCGGGATCGAACGGAACCGAAGGCACTTACAAAGAAGTCCTTGCAATCCGGATATTCACTAATCACGACCGGACTTCCCATCACAAAGGGTAATAAATTTCTATATCGAGGATCAGCAGATGCAGAAAAATTCGACGGTAATCCTTCCATTTTTACAAATATCCGATCATCAAATGCAATTCATAACGACATATCACATATTCGGAATGGGTTATACGACCCCAAGGTCCTTTCCAGGCTAACCCGAATAGTGAGCGCTTATTTTAAAAATAAGCGTGGCATTCAAATTCAAGCAAATCACAACAAATATCTATTTAAAGGTAAATATTGATAGTCGGATTATTTAACAATCAATAGGCGTGTTGAACATCACCAAATTCCAAATAATTTCCCAAATTTATTTATTTCCAAAATATCTTTACTAGATATATAATTTCCACACTTCAACATTTGAAAACAAATTTTCAAATCACTTTTCCCCTTTACCACTTTTGAAAACAAATTTCAAATCGTTTCCCTATACGGGATATATTCACCAATCTTTATTCATTTTCATTTCAAAATGGTTCATTTAAACCAATTAAATAAATCCTTACCGATTTACTTTACATTTACGTTCCAAATCCGTAAATTAATTCCCACACTTCAAAAATAAATCAACGTTTATTTTTAAACAAATTTCCCTTTCTTTTATAAATTCCATAGTGAATTTACAATTCCAAAATATCTATGAATATAGATTTCTTAAATCGATTTCTAATATTCATTTTCAATTTATCTTTAAAAGATAAAATCTCAAACATTCACTTCATATTGGAAAAACATTTCCATACTTATTTAATAATAAGTAATTCACCAATCTATTTATTTTCAACACTTGGAAAATATTCAATATACTTAAATCGAAATTAAGTATATATTTCCTTCTTTAAAGAAAACATTCTCTTAACACATTTATTTGAGTCAAAAACGAATGTTGCATAAAACATCGTTACGACGACCCAAAATCACTAGTATAGGGATTCGAAATTTAGGTAGATATATAAATCCCAATACTGTACAAAACATTTCCTTTCGGAGATCATTTACTATAACAACAGTGTTATAGTCCACCATTTCCTTCAATTCCTTGAAAACGCATATTTCGACAATGAATGTTGAAATCTATGTTTTCAATACTTAGTACATTTAAAACATCTCTAATCATTTTAATTCTATTTAAAATATCATTTTTCCCCAAAACATTTCCTTAATATATTATTCATTATCCAAAATCGTGAATATACTTCGTTAATCCAAATTCAACACTTTCACATATTAAATTAAAGGATTTTTCCACAGTCCAAAATCATGGATATAATTCCTTTAAAAATTTCTATGTTCACTTATCAAATTTATTTGATTACGGATTTATAAAACAACGTTTATAAATTCCATTTCTATTTCATAACTACTTCGATTTATAAATCTCCTTTAATAACCAATTCTATTTATATTTCATTTACATGTCGAATCCAACTTATAAGTAAATTACTTATAATCCATTTATTCACAAATCCATTCTTTTATATCATCATTTATTTGTATATCTAAAATTCTTATTTACTTATAAAACTAGGTACAACTTTATTTTAATACATATCTACAACTTATAAAATATCAATTTTATAAATCGTTTATAATAATTCAAAATTCCCAATTTAAACTATTTATAAATTTGTCAGCTATTTATTTCAAAAATCATGCTTTGGTTATATTTCACAGAAATATAATCTTTATAACATAAAAATTTATAGTGTTTTAATTATTTAAAATGAATCAATTCGAAAATTTAATAAACGTATAATTTCGAAAATCACTTTTAAAAAAATCCCTTAAAAATCAAAATCGTTATTTTTAAACTTCAAAAATGGATCCGATGATGCAACACACCAAATTGTCAATCACGACTTCCAAACATCATATATCATCATATGATAATCAACAAATATCACAATATATGAAAATAAATAAATACGGTTGAGGAATCCAGTTGGATCCCTCCAACCTGTTTCCCTGCATCCACAGACGTTAGCACAATACCAATCCCGTTTCAAGGCGGGATATCGCGGTATATGGGATTTATAAAATATTATCCGCTTAATAGGCGGCGCAATAGGGTCTCATCCGCTATATAATGCGGGAAATCAACAACTCCAATATATACATATTCTAATATATATATATATATATATATATATATATATATTGCGATATATAGATATATCCTACTATATCTAATATCACAATCAAATAGCAATCAATAACTGCAATCCAAATTTTAAATTTGAGTGAGAAGATCTCACCTTGATTTTATTTTGCAATCCATTTCCATCTTGACTCGATTTTCTTGATTTATACCTTGTATAAATATTTATACAATTCATTAATATTCAAATTAATCGAATAATCAGTTACCGTTTAATAGTTTAATTAGCTGATAGTTTTGTTTAACCCAATTTTGTCTTTAATAAATTTCCATTAATAAACTATTTTTAGCGATAAAATAAATTTCTAAATATGTTAACTAAACAAACAAATCACCTTTAAAAATTTATTTTAGAATAATTAATAAATTGAAACACATGTATATATATTTATAATTAGAAATTTCTGTAATAATCAAACAGGAATTAACTTTACTGTTTACAATTTTTTCTTTACTGTAAATTCACTTATACATTTATAAAAACAAATACACATATATGCCATACTGTTTTTAAAAAATTAAAATGCGTATCTATCACTTTCTGTTTTACTGTTTTATCTTCTGCAAATTTTAAACAGAAATTAAACTTACTGTCTATATATACATTTATATACACATTAAATTTAATGAATTCAAATCCCTATATTTTTAGTTTCTGTTCCTGTATATATATATATATATATATATATATATATATATATATAAATTTAAAATTTGCATAAATTCTTTACTGTAAAAAAATAACTTCTGCTATTCAAACATTTATAATTTAAAAAAAAAATTGTTTCACAGATAAAGCTTTATCACAGGTTTAAATTTTTATTCTCTAATGTTCATAAAAAAATATAAATATATATACCTTACTGAAACATGTCGATACACTACTGCTCACCTACTCGAGCATCACGGCCATCAACATGAAACCCTAGCCGCGCCCCGCCGCTATCCCCTAGGTCGCCGCCATCGAGTCGCCGTTGTGCGCGAGAACCCACGTGACCCTCCATCGATTGCGCGTGCGATGCCCATTCACCAAACCCTAGCCGCCGCATCGCCGTCGCGAGCTCACGCCTCTTGCCTCGTCGCCGCGGCCTCGAGCTCAAGCTCGACACTTCATCGCGACTCAAAAGAACGATTTGAGATTAATGAATTGATTTTGAGGATTAAAATGAAGAGGAAGGTCATTGATTTATGAAAAGGAAGTGAGTGATTTTATTTTTTTGAATGAAAGGGCTTGGGCCGTTTGATTTCAAACAAATGAAAAGAGTACACGGCCATGATTTTTAATTTGAACGAGACATGCTCTACACGATCATCATCGTGATTTTAGGCGAAATTTTAGGGAAGCTACAGTATTTTGATTTTGACCAAATTCAAATTTAAAAATCAAATTGAATTCGATTTAATTTCAACGTGTTTTTTTACCATGTGCTCACATAACAACTCCGAAAAATACGAAATTTGAAATCCGGTAATAATTCAATACTACGGATGCAATGGAACTGGTTTCGTCGAATTCCGAGACTGCCTCGAAAGCCTATTTTTAAATCCAATTTAAACGGTATAAATTTTAAAACTGAACAAACTACTTTCAAATTAAATTCTAATGCTTCAATTATCTTTAGTATTATCAATATGAATTTTATAAGCCCTTGAAATATTTTTAATCAGCTTAAAATTGAAGATTCAAATTATTATTCAACTTTCAATAGATTAAACTCTATAATTTAATCGTCAAATTCATTCTGATAATTTGAAATTCTAGTCAAACCATCATTCAAATATTTAAAATTAATTAAATATTTCATCTTCAAATGTTCAAAATTTCTGGGTCGTTACACTTCCTCTTTACCTCTGAAAAGAAATGTAAACAAGTTAAGATTTTTTATTTATACCTGTATTTTCTTTCAGAAATGAATTAAAGCAAAATTATAAAATTTTCTTTCTGGAAGTTATGAAATACAGTACCACCCAAACTTTTCAAGAAATTGGAACTTTACGAATTTTAATTTCAGTAACACCATGTGAATCCCCCATAAGAATGATGATTTTAGAAACAGAAATTTAATTTTTTCATTGCACATTTCTTTGGGAAATGGAGGTTGAACTGAAAGTAAACTTTTAACAAATCCTGGTGATCTAAACGATGGTAGGTCTCGAGTTCATCGTCAAGGGTAGATTAAAGGTGCGAAATTACAAGAAAAATACTAGATTAATTTATCAATATATAAATCTTTGATTCGAAAGCAAACTAGGGTTTAAAAACTTTTTTCCGTTCACGTGAGAAACAACGGTGTTGCGCCGTCCTCAGGTGCTCAGACTGCACGTCAGTGGTGCTAAACGAGGCGTGACACGATGACGAGGCTAGGGTCCAAATTTGGTGGCCAATAATGGTCTGGGAGGCGGCGTGAGGCAAATTTTCCGATGTCGTTTTCTGATGGGTTTGGGTCGAAGGGTCTCGATTCACGTTTTCGAATTTTTTTTCAAATTCTGGGTGTTCGTGGTGTCTTGGGGGATTGAAGGCGACTCGTTGGTGGCCGTAGAACCGACAAACGTTGGCGAAGTTGGCTGTGCACGTGCACGTGGAGGGGTGTGTCTCAGGTTGATAATTTTGGAAAAAGGGGTGGCTGCGCGAAGCAGTACGAGGGGATTTGGGTGGAAACTCGAAGTCATACTCGAGTTATTGTAGCGTTGTATCGGGTTGAATTTAGAAACTTAACAAATTTTTACAAAAAATATCACCCGAGTCAATTTTGGCTTAAAACCGAAGTAAGGGGATGTTTGGCTCGGGGTAAGACTCGAAGCAAGCCTCGGGTTGATCAATAAAAACAGCAAACCCGGTTTTTAACTAAATCGTTGAAAAACAAGTTAAATTTATTTTTTTGAATAAATTAGTGATGATTGTAATGGAATTTCAGGAAAATTATATTGAGTCAATTGTCTAAAATTTATGAAGTTCAAAAATATTTTAAAATTTATAAAAGTTGTTTTAAAATTTTAACTTAATAAAATTTTAAAAGTAAATCAAATGTTTAAATGTTAATTTAAAAACCAAATATATTTATAATAATGAAATAATAATTAACCATTAAGTTTTTTAATGATTTTATAATTTAAAATTTATTAATTAAAGAATAGGCAATTTATAAATGTAATTTAATTTAATTAATTAACAACTAAGAATTAATAAATTAAAATAATAAATCGAAGGATAATTAATTAATTAAGCTAATTAAATTAATTCATAATTAAGGAAAAAAATTAAACATTGGTTTAAAATAATTAATAAAGATAATTATACGGTTAATTCACTTTAATCACAATCACCTAAATCAAAGATGATTAACCATCATCAAATATTCTGTATTGGATTGGTATTTCTATTATGATACTGTGATTGCTTTGTGATGAACTGTGGTTTGTGATTTGTTCCTATATGTATGTGAAACCTCTTTTGCCCATAAAACGACATTTTAACTTCGATGCGACAGGGAGTCGGATTTCAGTTTGTTATCTGGAAACCCACATTGAATCTTGAATGTGAATTCATGTGATTGATACACCCACATGTTTTAAAATTAAGCGTTCACTATTCGGATTAGCCGGGAGAGGACCTTTGTGTCATATAACCCATTTCAAATAGTGATTCGACGATATGGATTGCATTTGAAGACCGGTAGTGAAGACCGGGTGTCTTCGAAAACGATAGGATAACCTATCGATTTTCTCTGCACCGAGTTGCTCCGGTATAGGGATTTCCTAAGTGATGGGAAGTCCGATCGGGATTGTGGACGCCCGGATTTGCAAGGGCTTCTTCCTTTATTGGACGAAGTGCCTTCGTTTCTGTTCGAACCCGGAACAGACTTGTATGGTCGTGTGTCTGACACTACACTTTGAGATGTAAAGCCGATTTCTTTCAAATACATATCTGTTGGTGACGAAGAATTTATTCTCTTAGCTTAACACCATTCTCTGAGACGTACGAGCTCAGAGGTTATGTAGTTGAAGGTTATCAGCGATATACTCCTAATTTGGTAGTGTGGCACGCTAAGTGCTGCTGTATATTGATGATCAATTGTTGATCATTTGTGATCAAAGCATGGCTTTCGTGTAAAACATAGCTTTGTGGACGAGACCTCATTGGACCTCACACCCTGGAAATGGTCGAAACAGGAAAGATGCGGCAAGGTTATGAGGGTCGCGCCCTTTAGGTTATGTCATTTCCTTCTGGAAAAAGGTGGTGTCATGGTATGGAGCCCAGATACTTACCTATGTGGTTGCTTCAACCTCATTCTCTGTGTGGTTGTTGCTTTGTGATGGGGGGCCCCTCGGATAAAGGTCCCAAAGGACCGGGGAATGGCATACTCGTGTAGTAGTTACCTAGTTAAAGAGGTAACCCGGCCTTGTGTTGGTAGAGAACCGGGTAGGTTCTCGGGACGTCCCGCCAGATGCATACAAATGTGGAATAGGAAGTTCCTTAGCCTGACCATTTATTGGAAATCAAATTCCCAATACGAACCCAATATGGTTTTAGTTGTAGAACCTACCATTTAACATGGAAGCTATAGTAGGCATAGTATCATGGTACCTATGCTGGCTATGATTAATATTCTACTTTCGAAATGACTTTCTACACTATGAACTAGTAATAATATCAAAGATTTTTCTCGTATCAAGCATATTTGACTATCATAAGAAGAAATCTCCTCCAATTCTGCGATTGCATTGTGTGTGTTGCAGGAGGTCTTATGGTAGTTTCATTTTTCAAAATCATATTGGAATTTCTTGTATAAATCTGTTTTACTTGAAAGCAACTATCTTTGTTTACTCATACCAGTCCCATGACTGACCCGGAGTTTATTGTTTCCTTTCTAAACTCTGGGTGCCCACGATTTCTACACGGGCAGCCTAGTAGCAGGTTTTCCATATTTTGGCTCAAGCTATATTTTGGAGTATTTTGGTTTGGAGATTATCGGCTTTTGGAGACTCATACCTTAGAGACATTTTGGATGCTTTTAGATCATAAGATGCTTAGATTTGGATGTTCACTATCACTCTACTTTTTGAAGACTTTTGGCATATGATATGTAGTTGTTCTATTATGACATTCTATTTGGAGTTTTGATTCATGTATTATGTACTCTGATGTTGTAACAGATATTATTATGATGTTGTATATGTGATGTAATGCATGATATTCACTTTATTTCCGCTGTTTTATATTCATCTAATGTTGTTATAAGCTCCATCCGACTGGAGTTTGATGTTTGAATCATTGACAGTCGAGTACAAGTGAGGTATTTGATGTCAATTTTCGAACGTTGGATTTTCTATCGTGACATACCCGGAGCATGTTCAACAAGCAGTCTTCACGCTATGAAGATCCACGGTCTTCAATAATCATCATCTTCAACAGGCCTTCACGTTCGAAAGTATACATTGTTTCGAAGTGGTTTTCGGATAGGAATTACTCAAATCCAACCCCAGTTCCTTCAAAGCTAATTATCGATTTAAAAGATGTTAAGTTCATATGTGGATACCAATCATTAATCAATTACTTCATCTTTTATAAAATATCTTTGTTAGATATATTCTTTTTGATTTATTCCATTTTCTTTTCAAGAGTATAAGGAATCATTAAGCCTCATTTATCAAATCATTTGGTTTAACCTTTCTTAAAGTCTAGAATAATTCTAGATCATTTTCACTTTTACTCAGGAAAACCTTTCCAAATCATTCATTAAATCTTAATCAAGGATTTTCTTTCTTAACTTTTAACTTAGGGAAAATATTCCCTTTTAATAATATCACTTTTCGAAACATCCATTTAATTTAAAGGATTATTCACTGTCCAAAATCGCGAATGTAATTCCTTTAATAAACTTTCACATTTAACTTATCAATTTAAATTGATTTCACATTTACAAAATGGTGTTTAAAAATTCCATTTATGTTTTATAAACTTCCATATACAAAACTTCTTTACTAACAAATTCCATTTATATCTCACTTATAAGTCAAAATCCAATTATAATTTAATTACTTATAAAACACTTATTTACAAATTCATTCCTTTCAAATCTTATTATTTATATAATCCATTACAAATTCTTTTCTAAATTTCAATTGTAAACCCATATATAAATTTGATTACAATCCCATTTCTAATATTTATAAAACACTTTTATAATTCCGTTGCTTTTATTTATAAAATATCAATTTCATAAATGTTATATCTAGACCGTTTATAATAAATTCAAAGAATTTATTTCCTTTCTTTTATCCTAGAAAAAACATAATTAAGATCTTTTAGAGCATCCGGACTTTCCTTTCGATATGTTCCACCCCTCGCTTAAGAAGAGAGAATATAGGCCAAGTAAGTTCGGGGCACTGGTTGCTCCATTCCTACCCTTAGCTAAACAACTTGTTTTATCTTTCCAGATCTCACAGGCGGGACAAATGTACTAGTCGTTTCTGCATTACTTAGTTTGTTATTATATTAAATCTTCTTCACATATTGTTTAAGTGGTATAAACAGTTCCTCCTTCCCATTTATTCAAACTCTTATTAAAACTTCCAAATCATCTTTAAATGACTTAACTATTCTTTTAAAAATTCACAAAAAATATATAGGAAAGAATTGTTAAGTTTAAAACTGCATTTCAAAAGTTATTTCAAACTGCTGCGAAAAGCCTTGCGAAAGGTGTTGCGAATAGCGTTTTAAAGCTATATTCTTCAAAATTGACTTTTACATCATTTAGAAATCCATTTTTTCAACTTAAGTCTCCTTTAATACATTTTAAAAGATTTTTAGGATTTACTTCATATTTTTAAAGCATTTAAAATATTAATTTTAAACTTTGGTCACTTTACTGCAAAAGCGCGATTTTTGTGGAAAATTGTTTTGGACATATTTAAAATATACAAGGTAAAACCTTGATTTTCTTCCTTTATTTATTTATACATATTTAAATGTTTATAAAACATTTCTAACTCATTTTAAAACTATTTCCAAAAGATTCAACCATTCCATATACACCATTTCATTTTCAAAAGGAAAGTGCTTTCCTTTGTGCTTATCGGCGTGTATTAACGTCACTTGGTAAAACAATTTAACAATCATATGAAACAGTTAATACTTGATGATCAAAGCATATATAAGCATCCATAGAAATCATAACACAACATCAAACGTGTATATATATATATAAATAGAGATGCTAAATAGAGTTTTCTCGCCATAAACCTAAGGGATTAACTTCCTACCAACATTCTAATCAACCAACACTTCACTAATAAATTCCTACTCCATTAAACACTAGCAAAAAACACCTTATCGCTTCCAATAGCTTGGTCGAGGCTTAAGATGGAGGTTGGCCGAAAATATAGAGAAGAAGCGGTAGAGCTTTGAAGTTGAATTCCCAAGATTTAGATCCGAAAATAGATCATCTTCTCTCTTGTTTTTGACTCTCTTACTCTCAAAATTTGGAAAACTTGTTAACTGAAAAATTGTTGCAAATTATTTTCTCTTGAATTTAAAGAAAAGAGCCATTTGAATTCAAGTTGTTTTGAGGGAGACATGACAGAATAAAGAAGAGGTATTGTCGGATTGACAAAAATGAAGCCTGAAAATGCACTTTAAAGAATTGAGTTTCCGGTATATCAAAACTCAAAACTGAAAAAATGATCAACAAAGAAGTTGTATCCACTGGAATTTAATATGGTTTGAAAAAAATAATTTCTTAATTTGGATCTGTTATGATCAAGTTATGATCAAAATAAAATGGCATATTCTCTGACTTAAAAACTGGGCCGGAAAATACACCGGAAAGAAGTGTATTTTTGACATAGTTATCTTTAGAATGAGACAAAGTGGTCAACAGGAAAGTTGTAGCCACTAGAAAATTACATGATTTGAAATAAATATTTTTGTATTTTGGTTCGGTTTTGAAGAAGTTATGGCCGAGAGAAGAAGAGGTAAAATATGGAGAAAAGAGGAGTTTGATTTGAAGAGAATGGACATTGATTTCTTTTGAATATTTTATAAATATTTTGAAATTATTTCTTTCTAATTTTTTCTATGGCTTGGAAGCCATTAAAGTGAAGAGGAAGAAGATGAAGAATATTGAGAAAAAAAAAAGAAGAAGTGTGAATGAAAGTGAAGAAGGAGGTGGATATTTATAGAAAAGGAAAGAAAGACGTAATTTACCAAAATAACCTCTTACCAATACCAAACTAACCTTACTTCAACCTAAAGCAATCTCCACTTTTTCAATACTTAACATTACCTTTCACATCTTTACTTTATGTCTTAATCTCTTAAGAACTAAGCTAAGCAAAATAATAATTATGTTGGCTTTTGATGTGATATTGATTTGATGTTTACTTTTGACTTTTCTTACTTATGTTTGTTAATTCTTACTTACTTTTCTTAATGACTTCTAGAAGTTTTCTATTTTAATTTAGTAAAAGTAAACATGTTTAGTGAATTAATTAATATCTGCACTATTTGAATATATGTTCCTATATTAGAAAATAAAGGTGCGGCGACGTTGCGACAACTTTTAATCGACAAAACGTTGATTTTGACAAAATGTTTTACGGTCACATTTTTACGTTTTAGTTAAACTATTTATTTATGTAAACCAAATTTAAAAATAAATTTTTATAATTTTATTTAAAAATATAAACACTCATAAATTAATTAAAATAATATATTTAACCATTAAAACTTACTTTTCTAAAATCAGCATTTTGTCACTTTTGTCGATATAAGCAAATGTTACTATTTTTGTGTATACTTCCCTTTCCAAATCCTATCTAATATTTTTTGAATCATATAGCCTTACCTAATTTATATTCAAAATCACTTTAAATACTATATTTTAAAGTGGCCAAATTCCGGGTCGTTACATTCTCCCCTACTTAAAAGAATTTCGTCCTCGAAATTACCCAAACAAAAGTTTACCTAAAACATTTATCTTTAAACTTAATTTTATAAAATATACAAAGATCATCCATATTAAATATCTTATTCAATCTCCTATTCGAATACACAACTTCATTTTCGAACTAGTAACAATCCCTAGATCCTCTACTACGGACTTTAATCAGGCTTTTTGCTCAGAAACCTTTGCTTTCCTTGCATAGTGCTCAACTATGATAGAAAACTAAAGTACCTAACCAAACATCCTCATCAATGTTCGTCGTCAAGAATCGAGTGATAAGTTCTTTTGCGAATCAGTGTAAACACCTCAAAGTTCCAAAATCGAATGTTAGATCAAAATTGAGTGATGAGATGATCTACATATAACATATGTATTTATTAACCCTCAAAACTTTCATAAACTTTTATCTTAAGCTCAAACACTTTATAAAGGTGTTTTTTTATATAATCCCTTTAATTATTTATTTCCAAATATTTTTATTAAAGGAATATATTCCAAAGAAAACATTTTTCACTCAAAAGATAATTTATCTTTATAAAAAAGTCTTCCCACATTCTTTTAACTCGGTATATTTTCTTTAACACTAATATTATTTATAAACCATTTTATAAATCTATTACTTAAGTTTATTACATCATATAACTTATGTAAATCAATCACTTTTAAAGACTTAAGTCCAAATTCATAATTAATGCTAGAATTCATTAATAAAACATTTTCCAGGTTGTAATTACCTTTTTGAGGAGTCATTATTTTACTTAATAGTTCATGATTTAAATCAACATTTGTATGATATACCTTTACATCCTAAGAGTATATACAAATCCCAAGTTCCAAATTGGTTTTACTTAAATCCGTCTATCTGACAAATTTAGACTTTGTTGTAATTTGCTATTATCTCAAATTCATAAGTTATAAAACTTATTTCTTATTTAGTACTATTGTTAATTTTCTAGCTTTGAAAAACAAATTTTAAAACCACCCGTATTTAAATCCTTATACTCTTAACTCTTAAATATATTTTTTCCTTTATAAATCAGATTTATAAATTATACTTATCTTATTTCATTTACTCAGAGTATTTCACATTGGTTTATCTTTTACCAGAATATTCCATAAATTCCTTAGCTTTGAGTTTGATGCGGTTCAGAAATTTTCGACTGTCCAAAATCGTGGGAAATTCTGCTTTATTTTAGCAATTAGCGATTCCAGATTTATCTTTACTTTAAACACTTTTATAAAGATTACTAATCAATTTTTCATATTATTTCATTAACTTAAGTAAATTATATTGATCGAGTAATTCCAAAACAATCTAAGGAACTGGGTACTAGCAATAGTATCATATATCCTCTTAACAAGAAGAGCAATACTTAAGTGAAGTGTTTAACATCTGAACACATCTCTTGCCCATTTTTAGTTTATTTTCGAGTAAATCGATTTAGTTGTCATAAAATACCTCTTTTCATTTGAAATAATAACATTTTCAAAATCCTTTAGAGATTACTTTATAAAACCTATTTTATAAATTTATCTTATATTAATTAACTTTGTTTAAATTACCACAATTCTTTTAAATTACTCGAATTTTAAACCATCATTCCTTTTATATTTTCCTTTTTACACAATCATTTTCTATTATTTAAATACATTTTTATCTTATATGTTCATTCCTTAAACCAACCTTGTGATGCCCCACCTCTGTACCCACGCTAGCCAAGGACACTACGGTGTAATGCCGTCAACTGGCGTGGAGAATAAGGCTGTTGAGGAGCGACCATCCGTGTAATTGCTTTGTGCGAGCATCGATATGTCAGATAGTATAACATGCATTTCATTTCAAGAGGAAATCCGACATGCCGAGACAAACTCAAAGCTACTACACAGTGGCTATGATATCTTCGGAAACACATATAGAAATAAACATAACACAAATCAGCCACAGAAGTTCATATCTCAAAGGCGGAAATAGATATGAATATTACACATAAAAGTGTATATCAGAGTAGTGGTCAAACAAGATCCACAATATCACAAAAGAATAGTTACAAGTGCAACACAAAAGAATAAGTATACATTAATGAGTCTATATCTCAAATGTATACAACCAAAAACTACTAATCTAAGTAGTTAGCCAAAAGTCAAGATAATAATCCCTGATGAGAAGTCAAACAGAAGCACCTGTAACATCTCGGTCTGACCCGAGTATTATTTAATAAGAAAAAAATAAACGGATCAGTCTAACTATAAATATCAGATAAAATGATATAGAATAAGATATATGACAAAAAAACGTAAGATAACCATAAAGCCATGCTATGATAAGTATGTCATTGAAAATCAACCAAAGATTAATCAGTATCACAAGAATCTTCTCAAAAATCAAAAGAAATGTCATACTCTTTATTTTTATTCACTAAACCATAAATAATGACAATTGTATCAATGCCAATCACAAAAGTTAATGACACACAAATTCATCAACACACAAATATTGATAAAACTTATCAATAAAAATCACTAAAATTGGTGAAACACAAATTCTAAAAATCATCAATGGAAATCCAGAAATCACAAAAAGGGGGAGAAGAGGCCTATCATAAGACGGAAGCATGAAAACTCACTAACACGTGTATCACAAAATGGGTCGTTATCCCATAAAAATGGGCCAGAGCTCCTCTTGACAGGGTATAGTCCCCTATTGCGGACTATGAGCCGAAGCTCCTTCTGATGAGCCAAAGCTCCTTCTGATGAGCCGAAGCTCCTCCTGATGAGCCGAAGCTCCTCTTGATAGGGTATAGTCCCCATTGCGGACTATGAGCCGAAGCTCCTCTTGATGAGCTGGAGCTCCTCCTGATGAGCCGGAGCTCCTCATGATGAGCCGAAGCTCCTCAAAATCGAGGTATAGTTCCCCCACGTGGACAAAGAGAGGCAAAGCTCAACATAACGGGATACTGTCACCCACGTGGACAAAGAGACATCGCACAATGCTAGTCTAAACCATAAAACGATCATCATCGATCATCAAAAAGTGTCAATTACACTAAGCTAGTAAATATATGAGCTTAGCTTCATGTCCCATAACCACTAGCTTAACTTAAATATTTACGAACAAACCTTAAGTCTTCACTCGAAAATTGTCACAAGAAATTCAATCGAACAAGTCCAAGAATTAACCGACGAAGTAAATGCAAGCGTTTGGTACCACTTGTTTTACTAAGCCGTTTAATTAGATTTCTCATACGAGTGAGGTAAAGGTTTGTATATATGCTAGTAGATTGGAAAACGGTTTGAGAAAACGAGCCTTGTAATAAAATAGTGCTGAAATCATTTTGAAGAAAGAGTTTTGATATTTACTACTAGTATAGAAAACCTTTATATTTTTAAAGTGACAAATCATAGAAATGATTGTAGAAACAATCAATCACTAAAATTCACATACGAAGACGTGAATTAATTCCAAAGAAATCGATATCAAATCCATCAAAATGGATATCTCCAAAAATCCCAAAATAGAGGTCATCAAAGTCGAATAATTGATAGCATAATCTAGGAATCAAAACGAATCGATAAAAATTGGAATCATAAACAAAATAGGAAAAAATAGGCATAATAGGCAATTAGGAGCAGGTCAGTCGACTGGCTCAATGAGTTCAGTCGACTGAACTCAGTCCCGGAATATTCGCGGGATGTTGGTCAGTCGACTGGACTCGGTATACCAGTCGACTGGACCAGAACCTGGGAATTGCTCTGGCCCAAAATTACAGTCGACTGGCCCAAAATTACAGTCGACTGGAACCTGTTTCCTACACTTCCAAGCCTATGTAATTAAAGGCTAATTCCTTCCAAATTGCAATCAATCGAGCAACGACACTAGGAGTTTACGCGGATCAGCTACCTAGCCCTATAGGCTCTTTGATGCATCACCAAAAGCATGTTCAAACCACAAAGTTATGATTTTTTTGAAGATTTGAACTCAAAACACCAAAAATTGGAATATTCACAAATCAATCCAAGCCAAAATCAAATGCACATGAATAAGAGTTAGGAATTCATACCTAACAATCAAAGATAATCATAGACTTAGATGTGAGATAAAAATCTCACTTTTAACCCAAAAACAAAGAAGAAGGAGCTTGAAGACAAGGAAAGATCAACCACACTTCAATCTCAACACAAGAAGCTTAAATCTAAGCTTAAAAGAGAAACATTTCCCAAATTAGGTTTATGAATTTTCTCAAATCAAAGAGAGAATGACTTGGAGAAGAAGGAGATGATACTTACCAATGCTTTCCTTTGAATTTGGAGCAAGAATTTGAGTTTGCAAAGGAACCATGGCTTAGGAATTCTAATTTCCAATCTTTTTTCCATTATTCTCTTGAGCTTGAGAGAGTTAGGAATGAGGAATGAATGAAGAGAAGTGGAGAGGAGTTGGGTTGATATAACCAGAATTGGGCAAATGGGCTGAACCCAAACCCAAAGCCCTATAGAAAAATTAGCAAAAATCAACTTACTCCAAACATATCGAAGCTTATACTCAAAAAGACCGCAAATGACGTTTTGAACTCAACGGAAGTGGTCTTGAGTCCCAATTCGACCGTTTGCAAAAAGTAGCTTTTTGGACTAAAATCCGACGAACGATGTTTATATTTAAATAAAATATTAAAATATGAAATCGATAAATATGCGGGTTGTTACAGACTCCCCTCCTTAAAGAAATTGCGTCCTCGCAATACTTAACAAGAAAATAAATAGTAACAACCATAAAAGCATATCAACACAAAAGAAAATTTGAAATAAGAAGTTCACCATAAAGAGCACGAAAGAGTAAATCCGGACTAGTTCGCTCGATGAATTCTCTGGATTCCTAAGAGCAATCCCTTGGGATTTGATAACCATTGAACTTTTACCAAAAAGAATATCGTTATTTTGAAGGCGCTCAACCTCCGATACAATGATACGGATAAAATGTTGCTCAAAAGTCAAAATAGGTGAAACTTCAATTTCTACAATAACACCGGGCTCAAGGATAAAAATCGGAATTCCAAAAGCATTTCCGTAGTTGAAAAACGTGAGAAAACGTCATGAATAACAAAAAATTGAGCCGGTGCAACGACGTAGTATAGTAACAGTACGCCCGAGAAACTAGAAACTCGAATAATTTGGAACAACGGCGTAGTACAATGACGGTACGCCAGATGTACCAAAGCTTAAATAATTCGGAACACCGACGCAGTACAAAAATGGTACGTCCAATGAATCCGAACACCATAAAAGAACATCGAACACTAGTCCATAAAAGAAATGAGACGAAGCTCAACAAAACAAAGTAAATTGAAACGCCCGATGAACTTGGTAAAAAGATCATTCCATTCTGATATTATCAAAGAAACAACCACTCGTTGCTTATGACTAAGAGCATTGGCAACACGATTTCCCTTTCCAAAGTATAGAGAATATCAAGATCATAAAATGAATGAACTCGAGCCAACATTAAGTTCCTTATGAGAAAATAAACATTTCAAAGATCTATGATCGGAGTGGAGAACGAATTTCTCCCCTAAAAATAAATGATGATGCCAAACTCTGAAAGCGACAACAATAGCCGCAAGCACTAGATCATGAGTGGCATACCTAGTCTCGATCGGCTTAAATTATTTAGAAACAAAAGTGATAGCACGTCCCTTTTGCAAGAGAACGGCACCCAAACCAATACGACTAGCATCGGTATAAACAATAAAGTTTTGGTTCCCTTCGGGAATCACAAGAATAAGAGTATCGAAAAAGAGTTCTTTTAAATAATCTTCTTTCCCAAAAATCTAAAACTTTCAAAATTACAATTATCTCAATGTAAAAATCTTTCTAGAAAAATTTACAATTTACAAGCCAATATATCGTGTCTGATTGTCTCATCAAAGCGTTTAGGAAATTCCTATCGATAACGTTGATCAAGCGCATCAACCAGAATTCTTAAAGCACTCAACGGGCAATACAATCAGAAAATCATCTTCTATATGATGAAAATATCTCTTAAAAGTTTTGAGAATATTCTTTGCTCATTTAAGATCAAAATCCAATTGTACTTATAAATAAATCTTAGGAAAAAGATTTGCAAAATTTTAAACTTCTATTTTCATCCAAAATCAATAAATAAAAGAATGGAATTATCAAGATATTCATAGAATACTCGATTTATAAAATGGATGAAACAAGATGGGTAAACTGAATGACATAATAAGTCATTCATTGGAATCATAACGAGTGCGGAATGCGGTAAGTGGAATGCTAACTGCCGCAACTCGTAGCAAATGAAAACCGATGGCAAGGTCGAGCTGAAAAGACCTTAACACCACTCAAAAGATTTCTTAGGTGATAATCCTAAAACAAGCTCAAAAATACCGGAAAATTTATAAACTATCCGAATGAGAGAAATAACATTTCCTCAACATGTGGGCTTAAAGAATAAAATGACGCCATCAAATTGGAATCGAAATTGCAAAGAAAAATAGAAATCTGCTTAACAGATTAAGAATGTCGAGGATGAATAGTCCACTCGAAAAATAGGATATGGGCTTCATAAAGATTAAGCCAATCCTTTCACACAAATCAATTTCGAAGCCTAAGTAACGCATAACATGCAAATCGTCTCGGAAAGAAAAAATCACATAAAATAATCTCGACATCCAAACAAAGCAAATTGAGTGCTGCAGATCCACCAACCGGATTTGCAATTCTCAAAGAAGTCATCAAGCCCAAAATATTTTAAAGAAAAAGAATCAACAAGTTCTTTTGATATAAAAATAATGAGACGAACCCATATCAAAAAGAACTCAAATAAGAAGATCACGAAATAAAACAATGTCATCAAGGATAGAATAAAAAGTACCTTGACCAAGAGAAGTGCCACTAGGAGCTCCCACTACATTCAGCTCACCCTCTCTCTTGCTTTGACGTTTGGGACACGAAGATATATGATGATCCACACTTTTGCAATAGCGGCAAGAAACAGGCCTTGGACACCTATTTATATAGTGGTCCCTAGAACCACAATTGTAGCATTCTCCACGATTAGGGATTGGAGTCTTTGCTACAGAAGTCACTTGCTTCATTCTCTTGTTTGGATTAGGACTCTCGAACTTAATAAAGGGATTCCTCTTCTTATTGACTCCGACAGTCTCAGCATCGCTTTCTTTATCGGCCTCTTCAAGTCGAAGAGCGATATCAATAAGCTGATCGAAAGAAACTTCTAGTTTCAAAAGCAAAGGCTTCTTGAGGTTCTTATTCAACCCATAGGCGAATTTTTGATTTTTCTTCAATGGGGTATTAATATATTCGACCCCATATTTAGAAAGAGATACGAAAGATGCAACATAATCCGTCATAGAAGATTTTCCTTGAACAAGGTCAATAAAACGCCGGGCTAAAGTTACTTTTTCAGCTTTCGGCACAAACTTCAATTCGAAACGTCTCCGGAATTGCTACCAATTAAGATCAGTTTCGATAATCTCCGAAGTCAAGAGCTCATACCAGTCTAATGCTCTTTCTTGGAGCATGCTAGAAGCTACTTGGACTCGATGTAAATCAACAAGATTCATGCGAGAAAAGATGCGATTGCACGATTTGAGCCAAGCTTGAATTTCTATAACACTCTTAGATCCCTTGAATGGCCTTTCACCCAAATCGATATAGTCTCTGCACAAGCGTGCAAAACCGGATCTAGGATGAGTAGGCTCTGGAATGGGTCCGGCTGCTTGAGCGTTCTTTACTAGATCAAGAAGCTGCTAGGCAGACATAAATACTCCATCCTGGGGAGTAGCACTAGATTGACCGGTGCTGGGACGACCAGGTCTAACCATTTCTCTTCTTTAAGAAAGAAAGAAAGAAGAAGAAAAAGGTTATTCACAAAATGAATATCAAACAGTCATGATTGATAAAACAAGGAATCATAAAGAAAATAGGATAAAACGGGTCCAATGACTCGAATATAACCCTAAGGCACGACTCCTAAGAAGGACTTAGGACGATGATCCTTGTTAAATTATTCTACATTGTTCCGAAGTTTGGCTCTTATACCAAGCTGTGATGCCCCACCTCTATACCCACGCTAGCCAAGGACACTACGGTGTAATGCCGTCAACTGGCGTGGAGAATAAGGCTGTTGAGGAGCGACCATCCGTGTAATTGCTCTGTGCGAGCACCGATATGTCAGATAGTATAACATGCATTTCATTTCAAGAGGAAATCCGACATGCCGAGACAAACTCAAAGCTACTACATAGTGGCTATGATATCTTCGGAAATAAATATAGAAATAAACATAACACAAATCAGTCACAGAAGTTCATATCTCAAAGGCGGAAACAGATATGAATATTACACATGAAAGTGTATATCAGAGTAGTGGTCAAACAAGAACCACAATATCACAAAAGAATAGTTACAAGTGCAACACAAAAGAATAAGTATACATCAATGAGTCTATGTCTCAAATGTATACAACCAAAAACTACTAATCTAAGTAGTTAGCCAAAAGTCAGGATAATAATCCCTGATGAGAAGTCAAGCAGAAGCACATGTAACATCTCGGTATGACCCGAGTATTATTTAATAAGAAAATAATAAACAGATCAGTCTAACTATAAATATCAGATAAAATGATATAAAATAAGAGATATGACAAAAAAACGTAAGATAACCATAAAGCCATACTGTGATAAGTATGTCATTGAAAATCAACCAAAGATTAATCAATATCACAAGAATCTTCTCAAAGATCAAAAGAAATGTCATACTCTTTATTTTTATTCACTAAACCATAAATATTGACAATTATATCAATGCCAATCACAAAAGTTAATGACACACAAATTCATCAATACACAAATATTGATAAAACATATCGATAAAAATCACTAAAATTGTTGAAACACAAATTCTGAAATCATCAATGGAAATCCAGAAATCACAAAAAGGGGGAGAAGAGGCCTATCACAAGATGGGAGCATGAAAATTCACCAACACGTGTATCACAAAATGGGTCGTTATCCCATAAAAATGAGCCGGAGCTCCTCCTGACAGGGTATAGTCCCCCATTGCGGACTATGAGCCGAAGCTCCTCCTGATGAGCCGAAGCTCCTCCTGATGAGCCGAAGCTCCTCCTGATAGGGTATAATCTCCCATTGCGGACTATGAGCCGAAGCTCCTCCTAATGAGACGGATTTCTCCTCCTAATGAGCCGGAGCTCCTCATGATGAGCCGAAGCTCTTCAAAATCGAGGTATAGTCCCCCTACATGGACAAAGAGAGGCAAAGCTCAACATAACGGGGTACTGTCCCCCACGTGGACAAAGAGACATCGCACAATGCTAGTCTAAACCATAAAACGATCATCATCGATCATCAAAAAGTGTCAATTACACTAAGCTAATAAATATATGAGCTTAGCTACATGTCCCATAACCACTAGCTTAACTTAAATATTTACAAACAAACTGTAAGTCTTCACTCGAAAATTGTCACAAGAAATTCAATCGAACAAGTCCAAGAATTAACCGACGAAGTAAATGCAAGCATTTCATACCACTTTTTTTACTAAGCCGTTTAATTAGATTTCTCATACGAGTGAGGTAAAGGTTTGTTTATGTTAGTAGATTGGAAAACGGTTTGAGAAAACGAGCCTTGTAATAAAATAGTGCTGAAATCATTTTGAAGAAAGAGTTTTGATATTTACTACTAGTATAGAAAACCTTTATATTTTTAAAGTGACAAATCACAGAAATAATTGTAGAAACAATCAAACATTAAAATTCACATACAGAGACGTGAATTAATTCCAAAGAAACCGATATCAAATCCATCAAAATGGATATCTCCAAAAATCCCAAAATAGAGGTCATCAAAGTCGAATAATTGATAGCATCATCTAGGAATCAAAACGAATCGATAAAAATTGGAATCATAAACAAAATAGGCAAAAATAGGCATAATAGGCAATTAGGAGCAATTCAGTCGACTGGCTCAATGAGTTCAGTCGACTGAACTCAGTCCCGGAATATTCGCGGGATGTTGGTCAGTCGACTGGACTTAGTATGCCAGTCGACTGGACCAGAACCTGGGAAGTGCTCAGGTAGCAGGTCAGCCGACTGGCCCAAAATTCCAGTCGACTGGAACCTGTTTCCTGCACTTCCAAGCCTATGTAATTGAAGGCTAATTCCTTCCAAATTGCAATCAATCGAGCAACGGCACTAGGAGTTAACGCGGATCAGTTACCTAGTCCTATATGCTCTTTGATGCATCACCAAAAGCATGTTCAAACAGTAAAGTTATGATTTTTTTGAAGATTTGAACTCAAAACACCAAAAATTGGAATATTCACAAATCAATCCAAGCCAAAATCAAATTCACATGAATAAGAGTTAGGAATTCATACCTAACAATCAAAGATAATCATAGACTTAGATGTGAGATAAAAAATCTCACCTTTAACCAAAAACAAAGAAGAAGGAGCTTGAAAACAAGGAAAGATCAACCGCACTTCAATTTCAACACAAGAAGCTTGAATCTAAGCATAAAAGAGAAGCATTTCCCAAATTAGGTTTAGGAATTTTCTGAAATCAAAGAGAGAATGAGTTGAAGAAGAAGGAGATGATACTTACCAATGCTTCTCTTTGAATTTGGAGCAAGAATTTGAGTTTGCAAAGGAACTAGGGCTTAGGAATTCTAATTTCCAATCTTTTCCCCCATTATTCTCTTGAGCTTGAGAGAGTTGGGAAATGAGGAATGAATGAAGAGAAGTGGAGAGGAATTGGGTTGATATAACCAGAATTGGGAAAATGGGCTGAATCCAGACCCAAAGCCCTATAGAAAAAGTAGCAAAAATCAACTTACTCCAAACATATCGAAGCTTATACTCGAAAAGATCGCAAATGACGTTTTGAACTCAACGGAAGTGGTCTTGAATCTCAATTCGACCGTTTGCAAAAGGTAGCTTTTCGGTCTAAAATCCGACGAACGATGTTTATATTTAAATAAAATACTAAAATATGAAATCGATAAATATGCGGGTTGTTACGAATCTTATTATCAAGCACCTTATAGTCAAATCGTGAAATTCTAATCACAAGATGTTCATATTTAAATTTCACTGATATTGATTCTAACTATACAACTTTTCCAAATATATACTTTATATTCAAAATATAATCCTAGGTAAAATTATTTCATTTACCATTTTTTTTAAAACAAAACTATTTTTATAAAATTAACAATTACGCGCTCACATATATATACAACACTCTCATAACTCATTCTAGGGTGTTATTAACCCTATCTCTAATGAGTTACTCATCCTAGGATATTACTAATCCTATCTCTGATGAGTCTTTACCCATAACAAAGCCAAGGTTCTCGCTTAAACTTCAGCTCTGATACCAAATGTAAAGGCCCGTTTTCCCATGCTCTTTGAATTGACAATCACACGTGTCCAACTCAAATTGCACGAAAAGACGGATCTTTAAGGGTAATAAAGAAAAGTAGACAGAACAGAATCTCACACGAGTGGAATAACATATATTATTTCAATAATAATCTTTACAGCGAAAATTTTTAAAATACAATATCAGAGTCTAACCTAGATTCAGCTTGGACAGTAATAAAACCTGCCCTTACAAATGCTGACAAACATCAAACAAAATACACTAAGCAAAGCGGATAATAGAATATGCTCATACGTCGATGAATATCTCTAGCTCTCCTCTGGAAACTCCAACCGTCTTCGACTATCCTAAAACTACTCAGATCTGACCCGAGTATTGAAAATACCTGGATCAGGCTTGATAAACCAGCGTGAGAAAAACTCAATAATAGATGATAGTGTCATATATCAGCCTTTGAATAAAAATCCTTTGAAAAGAAAGAGTATCTCATAAGACCACGCCCACACATAAACACGGACGGTTTTTTACCTTATGATAACTAAAACACTTTTATATCAAAACCATTGATATTATTTCTAATGACATTCTTTGTAAATCTTTGCAAATAAACTTATTAATCTTAGCTGAAATTGTTACATTGATTAAATTCCAGCATAATAGGTTTACAATCAAGTCCAAAGGTTCTTATTGGAGAATGGATTTCCATACAGATGACCAGGTGAAGGGACTACGTTATGAAAGGGTACACCTCTAGATGGATGTCCCAATGACCATCACAAAGGATCCTCTACCAACACAAGACCGGCCTACCTCTGTAACTAGATAATACCGAATATGTCATCCCCCGGTCGTTACCGACCTTTATCCGAGGGCCGTTATAGCATACAAACCACAATAATCAGATATGCGACGTTATAGCGTGCAAAGATATATCTTGAAGAGGATGACCATATCCTAATTGGAAATGACCCACTTAGCCTTGCTGCATCTAACCCCGTTTCGGTTATTTCCGGTTTGATGAGGCTTGAGGCAAATGATTACCTTTTCACACAGCACATATCACGTCTTTGAATGTCACATTGCCATTTCCATTAACTACTAATTGCCTTCCACAAAAATACAACCCTTGAGCTCGTATGTCTCAAGGAGGGTGTTAAGCTAAGAGAAGTTGCCTTCTCCGCCACCACTGATGTACGTTTGTAAAAACCAATGTACGTAATCGTTAGAAATGCAATGTCAGACAAACGTCCATACAAGTTGTCCAGGAACAGGATAAACCAAAGGCACTCTCCTACTACCACTAGTAGGGAGTAGTCCTTGCAATCCGAAAAATCTCCATCACGAGGAGACCGCTGCTATAAATAACTCTATAATGGGAGCTACCCAGAGCATGTTCAACATGCAATCTTCACGCTATGAAGATCCACGGTCTTCAATAATCATCATCTTTAATAGGTCTTCACGTTCGAACGTATACATTGGTTTGAAGTGGTTTTCGGATAGGAATTACTCAAGTCTGACCCCGGTTCATTCGAAGCCAATTATTGATTTAAAAGATGTTAAGTTCATACGTGGATACCAATCATCAATCAATTACTTCATCTTGTACAAAATATCTTTGTCAAATATATTCTTTTTGATTTATTCCATTTTCTTTTCAAGAGTACAAGGAATCATTAAGCATCATTTATCAAATCATTTTGTTTATTTAAACCTTTCTAAAATTTAAAATAATTCTAAATCATTTTCTCTTTTACTTAGGAAAACCTTTCCAAATCATTCATTAAATCTTAATCAAAGATTTTCTTTCTTAACTTTTAACTGAGGAAAAATATTCCCTTTTTATAATATCACCTTCCAAAACATCCATTTAATTTAAATGATTATTCACTGTCCAAAATCGTGAATATAATTCCATTAATAAACTTTCACATTTAACTTATCAATTTAAATTGATTTCAGATTTACAAAATGGTGTTTAAAAATTCCATTTATATTTTATAAACTTACATAAACAAAACTTCTTTACTAACAAATTCCATTTATATCTCACTTATAAGTCAAAATCTAATTATAATTTAACTGCTTATAAAACTCTTATTTACAAATTCATTCTGTTCAAATCTTCTTATTTATAAAATCCATTACAAATTCTTTTCTAAATTTCAATTGTAAACCCATATATAAATTTGATTACAATCCCATTTCAAATATTTATAAAACACTTTTATAATTCCATTACTTTTATTTATAAAATATCAATTTCATAAATCTGATATCTAGACCATTTATAATAAATTCAAAGAATTTTTTTTCTTTTCTTTTATCTTAGAAAAAACTTAATTATGATCTTTTAGAGCATCCGGGCTTTCCTTTCGATATGTTCCACCCCTCGCCTAAGAAGAGAAAATATAGGCCAGGTAAGTTCAGGGCACTGGTTTCTCGATTCCTAACCTTAGTTAAACACCTTGTTTTAACTTCCTAAATCTCACAGGCGGCACAAATGTACTAGTCGTTTCTGCATTACTCAATTTGTTATTATATTAGATCTTCTTTACTTATTACTTAAGTGGTATAAATAATTCCTCTTTCCCATTTATTAAAGCCCTCATTAAAACTTCAAATCATCTTTAAGTGACTTAATTATTCTTTTAAAATCATTCACAAAAAATATATAGGAAAGAATTGTTAAGTTTAAAACTGCATTTCAAAAGTTATTTCAAATTGCTGCGAAAAGCCTTGCGAAAAGTGTTGCAAATAGCGGTTTAAAAACTATATTCTTCAAAATGACTTTTATATCATTTAGAAATACATATTTTTAACTTAAATCGCTTTTAATACATTTAAAAGATTTTTAGGATTTATTTCATATTTTTAAAGCATTTAAAATATCAATTTTAAACTTTTGTAACTTCACTGCAAAAGCGCGATTTTTCTGGAAAATTGTTTTGGACATATTTGAAATATACAAGATAAAATCTTGATTTTCTTCCTTTATTTCTTTATACATGTTTAAATGTTTATAAAAAAATTCTAACTCATTTTAAAACCATTTCCAAAAGATTCAAGCATTCCATATACACCATTTCATTTTCAAAAGGAAAGTTCTTTCCTTTGTGCTTATCGACGTGTATTAACGTGACTTGGTAAAACAATTTAACAATCATATCAAACAATCAATACTTGATGATCAAAGCATATATAAGCATCCATAGCAATCATAACACAACATCAAACATGTATATATATAAATAGAGATGATAAATAGAGTTTTCTCACCATGAACCAAAGCGATTAACTTCCTACCAACATTCTAATCAACCAAAACTTCACTAATTAATTCCTACTCCACTAAACACTAGCAAACAACACCTTCTCCTTTCCAATAGCTTGGCCGAGGCTTGAGACGGAGGTTGGCCGAAAATATAAAGAAGAAGCGGTAGAGCTTTGAACTTGAATACCCAAGATTTAGATCCAAAAAGTAGATCATCTTCTCTCTTGTTTCTGACTCTCTTACTCTCAAAATTTTAAAAACTTGTTAACTAAAAAATTGTTGAAAATTATTTTCTATTGAATTAAAAAAAATAACCATTTGAATCCAAGTTTTTTTGAGGGAGATATGATAGAATAAAGAAGAGGTATTGTTGGATTGACAAAAATGAAGCCCGAAAATGCACTTTAAATAATTGAGTTTCAGGTATAGCAAAACTCAAAACTTGAAAAAATGATCAAACAAGACGTTGTAGCCACGGGAATTTAATATGGTTTGAAAAAAACAATTCCTTAATTTGGATCAGCTATGATCAAGTTATGATCAAAACAAAATCATCTATTCCCTGGCTTAAAAACTGGGCCAGAAAATGCACTGGAAAGAAGTATACTTTTGACATAGTTTTCTTTAGAATGACATAATACGGTCAACATGAAAGTTGTAGCCACTGGATAAAACATGATTCAAAAAAAAAATTTGTATTTTGATTTGGTTTTGGAGAAGTTATGACCAAGATAAGAAGAGGTAAAATATGGAGAAATGAGGAGTTTGATTTGAAGAGAATGTACATTGATTTCTTTTGAATATTTTATAAATATTTTGACATTATTTCTTTCTAATTTTTTCTATGGCTTGGAACCATTAAAGAGAAGAGGAAAAATATGAAACAGCTTGATAAAAGAAGAAGAAGAAATATGAATGAAAGTGAAGAAGGAAGTGGATATTTATAGAAAAAGAAAGAAAGTGGTAATTTACCAAAATAACCTCTTACCAAATTACCAAACCAACCTTATTCAACCTAAAGCAATCTCCACTTTTTAAATACTTAACATCACCTTTCACATCTTTATTTATGTCTTAATCCCTTAAAAACTAAGCTAAGTAAAATAATAACTATGTTGGCTTTTGGTGTGATATTGATTCGATGTTTACTTTCGACTTTTCTTACTTACTTTTGTTAATTCTTACTTACTTTTCTTAATGACTTCTAGAAGTTTTCTATTTTTATTTAGTAAAAGTAAACATGTTTAGTGAATTAATTATTACTTGCACTATTTGAATATATGTTCCTATATAAGAAAATAAAGGTGCGGCGACGTTGCGACAACTTTTAATCGACAAAACGTTGAGTTTTGACAAAATATTTTACGGTCACATTTTGACGTTTTAGTTAAACTATTTATTTATGTAAACCAAATTGAAAAATAAATTTGTATAATGCTATTTAAAAATATAAACACTCATAAATTAATTAAAATAATTTAGTTAACCATTGAAACTTACTTTTCTAAAATCAGCATTTTGTCACTTTTGTCGATATAGGCAAATGTTACTATTTTTGTGTATACTTCCCTTTCCAAATCCTATATAATATTGTTTGAATCATATAACCTTACCTATTTTATATTTAAAATCACTTTAAATACTATATTTTAAAGTGGTCAAATTCTGGGTCGTTACATGATGTCAATAATATACAAGGTAATGACGGGGACATGTTAAAATAAATAAACAACCATACATCCAACATATCAATGAATAAGCATCCATTGCAAACAACATACAAATCAATCAATAAATTTCAACATATAATAGTTATCAATTCGAGGTTTAACTATCTATTAAATTCCAATATAAAATTAAATGTCAATTCAAATTCAATATCAATTCAAATGTCAACTTAAATTAGTAAACCACAAAAAAATATTATATCACATCATATATTTTATTTAACTTGCAATAGAATTTTTAGTATTGCGTGAGTGGGTTTAATCACTCACGTTAGATTTATAGCCAATTGAAAATCCAATAAAAGCCCAAAAATTCAACGGTCTCCAAATGCAACCATACTAGTTTCATGTCGTCCGGAATTTTGATACGAACCCAAAGGTAGAAGCCGTGCAATAATCGGAGTTCATATGCGGAAGATATTCAAGTTATAAGAATATATTGGAAATGAAATAGAAAACCATGTACACATATTTTAATAATAAAATAAAATACGTTAGTTACTCACATTAAGAATTTTATAGCCTGCTCATGTTTCTAAATTCTGGGGAATCAACAAAAATGGACACGATGGCTCACACATGAAGGAAGGAGGCTTTAGGAAATTGATTTGTAAACAAATGGAAAAGATTGGCTTCTTGAAAATAAGTTGCTCGCATTTTTTTTAGAAGAGAAAGAAAACTTCAGGCAAAACAAATAATGGAAAGCACGTTTTGGAAATGGAAAGTTAGAGGAAGAGATTTATGAAATAGGAAATGAACAAGGGAAAAGCACGTTTGGAAATTGAAATATGAAAGCGAAGGATATAAGAAGATGTAAATTTGCAAAATAAAAAGAGCCTAACCTGCAGGTAATTAACAAAAGATAAAAGACACACATTGGAATTTGATAAGACATGTTTACATGGCAAGCAAATCATTTGGTATAAAATTTCAAAACATGTGCTACCTCAATTAATTTCATCAAAACATAAGAAACATTTCAAGGCATGGCTCGCGTGTAAATAAATAAAACTTATTAGAAAATCAAATGAGGCATGTATTTAATAAAAGAAAGTAATAATAAAATAAAACAAATGAAAGCGACGATTTAAATTTGAGAATGTAGACCGTACATAGAAATCACAAATCTAATATACTAAAAAAATGGTTCATTTTAACATATTTTATTAACCCTAGTACGCTCAAATTTACACACATGTATGTATTTTTATTTAGTACACAGTAAATAAAATTAAATACTACTATTAGCATAATGAGGATCGCCACCCCACACATTAAAAGATGATTCCTAAGTCAAATTTGAAACGGAATAAATCTCCTATGTAAATATGCTAACTATTCCAAATCAAAAATTTAACCAAACTTTCAAGTTGTTTTCTTACCATTTTATTATTATTATTATTTTATAAATTAAATTCAAATCAAGTTTGGGTATTTAAATAAATTAAATATTCCAACTAGAAACATACAACAAAATTCAATTCTTTGTTTTAATGAAATTAAATTTAAATTCACAAATGAAATATTCACTTTATTTGATAAGAATATTCTTTTCAAGAAACCATCCTTTTCTTTTCTTTTTATTAAAACATATTTCTTTTTGTTACACTTAATTTACAATTAACACCTCCCTCTTTAAAACCAACTTATATTTAAAGATTATCCCATTAAAAAGTCACAGAAATAATAGTTCGTACAACCACATCAGTTTTTTATCAATTAATTTCATATTATCATTATATTTGTAATAAATTTAAGTACTCACAATTTGAACATAATATTTCTCATTGAAGTTCTCATTATATTTTTAACACAAAACACATGTTGCACATATCATTAATTAATTACCATTTACTTCTATCCCTTATTAATAACGAGATATAATTAATATTAATTACAATAATTAAATCTCAAAACATACCTAATACAGGGAAGATAATTAATCCCATTGTTTCTTTTGAAATCTAATTTTTCATGTTAAACCCAGTATCTATATACTAAATTAATTCCAACATTTAATTACAACTATAATAAAACATGTTCGTCATATATTTAAATTCCAAACAAATCCTTTTATTTTGATTTACATTCTTATTATCAAATCAATTATTCCCTTATGCCATTGATTAACATAAATTTTACACTCACCACCCAACAGTTAACATTTCTTCTTATATTAATTGTAATATTTCAATTACATTAATTCTCCATCAATTACCAAATAAATTTCTAACGGATTTAATTATAAGATAATAAATAAAACAATGGTTATATGTTAATAATCCATATCTATTTACTTATTATTTACAAATAAAGGTTAATAAATCTACGGACAAAATAGTTGATTTCATACTCCATATGAAAACCAATTGCAATTAATAACATATGATTACATCAATTTATACATCATTTATTCTATTTCTTATTAACCTTTATTATTTAAATTGATTGAAATTACGTTAACGTAGTATAGTAGTCAATTACATTCAATCAATATTAGCGAATTATATGTTAATATGTGTTAGCATCTTTTATCTCGTTAAAATTAGTTTTTTAAGATTTCTCTTAAGGTCAAAATACCTAATCTAGTAAGATTTAATTTAATAAATCATAAATTTTAATTTCTGACAATATTAAAGTCCAAAAGCTTATTAAATTTAATATTTTTAATTATCAAAAATGTGGGTTGTTACATTAGTCATTTTTCTTCAAAATTTTCAATATCTATTTCATTCAAGTTTGTACGATGTGCACAATACCAAATCCGATCGCTGGCTCGATCACACAACTTCACTTCCGAACTAGTATCGTCCACCCGACTTCCTAATGCGGACTCAGATCTGGTTTCTCGATCAAAAACCATCATTCTTCTTGCATAGCCATAAACTATGATAGAGAATTTTAGGGTCAATCATAAATCCATATCTAGGGTTTGCCATCGAAAATCGAGTGAAAAATCCCAACTCGATTCGATATAACTATTTCAAAATTCTATGCTCGAATCTGGATCAAATCGCTATGCGAATAAAATAATATATGTACGACCTATGTATTTATCTGAATTGATTATTAGCTATATCAATTCTCTTTTTTTTTCACATCTATTTTGGTTTTCCATTCACTTATCCCAGGTTTCCTTGTAACATCCCTGAATTTTATCCAGGATAATTTGATAATTAATTTAATTTTTCGAAATTAAATTGTGAATCTATTTGTGAATTAATTAAAAATTTCTGGGATAAATAAATATTTTAGATTATAAATAGAATTATAAAGTTTTAAGATCAATTAAAGATATGTTCTGTTATTTATTTATATTTATAAATTTAGTTTAAATTAAATCTTGAAACTGAAATTTAAAATTGAAAATCTTATAAATATATTGGGTTTGAAAACATTATTTTTTCAATTTATAAAGATTTGTTTTCCAAACTTATTTTAAATAGATATTTTGAATGAGAGGCTATATTTTGAAATTAAATAAATATTTTTTGAATTGCTAGTTAAAAGTTATAGAGCTTATAAAATATGAATAATTAAGGGTTTAAAAGTATTTAAAAAATAAGGACTATATATATGTAAACCTTTAAAACATAAGAGATGAGTTAATTTATAAATTTTAGAAAAAATGAGAAGGGTTTAAATAATAAATTAAAGAGAAGGACTAAACATAAATTTGAAAATTTCTATATATTTGAAACTATAAAATCTTGTTTTCTAATTTTTGTAAATGTACATTTTTATGTGAAAGATATATAAGTATAAGTAATTAAAATTACCTTTTGAATATAAATATGAAAACATGATTTGTAAATAAAAGAATGAAATAAGGTTTAAAAACAAAATGTATAAATTAATTTAAGTTAAGGGTTTAAACACAATATTAAATCACATTGACATTTGTAAAAATATGAAAATAAGCAATAAACACTTGTAGGCTTAGTTAAACAAGTGGCAACTCTTATTCTCTAAAATTTCTTAATAATGTGAATCAAAAGAAAGTAAAACCAGATCTGAAAACAAAGAAAAAAAGAAAAAAAATCAAAGCTAAGTAATAACAAACAACATCTTCAACCTGAGCATGATTCAAATCCTAAGCAAGGAAGCTGATAAAGCCAGATCAAAAGCCTGTAAACTCAAAGTAGAAACAATAATCAAAAACAAAAATATGGTTAAAATTCAAAATTTGGAAGTTCACGTTTGAAGTCTTGAAGCAAGCAAGTCAACCTGAGTAACAAATCAGGTACAAGCAAATCAAAAGCAAGCTGCATTCAAACAATTTCAAGTCTGAAAAATCAAACTAAAATATGAAGCAAGCAAAATCAAATGTAAAGCTTCAGTTATTCTTTTCAACTCTGGAAATTTCAAAGAGAAATCAAAAGTTCAACCTGGAAAAAAATAAAACAAGTCGAAGCTTTAAACAAATTCAAAAACTATAAGTAAAATTGATTCTTTTGTTTGTTATTGATGAAGTAAACAAGTAAATACAACAGGAGATTGAGCAAACTTTTGTATTTACAAAATTTTGCAGATCTAATCTTCAAAAGAAACTAAAGAAAAAAAATGCAGGCTTGCTTCTCCTCTGTCTCTTCTCTATTGCAAATACCCATGTGAGCAAAACTTTTAAAACTAAAAGCTTGAATCTGTTTTGATGATGCTTGAAATGAAGTTATTGTGATATGTTGAGTGTTTTCTGGAATATGATTGAATAGCTTTGGGTATATGAATGTAGATGTCGGTATGTGAATATATCTTGTCCCTGTTATAACTACAGTTCAAAAACTGCAAACAAAAAAAAATCCATATATCTCAATATAAACTATATTAAACTATGATTTCTGAAGAGAAATTGCTTGAAACAAGGCAATATTAATTTCTAAAATGATATCAAGATTTTAAATTCAGTGATTATTTCAAAAATAGTAAATTACAGAAGAAATCAAAGTCACGTCAAATATTCAATCATATGGGAATTATGATTTGGTTATATAAATAAAATCGTATTACAAAATGATGAATTTTAAAACAAAAATCATAAATTTTAGTTTTGTTTTAAGGTAGAATTTTGGGATTATACTGGAAATTCGTTTTCATCAATTCTCCTTCACCAATGACGAATTAGAGGTCGTGTTCGTCACTGGAGAAGGGGGAAGGTCCGAGGAACGTTGGAAAAATGCTCAGGGTTTTTATTAACCATGGTAGTGATGTTGCGGCAGTAATTTAGGGTTTTAATGCCCAGTTTGGTTGGCGTGATTCTTGGGTTCGTACGCGGGCAGGGGAGGATCGAGTGCTACCGCACCTGGGGGGATCGGTGTAGTGAACTTCGGCGAGGGTTTTGATGCAGTGGCGGGGCGTCAGATCGACGGTGGTGGTGATGCGTGACGTTTCCAGTTGATGAGTTTCGTCTTGTCAGGTTTCTAAATATTAGATTTTGATTGATGGATTTTTTTTCGCAAGTTTGGGTGGTCGCGAGGCTCGAGAGCATCATTGTTGACTTTCTGGTGATCACGACAGTGATCAAAGGCGATTGTAGTCAGTGTACATGTGCACGGTGAGATCGTGTATCTGGGTTGTGGAAGGCGAGGAAGATGAAGTAATCTCGGGTTTACTATAGAGAAAACATGAAGATAGCTCGAGTTTCAACTCGAGTAAGTTTTCAATATGCTAAGAAAACAGTTAGAAACTTAAGTTTGAAAATTTTGATTCAACTCGGGTTGTTCTAGTGTGAACTCGAAGTCGAGTTCGTGCGTTTGAGGGTTTGGCTCGGGTAGAGGAACGTATGGCTGGGGAGGTGTCAATACAGCAAGTTTCTTTTTAATTTTTTTTAGTTAAATATTCAACAAGGTTTAAACTATTAAATGTTTAAAGCAAGTTTGGGTAATGATGAAACTGATCAAGTTTTCAAATTTATTAATCATATTTTAGAAGTTAAAAAGAAAATTAAATGAGTTTTTATCAAAGTTACAATATTTAATTTTTAAGTTAAACATTAAAAATTGATTTGTTTTTAAATAATATATATATATATATATATATATATATATATATTATGTATCTTATTCTTAATGCTTTCAAATAGGATTTAATAATTAATTATTAAGATATGTGATTAATTATCAATATAATTAAATTAAAGGGTTATTTGTTTAATCAAGGTGATTTGTTAAATTTTATTAATCCATGAAGAATTAAGATAAAATAATTACATGAATCGGGTTAATTAAATAATGACTTAAAGATTAATTAATGAAGGTATTTAAGAGATGATTTATTAATAAAGATAATTAATAAATTAATTAAGTCATTCAGGACAATTAATAAAAGATTAATTTATTAAGGATAATTAATCAATTTCATTAAGGCAATTTAAATTAAGAAGTAATTAATTATAAAAGTAATTAAGAGTTGATAAATCAACAGTTAAGGATAAATTAATTTAGATAATTAATTATTATTAAGGATAGCTACTTAATTAAAAGTAATTAATTATTGATGAAAGTTAACTAATCAAGTGATAATTCAATTATGTGATCAGGGATAACCAATAAGTATTATTAAAGGATAATTAATTAAATGATAATTAATCAAAATTGTGATTAATTTAGGTAATTAATTTTAGGATAATTAATTAATTTAAAGTTTAATTAATTAATGATGAATGATAATTAATTGAGGTAATTAATTAATTAATTGAGGATAAATGGTAATTAATTAATCAAGGGTTAAATTAATTCATTAACGATTATCAATTAAATGGTTAGTTAAATAATTAAAGGATAATTATTAACAATTAAAGGTTAATAAATTATAATTAAGGGTTAATTAATATTATTGTTAATGGTTAATTAATAAATAATTAAAGTGTAATTAATCAAGATGAATTGTAATTTATTAATATTAAATAACCAAGATTAGTGATTCATAAGTGATTAATCCGATTTGGATTAATCCGATAATTGACCGACCATACTTATGTATGTTTGGATTCTATTGGATGATTGAATTGTTTGATATCCCTGATTGTGATGCTCTGTTTGATTTGAGCTATGTTTACTGTAATTTATTTTCTGTGATATACACATCTGTGACTGTGAATGAAAAATAAGCGTTACAATTGGTTTGTACTGCTTGTCAAATATAAGCGTTATAGTATATACCGCTTATCGAGTAATATTGCTGTATTTGAATCGGTGATGATTGATGATGTGGAACTTTTATTGTGTAAAACCCCTGGAACACACTTATACACACACAAATATGGATTGCATGTGGAAATGGGTTAAGTTACAGATTTTTGAAATAGTTTTAAATTTGAATTTTGAATCCAAATGGTTTCAAAATGAATTGGGTGTTTTCAAAGATAAAAGTTATTTTTGAATAACTTGATTAAGTTTTGAAATTTGATTAATTTAATTTGAATTCAAGATTTGAAATTGAATTCTATTTTTGAAAATTTTGGTTTAAAAATGTTATTCAAGTTATAAACGTGTTTATATGGGTTTGGAACCATTTTAAAAAGTATCGTTTTGGGAAATTTGAATTTAACCAAATTTTATACATAAAGAGATATAACTCATGCAAATGAAATCGGATTTTTTCAAAACGAAAGCTATTTGTTTTCAAACAATAATAGCTTTCATATAAAGGAAGAATTTCCAATTTATGTTGAAAAGATTTCAAATTGAAATGAAATTATTTTGAAAGGTTATAAATGAATCTTTGTCAAATATTGGTGAACCTTGTTTAAAAAATTTGAGAAGGGGTCTTACAAGTGAATCTTTTGTTTAAAAGATTTAAAAGTGGAAATTGTTTAAACCATTGAAGGTTTCCAAAATGAATCTTTTTATTTAAAAGATTGAGAATGGTAATTTGTTTTAACCATTTGAATGAAAGGTTTTGGGCTTCAAGTTGTGACTTAACTGAGATCCCATTATCCATATGTTTTAATTATTGCGCTCACTATTCGGTTTAGCCGGGAGAGGACCTTTGTGTCATATAACCCATTCCGAATATGTGATATGTCGTAAATGGATAACAAATGAAGACGGTAGTTAAGACCGGGTGTCTTTGAGAATGATAGGATATCCTATCGAATGACTCTGCACTGAGTTGCTCTGGTATAGAGATCTCCATATGTGATGGGGAGTCCGATCGGGATTGAGGATGCCCGGATTGCAAGGGCTTCTTTGGAAGTGCCTTAGGTTCTGTTCGAACCCGAAACATACTTGTACGGATGTGTGTCTGACGTTACACTTTGAGATGTAAAACCAATTTCTATCAAATACATTTCTGTTTGGTGGCGGAGATTTATGCTCTTAGCTTAACACCCTTCTCTGAGACGTACGACCTCAGAGGTTATGTAATTAATGGTTACCAGTGATACATTCCCAATTTGGTAATGTGGCATACGAAGTACCGCTGATCATTAGTTAATCGAAGCATGGATTTTGCGAAAAGCGTAGCTTTGTGGACGAGACTTCGTCGAACCTCACAACCTGGTTATGGTCGAAACAGGAATCATAGCCGCAAGGTTATTTGAGGGTAGCGCCCTTTGAGGGTGTGTCATTTCCTTCTGGATTATGAGTGGTATCACGATATGGAGCCCAGATACTTAACTTCGTGGTTGCTGCAAACTTATTTCTTTGTGGTTGTTGGTTGAGAGGTACCTCGGATAAAGGTCGCAAATGACCGGGGGATGGCATTCTCGTGTCAGTAGTTACCTAGTTACAAAGGTAACCTGGCCTTGTCTAGCAGAGATCTGGTTAGGTTCTCGGGGGCGTACCTCCAGAGGCGTTCCATTTTATTCAGGAAGTTCCTTTTCCCGACCATTTGTTGGAATCCAATCTTCCAAATACGAGCCCTTTACGGTTTTAGTTGTAGAACCTGCCATCTAACATGGTAGCTATAGTAGGCATACTATAATGGTACGTATGCTGGCTAAGATTAATATTATGCTTTCGAAATGTTTTCCACTATGCATTAATAATAATATCAAATGGTTTTCGCGTATCAAGCATGTTTGACTATCATAAGGAGAAATCTCCCCCAAGTTTGCGCTTGCATTGTGTGTGTGGCGGGAGCCTTATGGTAGTTTCATTTTCCAAAAAGCATTGCGGATTTCAATTTTAAAATCTTTTGTTTGTTTTTAAAGATAAACTGCTTTCGTTTGCTCACACCAGTCCCACGACTGACCTAGAGTTTATTGTTCCTTTCCTAAACTCGGGGTGCCCACAATTTTCCACACGGGCAGTTCAGAGTTGGGTCTTTCAGATATTAGATAGTAGATATCGATTCAGTTGCTTTCAGCTTTCTCTTTGGTATTCTTTGGAGATCTTGGATATTGGAGTCTTTGGATTCACAGATGAGACTTGCTCAGCTTGGTGCAACTTGAAGGTGGTTCGAGCTATCTACGGAGATTGCTGATATTGGTGTTTCTTCTGGAGTTTCAAGTTCAGTTTGTTTCCGCTGCTAGTTTATTGGGTTTTTCCGATGTAGCATTGTTTATTGTTTCTGATATTCATTGTATCTCTGATATTGATATCACTATTGTATCATTGTTGTATCGAATGTTGTATATCAGTGATATTCATTTCTTTTCTTCCGCTGTGTTGTTATACTTGATGTGTTATAAGCTCCGGCGAACCAGATTCGATGTTTGGATCTGTGGCATTTGAATACGAGTGTCGTATTCGGTACTGATTTTCGAAGGTCGAGTCATGGTCGCTACATTAAGTATCTGTGATATTCCGGAATTTCAAACCCAATTTAAATGCGATAATCTTTTTAATAAATTAATTAAGATTAATAAAATTGTCATTTTAAACAATAATAATTATTGTGTTGTAAATGTATATTGATTTTAAATGGAATTAATATATACAAAAGAAAATGGATTTGTTAAAATTGTATTCATATCAAATATGATTTCTAAATTGAATTTGAAATTTTTATTTGAATTTGAATTGTTAAATTGAAATTTCAAAATAGGGTTATTTATATTTTAAATTATACTTTGATTTTTAAAAGTGTATTTCTATGATTTTATTTAGAATATAAATTTTTTTTATATTTATTTCTTTTAAGAAGAATTGATTTATATAAATTAATAATGCATTTCAAATTTAGAAAATTAATTGTAAAACATTTTAAAATCCATTTTTGCATGAAGATTACATTTGTTAAACTATAAAGCACTCTAATAACATGTGTTAAAAGGACAACATTGTGTAATGACAAATGTTAGAAAGTATTACAAGTGTCATAATTTTTAATTTATTTTCTTTAATTTTTTTATAAAACAAAATTATTTCTATAAAAGGGTATTTCATCTTCTTCATCTAAATTTTTCTCATTCTCATTTTCCAAAAAAAAAAAAAAATCACACCTTTATTAACAAATTTGAAATTCATCAATCTTTACTCTTTCAACCTAGAATCACAAACAAGAATCCAATTTTAATTTCAAATTCCCAAATCTGTAAAACAGAATACAAAAGAAAAATCTGAAAAATCAAGTTCCTGTAAAAATCAAGTATAAGCAAATCCAAGCTCTCCACAGTTCAGATCTTAAGTGCTGATTGAATTCAAAATTTAGAAGCAAGCAACTTCATCAAGCAATTCCAAGTTTAAAATCCGCAGTCCTTCTTTTCCCCAGATTTCCAAATTTTGGTCCCTGCTTGAAAAAAATACAAGCGAGTAAATTTTTAATCAGAAAATTTAAGTAAAGTTGTGCATGTGAATTTCTGTGATTTTGGATGTCTTGCATGTAAATATATAGATGAAATCTTTGTGTTTATTTTGTTTTAAAATATGCATGTTTAAAATTGCTTGATGATTCTCTATTTTTCAAGTTATAGAGTAAACTTAAACACAAATTTCAAAATTTACTTAACAAATCGCTGTTAAGCTTGAATCTTCAAATGTAGTATGTTTATTTAATCATGAATTAAAGCTTAAAATTTTATTCAAATAGAATTTGTTTGAAAATCTTCTGAATCCAGGATAATACAGTAGGAAATTTAATAATATGCTAAAATCAAATATTGTTGTTAGTTGATTCAATTTTATATCTTGAATCAACTCAGAAAAACATAATTTTTAAAATAAAAATCTTGATTTTTAGTTTGGGGTAGTAATTTTGTGATGACCGGAAATTGTTTTCTGGGAAAATTCTAGTGACTGGGTAGATTTTAGGGTTGGAGCTTTGGGTTGGAGTTGTAATGGTGATCGATGTAACTGAAAAAAATCATGGAAGTGGTAATCAATCATCGAGGAATTTGAAATTGGGGAAACTATGGTTTTACACTGTGTTTTGGTCGCATCTGGAAATGGAGTGACTGGGGAGCGTGGGGTGGATCGAGTTGCGAATGATTTTGGGGATAGCTGTGTTGAGGAATTGCGGTGATGTGCCCAAAATTTCATGGCGAACGATGGCCGAGGTTGATGGGTTCGGTGGATTTACTGATGAAGGGGCTGTTCCAGGAATGGTGCGATCATCTTCGTTTTTGATTTGGGTCACGTGTTGGCTGATCAACGGTCGGGGACGTGTCAGTGGACGAGGAGGGGCTTGCGCGCGTTGGCGCGACGTGCACGTGCATGTGTCAGTGTTTGTGTCAGTGAGGGTTGGTGATGTGGTGACTCGAAGCGATGATCGAGTAGTGGAGGTTCTAGCTCGCGTTTGTGCACGGGGTGATGTTGTTGTTGCTCATGCCAAGGATAGGGAGGGGAGTGTTGTTTCTTTCCAGTTCCTTATTATAGAAGTTGTAATTTAAGTTTAACAATTAAACTAAAGAAAAGGGAAAGGAAGAAGAAGGGGTTTGAACCCGAGTTGATCTCGAGTTTAGTTGGGTTGAACCCATAGCTAGTGTCATTTTAGAAGGTTTTCAAAATTTGTTTTAAGTTTTAAAATTTAAAATTTATTTAAACTACTTTGTGAAAATGTTAAACTATTTAATTTAAAGTATTTTATTCTTTGATAACTAAATTTTGAGATGATTTTATATTCATTTAAATTTAACTTTTAAAAAGTAATTGGTTTAAACAAATTGGAAATGTTTTAAATATGTAATAATTTTAAGTAATTAATGAAATTGTTTTGTTTTGAAAGTTAATTAAGTTTTATGGTTAAGACTACTTTAATTAATAAAGTAATTAAAGTTAAATTAGTTAATAATATTAGATTTATTAATTTATTAAGTTTTAATTAACTAATTATGGATTAATTAATTAATAATTAAGAATTACTTTAATTAAGTAGTTAAAGATTTATATAATTATAATTAATTGATAATTAATTATTTAATTAAAAAGAAATGATTAGTAATTAATTAATAAATGATTAGAAATTAATTAATTAAGTGATTAGTGATTAATTAATAGTTAAGAATTATTTAATTTAATAATTAGGGTTAATTAATTAAGTAATTAAACATTAATTAATTCATAATTAATTAGTTAACTAATTAGTGGTTAAGACTTAATTAATTAAATGATTAAGGTTAGCTAATTATAATTAATTAAGTAATAAAGATAAATTAATTAAGATTAATTAATTGTAAATTAAGGGTTAATTAATAATCAATTAAGGAATGATTAATTTTTAATTAAGTTTTAATAATGAATAATTGGAGTTATTAATTAATAATTAAAGGATTATTAATTAATTAAAGATTAATTAATTGATAGCGAGGATAATTAAGAAGTGATTAATTAATTAAATGATTGTGATTAATTAATTAATGATTAGTTAAGCAAGGTAAAGTGATTAATTCTTAAGTAATTAATTTAACTTGAATTAATTAAATTTATTATAATATGAATTAGAGATATGTTTGCTCATGGGTGATTATTGTGAATTGAATATCTGAATTTGGTTGACATCTGTTGGATGATAGTCTGAGATATTCTGTGATGAGATTTTGTAAATATCTATGATAGATGTTTGTTATTATCTATGGATAATGCTGTGTGAATTCAATGTTTAAATTGAATTGAATTGTTTAAACCTTTAAACAACTTGGCGCTTAAGACACCTTTGGATTTCGATGAGACCGGGATCGGGAATCAAATTTGATTTTCCAAAAACCACATCGATCCAAGTTAAACGTTAGGTCGTGACATCTCAAACTGAAGATCGAGATGGAGTTTTAGAGTGCAAGGGTTATTGTCGCTAACTCTTAGAGTGATTCCAAAATGAGTGTAACGAAATAATGCCTTCAGTTTCGTTCGAACTCGGAACGAACTTGTATGGATTGAATGCTTTCAGCACATCGTCAGGTGGACGATGAGCATTCTAAGAAAATGTGTCCTATAAAGGTAATCGTAGCCTCAAGCCTCATCAATCGGGAATGGCTAAAACAGGGGAGGTGCAGCAAGGCTAAGTGGGTCATGCCCAAGTAGGACGAGATTTTCTCCTGTCTAGAAGTCCCTTATTATTTCGGCTGTGTGGGCGGTTGTTGGCCACAACTGCGGGGTTGTCTTGTTCGAGACTGTCCAGTAAGGGATGGTTCCGGCCTTGTGTTGCAGGGGATCGGGAGTGGTCCTCGGTACGGTGATCTAGGCCCCGTGCTGTGACGGGCGATACCCCAGTAGCCCTGCCATTGATGGAAACCCATTTTCCCTACGAGACCCTACGGTTTTGATTGTATTACCCACTTTTGTGGCTAGTAGCTGGAATTTAATAATATAACAATTTCGGCTATTTTCTATTTACTTGAAAACCATAGACCCTATTATAATATCACCGGATTTCCTATCAAATGTTTTGGTTAGCGTAAGGTAAAAACTTACCCATGTTTATGTGTGGGGAGTCTTACGTGATACGTTTTGTTTTCAAAATGATTTAAAGTTAAAAAACTTTAACTTGTTTACTCACACCAGACCCATGCCTGACCCGACGTTTATTTTGTTTTTCATAAACTCTTGGGTACTCAAATTTTTATGAGTAGCCAAGTGATCAGGTTGGGATTGACAAATGTTTTGGAAGCTGGAGTCCAGACGTACTTATCTACCTCTATCCGCTGTGGTGGCATTTGATGTTGTATTTTGGGTTGTATGGTTTGGCAGACTCTTATAAATGTCTATATAATGAAGTTGTACTATTTTGTGCACTCTGATATGTAAAACTATGTAATGGACATGTGTAATATTATATTTTGTTCCGTTTCCGCTGTGAGATTCTGATGATTATTGCTCTTTTCTTTCTATCTTTTCTATTTCTATCTCTTTCTTTTCTTATTGATGGTACGTCTTTCTGTGGAATGAAAGACGGGTCGTCATAGTTGGTATCGGAGCATAGGTTGAGAAACACCTAGGCTCTGGAGTAGTATCTATCTTGAGAGAGCGTATTTTTAATTTTCTTATATAACTATATCCTTATCTAAAATTGGTTAGGTTACCTGTTCAGGTAGCCATAATGAGTTTAAGAGGCAGAAGGCGAAGGGTTGTAGGAAGTACGTCAACTAGTAACAGGAGAGAACAGACTGATAATGAGGCTGTTAATCCAGTACCGTCTCTAGTCAGTTTTGCTGCTTTTTGCAAGGACTTCGTTAATCTTGGAGGAAGACCATTCCAAGGGTCAGAAACTATAATAGAGGTCCAAGCATGGGTTCGCTCGTGTGAGAAAATCTTTAAGAGCATGAAATTATCGGATGAGAAGAAGAGGGCAATGGCTTCGTGGCAATTACAAGGTGGTGCTGCAGCCTGGTGGGATGTAGTGACAGCGAATGTCTCAGAGCACGATATGTCTTGGAAAGAGTTTAAGGAGTTGTTTGAGGAGAAGTTCATACCTACAGCAGGGAGAACTCGTCTTTATCAGGATTTTTGAATCTAAAATAAGGAAGCATGAGTGTACGGAGTACGAGACTAAATTCAATGAGTTATCTTGCTATGGCCCAGGGCTTATAGACACTCCTCTTAAAAAGAATGAGATGTTTATACAAGGATTGAGGCCAGAGTTTCATGAAAGGATGACAGCACATTTGAAAGGGTCTTTGTGGAGTTAATTGATATGGCATTAAGATATGAGGACTTGATGAATAAGAAGTCAGTGGCACGAGTAGCTGCATCAGGAGGAAATTCTTTTAACCCTAATAAGAGAAAATTCAATCCTAATTGAAAGAGGCAAAACAAGAAGAAGTCTGGAAACAACAATGGACCACGCAAATGCTATATTTGTCAGCAAGAAGATCACCTGGCGAATAAGTGTCCCAGAAGAGGGTCTCAGCAACAGCAGCAGCGACAGCATTATAGTGGACCAGGTTCAGCTTTAGTTCAGAATTCTCTTCGCTTCAACTGCCATCAACCGAGACATATGATTAAAGAATGCTCGCTCCTTCATAAAGTCCAGTAGAATAAAGTATTTGCTTTAGAACGTGCACCATCAACCTCGTCTAAGGGCAAAGGAGTATTGGAAGGTACCTTACTTTTAGATTGCAAATATATTATAGTTTTGTTTGATTTTGGTGCTTCTTTGAGTTTAATTTCTTTGGAATCTGTAGAGAAGTTCTTTCTTACCCCTATTACGGTAGACAATCCCATCTTTGTATCTAATCCTATAGGAGGGGTAACCAAATTAGATAGGATCTGTAAGGATTTGAGAATCTCCTATCTGTCCCATAGTTTTTCTTGTGACCCTTATGTGTTGGATTTTAAGGGTTTTGACCTTATATTAGGGATGGATTGGCTTGATAAATATAAGGCTGTCTTAAATTGTGATGAGAGAACAGTTTCGTTGGAAACTGATCTGGGTAGGATTGCCAGAGTAATGTGTGATAAGTCTGGAATACACTTGAGTAGTCTTTTACATGGAGTTGAGACTTCTCTAGAGGAGGTTGAAGATATCGAAGTGGTCCAGGATTTCTCAGAAGTATTCGAGGAAGTTAAGTGTTTGCCCCCGCACTGAGAAATAGAGTTTCGTATAGATTTGGTTCTTGGAGCAGTACCCGTAATTCAACCTAGTAGGAGGATGGCTCCTAGGGAGAGGGAGGAACTAGTGAAGCAAACTCAAGATCTGTTGGAGAAGGGTTTGATTAGACCCAGTTGTTCTTGTTGGGGTTCTGCTGCAGTATTTGTCACCAAGTCGGATGGGTTACTAAGGTTCTGTGTAGACTATCGTGAGTTGAACAAAGTGACCATTCAGAATAAGTATCCACTTCCTCGTATTGATGATCTCTTCGACCAGCTTCATGGAGCTTCAGTCTTTTCTTAGTTGGATCTAGCATCAGGTTTCCATCAGTTAAGGGTAGCTGAGGACAGTATTCCCTTAACTGCATTTAGGGGACCTAATTGTTTCTATGAGTGGTTGGTTATGCCTTTCGGGTTAACCAATGCTTCTGCCTACTTTGTAGATCTGATGAACCGAGTCTTTAGAGATGTTTTGAATAAGTTTGTTTTAGTGTTCATCGATGATATCTTGGTTTACTCTAAGTCGGAAGAAGAGCACAAGTAGCACTTGAGAATAGTATTGGAAATTCTGAGAAGGCATGTTCTGAAGGCGAAGTTCTCTAAGTCCCATTTTTGGAAATCAGAAGTAAAATTTTTGGGCCACATTGTTTCTGGTGAGGGAATCTATGTAGATCCAGCGAAAGTTGAGACTATTCTGAAGTGGAAGCAGCCTCGGACACCAACAGAAGTTCGCAGTTTTCTGCGATCGGCTGGTTACTATAGGAAGTTTATTAGGGATTATTCCAAGATCTCTTCACACCTAACAAAGCTGACAAGGAAGGGAGCTAAATTCAAATGGACATCGGAATGTGAGGAGGCTTTTCAGAATCTGAAGGCAAGGTTGACAAGTGCTTCTGTATTGGCTAATCCAGATGGGAAGAGCAAGTTTGAGGTTTATACTGATGCCTGTATTGTTGGATTGGGAGCAGTGCTAATGCAAAATGGTAGGGTAATTGCGTATGCGATTCGACAATTGAAGCCTCATGAAAGAAACTACGCTACGCATGATCTAGACTGTTGGCCATTGTTTTTGCTTTAAACATCTGGAGGCACTATCTTTTGGGAGAGAAGTTCGAGTTATTTACGGATCACAAACCATTGAAATATCTTTTCTCTCAAAAGGATCTTAATCTAAGACAGCAGCGATGGGTCAAGTTCTTGGCATCGTATGAATTGGATATTGTGTATACCCCGGGGAAGGCGAACGTTGTGGCAGACGCTCTTAGCAGAAATTCAGTTCTATCTCTTTTGGAAGTGGTTCCATCTCTTCTGGAAAGGATTTCGAGCAAGCAAGAATCTGATCGTAAATTAAGAGGAATCATCAGGAGAGTTAAGAAGGGTCTGTGTCCCATCTTTAAGATTGATGACCAAGGGACACTGAGGATCAATGGAAGGATTTGTGTTCCGAATGATAGGGATTTGCGACAGGAGGTGTTGTCAGAGAGTCATCGTTCCAGATTAAATATCCATCCAGGAATCTCAAAGGATATGAAGAGAGTTTTCTGGTGGCCGAATATGAAGAAGGATGTAGCTAGATTCGTGAATTGTTGTGCTATCTGCTAGCAAGTTAAAGGAGATCAGTAGAAGCCAGCCGGTTTGTTACAACCTTTGGAGATCCCGATGTGGAAGTGGGATATGATTTCGATGGATTTCATCGATGGTTTGCCTAGAACTAAGAAGGGAAATGAAGGATTATGGGTAATTGTGGATCGTCTAACCAAAAGCGCCCATTTTATACCTGTTAAGGGAACCCGTACTGCAGCTTCTCTGGCAAAAATTTTCTTGAGAGAGATAGTCAGATTGCATGGTGTTCTAGTTAGTATTGTAAGTGATCGAGATCCTATCTTCACCAGCAAATTCTGGGAGGCTTTGCAATCAGCTATGGTAACAAGTTTGAGATTGAGTACAGCATATCATCCCCAGACAGATGGATAGACAGAGAGACTAAATCGAATTGTAGAAGATATGCTGAGAGCCTATGTATTAGATTTTGGTGGGTCATGGGAAGACCATCTACATCTAGTGGAATTCTCTTATAATAACAGCTACCAAGAAAGTACTAAGATGGCTCCTTATGAAGCACTGTGTGGAAGACCGTGTAGATCCCCAGCCTGTTGGATAGAGTCAAAAGACCGTCTTGTGCTTGGACCAGATCTGATCCGTGAAGCATCTACTAAAGTTGAGCTTATCAAGAAAAGGATGAGAGCTGCTCAGGACCGTCAAAAAAAATATGCAGATAAAAGAAGAAGACAATTGAGTTCGAGATCGGTGATTTTGTCTTTGTCAAAGTTTCCCCTATTAAAGGAGCAGTAAGATTTGGGAAGACAGGGAAACTTACACCGAGATATAATGGTCCATTCCGAGTGCCCGAGAGGATTGGTGCCGTAGCATACAGAATTGAATTGCCAGCCCGGATGGCTGGAATTCACAATGTTTTCCACGTATCTCATCTACGGAAATAGGTGCACGATCCATCTTTTATTGTGGAATCAGCTATGCAGGAAGACTTAGAGGTTGAGCCGAACTTATCAGTTGTCAGACATCCCATTCAAATTGTTGATCAAGACGAGAGGCAACTCAGAAGCAAGATAGTGAAGCTTGTTAAAGTCCAGTGGAGTGAGGAACCCAGAGATTGTACCTGGGAGACTCTGGATAGTTTTAGGAAGGCTTATCCGAATATGTGTCCGGATCGCTAATGATGTTTGTATTGGATGCATTGTTGTTTGGATGTTTTGTTTGTTGATTTCTTATGTATGGATGATATGTATGCTTGAATTGTTGAAATAAAATGAAATTTTTTGGATTATCCTTTGTTTAAATTTCGAAGACAAAATTCTTTTAAGGAGAGAGGAATGTGATATTCCGGAATTTCAAACCCAATTTAAATGTGATAATCTTTTTAATAAATTATTAAGATTAATAAAATTGTTATTTTAAACAATAATAATAATTGTGTTGTAAAGGCATATTGATTTTAAATGGAATTAATATATACAAATGGAAATGGATTTTTTAAAATTGTATTCGTATCAAATTTGATTTCTAAATTGAATTTGAATTTTTTATTTGAATTTGAATTGTTAAATTGAAATTTCAAAATAGAGTTATTTATATTTTAAATTATACTTTAATTTTTAAAAGTGTATTTATATGATTTTATTTAGAATATAAAATTTGTTTTATATTTTTTTCTTTAAAGAAGAATTGATTTATATAAATTAAAAATGCATTTCAAATTTAGAAAATTAACTATAAAAACATTTTAAAATCCATTTTTGCATTAAGATTACATTTGTTAAACTATAAAGCACTCTAATAACATGTGTTAAGAGGATAACATTGTGTAATGACAAACGTTAGAAAGTATTACAAGTGTCATAATTTTTAATTTATTTTCTTTAATTTTTTTATAAAAAAAAATTATTTCTATAAAAGGGTATTTCATCTTCTTCATCTAAATTTTTCTCATTCTCATTTTCAAAAAAAAAGAAGAAAAATCACACCTTCATTAACAAATCTAAAATTCATCAATCTTTACACTTTCAACCTAGAATTACAAACAAGAATCCAATTTTAATTTCAAACTCCCAAATCTACAAAAATAATACAAAAGAAAAATCTGCAAAATCAAGTTCCTGTAAAAATCAAGTATAAGCAAATCCAAGCTCTCCTCAGTTTAGATCTTAAGTGCTGATTGAATTCTAAATTTAGAAGCAAGCAACATCATCAAGCATTCCCAAGTTTAAAATCTGCAATCATTCTTTTTCCCAGATTTTGAAATTTTGGTCCCTTCTTGAAAAAAATATAGGTGAGTAAATTTTTAATCAGAAAATTTAAGTAAAGTTGTGCATGTGAATTTATGTGATGTTGGATGTCTTGCATGTAAATATATAGATGAAATCTTTGTGTTTATTTTGTTTTAAAATATGCATGTTTAAAATTGCCTGATGATTCTCTGCTTTTCAAGTTATAGAGTAAATTTAAACACAAATTTCAAATTTTACTTAACAAATCACTGTTAAGCTTGAATCTTCAAATGCAGTATGTTTATTTAAACATGAATTAAAGCTTATAATTTTATTCAAATAGAATTTGTTTGAAAATCTTCTGAATCCAGGATAATACAATAGGAAATTTAATAATATGCTAAAATCAAATATTGTAGTTAGTTGATTCAATTTTATATCTTGAATCAACTCAGAAAAACATGATTTTTAAAATAAAAATCTTGATTTTTAGTTTAGATTTTGGGTAGTAATTTTGTGATGACCGAAAATTGTTTTCTGGGCAAATTTTGATGACTGGGTAGATTTTAGGGTTTGAGCTTTGGGTCGGAGTTGTAATGGTGATCGATGTAACTGAGAAAAATCATGGAAGTGGTAATCAATCATTGAGGAATTTGAAATTGGGGGAACTAGGGTTTTACTCTTTGTTTTGGTCACATCTGGAAATGGAGTGACTGGGGAACGTGGGGTGGATCGAGTTGCGAATGTTTTTGGGGATAGCTGCGTTGCGGAATTGCGGTGATGTGCCCGAAGTTTCGTGGAAAACGATTGTCGAGGTTGATGGGTTCGGTGGATTTACTGATGAAGGGGCTGTTCCAGGAATGGTGCGATCATCTTCATTTTTTATTTGGGTCGCGTGCTGGATGATCAACGGTCGGGGACGTGTCAGTGGACGAGGAGGGGCTTGCGCGCGATGTCGCTGGTGGTGACGGCGGTGTTGGCGCGACGTGGACGTGCACGTGTCAGAGTTTATGTCGGTGAGGGTTGGTGATGTGGTGACTCGAAGCGATGATCGAGTAGAGGAGGTTCTGGCTTGTGTTTGTGCACGGGGTGATGTTGTTGTTGCTCGTGCCAAGGATAGGGAGGGGAGTGTTGTTTCTTTCCAGTTCCTTATTATTGAAGTTGTAATTTAAATTTACCCATTAAACTAAAGAAAAAGGAAAGGAAGAAGAAGGGATTTGAACCCGAGTTGATCTCGAGTTTGGTAGGGTTGAACCCATAGCTTGTGTCGTTTTAAAAGGTTTTCAAAATTTTTTTTAAGTATTAAAATTAAAAATTTATTTTAACTACTTTGTGAAAATGTTAAACTATTTAATTTAAAGTATTTTATACTTTGATAATTAAATTTTGAGATGATTTTATATTCAATTAAATTTAACTTTTAAAAAGTAATTGGTTTAAACAAATTGGAAATGTTTTAAATATGTAATAATTTTAAGTAATTAATGAAATTGTTTTGTTTTGAAAATTAATTAATTTTTATGGTTAAGATTAGTTTAATTTATAAAGTAATAAAAGTTAAATTAATTAATAATTTAAGATTTATTAATTTATTAAGGTTTAATTAATTGATGATTAAGAATTACTTTAATTAAGTAGTTAAAGATTTATATAATTATAATTAATTGATAATTAATTATTTAATTAAAAAGAAATGAATAGTAATTAATTAATAAATGATTAGAAATTAATTAATTAAGTGATTAGTGATTAATTAATTAAAAGTTAAGAATTATTTAATTTAATAATTAGGATTATTTAATTAAGCAATTAAACATTAATTAATTCATAATTAATTAGTTAATTAATTAGTGGTTAAGACTTAATTAATTAAATGATTAAGGGTAGTTAATTATAATTAATTAAGTAATCAAGATAAATTAATTAAGTAATTAATTAAGATTAATTAATTGTAAATTAAGGGTTAATTAATAATCAATTAAGGAATGATTAATTTTTAATCAAGTTTTAATAATGAATAATTGGAGTTATTAATTAATAATTAAAGGATTATTAATTAATTAAAGATTAATTAATTGATAATGAGGATAATTAAGTAGTGATTAATTAATTAAATGATTGTGATTAACTAAGTAATGATTGGTTAAGCAAGGTAAAGTGATTAATTCTTAAGTTATTAATTTAATTTGAATTAATTAAATTAATTATAATATGAATTAGAGATATGCTTGCTTATGGGTGATTATTGTGAATTGAATATCTGAATTTGGTTGACATCTGTTTGATGATAGTCTAAGATATACTATGATGAAATTTTGTAAATATCTGTGATAGATGTTTGTTATTATCTATGGATAATGCTGTGTGAATTCAATGTTAAAATTGAATTGAATTGTTTAAATATTTGAATAACTTGGCCTTTAAGACATGTTTGGATTCGATGAGACCTGGTTCGGGGATCAAATTTGATTTTTCGAAAACCACATCGATCCAAGTTTAACGTTAGGTCGTGACATCTCAAAGTGAAGATCGAGAAGGAGTTTTAGAGTGCAAGGGTTATTGTCGATAACTCTGAGGGTGATTCCAAAATGAGTGTAACGAAATAATGCTTTCAGTTTCGTTCGAACCCGGAACGAACTTGTATGGATTGAATGCGTTCAGCACATCGTCAGGTGGACGATGAGCATTCTAAGAAAATGTGTCCTATAAAGGTAATCGTAACCTCAAGCCTCAGCAACCGGGAATGGCTAAAACATGGGAGGTGCAGCAAAGGTAAGTGGGTCATGCCCAAGTAGGACGAGATTTTATCCCGTCTAGAAGTCCCTTATTATTTTGGCTATGTGGGCGGTTGTTGGCCACAACTGCGGGGTTGTCTTGTTCGGGACTGTCCAGTAAGGGATTGTTCCGACCTTGTGTTGTAGGGGATCGAAAGTGGTCCTCGGTACGGTGATCTAGGCCCCATACTGTGACGGACGGTACCTCGGTAGCCCTGCCATTGATGGAAACCCATTTTCCCTACGAGACCCAACGGTTTTGATTGTATTACCCACTTTTGTGGCTAGTAGATGGAATTTAATAATGTAACAATTTCGTCTATTTTCTATTTACTTGTAAACCCTAGACCCTATTATAATATCACTGGATTTCCTATCAAATGTTTTGGTTAGCGTAAGGTAAAAACTTACCCATGTTTATGTGTGGGGAGTCTTACGTGATACCTTTGTTTTCAAAATGATTTTAAAGTTAAAAAACTTTAACTTGTTTACTCACACCAGACCCATGTCTGACCCGGAGTTTATTTTGTTTTTCATAAACTCTTGGGTACTCAAATTTTTATGAGTAGCCAAGTTATCAGGTTGGGATTGACAAATGTTTTGGAATCTGGAGTCCAGACGTACTTATCTACCTCTATCCGCTGTAGTGACATTTGATGTTGTATTTTGGGTTGTATGGTTTGGAAGACTCTTATAAATGTCTATGTAATGAAGTCGTATTATTTTGTGTACTCTGATATGTAAAACTATGTAATGGATATGTGTAATATTATATTTTGTTCCGTTTTCGCTGTGAGATTCTGATGATTGTTGTTCTTTTCTTTCTATTTTTTCTATTTCTATCTCTTTCTTTTCTTATCGATGATACGTCTTTCTGTGGAATGAAAGACGGGTCGTCACATTATAATAACTGAGGGTTAAAACTTTAGCTCAGGAGTATAACACATTAAGTAACTCATTAGAGATAGGGTGAATTATACCCTATAATGAGTATATCCCTAAGATATCCGTTCGAATGCCTTAGTAAATTCTCTTACTATCCACTGATGAGTATGAGTGCAAGAAGAGGACGAGATATGGGACTGGGGAATACGACTACAAATGGTCGATACCCTGCAATAGCGGAAACAAGTTTCTCTATCCATCTCATTTGATTCGTCTTTTCAATTCTTTAATGATTCCTGGAAGTTCCAGGAAAAAGGTTTGATGTATTTGCATGGGACATGAACTCCAAATGGGTCAGAATTGTTTGTTTGGATGAATGGTTTACCATGGCTGTTATGGTTGATAGGTATATTTTGGTTGTTTAAACTGAAAATTTTGGGATTGTATACATATATCTGTTTATTCTGTTGGGTCCAGAAATATTTTACAAATGGTTAGTTATCCCTTCGAACTAACCGATTCCCTGTATATTCATAGTTCTGGTGACCCGAATATCTTGTATTGAATGAGTTCATTCTCATAATTATTAGTGATATTCTGATTTGGCAAGCCAAATGCAGAATAGATACCCAGTTTGATTTGGAAACTGTCTCTTTATCTTTGTGTATCCATCCTTTGTTGTCTCCCTTACAAATTTCGAGGATGAAATTTTCTTAAGGGGGGAATCTTAACATCCCTGAATTTTATCCAGGATAATTTGATAATTAATTTAATTTTTGGAAATTAAATTGTGAATCTACTTGTGAATTAATTAAAAAAATTCTGGGATAAATAAATATTTTAGATTATAAATAGAATCATAAAGTTTTGAGATCAACAAAAGATATGTTCTGTTATTTATTTATATTTATAAATTTAGTTTAAATTAAATCATGAAACTGAATTTCAAAATTGAAAATCTTATAAATATATTGGGTTTGAAAACATTATATTTTTAATTTATAAAGATTTGTTTTCCAAATTTATTTTAAATAGATATTTTGAATGAGAAGCTATATTTTGAAATTAAATAAATAATTTTTGAATTGCTAGTTCAAAGTTATAGAGGTTATAAAATATGAATAATTAAGGGTTTAAAAGTATTTAAAAAATAAGGACTATATATATGTAAACCATTAAAACATAAGAGAAAAGTTAATTTATAAATTTTAGAAAAACGAGAAGGGTTTAAACAATAAATTAAAGAGAAGGACTAAACATAAATTTAAAAATTTCTATATATTTGAAACTAATAAAATCTTGTTTTCTAATTTTCGTAAATGTGCATTTTTATGTGAAAGATATATAAGTATAAGCAATTAAGATTATCTTTTGAAAATAAATATGAAAACATGATTTGTAAATAAAAGAATAAAATAAGGTTTAAAAACAAAATGTATAAATTAATTTAAGTTAAGGGTTTAAACACAATATTAAATCACATTGACATTTGTAAAAATATGAAAATAAGTAATAAACACTTGTAGGCTTAGTTAAGCAAGTTGCAAGTCCTATTCTCTAAAATTTCTTAATAATGTGAATCAAAAGAAAGTAAAAACCAGATCTGAAAACAAAGAAAAAAAGAAAAAAAAAATCAAAGCTAAGTAATAACAAACAACATCTTCAACCTGAACATGATTCAAATCCTAAGCAAGGCAGCTGATACAACCAGATCAAAAGCCTGTAAACTCAAAGTAGAAACAGTAATGAAAAACAAAAATATGGTTAAAATTCAAAACCTGGAAGTTCATGTTTGAAGTCTTGAAGCACGCAAATCAACCTAAGTAACAAATCAGGTACAAGCAAATCAAAAGCAAGCTGCATTCAAACAATTTCAAGTCTGAAAAATCAAACTAAAATCTGTAGCAAGCAAACTCAAATGTAAAGCTTCAGTTATTCTTTTCAACTCTGGAAATTCAAAGAGAAATCAAAAGTTTAACCTGGAAAAAAATAAAACAAGTTGAAGCTTTAAACAAATTCAAAAACTGTAAGTAAAATCGATTCTTTTGTTTGTTATTGATTAAGTAAACAAGTAAATGCAATAGGAGATTGAGCAAAGTTTTGTATTTACAAACTTTTGCTGATCTAATCTTCAAAAGAAATTAAAGAAAAAAAAATGCAGGCTTTCTTCTTCTCTGTCTCTTCTCTGTTGCAAATACCCAGGTGAGCAAAACTTCTAAAACTAAAAGCTTGAATCTATTTTGATGATGCTTGAAATGAAGTTATTGTGATATATTAAGTGTTTTCTTGAATACGATTGAATAGCTTTGGGTATATGAATGTAGATGTCTGTATGTGAATATATCTTGTCCCTATTATAACTACAGTTCAAAAACAACAAACAAACAAAAGTCCATATCTCTCAATATAAACTATATTAAACTATGATTTCTGAAGAGAAATTGCTTGAAACAAGGCAACATTAATTTTTAAAATGATATCAAGATTTTAAATTCAGTGATTATTTTAAAAATAGTAAATTACAGAAGAAATCAAAGTCATGTCAAATATTCAATCATATGGGAATTATGATTTGGTTATATAAATAAAATCGTATTACAAAATGATGAATTTTAAAACAAAAATCAAAAAATTTAGTTTTGTTTTGAGGTAGAATTTTGGGGTTATGCTGGAAATTCGTTTTCGTCAATTCTCCTTCATCAACGACGAATTAGAAGCCGTGTACGTCACTGGAGAAGGGGGAAGGTCTGAGGAACGTTGGAAAAATGCTCAGGGTTTTTACTAACCATGGTAGTGATGTTGCGGCAGTAATTTAGGGTTTTAATGCCCAGTTTGGTTGGCGTGATTCTTGGGTTCGTATGCGGGCAGGGGAGGATCGAGTGCTACCGCACATAGGGGGATCAGTGCAGTGAACTTCTGCGAGGGTTTGGATGCAGTGGCGGGGCGTCAGATGGACGGTGGCGGTGATGCGTGACGTTTCCAGTTGTTGAGTTTCGTCTTGTCAGGTTTCAAAATATTAGATTTTGATTGATGGATTTTTTCGCAAGTTTGTGTGGTCGCGAGGCTCGAGAGCATCATTGTTGACATTCTTGTGATCACGATAGTGATCGGAGGCGATTGTAGTCAGTGTACACGTGCACGGTGGGATCGTGTATCTAGGTTGTTGAAGGTGAGGAAGATGAAGTAATCTCGGGTTTACTATCGAGAAAACATGAAGATAGCTCGAGTTTCAACTCGAGTAAGTTTTCAATATGCTAAGAAAATAGTTAGAAACTTAAGTTTGAAAATTTTGATTCAACTCGGGTTGTTCTGGTGTGAACTCGAAGTCGAGTTCGTGCGTTTGAGGGTTTGGCTCAGGTAGAGGTACGTATGGCTGGGGAGGTGTGAATATAGCAAGTTTTATTTTTAATTTTTTTAGTTAAATATTCAACAAGGTTTAAACTATTAAATGTTTAAAGCAAGTTTGGGTATGATGAAACTGATCAAGTTTTCAAATTTATTAATCATATTTTAGAAGTTAAAAAGAAAATTAAATGAGTTTTTATCAAAGTTACAAAATTTAATTTTTAGGTTAAACATTAAAAATTGATTTGTTTTTAAATTATATATATATATGTATGTATGTATGTATCTTACTCTTAGGATTTAATAATTAATTATTAGGATAGGTGATTAATTATCAATATAATTAAATTAAAGGGTTATTTGTTTAATCAAGGTGATTTGTTAAATTTTATTAATCCATGAAGAATTAAGATAAAATAATTACATGAATCAGGTTAATTAAATATTGACTTAAATATTAATTGATGAAGGTATTTAAGAGATGATTTATTAATAAAGACAATTAATAAATTAATTAAGTCATTCAGGACAATTAATAAAAGATTATGTTATTAAGGATAATTAATCAATGTCGTTAAGGCAATTTAAATTAAGAAGTAATTAATTTATAAAAGTAATTAAAAGTTGATAAACCAACAGTTAAGGATAAATTAATTTAGATAATTAATTATTATTAAGGATAACTACTTAATTAAAAGTAATTAATCATTGATCAAAGTTAACTAATCAAGTGATAATTCAATTATGTGATTAGGGATATCCAATAATTATTATTAAAGGATAATTAAATGATAATTAATCAAAATGGTAATCAATTTAGGTAATTAATTTAAGGATAATTAATTAATTTAAAGTTTAATTAATTAATGAAGAATGATAGTTAATTGAGGATAAATGGTAATTAATTAATTAATTGAGGATAAATGGTAATTAATTAATCAAGGGTTAAATTAATTCACTAAAGATGATCAATTAAATGGTTAGTTAAATAATTAAAGGATAATTATTAATAATTAAAGGTTGATAAATTATAATTAAGGTTTAAATAATATTATTGTTAATGGTTAATTAATAAATAATTAAAGGGTAACTAATCAAGATGAATTGTAATTTATTAATATTAAATAACCAAGATTAGTGATTCATAAGTAATTAATCTGATTTGAATTAATCAGATAATTGACTGACCTTACTTATGTATGTTTGGATTCTATTGGATGATTGAATTGTTTGATGTCCCTGATTGTGATGCCTTGTTTGATTTGAGCTATGTTTACTGTAATTTATTTTCTATGATATATTCATCTATGATTGTGAATGAAAAATAAGCGTTACAATTGGTTTGTACCGCTTGTCAAATATAAGCGTTATAGTTTATACCGCTTATCGAGTAATATTGCTGTATTTGAATCGCTGATGATTGATGATGTGGCACTTTTATTGTGTAAAACCCCTGGACCACACTTATACACATACAAATATGGATTGCACGTGGAAATGGGTTAAGTCATAGATTTTTGAAATAGTTTTAAATTTGAATTTTGAATCCAAATGGTTTCGAAATGAATTGGGTGTTTTCAAAGATAAAAGTTATTTTTGAATAACTTGATTAAGTTTTGAAATTCAATTAATTTAATTTGAATTCAAGATTTGAAATTGAGTTCTATGTTTGAAAATTTTGGTTTAAAAATGTTATTCAAGTTATAAACGTGTTTATATAGGTTTGGAACCATTTTAAAAAGTATCGTTTTGGGAAATTTGAATTTAACCAAATTTTATACTTAAAGAGATATAACTCGTGCAAATGAAGTCGGATTTTTGCGAAACGAAAGCTATTTGTTTTCAAATAATAATAGCTTTCATAGAAAGGAAGAATTTCCAATTTATGTTGAAAAGATTTCAAATTGAAATGAAATTGTTTTGAAAGGTATAAATGAATCTTTGTCAAATATTGGTGAACCTTGTTTAAAAAAATTGAGAAGGGGTCTTACAAGTGAATCTTTTGTTTAAAAGATTTAAATGTGTAAATTGTTTAAACCATTGATGGTTTCTGAAATGAATCTTTTTGTTTAAAAGATTGAGAATGGTAATTTGTTTTAACTATTTGAATGAAAGGTTTTGGGCTTTAAGTTGTGACTTAACTGAGATCCCATTATCCATATGTTTTTAAATATTGTGCTCACTATTCGTTTAGCCGGGAGAGGACCTTTGTGTCATATAACCCATTCCGAATATGTGATATGTCGTAAATGGATAGCAATTGAAGACGGTGGTGAAGACCGGGTGTCTTTGAGAACGATAGGATTACCTATCGAATAACTCTGCATTGATTTGCTCCGGTATAGAGATCTCCATATGTGATGGGGAGTCCGATCGGGATTTAGGATGCCTGGATTGCAAGGGCATCTTTGGAAGTGCCTTCGGTTCTGTTCGAACCCGGAACAGACTTGTATGTATGTATGTCTGACATTACACTTTGAGATGTAAAACCAATTTCTATCGAATACATTTCTGTTTGGTGGCGGAGATTTATTCTCTTAGCTTAACACCCTTCTCTTAGACGTACCAGCTCAGAGGTTATGTAATTGATGGTTACCAGTGATACATTTCCAATTTGGTAATGTGGCATACGAAGTGCTGTTGATCATTAGTTGATCGAAGCATGGCTTTGGTGAAAAGCGTAGCTTTGTGGACGAGACATCGTCGAACCTCACTACCCGGTTATGGTCAAAATAGGAATCGTAGCCGCAAGGTTATTTGAGGGTAGCGCCCTCTGTAGGTATGTCATTTCCTTCTAGATTATGAGTGGTATCATGATATGGAGCCCAGATACTTAACTTCGTGGTTGCTGCAAACTTATTGCTTTGTGGTTGTTCGTTGAGAGGTACCTCGGATAAAGGTCGCAAACGACCGGGGGATGGCATGCTTGTGTCAGTAGTTACCTAGTTACAAAGGTAACCCGGCCTTGTCTAGCAGAGATCTAGTTAGGTTCTCGGGGGTGTCCATCCAGAGGCGTTCCATATTATCCGGGAAGTTCCTTTTCCCGACCATTTGTTGGAAATCCAATCTTCCAAATGCGAGCCTTTTACGGTTTTAGTTGTAGAACCTGCCATCTAACAAGGTAGCTATAGTAGGCATACTATAATGGTACGTATGCTGGCTAAGATTAATATTATACTTTCGAAATGTTTTCCACTATGCACTAATAATAATATCAAAAGGTTTTCGTGTTTCAAGCATGTTTGACTATCATAAGGAGAAATCTCCCCCAAGTTTGCACTTGCATTGTGTGTGTGGCGGGAGGCCTTATGGTAGTTTCATTTTTCAAAAAGCATTTCGGATTTCAATTTTAAAATCTTTTGTTTGTTTTTAAAGATAAAACTATTTTCATTTGCTCAAACCAGTCCCTCGACTGACCTGGAGTTTATTGTTCCTTTCCCAAACTCTGGGTGCCCACAATTTTCCACACGGGCAGTCTAGAGTTAGGTTTTTCAGATACTAGATAGTAGATATCGATTCAGTAGCTTTCAGCTTTCTCTTTGGTATTCTTTGGAGATCTTGGATATTAGAGTCTTTGGATTCACATACGAGACTTGATCATCTTGGTTCAACTTGATGGTGGTTCGAGCTATCTATGGAGATTGCTGATATTGGTGTTTCTTCTGGAGTTTCAAGTTCTGTTTGTTTCCGCTGCCAGTTTATTAGGTTTTTCCGCTGTAGCATTGTTTATTGTTTCCGATATTCATTGTATCTCTGATATTGATATCACTATTGTATCATTGTTCTATCGAATGTTGTATATCAATGATATTCATTTCCTTTCTTCCGTTGTGTTGTTATACTTGATGTGCTATAAGCTCCCGTGAACCAGATTCGATGTTTGGATCTGCGGCATTTGAATACGAGTGTCGTATTCGGTGTCGATTTTCGAAGGTCGAGTCAGGGTCGCTACAATTTTTCACCACTTTTATTAAAGCTTCATTCAAATATTGACTTAGAATATTTTTCCCAAAACCAATTTAATGAAGAATTTCACCCTCCCTTTCTCAAGTTCAATATGAAAAGTTTATACACTTCTTATATTTACTTTCACTTCACCACATAAACTTTCACATCTATTTTCATTTAACTTAAATTTCAATTCCATTCTGAATTCAATTCACCTTTCATTTTTTTAATATTGAACTCTATTCATCTTATCTCAATCCATTTTTTTTTATTTCCAAACTTTTATTATTTTTAGTCCACTTTGAAATAATTCTATAACTTTACTTTACTTTGCACAATTTAAATTAAATATCATATCAATATTTAATTTCAATCCATTTTCTTACCCATTTAAATTAATTAGTTTACTTACTAATGTTATTTTCAGTCCTTTGTTTTATTTAGTTAACCCTGACTAATTTTCCATTTAATCAACTTAGATTCTTTCCTCAAATTCACTCTTTACTTAACTTGATTCAATTACATTCTGATTCAATTCAAATTTTTAACTCTTCTTCAAGTTAAATTTTTTTGTTCTAGAAAATTTCAAATTTTTCTAGTTATCAAAACCATTTATATTTCCATAAACATCTTAAATAAGATTCCAAAGTCTTTTAAACAATTACCCAACATTTCAAAATCATTTTTTTGAAATCAATTATATATATATATATATATATATAAAATTCACTTGCATATCAAATTATCCTTTGAATTTTAAAAACCTAACCTAGTTTTGCAAACAACTCAAATTTAAAACATTTGGGTAGCAATTCCTCTCTTGGAAACTCGAAAATGAACATCGATGATGCTGCAGTCATCACCGAAGTTATTTTTCAGTGACCAAAGTGAGTTCAATGCTTAAAAACCCTTTTCAATTATTTTTTAAATTCCAAATCTCACCAGATTTCAAAGCCAATTCAAAAATATTTCAAAAAAATATCACTATTATTCCTCTAAAGTCTTTTAAAAATCATTTTCAAACTCAAAAGGGATTTAAATTTCCCAAATTTAAGAATTTCAAATCCTTTCAATCTATTTTCAAATATTTCTCCGGGATTCTATTTCAATTATAAATCACATTTACAATTCATATTTACCAATCCCATTGGTATATGAATTTATTTCTTAAACTTTGGTTATAATTTTAATTCCTAGTTTAATTTCCACGCAGCAATGATAATAATTTAATATTATCACTTCCTAACAACCAAGCAACCATATATAACTATAATAATTTACGAAAAAATATTTCTTTTATATACAAATAAATTTGGGTAAAATTATTTCATTTACCCTATTTTAAAACAATACCGTGCCGAATTGTTCTATTCAGGTGTTTAGAGATCCCTATCTATAACGTTAATGACTCGTATTGATCAGAATCCATAAACCACTCAACAAACCAATCAACACATCAACACAATATAAAACAATTTTATATTCACTAACAAATACGTGCTCATATCTATTAATAAAGTCAAACTCATCCTAGAGTACTATAGACTCTATTTCTAATGAGTAATCCCCACTAGAGCCAAGGTTCTCACTTAACCTTCAACTCTGATACCAAAATGTCACAGCCCGATTTTTCGACGCTCGAGGATCGACATCAATACATCCACTGTATCAAATGTCGAGCAATCGAAAGTTTGAAAACCAGACCGTAAGGGAAAGAAGAAGGAGGTAGAAGAAGAGAAAGACAAAACAACATCAAAATCTCACAAACGCAACAGAATAATATATAATAGATAAATGACTGATCTTTATACAAAAAAAACTATATCTGTTTTATACATTACATCATCAGAGCACAGCATAATCGATAGCAAAATACTGGATAGTTATATTAACTTGTTCCCACACAACTGAATACATAGCTTATACTGCACAGCGGAATATACATCAAGTACGTGTGATACGTCTCGCTATCCAGCTCGTCTGTGGAGCTCCACTGCATCCTATCCTTTATCCTATAATACTCGGTCTGACCCGAGCATTATAGTAAATAACACCCGAGTCAGTCTAGAAAACCAGCATGAGAAAACCCACTCAATTGGATTATTAAAGTTTACAAAATCCTTTTGAAATCAAAGGTATCTCGCAAGACCGCGCCACAAATAAACATGTTAGGTTTTTACCTTACGATAACCAAAACATTTCTTATCAAATCCTCCGATATTATAGTAGCGTCTCTATACAAATACTTATTCAAATAGCCGAAATTGTTACACTCATTAAATTCCAACATAATAGGTATACAAACAAGTCCGAACGCACTTATTGGAGATTGGGTTTCCATTAATGGCAGGGCTACTGGGGTACCACCCATCACAGTACGTGGTCTAGATCAACGTACTGAGGATCCACCCTGATCCTCTACAACACAAGACCGGAGCTACCCCTTACTGGATAGTCCGAATAAAATCACCCCACGGTTGGGATCAGAAAGCACCCACATAGCCAAAAAAAAGTGACATCTAGATAGGGATGACCTTACCCTAATTAGTTGCTAGCCACTTAGCCTTGCTGCACCTCCCCTATTTTAGCCACTCCCGGTTGATGAGGCTCGAGGCTATGCGTTACCTTTTAGTACACATCTCACTTAGAATGCTCATTGTCCTCCTGACGATGTTCTGATAGCATTCATCCATACAAGTCCGTTCCCAATCTAAACGGAACCGAAAGCACTACTCCTGCTACATCGATTTTGGAATCACCCTCAGGATTAGTAGCGATTAGCTCTTGCAATTCATCGCTCCAACTTCGACTGCAAGCTCTTGTCGTCCTTATGAAAACGTTCAAACCGGATCGAAGTCGTTTTCGGGAAATTAATTCCTATCCCAGACTCATTGAAACGATCAGTGCATTGGCCAATATTGATAGTCGGTTATTTAACTATCAAATAACATCCACAAACAACCATCAGGCCTTAATAATTCCTCAAATTATTTTTTTCAAAATATCTTCGTGTAACGACCCACCTTTTTGAACAGTTTAAATCAACAATAAACCACACATGCCTAATTCAAACGATTCAAAAGGGAGGTTTGTTAATGGGGTAAATAAGAAAATAATAGAAAAGAAGGAAAAACAAAACGCAGGATCTCGCAGCCGAATGACAAAATATAATAATCACATAAACAGTTCATGAAGCTGTTTTACAAATAACGTTTGATTGCACTCTTACAATTCAAATCAGAGTTATGTATACATCAGAAAATAAGTAAATAATACAGCGGAACACATGAAGCAGTGGAATAATAATAATAAATAGAAATAAGATACTGAATCTTTATCTTCGTCTTCTAGAAAATAAAATGGTCTTTAATACACTGAAAAGCTCAAACTGACCCAAGCGTAATGAAAAGACAAAACGCTCGAGTTAGGACTATAAGATCTTATGTAAGTCAAATCAAAATTAGTAGAATAGAAATATTACTATAATGGCTTCAGAGATGCTATGGGATTTTCATCTCCTGTCAAGTGTACAACATGGATATAATTATTTAAAGGATTTCAAATAATTCGAAATACCAATCTTAATCATTTTAATTAGAATAAATCTTAAGTTTAAATTTAAAACTTTAACCTTTCAAATAATTGAATTCTAATAAATAGTCCAAATTCAAGAAATTATATGGGTATATGTCATTTCAACTAGTATCTAAAATCAAAATTTCCAACCCAATGGAAATCGCTCGGGCTATCATTTCAATCCATAACAGAGATGTATACATAAATAAACATCCAATCATCCAAAATGCCACAAGTAACATCCATCATAATCCAACATCCAAATCAGCCAATAAATCACAACAATCAATTGATTATCATTATTAGGTTTTTAACTAACAATTTATGTTCAATATTAATTAAATGATAATTAAATTTAATATAAATTAAAATTTAACTTAAATGACAATCTAAAAATACCAAACAACAATCAATAAATTTCTAATCACATCACAAATTTAATTTAACTAATATAAGATAATTTAGTATCTGTGAGTGGGTCAAAACACTCACCTATGATATTTAGAGTGCAAAAATCCAAACAAAGATGCCTTTCCAACAGTCTCCAAACTCAGCCAAATCCATTTCATGTCGTCAGGAATTCCAATACGAGTCCAATGGAAGAAACTACACATGTATCGGAGCTCGTATGTGAAGATATTCAGGTTATACGGATATACTGAAAACATATGTACACATTCAATTATTAAAATAAGAAACTTTAATAACTCACGTTTTCAAATTAGATGTACCCAAAACAAAGGCACGAAGTAGAAAACCAAAACCATGAAAGCTAATTCTCATTGTTCAATTTTTTTTTGAAGGTTCTTGCAAAAGAAGGCATGGTGATGAGAAAAGGTGCGAATGTGGTTGAGGAAGAAATAGATGCTCACACTTTTTTTTTGAACATATCTTCAGTAAAAATGAATTGGCAGTAACTAAGTGGAGGTATAAAGTTACGTTGACATTGAGGCTTTGAGGAAAAAAAAATAGAGGCCCTGATGTTTGAAAAATAATGATGTTCTTGGGGAAAGAATGAGATATGATATGAAACTAAAGAAGAAAGTGAAGTAACAAATGAAACAGGTAAGGAAGGGACAAAAAAAATGAAGCTATATGATCTAAGTAAATGCTTCGGGTGCTAAAATAAATGAAACGGAAGAATGAAAAAGATGAGAATTCACGTTTCAACTACATCAGAGAATTGCAATAAAACCAAAATGTGGAAATAGTGGCAGGTGTATTGAATAATAAGGAAATGAAGGGACCATTTAGGATCTAATTAATTGCATGTTCCACTCAATTAAATATAATAGCACCAAATATACTTTTTATACACCCATTTAAACATAATTAACATATAATAAATAAATTTGAATACAACAACCAATGTAACGTTACACAAAAAAAAGATGATCTGAAACTCAAAATTCTAGTTATACGAAATATTAATAAAATAGTATATACACACAAATTTAATAAGAAAATATATAAAATAAAACATTGATTGACTCACATTGCCAAATGCCTAGGGGAAGGATTGGGAATACACTAAAGGCTTAGGCACTCATGTGTATTCTTTTTGTTTAAAGCATGTAGAAGGTATAAATGTTGGAAGAAAGAGACAAAATACTGAGAATGAGAAGAAATAAATATGGAGGAGCATCGTAGTTTATGAAAGGAGGAGGTGACAAACGAATATAAAATACAGTAAGCTTTTCAAAGAAACGATGTGGTAGGTGTTTAATAAATATAAACATGAACAGGCTAGCTTGAATGATGAATGTGCATTAAATATGAATTGTTAATATTCACTAATGAGTTAATTTATAAAATTGTTAACACTAAATAGAATATGAGCATTTGGAAGCTTATAAATGAAAAATAGCAAGTTTGAATAAGTTAATGTGCATGAATATGTGAGTATTTAATGCATTGGAAATGAAAAGTTAATGGACGAATTAGTGCAGGCCGAAGTTATAAAAAAAGAATGAATGCTAAAAGTTGCAACATGTAAAAGTAAATGCTTAGATGAAAATACAAGACGTATATAGGAATTAGGTGGAACAAAAGTAGGTAAGAGAATGTACAGTTAACAATAAGAATGGAAAATTAATATACTTAGTATAAATGAAAGTTTTATGAAATAAAGAGAGAGTTTTTGTTTTTTTATTTACTGTGAATGTTTGAAATGTGAAGGTGAATAAGACAAAGAAAAAAAATGAATGAGATAGTAGTTATCAAAAGCGATAAAATATGAAATGTGCACAAATATGAATTCATTATTCACAAACAATTGTTACAGTTCTTATATAATATTGATTTTATTCAATTACCATTAACTATCTATTTCATACAATAATAACACTCACGTTATTTCAATTAATTGCAATCTTATTCAAGTTGCTCATAATTAACTTATATCAGCATTGCTACAACTCATTCTAGTTATAATTTACCATTAATAAATCACAAATTTCTATTTCTTCAAATATTAAATAACAAAATTTGTTAAATTAGCCAATTTTAATTTTCGAAAATTTACGGGTCGTTACACTTTGCAAGATATTTTTCTACACTTCAATCCTCTGAAAAATAGTTTCAAATCACTTTTTCTCTCGCGGAATAAATTTTAACCCAAATTTTTTGTTCCACTGAAAATCACCAAATCTTAATACTTTAAATTTTTAAATAATTTAAATTACTTTATCCAAAAATATATGCTTTAAAAAACTTAAAATAAAAACTACTTAAAACATTTTATTTAAAATAGTAGTTATGAAATTTTATAATAATTTCTCATGTAAAACTTAACCCAAACTAATTTTAAAATAAAAGTTATTCTATAAGGTATAAATATAAAATAATTAATTTTTAGATCATAATACTAGTTAAACCTTTAAAATAATTTACTTATATAATTAACTTAAAAAATATTTACTTTTAAAAAATTTAAAACTACTAAATAATAATTTCTTTCGAAAACATTCTTTTAAACCCATTGTAAAACCTCTAACTTATACTTAAAAACCTGCTTTGAAAACATACTTGGCTTTCCAGTAAAATACACTTTCCATTCCAAAATAATCCATTAGTCAGTTAATAAATCCTTCTCGATTTATCCCAATTTAATTTACATCTCAAACCCTTAAATTTCTTTCCCACACCTTTAAAAATAAGACCACTATTTATTTTTAAAACAAGTTACCCATTCCTTTATAAATTCCCACCGTGAAACTATACTTTCAAATATCCACTGATTTCTTATTTCACTTTATAAACTCAGTCTATAAATTCCATAGTCTCATCCTCCTTTTAAATCACAGTTTCAAACACTTAATCAATTTTCAAATCGATTTTCAAAATTTACTCCATTTTAAAATAAATTCCTTTACTTACTCAATTTTATTTCAAACCCATTAATTTCATATTTTACTCCTTTATTATGATTTAAAATCTTAATTAAACTGAAAATACCAATTTCATACTTTTTTCCAAAATTCTTCTTTATCTCTCCCAAACTATTCTAAACCTTGAATTAAAAAATAAATCCTTTATTCCATTAAATAATGTCACTTAAGTTTAAAAATTCATTTATTCCCATTTATTCAGAAATCTTCTTTCTCATACTCGGAATTTATTTATTAGAATTTAAAAATCAACCTTTATCCTTTACAATTCATTCTTTAATTTTTATCCAAATTCTCTATAATTATTTTACTTAAAAATTCTCTCTTTATTTCCCTTCAAAAGTCCAACCACTATATTTTTGATAACTTAAAATACCCAAAAATATTCAATCAAACCATAGCATCCAATATTTTCAATTCCCAATAAAATCAATAATCTATCACAGATAATGAATGAACCATATCACAAATTATGAAAACAAATTCAATATTTTGAGGAATCCAGTTGGATCCCTTCAACCTGTTTTTCCTGCATCCACAGATGTTAGCACAATATAAAAATACCAATCCCACTTCGAGGGCGATATCGCGGTATATAGGGTCATCCACTATTATATGGGGCGCATAGGGTCTCATTCGCTATATAATGTGGGAATATCAATCACTCCAACATATCTATATACTGTTATATATAATATCACATCCAGTCAATTCAATCATTCAACCAATAATCTAAATTTAACCATTTAATTTAGATGGTAATCCAAAATAAGTGAGATTAACTCACATTTGATTTGTTTGTAACCAATTTCCATCTCGACTTGTTTCCTTCACGATTTTGACCTTGTATAAACAATTCACAGTTTATTACTATTTGATTAATCAAACAATTAATCATCATTTTAAAATTTAATTAATTAATAATTTATTCTGAGCCAAATAATTTTCCTTTTAATACCTTTTAGTGACTAAACTAAATTGGATAAATTAATCACCAAATCCATTATTTTAAAATAATATGTATATTTATTTTACTCTTGAGACTACACATATACTCGTAAAAATAGATTTCAAAGATCTAACTTTTATAAAATTTCAACGTCTTAAAATTTCTATATCTTCCCAAAATCATATATATATATATATATATTGTTTGAAATTAGAATATGCATGTGGATATATATATATATATACATTAAAAAAAATTATTTTACACCTTACTGAAATAAAATTCTTTCTAACTTATATATATATATATATATATATAATAAAGACAGAATTACTTTTCTATTTTATTTTTTAAAATTTTTTCTTTCTCTACGGTTCCTCTACTTTTTTTGTTTTCCAACCTAACATGGTTGCAGAAAAGATAAAAAAAGTATATACTTCATTTTAGATTTTTAATTGAATTCGCAAATCCTATACAAAAAAACAAAGATAGTACCTGTAAAGGCCCGCAAATCCGTACCCCTTTGAGCTGGAAAATTTCCACAACAACTTAGCCAAAGAGGAACAAACCTACGAGTCTTTAGGGTTTAAAGAATGAAGAGGTAGAAGAAAAACAGAAACAAAAAATAGAATCTCACATTTCGCAGCGAAACAATATATAATAGATAAAGGATAATCTTTAAAAACAAAAGAACTGTATGTTTTACATCACATCATCAGAGTTTACAACGACATCATACATCACTGACAGTTATTATAACTTGACTATATAAAAACTAATTTTCTCTAACCATACGCAACGGACACTACATAGTAAAGAGATACGTCTCGCCATCCAGCTTCAACTCCTAATCTCCACATTAACTCTTTTCAGACTTTGCTCCCGAATAACTGATAACCTGACTCTAGGCTGCCCGTGTAGAAAATTATGGGCACCCAGAGTTTAGAAAGGGAACAATAAACTCCAGGTCAGCCATGGGACTGGTGTGATATCTTAAAACAGCTATTCTTTTACAATAGAAAAAAAAGAATTTAAAAGAAATCCGTAATGCTTTTTAGAAAATGAAACTACCATAAGGCCTCCCGGCACACACACAATGCAATCGCACACTTGGAGGAGATATCTCCTTACGATAATCAAATATGCTTACTACGAGAAAATTCTTTTGATATTATTATTAGTGCATAGTGGAAAAACATTTGCAAGTATAATATTAATCTTAGCCAGCATATGTACCACTATTGTATGCCTACTATAGCTACCATATTTGATGGCAGGTTATACAACTAAAACTGTACAAGGCACGTATTGGTGATTGGATTTCCAACAAATGGTCAGGCTAAAGAACTTTCTATTTCCACATGGGTACGCCTCTGGATGGACGCCCCGAGAACCTAACCGGATCTCTGCCGACACAAGGCCGGGTTACCTCTGCAAAAGTAGGTAACTACTGACATGAGTATGCCATCCCTCGGTTGTAAACAACCTATATCCGAGGATCCTCTACAACAACAATCACAAAGTAATATATATTTGCGATATCCACATAAGTTAAGTATCTGGGATCCATACCATGATACCACTTCTATCCAGAAGGAAATGCACATACACTAAGGGGCGCTACCCCATATAACCTTGCTGCATCCTTCCTGTTTCGACCATTCCGGAGTGTGAGGTTAAATGAAGTCTCGTCCACAAAGCTACGCTTTTCACAAAAGTCATGCTTCGATAAAAAAATGATCAACAACACTTCGTATGCCACATTACCAAATTGGAAATGTATCACTAGTAACCATCAACTATATAACCTCTGAGCTCGTTCATCTCAGAGAAGGGTGTTAAGCTAAGAGAATAAATTCACCGCCACTAACAGAAATGTATTTGATAAAAACCAGCTTTACATTTCAAAGTGTAATGTCAGACACACATCCATACAAGTCCGTTCCGGGATCGAACGGAACCGAAGGCACTTCCAAAGAATCCCTTACAATCTGGATATTCACTAATCACATCCGGAATCCCCACCACAAAGGATGATAAAATCTCTATATTGGAGCAACCCGGTTCAGAGACATTCGACAAGTGTCCTTTCGCTTTCGAAAATACCCGGTCTTCAACACCATCTTCAAATGCAATCCCATTTCATCGTATCATTATTCGAAATGGGTTCTATGACACAAGGTCCTCTCTCGGCTAATCCGAATAATGAGCGCTTATTTTAAAAATAAGTATTACATTCAGATTCAAACAAATCACAACAATTTCACTTTGATTTTTTAAACAAAAATCCATCACAATCACAAAGGTTCGATGTGTGTTTCGAATATCCAGTTGGAATTCGACTCCCGGTCACATCGAAATTCAAATGTCGATTAAGGCCTATATTGTTAGTCGGTTATTTAACTATTAATCATCATTCACAACAGTTGCTGGATTTCAAATAATTTTCCGCCAATTATTATTATTTTCAATATATCTTCGCAAGATAAAATTTTACTTTTCAACACTTTGAAAATAAATTCAAATCAATTTTTTCACTCTTCAATCCTTTGAAAATAAATTTCAAATCAATTTTTCCTTGTGCGGAAAACATTTTCAATATTTATTCATTTCCACTGAAAATTCTGCCAAGTTCAAATATTTAAAATAATATAAAATACTTATTCAAAATATACTTGGAAACATTTAAAATAAACTATCTTAGAATATTTTCTTAAATACTAGTTATGAAAAATATTATATTGATATCTCATATAAAAATTCAAGTCCAACACTAATTTTAAAATAAAATTTGTAGATAGAGTATGAATATTTAAATAACTGTTTCCTAAATCAAATATCAATTTAAATCTTTAAAATAATCTCTTATATAATTAATTAAATAAATATTACTTTAAAGGTTTTAAACAATTTTCAAAACTAATTTTTTCAACAGTATTATTTTCGAAACCAAATCTAGCACTTTTAAATTTTATTCAAAAGCTATTTTAAAAGTATACTTGGCTTTCGAGGGAAGAATTCTTTTTCCACAAATGGTCCATTCCAATAAATTATTAAATCTTCTTTATTTATTTTAATTTACATTCCAATTTGTAAATTTCTTTGCACACTTAAAAAATAAACCAATATGGGATTTATAAAATATTATCCGCTATTATGCAGCGCAATAGGGTCTCATACGCTATATAATGTGGGAAATCAACAACTCCAAATATATATATAATACCAATTCCACTTCGAGGTGGAATATCGCGGTATATGGGTTTAATATAATAACCTTTGCAATTATGCGGCGCATAGGGTCTAAACTAATATAACTAATAATAAATCAATCATCCAAGCACAATCAATTTTAAATCTAACTATTCAAAATTTAAATCATAAAAACATTTGATTGAGTGAGAAGATCTCACCTTTGCTTTTACTTTGCAATCCATTCGCATTCTAGTTCGTTTCCTTCATGTTTTCAGACGTTGTATAAACATTTATACAATTTATTAATTTTCGAAATAAATCGAACAATCTAAATTTTCATTCGATAATTTTAATTGAATAGTGATTTTATTTTAAATTAATACTTTTAAATTTTAAACCGATCCCTTTTAATAAATTTGTTTAACTCAAAAATTAAATTAAAAACTAAATTTCCTTTTTAAATAACATTGTTTAGTAACAAAAATTAAATAGGTTAACTAAATAAATTAACCACTAAAATTTATTATTTTCTTTTAAAACTACATACATACATACATATATATATATTTTAAATATCTACATAGATTCAAAAATCAATTTTTTGTGTAAATCCTTCAATATTTATAATTCCTTTAAATAATCTACTAGTGACTAAAATAATTCAATTTTTAAATCAATCTCTTATGATAAATAAATTCCTAATAACTAAAATAATTAAGCTAATTACTTGAATTTGTTAATCACCCTTACTAATGTACAAAAATGGGTGTATGTAAAATTTTCTGTTTACATATAGATCTACATGTATGTATGTGTGTGTGTGTGTGTGTGTGTGTGTGTATTTGTATAAACCCATACAAAAATCGAAAATGATAGCTCATCCAAAAAGAACGCTGCCGACATCCATCGATCTGCTTTGGCCCACGCGAGCGCTTCCACTCGACATCGCTTCATTGAACTAGCCTGAACTCGATTGTGCTTGCGAGTTCCCTGCCGCAATCGAACGTACACGACTCCAATTGAACGTCGACGGCCACCCACTGGCGCAAGCTTTGCCAAAGCAACGCACCCCATCGCGACACCTCGCCGCTGACCTGATGCCGCTCACAAACTTCCAGGACCCAAAACCAAATTCGAATTCGCGTACGAATCCACCATCGCGATCTCCCATCAACACCACTGCGCCGCCGCTTCCTACGCAAGAGTGCGACATCGGTCACACCTTCTGTTCTCGTTCCTTTTTTTTGAGTTAGTTTTAAAATTTGGGAACTTTGAATTCGTGAATTAGAACATTCGAGAAGGAAGGATTTCGATTTTGGTTCAGCATCCCCTTTTTTATTAGGTTTCGGCCATAAATTTTCCAATCGAAGCTGCTCTTTTTTTTTTAATTTTGAACGAGAAATGTTTTTCGTTATTATTTATTTTCCTTCTGTTAGAACGAACGCGTGTTAAACAAACGAACATGTGGTTAAGAACTCTCTACGTGTTAACGCTTGCAACATCGTTGAAAAGAAAATATAAAATATGTATATATTCTGAATTTTAAATTCAAATTTAAATTTAAATCGCATCAAATTTTGCAACTAATAATTTTTGACATCCAATCGAAGCGTGTCGCTAGGCATTGATAAGGTTAACCCCCTATTCTGAACGCAATGGAAAGGTTCCGAGTCCAAATTCAATCGTATGGAGAAGATAGCTTTTTGGACCAGTTAAAATATCGAATTTTTGATTTAAATTTCAGCGCGTTTGCTTATCGTATGGCCAAACGATCACTCCAAACACTACGAAAATTGAAATCCGATAATAATACAATATTACGCATCCAATGATACTGATTTTGTCGAAATCCGAGACTGTGCCTCGGAAGGCTATTTTTAAATATCGATTTAAACGATAAAATTCAATACTGAACAAAACAGTTTCAAATTCAATTCTGAAGCTTCTATCATCTTCAGTATTATCAATATAAATTTTCTAAGTCATCAAATTATTTTTAACAGGCTCAAAATTGAAGATTTACAATTTTACCCAAGTTTCTATAATTAAATTTGATAATTAAATTGCTAAATTCATAGTTAAAATTCGAAATTCAAGCTTAAATCAACGATTCAGATATTTGAAATCAATTAAATATTTCAATTTCAAATATTGAAAATTTTGGGTCGTGCATCCTTCCCCCCTTAAAAGAATTTCGTCCCGAAATTACTAGTTAAGAAGAATGGACGTTAACCCGTTTACCATTTATCCAAAACCAAACAGTTTAATTAACTTTGCTAAAGCAAATCTTTTTATTTAAGATCCATCATTACTTCAACTAACTCTCCAAATTCAATCATAGATTCCAAACAACATTGTTTTCTTAACCATTCAAATTTAAATTCAAATTCAAATTTCAAATTTTCAAAATTTTCTCAAAATTTTTTCCGACTCCCTAAATTTTTGAAAAATTTCGCTAGCATCTCCTTTGCGCGGCTAGCTCGGTACATCTACAAAAATGGCACCACGGTCCCTAGATTTCAAAAGAAAAGAAAACGCCAAGCGAATAGACAAGAAGATCATTAAATTTCATACTAAAATTCAAATACATACCTTTCTGTCGAGCAATTCAATTTTATCTTCGAAAATCAAATCTCAATTCCATTTCCTTTAATACAACTGTATACCCTGCTAGCCATAATATCCAATTACAACATTCAAATATCATTTTGGCACATTCCTTTACGGAATTTCAATATATACTTCTTATACCATCTTTACCTTACTATTGAATTTATATATCCATTTTCATTCAATCTTACATTTTCAGTTTTATTTGAATTCAATTTACTATTTCAATTCTATTTGGATTCAGTTCACCTTCTGAATATTGAATTTTATCAATTATCTTTCATTCACAACCGATTCATCTTTGCTATTTAAATTAGTTTCTTTTACTAATTCATTACAAGTTCTAATTCATTTCATCACAACCCTTTTTTTCACCTTTATTATATTTAGTTCACTTCAAACTAATTTTATAACTTCATTTTATTTCACACAATTCAAATTGGTTTTCAATATTCAGTTCCAATTCCAATTTTGTTCTTTTATTCATTCAAAAATTTATTTTCAATTCACCATTTTGGTTTTCAACCACTTATATTTAAACTAGATTTCAAATTCCATATGAATTTAATTTATCTTTCGTTTATAATTATTGAATGAGATTCATTTCAAGTCATATTCAATTTCGTCATTCCTTTAATTAGTTTTATTTACTAAATTTTTTTCAATACTTCGCTTTGCTTATAACAAATCAAATTCAATTCTAATCCTATTTTATTTGCTTACAAATTCTAAATGAATTTCAACATTCAATTTCGCTTTCATTTAATTGTAATTGTAAATTTATTCATTCACAATTTATTTTCCACCTTATAGATTTTATTCCAAACATTTAGTCTATAAGACTTCTCAAATTCACCTTTATACAAATTAACTCAAATTTTCAATCTCAATTCTTTTATTAAATTTTCATTTTTAATTCCACTTGATTTAAATTTTTCCTTCCAACTTATTTTGTTTCCACATCTACATTTATCTAACTTCTTTTTAAGTTAGATTTTATTTTAACAACTTCAAACTTTACAAGTTATCTACTTAATGATATTCCATAAATATTTTACTTAACATTCCAGAGTCTTTTCAACCTTTCAAAATTCATTTTTGAAATCAATTCAAATTATCTTTTGAATTCAAAAATCTAAACATATAACAACCCGTATATTTGGACCATTTAAATTGACAATAATCCACACATGTCAATTAAATAGTACAAAACACGAATCATTAATGGAGTATAGATATATATAAATGAGAATCATCACAGAATCACAGAAATATAACATCACAGAATAGTGCAGTGGAAATACAACATTGTCATAAGAGTAGTTCATGAAGCTACCCAGAAATACAACAATGTCTCAGATAAAATAAAATAGAACAACATAGATGTCCAATAGTCTAAATAGAAAGAGCAATACTGATAAGATAAGATAATGATAGTCTTCGGACTTCAGCTCCAAGTAGAAACAGCAACAGCAATCCTCAGTCTGATCCGAGCATATGCACAACAAACACTCGAATCAGGACATATATGCTTATACAGATAATATGGTTCAAGATTTGAATAAACAATAACTCAAAGATGAATGGAATAAACATCTTTTAGGATCCGATAAATTATTTATACATAATAGTGTACGATACATAGATAATGTCTAGCAGTAAAGTAAAATATCAAAATAGTGTTAAGGCGTTACCATTATCCCACTTAACACATTTTATACAGCATCATAGACTATACAGCACTGTAAACTCCACCGTAAACTGGTGGGATATCAGGGAGTACTCCATAGGTATAATACAAAACAAATTCGTAGTGGTCGCGTAAACGGAATACAAGTATGACAAGGCACATGAGGCAGTACCCATGATAGTGAAACTACCGTTTGCCTGATCCGGACTGGTGAGAACGCATCGCCGCAACGATCGCAACACCGCGAAACAACACTCCAAATTCAAGGGTGCGCACCAATCAATCACAAAAGTAAATGAGTAGTTTACGAAGAAGTGTGTTCGCTCGAGGTAGCTAACCCCATTTGGCCCGGCATGGCTCCTGATTTTAGTCATTTCCAATTTGACACAGGTGTCAAGGCTATCCATTATCGTTCACTTTCTTCAGTCATCGTGTACGTCATTCCAACCACTTCATTCTGGATCACACTCCGCGTATAGTTATTAAAGTGGTTTTCGGTTTAGACAGTGAGTATGTCCCTAACCGATTCCGGTTCCTTTAATAACTTTTGTAATTAATTTACCGATTGGTCGTTTAATATATTTCAAAACCAATTCAGTTTCAATTTCAATTATAATACGAAAAACAACATTTCGTTAGTCTTTCTAAATCAATTTCCGAAATTACGTTTTATAACTTCATAACTCTTTCTATAATTCAATTTCAAAGTTTCAACTTAAAACAATTTCAAATATTCATTTAATTCCATGTATAAGTTCATTCCAAAATCAATTAACGTCCAAATCGATTTAAATCCAATTATCGATTTCACTCGATATGCAATAAACTAATTTATCATTTAACATCTTCAATTAAATTTTCAATTCATTACATTACTTTCTTAAGTTCATTTTCATTATCAAAGCTTACGTATTTATTCAATTTAACTTTATCGAATCCAATTCTCTAAATTACAAGCATTTCATTTGTTTTCAATAAGCGCGTTCTATTTCTTATTAAAGAAATTCAATTTCATATATTTATTTCTTTCGTTACAAATTTCAGATCTCAATTAAGAACTTAGTTTCACTTATTCAAAAATTCGATTTCTTTTAATAAGGAATATTCAATTCGATTCAATTATTACATAAATCATTCTATTCAATTTAGTTTAATCATTAAACAATTCAATCTTATTCAATTTAGTTCAATTATTAAACAATTCAATCTTATTCAATTATCAAATAATTTCAAATCTTAATTATTATCATTTCAAACTTATTCATTAATAATTCCAAACTTAATTATTAATTTTAAACCAAATTATTAATAATTTCAAAACTTAATTTATTGATAATTTCAAACTTAATTATCAAATTTCAAAACTTCGTTATTAATAACTTCAAACTTCATTATTAATAAATTTCAAGACTTGATTATTAATAATTCCAAATTGATTATTATCAGTTTCAACTTAATTTATTAATAATATCAAAATCAATTATCAAATAATTATACATTTAATCATTAATTAATTAAATTTTAAAACAATGTCCTTTTGTCAATTACGCCGTTAATATTTGTTTCAAATTCAATATTCACATTTACATTCATTCGAAAATAAATTCTAATTTTATTCGAAACCTTGTTATTAGTCAAATAAATTTTATTTCATTTAAATCAAAACATTGACCAATCGGTTTTAATTTAATTTTCTATCCTAAGTCAAGTTCATTTGGGTATCTATCATTTCAACCCGATTCTATTTCAATTCAAAATCAAAGCATACAAAGGGAACTTGCAGTGTGAAAGCTGGGATGGTGTCAACATAAATAAACAAGCAATAGCATCCATACATAACAATTTTACAATTTATTAAATAATCCCGAAATAATCGTATTAATTTACATTTGTTATTTATGCAAATTAATAAAATTATTTCTAGAATCTACACTATCATTTCATGTAGATTAAAGATTATTACGGTTTTACTTGTCATTCAATTCAATTTCAAATTTATACTAACAATAAATCCGATATACATTAAATGGTACAAAGTGAAATTAACTAATTTCTACATCAATTTAATTAACAATTTAGGTGTCAAGTTTAACTAATCAATATTCAACATATAAAGGGGTCAAATTTAACAACTCAAAGTTCGACGTATATAATCCGATTTAAATTGGTTAACTATCCTATTTGTAACGGCCCGTATTTTTTTTACGTGTCGATTAATAGTAAATTAAGGTTGCTAGGCCGTTAGAGTTGTGAGTCGTCATTAGCCTAAGTCGTGTGGACCTTGGGTCGTATAACCGAGTTAAGGTGGTGACCGAGTTAACAAGTTATAGGACCTGGCCGAGTTAAGACAGTATGTGACTCAGTAGGTTGAGACTTAGTGAGGTTTGGCCGACTCAGGGGGATAGCCGACTTAGGATGTGGGACGAGATAGTGGGTTAAGGGATGAGTCGTGTACGGGTTACGACTCATGGGAGACAGGCTCAAGAGTTAGTGGCTTAAGGGGTAGACGACTTAGAGTGTGATCGAGTCATGGGTTGGACCGACCTATGTGGTATGGCCGAGTCATAGGAGTAGCTGACTCATGGCGTGACCGACTCAAGGGGTTACCGAGTTATAGGATGTTACGACCTGAGAAGTGGCCGACCTAGTTGGAATTAGCTTCATAAGATAGTGACCGACTCATGGGCTAGCGACTTAGGGAGTTGAGTCGGTAGGAGTTAGGTCGGCATCGTTAAGTCGTTAGGTCCTTAGTACGACTTAAGGAGATAGGGTAAGTCGTAGGGTTCGATGAGTCGGCATACGGCTTAAGACTTAGGGAAATACGGCAAGGTCTTAGGTCGTGAGTCGTGCCAGCGTTGAGTCGAAGGTTGCGCGCATGCGTTGAGTTGGTTTGAGTGATGAGTCGGGAGCGACTCAAGGATGGGTCGGCAACGACTTATGGGGGACGACTCAGGGGAAATTCAGCCTATAAATAGAGGGCCTTGGCTCACTTTTTGGCACCGGTTTTTGAAGCGACGAAGTGCTGCCATTTTGGGAACTCGACTACAACATTTCTTTATCTCCTTTTCTCCATTCCAATCTAGTTCTAACATCCATCCAAGATCGAGGATCGAGATCAAAGATCTAAGAGACAAAGTTGAAGATCTTCATCCAACGAAGCTAGATTTCATCGTTTGAAGCGAGATATTGCCGGATCAAGCCTTGATCTTCGCTGTCCAGATCTGAAGTGTTTAGTTTTTGAGGTGTTTAGGTGATTTGGTGAGTGGTAGTTATCTCTCACGCGGACCCAAAGGAGTATATTGGATTGGTGGTTTGTTGGAGTGTTGTAGATAGTGATTTTGTGCATTTTCCTTAGATCCAAGTGTAGATTCATTGTTTGTGAAGATGTTTACTTATGCATGTTCATTTATCAAGTATTAGAGACAAAACCCATGTTTTATATTTGATAGATCTATGCTAAAAACCTATGATTCATGCATGTTAGACTTATGTTCATTTATTTACGAAATTGCCATTATAGTTGATATTGCTCATTAGATCTTGTTTAAATGATTGATTGTTTGATTGTATGATTGATTTGATTGTTTCCAAGTTAGCTAGTAGTTGATGTGGAACAAGATGATTGAAGATGATTCGAAAGCTAAGTGGAAAGGCTCTTGAATGGTGAAAGCTGCTTATGGTACATGAAGCGGATGTTGAAGCTCATATGTATGGATTGGATGATGTTGAGATGGGACCTTGCCTTGATGCGAGGAGGCAAACCATGATGTTGAGTTGGGACGGGTTACGATGACGTTCCAAGCACGGGCTACGACGACGTGCAAAGTTATATTGATAACTCGGTAATGCGATCCGGGTAGGTGATAATGGTTAGCTTGAGGGGCGCTTGAGCTAGTATGGAAATAGTCGTCGAGGAGGATGACTAGGAGGCTAAGATCTTATCGTTATTGAAGGTTCTAGCATGCTCAAAGCAAGAGTACGTTGGAACGGGCTGCGACGACGTTCCAAGCACGGGCTGCGACGACGTGCTAGTACTCTGGGTAGTTGCGAAAATTCCTAGGCACGGGCTGCGACGACGTGCGGAGTTATGTCTAGAACCGGGGTTACCATTAGCCCTTGACAGGTGGTCATTCAATTAACGGTGAAATCATGGCAATGATAACAGTGATAGCCAGAGTCATGGATGTTTGGTTGTATTATCATTCGGTCTCAAGAGCGGTATTTTCTGGGTGCTTATCTGATCTTGGTTTAGGCCTTGGGGGTTTGTATTTGGAAAACATCGCCCTTGACTCGAGTGATTATTGCTTTACCTTAATTATCTGTTATGTTATGCTTGCTTCTCCTTAGTGTGTGTCTGGGGGCTATCACTGTAGAAAGAGGTGTAGTGGGATGGTTTGGTTCCTATTCCTTTTATCCCTTTTGCTCTTTTGGTATGTTTGGTAGTTAATTTACTGCTCACTAAGACTTTGTCTGACTCAAGGTTTTATGTCTCCTCTTATTACCTTGGGCTGTTCATCCATGTTGGGATGGGCAGGCTAGGTAGCAGGCGGCCGGTGCTGTGCTTAGAGTTCTCCGCTGATGATGACGAAGACGAGCAGGAGGCTTTGCATATTAGTTTTCTTACTATGTGTACTGGGTGTTCCGCTGTTGTATCTGATTGAGTGTTGTAGTGAGGCTTTGATGTATGAATGATTCATATGTTTGTATAAAACTGCTATGTTGCTTATATGATGATGTTATGTTCTATAGGGCTTCACTATATTATATGTCTCTATTGTATTTTATCCATGCGCTGTGAGTTGTACGCTAGAGATTCTGCGATGCTTATTTTACCCTGATTACTGTCCATGGCTACCTGGCACGTCTTTCAGCGCACTATTCCCTTCTTGTGGTGCGGGAGTCATGGGCGGTCGTCACATTTTGGTATCAGAGCTTTGGTTAATCGATTTTAGCCAACGCTCGCTGACGTAACTACGTATGAGAGACGTAATTGTATTTTGATGGATGATTACTATATGTAATATAGTAACTTAGAAGGATTTGAACTCCTTATGCAGTTGTTTCTTAAGGTGTTCTAATCATTCTTATTACAGATATTAAGGATGAGTCGAAGAGGGAGACCAGCCGCAAGGGAAGGCCGTGCTACTGAAGGAGCTGTTGATTATGGAACTATGTTCGAAGCGATGATGACTTCGATCATGAGAAGGATACCAGCTTCAGGATCATCAGTGGATGTGGGAGTTCAAGTCCAGGCTCCAAGACCGGTGGATTTTGCTAAGCTTTGCAAGGACTATACTTCTCTTGGAGGAAAAGCTTTCTTGGGGACAGAGTCGACCATTGAAGTGCAGAGGTGGATTGATGCTTGTCGAAGGATTTTTGGTGATTTGGGGATCGAGGATGCAACTAAGAGGAAGCTTGCATCGAGACAGCTTCAAGGGAGAGCTGCGGATTGGTGGAATTCTATCACCATTGATACTCCAGAAGAAGAGATCACTTGGGAGCAATTCCAAGTTAGATTCGAAGCTAAGTTCATCTCTACGGCTCAGAAATCTGTTTTGTTTAAGAAGTTTGTGGAGCTCAAGCAGGGTGGAAGACCAGTCCTTGAGTATATCTCTGAGTTTGAAGCTTTTTCTAAGTACGCCAGATCGTATATTGATTCTCCCTATCAGAAGAATGAAAAGTTTGTGACTGGTTTGGATGCTTATCTGGGGAGGCAGCTGGTGGATCATTTGGACGATCCATTTGAGAAGCTTGTGGAGAAAGCTCTCAGGCACGAGAGTTTGTTTCCTAGGGAAGTATCTGTTGTTGCTGTAACCAAGGAAAGATCTGAACCACAGCAGAATGGAAACAGAAAGAGGAAGCAGCAGCAACAGAGGGGTAAGGATGGCCAGAAAAAGCCGAAGGGCGAAGTGACTTGCTATAACTGCCAGCAGAAGGGTCATCTCTCCAAGGATTGTAGGAATCCAAAGGCGCCGGCGAAGTGTCATAACTGTGATAAGCCAGGGCATTTCAGGAAGGATTGTCCAGAGCCGAGGAAGGATAGGCAGATGGTGCAAGCTTATGCTTTGGGAGCTGTGCCGTCATCTTCAAAAGCTCCTACTGCTGAAGAGAAGGGGAAGAGTGTGGTGGTTCAAGGTACTCTTTCTATTTGTGGTGTTCCAGTTAGAGTGTTGTTTGATACTGGAGCGTCGCATTCTTTTGTTTGTAATGACTTGGTAGACCGGTTAGGTTTGAGACCAGATATTGTTGATAGACCATTGGTTGTGACTAATCCAGTTGGGGGTTCGTCATGTTTGTGTATGATATGCCGTGGTCTAGTTGTGTCGAGTCATGATTGCTCGTTTGTTTGTGATTGCTTTGTTCTGAACTTTGCGGGGTTCGGAATTATTTTGGGTATGGACTGGCTTAGGAAATATGCGGCAAGGATTGATTGTGAGAGGCTTGAGGTGACAGTCGGGAATGTGGAAAGGCGAAAGGTTGTGATACGATGTAAGCATGAGGAAGACGTCTTCATGAGCTTCATGTATTCGCTGGTTGTTCCACGGGATGGACTGTCATCGGTGCCTATTGTGAATGGATTTGAGGACGTCTTTGACGAAGTCAAAGGATTACCGCCGCATAGGGAGATCGAGTTTCGTATCGATCTAGTTGAGGGAGCCAGACCGGTTGTGATGCCTCTTAGGCGGATGGCGCCTAGAGAGCAGTTAGAGTTGAAGGTGCAGGTTGATGACCTTTTGCAGAAAGGATTTATTCGGCGTAGTGTGTCCGAATGGGGTGCACCAGTTGTGTTCGCAACCAAAGCGGATGGATCGTTGAGGTTGTGTGTTGATTACCGTGAGCTGAACAAGGTGACTAAGAAGAACAAGTATCCATTGCCGAGAATAGATGACTTGTTTGATCAGCTTCACGAGGCCAAGGTGTTCTCTCAGATGGATTTGGCAACGGGATTTCACCAGTTGAGAGTGGCTAAGGATAGTGTGCCGAAGACTGCTTTTAGGACACCATCCGGTTTTTATGAGTGGCTGGTAATGCCGTTTGGACTGACTAACGCACCAGCATATTTTGTGGATCTTATGAATAGAGTGTTCAGAGATAAGTTGAATAAGTTTGTGCTTGTGTTCGTGGATGATATTCTGATTTATTCCAGAACTGAGGAGGAACACAGGACACACTTGGGGATTGTTTTGGAAATCTTGCGGAAACATCAGCTGAAGGCTAAGTTTTCGAAGTGTCACTTCTGGAAGAGTGAAGTGAGGTTCTTAGGCCATGTTATCTCTGGAAGTGGAATAGCAGTTGATCCCGCAAAGGTGGCAGCAATCCAGGATTGGGTTAGACCTAAGAATGTATCTGATGTGAGAAGTTTTCTTGGATTAGCAGGATATTATCGTCGGTTTATCAAAGACTTTTCCAAGATAGCTGCACCGTTGACAGGATTGACGAAAAAGAACCAAGTGTTCAGATGGGATGATAAGTGTGAGCAAGCTTTCGTAATCCTGAAAGAGCGACTGACGAGTGCTCCTGTTTTGACTATTCCTAGTGGGAATGATGAGATGGTGGTTTACACCGATGCATGTGGCACTGGACTTGGAGCAGTGCTAATGCAGAAGGATAAAGTTGTTGCGTATGCTAGTCGACAACTGAAGCCGCATGAAAGCAATTATCCGACTCATGATTTAGAGTTAGCAGCGATTGTGTTTGCTTTGAAGATATGGAGACATTACCTATTGGGAGTTCGATTTGAGTTGTTTACGGATCATAAGTCGTTGAAGTATCTGTTCTCCCAAAAGGATTTGAATCTTCGACAGCAAAGATGGCTAGAGTTCCTAGCATCATATGATTTTGGTATAGCCTATACTCCAGGAAAAGGAAACGCAGTGGCAGATGCGTTAAGCCGAAGACATGCAGGATTGGGAGCCATGTTTTCGGAGTGGAAGAGTCTTGAGTATTTGGCTGGATTTGATTTCAGGCCTAGATGTGAATTGGAACCTGAAATGTTGGCAAACTTATCAATAAGACCTACTCTTGTGGAAAGGATTGGCGAGAGCCAAAAGAGAGATGATAAGCTTGTCAAGATTATCTGTGATTTGGAATCCGGAATGGACCCAGAGAAGGATAAAGGATTCGAGGTCGATCGAGAGGGTTGGCTTTGAAAGCAAGGACGACTAGTTGTTCCCGATGTAGATGGATTGAGAGATGAAGTTCTGAGGGAAAGTCACCACTCGAAGTTAACAATTCATCCAGGTGGAAATAAGATGTATCGGGATATGAAGAGAACCTATTACTGGGAAGGTATGAAGAAGGATGTTGGAAGTTTTATTTCCAAGTGTATGAACTGCCAGTTGGTGAAAGCTGAGCAGAAGAAGCCTAGTGGATTGCTTCAGCCATTAGAAGTTCCTACATGGAAGTGGGAGCAAGTGTCAATGGATTTTATCGATGGTCTACCTAGGACAAGAGAAGGAAATGAAGGGATTTGGGTCATAGTAGATCGTTTGACCAAGAGTGCAAGGTTCATTCCTGTTCGATCAACTAGGACTGCATCGAAGTTGGCTGAGTTGTATGTTAAGTGGATAGTTCGATTCCATGGTATTCCGAAGAGTATAGTGAGCGATCGAGACCCTTTGTTCACTAGTGGATTTTGGAAGAGCTTCCAGGAAGTTTTGGGAACCAAGTTATGTTTGAGTACAGCTTATCACCCTCAAACAGATGGTCAGACTGAGAGAGTCAACCGAATTTTGGAAGATCTCTTGAGAGCATGTGTCTTGGACTTCGGAGGATCATGGGAAGGTCATCTTCATTTGGTGGAGTTTGCATATAATAACAGTTATCAGTCGAGTATTGGAATGGCACCATATGAGGCATTATATGGAAGACCGTGTAACTCTCCGACATGTTGGTTGGAAACTGGAGAAAAGCTGATACTTGGGCCAGAGATGATTCGACAGACTTCAGATTGTATAGGGATCATTCGGCAACGAATGAAAGCAGCCCAAGATCGTCAGAAAAGTTATGCCGATAATCGTCGTAAGGATTTGGAGTTCGACGTAGGCGATATGGTTTTTGTGAGGATTTCTCCATTAAAGAATATTATTAGATTTGGGAAGAAAGGGAAGTTGACTCCAAGATTTGTTGGACCATTCCCGATTATCGAGCGAATTGGAAAGCTCGCTTATAGATTGGAGTTACCGGAAAAGATGGCGGGTGTGCACAATGTTTTTCATGTATCTTATCTACGGAAGTATGTGCACGACCCAACTACGGTGGTTTCTGCTGATAGCTGTGAAGGTTTAGAGGTTGATCCAGTGGTTAGAAGACCTCGTAAGCCGCTTCGTGTTGTTGAGACCGACACGAAACAGCTTAGGAGGAAGACGATTACGTTGCTCAAGGTACAATGGAGTGATGATGTTAACGACTGTACGTGGGAGGAGGAAGAGAGGATGAAGGCAGCTCATCCCGGACTCTTTGAGGTATGGCCCTAAAGTGTCGTGACATCTCATGAATTTGTAGCTTGTTCTAAGTTTTAGAATTCTGCATGATAGGCTAGAATTGGATGCATGGTTTGTTGATTTCTATGGATGGTAGGCATGCAGAATAATTTTGTTCGCTCTTGTTTGTTTGGAATTTCGGGGGCGAAATTCCTAAGGGGGAGAGAATGTAACGGCCCGTATTTTTTTTACGTGTCGATTAATAGTAAATTAAGGTTGCTAGGCCGTTAGAGTTGTGAGTCGTCATTAGCCTAAGTCGTGTGGACCTTGGGTCGTATAACCGAGTTAAGGTGGTGACCGAGTTAACAAGTTATAGGACCTGGCCGAGTTAAGACAGTATGTGACTCAGTAGGTTGAGACTTAGTGAGGTTTGGCCGACTCAGGGGGATAGCCGACTTAGGATGTGGGACGAGATAGTGGGTTAAGGGATGAGTCGTGTACGGGTTACGACTCATGGGAGACAGGCTCAAGAGTTAGTGGCTTAAGGGGTAGACGACTTAGAGTGTGATCGAGTCATGGGTTGGACCGACCTATGTGGTATGGCCGAGTCATAGGAGTAGCTGACTCATGGCGTGACCGACTCAAGGGGTTACCGAGTTATAGGATGTTACGACCTGAGAAGTGGCCGACCTAGTTGGAATTAGCTTCATAAGATAGTGACCGACTCATGGGCTAGCGACTTAGGGAGTTGAGTCGGTAGGAGTTAGGTCGGCATCGTTAAGTCGTTAGGTCCTTAGTACGACTTAAGGAGATAGGGTAAGTCGTAGGGTTCGATGAGTCGGCATACGGCTTAAGACTTAGGGAAATACGGCAAGGTCTTAGGTCGTGAGTCGTGCCAGCGTTGAGTCGAAGGTTGTGCGCATGCGTTGAGTTGGTTTGAGTGATGAGTCGGGAGCGACTCAAGGATGGGTCGGCAACGACTTATGGGGGACGACTCAGGGGAAATTCAGCCTATAAATAGAGGGCCTTGGCTCACTTTTTGGCACCGGTTTTTGAAGCGACGAAGTGCTGCCATTTTGGGAACTCGACTACAACATTTCTTTATCTCCTTTTCTCCATTCCAATCTAGTTCTAACATCCATCCAAGATCGAGGATCGAGATCAAAGATCTAAGAGACAAAGTTGAAGATCTTCATCCAACGAAGCTAGATTTCATCGTTTGAAGCGAGATATTGCCGGATCAAGCCTTGATCTTCGCTGTCCAGATCTGAAGTGTTTAGTTTTTGAGGTGTTTAGGTGATTTGGTGAGTGGTAGTTATCTCTCACGCGGACCCAAAGGAGTATATTGGATTGGTGGTTTGTTGGAGTGTTGTAGATAGTGATTTTGTGCATTTTCCTTAGATCCAAGTGTAGATTCATTGTTTGTGAAGATGTTTACTTATGCATGTTCATTTATCAAGTATTAGAGACAAAACCCATGTTTTATATTTGATAGATCTATGCTAAAAACCTATGATTCATGCATGTTAGACTTATGTTCATTTATTTACGAAATTGCCATTATAGTTGATATTGCTCATTAGATCTTGTTTAAATGATTGATTGTTTGATTGTATGATTGATTTGATTGTTTCCAAGTTAGCTAGTAGTTGATGTGGAACAAGATGATTGAAGATGATTCGAAAGCTAAGTGGAAAGGCTCTTGAATGGTGAAAGCTGCTTATGGTACATGAAGCGGATGTTGAAGCTCATATGTATGGATTGGATGATGTTGAGATGGGACCTTGCCTTGATGCGAGGAGGCAAACCATGATGTTGAGTTGGGACGGGTTACGATGACGTTCCAAGCACGGGCTACGACGACGTGCAAAGTTATATTGATAACTCGGTAATGCGATCCGGGTAGGTGATAATGGTTAGCTTGAGGGGCGCTTGAGCTAGTATGGAAATAGTCGTCGAGGAGGATGACTAGGAGGCTAAGATCTTATCGTTATTGAAGGTTCTAGCATGCTCAAAGCAAGAGTACGTTGGAACGGGCTGCGACGACGTTCCAAGCACGGGCTGCGACGACGTGCTAGTACTCTGGGTAGTTGCGAAAATTCCTAGGCACGGGCTGCGACGACGTGCGGAGTTATGTCTAGAACCGGGGTTACCATTAGCCCTTGACAGGTGGTCATTCAATTAACGGTGAAATCATGGCAATGATAACAGTGATAGCCAGAGTCATGGATGTTTGGTTGTATTATCATTCGGTCTCAAGAGCGGTATTTTCTGGGTGCTTATCTGATCTTGGTTTAGGCCTTGGGGGTTTGTATTTGGAAAACATCGCCCTTGACTCGAGTGATTATTGCTTTACCTTAATTATCTGTTATGTTATGCTTGCTTCTCCTTAGTGTGTGTCTGGGGGCTATCACTGTAGAAAGAGGTGTAGTGGGATGGTTTGGTTCCTATTCCTTTTATCCCTTTTGCTCTTTTGGTATGTTTGGTAGTTAATTTACTGCTCACTAAGACTTTGTCTGACTCAAGGTTTTATGTCTCCTCTTATTACCTTGGGCTGTTCATCCATGTTGGGATGGGCAGGCTAGGTAGCAGGCGGCCGGTGCTGTGCTTAGAGTTCTCCGCTGATGATGACGAAGACGAGCAAGAGGCTTTGCATATTAGTTTTCTTACTATGTGTACTGGGTGTTCCGCTGTTGTATCTGATTGAGTGTTGTAGTGAGGCTTTGATGTATGAATGATTCATATGTTTGTATAAAACTGCTATGTTGCTTATATGATGATGTTATGTTCTATAGGGCTTCACTATATTATATGTCTCTATTGTATTTTATCCATGCGCTGTGAGTTGTACGCTAGAGATTCTGCGATGCTTATTTTACCCTGATTACTGTCCATGGCTACCTGGCACGTCTTTCAGCGCACTATTCCCTTCTTGTGGTGCGGGAGTCATGGGCGGTCGTCACACTATTCAAATTTACTTGCAAATTATTTGTCACTTCACAAAACAATTTACATCCAATTTAACATCACACAGCAATCATTTATCAACCAAACTTGCATAAGAATATATGTCGTGAAAATTTATTTCACCATTCGTGGATAAAGAAGTTGACGGCGAAGAAAGAAAAGCACGAATAGAAGTCGGTAAAAACACGAACAACGAACACTGTAATATCGACAAAAGAAAACGATATTAATATAATCAACGTTTGTATAAAATTTATAAATTTATATAAATACGCTTACCGACGACGGAGAAAAACAAAAGCTGAGAGATCGATGCTGCTGCAAAAAGCTTAGCCGGTTGCTTCTGCATACAACGAAAGAGAAAAGTCGGTTACTATTTTGGCAACCAGAATAGATATTTGCGCAAATACCTTCTGCAATATCTAAATATTTAAAAATCTCAATTCTATTTTTATAAGTAAATATAAAGCTACCCAGACCAACTGTCCAAATCCATACAACATATTTACTCTATCCATCTTTCATTTACAACAAGCCTTCAAATATGCAGATTGCAATTTATTCCCCACGCATGCACTTTTCTACTACACTACACGCACATTTTTTTTTTTTTACAACCGAAAGTTATAAACAATCACTCACGTAGTCTTACATACTGCTCCTTGCCTACGCACACAAATTTTCCTCTCATCACTCCATGCATGCGACTACGCATGATCTCATTACTCCATGCATGCGACTATGCATGAACAAATATTTGTCAAAGACAAATGTTGCCAACTTTTAAAAAAAAAAAAAAACTAACCTGGGAATTCATGCCTGCATCAAACACCACCCACTCACGTATACATACTACACATGCACACCCTTTCCTTTGTTTTTGTAAAACAGGACCAAAGACTAAAAAAAAATACATGAAAGGAATTTCAAACCCAAACCACTCACGTACGCATGCATTCACTTCACGACACACGCAACCTTCCACGCACACGCGTGTACACCCATATACACACCCAGTACACACCGCATTCACGCATGCATACACTATTGGCTAGGCAAGGGCTGAAAGTGATGGATGCGGTGGTGTTCAGGGAGGAATGGTGCCGAGGTGGAGTGATGGTCGGGTTTGGCAGTGAGTGGAGTTTACGGTGGTATGGGTTCTTTTGTTTCAGTCAATGGTGTCGACAATGGATGGTAATGTTGTTTTCAGGAGGCGGCGAGTGGAGGGCGTCGTGACGGGAAGGGTGGTGAATGAGAGGGGTGACGCACGATGGAGGGTTCAGGTTGACTACGGGGTGGTGGCCGACGAGGCTTGGAGTGGGTTTGAGGTGAAGGGATGAGTGGGCGGCGTGAGGTGGAAGGGTATCGGTTGAGGGTGGAGCTGCTTTGGTTTCGGCCGAACTGTGTTGTTCTATTTTTTTTTTTTTTTTACAGAAGGAACGAAAATATTAAGAAGAGAAGGAGGAGAAGAGGGTAAAGTGTTTCTTACCTGAGAAGTTTGTGAAATGAAGTGAACAGTGGGGTGGGAAAATGAAATGTTCTTCAATTTTTAATAAGCTGAAACGTATAAATACAGTAAAGAGATGGTACCCAAAGGACACGTACGATTTCCAAAGTTAACCCATAAATTTTTGTAAACAGTAATTATTTTATTGAACTTACAACGTCACATTTATTTCAAACGTTCACCCGTATTCCAAGCAACTCCTAGTAACTAGCTCCCATCTGTCCACTTGAATGCATCAGCTGAGACTAATTTAATTTCAAATTTAAGGGAATCCGAGTTAAGGAATTTTGGGCTGACATTAGTTTAACCGATCCGTCCGGAACCGTTAAATCAACGCGACGGATTATGCCGGACTCCGATTCGTGCAAATAAATATACCGTTATGATCAGTGCGACGATGCGCTTCCAACGGTACACAGATTATTGCGATAAGATGGTTTTATAAAATTCGCATTTACGCCGCTAAAATTGCGCGTTTTGCAAAACAATTTAAACGGAGCAGGCGATGACAGTTTTTGACGAAACGAATTTCATAATCATGATCAGAATAATTTTTACAACATAACTGTGTAAAAATATTTAGATTTGAAAGATAAATTTTACGCAGCTTTATATGGACAGATATACAGTAAAACGCGAACGAAGTTTACTGTAATAATTTGCGACGAAACTTTTTCTATGTCCATATCTAACTAGACGTATGTCATAAATAAAGTTTGGACGCAAATTGAGATCGTTTATAAATTTTCAAAATTTTACATAAAAACGATGAATTTAAATATTTTAAATCGGGTCGGAAATTCAGGGTCGTTACAATCTCCCCCACTCAAAACTTTTCGTTCTCGAAAAGGAACGAGACGAGTGAAGTAGAAATGAAATAAGCAGAAAATCAACACAGATTATAAGAAATTTGAATTATACCTGAAATTAGTAATTCGGGGTTTGAATCCCGAATACTATCCTCAGTCTCCCATGTGCAATCTCGCTCATCTGCACTCCAATGGACTTTGACGAGATTTACCGACTTCCTTCTGAGTTGCTTGGTCTCACGATCGACTATCCGAAGTGGCTTTCGCTCAATAGTCAAATCAGGCTCGATAACTATCTCTTCCAACTGAGTAGTAGGGATAGTCATAGATGGATCGTGCATAACTTTGCGCAGATGTGAGACGTGGAACACGTTGTGTACACCAGCGAACTTCTCTGGTAATGCAACTCTATATGCCAATGTTCCGACCCTTTCCGTAATCTCAAACGGACCAATGAATCTCGGAGCTAGCTTTCCTTTCCTTCCAAATCGAACAATATTCTTCAAAGGTGATACTTTCAGAAATACTTTATCTCCTATACTGAATTCGAGATCTCTTCTCCTTTTGTCAGCATAGCTCTTTTGTCTATCCTGTGCCGTCTTAATCTTCTTCCTGATTTCTTCGACTTTTTCGGAAGCCTCCATAATTATTTCTGGGCCAAGCACAAGTCTATCTCCAGAATCGATCCAACAAGCTGGCGATTTGCACGGCCATCCATATAAGGCTTCGAACGGTGCCATACCAATGCTTTCCTAGTTTATTACAGATGATTAATTCAAAATTCAAATTCAAATATACTTATTCAAATTCGAAATTCAATTCCTTTACCTGGTAACTATTATTATAAGTGAATTCGACCAAGTGAAGATGGTCTTCCCAATAGATAGTGCCTCCATAGCTTAAGAGCAAATACAACCGCAAGAAGCTCTAGGTCATGAGTTGCGTAATTTGCTTCATGGGTCTTTAACTGTCGACCCGCATAGGCAATAACCTTTCCTTTCTGCATTAAGACTGCTCCAAGACCATCACGACAAGCATCTGTATAGACTGTCAATCCTTCGCTACCATCAATAACTGTATGAACTAGGGCAGATGTCAATTTTCGCTTCATCTCATTGAAAGCTTCTTCGCACTTTTCACTCCAAATAAATTTCACATTCTTTCTGGTCAGTGCGGTAAGTGGGGCAGCGATACGAGCAAAGTTTTCTATGAATCTGCGTTAATAGCCAGCTAATCCCAAGAAACTGCGGATATCTGTAGGAGTTTTGGGAGTCTCCCAATCCTACAAATTTCAAGAATTCGAATTTAGATATCGATAAGTTGTTTAGATAGAATTGACAAGTAAGAATAGAACTTACATTGATTACGGCGATCTTAGCTGGATCGACCGAAATCCCATTCTCCAAAACAATATGGCCAAGAAAACGAACTTCATCTCGCCAAAAGTGGCATTTCGAAAACTTGACTTTAAGCTGATGTTTGCGAAGAGTTTCAAGCACAAAAGCCAAATGCGATCTATGATCTTACTCATCTTTAGAGAAGACAAGAATATCATCGATGAAAACAAGAACGAACTTGTTAAGAACATCCCGGAAAACTCTATTCATCAAGTCGACGAAATAGGCTGGAGCATTAGTGAGACCGAACGACATAACTAGCCATTCATAGAAACCATTTTCTATGCGGAATGCCGATTTAGGAATGCTATCCTCAGCGATTCTGAGTTGGTGAAAACCGGTAGCCAAATCAAGTTGAGAAAAGACTTTAGCTCCATGAAGCTGGTCGAAAAGATCGTTGATGCGAGCCATCGGATATCTATTCTTGTGTGTGAGCTTGTTTAGCTCTCTATAATCCACACACATTCTGAGTGAGCCATCAGATTTGGTGACAAATACAACTGCAGCACCCCATTCTGAATGACTGCGCCGAATCAAGCTTTTAGAAAATAAATCTTCAATTTGAACATTCAACTCTGCCTTTTCTTTAGGAGCCATTCTCCTTGGAGGGAGAACTACAGGTCGTGCCCCAGGAATAAGGTCGATGCGGAATTCGATTTCCCGCGGAGGTGGTAGAGAATTGACCTCTTCAAATACATCAGAAAAGAGTTGAACTACTGGGGTGGAGCTAAGCTCATTTGAATGGGAGTCAAGGGAAAATATAAAACTCCCAGCACATTCTTGAGGTAATTTACCTTTAACAACTAAAGGCATACTCTTGTCATCAACTAGAGAGACGGTTCGAGCTTTGCATGAAATAACGGCTTCGAACTTTCATAGCCAATCAATGCCTAATAGAATATAAAATGCCTCGAATCCAAGGACATAGAAATCCCAAGTGAAGCGGTGAATGCCATGCATAAGAGTAACATATTTGCAAACCCTTTTGAGATTAGCGGGCCCCCCAATAGGGTTAGATACACATAAGGAAATAGATGCAAGAATGAGTTCCAAACCAAGTTTATTACACAAGTCAATAGATATGAAGCTATGAGTTGCTCCGGTGTCAAATAAAACTCTAACAAGCAAGGTATGCAACATAAAAGTACTTTGTAAAGTACCTTGGTTATCCGGAACTTCCGGGGCAGGTGTGGAAAGAGCAAAGACTCCAGATGGTGTACCACGCTTCTGTGTTGGGCAGTCTTTCTTGAAGTGTCCAGGTTGTAAGCAGATATGACACAAATCCCTCCTAGTCATCTGTGCCGGTGGCGGAACAGCTGCGTTCTTTGGAGATGGGCAGCTACTAGCATAATGACCATTTTGGTTGCAGTTGAAGCAACTAATGGATGATATGTCAATGGGCTTCTTCTGGGAGTATCCAACCCTTGTTTTCTGCTGCCAATTCTTCTTCTGTTGTGCAAAGTTTGGCTTTCTCTTTCCCGACTTACTAGCTGATGTCTGAGCAACTGGGGCTTTGGAGGATGATGTTTCCTTTGGCTTTCCCTCATATCGAAGAGCAAAGTCCATCAACTCAGTGAATGTTCCATGGACATGAGCAGTGAGAAGCTCGTAATACTCAGGGCATGCGCCATGTATGAACTTCTCATTCTTAAGCAGAGGTGTGTCGATTAGCCCGGGTTCGAACTTGGATAGTTCGTTGAACTTCCGTTCATACTCAGTGAAGGTCATATTGCCTTGCTTGAGATCCATAAAAGAACGATAGAGTTGGGCTTTCCCAGCAGCTGGCATCCACTGAGCCACAAAGGAGTCCCTATTTACAAGTGATATAAGATGAGTCAAAGATTTGAACGAGATAGAAGGAAATCATTATTTAGATGAACCTTAAGATGGATTACTACCTAAACTGGGCCCAAGTGATGGTTTCCTCATCAGTACGAGAAGTGACGGATTCCAACCAATCTTGTGCAGCATCCTGGAGCTGCCAAGCGGCCAACTTACGCTTCTGAGCATCTGTGATCTCCAAGCCAGTAAAGATCCTCTCCAAACTCTTTAGCCATTGCTGTGCTTCGATGATACTCCCGGAGCCAGTAAATTTGACTCCGCCAAGTTGAGTATACTCCTTGCTAAGAGTGGAGAATCGGACTGCAGGAACTGGAGCATGTGGACCAGGTGCATTTCCACCCCTTCCACCCCTAACATTTCTTCTGGTAGCCATCCTGGAATACCAAAAGTGATTTAGAATCAAAGATAGGAATTTATAGAACTTAAGGAAATTCTACTCAAACGAATTTAATAAGAAAGATGAACCAAAAGATGTGGATTCTAAAATGATTCTCCTCATTCTAGGGTATGTTTACCCTATCTCTAATGAGCCTTAAACTCCACAGGCTAAGTTTATCGGGAACCAAAGCTCTGATACCAACTGTAACAACCCGTATATTTGGACCATTTAAATTGATAATAATCCACACATGTCAACTTAAATAGTACAAAACATGAATCATTAATGGAGTATAGATATATATAAATGAGAATCATCACAGAATCACAGAAATATAACATCACAGAATAGTGCAGCGGAAATACAACATAGTCATAAGAGTAGTTCATGAAGCTACCCAGAAATACAATAATGTCTCAGATAAAATAAAATAGAACAACATAGATGTCCAATAGTCTAAATAGAAAGAGCAATACTGATAAGATAAGATAATGATAGTCTTCGGTCTTCAGCTCCAAGTAGAAACAGCAACAGCAATCCTCAGTCTGATCCGAGCATATGCACAACAAACACTCGAATCAGGACATATATTCTTATACAGATAATATGGTTCAAGATTTGAATAAACAATAACTCAAAGATGAATGGAATAAACATCTTTCAGGATCCGATAAACTATTTATACATAATAGTGTACGATACATAGATAATGTCTAGTAGTAAAGTAAAATATCAAAATAGTGTTAAGGCGTTACCATTATCCCCCTTAACACATTTTATACAGCATCATAGACTATACAGCACTGTAAACTCCACCGTAAACTGGTGGGATATCAGGGAGTACTCCATAGGTATAATACAAAACAAATTCGTAGTGGTCGCGTATACGGAATACAAGTATGACAAGGCACGTGAGGCAATACCCAAGATAGTGAAACTACCGTTTGCCTGATCCGGACTGGTGAGAACGCATCGCCGCAACGATCACAACACCGCGAAACAACACTCCAAATTCAAGGGTGTGCACCAATCAATCACAAAAGTAAATGAGTAGTTTACGAAGAAGTGTGTTCGCTCGAGGTAGCTAACCCCATTTGGCCCGGCACGGCTCCAGATTTTAGTCATTTCCAATTTGACACAGGTGTCAAGGCTATCCATTATCGTTCACTTTCTTCAGTCATCATGTACGTCATTCCAACCACTTCATTCTGGATCACACTCCGCGTATAGTTATTAAAGTGGTTTTCGGTTTAGACAGTAAGTATGTCCCTAACCGATTCTGGTTCCTTTAATAACTTTCGTAATTAATTTACCCATTGGTCGTTTAATATATTTCAAAACCAATTTAGTTTCAATTTCAATTATAATACGAAAAACAATATTTCGTTAGTCTTTCTAAATCAATTTCCGAAATTACGTTTTATAACTTCATAACTCTTTCTATAATTCAATTTCAAAGTTTCAACTTAAAACAATTTCAAATGTTCATTTATTTCCATGTATAAGTTCATTCCAAAATCAATTAACGTCCAAATCGATTTAAATCCAATTATCGATTTCACTCGATATTCAATAAATTAATTTATCATTAAACATCTTCAATTAAATTTTCAATTCATTACATTACTTTCTTAAGTTCATTTTCATTATCAAAGCTTACGTATTTATTCAATTTAACTTTATCGAATCCAATTCTCTAAATTACAAGCATTTCATTTGTTTTCAATAAGCGCGTTCTATTTCTTATTAAAGAAATTCAATTTCATATATTTATTTCTTTCGTTACAAATTTCAGATCTCAATTAAGAACTTAGTTTCACTTATTCAAAAATTCGATTTCTCTTAATAAGGAATATTCAATTCAATTCAATTATTACATAATTCATTCTATTCAATTTAGTTTAATCATTAAACAATTCAATCTTATTCAATTTAGTTCAATTATTAAACAATTCAATCTTATTCAATTATCAAATAATTTCAAATCTTAATTATTATCATTTCAAACTTATTCATTAATAATTCCGAACTTAATTATTAATTTTAAACCAAATTATTAATAATTTCAAAACTTAATTTATTGATAATTTCAAACTTAATTATCAAATTTCAAAACTTCGTTATTAATAACTTCAAACTTCATTATTAATAAATTTCAAGACTTGATTATTAATAATTCCAAATTGATTATTATCAGTTTCAACTTAATTTATTAATAATTTCAAAATCAATCATCAAATAATTATACATTTAATCATTAATTAATTAAATTTTAAAACAATTTCCTTTTGTCAATTACGCCGTTAATATTTGCTTCAAATGCAATATTCACATTTACATTCATTCGAAATTAAATTCCAATTTTATTCAAAACCTTGTTATTAGTCAAATAAATTTTATTTCATTTAAATCAAAACATTGACCAATCGGTTTTAAATTAATTTTCTATCCTAAGTCAAGTTCATTTGGGTATCTATCATTTCAACCCGATTCTATTTCAATTGAAAATCAAAGCATACAAAGGGAACTTGCAGTGTGAAAGCTGGGATGGTGTCAAAGTAAATAAACAAGCAATAGCATCCATACATAACAATTTAATAATTTATTAAATAATCCCGACATAATCGTATAAATTTACATTTGTTATTTATGCAAATTAATAAAATTATTTCTAGAATCTACACTATCATTTCATGTAGATTAAAGATTATTACGGTTTTACTTGTCGTTCAATTCAATTTCAAATTTACACTAACAATAAATCCGATATACGTTAAATGGTACAAAGTTGAATTAACTAATTTCTACGTCAATTTAGTTAACAATTTAGGTGTCAAGTTTAACTAATCATTATTCAACATATAAAGGGGTCAAATTTAACAACTCAAAGTTCGACGTATATAATCCGATTTAAATTGGTTAACTATCCTATTCAAATTTACTTGCAAATTATTTGTCACTTCACAAAACAATTTACATCCAATTTAACATCTCAGAGCAATCATTTATCAACCAAACTTGCATAAGAATATATGTCGTGAAAATTTATTTCACCATTCGTGGATAAAGAAGTTGACGGCGAAGCTAGAAAAGCACGAATAGAAGTCGGTAAAAACACGAACAACGAACATTGTAATATCGACAAAAGAAAACGATATTAATACAATCAACGTTTGTATAAAATTTATAAATTTATATAAATACGCTTACTGACGATGGAGAAAAACAAAAGCTGAGAGATCGATGCTGCTGCAAAAAGCTTAGCCGGTTGCTTCCGCATACAACGAAAGAGAAAAGTCGGTTACTATTTTGGCAACCAGAATAGATATTTGCGTAAATACCTTCTACAATATCTAACTATTTAAAAATCTCAATTCTATTTTTATAAGTAAATATAAAGCTACCCAGACCAACTGTCCAAATCCATGCAACATATTTACTCTATCCATCTTTCATTTACAACAAGCCTTCAAATATGCAGATTGCAATTTATCCCCCACGCATGCACTTTTCTACTATACTACACGCACATTTTTTTCTATTTTTTTTTTTTTTTTACAACCGAAAGTTATAAACAATCACTCACGTAGTCTTACATACTGCTCCTTGCCTACGCACACAAATTTTCCTCTCATCACTCCATGCATGCGACTACGCATGATCTCATTACTCCATGCATGCGACTATGCATGAACAAATATTTGTCAAAGACAAATGTTGCCAACTTTAAAAAAAAAAAAAAAATAACCTGGGAATTCATGCCTGCATCAAACACCACCCACTCACGTATACATACTACACATGCACACCCTTTCCTTTGTTTTTGTAAAACAGGACCAAAGACTAAAAAAAAATACATGAAAGGAATTTCAAAACCAAACCACTCACATACGCATGCATTCACTTCACGACACACGCAACCTTCCACGCACACGCGTGTACACCCATATACACACCCACTACACACCGCATTCACGCATGCATACACTATTGGCTAGGCAAGGGCTGAAAGTGATGGGTGCGGTGGTGTTCAGGGAGGAATGGTGCCGAGTTGGAGTGATGGTCGAGTTTGGCAGTGAATGGAGTTTACGGTGGTATGGGTTCTTTTGTTTCGGTCAATGGTGTCGACAATGGATGGTAATGCAGTTTTCAAGAGGCGGCGAGTGGAGGGCGTTGTGACGGGAACGGTGGTGAATGAGAGGGGTGACGCACGATGGAGGGTTCGGGTTGACTACGGGGTGGTGGCCGACGAGGCTTGGAGTGGGTTTGAGGTGAAGGGATGAGTGGGCGGCGTGAGGTGGAAGGGTATCGGTTGAGGGTGGAGCTGCTTTGGTTTCGGCCGAACTGTGTTGTTCTATTTTTTTTTTTTTACAGAAGGAACGAAAATATTAAGAAGAGAAGGAGGAGAAGAGGGTGAAGTGTTTCTTACCTGAGAAGTTTGTGAAATGAAGTGAACAGTGGGGTGGGAAAATGAAATGTTCTTCAATTTTTAATAAGCTGAAACGTATAGATACAGTAAAGAGATGGTACCCAAAGGACACGTACGATTTCCAAAGTTAACCCATAGATTTTTGTAAACAGTAATTATTTTATTGAACTTACAACATCACATTTATTTCAAACGTTCACCCGTATTCCAAGCAACTCCTAGTAACTAGCTCCCATCTGTCCACTTAAATGCATCAGCTGAGACTAATTTAATTTCAAATTTAAGGGAATCCGAGTTAAGGAATTTTGGGCTGACATTAGTTTAACTGGTCCGTCCGGAACCGTTAAACCAACGCGACGGATTATGTCGGACTCCGATTCGTGCAAATAAATATACCATTATGATCAGTGCGACGATGCGCTTCCAACGGTACACAGATTATTGCGATACGATGGTTTTATAAAATTCGCATTTACGCCGCTAAAATTGCACGTTTTGCAAAACAATTTAAACGGAGCAGGCGATGACAGTTTTTGACGAAACGAATTTCATAATCATGATCAGAATAATTTTTACAACATAACTATGTAAAAATATTTAGATTTGGAAGATAAATTTTACGCAGCTTTATATGGACAGATATACAGTAAAACGCGAACGAAGTTTACTGTAATAATTTGCGACGAAACTTTTTCTATGTCCATATCTAACTAGACGTATGTCATAAATAAAGTTTGGACGCAAATTGAGATCGTTTATAAATTTTCAAAATTTTACATTAAAACGATGAATTTAAATATTTTAAATCGGGTCGGAAATTCAGGGTCATTACAAAACATATTTTGCAAACAACTTTCATTTAAAATCATTTGGCAGGAATTCCTCTTTTGGAAACCTGAAAATAAACAGCGATGATGTCGCGATCATCATTGGAATTATTTTCCAGTGACCGAAAAGAGTTTAGAGCTTTCATCCCTTCAAAATATTTTTCCAAACCCTTGAAAACCATTTTCAAACTCAAAAGGAATTAATTTCCAAAATTCCGAATCCTTTCAAAAACTTCTCTGGAATTCTATTTCAAATTATAAGTCACATTTATAATTTACATTCTCAAATTTCATTTGTATATGGATTTTATTTTCTAAACCTTTGATTATGATTCCAATTTCTTATTCAATTACAATGATAATAATTTAATATTATCACTTCCTAACAAACAATCAGCCATATACTATAATAATTTATGGAAAATCATTCTTTTATATATGAAAATAATTTGGGTAAAATTGTTAAATTTACCCTATTTTAAAACAATATCATGGCAAATTGTTCTGTACGAGTGTTTAGAGATTCCTATCGATAGAGCTGTACGGACTATACCGACTAGAATCCATATACCACTCAACAAACCAATCATCATAATATAAAACAATTTTTATATTCACTAACAAATACGCATTCATATCTATTATTACTCTCAAACTCATTCTAGAGTACTACTGACTCTACCTCTAATGAGTAACACCCGACAGAGCCTAGGTTGTTGCTTAACCAAATGCTCCGATACCACATTGTAAAGGCCCGCAAATCCGTACCCCTTTGAGCTGGCAAATTTCCACAGCAACTAAGCCAAAGAGGAACAAACCTACGAGTCTTTAGGGTTTAAAGAATGAAGAGGTAGAAGAAAAACAGAAATAAAAAAAATAATCTCACATTTCGCAGCGGAACAATATATAATAGATAAAGGATAATCTTTAAAATCAAAAGAACTGTATATGTTTTACATCACATCATCAGAGTTTACAACGACATCATACATCACTGACATTTATTATAACTTGACTATATAAAAACTGATTTTCACTAACCATACGCAACAGACACTACATAGTAAAGAGATACGTCTCGCCATCCAGCTTCAACTCCTGATCTCCACAGCAACCTCTTTTCTGACTTTGCTCCCGAATAACTGATAACCTGACTCTAGGCAGCCCGTGCGGAAAATTATGGGCACCAAGAGTTTAGAAAGCGAACAATAAACTCCAGGTCAGTCATGGGACTGGTGTGAGATCTTAAAACAGTTATTCTTTTACAAAAGAAAAAAAGAATTTAAAAGAAATCCGCAATGCTTTTGAGAAAATGAAACCACCATAAGGCCTCCCGGCACACACAATGCAATCGCACACTTGGGGGAGATTTCTCCTTATGATAGTCAAATATGCTTACTACGAGAAAACTCTTCTGATACTATTATTAGTGCAAAGCGAAAAAACATTTGCAAGTATAATATTAATCTTAGCCAGCATACGTACCATTATAGTACGCCTACTATAACTACCATATTAGATGGCAGGTTATACAGCTAAAACCATACAAGGCACGTATTGGTGATTGGATTTCCAAGAAATGGTCAGGCTAAGGAACTTCCTATTGCCACATGGGTACGCCTCTGGATGGACGCCTCGAGAACCTAACCAGATCTCTTCCAACACAAGGCCGGGTTACCTCTGCAAAAATAGGTAACTACTGACACGAGTATGCCATCCCCGGGTTGTAAACAACCTTTATCCGAGGATCCTCTATAACAAAAATCACAAAGTAATATATATTTGCGATATCCACATAAGTTAAGTATCTGGGCTCCATACCATGATACCACTTCTATCCAGAAGGAAATACACATACCCTAAGGGGCGCTACCCCCTACAACCTTGCTGCATCCTTCCTATTTCGACCATTCCGGGGTGTGAGGTTCGACGAAGTCTCATCCACAAAGCTACGCTTTTCACAAAAGTCATGCTTCGATCAACAAATGATCAACAACACTTCGTATGCCACATTACCAAATTGGGAATGTATCACTAGTAACCATCAACTACATAACCTTTGAGGTCGTGCGTCTCAGAGAAGGGTGTTAAGCTAAGAGAATAAATTCTTCGCCACCAACAGAAATGTATTTGATAGAAACCCGCTTTACATCTCAAAGTGTAACGTAAGACACACATCCGTACAAGTCCATTGCGGGATCGAACGGATCCGAAGGCACTTCCAAAGAAGCCCTTGCAATCTGGATGTTCACTAATCACGTCCGGAATCCCCATCACAAAGGGTGATAAAATCTCTATACCGGAGCAACCCGGTGCAGAGACATTCGACAGGTATCCTTGCGCTTTCGAAAATACCCGGTCTTCAACGCCATCTTCAAATGCAATCCCATTTCATCGTATCGTTATTCGGAATGGGTTCTATGACACAAGGTCCTCTCCCGGCTAATCCGAATAACGAGCGCTTATTTTAAAAATAAGTGTTATATTCAGATTCAAACAAATCACAACAATTTCACTCTGATTTTTTAAACAAAAGATCCATCACAGTCACAAAGGTTCGATATGGGTTTCGAATATCCAGTTGGAATTCGACTCCCAGTCGCATCGAAATTCAAATGCCGATTAAGGCCAATATTGATAGTCGGTTATTTAACTATCAATTGTCATTCACAACAGTTGCTGGATTTCAAATAATTTTCCCCCAATTATTATTATTTTCAATATATCTTCGCAAGATAAAATTTTACTTTACAACACTTTGAAAATATATTCAAATCAATTTTTTTTCACTCTTCAATCCTTTAGAAATAAATTTCAAATCAATTTTTCCTTACGCGGAAAACATTTTCAATATTTATTCATTTCCACTGAAAATTCTAACGAGTTCAAATGTTTAAAATAATATAAAATACTTGTTCAAAATATACTTAGAAACATTTAAAATAAACTATCTTAGAATATTTGCTTAAATACTAGTTATGAAAAATATTATACTGATATCTCATATAAAAATTCAAGTCCAAAACTAATTTTAAAATAAAACTTGTAGATAGAGTATGAATATTTAAATAACTATTTCCTAAATCAAATATCAATTTAAATCTTTAAAATAATCCCTTATATAATTAATTAAATAAATTTTACTTTAAAGGTTTAAAACAATTTTCAAAACTAATTCCTTCAACGTTATTATTTTAAAAACCAAATCTAGAACTTTTAAATTTTATTCAAAATCTACTTTAAAAGTATACTCGGCTTTCCAAGGAAGAATTCTTCTTCCATTACAAAATGGTCCATTCCAATAAATTAATAAATCTTCTTGATTTATTTTAATTTACATTCCAATTTGTAAATTTCTTTCCATACTTAAAAAATAAACCAATATTTAAATTTTAAACAATTTCCCTTTTCTTTATAAACTCCCGTTGTGAAATTACATTTCCGAATATCAACTGATATATGAATATTAAATCGATTCCCAAATATCATCTTCAAACCAAATCAAATCCAAATTTGATTTCCAATTTATTTAAAACACAAAATCAAATTCCAATTTGATTTCCCAAATTAATTTTCAAATATCAAATCAATTTCAAATTGATTTCCCAAATTATTTCCAACACACCAAACCAAATTTCCTAATCGATTCCTAAGATTTATTCTAACTCCAAATTAATTCTCGAATCGATTTCTAAAATAAATTTCAACTCCAAATTAAATTTCAAATTAAATTTCCTAAATTTATTTCCTTTTGAAATAAATTTCTTTATCACTTTCAAATATTTAAAATCCGTATCTTAAATAAATTCTTCAACCATTAAACAATGTTACCCGAAATTCCTTTATTAAAATATTTTCCTATATTTTTGGAATTAATTCGATCGGATTAGAAAAATCAACTTTAATACTTTAATTGTAATGGTCTAGGCTTTTCTACTTTAATTTTCAAAAATCCAATTTCATATTTCTGGTATCCTACGATACCAAAAATATATTTGGCTAAATTACAGCCTTCACGGTTTCAATCACAAATAATCACACGAATTAAAAATAATCAACACACGGCATACGAAACAAATTAAATATTTGATGAATCCAGTTGGATCCCTCCAACCTATTTCCCTGCGTCCATAGATGTTAGCACAACAATTAAATACCCATTCCACTTCAAGGTGGAATATCGAGGTATATGCGATTTATAAAAAATTATCCGCTATTATGCGTCGCAATAGGGTCTCGTCCGCTATATAATGCGGGAAATCAACAACTCCAAATACATATACAATACCAATTCCACTTCGAGGTGGAATATCGCGGTATATGGGTTTAATATAATAACCTCCGCTATTATGCGGGGCATAGGGTCTAAACTAATATAACTAATAATAAATCAATCATCCAAGCACAATCAATTTTAAATCTAACTATTCAACATTTAAATCTGAAAAACATTTGATTGAGTGAGAAGATCGTACCTTTGCTTTTGCTTTGCAATCCATTCCCATTCTAGTTCGTTACCTTCATGTTTTCAGACCTTGTATAAAGAGTTACACAATTTATTAACATTCGAAATAAATCGAACAATCTAAATTTTCATTCGATAATTTTAATTCATTAGTGATTTTATTTTAAATTAATACTTTTAAATTTTGAACCGATCCCTTTTGATAAATTTAGTTAAATAAAAAATTAAATTTAAAACTAAATTTCCTTTTTAAATAACATTCTTTAGCAACAAAAATAAAATAGGTTAACTAAATAAATTAACCACTAAAATTTATTATTTTCTTTTATAACTATATATATATATATATATTTAAAATATCTACATAGATTTAAAAATCAAATTTTTGTATAAATCCTTCAATATTTATAATTCCTTTAAATAATCTGCTAGTGACTAAAATAATTCTATTTTTAAATCAATCTCTGATGATAAATAAATTCCTAATAACTAAAATAATTAAGCTAATTACTTGAATTTGTTAATCACCCTTACTCATGTACAAAAATGTGTGTATATAAAATTTTCTGTTTACATATAGATCTGCCTGTATATATATTATATTATTATTATTATTTTTATAAACCGATACAAAAATCAAAAATTATAGCTCACCCAAAAAGTATGCTGCCGACATCCATCGATCTGCTTTGGCCCATGCGAGCGCTTCCACTCGACGTCGCTTCATTGAACTAGCCTGAACTCGATCGTGCTTGCGAGTTCCCTGCCGCAATCGAACATACGCGACTCCGATTGAACGCCGACGGCCACCCACTGGCGCATGCTTTGCCGAAGCAACGCACCACATCGCGACACCTCGCCGCTGACCTGATGCCGCTCACAAACTTCCAAGACCCAAAACCAAATTCGAATTCGCGTACGAATCCACCATCGCGATCTCCCATTAACACCACTGCGCCGCCTCTTCCTGCGCAAGAGCGCTACATCGGTCACTCCTTCCGTTCTCGTTCCTTTTTTTTCCGAGTTGGTTTTAAAATTTGGAAACTTTGAATTCGTGAATTAGAACGTTTGAGAAGGAAGGATTTCGATTTTGGTTCAGCGTCCCCTTTTTTTATGAGGTTTCGGCCATAAATTTTCCAATCAAAGCTTCCTCTTTTTTTAATTTTGAACGAGAAATGTTTTTTGTTATTATTTATTTTCCTTCTATTAGAATGAACGCATGTTAAACTAACGAACACGTGGTTAAAAACTCTCTACGTGTTAACGCTTGCAACATCGTTGCAAAGAAAACATAAAATATGTATATATTCTGAATTTTAAATTCAAATTTAAATTTAAATCGTATCAAATTTTGCAACTCGTAATTTTTGACTTCCAATCGAAGCGTGTCGCTATGCGTTTATAAGGTTAACCCCCTATTCCGAACGCGATGGAAAAGGTTCCGAGTCCAAATTGAATCGTATGGAGAAGATAGCTTTTTGGACCAGTTAAAATATCGAACTTTGATTTGAATTTCAGCGCATTTGCTTATCGTATGGCCCAACGATCACTCCAAACATTACGAAAATTGAAATCCGATAATAATACAATATTACAAATCCAATGAAACTGGTTTTGTCGAAATTCGAGACTGTGCCTCAGAAGGCTATTTTTAAATATCGATTTAAACGATAAAATTCTATACTGAACAATACATTTTAAAATTCAATCTGAAGCTTCTACCATCTTCAATATTATCAATATAAATTTTCTAAGTCATCAAATTATTTTTAACAGGCTCAAAATTGAAGATTTACAATTTTACTTAAGTTTATGTAATTAAATTTGATAATTAAATTGCTAAATTCATAGTTAAAATTTGAAATTCAAGCTTAAATCAACGATTCAGATATTTGAAATCAATTAAATATTTCAATTTCAAATATTGAAAATTTTAGGTCGTCATAGTACCTTCCTAAAACACCTCGTCCTGCAAGCAGCGATGACCCACGACCTTCCATGCAACTACCATTGCCATCATCCCCCGGGAACCCACTCGCGTGCGTTCCAATCCCATACCCTAGCCTCGACTTCGTCAAACTCCTCAGGCGACATGCCCACTTCCTTTCTCGAAACCTCCAGGCATCGACCCCTACCCATTCATCTACCCTCCTTTGCCATGACCTAGAATTCACGCGTGCCTCTCCATTCGCATGCGAGCTTGAGCCAAGATAAACCCAAAAATCGATTGGCAAACCCCCGCCTAGCATTGCGATTTCCCCTTCGATCGAAACAGCACACCCTCAAAGCCATCGCGACAACATCAGTAAGCTTCCAGGCCTCCAACCTCTTTGACGTTGAGAAGGTCGTGATTCCTCTCGCGAATGATTTGAATTGAAGAAAACGGAAAGGAGAATACGATGTTCAATTTGGAGAAAAACAAGATGTTCCATTTCTTTTCGATTGAAAGGAGGAGAGGAGGAAAAGAATTTGTGGCTAAAATTTTGAAGGCAGTGGTACTTTCTCATTTTTTTATTGTTCGTTCACCATTTATTTTTCACGGGTCGATTTACTTTTTTTTTTAAAGATGAGGAAGAGGGGACGCGTGGCTATAGAAAAGATTGAAAGGATACCATGTGTTGAAGGGAAGAATTGCACAGTGAAAGATAAAGCTACAGCTGAAAAGAGATTTGACCAATAATTAAAATAATTTAAATTTCAAAATGTCTCAATTTCCGCAACTTACAATCTCGACCTCCTATCGAGGCATTCCGTTAGGCGTTTATAATGTTATAGCCCTATTACGAACACGATGGAAAAGGTTTCGAGGCCTAACTCGATCGTATAGAGAAGATAGCTTCTTTGGATTAAGTGATTATATTGAATTTTCGATATAGATTTCAACGCATTCATCTACTATACGATCATACGACAACTCCAAACATTACGAAATTTGAAATCCAATAATAATACACTATTACAGATCTAATGGAACTAGTTTCGTAGAAATCCGAGTCTGTGCCTCAGAAGGCTATTTTTAAATGTCAGTTTAAACAATATATTTTTAAAACTGAACAAATCACTTTCAAATTCAATTTTAAAACTTCTATTATCTTCTGTATTATCAATATAAATTTTATAAGCCATTGAAATATTTTTAACAAGCGTTAAATTTCAAGATTAAATATTTTACCCAATTTCCACTTATTAAATTCAATAATTTGATTATCCAATAAATGGAGATATTTGAAAGTTAAGTTAGAATTAACGTTTTAAATATTTAAAATCAATTGAATATTCCAATTTTAAATATTCAAAATTCTGGTTCATCACACTTGTGCTCTTTATCTACATACTCTATTATATTCTTGATCTTTAGCAATTTATACTTGTATTTCACTCTCCCATATATTCAGTTCTTCACAATCAATACTCTCTAGATATCTATTGGAAGCATTTGTACTTATTAGTCAATATCCGTGTTATAGAACACATACTTGACAAGAACAAGCTATTGTAACCAAGCATATTCCTTCGGACGAAGTGAGGGTGTTTTACAGTCGAATTCCGAAGGGGAGCGTCGGGACTGGACGATGGTAGGTCCGAACCAGTATAAAATCCTGGCGTGCGTATTTTATATTTACCTAGATTAGTATTGTTTTAGTTGCATCATATATTTTGTCACATATACTTGCATACACACTACATGATCCACCGTGTAGACTTTCACCATAAACTCATCCATTTTGGCAAGAGAAACGACATATGGATTAGGAGCGATATAATGCTTTACATTAAGAAGTTAAAATAACAAAATAAAATTGTTTCACTAGAGAAATATACTACCCAAAATGGATTACGAACTCAACGTTAGTCTTAAAGCCCAATTGAAGTAGAGAACATGCGCGAATTTCACCAATCTAAATAACACCTGCCTAAAAGACAACTTTTCCCTACCTAGAATAGATTACTTAGAAGATGCCACTAGTGGACCTGAGCTGCTTAGTTTTATGGATACATATTCAGGATTAATCTGTAACATCCTGCCTCTATAGCTATATTACTAAAGAATATTACTAAGTAATACCGATTTATAATTTGGAGAATAAGATGATACCAGGCAATCTCACGTCAATATTCTCTTAGGCTAACAAGGGTATGTTTTTCAATATCACTAATACAATCATATATGTAACCATACTCAACACAAACCAATAAACACATGGATTTTTCCAGAACAGAATAATACATAATGTCGAAGAATATACAGGGTCATCAAAGATAATTTAGTGGAAATTATACTGGCAAATACATAACTAATAGGTCTACAAAATGCAAGTCAAAGACCACTAGATCATAAATACATATAACGTGTTTAGCACATATACTTCCCAAAATATACATCACTAGTACATCTATAAGGCTACCAAATACTATATACAACTACATAGGCCTACTATGTAAGCGATCCTCCATAAATATATCCAAAGCAACAGAGCTGGCTATTGTGTCCCTGAACCTGAAAATGTCTCAGACTAATATGAGTATTATATAAATAATAAACGGGTCAGACTATGTCTTAGTTGAAATAAGTCAGAGTATACAACATCTAGCATGGTATATAGTAACGAAATAGATATGAGCATAAAAACTATATCATATCATAAATACAACATCACAATATACCATGCATATCAAACATCACCAGATGGCAACATACAAATAAATTAGCATCATTAAAATATGAATTATAACTCGATGAGCCGAATATATAGATACTCATTACATAACAAACATCCAAATACAATCAATGTCATCCCAAAGCAAAACCACTATCAAGATTATCACTCAGATAATCCTATGGTATGGATGAGCTCTAAACAATTCTCCGGGATTAGTCGAGTATAAAATCCATCCATAAATCATAATAGCACCTACCCTCATAAACAGTTGTCTTGGTTAACCTGATTACATGAAATTGTATATTTGTAAATAATGAAAATGAACCGGACATGAGACTAACAAGCTCTCACCAAAGCTCTAGGAATCCAAAGCGAAGCTCTCAACAACACTCCTACAGTCTTTAGGTTACCGTCGGTCATCGTTACTCTCAAATCCATATAACATGTCTATGCATGTTTTGAATCCTACATAATGCCTATTCATTACCTTAATTTCCCTAATGGTAACAGACTATTTGGCTTATTGTGACATCTTTGCAATTAGCTCTTACCTATACCCAACAAGTAGTAATACATTAATGTGATACAATGGGATTTGTAGGTGCGACCTTCGAATCAGCCGACTAGGATGGATAGTCTATCTGGTTAAACAACACACAACACTGTGGGAAAAATGGATCAGATGACATACATGCTCCATTGTTGATTGTATATCAATCCGTCATTAAATCCTATGTCGTCTTTGTTATCCCACCTTTTGGTTAAGGCTGGAATATCAACGAATTGGCAAGGATTGATGGATTTTGGGATTGGAGATCGATTGGAATCAGGGCTGCAATCGATGTCGTCAAAATTTGGTTGAGTTCCGATCACGGCGGAATTGGTTGGAAATGATGATAAGGACTAGGAGAAGCTATATTTCAAATTTCAGGTTAATTGGAGTTCATATGAAGGAGATATGATCGATGCAAGGTAGGAAGAGCATTTTGTTCGTATCCATCGACGCACAGGGATGGTTCGTATCGATACATTTCGTATCGATCAGGTTGTTGGTGTTTCGTATCGATCGGCAGAAGTTCGACTCGATGGAGTTCGCATCGATCTGTTGTTGGTTCGACACAATAGTGTTCGTATCGATCAAAGGCAGAGCAGGGTGAAGGACTTCGAATCGATACTGTTCGTATCGTTCATCATGGACACGACTCAGTGGTTTCTTATCGGTCAGGATGGGAAGAGGTGGCATGTCTCGAATTGATGCTTTCGTATCGATGGCAGAAGGGTTTGGCACTTTCGTATCCATCAGGTAAGGCTTTGTTCGTATCCATTAGGTACGATCTCACTCGTATCCATCCTGAGGATGAGCTTCATATCCATCCTCCGCTTCATCACAACCACTTTGTATCGATGACCCCCATGGTCATTTCGTATCGATCAATTCGTGAATGATCGATGCGAAGTGTACTCCTGGAATCCATGCAAAGAGAAGCACGAATCGATAGGTACGAACTTGGCGTTGCGAAGTTATGGATATGAAAATGCGTAAAACATGGATGCAAGCCCACGTCTTCAGGAAAGAAGCGGTCAACGCGGCGAGGAGTATGGATCAAGCCTTGGAAGTAGCGCCACGTCATCGATGCGCACGTGCTTCTGATCGAGTCGAAGAAGATGGATGCGAAAGCATGGATTCGAAATCTGCAGTCCACGAAGAACATCAGTTCGTATCGATCATATCTTCCAAACCGCTGATCCAAATGCAACGAAATATTCACAGCAGCTTGCATACAAGGTAAGGAATGTTCCTGCCAAGTTTCAGCTCGATTGGATCATTTTGATGGATACAAAATAACTTCGTGTCGATCACAGATCGAGTCGAAACTTGGTGGGATCGGTCGCGCGGGCCCACTCACGTGCCAGAAGAAGTCTCCCGAAGTTTTAGCTCGATCTCAGCCTCTACGCCTATAAATAGAGCCCCAGGGCCTACAAAAAAGGGACCTTTTGGCTATTGGATGTCCAGACTCTGCCGGATTCATTTCTACACTTCAAATATAACTATTGTACTCGAAATTCTTCATTGCTACTGCTCTAATCATCTGTAACCAGCAAGGATAATCAATAAAAGGATAAAACTTTGGAGTGGACGTAGGCCGGAGATAGCCAAACCACTATAAATCTTGTGTCTCTGTTCATTACTTTTGGATTATTGCTTGTAATTTGCTATGATCTGTGATTTGTGTTTGGAATATTGCTGATTTAAATTTATACTTGGTGCTTTCATGGTATTTGGGGTTTGTGACCAATTTTGGCGCAACTAGTCTTATTGCAGATCAGGCCACAAAGATGCCATGTCGTCTGATATGCACTAGCACAACCCTAAAAACCATATGTTGTCTGATGCTATAGTATCATTTCTAGAACTTCCTATTATACAACATATAAATATTGACTAATATGAATAATTGTTCATAGAATGAAATTCAAATGTTATATTTAAATAAATATTGTATTTCAAATCAAATTCAAATACAATACAACTTTCACTATCACTCTACTTACATTTTCAAATACTACTTTCACTATCACTCTCATATATACAACATTTCTCTACATTGTCATATATAACAATTTTTTTACTTACACTCTCTCGAGTTTGTTTTTGGTGTTGATCTTGATTTGCTTGCTCCAGCTTGTGTCCAGCCATCTCATATACATGTCAAACAACCAAAACAGTAAAATGGAAAAGGAAACAAACCTAAATTGCAAAAATAAAATTGAATTTGAATATTAATATTGCCTCAGTTTATAAGTTTGTTTTCACTTCACATTTTAGATTTGGACAAATATATTTGTGCACAGATAATTTATTATATGCACAGTGTATCACTACGAATATCATAAGGCTGAGCATCGATTAAATCTCACGGACTGTTGCAAAGGTCAAGCCCAAAGGCTCAATATAGCGCAACGTAAGGTCAAGCCCGAGCCTGCTTAGGCTCAATTTAGGTGCACATAGACAACAACAAACCAGGCAGCAAAAATAATCAAAAGTATCTCAACAATGTCTTGAACCAAACAGCAAAACAATCAAAACAAGTATATTTAGATGTGCACATATTAAACCTTCGAATAGTTCAACTCAAAACAAATCCAACTCAAAACACATTAAACCTCAAAAAGTATCTCAACACTACCTTGAACTGTAACGACCCATATATTTTTTTGTATTTTAAATTATGGAATTTAATATAACTATGGAATAAAATGGTTAAAAATAAAATAGAATGATTTATTATTGTAGTTATTGAATATGAACTTGGATAAAAATCTTGAGATAAATAATTTCGAAAATTCAAGAAATTATTTATATTGAAATAAATTGTATGTATCGATGGTATTTATGATCAATAACTGGAGTTGAATAATAAATTGTGAATTATTTAGACAGAAATAAAATAACATTGATAACTAAAATTTATTTGGAATTTAATTATTTATTTATATTAGTTTATTGGACAATTAAATTGTTTAAATTTAATATTGGAAATCATTTAAATAATTGAATTTTGAATTTGATATGATTGAAATGATGTTGGAAGTTGATTTAAATTTATTTGAAAAACAATGAAGATTGTTAACATTTAAAATTGGACTTAAATGAGAATAATTTAAAATTGGAAATTTTATATTTTAATTAACGAGTAAAATAGCCATTTTGGCAACTATCTCGGATTTCGACGAAACTAGCTTCATCGGGTACACTATAGTGAGTTATTCTAAGATTTCATGTTTCGTAGCGATCAAACTTGGCTTTTGGCCGTGAGAACATAAAACATGTAAAAAATTATTTCAAAATTTAATTCAGTAATTCGATTTGAAAAGCTATCTTCTGCATATGATCGAATTAGGCGTTGGAACTAGTTCCACTATGTTCAGAATGGGGGTAAAACATTATAAACACTAGGCGCCGTGCTGTTTTTGGAGTTTGACATTTCCGGGCATTAAGTGGCTAGATATATTAAATATTATATATATATATATATAATTGTTTTATTTACTTCCCATACTCGTTCAAACCCACGTTTCAGCCCATACTAGTTCCCTCTTCCCTTTTTTTCCAAATCGATAGCAGATCGCAAATTCAAATAAAAATAAGAAAACGAAGCAAAGCATGATCAAAAAGAATTCTGTAACGACCTGATATTTTCAACCATTCGCATCCAAACATGCCAGAATTAAATTGCTCAAAATACCAGATTGTTAATTTATATTTGGCAAAGCTCAGCATATACAGTAAATAAATAAATCACAGAATCACAAGACATAGAGTAATATAACAATAATGCAGCAGAAATAAGAGAATAGTAGTTCATGAAGCTGCGATATATATCAAAGTTAAATAAGATACAACAGAAGTCTCGAATATAATAGTCAAATACAAGATCAGAATACATCACTAGAATCAACTGAATATCTGAAAGCTGGATCTCCAAGCGAAGCTCCAACCCCAAAGGTGAGTCTCAAAAGTTGTATCACTCAGTCTGACCCGAGCGTAAAGTAAAACACAAAGCACTCGAGTCAGGATTAACATTCTTATATCAATAAATCCAACTCAAGTGAAATAACAACTGAAATACAAGTAACTCAAAGGATGTTTGGAATAACCATCTTCTAAGGATCCGTTAAACCATTTACTATGTAGTAATATTTCGCTATTGTAATAATGTCTATTAGTACAATAAACTTACTTTAAAATAGGGTTGAGGAGTGACCCAATATTCCCCTTAACATGTAATAGTCCCAGTAGTCCATCCAGTATCATAGTCCCCCCTGATCGGGAAGCCACCAGAGGATACTCCATGGGCTACGGGAGAAAACCAAACTCGTACAAGGCGCGATAGGGTAGGTGACACGACACAACGGGGCAATGCCAGGGTAGATATACCATTTACGCACACGGGCTTGTGGTAATGCGTAGCGCGCAGCTACCGCCCACCTCGAGCCACACCCCCAAATCAAAAATCAAAGTGGCCACCGAATCAATCCAAAAGATAGCATAATATCGAAGGAGTGCGTCCGATCAGAGGAGCTACCTCATTGGCCCGAGATCACTACTATTTAAGCCACCTCAAGCCAACTCATGGGAGTCAGGTCGACATTCATACCTCAATAGAACGTTGCCACCATCCTACTTCATTCTGGAATCTCCACGGCGTACACGGTTGTTAACGTGGTTTTCGATGTTGGTAGAGAGTATGACAACTTCCGATCCCGGTCTCTTTAACAACAAAACGTTATTATAACACCACGGTCATTCGAAATAATCTTATACTTCAAAACCAAAATATCATTGCCATTTCAAAACCATATAAATATGATATCATTTCCATTTCAAAACCAAATCAATATGATATCATTTTCATTTCGAATATATCCATTTCCAAAATCATAGCATTTTCAGAGTTAAATCATAACTTCCACCACTTAAATGGTTTAGATGTTAAAATACTTTATATAATAAATTAGCTTCTTCAATTTCGCAAATTAATTCCAAAACAACTCAAATTCCAAAGTTTAAATTTAACCAAATCTCAAATCATAAATTTCAATTCAATTCGATTTCTAAATAAACTATTTCAAACCATATTGATTTCAAAACAAATTTGAAACCTCAAATAAAACATTTCAATATCAATATATTTCAAAGCTTTAAATATTCCATAGTTTCAAAACTAAATCCGATAACTTCATATATATATATATATACATACATATATATATAATTAAATCTACTATTATTTAACTTTGAAACATTTACTTAATAAATCCAATATCCTTTAAATAAAACTTTTAAACTTCAAATAACTGAATATCCCTTTAATTTAGTTAAACTTGATATATTCATTGAAACCACCTTAAACTAAAATCCAGTTATAAAATCATATCCTTTAAAATCTCAAATTTAATAAATTTCAAATTAAACTTATTTGAGTTTAATCCTTAAATAAATTCAATTTCAATTTATCTTCTAACCTTAATTTATTTAATCGTCATAAACTCTATATTAAAATATAGTTTAAATAAATACTTATCCATATTATATTTTAAATAAAATCAACTTTATTAAACTTATTTTAAAATAAACAATTTATACATAGCTCAAAATCAAGAATTTAACTATATATAAAATAACATTTATATAATATTTGAAATCAATCTTTATATAAAACCATATATTTCTTTTCAAAAACCATAGAAATCATTTCAAAATATTTTTATACATAGACCACGGCGTCTGTATATAATTTTCTATCCTACGGTCAAATGATACGGATATTTATCATTACAATCCGCAATTTAAATATATACAGGTATATATCATTTCAACCCGCAATCCCATATTGTTAATGAAAATCGCTTGGGTCTATAATTTCAACCCGTAACGATTTTCTCCTATTCTAAAGTCCGGTCGGGGTATGTATCATTTCAACCCTTAGTGAATTCTATACTAATAGGGAACTTGCAGAGTGATAACATATATGATAAAAATATAACAGGCATATATCATCAATATAAATAACATATAATGGCGTCAGATGTCACAGGTGAACAGATACAGATAACAACATATATAACAATGTAAATAACTAACAGCAACATATTTCAATAGTCGTTTCAATTGAAATCAAATTTAATAAATATAAAAACGTTAATCGTGACGGATTGCTCACCTTTCAAGGTTAGAGAGACGAATGGAAATGGATGTGAATTGTGGATCCAAACACGAATTCCAAAGTGAAATGAGATAGGCACGAATTCGACGATCAAATCAAGGCTGAAATCGATGAGAACAAATGTAATTGCCCGCCTTTTTGTGTGCTTTAAATCGACGATAAAGCACACACGTCGGACTTAAACCATACAGAAGGGCGGATTGTTATGGGGTAAATAAGAAAAAGCAGAGAAAGAAAAAAGAACAAAACAGAATCTTGCAGCGGAACCATAAAATATAATAATCAAATATACAGTTCATGAAGCTGTTTTACAAAATATTCGATTATACTTGTACAATACATATCAGAGTTACACATACCGGAGAAAAATAAATAATGCAGCGGAACAGTATGAATGTAGTGGAATACTATAATAAATATTAATAATAAATCTTTGTCTTCGTCCTTCATAATACGCTCTTCCAAATCCTAAAATGCTCAAGCTGACCCGAGCGAATTGAAAAGACAAAACACTCGAGTCAGAACTAAAAGATCTTATAAAAGTTAAATCATCGATAAAATATGAGTGGAACGGCGTCAGAGATGTTTACGGGGTTTGACATCTCCTATCCAGTGTCTAACATGAGTGCAGTAACTTCAGAGATGCTCGGGATTTGCATCTCCTAAGGGTCCGTTAAACTATTTACTATGTAGTAATATTTCGCTATTATAATAATGTCTATTAGTAAAATAAACTTACTTTAAAATAGCGTTAAGGGGTTACCCATATTGCCCTTAACACGTAATAGTGCCAATAGTCTATACAATATCTGTACATCTCCTGATTAAGAGACTAGGAGAAGATAATCCATAGGTACGACACAAATCAAACTCGTACAAGGCGCGCTAGGGTAGGTGACATGGCACAACTAGGCAATGCCAGGGTAGATATACCAATTACTATCCGGACTGGTGGTGACCCACGCAGCTACCGCCCACCTCGAGCCACACCCCCAAAATCAAAAATAAAAGTGGCCACCAAATGAATCTCCAAATTAGAATATAATATCGAAGGAGTGTGTCCGATAAGAGGGCAACCTCACTGGCCCGAAATCGCTCCTGTTTTAGCCACCTTATGCCAACTCACGGGAGTCGGGTCCACGATATACCTCAAAGGAAGGGCCGCCACCATCCTACTTCATTCTGGAATCTCCACTGCGTACACGGATGTTAAAGTGGTTTTCGGAGTTGGCAGAGAGTATGACAACTTCCGATTCCGGTCTCTTTAACAACCAAACATTATTATAACACCGCGGTCATTTCAAAATAATTATACTTCAAAACTAGGATATAATATTCATTTCAAAACCATATAAATACGATATCATTTTTGTTTTAAAAACCAAATCAATATGATATCATTTTAAAATCATATTATTTCAAAGTTATAAAATTTCGAAACCAAAGACTTAAAACTATAACACTTCCAAAACGTAATACTTTGAAACTTATAACTTTGAAACATGACTTCCACCCCTTACATGGTTTAAGTATTAAAATATTTTATAAAATAAACTAGCTTCTTAAATTTCACAAATCAATTCCAAAACAACCCGAATTTCTTAATTTTAAATTTAACCAAATCCCCAAATCATAAATTTCAATTCAATTTGGTTTTCGAATAGACCATTACAAATTATATCGATTTCAAAACAGATTTGATCCACAAAATAAACCATTTCAAATTAAATATATTTCAAAGCTTAAATATTCAATATTTCAAAACTAAATTTTATAATTCAAATGTATATATATACTTAATTTAATTTACTATTATTTGGTTTTGAAATATTTGCTTAATAAATCCAATATCTATTAAATAAAACTTCTAATTTCAATAACTGAATATTCCTCAATTTTTTTAAACTTGATATAATCACTTAAATCACCTTAAATCCAAATTAAGTTATAAAACCATATTCTTTTAAAATCTCAATTTCAATAAGTTTCAAATGGATTCTTATTAAATATAACTCTTAATTAAATGAAATCTCATTCAAAACTATCTTCTTAATCTTGATTTATAAAAATCAATATAAACTCTATATTAAAATATAATTTAAGTAATTACTTATCCATATTATATTTAAATAAACCAAACTTTATTATTAAACTTATTTTATACTTTAAACAGTTTTATTCATAGCTTAAAACCAAGAATTTAACTATATATAAAATAATATTTATAAAATATCCAAATCAATATCTTATAAAATCATATATTTCTTTGCAAAGCCATAGAAATCGTTTCAAAATATTTTATTTATAGACCGCGGTGTCTGTATAAAATTTTCTATCCTATGGTGAAGTGATACAAATATTTATCATTTAAATCCGCAATTTAAAATAAAAATACGGTTATATATCATTTCAAACCGCAATCCCGAATGAAATAAAACGCATAACAACTTACAGTCTATAACAATATAAAATACAGCAATCATTCACCCAATATTAATCATCAACCATTTATCACAATCATCATCCAATTCAAACAATAACATCAATATAGAATAGATAATAAATAACAAGTAATTACTGGCAGTTTATGTTCAATAATAAATTAATTTAACTGGCAGTTTATATGCAATAATAAATTGAATAACAATTTAATTCAATAAATTCAATTTAACTGGAATGATGATAAAAATATACCAAACAGCAATAAATAAATTTCTAATCACATCAGAAATTAATTTAACACACATAAGAAATTTTAGAAGTTGTGAGTGGGTTAAAACACTCACCTTTTGAATTTAAATTGAATTTAAATCCATTTTAAACCCAAATATTGAACAGCCTCAGAATTCGTCCAAACCAATGCCAAAATGTCCGAAATTTCAATACGAACCCATAGGAACAAACCGCGCGTGAAACAGACCTCGTATGTGAGAGTTATGTGTGTTAGAACTATTTGAAAATTAAATTTAAATAAAACAAAAACAAAAAGGTCAGCGTACACGTCACTTACCCCTACCCTCTCTCTCACGCGGTGATGTGCACGTAAATGTGCATATTTTTACCACCATATTTAATCTATTTAAATTGAATAAATGATCATATTGGGTATTTTAACTTGTTTTTACCAAAATTCAAATATTTGAAATTGTCACATTTTCATCGTCATCCAAGGGAAAAATTGTCATTTTTGTGCATATATCAAATTGAGAAAATTTAATGGGAAATTTCTTTATTATTTTGTAGGAATTTAAACTCAATTACAAGTGGTTTCATGAAGGAATATGCATGTACAAAGAAGATACAAGAGAATGAAGATGGAAATAATTCAAAGTGAAGAACATGGAGGACCCCACCTACCCACTACCTTTATGTACAAACTAAAGGCTAATGCACATGCTAAAAGACATTTAAAGCTTCATGTATATTTAAGTGGGGGATTATTGAAGCTAATGATAAGTTGGCCGCCACACTTCCTCCAAGGGCATTTTGGGTGCTCCCCAAAATAGGCATTAGGGTTTCTAACTTGTATAAATACCCCTTATGTTTCATGTAGCCCTCTTCCTCTTGGTGAGTTAGTTTTAGTTTAGAAAATAAATCAAACCTCTCTTTCTTTCCATGGCTACTTAGCCATTTCTTCTCTTATGTAATTCTTTTTTTTATGCAATGTTCATTATTGTTTCTTTTTAATTGCATGTTCATTTCCTTTTATGCAAGTAGTGTAGATTTTCCTTTATGCAATTAGAATAGCTTTCCATTTCACTTTGCTCTCTTTTCCTTTTCTTTTTCTCTCATGTTGCAAGCTACATTTGTTCATATGATAACAAATATGAGAGGCTAATTCCCTTCAATTTAGGGGTAATGAAGCTCTCTAATCATGTAGCTTCAACTTAATTTGATGTTTATGCTCTCTTTTTGTGCTTAATGAGAATGATTGAAGTGGTTTAATGATGTTGTTTAGCTTTGAATTTGATAGTCTATATTGTTTATAACAAATAGGCTATGCTTAAACAAACAAAACACAAATTTCCTCTTCATCTACATATGATTATGGAAAAGAAGTGATTGTTGAAATTAAAATTTGATGGCTTATATTTCTAATTAATAGTTAATAGGCCATGCTTAAAATAGATTTTTCTTTCAACTTTGTTGTCGTATTTTATGAGATTTAAAAGTGTATTAGTGGTTGTGTTATAGTTTGATGGTTTATATTGAGCTAATTAATAACACAAATATACCATACTTAGGATAAGCACATCAACTAATTCACTAATGACAAGAAAAGAGAGATCATAACTTCATTTTGGTTATTTATGTGATCTAGAGAGTGGAAATTGCCTCTAAATTGTCTTAACACTCTCATATTTTTTATCTATTTTCTTTTGTCATTTTTCTTTTTTTTAGTTAATCACTCTCTCGACTTCGGTACAATTTGATTGAATAGGATTTTAAAATCATCAATTCCCTGCGGATCGACCCGTATTCGCCACGTGCTACATTCGTACACCGTGCGCTTGCGGTTATTTTTATTTCTAAATTCGTTCGACGGTTTTCTAATCCGATAGAAATTCCGTCAACGAACAAGTTTTTGGCGCTGTTGCCGCGGAATTGTTTCGATTTTTATTTTCTATTCTTCGAATTATTATTTTTTTCATTTTTATTGTGTGTTTGTTGTGTGTGTTTGCATTTAAAAAAATTAAAAAAAAATTGTGTGTTTGTGTGATTTTTGATTGCATTTTCTTTATGTGCTTGTTTTCTTTTCATTTTCCATTTGCATTTTCATTTTAAAGAAAAAGGAGAATACACAATTTCAAAAAGAAAAAAATTCATTTCGATTTTCCATTTCCTTTACAAGTTTTTATTTTACAACTTTCATTAAAAAAATTACATTGTGCATTATTGTGCTCTACATTCATTTGTCAAAACTGTTCACTGTGTCTGTTTATAGTGCCTTCATACTGTTGCCTGCATTTCTGTCAACATTTGCACCAACATACTTCCCCTTCCATATTCCTCAACTTCTTGCACTCAACTATCCCTCCATCTCTGCAACCAACCAAATACACATTATCTACAATTGCCCACCCCGTGTCATATTTCACTTCTATCAAAGTACTATCTACATTTCTGCCACCATTCACACAAACTCCTATATCACTCCCATATTTCCAACAGCACTGCATTTTCCATTTTTCCTCATCAACTTCACCAACAAAACACTACTGCACCTTCATCGACCACTTCAAACCATTCACAGTCCACTTCAAACAACCAGACCACCAAGCAGCAGCATCTACTCCACGTCTCTCCCTTCTCTTACCATCTTCACTTCCATCAAAAACCACTCCAAACCCATCAAACAATCCCTGCCTCGTCACCTTAACAGATCATCCCCTGCCTTTCACTGGCCTTTACCACTTTATCAGCCTGCCTACTTCTTCTTCCATATACATTACCCTACCTGACCATATCTCCATCCACTTCATCAAAACTGTGTGCATACATACACATTGTCTCCAACCCTGTCAACCGCCTCAGTCTCCAGTTCATCGAACACTTCCAACAAAGTCATCCAGCCAGCTCCATATACATCAAATATCACTAACCACCTACTTACTCAACTATCTTCAACCATTCAACAGCAACCACTACTTCTTCCTTCATCTCTTCTAACTGCTTCATCACACTGCAATTTCTACAAGACCATCACCCAGCAACTAAACACCTCGAATCCCTCCACCACCCTGCAGTCATCGAATCAACTCGCCGCAACCCTATTTCCGAATCGCCTTCATCCAGATATTCCATCGAAAAACAACCGGCAAGCACCAAATCGACCGCGAGAATTAAATCTCCCAAGCCCCAAATCCACGACTTCAATTCACCCAAACTCCATCCCCTCGATCCCGCAATACTACCACCAAGCAACCGAAGCCAGTACCCATAGCCTTCCTCTGCTTATTCTATCGCCTCACCGCATCAATGCAAATCAAACCGCAGCTCCACCTTTAACCTCACCTGAAATCGCGAATCCCAGATCCACCTTTACACCAACCAACGCCACAAATTGCTTTCGGTTTGATTTCAATTGTTCTTATTTTGATTTAGTAAGCCGATTTGATAAGAAGATCGAGAATTTGATTGCGTGAGTGTGTTAATGGTGTTGTCTCCTGTGTTGATCGAGAAAGGGGATATTCAATTTTTTTTTGTAGGCCGTTGGCTGTTTTGATTTACAAAAAAAGAGACGAAAAAGGTTGGTGTAACGTCCCGCCTTTTCACACTATTTAAACCGACACACATGAAGATTCAAACCATACGAAAGGGCGGATTGTTATGGGGTAAATAAGAAAAACAGAGAAGAAATAAAACAAAACAGAATCTCACAGCGGAAGGATAAGATATAATAATCAAATATACAGTTCATGAAACTGTTTTACAAAATATTTTATTTTACTTGTACAATGAATATCAGAGTTACCCATACCAATACTATCGATGCAGCGGAATTAAATGGTTTAGTGAAATAATATAGCAGATACTAGTAATACAAATCTTTGTCTTCGTCCTCCAGAGCTAAATCCTCAAATCCTGAAACGCTCGGACTAACCCGAGCGAATTTGAAAAGACAAAAACACTCGAGTCAGAACTAAAAGATCTTATGTGAGTAAAATTAACAGAAATAAATATGAGTACAGTAACTCAAGAGATGCTCGGGATTTACATCTCCTAAGGGTCCGTTAAACTATTTACTATGTAGTATATTGCGCTATTATAATAATGTCTATTTATAAAATAAACTTACTTTTTAATAGCGTTAAGGGGTTACCCATATAGCCCTTAACACGGAATATATTCCCATAGTCTATACAGTACCGTAATCTCCCCCGTACTGGGCGTCGTTAGAGGGCACTCTATAGGTATGGTACAAAACAAAACTCGTTTAAGGCGCGCTAGGGTAGGTGACACGGCACAACAAGGCAATGCCAGGGTAGATATACCAATTGCTATCCGGGCTGATGGAAACGCATAGCCGCAGCTACCGCCCACCTCGAACAAACTCCCCCAAAAATCAAGGTAAAAGTGGCCACTGAAATAATCCAAAGTCAAAGTATAATATCGAAGAGGAGTGTCCGATCAGAGGAATGACCTCATTGGCCCGAGAATCGCTCCTGTTTTAGCCACCTTATGCCAACTCACGGGAGTCGGGTCCACGTATTTACCTTGCAGGAAACGCCTCCACCAATCTACATCATTCTGGAATCTCCACCGCGTACACGGTTAGTCAATGTGGTTTTCGGTATCGACAGAGAGTATGTCCATATCTGATCCCGGTCTCTTTGCCAACCCATCGTTATTATAACACCGCGGTCATTTAAAAATAGTTTATACTTAAAAACCAAAATAAAAATTTCCATTTAAAAAACTATGAATACGATATCATTTCAAAACCCAAAACAATATGATATCATTTTATCCAAATATAATTCTTTTCCAAAAATCATACTGCTTTAAAATCTATAATATCTGGAAACCAAACATTTGAATTATACTTTCAAAGCATAATATTTCGAAAATTCATAGTTTTAAAACCATAACTTCTAAAACTTGAATGGTTTGGATATTCAATGGTATATAAAATAAATGGTTTGACTTTAAGGTTACTTTTTAAAGAAAAATAATTTCCATGGCTTTACAAATATATTTCTTTATTTAAAGTCTAAACCATAATTTAAATATCACTTTCAAGTTCCAAAACCATTTCAATGTCTATATATATATCCATTTGGAGTATTAATATTTCAAAACTAAAGTTGGAATTTTATTCCTTCAACAAATCAATTGTTCTATTATTTAGTCTTGAATATTCACATAAAAATCCATAAATACAACTCCAATTTCTAGAAATTTAATATTTCCTTAAATTTAATTATACTAGAATATTCATTTAAATTTATCTTGGAAAAACTCCAGTTATAAATATCATACCTTAAAATTTCCATACTTAAACATATAATATAAATTATCAAATTCCATTTTCTCAATTTTTCCATTTTTATTTAACAGATTTATACACAGCCTAAATTCAAAAATTTTAACTTCATATGTATATATGTAGAAGAATAATATTCATAAAATATCAAAACTTAAAATTTTTATAAACTGTATCCCATCCAAACCATAGAAATCACTTTAACATATTTTATATATAGGCCACGGTGCCTGTATATAATTTTCTATCCTATGGTCAAGTGATACGGATGTTTATCATTTCAATCCGCAAATTAAAAATAAAAATTTGCGGTTGTATATCATTTCAAACCACAATCCCGAATGGAACGAAAATGCATGATAACTTATAGTTTAATGATATAATATAAAACATCCATTCATCCATCATCATCCATCATCCAAATCGCAATCATCATCCAATAACAAAACAATATCAATATATATCCGATAATATATAACAGGTAATAACTGGCAGTTATATTCAAAAATAAATTTAACAACTATTAAACTAACAGTTTATCTGCAAATAAATAACTATAACTGTCAATCTATATGCAGTAATAAAATTTAAATGAACAGTTATATTAAATAAATGCGATTTAACAGATATGATGAATAAAACATGCCAAACAGTCATAAATAAATCTCTACTCATATCTAAAATAAATTTAACAAACATAAAAACTTTTAGAAGTTGTGAGTGGGTTAAAACACTCACCTTTTTGAATTTAAATCGAATTTAAATCCGATTTAAACCCAAAATTCGACTGTCTCGAAACCAGTCCAAACCAGCGTCAACAGATCTGAAATTTAATTACGATCCTAACAAAAGAAATTTCGCGTGAATCGGAGATCGTATGAAAAAGATATTCAATATAAACGATTTGAAAACAAAATAAAATAAACATAAAACAAAACCTAAATAGAGCCACGTCATCTCCTTCTCCCACCCCTTTCTCACGCGTTTTCTCCCACAGGCCGCGCGCAAATTACAGAACCCATCGAGTTCCAGTCTCCTCCCCTTTGACCGTGAATCACGACCACCTCGAGCCTCAAATGCACAAACAGAAACTGCGCGTAGATTCGTATTGATGAAAACTACAACACAAATTTTTTTTGGAATTTTCTGGGAACTTTGAATTTTTATCTGATTTGAATTTTGAATTTGGATCTAGAATTGCATCCATTGAGGAAGAGACAGAGTTGAAGAAATGAATGTACATCAAAAGAGAATAGAATGGAGGCTAGGGTTTATAATCGTCTATTTATAGATAGACGCAAAAGAATAGGTGTGCACGAATTTTAACGTGCAAACGGAAGTGGTCCCAAAAGATAAAAAATATATTAATTACACACGTTACGGATTTAGGAAATAAATAAATTCCTTATCATTTACATTTTATTTTAAACGTATTTAAAAATGTAAATCTAGACGTTTCATTTACGTTTCAAAATATATCCACAATTTTATTAATTTCTCCACTTCCTTATATTTAAAAATTATAAATTAAGTTTTAAGGATGCACTAACATTTGTTCACGGTTTCACCTTATTATCCTCAAATTCCATTTAATTTTCAATAATTACAATTGTTGAATGTTGATACTTTAATTAAATTTATACATCTTGCTTTCTATAATCTATATCAACAAATGGTCCAATTATAAATAGAATTAGCATTAACTTCATCTTATAGAATTAACTACTCCAATTACAAAACAAATCTACGCTAACTGCACGATTTAAGTCAATTAATTGAAATTAAGTCTACATTAAATGTTATAAATTATAAATTGGAACCTCAATAAATTTGTTCACTGATTTAGACTCTTTCTATACAGTAAATAGACATTTTTATGTGTATACATAACCTTTTGAATTATAATACACTTCATTAGTGCAGGCTTCATTCCTTATAAATTCCCTTTTATTAACTAGAATACATCAACTAAACAAAATAATTAATCTAGATTTATTTCAATCGATTTGTCATTCTTAACTTAATATGCTCAATAAATGGTTAACCTAAAAATATTGTTACCCTTTTATATTCAAATTCACTTACAACATCAATAACAACAATGTTGCCATATATTTAGATTCAATTAAATAAATTAGATGAAAGGGTAAAACTTTGTAATTATCCCAAATGCCGAATATATTTATGCATTAATTACTACTTATTATTATGAATTCATTTATTAATTTACTAGTTGCCTTTGTCATCTTATTTCCTATTTACTACCAAACTTCCTAGTAAGCTATAGTCTATCAATATATACATACCTAGGCAAATCAAGTTCTTGTCCTTTCTGTTATTTCAATTAAATCGGGTATGCACAAATACATTGTTAATTAACTTATTCTTACAAAATTATTTACATGCATTCAGTTACACCTAATTTAATGCATTGATTTTCATTTATAAATTAAAGGTTTTTTTTTCCTTTAAAATCTTTTATTACTAACCATTCTCCAACCTCTACAGGACATTGATTTATTAAATTTGCACTTATTATGCATACTTTTAGCAACTCATATATACTTTGCGTCAATTTCACATTCTATTATTACATAAATTTGCATTGATTACTATTTATTATTATTGCTTTACTGATAAATTAGATATTTGCATTGGTTTTGCTTATGCTAAATTAATTTCCCATAATAAATAAGGTTTCAAAACAATCAATAACATTTCCTTAGCCCAAACCCCGTTTACCAATTATTTTCCTTCAATAATTCAAGTTGCTATAAATACGTACATTTACACTTTATAGTTATTCTAACATACCTATTCCAACACTCTTAACCCTTATCTTTACGTTCACCCACTTGTAATATTAATTATATTTATTACAATTCAATGTTGGCATTTATTACTATTAATTTATACAATGTTTATTTCCCTTATTTCAATTTCTTCCTTTTTCAATTGCTACTCTACTATTCACAGTTTCTTTGGTATACACCTTTCCTATATAATCCAATATACACAAATTCCAATTAAATCTAATTATTACCTTTAAATAAAACATAACATTCGAATACCTCTTATTAAATTGGAATGTTTCATTTAAGTTTATAAATGATCCACTTGTATTAACATAAATTTTTATTTTCAAATTTGTTCCCATTTACGGTTAATCAATGTTATTTTACATTAACCAATTTTAATATTCACCTTTAATTTCACATCTTCAAAGTATATCTAGGAAAAATCTTTCCACCACTTAATTTACTGAATCTTATGCAGTCTTACTATAAATAGGTTTTAAATTACCATTACTGTACATTCAATTACTATCCAAAGTATTTATTCATAAATCAATTCGATATATACGTTTGTTTCCTTCTATTTGATTTATACCTAGTATACGTTTTCCTAAATCCTGTTTCATTACCTTCATTAAATGGTTATCGCATTGAGATCAAAATTATTAGCTTATATCGCATTATTACCATTAATTAAAATTGGCTTACAAATTTTTTTATTCAATACTCTAAATAAATAACATATTATTCCATAATTACTCTTGTTTTCACATATTCCATTCAAAAATTAAACCATAATAATTACATTATTTTATTGAATTGGAAAACTCATTTTAAATTGTTAACTTTTAATAAGAACAAATGGCAACACCAAATTCCTAACATTCATTTTATTAAAAAATTATGGAAAATATGACAAATTTAGTTAACGAAATTTTCGGGTCGTTACACTCTCCCCCACTCAAAACTTTTCGTCCCCGAAAAGGAAAAGAAGGGAGAAGAAAGAATTAAATAACAATATATCTTATTTAAAATATTTAACTTATAAACAGTAATTTAGTAAATTTATTACCTTAAATAAAATATACCCGTTTTATAATCATTGTATCCTTTTATACTTAAATAATTAAAGTTTGGAAAACATTTTCAACATAATTCTAAGTTCAAAATTTACGGAAAATTTTGGCAGAGTCTCCTTTGTATGGAGAGGCTCAGGAAAATATAATACCAAAATATAACAAAGTATCATATAGAATATTCAAAATAGTATATCCCAACACGGGAAAATATATAAAAATAGCTCTACAAAACGTAAACCGGGAACGTACCTATTTGTTGGGCAAATTACGCTTAATTTATGGAAACAAAAGCAGTAACAATTGCTTCCATACCTGCATTTCACTTATATAATCTAAAAAGGTTAACTATTTATATAAAGTGAAATATTTTCATGGTTTCAACTACTAACAACAATAAATACACAATCATCAATTTCGACAAACAGTATACACAAAAAAAACAACCATTCAATCAAACAAGCAAATAGTTGTTCGGGTTCAAAACTTGAAATGGTACGGAATGAAAAATAACTATCCAGTGCATCATTTACTCAACAGTCTTAGATGGGACAAAAAATAGCTTATTTATTCATCCAATAACTTCAAATTTCCTTACCCAACCAGCCATATATCAAACAATGTCAATTTAAACCAACAAATCAATTCAACTTATATAAATTCATTACATACTTTAATTGTTTGATTTCCTTTCTTTTATTCAACCCACATAAATTTTCCTTTTTATAATTTACATTTATTTCTAACAAACTTCAAATTTTATTTCTCATTCAATGGTTGCTTCCTTATTTCTACTTATTACTTACCTTTGTTCATTTTTATTTTATTTAGGTTATGTAAGCCTCTTTTATTTATATTACATTTAATGAACTTCTCAAATTCAATCATTTATTAAATGCTTACATGCTATTATATTAAATTACAGTAACCCTTTTTTAATTACACTTAAATTCTTAACCTAATAACCTCCATTCTTATAAATAAAGGATTTTATTAATTTATTACCTAAGGTTTACAGTCATTTATTTATATTACCTACTTTCCATTTAATTCAACTAGTAGCATTTAAATCATACTAAATTTTATAACCATACACATCAATCCTTATTTATTAAAGAGTTTCGTTTTATTTACTTAAGTTTAAAGTCACCTATTTATAATACTTACCTTTAATTATGGTAAAATTTCAATTATAACTCAAGTTTATGCCATTAAATTCTCATTTATAATAGCAATTCATTGAATACTTCATTATTTCCAAAATTTCTACTTGTATAATATTCTATTCCAATCTCTTATTTAACATTTCAACTTTTCATATTTGGTAATTTATATATGTTAGAGAAAATGCAAAAGAACTTATACAATTTTTATCTCATCTTTTAATTAACTTTAATGTTCGACAATATTACTCTTCGTTTCATATGTTACATATTTCAAATTTCCTTTAATTCCCATTTATAACTTTGCATTAAATTTCTTGCCTAAATTAGAGATTTCAATTCATTAATTACTTACCTTTTATTCCACTAAAATAATTTAAACAATTTATTAATGGAAATTTAAGAATTAAATACCGGGTCAAATTTCAAATTATTTTAAAAATAATAGATAGATATATTCTTATAACTTATAAACAATTAAAATTTTAGATATTTTCAAAATAAATCTGCAGTAGAATTTACTACAGTGGCCTTTCCCCCTCGAAACTCAAAAATGAAAGTCGATGATGCGGCCGCCATCACCGAAATTATTTTCCAGCGACAGAGAGGAAAGTACAAAATTTATTTTCTCCAAAATATTCTTTAAAACAATTCTTTCGAATTATACTAAATATTTATATAAGAAAATACTTATAAGCCAAATCATTATATTTCATAAATCCTTTGAAAGCAAATTTTCAAAAATCCTGGACTTAAGTCCTAAAATTTCCAAATTTCATTGATTTTAAATTCAATCTTATTTTACCTATTATATATAAATTTTATTCCTAACAACCAATCTATTGCAACCAAATATATATATCTTTTGGAAAATTTTCTTTATATATATAGAAAATATAATAGGCAAAATTATTTCATTTACCTATATTTAAAACAAATATTATGTCGGTCTGTCCTATTAAGTGTTTAGAAATCCCTATTGATGTCATAGCGTCTCATGCACCAACCAGAATTTATAAATACAAAACGGAACAGATTAACACAATATCAAAACCTTTTTATAACACTAACAAGTACGCTCTCTCATATATATACACTCAGCGACTCCCATAGGGTATTACTACCCTATTAACAGAGAGTCAAACCCCACAAAGCCAAGGTTTATCGCTAAACCAAAGCTCTGATACCAACTGTAACGTCCCGCCTTTTCGCACACTTTAAACCGACACACATGACGATTCAAACCATACGGAAGGGCGGATTATTATGGGGTAAATAAGAAAAATAGAGAAGAAATAAAACAAAACAGAATCCCACAGCGGAAGGATAAAATATAATAATCAAATATATAGTTCATGAAACTGTTTTACAAAATATTTTATTTTACTTGTACAATGAATATCAGAGTTACCCATACCAATACTATCAATGCAGCGGAATTAAATGGTGTAGTGAAATAATATAGTAGATACTAGTAATACAAATCTTTGTCTTCGTCCTCCAGAGCTAAATCCTCAAATCCTGACATGCTCGGACTGACCCGAGCGAATTTGAAAAGACAAAAACACTCGAGTCAGAACTAAAAGATCTTATGTGAGTAAAATTAACAGAAATAAATATGAGTACAGTAACTCAAGAGATGCTCGGGATTTACATCTCCTAAGGGTCCGTTAAACTATTTACTATGTAGTATATTGCGCTATTATAATAATGTCTATTTATAAAATAAACTTACTTTTTAATAGCGTTAAGGGGTTACCCATATAGCCCTTAACACGGAATATATTCCCATAGTCTATACAGTACCGTAATCTCCCCCGTACTGGGCGTCGTTAGAGGGCACTCCATAGGTATGGTACAAAAAAAAACTCGTATAAGGCGCGCTAGGGTAGGTGACACGGCACAACAAGGCAATGCCAGGGTAGATATACCAATTGCTATCCGGGCTGATGGAAACGCATAGCCGCAGCTACCGCCCACCTCGAACAAACTCCCCCAAAAATCAAGGTAAAAGTGGCCACTGAAATAATCCAAAGTCAAAGTATAATATCGAAGAGGAGTGTCCGATCAGAGGAATGACCTCATTGGCCCGAGAATCGCTCCTGTTTTAGCCACCTTATGCCAACTCACGGGAGTCGGGTCCACGTATTTACCTTGCAGGAAACGCCTCCACCAACCTACATCATTCTGGAATCTCCACCGCGTACACGGTTAGTCAAAGTGGTTTTCGATATCGACAGAGAGTATGTCCATATCTGATCCCGGTCTCTTTGCCAACCCATCGTTATTATAACACCGCGGTCATTTAAAAATAGTTTATACTTAAAAACCAGAATAAAAATTTCCATTTCAAAAACTATGAATACGATATCATTTTAAAACCCAAAACAATATGATATCATTTTATCCAAATATAATTCTTTTCCAAAAATCATACTGCTTTAAAATCTATAATATCTGAAAACCAAACATTTGAATTATACTTTCAAAGCATAATATTTCGAAAATTCATAGTTTTAAAACCATAACTTCTAAAACTTGAATGGTTTGGATATTCAACGGTATATAAAATAAATGGTTTGACTTTAAGGTTACTTTTTAAAGAAAAATAATTTCCATGGCTTTACAAATATATTTATTTATTTAAAGTCTAAACCATAATTTAAATATCACTTTCAAGTTCCAAAACCATTTCAATGTCTATATATATATATATATATATCCATTTGGAGTATTAATATTTCAAAACTAAAGTTGGAATTTTATTCTTTCAACAAATCAATTGTTCTATTATTTAGTCTTGAATATTCACATAAAAATCCATAAATACAACTCCAATTTCTAGAAATTTAATATTTCCTTAAATTTAATTATACTAGAATATTCATTTAAATTTATCTTGGAAAAACTCCAGTTATAAATGTCATACCTTAAAATTTCCATACTTAAACATATAATATAAATTATCAAATTCCATTTTCTCAATTTTTCCATTTTTATTTAACAGATTTATACACAGCCTAAATTCAAAAATTTTAACTTCATATGTATATATGTAGAAGAATAATATTTATAAAATATCAAAACTTAAAATTTTTATAAACCGTAACCCATCCAAACCATAGAAATCACTTTAACATATTTTATATATAGACCACGGTGCCTGTATATAATTTTCTATCCTATGGTCAAGTGATACAGATGTTTATCATTTCAATCCGCAAATTAAAAATAAAAATTTGCAGTTGTATATCATTTCAAACCACGATCCCGAATGGAACGAAAATGCATGATAACTTGTAGTTTAATGATATAAAATAAAACATCCATTCATCCATCATCGTCCATCATCCAAATCACAATCATCATCCAATAACAAAACAATATCAATATATATCCGATAATATATAACAGGTAATAACTGGCAGTCATATTCAAAAATAAATTTAACAACTATTAAACTAACACTTTATCTGCAAATAAATAACTATAACTGTCAATCTATATGCAGTAATAAGATTTAAATGAACAGTTATATTAAATAAATGCAATTTAACAGATATGATGAATAAAACATGCCAAACAGTCATAAATAAATCTCTACTCATATCTAAAATAAATTTAACAAACATAAAAACTTTTAGAAGTTGTGAGTGGGTTAAAACACTCACCTTTTTGAATTTAAATCGAATTTAAATCCGATTTAAACCCAAAATTCGGCGTTCTCCAAATCAGTCCAAACCAGCGTCAACAGATCTGAAATTTAATTACGATCCTAACAAAAGAAATTTCGCGTGAATCGGAGATCGTATGAAAAAGATATTCAATATAAACGATTTGAAAACAAAACAAAATAAAAATAAAACAAAACCTAAATAGAGCCACGTCATCTCCTTCTCCTACCCCTTTCTCACGCATTTTCTCCTATAAGCCGCGCGCAAATTACAGAACCCATCAAGCTCCAGTCTCCTCCCCTTTGACCGTGAATCACGACCACCTCGAGCCTCAAATGCACAAACAGAAACTGCGCGTAGATTCGTATTGATGAAAACTACAACACAAAATTTTTTTGGAATTTTCTGGGAACTTTGAATTTTTATCTGATTTGAATTTTGAATTTGGATCTAGAATTGCATCCATTAAGGAAGAGACAGAGTTGAAGAAATGAATGTACATCAAAAGAGAATAGAATTGAGGCTAGGGTTTATAATCGTCTATTTATAGATAGACGCAAAAGAATAGGTGTGCACGAATTTTAACGTGCAAACGGAAGTGGTCCCAAAAGATAAAAAAATATTAATTACACACGTTACGGATTTAGGAAATAAATAAATTCCTTATCATTTACATTTTATTTTAAACGTATTTAAAAATGTAAATCTAGACGTTTCGTTTACGTTTCAAAATATATCCACAATTTTATTAATTTCTCCACTTCCTTATATTTAAAAATTATAAATTAAGTTTTAAGGATGCACTAACATTTGTTCATGGTTTCACCTTATTATCCTCAAATTCCATTTAATTTTCAATAATTACAATTGTTGAATGTTGATACTTTAATTAAATTTATACATCTTGCTTTCTATAATCTATATCAACAAATGGTCCAATTATAAATAGAATTAGCATTAACTTCATCTTATAGAATTAACTACTCCAATTACAAAACAAATCTACGCAAACTGCACGATTTAAGTCAATTAATTGAAATTAAGTCTACATTAAATGTTATAAATTATAAATTGGAACCTCAATAAATTTGTTCATTGATTTAGACTCTTTCTATACAGTAAATAGACATTTTTATGTGTATACATATCCTTTTGAATTATAATACACTTCATTAATGCAGGCTTCATTCCTTATAAATTCCCTTTTATTAACTAGAATACATCAACTAAACAAAATAATTAATCTAGATTTATTTCAATCGATTTGTCATTCTTAACTGAATATGCTCAATAAATGGTTAACCTAAAAATATTATTACCCTTTTATATTCAAATTCACTTACAGCATCAATAACAACAATGTTGCCATAGATTTAGATTCAATTAAATAAATTAGATGAAAGGGTAAAACTTTGTAATTATCCCTAATGCCAAATATATTTATGCATTAATTACTACTTATTATTATGAATTCATATATTAATTTACTAGTTGCCTTTGTCATCTTTTTTCCTATTTACTACCAAACTTCCTACTTAGCTATAGTTTATCAATATATACATACCTAGGCAAATCAAGTTCTTGTCCTTTCTGTTATTTCAATTAAATCGGGTATGCACAAATACATTGTTAATTAACTTATTCCTACAAAATTATTTACATGCATTCAGTTACACCTAATTTAATGCATTGATTTTCATTTATAAATTAAAGGTTTTTTTTTTCCTTTAAAAGCTTTTATTACTAACCATACTCCAACCTCTACAGGACATTGATTTATTAAATTTGCACTTATTATGCATACTTTTAGCAACTCATATATACTTTGCGTCTATTCCCCAAATTTCACATTCTATTGTTACATAAATTTGCATTGATTACTATTTATTAGTATTGCTTTACTGATAAATTAGATATTTGCATTGGTTTTGCTTATACTAAATTAATTTCCCATAATAAATAAGGTTTCAAAACAATCAATAACATTTCCTTAGCCCAAACCCCGTTTACCAATTGTTTTCCTTCAATAATTCATGTTGCTATAAATACGTACATTTACACTTTATTGTTATTCTAATATACCTATTCCAACACTCTTAACCCTTATCTTTACGTTCACCCACTTGTAATATTAATTATATTTATTACAATTCAATGTTGGCATTTATTATTATTAATTTATACAATATTTATTGCCCTTATTTCAATTTCTTCCTTTTTCAGTTGCTACACTACTATTCACAGTTTCTTTGGTATACTCCTTTCCTATAAAATCCAATATACACAAATTCCAATTAAATCCAATTATTACCTTTAAATAAAACATAACATTCGAATAACTCTTATTAAATTGGAATGTTTCATTTAAGTTTATAAATGATCCACTTGTATTAACATAAATTTTTATTTTCAAATTTATTCCCATTTACGGTTAATTAATGTTATTTTACATTAACCAATTTTAATATTCACCTTTAATTTCACATCTACAAAGTATATCTAGGAAAAATCTTTCCACCACTTAATTTACTGAATCTTATGCAGTCTTACTATAAATAGGTTTTAAATTACCATTACTGTACATTCAATTACTATCCAAAGTATTTATTCATAAATCAATTCGATATATACGCTTGTTTCCTTCTATTTGATTTATACCTAGTATACGTTTTCCTAAATCCTGTTTCATTACCTTCATTAAATGGTTATCGCATTGAGATCAAATTTATTAGCTTATATCGCATTATTACCATTAATTAAAATTGGCTTACAATTTTTTTATTCAATACTCTAAATAAATAACATATTATTCCATAATTACTCTTGTTTTCACATATTCCATTCAAAAATTAAACCATAATAATTACATTATTTTATTGAATTGGAAAACTCATTTTAAATTGTTAACTTTTAATAAGAACAAATGGCAACACCAAATTCCTAACATTCATTTTATTAAAAAATTATGGAAAATATGACAAATTTAGTTAACGAAATTTTCGGGTCGTTACAGTTGGGCCGGGCTGTTTTTAAAATTTTGTATTTCCCTTTATATTTTTGTTCATTCTTCTTACTTTTATTTACTTTATTTGTTTAAGCAACTAGTTTTTTTCTTTTCTTGTCTCAAAAATATCAAAAAAAAATTGTTTTTTTCTGGTACTTTGTTTTAGTTTAGTTTTTCATTTTATTTTATTTTTTAAAAAAAACAAAAAATTTGTTTGTTTTAATTGGCTTAAATTTCCATCATTGAAAATAAAAATAAAAAAATAAAATCTATGTGTATATCTTTGTTTTATCTTAAAGGTTGCAAAAACAGAAGGAGAAGGATTGCGCTGCTTAGTTGCAAAAAAAAAACTGTTTGCTTGCTTTTAAAATTTTTGCTTCTTTTAGTCCATATCTATTGCTTTTATTTGTTCTGCATTGTTGATTGCTTGCATTTGAAAAAAAAAATTCAAAAACAAAAACAAAAACTCATTCGTAGTTGCATTGTTAATACACGTTTAATTTCTGCTTTGCATTTCATCTTAGATTTTTGATTAATAATAACGGTTAGACATCAATAACTTTTAGTTGTATATTGACAAGTTGTCCTCTTTGAACAATTTAATTTCTTGGTGTCTAGGCTACGGCAGAGTAATAACCATTTATAAATATTACGGTGATTCATAAATATTATAGTGGTTGTTCCTCTGATGGTATTTGTAACATCCCGCCTTTTCGCACGCTTCAAATCGACACACATGCCGATTCAAACCATACGGAAGGGCGGATTGTTATGGGGTAAATAAGAAAAACAGAGAAGAAATAAACAAAATAGAATCTCACAGCGGAAGGATAAAATATAATAATAAATTATACAGTTTATAAAACTGTTTACAAACATTTATATAATACATATCAGAGTTACACATACCAATAACAATGCAGCGGAACAGTGTGTAGTGCACTAGATAAGTAATAATAGTAATACTACAAATCTTCGTCTCGTCCTCCAGATCTAAACTTCAAATCTTGAAACGCTCGGACTGATCCGAGCGAATTGAAAAGACAAAACACTCGAGTCAGAACTAAAAGATCTTATGTGAGTTAAATTAACAGAAATAAATATGAGTGCAGTAACTCAAGAGATGCTCGGAATTTACATCTCCTAAGGATCCGTTAAACTATTTACTATGTAGTATATTGCGCTATTATAATAGTGTCTAATTGTAAAATAAACTTACTTTTTAATAGCGTTAAGGGGTTACCCATATAGCCCTTAACATAGAATATATTCCCATAGTCTATACAGTACCGTAATCTCCCCCGTACTGGGCGTCGTCAGAGGGTACTCCATAGGTATGGTACAAAACAAAACTCGTAGTAAAGGCTCGGTATGGTAGGTGACACGGCACAACTAGGCAATGCCAGGGTAGAAATACCAATTGCTATCCGGGCTGGTGGAAACGCGTAGCCGCAGTTACCGCCCACCTCGAACAAACTCCCCCAAAATCAAAAATAAAAGTGGCCACTGAATCAATCCAAAGTCAAAGTATAATATCGAAGAGGAGCGTCCAATCAGAGGTATGACCTCATTGGCCCGAGAATCACTCCTGTTTTAGCCACCTTATGCCAACTCACGGGAGTCGGGTCCACGTACTTACCTTACAAGAAACGTCGCCACCACCTACTTCATTCTGGAATCTCCACCGCGTACACGGTTAGTCAAAGTGGTTTTCGGTATCGACAGAGTGTATGTCCATATCCGATCCCGGTCTCTTTGCCAACCCATCGTTATTATAACACCGCGATCATTTAAAATAGTTTATACTTTAAAACCAGAATAAAATTTTACATTTCAAAACTTATGAATACGATATCAATTTAAACCCAAAACAATATGATATCATTTTATTTCAAATATAATTCTTTTCCAAAATCATGCTGGTTTAAAATTTAAAATATCTGGAAACCAAATATTTGAAATATACTTTCAAAGCATGATATTTCGAAATTCAAAATTTTAAAACCATAACTTCTAAAACTTGAATGGTTTGGATATTCAACGAATGTAAAATAAATGGTTTAACTTTAAAGTTATTTTGTAAAGAAAAATAATTTCCATGGCTTTTCAAATATATTTCTTTATTTAAAGTTTAAACCATAATTTAAATATCACTTCAAGTTCCAAAAACCCCTTAAATTTCTATATATATATATATATATATATATATCCATTTGGAGTATTAATATTTCAAAACTAAAGTTGGATTTTCTTCTTTCAACAATTAATATTCTATTATTTAGTCTTGAATATTCATATAAATTCCATAAATAAAACTCCAATTTCTAGCAATTAAATATTTTCTCAAATTTACTTTATACTAGAATTTTCATTTTTAATTCATCTTGGAAATCCAGTTATAAATATCATACCTTAAAATTTCCAAACTTAAACATATAAGATAAATTTCCAAATTCCATTTTCTCAATTTTTCATTTTTATTCAACAGGTTTATACACAACTTAATTTTCAAATTTTTAACTTCATATGTATATATATCGAAGAATAATATTTTATAAAATATCAAAATCAAATTTTTATAAACCGTATCCCATCCAAACCATAGAAATCACTTTAAAATAATTTATATATAGACCACGGTGCCTGTATATAATTTTCTATCCTATCGTCAAGTGATATGGATATTTATCATTTCAATCCGCATTTTAAAAATAAAATTTTGCGGTTGTATATCATTTCAATCCGCATTTTAAAAATAAAATTTTGCGGTTGTATATCATTTCAAACCACAATCCCAAATGAAACGAAAAATGCATGATAACTTGCAGATTAATGATATAAAATAAAACATCCATTCATCAACATCATCCATCATCCAAATCACAATCATCATCCAATAATAATTCAATATCAATATATATCTGATAATATATATCAGGTAATAACTGGCGGTTATTTTCAAAAATAAATTTAATCAACTATTAAACTAACAGTTTATATTTAGTAATAAACTTTATAACTGTTTACTAGCAGTTCCTATGCAAATAAATAAATTCTAACTGTCAATTAATATGCAATAAATAAAATAAATTAACAGTTAAATTAAATAACGCGATTTAGCAAATATGATGAACAAAACATGCCAAACAGTTATAAATAAATTTCTACTCATATCTAAAATAAATTTAACAAACATAAAAACTTTTAGAAGTTGTGAGTGGGTTAAAACACTCACCTTCGGGAATTAAATCGAATTTAAATCCAATTTTTACCCAAAATTTCGACGGTCTCAGAATTCGTCCAAACCGACGTCAAGAGATCCAAAATTTAATTATGATCCTAACAAAAAAAATCTCGCGTGAAACGGAGTTCGTATGCAAAAATTATCATCGTAAATCGATTTGGAAATTAAATTAAAAAATTAAAAACAAGAAAACAATCTCACCTTTTACAACGTTCCACGTCACCGTAATAGTTTCACGCCCAGGAAACAAAACGCAACCGAGAACTTCAGGGAATTCACGAACCATTGAACCCATCCACTAGCCGTTGACTCCCACTTTGACCGCGTTTTCTCCCCTCCACGCGCCGCCGTTGGCCATGCCGATCATCACCTCCATGCCCCCTCGACGAGCCGCTCCTATCTGTATACCCGCGGTACGCCCACGTGGCACCCAGTGCCGGCCGCCGCCCCTAAAACAAAACCCTAATCGAATTATCGTGGCCCATCCAGCCGTTAAAACGACGAACCAACTACATCGATGCGAAGCAGGCTCGACTCTCTCCAAACCCCAGAAACAAATTTCCGATCCGACGAACTTTTGTGACGACGTGATGAACGGCCGAAACTAATTGTCCCCGATTTGAACACATAGAAACTCCAATCGAAAAACGGACAGTTCCAGCAGATTCGTATTGATGAAATCTATAACATATAAATTTTGTGAATTTTTCTGGAGAGTTTGAATTTTCATTGAAATTTTGAATTGAAATAGATCTAGGTTTGCATCCATTTAAGGAGGAGAAGGAGTTTGAGGAAAAGAATGTAATGATAGAAGATGGAGGCTAGGGTTTATGATCGCATATATATAGACAAATAGAAGAAGGCTAGGGGGGGCACGAATTACGAACGTGCTAAACGTAGTTGGCCCAAAAACCCGTTCTGACCCCGGGACGAAATTTATTAAACCCATATATCCAAATAGGTATTTTAAAATATTCTGAACGCGGTGGAAAAAGTTTCACGTCCAAATTCGATCGTATGAAGAAGTTATGCCTAAAACAAAATTTCCAAATTGATTTCAAATTGATTTTAATTAAATCGATTTCAAAGCGTTTCACGTCCGTACGATCAAACGACAGGTCCGATCGATATGAAACTTGAAACCCTACAATAATTCACCGATACGGATTCGATGAAACTGGTTTCGTCGAAATCCGAGTCCGTGGCCAAAATGGCTATTTTTATATTCATTAAATAAATTAAAATAAATTATAAAAATCCAATTTTATATCCAAATTCTAAAATTGGCCAAATTTTAACGCTTATATATTTCATAATCTATTTAAAAGATTTAACAAGTTTAGATGTGAATTAAAAATTTATAAGTCTATAAATTGCAGTGTTAATTTCTCCACTTCCTTGTATTTAGGAATCATAAATTAAATTCTCAAAAAAACCCATTTATTAGATTTTCAACGTTTATATTCTCACCTTTTATCTAAAACAAGGATGCCACTAACATTGGTTCATGATTTCATATTATTATCCTTAAAGTCCATCTTAATTTTAATAACGTAATATTTAACCGTTAAATTCCATTTTATTATGCAATAAATGCAATTGTTGAATTTTGATACTTTAATTAAATTATAAATCTTGCTTTCTAAAATCTATATCAACAAATGGTCCAATTATAAATAGAATTAGCATCAACTTCATCTTATAGAATTAACTACTTAAATTACAAAACAAATCTACGCTAACTGCACGATTTAAGTCAATTAATTTAAACTGAGTCTTCATTAAATGTTATGAATTATAAATTGGAACCTCAATAAATTCGTTTATTGATTTAAAATCTTTCTATTCAGTAAATGGACATTTTATGGGTATAAATAATATTTGAATTATAATACATTTCATTAGTGCATGTTTTATTTCCTATAATTCCCCTTTATTAACTAGAACACATTAACACCCTAAAATAATAAATTTAGATTTATTTCAATCGATTTCCATTCTTAACTTGATATACTCAATAAATGGTTAACTAAAAAAAATGTTACCCTTTTATATTCAAATTCACTTACAACCATCATTACAACAATGTTGCCATAGATTTAGATTTAATTAAATAAATTAGATAAATGGGTAAAGTTTTGTAATTATCACAAATGCCAAATATATATGCATTAATTACTACTTATTATTATGAATTCATTTATTAATTTACTAGTTGCCTTTGTCTTCTTATATCCTATTTACTACCAACTTTCTATTTAGTTATAGTTTATCAATATATAAATACCTAGGCAAAATCAAGTTCTTGTCTTACCTGTTATTTCAATTAAATCGGGTATGCGCAAATAAATTGTTTATTAACTTATTCCTACAAAATTATTTACATACATTCAGTTCCAAATTTTATAGAATTAAATTCTAATTATTTACCACTTCTTAATTCATCAATTATATATTCTATCCAAACATGCATTTAAATCATTTTATTTAAATAAATTTATTCGATGTTGACATCCACTAAATAAAATTTACTTCCATTTATATAGTTGCAATTCAATTCAGTTATTATTTCATTAATACTATTTCCAATTTATATCTTCTAGTATAAATTTCACAAACCAATCTAATCAACAAATTATAACTTATAACCACACAAACGCCAATTTACGTTATTTCAAGTCTATTGCCATATAAACATTTAAAATTGTTAAGCTTAAATTACAGTTACTATATCTAATTCCTACATTTACTCAAATAAAATCTTAAGACTTTTATTTCATTCTAAATTAGATTAGAATCATATTAAATTAACTCATTTAATATCATCAAATTTAACGGGTCGTTACAGTACTTAAACCTTCGGCTGCATTGCTACGATGATTCGTGGTGCATCGATAAATCCTGTCCATTACCTGGCTGAGAACTATCTTGTTTATCTAAGACAAAGTGTGATTATACAATTTTGGGTTAACTTAGGATAAATCATTTGTAATTAACCTTGCATTCATTTAGTTGCATTAGTTCATGCATATTTAAAAAAAATTGTAAATATTTCTTTTCTTTTGAAATTTTTACATCCTTCTTCTTTGAAATTTAAAAAATCCAAAAAAAATTAGAAAAAACAAATTCAAAAAAAAATTATAAATCTTTTCAAAAACAAAAAAAAATTGAAAAACCAAAACAAAAATCAAATTTCCATTTTGAAAAAAAATAAATTTGTAAATATTTTTCCTTTATTCAAAAAAAACCCAAAAAAATTTCTTGAAAATGTCCGAGTTTCCCCACTCACTTGAATTTTACAATAGTTGTGAAAATCAGTATAATCCATATAATTTCACTCCAAATTCGTATGGATACTTTAACACCAACTATTGTTTAAACGATTCAAATTTCGAACCACAAAGTTTTCAAAATAACGAGCAACCCTCGAGTCTTGAAAATAGCATTTCGTCTTTACTTGAGATCTCTACACAACAAAATCAAAGTATAAATGATTTGTAGAACTCATATTTGTGCAATAGTTCAAGTCAAAATAATCAAAATTTGAATTTACTTTAAAATTCAAATGATTTCGAGTATAACCCATGCCAATTCAATTTCGAGCTTCAAAATGAATTTCAAAATCAAGACGAAAATGTGATCCAATTTTTAAATAATTTAGGCAATGGGAATAGTTTCAATAACGATACGATTGAAAACTTTGGTTATCAACAAATTCAAAATGAAAATTTTCAAATTAATAATCATGAATTTGATTTTGTTGACCAAATGGAAAAAGATAACGGGGATTTACTACTTGAAAAATACAAAAAATTTCGTGAAAATCATAATCAAATCTCAATTTGCAAAGAATCAAATAATAATCTACCGTTTATCGAAATTGACAATTCTTGTTCTCAGCAAGTCCAAATCGAAAATTTTCAAGTTAATAATTACAAATTTGACTTTGTTGAGCAAATGAATGAAATGTACAATGATCACATGGATTTTGTGTTCGAAACATATTTGAATCAACGTGTTAAACGTACTCAAATTCCAACGTGTGACGAGTCAAATAATAATCCATCTTTTACCATAATTGACGATTTTCAAATAACAACTTTTGAAACTGAAAATGATGATCTTAATGAAGTTGTTGAAAACACGGTAATTGAGTTGGATTTCAATTCTTTTGAGAGTGTGGAACCAAATGTAAAATTCGATCTTTCTTTTCTTAATTTCGAAAATTTGAATACAACAACTTTGGATTTTGAAATTGAGACATGTAATAAAGTTGTTGATAATCCAATAAAGGAAGATGAATTTAACGAACACGAATTTTATGGAATTTTCGAAGACGAGTTGTTAAATTCCGAAGGGGTAGATCTAAATCACCATTTTGAAATCAACAATTTTAAAGAAGTTTTCAATGACAAATTTGAATTTCAATTTGGTGAAAATAAACATGAATTTCAACCAATTATTTTATCGACCCTAAAAATCATCGAAAATAAAACAACTCATAAGATTTTTAATAAAACAACATTCGTATTTCCAAATCCACATTCGACTTTAAATCTTTTATGGTTTGGTTTTTCGAGCTTAGGCTGTGACTCATATACTTGACGAGACAAATGAATCGGTCTTTGGAAGACCGTTTCATTTACTTTTTGGCAATATACTTTCTGATGTCCTGTAAATACATTTCATTTTCATGTAAATAATAATAAACATTCCTTTCACTTGGGTTGACTGTGGGGACACGGTCAAAATCAAGTGTTGGGGGGAGACTCATCTTCTTGTTGATTTTTCAGGATTAATTTTTCGTTTTTCTTCCAAAAACTCAAAAAAAAATCCAAAAACAAAAGAAGGATTTTTCTTTTTTTTAGCATTTTTGATTTATTTTTAAAGAAACACTATAGGATAAATATATGGTTTTGGTTTATTAAATTGAAATTATAGAATATTTATTTGTCTTAACAAAAATAAAAATGAAGTTGTATTATAAATAACATTGGTTTAACTAGTATATAGGAAGATTCATACGTGTTAATTATGAAATACATCCTAATTGAAAATCTTTGTTTTAAAAGTGGTGAATTTAAAGTAAACGATATAACATTTTTTTTGTCTTCTAAGTTAAATGGTACTAAGATGATTTTGCAAAACTCTCTCTCTCTCTTAAAAAGAAATAACATCTAAAGTATTCACTCTCATTTAAAAGTCCTCATGGTTATGCATGGGTGAATTACTTAGAATATTTGATTATGTGCTTTCATACTCATTTAAAAGTCCTCACGGTTATGCATGTATGAAGCACATGTAAAAAAATAGACTTAATAAAAACCACCTACGGTCGATAGGTGCATGCACAAAAGTGTGTGCACTCGCCATGCTCTGTACTCCCCTCACATAAGTCCGAAAGGCAGTGCATGGGTGGTATATCTGGCCTCAGTTTACCTGAGCTAGGTGTGTAATTTTTCTTGCAAATAACGAGAGAGCAAGCAATTGAAATCCTTGCACTATTTTTACTTATTTGATTTGATTTGTTATTGAAAAGAAATGAAAATACCACTTTGATAAACTTTGATAATCAACTAAGGATTCATTTTATAATTACACTTTGTTATCAACCGAAACAACGAGTTAAACTATGATAACTTGATTTTTATTGGAAATTTTGATGAGTAAATGACTTAAATTTAAAGATAATAACCAAAACCTATATTTAACTTATTTGTGTCAATTTGAAAATAAATCTTTCATTTGTAAATATGTTTAAAAAAATTGCATTCACATCTTTGTAAATAATCTTGCGTTTTGTAAATATTTTCACTTTGCATTTGGATTTTGTGGGTAGTATCTGTTGAAAACCCTCACGAGACAACACTCGTCCTATTGGGGACAACCAGAGGTTTAACGGCTTGTTGCATACGCTCAATGCAATCGTGCTCCCTACGAAAATGGATTTATCTTAGCTTCCCTTTATTCGAGGACGAATAAAAAGATAAGTGTGGGGGTATTTGATGTGCACGTAAATGTGCATATTTTTAACACCATATTTAATCTATTTAAATTGAATAAATGATCATATTGGGTATTTTAACCTGTTTTAACCAAAATTCGAATTATTTGAAATTGTCACATTTTCATCGTCATCCAAGGGCAAAATGGTCATTTTTGTGCATATATCAAATTGAGAAAATTTAATGGGAAATTTCTATATTATTTTGTAGGAATTTAAACTCAATTACAAGTGGTTTCAGGAAGGAATATGCATGTACAAAGAAGATACAAAAGAATGAAGATGGAAATAATTCAAAGTGAAGAACATGGAGAACCCCACCTACCCACTACCTTTATGTACAAATTAAAGGCTAATGCACATGCTAAAAGACATTTAAAGCTTCATGTATATTTAAGTGGGGGATTATTGAAGCTAATGATAACTTGGCCACCACACTTCCTCCAAGGGCATTTTGGGTACTCCCCAAAATATGCATTAGGGCTTCTAACTTGTATAAATACCCCATATGTTTCATGTAGTCCTCTTCCTCTTAGTTAGTTAGTTTTAGTTTAGAAAATAAATCAAATCTCTCTTTCTTTCCATGGCTACTTAGCCATTTCTTCTCTTATGTAATTCTTTTTTTTATGCAATGTTCATTATTGTTTCTTTTTAATTGCATGTTCATTTCCTTTTATGCAAGTAGTGTAGATTTTCCTTTATGCAATTAGAATAGCTTTCCATTTCACTTTGCTCTCTTTTCCTTTTCTTTTTCTCTCATGTTGCAAGCTACATTTGTTCATATGATAACAAATATGAGAAGCTAAATCCCTTCAATTTAGGGGTAATGAAGCTCTCTAATCATGTAACTTCAACTTAATTTGATGTTTATGCTCTCTTTTTTTGCTTAATGAGAATGATTGAAGTGGTTTAATGATGTTGTTTAGCTTTGAATTTGATAGTCTATATTGTTTATAACAAATAGACTATGCTTAAACAAACAAAACACAAATTGCCTCTTCATCTACATATGATTATGGCAGAGAAGTGATTGTTGAAATTAAAATTTGACGGCTTATATTTCTAATTAATAGTTAATAGGCCATGCTTAAAATAGATTTTGCTTTCAACTTTGTTGTCGTATTTTATGAGATTTAAAAGTGTATTAGTGGTTGTGTTATAGTTTGATGGTCTATATTGAGCTAATTAATAACACAAATATACCATACTTATGATAAGCACATCAACTAATTCACTAATGACAAGAAAAGAGAGATCATAACTTCATTTTGTTGATTTATGTGATCTAGAGAGTGGAAATTGCCTCTAAATTGTCTTAACACTCTCATATTTTTTATCTATTTTCTTTTGTCATTTTAATTTTTTTAGTTAATCACTCTCTCGACTTCGGTATAATTTGATTGAATAGAATTTTAAAATTGTGACGCCCCACTCCGAGAGCCTCGTTAACAAAGAGTATTACATAGATAATACTGTCGGCTAACGCGGACAATAGAGTATAATGGAAGCGACCATGTGTAATCTTACCTTAACTATTCACTAAATACGTCGAAAAGTAGAATCACATTAAAATTCGACCTATTCAATAAATATTTAAAGCAAAACTACAATGGCTATAGGATCTATCAGAAGAAAATATAACAACTCAAATGTAATTCACATCACAGAACAGTCGATCATAATATACACATAAACAGATACACAACAGAGTATACAAAATAATACATGTCAAGTGGTACAGGAGACCACAATATACAGACGAGACGAAAAAAGTATAAATATCAGAGTTACAACAGATAAGGACAACAAAAGATGCTATAACAAAATGAAGCTAGCGAATAGTCCATGCGGAAGCAAAATAGGCTAAGTCCCAAAAGCACCCAACCTGAAACATCTCGGTCTGACCCGAGTATAAAATACATGGGTCAGTCTAGATAACAAATCAGTTAGATAAACTGAACAATAATAAACCTGCAAGGTCATACAGTATAACAAATATCTCTAGAGGAGATAACACAATCATCAACAAGAGATGAATCATATAGAACAAGCCTCATATCATCGGCAGCATATAGAAACAAAGGATACAAATATCCCAAAACAAGCCAAAAGGCAAATAACAAATACCAATAAGGTATACAAGTTCCACAAGGTAATCGTTATACATCATGCGGCTCAAACAGACCAACACGATGGGCGATACCAAGGGAATATAATATCAATGAAACATATGATTGCTCGAGCTCAGTACTGTACAACAAGGATCCATAAGCCCGAAGGCTTCAAACCCAAGTATCACCCATGCGGCACATAAGGCCAACATCAGAGCGAAACTATATAGGGCAACAAACCCGAAGGCACACACCCGAAGGCAACATACCCGAAGGCAACAAACCTAGGGAGAAAGTCCGAAGATGCCATCCCAGAGGCAACAAACCGTAGTGGTGAAGGTCGTAGACCCAGTACTGGACACCACTAACTGGCGGAATGTGTCACAACTCTCGAAAAGGAATCCGAACAGTGTTAACGTGCGTCCCATAACCACTCGTTCGCACTAAACGGTTTACTATCCGTCAGTCACTTTCACACTCAAAGTAGTACAAATTTACCTCATATCATCGGTAAACTAAACCCGAAGGTCAAAACAATCAATCGAATAGGTCGGGGACTAATCGGAAAGATAAACGTACAGATTCATGGCCGTGTTTTTCCCAACCATTTAATCACCCTTCCACTTCGCTCGAAGTGCGAAAGTGTGTGTTTTAAATAGAATTTATAAATTGGAGAAACGAGCTTTTAAATGCGATTCGAGAGATTATTTTATAAAAACCCGTGGATGAAGTCAAGAGTAAGTTATCAAAGCCAAATATGCAATAACAACCACTAAAAAGCAACATGAATCGATAAAATCCGGAAAACAAATCAAAATATACAAAAACAGGCAAAACAGGGCAAATAGGAGCAGGTCGGTCGGTCGCCTACAGGGCTCGGCCGACCGGACACTGTTCATAAAAACTCTCGGGAAGCAGGTCGGTCGACCGGCTACAGGTCTTGGTCGGCCGAACCTCATGATTTTGCACTTCCTGCCCTATTTCAATGAAATGCAAATTCTTCCAAAACGCGATCGTTCGAGCAATGGACCTAAGGAGCTTTAGCCAATAGATACCCCAGCTCCATTAGCTCTCCGATTCACAACCAAAAACATATTCAAACATCAAAGTTAGGATCTTTAAAGAATTGAACCCAAACACTAAAAATTTGGATATTCACCAATTCAATCCAAACCAAAAGCAAGAGATATGAACAAGGTGTTAGGAATTCATACCCAACATCAATGAAATCATAAGAAATAGATGTGAGTTCAAAACTCACCTTTTTACACAAAACAAAGAAGATGTAGAAGCACAAATGCAAGGAATCAACCAACTACACTCCACTTCAACACTACAAGCTTCAATCTAGAATCAAAGCAAGTATTTCCTAAGTTAGGGTTAGGAAATTACTGAAATTGAAGAGGAGAAGAGATGGAGAAGATGGAGATGAACTTACCAATGGATTCCCTTTGATTTTGGAGCAAGAATCAAGTTTACAAGAAGAACTAGGGCTTGCTAATTTCTATTTCCACTTCCTTTCCCCCATTTCAGTTTTCAGCTTAAGAAATGAAATGAAATGAAGAGAGATGAAGAGAAGGGGTTGAGTTAGAGGTTTAGTTAAGCTAGTGGGCTGAACCCAAACCCAAAACCCAATAGAAAAAGTAGCAAAAATTTCACAAACTCCAAACATATCAAAGATTATACTCAAAAAGATCGCAAACGCCATTTTGGAACCAATGGAGGTAGTTTCGAGTTCCAATTCGGCCATTTGCAGAAAGTAACATTTCGGACCAAAATCCGACTAACGACGCTATATTTAAATTAAACATTTAAATATAATTTCGTTACATATGCGGGTTGTTACAAAAATCATCAATTCCCTGCGGATCGACCCGTATTCGCCACCTGCTACATTCGTACACCGTGCGCTTGCGGTTATTTTTATTTATAAATTCGTTCGACGGTTTTCTAATCCGATAGAAATTCCGTCGACGAACACGCGGCTACGGTATGCCGAGCATAAACAACCCAATATTCGCCGCCTTTGACCATCAAATTCGCCAACTTCCGACTGCTATTCGTCGAGCCGCCGCCGCCACCCACGTCTCGCGCAAGAGGAGCCGCACGTGCTATCCCATCACCACACCTTCCGGCCACTCCAACAGTTCGCGCCGCTGTCGACAGCACCTAGGGTTTCGATCCCTAATTCGCAAATTACACCCACACCGAGCATCTCCAGGTCAAGCGACCACCAGCGTCGAACTCCATACCACGAGCTCTACAAAACCCATATTCCAATTTCGTCGATTGATGACGAAATCAAAAACGCCCAATTCAATTTTGACAACTATTTTCGATTGATTCGAGCATCAATTCCGAAAATGAGCACTTGACGCAGATTCGTATTGTCGAGATATATGATATATAATTTTTCTGGATTTTTTGAGGAGTTTGAATTTTTTGATTTGATTTTTGAATTGCAATTGGATTTAGGGTTTGCAACCATTGGAAAGAGGAGGAGCTGATGGAATTGTATGTACAGAATAATGACATAAGAAATGGCCTAGGGTTTATAGCAGGGTATATATTGGCAAGCTGAAATTAGAATGGACGGACACGATTGGATATACGCGTTGAACGATAAAATGGCCCAAAAAGCCCGTTTCGACTACGGAACAAAATTGGGTCAATCCATATGTCGAAAAAGATGTTTTTAAATATTTTAAAATGAATGGAATAGGTTTCAGGTCCAAATTCAATCGTATGAAGAAGTTATGCTAAATTCAATTTATTTCAAATTAATTTCAGTTGATTTCAAGGCGTTTCGAGTCTGTACGATCAAACGACAAGTCCAATCGCTACGAAACTTGAAATCCTACAAAAATTCACCGTTACAGATCCAATGAAACTAGATTCTTTGAAATCCAAGTCAGTGGCTAAAATGGCTATTTTCTAGTTAATTAAATGAATAATTAATTAATTAATTTAATCACTTTTTCAATTTCAATTCCATAACTAACAAATCTTATCATTTTTAATTTCTTAAACAATTACGATAACTTAATAAATTTGGATGTCAATTCAAAGTTAAATTTATTTACCCATTACCGTAATTAATTTCACTTTTAATAAATTCATTTATTATCAACTGAAATTCCAACAAATCCATTGATTTGATTTAAAATATTGCTATTCAATAAATTGACATCTTATGGGTATAATTAACATTGATTTATATTATATTACATTAATGTATTCTCATTTCATATTAATTCCCATTAATGTAATATTTATTTCATTTATCTTCAAAAATCCGTTTATTACAGCTCAAAACTCAATAAATTCATCAAACATGAATTTCAATTGTTTCCATTCAATCAATTGCCATATTATCATCTTAAGTACCATTTACATTGGTATATATCCTAATACATTAGTATATATCAATTGCCTAATATTTAAATTCAATTGCTACAATAATTACACTTATTATAAATTGGATTTCAATGGATTGATTAGTTTCAATTCAAATCTTTTTATTAAGTTCATTTCTACTCTATAAACCTAATTACCTTGTTTTTTTTTTCCATTCATTACCTTATCATACTCCAATTTAACAACTCCTAAACATTGTATTACATTTTACATTAATGTAACATTTATTTACATCTATTAAAAATTTATTTCCATTTTCAATTAACAAGCTAAATAAATAGGTAACATTCAATAATCATTACCGTTAACCTTTAGTCACATGTATAAGCTTTTATTACTTACAAATCAATGTTGCCATTTATTTCCATACTACTAATTTCATTCACTTATGTTCAATTCATAACCAAACATAACATTTAGATTTATTTTCATTAATTGGTATTCCATTCATTTCATAAATTTATTAACTTTGATTAGTATTGTTTACCTTGCATTTTAGTTATTATTTCATTAATATGATTCCCAATTACAATTCCATCAAAACATGTAACTTATAATAATTGTTGTCATTAACTCTCAACCACATTCTTACACGTTTAATCATTTCCGAACCAATGTTATAATTTCTTACTAAACATTGATTATATTCAATTACCATTCAATATATATTAATTCATTAATTAATTCAATCTTTACGTTTGTTTTCTTATATTTGATTTATAGCCTAGTATAACATTTACATCAATTCCGTTGATTGTGACTTCATTCAAATAGTTAATATTTAACTTAGATTACCCTTATTACATCTCATTTAAATTATTATTTCATTGGTTAATTCAATACTTAGTTTTAATTACTTATTTTCAATTTTTATAACTAAATGCAGCAATTTACACTATTTCATTATAAATTATAATTTTTTTATTTCTTTCTAGATTTTATTACAAAAATCTTAATACATTAACAAAATTTAATTACTGAAAATTTACGGGTCGTTACACTCTCCCCTACTCAAAACTTTTCATCCCCGAAAAGGAAAAATAAGGATAAAGAAGAATTAAGAAGTCAATATATCTTGCTTCAAATATTAAATTCATAAACAAATAAATTTACAAAATTGAATAATTCAAATAAAATATATCAATTTATAACTATTAAATCTTTTTATACTCAAATTAACAAAGTTTGGAAAACATTTTTCACAATTTTCTAAGTCCAAAATTTACGAAAATTTTTGGTAGAGTCTCCTTTGTACGGAGAGGCTCGGGAGAAAATATAATATCAAATACAACAATATACAACATATATTTTCCAAAATAATAATATCCCCCAACCTGGGAAAAATAATATAATAATGCTATGAACCGTAATCCGAGAAGTACCTATTAGTCGGGCAATTTACGCTTATATTATGAATGTAACATCCCCCCTTTTCGTACGCTTTAAATCGGCGATGAACCACACATGTCAGATTCAAACCATAAAAAAGGGCGGATCGTTATTGAGGTAAATAATAAAAACAGAGAAAGAACTAAAACAAAACAGAATCTCACAACGGAATGACAAAATATAATAATTAAATAACAGTTCATGAAGCTTTTTTTATAAAATATTTGATTATACTTATACAACACATATTAGAGTTACACATACCAGAGAATAATAAATAAAAATGCAGTGGAAAAATGTGATGCAGTGGAACAATATAGTACATAATAATAATAATACAATCTTCTTCTTCGTCATCCAGAAATAAGATCATCAAACCCTGAAATGCTAAGACTGACCCGAGCGAATTGAAAAGACAAAACACTCGAGTCAGAACTAAAAGATCTTATGTAAGTTAAATCAACAGTAAAATATGAGTGAAACGGCATCAGAGATGTTTATGGGATTTGACATCTCCTATCCAGTGTCTAACGTGAGTGCAGTAACTTAAGAGATGTTCGGGATTCACATCTCTTAAGGATCCGTTAAACTATTTACCATGTAGTAATATACGCTGTTATAATAATGTCTACAATAAAGTATAATATAAATTAAAAATAGCGTTAAGGCTTTACATTTTCTTACCTTAACACACTTTTATATTCCCATAGTCTATACAGCACCGTAATCTCCCCCGTAATGGGCGTCGTCAGAGGGCACTCCCTAGGTATGGTACTGTGACGACCCGGAATTTTCGAGCATTTAAAATCAGAATATTTAATTGATTTTAAATATTCAATAGAGTAATTTTAACTTGAATTACGAATACCACGATTTATTTGATAGTTGAATTATTAAAATAAATAAGTGGAGTTGAGTAAAATGCTGAATTTGGAGTTTCAAGTCTGTGAAAATACAATTTGAAGGCTTACAAAAATTATATTGATAATACTGAAGAGAATAGAAGTGATGAAATCAAATTTAAAAATGGTTTGTTAAGTTTTGAAATTTTGTCGTTTAAATTGAATTTAAAAATAGCCTTCTGAGGTACGGTCTCGGAATTCAACGAAACCAGTTCCATTGGATCCATAACATTGTATTATATCGGATCTCAATTTTCGAAGCATTTGTAGTTGCTATGTGAGCGTACGATATAGAAACGCGCTGAAATCTATATCAAAAATTTAATATTATAACTAAGTCCAAAAATCTTTCTTCTCCATACGATCGATTTAGGACTCGAAGTCTTTTCCGTTGCGTTCGAAATAATGGTATAACATTATGAACCCCGGGCGGCATGCCTCGATAGGAGGATAAGATTTTAAGTTGCATTTATCGAGACATTTGAATTTGAATTTAATATTTATACCTTAGTCAACACAGCCGAAATTTATTTTCCTCAGCAGCCTTTCCTTTACCATCAGCCAGCTCACTCGTTTCTTTAAAATTATGTTTCCTCTTTTGAGAACAACACGCAACATTTCTTTTCATGTCTTTTTCCTCTCTGTTCAGTATCAAATCCATCTTCTGGCCGAAGTCACCTTCTCTCCCTCTATAATTACGGCTTTCCCTTTTCTTTTGCTTCCATGGTTCTCCCGAAATCAAATTGTTCAGGGAATATAAACGCGTAATTCTTCCTCATAAATATATATATATATATATAGGAGAGATAGAATTGCAATTAAAGGCGGACTGTTGTTCGGTTCAACTAGGTTGAAGCGCTCGCGCGCACGTTCATTGGCGGCAACTGGCATAGGGGAGGTGGCGTAGCGAGGCCACGACGGGGTTCGCGAATTCAAGGTAATGGTGGCGCGCTGCTTTGAGCATCGGTGGAGGTCGCGATTTGGGGTTCGAAGTGAATTTGATTTGATCGATTGCGACGTCAATCTCAAGTTCGATCAACGGCGTTGGCTTGGAGATGGGAAACTTTCGTCTGGGGTTGGAGATGCATCGATTTAGGGTTGTTGTGGGTCGCATCGTCGCGTGAAATCAGCTGGTTCGAATCGTGATAACTGGTAGTAAGGCATAGTTTTATATTTATTTATTTTACTTATCTGAATTTACTAAAGATGTGTGTGTGTGTGTATATATACAGAAATATATATATATATATATATATATATATATAAGTTATAGGCAGAGCATGATGTTTAATTTAGATATAAACTGTATTTTGGAATTTATTTAAATAACTCATTTAATTATTTTAGAGATTGTTAAAGTGAATTTTAAAATTAAATCATCAAATTTAGGACTAAATCACTAGTTAATTTAGTTATCAATTAAATTTATTAAATGGAAATTAGTTATTCGATTGGTTCAAATATTAATGAAATCATCTAATGTGACAAGGTCAAAAATGCGGAAAACAAGTCGTGATGGATTGGATTTGCAAACAAAAATCAAAGGTGAGTTAATCTCACTCAGCTGATTATAAATTTAAATTTAAATGATTAAATTTAAATAATTGTTTGAATGTTTGAATTGATTGATGTGATATAGTATGGTATAATTTGAAATGGGCATATTATGTTGTGCTAACGTCTGTGGATGCAGGCAAAACAGGTTGGAGGGATCCAACTGGACCCCTCAACATTTATTTAAATTATTTAATACCCTCTGTTGTGATTATTTGATATTCTATGATGAATATATTGGAATATTGAATGCTATGATTTGATTGGCTTATTTGGGTACAATGGGTTACCAAAAATATATAAATTGGATTTTGGAAAGAAAATAACAGAAGTGAATTCGTAAGCGAAATAATTATATAAAATTTGAATAAATTAAGAATGAATAGAATGAAATGGATGTGATATCACAATACTAATAAATAACTTCGTGTATGAAAAGATTTTGAATAATCGAAAATTAATGAATTGTAAAATCAAGTAATATTATTTCAAAGGAATAAAGAATTATTTAAAAATTTAAATTTCAAATTTATTTAAAGGAATAAAGAAGAATTTGAGGAATCTAAATTGGTACTTCAGTTAAAAATATTTAAATCATAATTAAGGAAATAAATCTGAAATTTATGGAATTTGGAATTAAAAAAGAAAGTAAATTGGAATCAATTTGGAAATTGATTCAAGTGTTGGTTTGGAGATTTAAAGATGGATGTGAAGAGAGGTATATTTCTCTGGATAGCCAAGTACGTTTAAAGGAAATTTTTAAATAAGAGATAAAAGTTTTTAATGTTGTTTTAAAAAGTATGTTTTAGGAATTTATTATTTCTAAATATCTAAATTCTAAAGTAAATATTTTCAAATCTATTATTGAAGAAATTATTTAAAAGGTAACTTAGTGTTTTGTTTTAAAGAGTGAAAACCTAATTGTATATTTTATAAAGTAATCATATTTTCAAATATTTATATAGTATATATTTTAGCCAATTATTGAAGTAGTCTTAACTTAAATATTCTAAAGTAAATTCCAAAGTAAGTATTTTATTTTAATCTATTATCGTAATAATTATTTAAGATTAATTTGGTATTTTAAAGAAGAAAATCTAATGTATAGTTATAAGGTAACCTTATTTGAGTTATTTCTAGAGCATTGTTTTAAATTAAGTATTAAAGAATTTTTTCCTAAATTAAATGTTAAATATATTTTACAATAAAGTGTTTTAAAATATATTTTTAAAATCTAGTTTTGTGCTTGGTGGTTTCAGTGGATGGTTCCAGTGGAGATAGAAATATATTTGGGAAGTTTATTTTGAAGAGAAAGATGATTTGAAACCGTTTTCAAAGGGTTGAAAATAGAAATATATCCTGTGAAGATATTTTTGAGGTTAATAAATAATTGGGAAATTATTTATTGTGTGATGGATGTTTGTGAATATTAATTGATAGATAAATAACCGACTATCAATATGGGACAAATGCGTTGATCGTTTCGAAGAGACCGGGATCCAGATTTATTTCTCGAAAACCACTTCGATCTTGTTTGTACGTTTCGTGGAAACGATTTTGGATTCAAAGATGGAGCGGTGAAGTGCAAGGGCTAGTCGCTACTAGTCCTGAGGATATTTCCAAAACGGATGTAGCAGGAGTAGTGCCTTCGGTTCCATTCGAACCCGGGACAGACTTGTATGGATGAATGCTTGCGAAACATCGTCAAGTGGACGATGGGCATTCTAAGGGATATGTTCTATAAAGGTAACTCTTAGCCTCAAGCCTCATCAAATGGGAATGACTGAAAATCAGGGGTTATGCAGCAAGGCTAGGTGGGTAGCACCCAAGCAGGGTGAGGCCATCCTTGTCTAGATGTCCCTTTTTATTTCGGCTTAGTGGGCGGTTGCTGATCCCAACCGCGGGGGGATCTCACTCGGGATTATCCAGTAAGGGGTTGTCCCGGTCTTGTGTTGCAGGGGAGCGGGCGTACTCCTCGGTACTGTGATCTAGGCCACGTACTGTGACAGGTGGTACCCCAGTGCCTAGTCATTAGTTGGAAATCCATTCTCCCTACGAGCCTTGTACGAGTTTTGTTATATTACCCACTCTGTGGCTAGTAGTTGGAATTTAATAGATGTAACAATTTCGGCTATTTTATAAGTATTTGTATATAGACCCTATTATAATATCAGAGGATTTCTATAAAAAGCGTTTTAGCTATCATAAGGCAAAAACCCAACATGTTTATTTGTGGCGTGGTCTTACGAGATGCTTTTGTTTCCAAATGATTTTTGAAACGTTAATAATCAATTGGGTGTGATTTTCTCACGCTGGTATTCCAGACTGACTCGGGTATTATTTAACTGTAATGCTGGGATCAGACCGAGTATTATAGGATACAGATTTTGATGCTGTGGAGCTCAGGAGACGAGCAAGATGACGATATGTACTCCCGTATTTGTTTATATATATATATATATATATATATATATATATATATATATATTCCGCTATGTCGAGTTGTTGTGTATCCATTGGTATGATATTGATGTTGAGCTGTGATTGATGTAACCTGATGATGTAATATTAAAGATTATTTATTATTTATTATATTTTATTCCGTTGCGATGGTTAGATTCTGTTGTTGTTTTCTATTTTCTTCTTCTACCTCTTCTTCTTTAACCCAAATGGTTCATATTTCTGTACAACTTGAGTTGATTGTTGTAGAATATTGTTGACTCAAGGGGTACGGATTTACGGGTCATTACACTTGGTACCAGAGCTTATGTTGGATATAACCTTGGCTCAGGTGGGAATTACTCATTTAAAATAGAGTCTGTAGTACTCTAGAATGAGTTTGAGCGTATTAATAGATATGAGCGTGTATTTGTTAGTGAATATAAATTGTTTTAATATTGTATTGATTGGTTTATTGAGTGGCATATGAACCTTCGTCGGCACAGTCTGTACAACTGTATCGAAGGGGTTTCTAAACACTTGAATAGAACAATTGACACGGTATTGTTTTAAATGTGGGTAAATGAAATAATTTTACCCAAAATATATTTTTGATATAAAGGAAGTTTTTGTAAACTATTTTAGCTAATATAAGGTTGCTTGGATGTTAGGAAGAATAGTATTAAAGTATTATCATTGTGAAGTGAAAATTTAACTAGAAATTGAAAATATAACCAAAGTTTAAGGGAATAAATTCATTATTAAATGAAATTTATAAATATGAATTATAAATGTGATTTATAAATTGAAATATAATCAAATAAGAATTTGTATAAGCATAAACTGTACAAATGAATTATAGTTAAAATTTGATTTGACCAGGATTTGGAAATTTAAATTCCAGAGATTTAGAAGTATTTGGAAGATAAATAATAACATTAATGTTTTAGAACATTTCTAAAAAGGAAATTTGTTTTAAATGGATTTTGAAAGTGATATAGCATTGAAATCACACGGATTATTGGAAAATAATTCTGATGATGACGGCCGCATCATCAGTATTCCTTTTCGAATTTCTAAGTGACGGATTGCTGCCAAAAATTTATTTGTTCAGAAAAACTAGTTGTTTTTGAAAGTTTCAAAGGAAATTTGTTGGGAATAAAATCAGGATTGGTTTAAAATTTTGGAATGTGTGATTTGAGATGTTGGAGATTTCAAAATGTTTTGGAACCAAAATGCCGGTGTTTTTAAGTTCCTGAGGAGATAGGTTGTAAGCTTATAAATTAAGATGAGTTTTAAATCAAGAAGGAAATATAAGCTTTGAATGATGGAAATTTAAATTTAAAGCGAAAGGTTAAAAATGAAATAAGCTTGGATTGAGGAAATAAAAATTTAACTGGATTGAAATTAATTGAATAGGTTGAAAAATATATCCAGCTGTATTCGAATTAAGTTGAAATCGAATTGAGATTAAATAAATCTGAGTTTAAAATAAAACTGAATTGGAATAAGAATTCAATTAAGTTATTAAATGGAGTTAGATTCTTACCTGAATAAATGGAAAATAAGTGGGATAAGGATAGGAATGGAAAAAAAAAATAAGAATAATGTGTAAGAGAATTAAAAATGCATGGAATAAAATATGCTTGGGTTATAAATAAGCGTAAGGCTTGAGATGAAAATAAAAGAAGAATATATTCAAGCCTATAATGGATGGAAATGTGTAAAACAATAAGTTATGACTTATAAATTGAAAAATGGGATAGAAAACCCAAAATAAATATTATTGATGAATTGGAAAATGAAATAAAAATCAAAACTTGAATTATAAACTAAATTGATCTTAAGAAATTGGAAAATAAAATAAAATAAAAATCATGTATTGAACTATAAATAGGAGATAACTAATTTGATAATAAATTAGTTAATGAAATGTGTAAATGAAGTACAATGTAGTTAAATAGAAGCTGAATTGTAAGCTAATAATGAAGATTGGAAATAAAACTCAAGTTATAATCCAATTCGACTTGAATTGTTAGTAAAGTAAATGTAATTGAACTGTGAGTTCATGGAATTGGGTGGTAAATTGGAAATGGATTGTGGATTCAGAACTTGAGTTATAAATTAAAATTTAACTGGAAGTGTTAACAAATTAAATATAATTGGAAATGTGTCGAATAAAGGAAAATGAAATTGGATTAAAATAGTAATGGTTTGAATTGCAAATATAATCCAAATAAGTAAAAATAAATTGGAAATGGCCTTGTAATCAATTGAATGAGCTGAATCTGAAAGGTTAAATTTGATAATAACTAATCAAATGAAATTGTAGATTTAAACTGGTATTTAATTGAGATAGAATTAAGTTGTAAAATGAAAATGAGCTTAAGTATAAAAATTTGAATAAATTAAAGTATATTAACTTAAGCTGAATAGATGGAGGAGAGTTGAATTGAATTCAACTTAAACTAAGTTTAATGATATTGGGTTGGATTTAAATCAAGTGGAAATGAATTTTAATCGAAATAAAATTCGGCGATTTATAGATAATATTTAATGGAATGATATTCTTAAATAAATAATTGTAAACCATTTAAGTTGTTAAGGAACTGAAGTAACTTGGGACAATAAGAAAAATAGAATGTTTCAAGTTAATAGAATGGTTTTAAATGAATGCGGATAAGAAATGAATCACAAATGAATAGATCGTGAATAAAATTGAAATGGTTATTGAGTGCAATAGCTTAGATTGTCTTTGAGCTAAATAAAATAGTTTGGAATAAACAAATATGGAATGAAATGAAAATGAATGGATTGTGAATGAAATTTAAACGGGATGTGTCAAGCTAGATCAAATGATTTTTAATGGAACCTGTTTGAATAATGAAGTGAATGGACTTAAATAAAAAAGGCAATGAAAATGAGAATATATGGATTGAGAATAAATTTAAAAATTAGAATAGAATTAAGTATAAATTGAGTTGAAATCCATTTAAATTGTTTATAAAACATAAATACTTATTTATTCACATAGATCTCGTCAAGTTGAATAGAATAAATTGTCATTTGATGTAAATGAAAGTAATTAAAATGCTATGGATTGATAGGAGTAAAATAAATTGATTTTGAGATCAATTGAATTAAATATGAGTTCGTTTTGCTCAAAAATAAATTAACGTAAGCTTGTGAGTTGTTAACTATTCGGATTAAGTGAAACGATATGTGATTGTTTGTAAGCAATTAAATTTAATGTTGGAATATTTAAATTGCTTATGAAAGTGTTTAATGTGCATTTCTTTTAGAATTCATATGTTTAACTATTGCAAGTAAGTGAAATGTTGTTAAATTTCGTATATTTGCTACTTACATGTTTAAATTGAGTAAGTACAGGTACAGGAAAGCTGTTTGGCTGGATTTTGGTCACGCTAGTTGCTAAAAATATAAGCCGCTTGCTTAAAATGCTAAATAACATACGCCTACGCAATAAAAATAGGAAATATGAACTGTTTTTGGTTTTTCTGGCCGTGTGGGTCGATGTATAATATTTATAGCTTTTGCCAAATTGCAAAAGCTCCTCCGTACAAAGGAGACTCTGCCAAAAAATTTCAGAAATTTTGAGAGTTAGAAAAGTTTTGAAAATTTTGAAAAATTTAGTTAACGATAAAACGATTTCAAATTGGAAATTGAAATAAATTAGTAAACGAGACTAATTTAAAATAATGACATAAATTAGTTATAAATGACAAATAAAATTTAAATATTCAGAGTTAAAGATAAATTGAATTCATATGGTAATGAAAGAATCAATTTGAATAGAAATAGATATAAACTGAAGTGGTAAGATGGAAATAAATAAAGAAACACATAAAATGCTTATACTAAACTTAAGTAAGGAGTGGTGCATACTCAATTGGAAATTGATATTACAAATATAATCTAAAATAATATTTGAATAAATAAACATTAGCATTTTGTAAGGAAATCGATAAAATGTTTTTGGAATGTTGTGATTGGACATATTGCTAAGTGAGATATGCAGGTATTATAAAGGGAAAAGAGAATTGGTTTTGGTTTCAAAAGATAGATTTGAATTGCTCGATAAAAGGTATGTGCTTAAATTTCTGTGAAATTTGATTGGGATTTTTGATCGAGCCACTTGCATTTTTGTTTTCTTTGGGAATTTAGGAGCCCGTAGAGGCCTTTTGTCGTTGTACCGAGATAGCCGCGCAAAGGAGACGCTGGCGAAATTTTTTGAAAATTTAGAGAGTTAGAAAATTTTTGAAAATTTTAAACTTGGTTTTGAATTATAATTTGAATAGTGAATAAGTATAGTTATTTAGGAACTATGGAAAAACATGGAAAGTTAATAAGAATAATAATGGGTCTTTTGTAAAAGATAGTTGGTAAGAAGTTGAATTGTTAGAAACTATTTGAATTTGGGGGAAAAAATAAATAGGTATTGGACCATTCTTCCTAATTAGTAATTTCGGGGACGAAATTCTTTTAAGGGGGGAGGAATGTGGCGACCCAGAATTTTCGAGCATTTAAATTCAGAATATTTAATTGATTTTTATTTAAAACCCTACTCCAGAGAGTAGAGCTAGGGAATACAGCTGTCCGCCACACTGACCCCCCTTTTAGCTTGCCTAGCACAGAGATTTGATGCCCCCAACCATTTTGTTTGGGTTAACGGGAACCCACCTCCACGCCTTGAAATTGGGAGCAGGGCAGACGGGAATCGAACCTGCGACTTGCTTACCAGGAAGCAAGTATCTTACCACTACGCCACTACTTGCGGACATATTTAATTGATTTTAAATATTCAATAGAGTAATTTTAACTTGAATTACGAATACGACAATTTATTTGAAAATTGAATTATTAAATTAAATAAGTGGAGTTGAGTAAAATGCTGAATTTGGAGTTTTAAGTCTGTTAAAATATAATTTTAAGGCTTATAAATTTTATATTGATAATACTGAAGAGAATAGAAGTGATGAAATCAAATTTAAAAATGGTTTGTTAAGTTTTGAAATTTTATCGTTTAAATTGAATTTAAAAATAGCCTTCCGAGGTACAGTCTCAGAATTCAACGAAACTAGTTCCATTGGATCCATAACATTGTATTATTATCGGATCTCAATTTTCGTAGCATTTGGAGTTGTTATGTGAGCGTACGATATAGAAATGCGCTGAAATCTATATCGAAAATTTAATATTATAACTAAGTCCAAAAATCTATCTTCTCCATACGATCGATTTAGGACTCGAAATCTTTTCCATTGCATTCGAAATAATGGTATAACATTATGAACCTCGGGCGGCATGCCTCATAGGAGGATAAGATTTTAAGTTGAATTTATCGAGACATTTGAATTTGAATTTAATATTTATACCTTAGTCAACACATTCGAAATTTATTTTCCTCAGCAGCCTTTCCATTACCATCAGCCAGCTCACATGTTTCTTTAAAATTATGTTTCCTCTTTTGAGAACAACATGCAACATTTCTTTTCACGTCTTTTTCCTCTCTGTTAAATATCAAATCCATCTTCTGGCCGAAGTCACCTTCTCTCCCTCTATAATTACGGCTTTCCCTTTTCTTTTGCTTCCATAGTTCTCCCGAAATCAAATTATTCAGGGAATATAATCGCGTAATTCTTCCTCATAAATATATATATATATATAGGAGAGATCGAATTGCAATTAAAGCCGGACTGTTGTTCGGTTCAACTAGGTTGAAGCGCTTGCGCGCACGTTCATCGGCGGCAACTGGCATAGGGGAGGCGGCGTAGCGAGGCCGCGACGGGGTTCGCGAGTTCGAGGTAATGGTGGTGTGTTGCTCTAAGCATCGGTGGAGGTCGCGATTTGGGGTTCGAAGTGAATTCGATTTGATCAATTGCAACGTCAATCTCGAGTTCGATCAACGGCGTTGGTTTGGAGATGGGAAACTTTCGTCTGGGGTTGGAGATGCATCGATTTAGGGTTGTTGTGGGTCGCATCATCGCGTGAAATCAGGTGGTTCGAATCGTGATAACCGGCAGTAAGGTATTATTTTATATTTATTTATTTTACTTATTTGAATTTACCAAAGATGTGTGTACATATATATACAGAAATATATATATATATATAAGGTATAGGCAGAGCATGACGTTTAATTTAGATATAAACTGTATTTTTGAATTTATTTAAATAACTCATTTAATTATTTTAGAGATTGTTAAAGTGAATTATTTTAAAATTAAATCATCAAATTTAGGACTAAATCACTAGTTAATTTAATTATCAATTAAATTTATTAAATGGAAATTAATTATTCGATTGGTTCAAATATTAATGAAATCATCTAATGTGACAAGGTCAAAAATGCGGAAAACAAGTCGTGATGGATTGGATTTGCAAACAAAAATCAAAGGTGAGTTAATCTCACTCAACTGATTATAAATTTAAATTTAAATGATTAAATTTAAATAATTGTTTGAATGCTTGAATTGATTGATGTGATATAGTATGGTATAATTTGAAATTAGCATATTATGTTGTGCTAACGTCTACGGATGCAGGGAAAACAGGTTGGAGGGATCCAACTGGACCCCTCAACATTTATTTAAATTATTTAATACCCACTGTTGTGATTATTTGATACTCTATGATGAATATATTGGAATATTGAGTGCTATGATTTGATTGGCTATATTTGGGTACAATGGGTCACCAAAAATATATAAATTGGATTTTGGAAAGAAAATAAAAGAAGTGAATTTGTAAGCGAAATAATTATATAAAATTTGAATAATTTAAGAATGAATAGAATGAAATGGATGTGATATCACAATACTAATAAATAACTTCGTGTATGAAAATATTTTGAATAATCGGAAATTAATGAATTGTAAAATCAAGTAATATTATTTCAAAGGAATAAAGACTTATTTAAAAATTTAAAGTTCAAATTTATTTAAAGGAATAAAAAAGAATTTGAGGAATCTAAATTGGTACTTCAGTTAAAAATATTTTAAATCATAATTAAGGAAATAAATCTGAAATTAATGGATTTTGGAATTAAAAAAGAAAGTAAATTGGGAACCAATTTGGAAATTGATTCAAGTGTTGGTTTGGAGATTTAAAGATGAATGTGAAGAGAGGTATATTTCTCTGGATAGCCAAGTACGTTTAAAGGAAATTTTTAAATATAAGATAAAAGTTTTTAATGTTGTTTTAAAAAGTATTTTTTGGAATTTATTATTTCTAAATATCTAAATTCTAAAGTAAATATTTTCAAATCTATTATCGAAGAAATTATTTAAAAGGTAAGTTAGTGTTTTGTTTTAAAGAGTGAAAACCTAATTGTATATTTTATAAAGTAATCATATTTTCAAATATTTATATAGTATATATTTTAGCCAATTATTGAAGTAGTCTTAACTTAAATATTGTAAAGTAAATTCCAAAGTAAGTATTTTATTTTAATCTATAATCGTAATAATTATTTAAAGAATAATTTGGTATTTTAAAGAAGAAAATCTAATGTATAGTTATAAGGTAACCTTATTTGATTTATTTCTAGAGCATTGTTTTAAATTAAGTATTAAAGAATTTTTTTTCTAAATTAAATGTTAAATATTTTTTACAATAAAGTGTTTTTAAAATATATTTTTACAATCTAGTTTTGTGCTTGGTGGTTTCAATGGAGATAGAAATATATTTGGGAAGTTTATTTTGAAGAGAAAGATGATTTGAAACTGTTTTGAAAGGGTTGAAAATAGAAATATATCCTGTGATGATATTTTTGAGGTTAATAAATAATTCGGGAAATTATTTATTGTGTGATGGATGTTTGTGAATATTAATTGATAGTTGAATAACCGACTATCAATATGGGACAAATGCGGTGATTGTTTCGAAGAGACCGGGATCGAGATTTATTTCTTGAAAAGCACTTCGATCCGGTTTGTACGTTTCATGGAAACGTTTTTGGATTCGAAGATGGAGCAGTGAAGTGCAAGGGCTAGTCGCTACTAATCCTGAGGATATTTCCAAAGTGGATGTAGTAGGAGTAGTGCCTTCGGTTCCGTTCGAACCCGGGACGGACTTGTATGGATGAATGCTTGCGAAACATCATCAGGTGGACGATGGGCATTCTAAGGGATATGTTCTACAAAGGTAACGCTTAGCCTCAAGCCTCATCAAATGGGAATGACTGAAAATCAAGGGTTATGCAACAAGGCTAGGTGGGTAGCACCCAAGCAGGGTGAGGTTATCCCTGTCTAGATGTCCCTTTTTATTTCGGCTTAGTGGGCGGTTGCTGATCCCAACCGCGGGGTGATCTCACTCGGGATTATCCAGTAAGGGGTAGTCCCAGTCTTGTGTTGCAGGGGAGCGGGCATACTCCCTGGTACTGTGATCTAGGCCACGTACCGTGACAGGTGGTACCCTAGTGCCTAGTCATTAGTTGGAAATCCATTCTCCCTACGAGCCTTGTACGAGTTTTGTTGTATTACCCACTTTGTGGCTAGTAGCTGGAATTTAATAGATGTAACAATTTCGGCTATTGTAACAACCCGCATATTTAACGATTTTATATTTAAATGTTTGATTTAAATATAGCGTCGTTATTCGGATTTTGGGGTCCGAAATGTTACTTTCTGCAAATGGCCGAATTGGAGCTCGAAACCATTTCCATTGAGTCCAAAATGGCGTTTGCGATCTTTTTGAGTATAATCTTTGATATGTTTGGAGTTTGTGATATTTTGGCTACTTTTCCTATTGGGTTTGGGGTTGGATTCAGCCCACTAGCTCACTAAACCCCTAGCTCAACCCTTCTCTTCATTTCATCTTCATTTCATTTTATTTCTCATCTAAAAACTGAAATGGGGGAAAGGAAAGAGGAAATAGAAAATTAGCAAGCCCTAGTTCTCCTTTGTATCTTGATTCTGGCTCCAAAATCAAAGAGAATCCATTGGTAAGTTCATCTCCATCTTCTCCATCTCATCTCCTCTTCAATTAACCCTAACTTAGGAAATACTTGCTTTGATTCTAGATTGAAGCTTGTAGTGTTGAAGTGGAGTGTAGTTGGTTGATTCCTTGCAATTGTGCTTCTTCATCTTCTTTGTTTTGTGTAAAAGGTGAGTTTTGAACTCACATCTACTTCTCTTGATTTCATTGATGTTAGGTATGAATTCCTAACACCTTGTTCTTATGCACTTGCAATTGGTTTGGGTTGAATTGGAGAGTATTCCAATTTTTAGTGTTTTGGGTTCAAATCTTTGAAATCCTAACTTTGATGTTTTAATCATGTTTTGGTGATGCATCGAGGAACATATAGGGCCGGGTTGTCGATTGGCATAAGCCCTTAGAGCCAATGTTCGTCCGATTGCATTTTGGGAGAGTTTGCTCTTCATTTGAATAAGGCTGGAAAACAGCCCAGGCATGATTCAGTCGACTGAAAACTCTGCACAGTCGACTGAACCTGAAACCCGAGTGTTTCCAGGCATGATTCAATCGACTGAAAAACTCTGCACAGTCGACTGAACCTGGAAACAGAAAGTTTTCTTAACCTGGAAAATTTCCAGGCACAGGGTCAGTCGACTGAAAACTCTGTTCAGTCGACTGAACCTGCTGTTTGAGTCCACTTTGCCTTTTTGGATTGAATTTTCAATTTGAATCGATTCATGATGATCCTATGTATGATTATCAATTGTTTTGACTTTGATGGTTCCTTTTAATTTTAATCCACGGGTTTTTATAAAATAATCTCTCGAATCGCATTTAAAAGTTCGTACACACACTTTCGCACTTCGAACGAAGTGGAAGGGTGATTAAATGGTTGGGCAAAACACGGACCATGATTCTGTGCGTTTATCCTTCCGATTAATCCTTGACCTATTCGATTGATTGTTTTGACCTTCGGGTTTGGTTTATCGATGATATGAGGTAAACTTTGTACTGCTTTGAGTGTGAAAGGAACTGACGGATAGTAAACCGTTTAGTGCGAACGAGTGGTTATGGGACATACGTTAACACTTTTCGGATTCCATTTCGAGAGTTGTGACACATTCCGCCAGTTAGTGGTGTCCAGTACTGGGTCTTCGACCTTCACCACTACGGTTTGTTGCCTCTGGGATAGTGTCTTCGGACTGTCTCCCTAGGTTTGTTGCCTTCGGGTATGTTGCCTTCGGGTGTGTGCCTTCGGGTTTGTTGCCCTATATAGTTTCGCTCTGATGTTGGCCTTATGTGCCGCATGGGTGATACTTGGGTTTGGAGTCTTCGGGCTCATGGATCCTTGTTTGTACAGTACTGAGCTCGAGCAAATTTTATGATGTTTCATTGATATGTATATTCCCTTGGTATCGCCCTTCGGTGTTGGTCTTTTTGAGCCGCATGGAGTATAGCGATTACCTTGTGGAACTTTTATACCTTATGGGTATTTGTTATTTGCCTTCTGGCTTGTTTTGGGATATTTGTATCCTTTGTTTCTATATGTTGCCGATGTTATGTGACTTGTTCTATATGATTCATCTCTTGTTGATGATTGTGTTATCTCCCCTAGAGATATTTATTATACCGTATGACCTTGCAGGTTTATTAGTGTTCAGTTTATCTAACTGATTTGTTATCTAGACTGACCCGTGTATTTTATACTCGGGTCAGACCGAGATGTTTCAGGTTAGGTGCTTTTGGGGACTTAGCCTATTTTGCTTCCGCATGGACTATTCGCTAGCTTCATTTTGTTATAGCGTCTTTTGTAGTCCTTATCTGTTGTAACTCTGATTTATACTCTTTCGTCTCGTCTGTATATTGTGGTCTCCTGTACCACTTGACATGTATTATTTTGTATACTCTGTGGTGTATCTGTGTATGTTTATATTATGATCGACTATTCTGTGATGTATATTACATTTGAGTTATTATATTTTCTTCTGATAGATCCTATAGCCATTGTAATTTTGCTTTAAATATTTATTGAATAGGTCGAATTTTAATGTGTTCTACTTTTCGACATATTTAGTGAATAGTTAAGGTAAGATTGCACATGGTCGCTTCCATTATACTCTATTGTCCGCGTTAGCCGACGGTATTATCTATGTAATACTCTTTGTTAAAGAGGCTCTCGGAGTGGGGCGTCACAGCGTGGTATCGGAGCTGAGTTCAGAACAAAATATGATAAACACAGAATAGATGCACATATTATGGTACATCAAAGTGTACAAGTGATACGGATCCTTGAGTCGTCATGTCTCTTTATTCCATCAAGGTTAGATAGATATTGGAAATACGTCTAGGAATGCATTTTATTCCGTAGTATCCCATATTGTAATATCTACCTTGTGAATAATCTTGTTCTTATCTTACTTTCAGCTTATGTCTGGAAGAGGCAGGGGTCGACGTTCGGATGCTGGGCAATCTAGTGGCTCGCATCCGGATGGCGTATATATGTCTGCCGATCAATTTTTGGAATTGTTTAGGAGCACTCAGCCTCCCGTTCCTCCTCGAGTGTCTCCACCTCGCAAGTCTGGTTTTGCACGTCAGTGCAGTGATTTTGCTCATCTTGGAGGAAAGCCGTTTAAGGGCTCCGAGTCTGTTCTTGAAGTCCAAGCTTGGCTTCGCACGTGCGAGCGTATTTTCTCTCGCATGGATCTTTCTGATCATGATAGAGTTCTTGTAACTTCTAGCTTATTACAAGAGCGTGCTCTTGACTGGTATGAGCTTCTTGTAGCTGAAATTGATGAGTCTACTCTTTCTTGGACTCAGTTTCGGGGACGATTTGAACTCAAGTTCGTTCCTGAATCTGAAAAAGTTTTATTGACCCGTCGCTTCCTTGAGTTGAAGCAAGGGAAATCTTCTGTTTCTGAGTATGTCGCATCGTTCGAGGCTTTATCTCAGTATGGTCTTGAATTCATCAGCACTTCTTATAAGAAGAATTTGAAGTTTGTTTCTGGCCTTAAGAAATATCTTAAGAAGTCCTTGTTGCTCCAGCTTAAACTTTCTTTTGAGGAATTGGTTGATTCGGCGCTTCATCTCGAGACCGTCGAGAAGGAGTGTGATAGTGATGTTGATGTTGAGGTTTCCAGAAACCTCAACAAGAAGCAGTTTCCAATTCAGAAGAAGTCTTTTCCTTATAAGAAGAAGAAGACTGGTGGTCCTAGCTCTCAGCCTCAATCTTCCGGAACACCTTTCGTTCGAAAGTGTTTTAATTGTGGTTCTCCGGATCATATTATTCGAGCTTGTCCAATGCCCCTCTTCTGCCGTAATTGCAAGAAGGAAGGTCATCATGTTTCTGCTTGTCCTACTGCTCCTGCTAATGCAAAATCTGGCAAGCTCAGTGTGGCTAATGCTTCTGGGGGTCCTTCTCAATCCAAAGGTATGACTCCATCTATTTTGGAGAGTTCAATTCTATTTCATGATCATAGTATACGAGTTCTTTTCGATACGGGTGCTTCACATTCTTTCGTATCGAAGAAGCTTGTAGATGATTTATCTTTGGATGTTTCTTGTATGGTTACTTCTTTAAGGATTGCGAATCCTATTGGGGGATCCGCGACCCTTAGTTTGCTTTGTGATGATATTGAGATTGTTTTATGTAGCTTTTCTTTCCGTGCGAATCTGCACGTTGTTTCTCATTTGGGTTTTGATATGATTTTTGGTATGGACTGGCTAGTGAGGTACGATGCCAGGATTATTTGTTCCGAGAGAATTTTATACCTTTGTCATCCTGATTCACCTTCTCAGTTATCTCTTGTTCTTCGGGATGTGGATAATTCCGAGATGGCTTTGTATTCTCTTGATTCGCGAGATGGTGATGATGTATCTCGTATTCCTATTGCTTGTGACTTTTCTGATGTTTTTGAACCTGTTTCGGGTTTGCCACCCAAACGGGCAATTGAGTTACGCATTGATCTCATTCCAGGCGCGCAGCCAGTTAGTCGTCCTCCCACGAGGATGTCTACAAAGGAAAATGAGGAACTCAAGAAGCAGCTTTTAGAGCTCGAGTCCAAGCAGTTGATTCAGTCCAGTTTTTCTCCGTGGGGATCTGCGGTCGTTTTTGTGAAGAAGTCTGATGGAACTCTTAGGCTTTGCATTGACTATCGCAAGCTTAACGAGTTGACCATTAGAAATAGATATCCATTGCCTAGGATCGATGATATGTTCGATCTATTGAGTGGTGCCAAGGTCTTTTCTCAGCTTGACCTCGCCACAGGTTTTCATCAGTTACGAGTCGTGGAGGATAGCATACCTCTTACCGCTTTCCGCACTCGTTATGGTTCTTTTGAGTGCCTCGTTATGCCGTTCGGTTTGACGAACGCTCCTGCTTTCTTTGTTGACCTCATGAATCGGGTATTCCGGGAATATCTCGATAAGTTTGTTCTTGTCTTCATTGATGATATCCTTATTTATTCTAAGTCAGAAGCTGAGCATGCTAATCACTTGAGAATTGTCTTGAGTACTCTTCGTCGTCATCTGCTTAAAGCCAAATTCTCTAATTGCCACTTTTGGGAGAATAAGGTTAAGTTCTTAGGCCATGTTGTATCTTCCGATGGCATTTCTGTCGATCCCTCAAAGATCGAAGCCATCCAGAATTGGAAGAGGCCTGAGAATGTGCATGAGATTCGTAGTTTCCTTGGATTGGCGGGTTATTACCGGCGGTTTATTAAGAACTTTTCCCGTGTTGTGCTTTCTCTCACAAGCCTTACTCGGAAAGGCATTCATTTTATTTGGTCCGACAAGTGTGAAGCTTCCTTTCAGACATTGAAAGAACTTCTCACTAATGCTCCTATTCTTGTGGTTCTCGAAGGGAATCATGATCTTGTTGTCTACACCGATGCGTGTGGTAGTGGTCTCGGTGCTGTGCTTATGTAGAGAGATCGGGTAGTTGCTTATGCTTCTAGGCAACTGCGTCCGAATGAAGTTCGCTATGCCACTCATGATCTTGAGTTAGCCGCCATTGTCTTTGCCTTGAAGATTTGGCAACATTATTTATTGGGCGAGCGCTTCATTCTCTATACCGATCATAAATCTTTGAAGTATTTGTTTACTCAGAAGGAACTCAATATGAGACAACAGCGTTGGCTCGAGTTTCTTGCTTCCTATGACTTTGATATCCAGTTTACCCCTGGTAAGGGTAATCGTGTTGCAGATGCGCTTAGTCGTAAACATTCGGCTGTTATTTCTATGATGCTTGCCGAATGGAATATTCTTGAGACTCTATCTTTTTATGAAATTCGTGATTGAGATTCATCTTCTGATTCTCCTATTCTATTATTTAGTTTGGGAGCTCGACCTATTTTATTGGATCGTATTGCCGATGCTCAACGGCGTGATCCTGATTTGTTGCATTTTATTCAGATTTGTGAGTCTGGATCTTGTGATGAGGCGTTGCAAGATTTTAGCATTTATTCTCATGGGTGTCTTCGTAAGAAGAACCGTCTTTTTGTGCCTTCTGATTTTGCACTTAGGCATGACATTCTTGATGATTGCCATCGTTCTAAGTATACCATTCATCCCGGTAGTAGTAAGATGTATGCCGATATGCGTCGTCTTTCTTATTGGGAAGGCATGAAGCGCGATGTGGCGAGTTATTGAGCAACTGCATGACATGCCAATGTGTGAAGGCCGAACATCAGCGTCCTTCTGGACTTCTTCAACCTCTTGAGATTCCGTTGTGGAAGTGGGATCAAATTTCTATGGATTTTATTGACGGCCTACCGTCGTTCGAGATCAGGTCATTCTAGTATTTGGGTTATTGTTGATCGCCTCACCAAGTCTGCTCATTTTGTCCCTATTAAGTCTAATAGGACAGCTTCGCATTTGGCCAAGTTGTATGTCAAGGAAATCGTGAGACTTCACGGTGTTCCTAGTTCTATTGTGAGTGATCGTGATCCTTTATTCACGAGTCATTTTTGGAAGAGTCTTCAGCAAGCTTTGGGAATAAAGCTTAATTTTTCTACAGCTTATCATCCGCAGTCTGACAAACAGACTGAACGGGTGAATCATATTTTGGAAGATCTTCTCCGTATTTGTATTTTTGATTTCGGTGGTAGTTGGGAGGATCACCTACCTCTTGTAAAGTTCTCCTACAATAATAGTTTTCAGTCTAGTATCGGTATGGCTCCTTTCGAAGCCTTATACGGAAGGCCATGTCGATCACCTTCTTGTTGGTTGGAATCTAGGGAGAAGCTTATTCTTGGCCCGGACTTTGTTCGTCATTCTTCTGAGAAGATTGATCTTATTCGATTGAGGATGAAAGAGGCACAGAGTCGCCAGAAATCCTACGCGGACAACCGTAGGAAGCCTCTCGAGTTCTCGATCGGCGATCTTGTTTTTATTCGTGTTTCTCCTTTGAAAGGGGTTATGCGTTTTAGTGCGACTGGAAAATTGGCTCCTCGTTATATAGGACCGTTTTCTATTACTGAACGTATTGGCCCTGTGGCTTATAGAGTTTCACTTCCAGCTCATTTATCTGGCATTCATGACGTGTTTCACGTCTCGCAACTTCGGAAGTGTCTTCGAGAATCAGATTCTGTAATTGATTCTCCTGATTTGCAAGAGCTTGAGATCTCACCGGACTTATCTTTTGTACAGCAACCTATTCGCGTGCTTGACACGGAGGTGCGACACCTTCGGAACAAGGACGTGCCGCTCGTTAAAGTTCAATGGTCCGCTAATCCCAATGACTGTACTTGAGAAACCAGAGAGTATATCGAGGGATCTTATCCAGGTTTTCTATCCTTGCTTCGTAATGGTAAGTCTATTTCTGTGTCTAGAGTTTATTCTTCTTTTGTATGTTGTATGTATGTAGTTGTTACAAATATCGTCTCTAGGTATTGCGGGGACGCAATTTTGTAAGGAGGGGAGATCTGTAACAACCCGCATATTTAACGATTTTATATTTAAATGTTTGATTTAAATATAGCGTCGTTATTCGGATTTTGGGGTCCGAAATGTTACTTTCTGCAAATGGCCGAATTGGAGCTCGAAACCATTTCCATTGAGTCCAAAATGGCGTTTGCGATCTTTTTGAGTATAATCTTTGATATGTTTGGAGTTTGTGAAATTTTGGCTACTTTTCCTATTGGGTTTGGGGTTGGATTCAGCCCACTAGCTCACTTAACCCCTAGCTCAACCCTTCTCTTCATTTCATCTTCATTTCATTTTATTTCTCATCTAAAAACTGAAATGGGGGAAAGGAAAGAGGAAATAGAAAATTAGCAAGCCCTAGTTCTCCTTTGTATCTTGATTCTTGCTCCAAAATCAAAGAGAATCCATTGGTAAGTTCATCTCCATCTTCTCCATCTCTTCTCCTCTTCAATTTCTGTAATTTTCCTAACCCTAACTTAGGAAATACTTGCTTTGATTCTAGATTGAAGCTTGTAGTGTTGAAGTGGAGTGTAGTTGGTTGATTCCTTACAATTGTGCTTCTTCATCTTCTTTGTTTTGTGTAAAAGGTGAGTTTTGAACTCACATCTACTTCTCTTGATTTCATTGATGTTAGGTATGAATTCCTAACACCTTGTTCTTAAGCACTTGCAATTGGTTTGGGTTGAATTGGAGAGTATTCCAATTTTTAGTGTTTGGGGTTCAAATCTTTGAAATCCTAACTTTGATGTTTTAATCATGTTTTGGTGATGCATCGAGGAACATATAGGGCCGGGTTGTCGATTGGCATAAGCCCTTAGAGCCAATGTTCGTCCGATTGCATTTTGGGAGAGTTTGCTCTTCATTTGAATAAGGCTGGAAAACAGCCCAGGCATGATTCAGTCGACTGAAAACTCTGCACAGTCGACTGAACCTGAAACCCGAGTGTTTCCAGGCATGATTCAGTCGACTGAAAAACTCTGCACAGTCGACTGGACCTGGAAACAGAAAGTTTCCTTAACCTGGAAAATTTCCAGGCACAGGGTCAGTCGACTGAAAACTCTGTTCAGTCGACTGAACCTGCTGTTTGAGTCCACTTTGCCTTTTTGGATTGAATTTTCAATTTGAATCGATTCATGATGATCCTATGTATGATTATCAATTGTTTTGACTTTGATGGTTCCTATTAATTTTAATCCGCGGGTTTTTATAAAATAATCTCTCGAATCGCATTTAAAAGTTCATACACGCACTTTCGCACTTCGAACGAAGTGGAAGGGTGATTAAATGGTTGGGCAAAACACGGACCATGAATCTGTGCGTTTATCCTTCCGATTAATCCTTGACCTATTCGATTGATTGTTTTGACCTTCGGGTTTGGTTAACGATGATATGAGGTAAACTTTGTACTGCTTTGAGTGTGAAAGGAACTGACGGATAGTAAACCGTTTAGTGCGAACGAGTGGTTATGGGACATACGTTAACACTTTTCGGATTCCTTTTCGAGAGTTGTGACACATTTCGCCAGTTAGTGGTGTCCAGTACTGGGTCTTCGACCTTCACCACTACGGTTTGTTGCCTCTGGGATAGTGTCTTCGGACTGTCTCCCTAGGTTTGTTGCCTTCGGGTATGTTGCCTTCGGGTGTGTGCCTTCGGGTTTGTTGCCCTATATAGTTTCGCTCTGATGTTGGCCTTATGTGCCGCATGGGTGATACTTGGGTTTGGAGTCTTCGGGCTCATGGATCCTTGTTTGTACAGTACTGAGCTCGAGCAAATTTTATGATGTTTCATTGATATGTATATTCCCTTGGTATCGCCCTTCGGTGTTGGTCTTTTTGAGCCGCATGGAGTATAGCGATTACCTTGTGGAACTTGTATACCTTATGGGTATTTGTTATTTGCCTTCTGGCTTGTTTTGGGATATTTGTATCCTTTGTTTCTATATGTTGCCGATGATATGAGGCTTGTTCTATATGATTCATCTCTTGTTGATGATTGTGTTATCTCCCCTGGAGATATTTATTATACCGTATGACCTTGCAGGTTTATTAGTGTTCAGTTTATCTAACTGATTTGTTATCTAGACTGACCCGTGTATTTTATACTTGGGTCAGACCGAGATGTTTCAGGTTAGGTGCTTTTGGAGACTTAGCCTATTTTGCTTCCGCATGGACTATTCGCTAGCTTCATTTTGTTATAGCGTCTTTTGTAGTCCTTATCTGTTGTAACTCTGATTTATACTCTTTCGTCTCGTCTGTATATTGTGGTCTCCTGTACCACTTGACATGTATTATTTTGTATACTCTGTGGTGTATCTGTGTATGTTTATATTATGATCGACTGTTCTGTGATGTATATTACATTTGAGTTATTATATTTTCTTCTGATAGATCCTATAGCCATTGTAGTTTTGCTTTAAATATTTATTGAATAGGTCGAATTTTAATGTGTTCTACTTTTCGACATATTTAGTGAATAGTTAAGGTAAGATTGCACATGGTCGCTTCCATTATATTTAGTGGGGCGTCACAGCGATTTTATAAGTATTTGTACATAGAACCTATTATAATATCCGAGGATTTCTATAAAAAGCGTTTTAGCTATCGTAAGGTAAAAATCCGACATGTTTATTTGTGGCGTGGTCTTACGAGATGCTTTTGTTTCCAAAGGATTTTTGAAACGTTAATAATCAATTGGGTGTGATTTTCTCACGGTAGTATTCCAGACTGACTCGGGTATTATTTAACTGTAATGGTCGGGTCAGACTGAGTATTATAGGATACAGGTTTTGATGCTGTGGAGCTCAGGAGACGAGCAAGATGACGATATGTACTCCCGTACTTGTTTATATATAAATATATGTATTCCGCTGTGTTGAGTTATTGTGTATCCATTGGTATGATATTAATGTTGAGCTGTGATTGAGTAACCTGATGATGTAATATATAAACAGAGATATTTGATTTTTGAGTAAAGATTATTTATTATCTATTATATTTTATTCCGCTGCGATGGTTAGATTCTGTTGTTGTTTTCTAGTTTCTTCTTCTACCTCTTCTTCTTTAACCCAAATGGTTCGTATTTCTGTACAAATTGAGTTGATTGTTGTAGAATAGTGTTGACTCAAGGGGTATGAATTTGCGGGTCGTTACAGGTACAAAACAAAATCGTATAAGGTGCGCTAAGGTAGGTGACACGGCACAACTAGGCAATGCCAGGGTAGATATACCAATTACGCTTCCGGGCCGGTGGTAACGCATAGCGCGCAGCTGCCGCCCACCTCGAGCCACACCCCCAAATAAAAATCAAATTGACCTAAAAGAAAACGCCGCCGCCATCCTACTTCATTCGGGAATCTCCACCGCGTGCATGGTTGTTAAAGTGGTTTTTGGAGTTGGCAGAGAGTATGACAACTTCCAATCCCGGCTTCTGGTCCCGGTCTCTTTAACAACCAAACGTTATTATAACACCGTGGTCATTTCAAAATAATTTATACCTCAAAACCGAAACATAATATCCATTTCAAAACCACATAGATACTATATCATTTCCGTTTCAAAACTAAATCGGTATGATATTATTTTAAAGAAATCCCAAATCAATATAATATCATTTTTTTATTTCAAATATATCATTTTTCCAAAATCATAGCACTTTCAAATCATAATACCTTGAAACCCATAACTTTGAAACATCACTTCCAATACTTAAGTGGTTTAATATTAAATTACTTTATATAATAAACTAGCTTCTTTAATTTCACAAATCAATTCCAAATACAGATTTGAATCCCCATTAAACCATTTTAACTTCCCTATATTTCAAAGCTTTAAATATTCCACCATTTCAAAACTAATTCTTTGATAATCTTATATACATCAAATTCAATTACTATTATTTAGATTTGAAATGTTTACGTAATAAATCCAATGTCATTTAAGAAAACTTTTAAGTTCACATAATTGGATATTCTTTCAATTTATTTCACTTGTTATTTTCATTTAAATAAACTTTATATTCATTTAAATCACTCTAACCAAATTAAGTTATAAGAATCATACCTTTTAAAATCTAAATCTTATTTAAATTTCAAATCAAATGTATTTGAGTATAATTCTTAAATAATTCAATTCAAACCAATTTCATATTTATCTTCCAACTTAATTTTTATTTAAGTCATTAAAAGTGTATATATACAATATCTTAAACAGGTACTCAACCATATAATATAAAACAATCAAACTCCATTATTAAGCTTATTTTTATTTAACAAATTTATACTTAGGTTAAATTCAAGAATTTAACTATATATATAAAATAATATTTATATAATATCAAAAATTAATATTTATTAAACCGTATATTTCCTTCCAAAACCTAGAAATCATTTCAAAAAATTTTATATATAGACCACGGCGTCTGTATATATTTTTCTACCCTATGATCAAGTGATACAGATATTTATCATTTCAATCCATAATTTAAAATAAAAATACGGTTATATATCATTTCAAACCGCAATCCCTAATGGAAAAAAATGCATAACAACTTGCAGTCTATAACAACATAAAATACAGCATCCATTCACCCAATATCAATCATCAACCATTTATGACAATCATCATCCAATTCAAACAATAACATCAATATAGAATAGAAATAAATAGTAAGCAATTACTGGCACTTTGTATTCAATAATAAATTAATTTAACTGGTAGTTTATATGCAATAATAAATTGAATACCAATTTAATTCAATAAATTCAATTTTAACCGGAATGATGATAAAAATATACCAAATAGCAATAATTAAATTTCTAATCACATCAGAAATTAATTTAACACACATAAGAAATTTTAAAAGTTTTGAGTGGGTTAAAACACTCACCTTTGGAATTTAAATTGAATTTAAATCCAATTTAAACCCCAATAATTGAACAGTCTCCGAATCCATCTAAACCAGCGCCAAATTGTCCAGAATTTTGATACGATCCTAACGCAAGAAACCATGTATGAATTGGACCTCGTATGCACAAGTTATTCATGTTTGAAGTTATATGATTTTGAATTTTGAAACAAATAAAATAAAATGACATAAGTATAACGTTCCATGTCATTCCTTCTCTCACTACCACGCAACAACAGAGCATGCGAACCCAACAATGCCGCCGAAACCATGCTTTGATGAAACGCCGGCCTTGCCTGAGACATCAATCGACCCAGCCATGGCCATCGGTGAACTCCCCTTCTCCTTCTCCATCACCGAGACCTATCGCGGTACCCCTGGTAGCGCCGCCGCCGCCTCCAACTTAGGGTTTCGAAACCCTATCTCGCCAATTTCGACCGCCACAGTCCACTACACACCCTCTAACCACAGCCAAACGACTCCGCGTGACGAAAACTAAAAAACCCATATCCTGATTTCTCTAATTGATGTCGAAATCAAAAATGCCCAATTAGACTTTGACCTCGAATTGCCGATGATTGAAGCACAATCATGACAAACGAAAACCAAACGCTGATTCATTTTTTCGAGAAATTCGATATATGGTTTTTTTGAATTTGTTTGAGGAGTTTGAAATTTCAATTTGATTTCTGAATTTCAACTGGATTTGGAATTGTCTGCCATTGGAATGAGGAGGTGAAAAGAAATTGTACGTACATACAAATTACAAAGAGGAACAATTAGGGTTTATAACCGGGTATTTATAGACAAATTGAAATTAGAATGGACCGGATGGATTGGATATCAAATACAACAATATACAACACATATTTTCCAAAATAATAATATCCCCCAACCCGGGAAAAATAATATAATAACGCTATAAACCGTAATCCGAGAACGTACCTATTAGTCGGGCAATTTACGCTTATAGTATGAATGTAAAATCCCGCCTTTTCGTATGCTTTAAATCGACGATAAACCACACCTGTCAGGTTCAAACCATAAAAATGGGCGGATTGTTATTGGGGTAAATAAGAAAAACAGAGAAAGAAATAAAACAAAACAGAATCTCATAGCAGAATGACAAAATATAATAATCAAATAACAGTTCATGAAGCTGTTTTATAAAATATTTGATTATACTTCTACAACACATATCAGAGTTACACATACCAGAGAATAGTAAATAACAATGCAGCAGAACAATGTGATGCAGTGGAATAATATAGTATATAATAATAATACAATCTTCGTCTTTGTCCTACAGAAATAAGATCTTCAAACCCTAAAATGCTCACACTGACCCGAGCGAATTGAAAAGACAAAACACTCGAGTCAGAACTAAAAGATCTTGTGTAAGTTAAATCAACGCTCCTGTTTTAGCCCGTCAATCGCTCCTGCTTTAGCCACCTTATGCCAACTCACGGGAGTCGGGTCCATGTATTTACCTATAAGGAAATGCCTCCACCATCCTACTTCATTCTGGAATCTCCACCGTGTACACGGTAGTTAAAGTGGTTTTCGGAGTTGGCAGAGAGCATGACAACTTCCGATCCCGGTCTCTTTAACAACCAAACGTTATTATAACAACGTGGTCATTTCAAAATAATTTATACTTCAAAACCGAAATATAATATCCATTTCAAAACCATATAAATAATATATCATTTCCGTTTCATAACTAAATCAGTATGATATCATTTTAAAGAAATCCCAAATCAATATAATATCATTTTTTTATTTCAAATATATCCTTTTTCCAAAATCATAGCACTTTCAAATCATAATACCTTGAAACCCATAACTTTGAAACATAACTTCCAATACTTAAATGGTTTAATATTAAATTACTTTATATAATAAACTAGCTTCTTTAATTTCACAAATCAATTCCAAATACAGATTTGAATCCCAAATAAACCGTTTCAATTTCCCTATATTTCAAAGCTTTAAATGTTCCACCATTTCAAAACCAATTCTTTGATAATCCCATATACATCAAATTCAATTGCTATTATTTAGATTTCAAAAGTTTACGTAATAAATCCAATGTCATTTTAGAAAACTTTTAACTTCACATAACTGGATATTCTTTCAGTTTATTTAACTTGATATATTCATTTAAAACAACTTTATATTCATTTAAATCACTCTAACCAAATTAAGTTATAAGAATCATACCCTTTAAAATCTTAATCTTATTTAAATTTTAAATCAAATTTATTCGAGTATAATTTTTAAATAATTCAATTAAAACCAATTTCATATTTATCTTCCAACTTAATTTTTATTTAACTCATTAAAACTCTATATATACAATACCTTAAACAGGTACTTAACCATATAATATAAAACAATCAAACTCCATTATTAAGCTAATTTTTATTTGACAAATTTATACACAGCTTAAATTCAAGAATTTAACTATATATATGAAATAATATTCATATAATATCAAAAATTAATATTTATTAAACCGTATATTTCCTTCCAAAACCATAGAAATCATTTCAAATATTTTTATATATAGACCACGGTGTCTGTATATAATTTTCTAACCTATGGTCAAGTGATACAGATATTTATCATTTCATTCCGTAATTTAAAACAAAAATATGGTTATATATCATTTCAAACCGCAATCCCGAATGAAAAAAAATGCATAACAACTTGCAGTCTATAACAACATAAAATACAGCATCCATTCACCCAATATCAATCGTCAACCATTTATCACAATCATCATCCAATTCAAACATTAACATCAATATAGAATAGAAATAAATAACAAGTAACTACTGGCAGTTTATATTCAATAATAAATTAATTTAACCGGCAATTTATACGCAATAATAAATTGAATACCAATTTAATTCAATAAATTCAATTTTAACTGGAATGATGATAAAAATATACCAAGTAGAAATAATTAAATTTCTAATCACATCACAAATTAATTTAACACACATAAGAAATTTTAGAAGTTTTGAGTGGGTTAAAACACTCACCTTTTGAATTTAAATTGAATTTAAATCCAATTTAAACCCCAAAAATTGAACAGTCTCAGAATCCATCCAAGCCTAAGCCAAACTGTCCAGAATTTTGATACGATCCTAATGCAAGAAACCGTTCGTGAATTGGACCTCGTATGCACAAGTTATTCACGCTTGAAATTATATGATTTTGAATTTCGAAACAAATAAAATAAAATAACATAAGAATAATGTTCCACATTATACCTTCTCTCACTACCATGTAACAACAAAGCATGCAAACCTAATAACGCCACTGAAACCGTGCTTTGACCAAATGCCGGCCTCGCCTGAGACGTCAATCGACCAAGCCACGGCCATCGGTGAACTCCCCTTCTCCTTCTCTTTCTCCATCGCCGAGACCTATCGCGGCACCCCCTGGTAGCTCCACCGCCGCCTCCAACTTACGGTTTTGAAACCCTATCTCACCAATTCCGACCGCCATAGGCCAATGCACACCCTCTAACCATCGCCAAACGACTCCGCGCGACGAAAACTCAAAAACCCATATCTTGATTTTGCCAATTAATGTCGAAATCAAAAACGCCCAATTCGACTTTGACCGCGATTTTCCAATGATTGAAGCACAATTACGACAAACGAACACAAGACGCTGATTCGTATTTTCGAGAACTTCGATATATAATTTTTCTGAATTTTTTTGAGGAGTTTGAAGTTTCAATTTGATTTTTGAATTGCAATTGGATTAGGAATTGTCTGCCATTGGAATGAGGAGGTGAAAATAAATTGTACATACAAACAAATGACAATGAGGAACAATTTGGGTTTATAATAGGGTATTTATAGGCAAACTGAAATTAGAATGGACTGGATCGATTGGATATACGCGTTGAATGATAAAATAGCCCGAAAAGCCCATTCTGACTCCGGAACGAAATTGGGTCAACTCATATATCAAAATAGATGTTTTTAAATATTTTAAATGCGATGGAACAGGTTTCAAGTCCAAATTCCATCGTATGAAGAAGTTATGCTAAAATCAATTTATTTCAAATTGATTTCAATTGATTTCAATTTCATTGATTTCAAGGCGCTTCAAGTCCGTACGATCAAACGAAAAGTCCAATCGCTACGAAACTTGAAATCCTACAAAAATTCACCGTTACGGATCCGATGAAACTGGTTTCGTCGAAATCCGAGACAATGGCCAAAATGGCTATTTTTACATTAATTGAGTAAATTAATAATAAATTGATTAAATCGAATTTTCAAATTCCAATTCGATAATTGACAAATTTCATCACTTTTTATTTGTCAATCGTTTACACTGATTAAAACAAACTAAAATGTCAACTTAGAGTTGATTAATTTATCAATTTCAGTATTAACTTCAATTTCATTAAATTCAAAAATTATAAATTAAATTTCCCAAATTTCTATTTAATCTACTTTTCATTCTATTATTCAATTCATTATTCTCAACGGATGAAATTAATATTGGATTCAAAATCTACTACATTAATATTCTCACATTCCATCTTCACTTCAATTTATCGTAAAATTTAAACATTATATTTCATTTAATTCTAATTAATCTAATTTATTAAATTAAAAGTAATAAATCTTGATTCCTATTATTTTTGCTCAGTCAATCATTACCTTATGGGTAAATTTAACATTACTGTAAATCCAATTCCCCTAATGTTTTCCAATAATCAACTAATTCATATTAACTAGTATTTAATTACGTTTAATTGCAATGGATCTAGATCTAATTCACTAGATTAAATAAATAGGTAAACAATTAATAATTATCATAATTTGCCTAATTTAATCTCATTCATACTCTATTATCAAATGACCAATAATATAATTACTTACCTAACATTGATTAAGTCAAATTACAGTTTACTGCATATTATTTCATCAATTAATATAACTTTGAATTTATTTCATAATCTACCAATTAAAATCAATTATAACCTTACAATTGGTTTTCATTAATTGGGATTGCACTAAATTAAATATATTATCAACTTGCAGTAACGTTATTACTTTAATCTACATCCAATTACAATTAATATTTTCAATAAATTTATTTACTTGGTCTCATTCTTTCTATTACACCAATTACTATCTTATAAATAAATTTATGTTTCTACTTTAATTTACATTCACACTTTCCGTTATTATATTAATTATCATTAAAGTACATTTAATTATCTTTATCTATAATTGGTGAATTAACTGGTAACGACCGTTTGTCACCATTATACCCTTTATAATACTTGTATGTTCATTCTTCCCAACCAATTACCATCCACTATATTATAACTTTACAATTTTAATAAATTCATTAATTGTCATTTCATTCAACATAGTAATTATTAGCCTTAATTATCATTGTTACGTTTTAATTTACTTATTATATCATTAATAAGTTACAAAAATTTATTTCTCCATATATTAAATCACAAAGTCTTATTTAATTTACCATTTATGTTATCGAAAATTTACGAGTCGTTGCAATTAAACCAAAAGCAGTAGCAATTGCTTCCATAACCTATATTTCACTTATTTAATCCAAAAGGGTTAATAATTATATAAAATGAAATATTAATTTAGTTTCAACTACTAACAAACAATCAATGTCAAACAACAACAATCACTTGCAACCACGGCATACACATCAAATACAAATCAACCATCCAAGCAAGACAAACAATTGATTTGTTCGGGTTAAGACACTTTAAATCACATAGAATGAAAAATAACTATGAAGTATTCCACTTACTCAAAAGTCTTAGGTAAGACTCAATATATTATTCATACATCTAAGCAATTAAAGTATCTTTTACCCAAACTGCTCATAAACCAAACAAACAACAATTTCAAACAATAGATCCAGTTCATTCTTATTAATTCCATTTCATAGCATTTGTCGTTTGATTTCCTTTTCATTCATATAATGATTTATCTTTTTATTCAATTAATAGTTATCTTCATTTACTTCATTCATTACTTACTAACTTTATTTCATTTATTCACATCATGTCAATTCTCCTATTTTTATTATACTTATTCATTTATTAAAGAATCTCATTGAATACTTTCATTATTTCAAATTTTACTTGTAAAATTTCCCATTACATTTTATTTTAACATTTAACTTTTTATAGTTAGTAAGTTATATATATGCTTTTAAGGATGTAATAGAAAGTTACACAAGTTTATTTTATTTCTTTTAATTAACTTAATGTTTAATAATCATATCCTTTGGTGTAATAACCCTGTATTTTATGATTATTTTATTGTATATTTTATATCTGTTAAATTGAATTTTCCGATTTAAAAACTTTATTTTATTTATTAAAAAGAACAAATTTTTTTATTTAAAATATAAATTTTGATTATTATATGAATTATATTTCCAAACTTGAATAAATTGAACATTTTTCTAGAAAGTGAATTTTTGGTCAATATGGTCAAACTTTGACTTTTAAATTTTAAATTCAAATATTTATATTATTGAATTTTATCTTTTATTATGAAAATAGATTAAATTTTAATAATACTGCTTTTCGTTTCGTTGAAATCGGAGTTATATTGTGAAAGTTAAGTTTTTTTTTTATATTGGGTGTAAATTGTTTTATTTAACAATATTGTTTATTTTAAATTTTATAAATAATATTTTTATTTTCCATATGTTATTCAAATTTGTATTATATGTTATGTTACATATATTTTTGTGTTTTAAATATTTTTAAAGTGATGTTTGAATTTTTCTAAAGCTTATTGAATTTATTTTCAAATTTTAAAGCCTAGTTTCTATTTTCTTTGCTATTTTCTTAATTTCATTATATTTAATTAAATTTTAAATACTTATTTTATGCATTCATTTTATTTTTGAAGTTTTTATCTTTATTTATCAGTATTTTTCATGTAAAATAAAATTGAAAAGAAATATTGGTCATATGAATAGTTTGAAACCGTTTGTATACTTAGTCCCTTTGGATTCCACCTTTTCAATTTTCAACCAACATTTGCTTTCAATTTTTGGCCATTCCTTATACTATCTTCACCCGACTTCTTTTCTTCATTTTCACGCATATGATAAGACATCTCAACCCCAAAATTCAAGGCCATTTCCTGAAGCAAAGTGGTGGTAAACTTCTTCTTTTCTATGAAATTTTCTTCTTGTATTCTTCTTGTTTATGTTGTTTTGCACTTGCATCTCTCCACCTATATGATCGGCCCTTTCTCCTCCTTTACCGTGGCCACCTCCTCCACCACCTGAACCACCCACCACCTCCTCTAGTCTAGCCCCAAGCCACCGGCCATGCACTATAGTTGATTAAACTCCACCAAAACTTGAACAAATTCCACTTGAAACCCATAGCCGAGCAGCGTACATCACCACCACCTTCAACCTTCCCTTGGACGCCACCTACTCCACCTCCACTACCCATAGACGACCTGAAACCCACTGCCACACCTGTACCTAACCCACTACTGATCTAGCCGTGACTTGTAGTGCCTTGGTCGTGACCTTATGTGGCTTAGAAATCATGTAGTTTGCCTTGTAGTTGTAGTCCATGCACATATCTCTTTGCATCACCTTTGCACCATCATCCCATACATGTTTGGCCGACCCTATTGAACCCAAACCAGATCCTAGTCCTTGCTTTAGCCATGCCTTTCCAACCTAGGGCTGAGGCATATGTTGTAGAAGGCAAGTGCAAGTGGTTTGGAGATGATTTATGCATTTGTTTCTACCATTGTTTAATCGTATTTTTGGGTAGAAACTTATGTTGTTTGTATTGTCTTGTTTGAATATGTTCAAGGCAATTAATCTTTGGCTCTCTCAAACACGAATCTTTGTCGTACCATCATGCTTTTGAAGATCTCAGTTGTGCATTTGTTTGTTGTCATCTCCAGCTTATACCAGTGAGTTATTCTCACCAGATGGTTTTATACTTATATGAATAGCAAATCGATCACATGTGAATATGTAAAATGCATCACCATGTTATATCTGCTATGTTATGATTATATGATGTTCACCCATGCTTAAACACTTGTTATATCATCTGTTACTGTTATTTTATGATGTTCTGTTAATTTTATCAATTTATCACACTTCAAGTTCCCTTTAGATTAGAATCACTATGGGTTCAAATGATACATACCGGAACAGACTTTAGAATAGGGAAAAATCGTTATGGGCTGAAATGATAGGCCTGAATGATTTTCAATTATTTTCATTTACTTCGGACTGTGGGTTTGAAATGATAAAATCCGAGTTTTCTTTGTAAATTACGGGTTGAAATGATATATTACCCGTATCACTTTACCTAGGCTAGAAAATGATATACAGACCCGTAGTTAAAATATATTTTTCTAAATTTTTTAAAATATGTTTGAATTGTAAATATTATAATATTTTGATTTAAACTTAATTAAAAATAATTTTTGTAAAGTAATATTGATTTTATAAGAATTTATAAGTGAAATAAATTAACGATAAAGTTGGAAATTTGAAATGTAAGTTATTTTGGAAATTTGATTTAATTTTAAATGGAATTTACAGTAAATATGAAAATATGATAAATTTATGATATTTTGAATTTAAAATGATTTTTATATTATATTAACGATTTTTGAATAAAGTTAAAATGTTAAATGAATGTATACTGAGTTGAAATTTGGAAATATAACTTTAATTGGAAATTTGGTTTAAAAGTGAATTTTTAATTCAAGTAAATAAAATGAAATTAAGTTATATTTGAAAATTTAAACTTAAGTGTTAAGTTAAAATTTAATTTAATGAATTTAAAATTGAATGTTGGAATTTAATAAGTGGATTATTATTAAATATTGATTTTTGAATGGAAATTTAACTTTATAAAATCATGAATATAAGAGTATTTGAATGATTGTTTTAAAAGTGAAAATTATATGATTTTATAAGTTTAAAATGAAAAAAAAAGATTAATTGTTTGTGAAATTATATTGAATATTCGAAATGTAATCAACAGTATTTTAAAATGCTACTATTTCTAACGTAAATGATATTACAACGCTTTGTAAGTGCTGTGGTTGATACAAATGAACTGTGTATAAATTATAACTAAGTGGTATTACAGCACTTGGTAAGTGCTGTGATAGCAGAAAGATAATTAAAATCTGAAACTAAATAAAGGGCTACAGTAGCACTTGATAAGTATTGCGGTAGGCTGAAATGAATGTTTAAGGTTTTGATTTAAATAAATGAGATCAGAATTTGTCTAAAAATTTGGGAACTGAATATTTGATTGTAAATATAATGGCTTCACTTTTAAATGGCTTAAATGAATTGTTTTGATTAAATATAAACTATTTAAAAGGTGATTTGAAATGACAATAAATGAATGATATCTTTGAATTAAAAAGATGATATCTTTGAATTAAAAAGGATAATAAATGAATGACATCTTTCAATTAAAAAGGATATTTAAATGTGTATATTTGGATTTGTATTCAAATAATGATTTGAAATGAATTTTGAAAGATACGATATTTTGGTATATTGAAATGGTTTGGAAATGATTAGATCTTTATTCTGATAAATATTTGAATTTGAAATGATACTTTAATTTGAGGCATAAACTATGATTTTTAAATTATAACTACGGGTTATAATAACGATTGGTTGTTAAAGAGACCGGGATCGGATATGGACGTACTCTCTGTCGATACCGAAAACCACTTTAACAATTGTGTACGCGGTGGAGTCTCCAGAATGAAGTAGGATGGTGGAGACGTTCTTGAGGTATATTACGTGGACCCAACTCCCGTGAGTTGGCATAAGGTGCCTAAAATAGGAGCGATCTCCGGCCAAAAGGGGTAGCTCCTCTGGTCGGACACATTCCTTCGATACTATACTCTTACTTGTGATTGATTAGATGGCCATCCTCCGATTTTGATATGGGAGTGTGTTTCGGGGTGGGCATATGTGGCTGCTGCGTTACCACCAGCCTATGTGCGTAATTGGCATATCTATAATGGCATTGCCTTGTGTGCCGTGTCACCTACCATACCGAGCCTTTACTACGAGTTTGTTTTTCTTTCGTAGCCCGTGTGGTATCCTTTGATAGTTTCTCGATCTGGAGATATCATGATATTGGATGGACTACTGGGACTATTATGTGTAAAGGGTGATATGGGTAGCCCAGAACGCTACTTAAAAGTAAGTTTATTTTACTATAGACATTATTATAATAGCGAAATATTACTATATAGTAAATAGTTTGACGGATCCTTAGAGGATGGGCGGTCCCAGGCATCCTTTAAGTTACTTGTTCTTTATTACGGTTCACTTAAGTTGGTTTATGTTATATAAGTATATATTGTCCTAACTCGAGTGTTTTGTGTTCTGCTTTACGCTCGGGTCAGCCTGAGTATTCACAACTTTGGATTCTCTCTCTGGTGTTGGTCTTTGCTGGACATTCTGCCTATCTATTTATATATCTATATCTGTTTCAGCTGGTCTAGTTTATCTCATGTATTAGTGAACTTCTATGTATTTGGAATTTCTATTATGTTGTTTTCAGACTGATATTATGTATTTGGGTTGAGACTTTGTTATAGTGGCTTCATGAACTACTATGTTATTTTATATTCCGCTGCGAGTTATTCTGATTGTTTTGTGTCTTTGATTTTGTGTATTTGATTTCATTTGCACTAAATTTATTTATAACCTGTTATTTTGCATTATTCAAGTCGACATGTGAGTTCAAAATGCCGTTTGCGACCTTTTTGAGTATAAACTTCGATATGTTTGGAGTTAGTAGAATTTTGGTACTTTTCACTTAGGGCTTTGGGTTGGGTTTTAGCCCATTAACCTGACTTATCAACCTAGCTCCAACCATCTTCTCTTCATTCCTTCATAATTTCCTAATACATTCAAGCTTCATCAAAAATGGGGGAAGAAAAAAAGAATTAGGAAATCCTAAGCCCTAGTTTCCATTTGCAAATCCAAGTTCTAGCTCCAAATTTAAAGAAGAAGCTTTTGTAAGCAACTCCTTCTTCTTCTCCAACTCATTCTCCTTTCAATTTCAGAATTTCCTAAACCTAACTTAGGAAATATTTTACTTGTAAGCTTAGATTGAAGCTTCTTGAGTTGTTATTGAAGAGGAATTGATCATAGCTTGTTTTAAAAGCTTCTCCTTCATTAATTCGGGTTTAAAGGTGAGATTTTTATCTCACATCTAAGTCTATAACTATCATGGATTGTTAGGTATGAATTCCTAACACTTATTCATGTGCATTTGATTTTAGTTTGGGTTAATTTGGTGTAAATTCCAATTTTTGGTGTTTTGGTCTAATTTTACGAAAATCCTATTATGGATATTTGGACATTGATATTCGAGGCGTATCGAGGAGCCATTAAGGCTGGGTTGTCATTTGGCATAAATCCTTAGTCGTAGTTGCTCGTCCAATCGCTTCCAATAATTGTTTTGGCCATCATTGGCCTAGGTTCAGGGAATGCCCTGAACTTCAGTTTCAGACGTTTGAAACATAGGATTCAGACGTCAGAATATTATACTGGGAATTTTTTATTCCCTAGTATTCAGACATCTGAATCAAAATTCCAGACGTCTGAATTTGCTCGTGAGCAACCAGAAAGGAAATAGGCCAAAAATGCCTATTTTAGACGTTTGAAATATAGGGTTCGGACGTCTGAATATTGTTCAGGAAAACATTTAATTTTCCAGGTTCAGACATCTGAATCCTTGATTTCAGACGTCTGAATCTGCTGTCTAGGCTCTATTTGCCTATTTGCTTGAGAATTCCAATTTTTTCGATTCGTGATTATCCGATTTGTTGATTATCATTTATTATCGACTTTGATGACTTCTTTATATCGGGATTTTTGGGAATATCCATTTCGATGGATTCAGTAATCGATTTCTTTGGATTTTAGTCACGTCTTCGAATGTGAATTTTGGTGATTGATTGTTCTACAATCTTTTTTGTGATTTGTCACTTTAAAAATATAATGGTTTTCTACACTAGTAGTAAATATCAAATCTCTTTTATCATAAATGATTTCAACACTATTTTATTACAAACATTTCTTAAACGGTTTTCCAATCTATTAGTATATACGAACCTTTACCTCATTCTTATGAGAAATCTAATTAAACGGCTTAGTAAAACAAGTGGTATGAAACGCTTGCGTTTACTTCGTCGGTTAGACTTGTTCGATTGAATCTCTTGTGATAATTTTCGAGTGGAGATCTACAATTGTTCGTAAATACTTAAGTTAAGCTAGTGGTTATGGGACATGAAGCTAAACTCATATATTTACTATCTTAGTGTAATTGACACTTAACCTCGAGTGGAAGTCTACAATTTGTTCATAAATAATTAAGTTAAGCTAGTGGTTATGAGACATGAAGCTAAACTCATTTATTTACTAGCTTATTGTAATTTACACTTATCGATCAATGATGATCAATTTGTGATTTATGCTAGCAATGTGCGATGTCTCTTTGTCTGCGAGGGAGACTAAACCCCGTTTTTAGTGGAGCTTCGGCTTGGTGGGGTAGCGACCCATGGTTTTCGGACCGTTTTAGTGGAACTTCGGCTCAAAGGTCTTCGGACCATTTTAGTGGAGCGTCGGCTCAAAGGTCTTCGGGCCGTTTCTGTGGAGCTTCGATTCAAAATTAATGGTTAGCAACCATGGAATAGCGTTCCGTTTTGTGATACACGTGTTGGTGAGTTTTAATGCTCCCGTCTTATGATAGGCCTCTTTCCCCCTTTTTGTGATTTCTGGATCTCTATTGATCGATTTCTAGAATTTGTGTATCCCTAATTTTCGTGATTTACATTGATAAGCTTTATCATTATTTGGTGAATTTGTGTTTCAACAACTTTTACGATTGGCATTGATATGTTTGTCAATATTTGTGGTTTAGTGAATAAAACAAAGAATATGACATTCTTTTTAGTACTTCGATATTACTTGAGATATTGTATGATTTTTGTTTTTATTTAATGTATACTTGTCGTAGTATGACATTTTTGTTATCATACGTTTTTATCATATCTCTTCATATATCTCATTTCGCCTGATAATTATAGCTAGACTGACCCGTTTATTATTTTCTTATTAATTAATACTCGGGTCAGAACGAGATGTTACAGGTGCTTCTACTTGACTCCTCACCCGGCAGTATTATCTGACTTTTGGCTAACTACTTAGATTGGTAGTTTTTGTTGTTATACAATCGAGATAGAGACTCCTTGATGTATACATATTCTTTTGGCTAGCACTTGTATCTACTCTTTTGTGATATTGTGGATCTTGTTTGACCACTACTCTGATGTACACTTTTACGTGTTATATTCATATCTGTTTCCGCCTTTGAGATATGAACTTCTGTGACTAATTTATGTTATGCTTATTTCTATATATTTTTTCTAAAGATATTATAGCCAATTTGTAATAGCTTTGAGTTTGTATAGGTATGTCGGATTTTCTCTTGAAATGAAGTTAAACCATCTGACATATCGGTGCTCACACAAAGCAATTACACAGATGGTCGCTCCTCAACAGCCTTATTCTCCGCGCTTGTTGACGGCATTATCCCCTAGTGTCCTTGGCTAGCGTGGGTATAGAGGTGCGGCGTCAGAGCTTGGTATCAGAGCCAAAGTTCGGAACAGTGTAGAATAATCTAGCAAGGATCATTGTCCTAAGTCTTTCTTCGAAGTCGTGCCTTAGGATTTTTATTTGAGTCATTGGACCTGTTCTATCCTATTTTCTTTGTGATGCCTTGTTTTATCTATCATGATTGTTTGATATTCCTTTTGAGAACAACCTTTTTCTTCTTCTTTCTTTCTTTCTTAAAGAAGAAGAGATGGTTAGTCCTGGCAGTCCTAGCGCTGGTCAATCCAGTAGTCCTTCTCTGGATGGTGTATTCATGTCTGTCCAACAACTTTTGAATCTTGTAAAGAATTAAAGGTTTATCTGTGCTTTGAGTAAGAACCCCGAAATGGTTTTACCTCTGAAACTTGAAGTTCCTTTCAATCAGGTTATGGATAACACTCTTCGACATGAAGAGGTTGGTAAAGGAAGTGATAGTGATATTGTCCAAGAAGAGGCATATTAAGTTCAAAAGCCCTTATCCCAATAAGAAGGTGAAGCAAACTACTTTGGTAGCAAAGACTCCAATCCCTAATTGTGGAGGATGCTACAATTGTAATTCTAAGGACCGCTATGCAAAGGAGTGTCCGGAGCCACTCTTTTGTCGTTATTGCAAAAGTTCAGGTCATCATATTTCTGCCTGCCCCATACTTCAAAGCAAGAAGAAATGGGAACAAGAAACTTCGGTAGCAAAGACTCCTACCTCTAGTCGTAAACAATGCTACAATTGTGGTTCCACGGACCATTATGTAATTAAGTGCCCGAAACCCCTTATTGCCGCTATTGCAAAGGCTTGGGTCATTACTTATCTACATGTCCCAAACTTCAAAGTAGGAGAGAGGGAAAGCTTAAAGCTCCTAGTGACACTTTTCTTGGTCAAGGTATTTGTTACATCTCGGAAATTTGGGGCAATATCTATTTAATAATCTACATTAAAAATTAAATTGATTTGATAATATTGTTAATAATAAATCTAAATTGATTTAATAATGTTCTTTTAAATAAATATTTAATTGATAATTTATCTTTTAAAAGCTAATTAAATTGTTTTCTATTTGTAATATATATATATATATATCTATATATATTGTAAATAGATAATCTTTGTTTTAAGTTTAATAAAATAAAGGCATGATTTCTAACTCTAATATTTTTGGTAAATTAGGAATTTGATTTCATTTAATATTGAATAAATAATCATATGACTTTAAAATACTCAAGATATAAAAATAAAAAAAAGAGATTTAATTTAATTATTTAAAACTGATTATAGCTTAAGTTTAAATTTGAACAAAAATTGTTTTGTTTTATAGCTTGATAAAATAAGTGACTTATATTATAAAGAACAGTTCTTTTATAAATTATTTTAATTTAATAATAAGTTATATTTAAACTATATCAATATTGTAATATCTTTGAAAATGGGTTTTTAATATAAATAGAAGTTGTTATTTTAATATATGTATATTTTCGAAAGAAGCTATGATTTGTAAATTTAAAATAAAGTCTTTCAAAAATGTTAAATAAAATAATACTTTATAACCCGTAAGTAAAATAAATATATAAGTTAAAATTTATAACAAGGACTGAAAACAACTTCATATAAAAAAAAATATAATACAGATCACGCTTTGTTTGTAATATGCCTGTAAAATAAATGAAAAAGGTAAGAACAAAGTGTAAAGGAAAGAAAATGTATATGTACATAGGTATAAAAGCAAGCTAGGCAAGTAAAAGGCAAGGGAAAAATTTATAAACAAAGTAAAATAATAAAACAAAAATCTTTGTACAAACCAGACAAATAAAGCTGCCAGGTAAGTAAATATGTATGCAATCTGTAAAGACAAATATACAAGGCAAGAAATAAACAAAGTAAGAAAAGCAAAATATCTAAATACATAATAGGTCTGTAGCTTGTAGGTTAAGATTCAGACAACAATAAACATCAAGTATAAAACAAAATATAGTATGCAGGTTAGAGAAGAGAAGTGGAAAACTAAGTAAAATATCTATACATAAGAAATGATTAAATTAGCTAAGTAGGAAACATAGAGTACATTAACATTAAATGTTTCAAAGTCTCAGCTAACAATTCAGTCAATTCGAACTGTTTTAAAGATCAACTTAGCCCCTAATTAAAAGATTATGCCTGATAAAAACAAGGATATACAGTGTACCTGCATATACTTAACCCAGTTATCACCTTCCCCTGAACTTCTTTATATACATCTTTTTTTTTAGTTCGTTCACTAAACATATGAACCTAAAACAAAGAATAATAACAAACACTTCCATTTATACAAACTTAAATAATGTTTGCAATTCAATAAAGACAAGAAGATTTGGGGATCATAAGAACGACCATTCTCAGTTTTAAAATTCAAAGCTTTTCAAAAATAAAGGCTCTGCTTATTTCTGAAATACAGGTGAGTAACATCTCCTTTAAAAGTTTAAATTATGGAATGGTGGGTTGATTGATATATGAAATATGTATGTTTGGATATATATATATATATTTGTTTGTTATATTTCTCTATGTAGATGTATAGTTGTTTCCTGTAACATTCTGTTCTTTGCTTCATGTATTAGTTTGATTTTAAAAAAATCATTATCTTTTTACTTACTTGCTATTGAATTTAGGACTTAAACAAAAGCTGTTTGGATTAGCATAGATAAATGTTTAAATTTTTATAAGTAAAATATAATCTGGAATAACCATGGAAACAAAGGAACAACAAAGATATAAACTTGAGAAAATCTATTAAGTCAAAACTCAAAGTTAGTGATTCAATTATTCAGGGATATAAACCAAATCCCTAATCAAAAACATGATTTTAAAAATTAAAATCATAATTTTAGCACATGTTTGAGTGTGCATTTCTGGTTTAACCAGAGATGGGATATTTGAGGAATTCTGGCGAACTAGATGGTCTGGAGGGTTAGGATTCTCTGAAGTGATGCAGTGGCGATCTAAGATTTAAGGAAAAATGGTAGAGGTAAGGTCAGAACACGGTGGTATCGGCGGCAACCGTTTTGGGTTTCGAAACCTAGTTTTTACTGTGCATAAAGGATCGACCACCACGGCTCAGAGAATGGATCGAGTTCGACTAGGTTTTGGGTAATGGAAGTGGTCATATAGAGGAAGACGATGCCGGAGTTTCAGACCTTAAGATGGTCGGAGCTGTGAGGACGGAATGGTGGCAGGTTTTGAGGTGGAAATGTTTTGGTGTTGCAGGTTGTAAGATGGGGTTCCAGATTGTGTTTGATGCTCAGATTTTTCTTCAAGGGTGCATGGAAGTCCGTGTGATCAGAACTGGGGGAGGCAGTGATCGATGACTGGTGGAGGTCGTCAAAGATGATCGGAGTTAGGTGGATGGACTGCGCATGTACGCTGTGCACATTGGTGTTGATGTTTGTTTTTTTTTCCTCGAGTTAATTCGCGAGTGACCCGATGTTTTTAAGGGTTTGACTCGGGGTATATAGGATTTTGACTCGAAGTTTGGCAAGGGAGTCTCGGGTTAGGAATGGTTTAAGTTTTTTTTATAACCTGACAATGCTGGGGTTAAATTCAAAATGAAATTTCAATTTAAAACAGGGATTAAACTTCAAAGTTTAAGTCTAACTTTAGATTCAAATGAGCTTTTGAATCCTAAGTTTTAAAAAAAATGAAAATTTAAAGCAAAATTTAAATCAAAATTTACCATGAATCCAAACTTGAATTTATGAACAAGTTTAAATGTTTTTAAATTGAATTAGATGGTGAACTTGTTTTCAAATAAATGTTTAAACTTGATAAAATTCTTTATATAAAGTTTCCTTAATATTTGAATGAAAATTATGAAGTGATTAACTTAAATATGGAAGTTAAATAACCAATTTATTTTAAAGCTTGATTTGCTTAATAAATTTAGTAATTTAGCTTAAACCCTTGCTTATATAAGTAGCTTATATAAGTAATGAATGCCTTTCAATTTATTTTAGGGTTTATAAATTTATCTAAACTGGGATAAATGTTAAATGGTTAACATTTAGAATCTTAAGTTCAAAATGGATTTTGAATTTAAATATAGAAGTATAATGTTTTAAATACACTTAAGTGTTAATGAAGTCGTTGAAAGAGTAAGTGAATTATCTTAGAAATAATTAGGATAATAAAAGAATTTAATTCATAAGGGAATTAAGAAATGACTTAATTATTGGTTTTAAATTAATAATTTAGATAATTTATAATTAGGAATTAATTAAGAAATAAATTTAGAAATTTAATTATGATAATAATTCATATATGTGATTAATTTGATAATTAATCAGATTAACTAGATAATCTATTATAAATTGTTAAATGTAATTACTTGATAAAAGTAATTAAGAGATTAATTACTTATTGTAATTAGTTTGATAAAATGATTTATTTAAGTTACTTAATTTAGTTTAATTAATTAAAAAAAAATCATTTGATGATTTGATATGTGCAATCACTTTATGTATTCAATGGAGCATAATTACTTAAGAAAGTAATTAATGTTAATTACTGAATGTAATTAGTGAAAGAAGATGTGTTAATGAAATAATTTGGATAATTACTTTTGTAATTAATCAAGGGATTAATTAATGAAGATAATTAATTATGGAATAATAATTTGTTAATAAGTAATTAAGGGTAGTTAATTACTGGTTGATATTAATCAAGGTGGTTAATAATTGTGTTTAATTAAAGATTAATCACTCAATGTAATTAAATTGAATAAAGTAATTTAATTTTAATCTGAATTAGAGATCATTAATTAATGTAATTAATAATGAAATTAAGAATAGCTTAATTAAGAAATAATTAATAATGTGGAGTTTAATTAAGGATAATGTAATTAATTGTATTTAATTAATAAATGAAGTAATTAAATGTTAATTACTATAAATGATTTAGGATAATTAATTTGGGAAATTAAATAAAGACTAATTACTTTTTGTAATTAGAAGATGATTAATCAAAGGTGTTTAATCAAGATAAATATCTAGAGAATAATTAATTAATTTGATTTATAATTAATTTAATGGTTGTAGAAGCAAGATTTATAGATGAAGTAACTAATTTAATTTACTTTAAATTAATTAGAGATAGACGTAGTTAATTTAATTCATTTTAAATTAATTATAGATTGTGATTTATAAATCATTGCTTATGGATGAATGATATTGATATTTCATTTAATGATTGTGATCTCAGATATGAGATAAATAATACCTATGTGATATGGATGTTGGTTTAAGTACGATAATAATTTTTATCTGTTTGGATGAAAATATTGACTATCTGTTTATGTTGATCATGTGATTATCTATTGTGATATTGTGAATTATCTATCTATGTGTATATTGATGATATTGAATTAAACTAAATAGACAACTTGGCCTTAAAAGACACGTTTTGGATCTCGATGAGACCGGGATCGGTTTTCCACATTAGGAACATCCGAAAACAAAATCGATTCCAAATTAACGATAGGTCGTGAATCTGAAGTGAAGATGAAGATTCAGAATGCAAGGGTTATCGTAGTTAACTCTGAGGGTGATTCCAATATGAGTGTAACGAGATAATGCCTTCGGTTTCGTTCGAACCCAAAACGAACTTGTATGGATCGAATTCTTCCAACACATCGTCAGGTAGGCGATGAGCATTCTAAGAAATGTATTCTTAAAAGGTAATCGTAGCCTCAAGCCTCATCAACCGGGAATGGCTAAAACAGGGGAGGTGCAGCAAGGTTAGGTGGGTCATGCCCAAGCAGGACAAGGATATTCCCCTGTCTAGATGTCCCTTTATTTCGGCTTAGTGGGCAGTAGTGACGGCTATCTGCGGGGTTATCTTGTTCGGGACTGTTCAGCAAGGAATGGTTCCGGCCTTGTGTTGCAGGGGGTCGGGAGTGATCCTCGGTACATTGTTCTAGGCCACGTACTGTGACGGGCGGTACCCCAGTAGCCCTGCCATTGTATGGAATCCACAATCCAATAAGTGCCAACGGTTTTGATTGTATTACCCACTTTTGTGGCTAGTAGCTGGAATTTAATGAATGTAACAATTTCGGCTATTTTCTATTCACTTGAAAACCCTAGACCTATTATAATATCACTGAATTTCCTATCAAATGTTTTGGTTAGCGTAAGGTAAAAACTTACCCATGTTTATTTGTGGGGAGTCTTACGTGATACCTTTTATTTTCAAAGGATTTTCAAAATTAAGCAACTTTAACCTGTTACTCATACCAGACCCATGTCTGACCCGGAGTTTATTTTTGTTTTTCATAAACTCTCGGGTACCCAAATTTTTGCGGGTAGTAAAGGGATTCAGGTTGGCTTTGACGAATTCTGAAGGAGCAAATGGAGCAGGAAGCTTCAGCGTTGTAGATATACATATAGTTCCACTGTGTTGATATCTCTGTGTTGACTTATGTATTGAGTTGTATAACTAGACAGGTGTTTATAACTGTCCAGTATGTGATCTATTGTCTGTATAACTCCGATTGATGTTGTATATTATGTAAATACTTATGTGATTATTATAATTTATTCGTTCCGCTGTGAGATTCTGATGTTGTGGTTCTTTCTTCTCTATCTTTTCTATTTTCTCACCCATTTCTTTCTTCATGACAAAACGTCTTCCTGGGCGTAGGAAGCCGGGTCGTCACAGTTGGTATCAGAGCACTAGTTTAAGTGAATACCTAGGCTCTTGAGTGATTTCTTTCCTGAGAGAGCGTATTTGTAATTTTAATATATATATATTTATTTATTTATTTATTTATTCCTACCTATTTGTTGGGTTACCTGTTCAGGTTTTCCAATGAGCTATAAAGGTAGATACGTTGGCGGTGTGTGTAACACGACTACCAATGGCTGGGGTTTGAATGTTTGAGGTTGGAAGTATAATTGTCGAGACTGTAGACCTAATACCGTCTCGAGTGAGCTTTGAGTGGTATAAGGATTTCATTAATCTTTGAAGGATCTGTTAAGATTCGGAGTTCATTTTTGAAGTGTAAGTTTGGTTGAGCTAGAGTTTAGATCTGTCGGTTGGACAGAAGCAAGTCATGATATCTTGACATATCAAGGTGTAGTAGCTGTGTGATGAGACACAGTGACCATGGATGTCTCCGAAGATGTTTCTTTGGGACAGTTAAGGAAGAGTGCCTGTTTCGATTGTGGCTGTGTTCAGCTCGGAGTTTCTGTTTGGTTGGAGTCCGAGTTTCTCGAAGAGCTTTGGATTAGGAAGTCTTTTGGCTTAGCAATTTTTCTTGAGGTAACTTCAGAAGCAGCAGAGTAGTTCCATTTCTCCGATGGATTGGCCACATAAGTGTAAGTTGTTATATTTGGTAAAGAGAGAGCAGTATCTTTGGAATTAGGCTGGATCAATCGCAAAAGTGACTGGCGATAGTTTGAGTGTTCTCTTGTGTTTCAAAGACATTTTCTGGATGTCTTCAGGAAGTCAAAGTTTGGTCAGCATCTGAAGATTGAGTTTGGTGTCGACTGGATTTCCAGGCCTGGTACCGATGGTTCAGCTTAGTAATAGGATGATTTTTGAGTTTGGGGGGAACATCTTGGATTTTTGAGGAACTTCTGAGTTTTATTTCTGGATATGTGAACTTTATTTTTGGAATGTGTTGTCCAATCTGTGTTCGACTTCACCATTTTCATCTGTTCAATCAGAGTTGCGCAGTGGAAGCATGGTGGCAGCTGTTTTAGGTTGGAAGCAATGGGATGTTACAATGTTTGGATTGGAGAATAGGAAATTTTTCAGCATCTTAAGGCCAGTTTGGAGTGCATCTGTTTTATCTTTTCCGGATAAGGGAAGTGAGTTCTGTTTTCTGGTTGTGGAATAGAGTTTGTGTTCTGAGTTTTTGGTCGATCTTGGAAAGATCATTTTGTTAGATTGTTTTTGGTTCAGTTTGTTTCTAAAGGCATCAGCAAGGGTTAAGCTGATCAGGAAGGATGTAGGCAGCACAGTATCGTCCGAAGAGTTTTGTGGATAAGAGACGGACGAATTTGGATTTTGAAGTCAGAGATTTTATTCTGGATAAGTGTTTGGTCTTCAGGATCGAATTGTCAATTTGGATAACTGGAATTCGTTGTGTTTCACGTATCTCTGAGGGAGTACGTGTAAAATTTATCTCTAGTTATAGAACCAGCAGTTCAGGGAGTTTTGATTGTTGATTCAGACTTGTCTGTAGTCTGATATTCTGTCTTGTTTTGTGGATCTAGATGAGTGGAAGCTCTGTAGCTTAGTAGTATTGGTTGTTTGGATTTTATGGAGCGAGTGTCCCGGTATTTACACTGGGGAAAACTCGAGAAAATACTATCCAGAAATTTTGTCTGGATAGTTAGATTTGTTTGTTTGGATGAATTGGTTGCTATGATTGTTAGCTTATGATTGAAATATGCTTGGGTTTTAAAATTAAATCTTTAACTAGATTATTAAATTACCTTTGTTTTAAATTTCGAGGACGAAATTCTTTTAAGGGGGAGGAATGTGACATCCCGAAAATTTAGGGCAATATCTATTTAATAATCTACATTAAAAATTAAATTGATTTGATAATATTGTTAATAATAAATCTAAATTGATTTAATAATCTTCTTTTAAATAAATATTTAATTGATAATTTATCTTTTAAAAGCTAATTAAATTGTTTTCTATTTATAATATATATATATATATCTGTATATATTGTAAATAGATAATCTTTGTTTTAAGTTTAATAAAATAAAGGCATGATTTCTAACTCTAATATTTTTGGTAAATTAGGAATTTGATTTCATTTAATATTGAATAAATAATCATATGATTTTAAAATACTCAAGATATAAAAATAGAAAAAAGAGATTTAATTTAATTGTTTAACATTGATTATAGCTTAGGTTTAAATTTGAACAAAAATTGTTTTGTTTTATAGCTTGATAAAATAAGTGACTTATATTATAAAGAACAGTTCTTTTATAAATTATTTTAATTTAATAATAAGTTATATTTAAACTATATCAATATTGTAATATCTTTGAAAATTGGTTTTTAATATAAATAGAATTTTTTATTTTAATATATGTATATTTTTGAAAGAAGCTATGATTTGTAAATTTAAAATAAAGTCTTTCAAAAATGTTAAATAAAATAATACTTTATAAATCTTAACATAATTATTTAATTATTTAAGTTTAAAATAAAAGTAACCCGTAAGTAAAATAAATATATAAGTTAAAATTTATAACAAGGACTGAAAACAACTTCATATAAAAAAAAAATATAATGCAAATCAGGCTTTGTTTGTAATATGCCTGTAAAATAAATGAAAAAGGTAAGAACAAAGTGTAAAGGAAAGAAAATGTATATGTACATAGGTATAAAAGCAAGCTAGGCAAGTAAAAGGCAAGGGAAAAATTTATAAACAAAGTAAAATAATAAAACAAAAATCTTTGTACAAACCAGACAAATAAAGCTGCCAGGTAAGTAAATATGTATGCAATCTGTAAAGACAAATATACAAGGCAAGAAATAAACAAAGTAAGAAAAGCAAAATATCTAAATATATAATAGGTCTGTAGCTTGTAGGTTAAGATTCAGACAACAATAAACATCAAGTATAAAACAAAATATAGTATGCAGGTTAGAGAAGAGAAGTGGAAAACTAAGTAAAATATCTATACATAAGAAATGATTAAATTAGCTAAGTAGGAAACATAGAGTACATTAACATTAAATGTTTCAAAGTCTCAGCTAACAATTCAGTCAATTCGAACTGTTTTAAAGATCAACTCAGACCCTAATTAAAAGATTATGCCTGCTAAAAACAAGGATATACAGTGTACCTGCATATACTTAACCCAGTTATCACCTTCCCCTGAACTTCTTTATATACATCTTTTTTTTTAGTTCGTTCACTAAACATATGAACCTGAAACAAAGAATAATAACAAACACTTCCATTTATACAAACTTAAATAATGTTTGCAATTCAACAAAGACAAGAAGATTTGGGGATCAAAAGAAAAGCCATTCTCAGTTTTAAAATTCAAAGCTTTTCAAAAATAAAGGCTCTGCATATTTCTGAAATACAGGTGAGTAACATCTCCTTTAAAAGTTTGAATTATGGAATGGTGGGTTGATTGATATATGAAATATGTATGGTTGGATATATATATACATATATATATATATATATTTGTTTGTTATATTTCTTTATGTAGATGTATAGCTGTTTCCTGTAACATTTTGTTCTTTGCTTCACGTATCAATTTGATTTTTAAAAAAAAAATCATTATCTTTTTACTTACTTGCTGTTGAATTTAGGACTTAAACAAAAGCTGTTTGGATTAGCATAGATAAATGTTTAAATTTTTATAAGTAAGTTAAATATAAACTGGAATAACCTTGGAAACAAAGGAACAATAGAGATATAAACTTGAGCAAATCTATTAAGTCAAAACTCAAAGTTAGTGATTCAATTATTCAGGGATATAAACCAAATCCCTAATCAAAAACATGATTTTAAAAATTAAAATCATAAATTTTAGCACATGTTTGAGTGTGCATTTCTGGTTTAACCAGAGATGGGACATTTGAGGAATTCTGGCGAACTAGATGGTCTGGAGGGTTAGGATTCTATGAAGTGATGCAGTGGTGATCGTAGATTTAAGGAAAAATGTTAGAGGTAAGGTCAGAACGCGGTGGTATCGGCGGCAACCGTTTTGGGTTTCGAAACCTAGTTTTTACTGTGCATAAAGGATCGACCACCACGGCTCAGAGAATGGATCGAGTTCGACTAGGTTTTGGGTAATGGAAGTGGTCATATAGAAGAAGACGATGCTGGAGTTTCAGACCTTAAGATGGTCAGAGCTGTGAGGACGGAATGATGGCAGGTTTTGAGGTGGAAATGTTTTGGTGTTGCAGGTTGTAGGATGGGGTTCCAGACTGTGTTTGATGCTCAAATTTGTCTTCAAGGGTGCATGGAAGTCCGTGTGATCAGAACTGGGGGAGGCAGTGGTGGATGACCGGTGGAGGTCGTCAAAGATGGTCGGAGTTAGGTGGATGGACTGCGCATGTACGCTGTGCACATTGGTGTTGATGTCTGTTTGTTTTTTTTCCTCGAGTTAATTCGCGAGTGACTCGAAGTTTTTAAGGGTTTGACTCGGGGTATATAGGATTTTGACTCAAAGTTTGGCAAGGGAGTCTCGGGTTAGGAATGGTTTCAGTTTTTTTTATAACCTGACAATGCTGGGCTTAAATTCAAAATGAAATTTCAATTTAAAACAGGGATTAAACTTCAAAGTTTAAGTCTAACTTTAGATTCAAATGAGCTTTTGAATCCTAAGTTTTAAAAAAAAATGAAAATTTAAAGCAAAATTTAAATCAAAATTTACCATGAATCCAAACTTGAATTTATGAACAAGTTTAAATGTTTTTAAATTGAATTAGATGGTGAACTTGTTTTCAAATAAATGTTTAAACTTGATAAAATTCTTTATATAAAGTTTCCTTAATATTTGAATGAAAAATTATGAAGTGATTAACTTAAATATGGAAGTTAAATAACCAATTTATTTTAAAGCTTGATTTGCTTAATAAATTTAGTAATTTAGTTTAAACCCTTGCTTATACAAGTAGCTTATATAAGTAATGAATGCCTTTCAATTTATTTTAGGGTTTATAAATTTATCTAAATTGGGATAAATGTTAAATGGTTAACATTTAGAATCTTAAGTTCAAAATGGATTTTGAATTTAAATATAGAAGTATAATGTTTTAAATACACTTAAGTGTTAATGAAGTCGTTGAAAGAGTAAGTGAATTATCTTAGAAATAATTAGGATAATAAAAGAATTTAATTCATAAGGGAATTAAGATATGACTTAATTATTGGTTTTAAATTAATAATTTAGATAATTTATAATTAGGAATTAATTAAGAAATAAATTTAGAAATTTAATTATGATAATAATTCATATATGTGATCAATTTGATAATTAATCAAATTAATTAGATAATCTATTATAAATTGTTGAATGTAATTACTTGATAAAAGTAATTAAGAGATTAATTACTTATTGTAATTAATTTGATAAGATGATTTATTTAAGTTAATTAATTTAGTTTAATTAATTTAAAAAAAATCATTTGATGATTTGATATGTGTAATCACTTAGTGTATTCAGTGGAGCATAATTACTTAAGAAAGTAATTAATGTTAATTACTGAATGTAATTAGTGAAAGATGATGTGTTAATGAAGTAATTTGGATAATTACTTTCGTAATTAATCAAAGGATAATTAATGAAGATAATTAATTATGGAATAATTAATTTGTCAATAAGTAATTTAGGGTAGTTAATAACTGGTTGATATTTATCAAGGTGGTTAATAATTGTGTTTAATTAAAGATTAATCACTCAATGTAATTAAATTAAATAAAGTAATTTAATTTTAATTTAAATTAGAGATCATTAATTAGTGTAATCAATAATGAAATTAAGAATAGTTTAATTAAGAAATAATTAATAATGTGGTGATTAATTAAGGATAATGTAATTAATTGTATTTACTTAATAAATGAAGTAATTAAATGTTAATTACTATAAATGATTTAGGATAATTAATTTGGGAAATTAAATAAAGACTAATTACTTTTTGTAATTAGAAGATGATTAATCAAAGGTGTTTAATCAAGACAAATATCTAGAGAATAATTAATTAATTTGATTTATAATTAATTTAATGGTTGTAGAAGCAAGATTTATAGATGAAGTAATTAATTTAATTTACTTTAAATTAATTAGAGATAGACGTAGTTAATTTAATTCATTTTGAATTAATTATAGATTGTGATTTATAAATCATTGCTTATGGATGAATGATATTGATATTTCATTTAATGATTGTGATCTCAGATATGAGATAAATAATATCTATGTGATATGGATGTTGGTTTAAGTATGATAATACTTTTTATCTGTTTGGATGAAAATATTGACTATCTGTTTATGTTGATCATGTGATTATCTATTGTGATATTGTGAATTATCTATCTGTGTGTATATTGATGATATTGAATTAAACTGTAAGACTAAATAGACAACTTGGCCTTAAAAGACACGTTTTGGATCTCGATGAGACCGGGATCGGTTTTCCACATTAGGAACATCTTAAAACCACATCGATTCCAAATTAACGATGGGTCGTGAATCTGAAGTGAAGATGAAGATTCAAAATGCAAGGGTTATCGTTGTTAACTCTGAGTGTGATTCCAAAATGAGTGTAACGAGATAATGCCTTCGGTTTCGTTCGAAACCGGAACCAACTTGTATGGATTGAATGCTTTCAACACATCATCAGGTGGGTGATGAGCATTCTAAGAAATGTATTCTTAAAAGGTAATCGTAGCCTCAAGCCTCATCAACCGGGAATGGCTAAAACAGGGGAGGTGCAGCAAGGTTAGGTGGGTCATGCCCAAGCAGGACAAGGATATTCCCCTGTCTAGATGTCCCTTTATTTCGTCTTAGTGGGCAGTAGCGACGGCTATCTGCGGGGTTATCTCGTTCGGGACTGTTCAGTAAGGAATGGTTCCGACCTTGTGTTGCAGGGGGTCGGGAGTGATCCTCGGTACGCTGTTCTAGGCCACGTACTGTGACGGGCGGTACCCCAGTAGCCCTGCCATTGTATGGAATCCACAATCCAATAAGTGCCAACGGTTTTGATTTTATTACCTACTTTTGTGGCTAGTAGCTGGAATTTAATGAATGTAACAATTTCGGCTATTTTCTATTTACTTGAAAACCCTAGACCTATTATAATACCACAGAATTTCCTATCAAATGTTTTGGTTGGCGTAAGGTAAAAACTTACCCATGTTTATTTGTGGGGAGTCTTACGTGATACCTTTTATTTTCAAAGGATTTTCAAAATTAAGCAACTTTAACCTGTTACTCATACCAGACCCATGTCTGACCCGGAGTTTATTTTTGTTTTTCATAAACTCTCGGGTACCCAAATTTTTACGGGTAGTCAAGGGATTCAGGTTGGCTTTGACGAATTCTGAAGGAGCAAATGGAGCAGGAGGCTTCAGCGTTGTAGGTATACATATAGTTCCGCTGTGTTGATATCTCTGTGTTGACTTGTGTATTGAGTTGTATAACTAGACAGGTGTTAATAACGGTCTCGTATGTGATCTATTGTCTGTATAACTCCGATTGATGTTGTATATTATGTAAATACTTATGTGATTATTATAATTTATTCGTTCCGCTGTGAGATTCTGATGTTGTGGTTCTTTCTTCTTTATCTTTTCTATTTTCTCACCCCTTTCTTTCTTCATGACGAAACGTCTTCCTGGGCGTAGGAAGCCGGGTCATCACAGTATTTCTCATTCAATCCTTGATGACATTTTATTTGTGATTATCTTTTTCGAGTTCTTGTTGATATGAGTTCATCTCATTATTTTGTACCAAAAGAACTTGTTGATTCTTTTTCTTTAAATATTTTGGGCTTAATGACTTGTTTGAGAATTGCAAATCTGGATGGTGGATCCGCAACACTTAGTTTGCTTGCTTTGAATTGATGTCGAGATTATTTTATGTGATTTGTCTTTCCAAGCCGATTTGCATGTTATGCGTTATATAGGATTCGGAATTGAATTTTGTAAAAGGATTGGCTTAATCATTATGAAGCCACATCCTATGTCCCAAGTGGACTATCTATCTTCGACATTCTTAATTTGTTAAGCAGATATCTATTTTTCTTTGTGATTTCGATTCCAATTTGATAACATCATTTTATTCTTTAAACCCACATGATGAGGAAAACGTTATTTTTCTCATTCGGGTAGTTTATGGAATTTTCCGGTATTTTTGAGCTTGTCTTAGGATTATCACCTAAGCGATCTTTTGAGTGGTGTTAAGGTCTTTTCAGCTCCACCTTACCACCTGTTTTCATTAGCTACGAGTTGCGGAAGTTAGTATTCCACTTACCGCATTCCGCACTCGTTATGATTCTTATGAATGAATTATTATGTCATTTAGTTTGTCTAGCTTATTTCATCCGTTTTATAAATCGAGTATTCTATGAATATTTCGATGTGACCATTCTTGTATTTATTGATTTTGGATGAAAACAGCAATTTATAATTTTGCAAATCTTTTTCATAAGATTTATTTATAAGTATGATTGGATTTTTGTTCTTGAAATGAACAAAGAATATTGGTAAAGTTTTTAAGAGATATTTTTATCCTATAGAATATGATTTTGTGATTGTATTGCCCATTGAGTGCTTTAAGAATTCTGGTCGATGCGCTTATTCAACATTATCGATAGGAATCTCCTAAATGCTTTGATGAGATAATCAGACACAGTAAATTGACTTGTAAAAAGTAAATTTTTTTAGAAAGATAATTACATAAAGATAATTGTGATTAATGAAAATTTTAGCTTTTTGGGAAAGAAGATTATTTAAAAGAAATCTTTTCCGATACTCTTATTCTTGTGATTTTCGAAGGGAACCAAGACTTCATTGTTTGTACCAATGCTAGTCGTATTGGTTTGGGTGTCGTTCTCTTGCAAAAGAGAACGTGCTATCAATTTTGTTTCTAAACAATTTAAGCCGATTGAGACTAGTTTGCCACTCATGATCTAGTGCTCGCGACTATTATTGTCGAATTTTAGAGTTTTGCATCATCAGTTATTTATGGGGAAGAAATTCGTTCTCTACACCAATCATAAATCTCTGAAGTATTTATTTTCTCAAAAGGAACTTAATCTGTGTCAATAGCGTTGGCTTGAGTTTCTTGCATCTTATGATCTTGATATTCTTTATACTTCCGGAAATGGAAATCATGTTGCCGACGCCCTTAGCCGAAAGCAACAAGCAGTTGTTTCCATGATGATATCCGAATGGAATGATCTCGAGACTTTATCCACTTGTAAGATTCGAGATCGTGTATCCGATTTATGTTCATCCCTTGTTTTATGTAGCCTTGAGGCTCATCCTTCTCTTCTAGACCGCATTCTTGAAGCTCAAAAGCTAGATCTCGAATTGGCTCTTCTTAACCAAAGTTGTAGCGATAAAATTGATATTGAAGGTTTGAAAGACTTTGATATTGATTCTCGTGGCGGTATTCGAAAATTTGGTAGACTTATCGTGCCAAATATTTGTGATCTTCGTAAAGACATTTTAGAAGATTCTCATCGTTCTAAATTTACCATTCATCCCGGTAGTAATAAAATGTACGTGGATATGAAGCAACTTTATTATTGGAAGGGAATGAAATTTGATATCGCTAACTTCGTTAAACGTTGCATGACTTGCCAACTCATTAAAGCCGAGCATCAAAGGCCCGATGGGTTATTGCAACCTTTAGACATTCCAATTTGGAAGTGGGATCATATTTCCATGGATTTATCGACGGCCTTCCCGGATCTCGTTCGGGTCATGATAGCTTGTGGGTGATAGTTGACAGACTTACTAAATCCATCCATTTTATTCCCGTTCGGTCTAATCGGACCGTTCCTCTTTTGGCCAAACTCTTTATCAAAGAAATTGTTAAATTGCATGGAGTTCCTACTTCTATTGTTAGTGATCATGAGCCATTGTTTACTAGAGGATTTTGGAAGAAAGTTCAAAAAGATTTGGGAACGAAGCTTAATTTTAGCACCGCTTATCAACCCCAGTCCGATGGACAAACCGAGCATGTGAATCAAACTCTTGAAGATCTTCTTCATGCATGTGTTCTTAATTTTGGTGGAAGTTAGGAAGATCATATTTCTCATATTGAGTTTTCCTATAATAATAGCTTCCAATCAAGTATTGGTATGGCACCTTTCGAGGCACTCTTTGAAAGGCCATGTCGATCTCCTTGTTGGCTTAAGGCCGGTGAGAGGTTGGTTTTAGGTCTAAATTATATTCGTGATTCCACAGAAAAGATTGGTCTTATTCGTCATAAGATGAAAGAAGCCGAAGGTAGACAAAAATCCTATGCCGATAACCGAAGAAGGAAATTAGAATTTTATGTGAGAGATTTTGTGTTTATTCGTGTTTCATCTATGAGGGGTGTTGTGCGTTTCAGTCAATCGGGAAAGTTAGCACCTCGTTATATTGTTCCACTTCCCATCACTGAACATATTGGTTCCGTGGCTTATCGCATCTTATTACCGCCTCAATTTTCTGCTATTCATGACATGTTTCACATCTCTCAATTACGGAAATGCCTTCGAGATTCCGATTCTATTCTTAAGCCCGGTGTTGTTGAAGAAATTGAAGTTTCTCCTATTTGACTTATGAGCAACACCCTATTCGCATCATTGCTTTGGAGGTTGAGCGCCTTCGAAATAAAGATGTTCTTTTTGTGAAAGTTCAATGGTTCTCAAATCCTAAGGATCGCTCTTGGGAATCCAAAGAATTCATCGAGCGAACACGTTCGGACTTACTCTTTCGTGCTCTTTTTGGTGAACTTCTTATTTCAGATTTTCTTTTGCGTTGATATGCTTTTATGGTTGTTACTCTTTATTTTCTTCCTAAGTATTGCAAGGACCCAATTTCTTTAAGGAGGGAAGTCTGTAACAACCCGCATATTTTACGATTGTATATTTAAATATTACATCGTTCGTTGGATTTTAGTCCGAAAAGCTACTTTTGCAAACATTCGAATTAGGACTTGAGACCACTTCCATTAAGTTCAAAATACCATTTGCGACCTTTTTGAATATAAACTTTGATATGTTTGGAGTTAGTAGAATTTTTCTACTTTTCACTTAGGGCTTTGGGTTGGGTTTTAGCCCATTAACCCCACTTATCAACCTAGCTCCAAACCTCTTCTCTTCATTCCTTTATAATTTCCTAATACATTCAAGCTTCATCAAAAATGGGCGAAGAGAAAAAGAATTAGGAAATCCTAAGCCCTAGTTTCCATTTGCAAATCCAAGTTCTAGCTCCAAATTTAAAGAAGAAGCTTTGGTAAGCAACGCTTTCTTCTTCTCCAACTCATACTCCTTTCCATTTCAGAATTTCGTAAGCCTAACTTAGGAAATATTTAAGTTGTAAGCTTAGATTGAAGCTTCTTGAGTTGTTATTGAAGAGGAATTGATCTTAGCTTGTTTTAAAAGCTTCTCTTTCATCAATTCAGGTTTAAAGGTGAGATTTTTATCTCACATCTAAGTCTATAACTATCTTGGATTGTTATGTATGAATTCCTAACACTTATTTATGTGCATTTGATTTTGATTTGGGTTGATTTGGTGTATATTCCAATTTTTGGTGTTTTGGTCTAATTTTATGAAAATCCTATTATGGATATTTGGACATTGATAATCGAGGCATATCGAGGAGCCACTAAGGTCGGGTTGTCGTTTGGCATAAATACTTAGTCGTAGTTGCTCGTTCGATCGCTTCCGATAATCGTTTTGGCCATCATTGGCCTAGATTCAGGGAATTCCCTGAACTTCAGTTTCAGACGTCTGAAACGTAGGATTCAGACATCTGAATATTATACTGGGAGTTTTTATTCCCCAGTATTCAGACATCTGAATCAAAATTCCAAACGTCTGAATTTGCGCGTGAGCAACCAGAAAGGAAATAGGCTAAAAATGCTTATTTCAGACGTCTGAAATATAGGTTTCAGGCGTTTGAATACTGTTCTAGAAAACATTTAATTTTCCAGATTCAGACATCTGAATCCTTGATTTCAGACGTCTGAATCTGCTGTCTAGGCTCTATTTGCCTATTTGCTTGAGAATTCCAATTTTTTCGATTCGTGATTATCCAATTTGTTGATTATCATTTATTATCGATTTTGATGACTTCTTTATATCGGGATTTTTGGTAATATCCATTTCGATGGATTCGATAATCGATTTCTTTGGATTTTAGTCATGTCTACGAATGTGAATTTTGGTGATTGATTGTTCTACAATCATTTTTGCGATTTGTCACTTTAAAAATATAAAGGTTTTCTATACTAGTAGTAAATATCAAAACTCTTTCATCAAAAACGATTTCAACACTATTTTATTACAAAGCTCATTTCTTAAACCGTTTTCCAGTCTATTAGTATGTACAAATACCTCATTCGTATGAGAAATCTAATTAAACGGCTTAGTAAAATAAGTGGTATGAAACGCTTGCGTTTACTTCGTCGGTTAGTTCTTGGACTTGCTCGATTGAATCTCTTGTGACAATTTTCGAGTGGAGATCTACAATTTGTTCGTAAATATTTAAGTTAAGCTAGTGGTTGTGGGACATGAAGCTAAACTCATATATTTACTAGCTTAGTGTAATTGACACTTAACCTCGAGTGGAAGTCTACAATTTGTTCGTAAATAATTAAGTTAAGCTAGTGGTTATGGGACGTGAAGCTAAACTCATTTATTTACTAGCTTAGTGTAATTTACACTTATCGATCAATGATGATCAATTTGTGACTTAGGCTAGCAATGTGCGATGTCTCTTTGTCTGCAAGGGAGACTAAACCCCATTTTTAGTGGAGCTTCGGCTTGGTGGGGTAGCGACCCATGGTCTTCGGACCGTTTTAGTGGAACTTCGGCTCAAAGGTCTTCGGACCGTTTTAGTGGGGCTTCAGCTCAAAGGTCTTTGGGCCATTTTTGTGGAGCTTCGGTTCAAAATTAACGGTTAGCTACCATGGAATAGCATTCCGTTTTTTGATATACGTATTGGTGAGTTTTAATGCTTCTGTCTTGTGATAGGCCTCTTTCCCCCTTTTTGTGATTTTTGGATTTCTGTTGATCGATTTCTAGAATTTGTGTTTCACCAATTTTCATGATTTACATTGATAAGCTTTATCATTATTTATGCATTGGTGAATTTATGTTTCAACAACTTTTACGACTGGCATTGATATGTTTGTCAATATTTATGGTTTAGTGAATAAAACAAAGAATATGACATTCTTTTTAATGCTTCGAGATTTCTTGAGATATTGTATGATTTTTGTTGTTATTTAATGTATACTTGTCGTTGTATGACATTTTTGTTATCATACATTTTTATCATATCTCTTCTTATATCTCATTGCGCCTGATAATTATAGCTAGACTGATTCATTTATTATTTTCTTATTAAATAATACTCCGGTCAGACCGAGATATTACAGGTGCTTCTACTTGACTCCTCACCCGGGAGTATTATCTGACTTTTGGCTAACTACTTAGATTGGTAGTTTTTGTTGTTAGACAATCGAGATAGAGACTCCTTGATGTATACATATTCTTTTGGCTAGCAATTGTATCTATTCTTTTGTGATATTGTGGATCTTGTTTGACCACTACTCTGAAGTACAGTTTTACGTGTTATATTCATATCTGTTTCCGCCTTTGAGATATGAACTTCTGTGACTGATTTATGTTATGCTTATTTCTATATTTGTTTCCGAAGATATTATATCCACTGTGTAGTAGCTTTGAGCTTGTATCGGTATGTCGGATTTCCTCTTGAAATGAAGTTAAACCATCTGACATATCGGTGCTCGCACAAAGCAATTACACGGATGGTTGCTCCTCAACAGCCTTATTCTCTGTGCTAGTTGACGGCATTACCCCGTAGTGTCCTTGGCTAGCGTGGGTATAGAGGTGGGGCGTCACACCTAGCATTTAATTCTTTTATTTAATTAAAGGTTCCAATTATTAATTTGATTCCTTTCACTAAGGCGATTGAAACTATTAATTAATGGAAAATTTAGAACTAAATACCGGGTTAAATTTCAAATCATTTTAAAAATAATAGATGAATGTGTAATTTCAATTTATATATCCTATTATATTTAAAACAATTAAAATTTTATATTTGTTTATTAAAATAAATATGCAGTAAAACTACTACAGTGGCCTTCCCACTTCGAAACCCAAAAATGAATGTCGATGATGCGTGCACTCATCACCGAAATTATTTTTCAGCGACAGAGAGGGGAGTACATAACTTATTCCTTCCAAAGTTTCTTTAAAGCAATTATTTCAAATCATGTTGAACTATTAATATCAGAAATACTTCTAAATAATATTATTATTATATTCCAAAATCATTCTAAAGAAATTTTCAAAACCCTGGAACTTAAGTTCTAAATTCCCAATTTCCATTTATTTTATTTTCAATCACATTTCAACTATTATTTATAAATTTCATTACCTAACAACCAATATATTGCAACAAAATATATATCTTATTTATAAAATTTTAATTTATATATATAGAAAATATAATAGGCAAAATTATTTCATTCACCTATATTCAAAACAAATATTGTGTCAGTCTATCCTATTAAGTGTTTAGAAATCCCTATTGATGTCATAGGGTCCTATGCACCAACCAAAATTTATAAATACAAAACGGAACAAATTAACACAATATCAACACTTTTTATAACACTAACAAATATGCTCTCTCATATATATATATATACACACTCAACGACTCATCATAGGGTATTACTGTCCTATTAATAAAGAGTCAAACCCCACAAAGCTAAGGACTATCGCTAAACCAAAGCTCTGATACCAGATGTAACAGCCCACCTTCTTGTACGCTTTAAATCGACGATAAACCACACACGTCGAACTTAAACCATACATAAGGGCGGATTGTTATGGGGTAAATAAGAAAAAGAAGTGAAAAAAAAGAACAAAACAGAATCTTGCAGCAGAACGATAAAATATAATAATCAAATATACAGTTCATGAAGCTGTTTTACAAAATATTCGATTATACTTATACAATACATATCAGAGTTACACATATCAGAGAATAATAAATAATGCAGCGGAATAGTATGAATGTAGTGGAATACTATAATAAATATTAATAATAAATCTTCGTCTTTGTCCTTTTGAATACGGTCTACCAAATCCTGAAATGCTCAGGCTGACCCGAGCGAATTGAAAAGCCAGAACACTCGAGTCAGAACTAAAAGATCTTATGAAATTGAAATCATCGATAAAATATGAGTGGAACGGCGTTAGAGATGTTTACGAGATTTGACATCTCCTATACAGTGTCTAACCTGAGTGTAGTAACTTAAGAGTTGCTCGGGATTCGCATCTCCCAAGGATCCGTTAAACTATTTGCTATGTAGTAATATTTTTCTATTATAGTAATGTCTATTAGTAAAATAAACTTACTTTAAAATAGCATTAAGGGGTTACCCATATAGCCCTTAACACGTAATAGTGCCAATAATCTATACAGCTGCTGCATATCTCCTAATCGGGAGACTACGAGAAGATACTCCATAGGTACGACACAAATCAAACTCGTACAACGCATGCTAAGGTAGGTGGCATGACACAATTAGGCAATGCCATGGTAGATATACCAATTACTATCTGGACTAGTGGTGACGCATAGCGCGCAGCTACCGCCCACCTCGACCCACACCACCAAAATCAAAAATAAAAATGGCCACCAAATGAATCTCCAAGTCAGAATATAATATCGAAGGAGTTTGTCCGATAAGAGGGGCTACCTCACTGGCCCGGAATCGCTCATGTTTTAGCCACCTTATGCCAACTCATGGGAATCGGGTCCACGTATATACCTCAAAGGAAACGCCGCCACCATTCTACTTCATTCTGGAATCTCCACCGCGTACACGGTTGTTAAAGTGGTTTTCGGAGTTAGCAGAGAGTATGACAACTTCCAATCCCGGTCTCTATAACAACCAAACGTTATTATAACACCACGGTCATTTCAAAATAGTTATACTTGAAAACCAGGATATAATACTCATTTCAAAACCATATAAATACGATATCATTTTCGTTTTAAAAACCAAATAAATATGATATCATTTTAAAATCGTACTATTTCAAAGTTATAAAATTGCGAAACCAAAGACTTTAAACTATAACACTTCCGAAACGTAACACTTTGAAACCAAATCCTACTTGTAAAATTTCCCATTACATTTTATTTTAACATTTAACTTTTTATAGTTGGTAAGTTATATATATGCTTTTAAGGATGTAATAGAAAGTCACACAAGTTTATTTTATTTCTTTTAATTAACTTAATGTTCAATAATCATATCCTTTGGTTTATAGGCTACAAGTTTCAATTTCCTTATAATTTCATTTACAACCTAGCATTTAATTCTTTTATTTAATTAAAAGTTCCAATCATTAATTTGATTCCGTTTTACTAAGGCAATTGAAACTATTAATTAATGGAAAATTTAGAACTAAATACCGGGTTAAATTTCAAATCAATTTAAAAATAATAGATAAATGTATACTTTCAGTTTATATATCCAATTATATTTAGAACAACTAAAAATTTATATTTGTTTATCAAAATAAGTCTGCAGTAAAACTACTACAGTGGCTTTCCCACTTCGAAACCCAAAAGTAAATGTCGATGATGCGTGCACTCATTACCGAAATTATTTTCCAGCAACAGAGAGGGGAGTACATAACTTATTCCTTCCAAAATTTCTTTAAACAATTGTTTCAAATCATATTGAACCATTTATATCAGAAATACTTTTAAATAATATTATTATTATATTCCAAAATCATTCGAAAGAAAGTTTCAAAACCCCGGAGCTTAAGTTCTAAATTCCCACTTTCCATTTATTTTATTTTCAATCTCATTTCAACAATTATTTATAAATTTCATTACCTAACAACTAATATATTGCAACTAAATATATATCTTACTTATAAAATTTTAATTTATATATAGAAAATATAATATGCAAAATTATTTCATTCACCTATATTCAAAACAAATATTGTATTGGTCTATCCTATTAAGTGTTTAGAAATCCCTATTGATGTCATAGCGTCCTATGCACCAACCAGAATTTATAAATACAAAACGGAACAAATTAACACAATATCAAAACTTTTTATAACACTAACAAATACGCTCTCTCATATATATACACACACACTCTCAACGACTCATCATAGGGTGTTACCACCCTATTAATAAATAGTCAAACCCCACAAAGCTAAGGTTTATCGTTAAACCAAAGCTCTGATACCAGATGTAACAGCCCGCCTTTTTGTACACTTTAAATCGACGATAAACCCCACACGTCGGACTTAAACCATACAGAAGGGCGGATTGTTATGTGGTAAATAAGAAAAAGCAGAGAAAGAAAAAAGAATAAAACAGAATCTTGCAGCAGAACGATAAAATATAATAATCAAATATACAGTTCATGAAGCTGTTTTACAAAATATTTGATTATACTTATACAATACACATCAGAGTCACACATACCAGAAATAATAAATAATGCAGCGGAACAGTATGAATGTAGTGGAATACTATAATAAATATTAATAATAAATCTTCGTCTTCATCCTCCAGAATACGGTTTTCCAAATCCTGAAATGCTCAGGCTGATCCGAGCGAATTGTAAAGACAAAACGCTCGAGTCAGAACTAAAATATCTTATGAAAGTTAAATCATCGATAAAATATGAGTGGAACGGCGTCATAGATGTATACGGGATTTGGCATCTCTTATCCAGTGTCTAACGTGAGTGTAGTAACTTTAGAGATGCTTCGGATTCGCATCTCCTAAGGATCCGTTAAACTATTTACTATGTAGTAATATTTCTCTATTACAATTATGTCTATTAGTAAAATAAACCTACTTTAAAATAGCGTTAAGGGGTTACCCATATAGCCCTTAACATGTAACAGTGCCAATAGTCTATACAGTACCTGCATATCTCCTAATCGGGAGACTACGAGAAGATACTCCATAGGTACGACACAAATCAAACTCGTACAAGGCATGCTAGGGTAGGTGACACGGCACAACTAGGCTATGCCAGGGTAGATATACCAATTACTATCCAGACTGGTGGTGACGCATAGGGCGCAGCTGCCGCCCACCTCGAGCCACACCCCTGAAATCAAAAATAAAAGTGGCCACCAAATGAATCTCCAAGTTAGAATATAAAATCGAAGGAGTGTGTCCGATAAGAGGGGCTACCTCACTGGCCCGGAATCGCTCTTGTTTTAGCCACCTTATGCCAACTCACGGGAGTCGGGTCGACGTATATACCTCAAAGGAAATGCCGCCACCATCCTACTTCATTCTGGAATCTCCACCGCGTACACGGTTGTTAAAGTGGTTTTCGTAGTTGGCAGAGTGTATGACAACTTCCGATCCCGGTCTCTTTAACAACCAAATGTTATTATAACACCGCGGTCATTTCAAAATAATTATACTTCAAAAATAGGATATAATATTCATTTCAGAACCATATAAATACGATATCATTTTCATTTTAAAAACCAAATCAATATGATATCATTTTAAAATCATAGTATTTCAAAGTTATAAAATTTCGGAACCAAAGACTTTAAACTATAACACTTCCAAAACGTAATACTTTGAAATTTATAACTTCGAAACATGACTTCCACCCCTTACATGGTTTAAATATTAAAATATTTTACAAAATAAACTAGCTTCTTAAATTTCACAAATCGATTCCAAAACAACCCGAATTTCTAAACTTTAAATTTAACCAAATCCCCAAATCATAAATTTCAATTCAATTCGGTTTTCAAATAGACCATTCCAAATTATATCGATTTCAATACAGATTTGATCCATAAAATAAACCATTTCAAATTCCATATATTTCAAAGCTTAAATATTCATTATTTCAAAACTAAATTTTATAATTCATATATATATATATATATATATATAGCATATTTACTTTACTATTATTTAGTTTTGAAATATTTGCTTAATAAATCTAATATCCTTTAAATAAAACTTCTAACTACAATAACTGAATATTCCTCTATTTATTTAAACTTGATATATTCACTTAAATCACCTTAAACCCGAATTAAGTTATAAAACCATATTCTTTTAAAATCTCAAATTCAATAAGTTCCAAATGGATTCTTATTAAATATAACTCTTAATTAAATAAAATCTCAAATCAATTTCAAAACTACCTTCTGAACCTTGATTTATAAAAATCAATATAAACTCTATATTAAAATATAATTTAAGTAATTACTTATCAATATTATATTTTAATAAATCAAACTTTATTATTAAACTTATTTTATACTTTAAACAATTTTATTCATAGCTTAAAACCAAGAATTTAACTATATATAAAATAACATTTATAAATTATTCAAATCAGTATCTTATAAAATCATATATTTCTTTACAAATCCATAGAAATCATTTCAAAATATTTTATATATAGACTGGTGTTTGTATAAAATTTTCTATGCTATGGTCAAGTGATACAGATATTTATCATTTCAATCCGCAATTTAAAATAAAAATACGGTTATATATCATTTCAAACCGCAATCCCAAATGAAATAAAATGCATAACTACTTGCAGTCTATAACAATATAAAATACAACATCCATTCACTCAATATCAATCATCAACCATTTATCACAATCATCATACAATTCAAACAATAACATCAATATAGAACAGATAATAAATAACAAGTAATTACTGGAAGTTTATATTTAATAATAATTTAATTTAAATGGCAGTTTATATGCAATAATAAATTGAATAATAATTTAATTCAATAAATTCAATTTAACCGGAATGATGATAAAAATATACCAAACAACAACAAATAAATTTCTAATCACATCAGAAATTAATTTAACACACATAAGAAAATTTAGAAGTTGTGAGTGGGTTAAAACACTCACCTTATGAATTTAAATTTAATTTAAATCCAATTTAAACCCAAAAATTGAATAGCCTCAGAATTCGTCCAAACTAGCGCCAAAATGTCAGGAATTTCAATACGAACCCATAGGAATAAACCGCGCGTGAAACGGACCTCGTATTTGAGAGTTATGAGTGTTAGAACGATTTGAAAATTAAATTTAAATAAAACAAAAACAAAAAGGTCATCGTACACGTCACTTTGCCCTACCCTCTCTCTCACGCGGCTAGCGTATACCGAGCACGAACAACCCAAAATTCGCTGCCTTTGACCATCAAATTTGCCATCTTTCGACCGCCTTTCGTCGAGCCACCGCCACCCACGTCTCGCGCATGAGGAGCCGCACGTGTCGGCCAATCTCCACGCCTTCCGGCCTCCCCAACAGGTCGCGCCGTCGTCGACAACACCTAGGGTTTTGAACCCTAGTTCACAAATTATAGCCACACCGAGCATCTCTAGGTCAAGTGACCACCAGCGTCGAACTCCATACCACGGGCTCTACAAAACCCATATTCCAATTTCGTCGATTGATGACGAAATAAAAAATGCCCAATTCAATTTTGACCGTGATTATCGATTGATTCGAGTATCAATTTCGAAAACGAACACTTGACACAGATTCGTATTATCGAGATATACGATATATAATTTTACTAGATTTTTTTGAGGATTTTGAATTTTTTTGATTTGATTTTTGAATTGCAGTTGGGTTTAGGGTTTGCAGCCATTGGAAAGAGGAGGAGCTGATGGAATTGTACATATAGAATAATGACATTAGAAATGGGCTAGGGTTTATAGCAGGGTATATATAGGCAAGCTGAAATTAGAATGGATGGACACGATTGGATATACGAGTTGAACGACAAAATAGCCCGAAAAGCCCGTTTCGACTCCAGAACAAAATTGGGTCAATCCATATATCAAAATAGATGTTTTTAAATATTTAGAAATCAATGGAACATGTTTCAGGTCCAAATTCTATCATATAAAGAAGTTATGCTAAAATCAATTTATTTCAAATTGATTTCAATTGATTTCAATTTCATTGATTTCAATTGATTTCAATTTAATTGATTTCAAGGCGCTTCGAGTCCGTACGATCAAATAACAAATCCAATCGCTACGAAACTTGAAATCCTACAATAATTCACCTTTACTGATCCGATGAAACTAGTTTCGTCAAAATCCGAGTCAGTGGCTAAAAATGGCTATTTTCTAGTCAATTAAATAAATAATTAATTAATTAATATAATCACTTTTTCAATTTCAATTCCGTAACTAACAAATCTTATATTTTTTATTTCTTAAACAATTACAATAACTTAACAAATTTAGATGTCAATTCAAAGTTAAATTTATTTATCGTTTACCGTAATTAATTTCACTTTTAATAAATTCATTAATTATCAATTGAAATTCCAATAAATCCATTGATTTGATTTCAAATATTGCTATTCAATAAATTGACATCTTATGGGTATAATTAACATTGATTTATATTACATTACATTAATGTATTCTCATTTCATATTAATTCCCATTAACGTAATATTTATTTCATTTAATTTCAAAAATCCATTTATTACAGCTTCAAACTCAATAAATTCATCAAACATGAATTTCAATTGTTTTCATTACAATCAATTGCCATATTATCATCTTAGGTACCATTTACATTGGTATATACCCTAATACATTAGTATATATCAATTGCCTAATATTTAAATTCAATTGCTACCATAACTACACTTATTATAAATTAGATTTCTATGGATTGATTTGTTTCAATTCAAATCTTTTTATTAAGTTCATTACTACTCTATAAACCTAGTTACCTTGTTTTTTTCCCTTCATTAACATAACATACTCCAATTTAACAAATCCTAAACATTATATTACATTTCACATTAATGTAGCATTTATTTACATTTATTAAAAATTTATTTCCAATTTCAATTAACAAGCTAAATAAATAGGTGACATACATTAATCATTATCGTTACCCTATAGTCACATAAATAAGCTTTTATTACTTACAAATAAATGTTGCCATTTATTTCCATACTACTAATTTCATTCACTTATGCTCAATTCATAACCAAACATAACATTTAGATTTATTTTCATTAATTGGTATTCCATTCAATTCATAAATTCATTAACTTTGATTAGTATTGTTTACCTTGCATTCTAGTTATTATTTCATTAATATGACTCCCAATTATAATTCCATCAAAACAGGTAACTTATAATAATTTGTTATCATAAACTCTCAATCACATTCTTACACGTTTAATCATTTCCAAACAAATGTTATAATTTCTTACTAAACATTGATTATATTCAATTACCATTCAATATATATTAATTCATTAATTAATTCAATCTTTACGTTTGTTTTCTTATATTTGATTTATAGCCTAGTATAACATTTACATCGATTTCGTTGATTGTGACTTCATTCAAATAGTTAATATTTAACCTAGATTACCCTTATTACATCTCATTTAAATTATTATTTCATTGGTTAATTCAATACTTACTTTTACTTACTTAATTTCAATTTTTATAACTAAATGCAGCAATTTACACTATTTCATTATAAATTATAAAGTTTTTATTTTTTCTAGATTTTATTACAAAAATCTTATTACATTAACCAAACTTAATTATTGAAAATTTACGGGTCGTTACAACAAACAATCAGTTTGATAGAAACATAATATATATATATATATTATTAAAGATCAATATTTAAATTTAAACACCAAAACACATCTTTAGAAATATATAAAACTAAACTCATGTATCGATATAAACTAATAAATAGACTGACATATATATATATATATATATATATATTATCTTTAAAATAATATAAATAATTAATCCAAAATGACAATACCCATATATCACTTCAAATTAAAATTTCGAAGCTACGAACTTCCTAGAACTGAAACTATGTATAACTATCTTAAAAAAAATCATATTATAATTTTAAACATATGCTAAAAATAAGATCTAAATATTTAAATTTTCAACTCAAAATTTAACTTTAATATCAAAAATAAATTCTATACATATATTCAAACAGATTTTATATAACGTATATATAAAATATAACAGATATGTATATACAATAACTTATAATATAATTCATAAACTTACATACAAGTTATATGTTAAACAATATATTGTCAACCTACACATGAATTTATATACTGTCAAAGTATATGTACTGTCAAAATATATACACTGTCAATATATATATATGTCTTTACTCAAAATTTGTATACAAACTGTCGTGCTATATATAAATATATACTTTCCAAAAGTTGTCAAGTTTGGGCAGGTTTAGCAACTAAAAAAAACAAATGCTAAGCATGGCTAACATATGTGCATTATAAACATTATATACATATAACACAGCAAACAACACTGTACCCAATTTTCCTCATATAACCAATGTAACAACGTAATAGACTATATATAATACTATTTTTTATACGCGCCCTTTAACGATCCTGACTCGACCTTCGAAAATGGGCACCGAATACTACACTCATATTAAAATGCCGTAGATTCAAACTTCAAATCCAAGTCGCCGAGCTTATAACACAATTAAATATAATAACACGGTGGAAGAAAAAGAATAACACATTGATACAATATCTGATACAATGATCAATATACAATGAATATCAATATACATCAGAGATATGATACAAGAAAATAGCAGCGGAAAGAATAACTATGATCTCTAATAGAAAGAATAGTCTTCAGAAGAAAACTCCAATGCTTGCACTCCCTAGCTCCAAACATTAATCCAGAACTAGCTACCAAACCTGATTATCTGAAAACCAAACTCTAGACTGTCCGTGTGGAAAATAGTGAGCACCCAGAATTTAGGAAAGAGAAAATAAACTTCAGGTCATTCATGGGACTGGTATGAGTAATAAAAATAGTTTATTTTTTTAAACAAACAAAGAAATATTTTAAAATAGATCCGGAATGCTTTTACAAAATGGAACTACCATAAGGCCTCCCGCACACACACACAATGCAAACGCAGAATCGGAGGAGATTTCTCCATACGATAGTTAAACATGCTTGATACGCAAATTTCTTTGATATTATTACTATAACTGCAAAGTGCAGAAAACATTTCGAAAGTATAGCATTAATCTTAGCCAACATAGACATTCCGAACTATGCCTACTATAGCTACCATCTAAACAGTGGGGTGCCACCATAAGTAAATGGCAGGTTCTACAATTAAAACTGTACAAGGTGCGTATTGTTTCTTTGGATTTCCAACAAATGGTCAGGCCAAGGAACTTCCCATTGCCACATGGGTACGCCTCTGGAAGGACGTCCCGAGAACCTAACTGGATCTCTGCCAACACAAGGCCGGGTTAACTCTAACTAGGTAACTACTGACACGAGTATGCCAGCCCCCGGTCGTAACCAACCTTTATCCGGGGCCCCAACAACAATCACAAAGCAATATATATATATATATATATATATATATATATATATATATATATATATATGCTATATCCACATAAGTTAAGTATCTGGGCTCCATACCATGATACCACTTCTATCCAGAAGGAAATGTACATACCCTAAGGGGCACTATCCCCAATAACCTTGCTGCATCTTTCCTGTTTCGACCATTACCGGGTTGTGAGGTTCGACGAAGTCTCATCCACAAAGCTACGCTTTTCACGAAATCCATGCTTTGATCAACAAATAATCAGCAGCACTCAGCATGCCACATTACCAAGTTGGGAATATATTACTGGTAACCTTCAGCTACATAACCTCTGAGCTCATACGTCTCAGAGAAGGGTGTTAAGCTAAGAGAATAAATCCTCCGCCACCAACAGAAATGTATTTGAAAGAAATCTGCTTTATATCTCAAATGTAATGTCAGACATACAATCCATACAAGTCTGTTCTGGGTTCGAACAGAACCGAAGGCACTTCCGAAGAAGTCCTTGCAATCTGGCTATTAACAATCCCGATCGGACTTCCCATCACTTAGGGAATCTCTATATCGGCGTGACTCGGTGCAGAGACAATCAACGAGTTATCCTTTCGTTCTCGAAAATACCCGGTCTTCACCACCGATCTTCAAATGCTACCCTATACGTTGTAGCACTATTCGAAGTGGGTTATACGACACAAAGGTCCTCTCCCGGTTGAACCGAATAACGAGCGCAATATTAAAAATCATATGGATACTGGGGTCTCAGTTAAATCACAGCTTAAAGCCCATAACCTTTCATTCGAATGGTTAAAACAAATCACCATTTCAAATCTTTTAAAAAAAAGATTCATTTTAACTACCTTCAATGGTTAAAACAATTTCCACACTTTTAATCTTTTTAAATGAAAGATTAAATTCATAAAGTTCACCCCGTACACAAAGTTCCATTCGTGGATTTCAAAACAATTTCGATTTCAATTGGATTAACTCGTTAAATCTTTAAGTCAAAATTTAACTTATAGCTTTCAAAACTCGTTTCCAAAGATTTATTCATAGCCTTTCAAAACATTTCAATTTCATTTCAAACTTGAAACCTTTCAACACAAATTGGAAGTTTATTACTTATGTGACAGCTTTTATTTTTCGAAAAACAAATATTTTTTGTTTCAGAAAAATCCAATTTTATTTGCACGAGTTAAAGTCCTTGAATTAAATTCAAATTCCCAAATCAATACTTTTAAAATGGTTTAACCAATATATAACTAGTATAACATATTTAGTCCCTAGTTTCAAATCATAGAATTCAATTTTGAATTTTGAATTCAAATTTAAATCAAATTATTTAAATTTGAAATTTTATTAAGTTATTTAAAATAACTCTTATTTTCAAAACTTTCAATTCCAATTCCAAAACTATTTTGGATTCAAGAATTAAATCTTTAAAATTGTTAAAAATCTGTGACTTAACCGATTTCCTCATGAAATCCATATTTGTGTGTGTAGGGTGTAGTTCAAGGGTTTTACACACAATAGTGCAACATCATTCTATCATCATAGATTCAAATACAGAAATATGGTTGATAAGCGGTATAAGCTATAACGCTTACCTCTCATACACAGATATGTATATCACAGATAATTAGTTACATTCATCCCAGATAAATGAATGACAAATCACAACACAATCAGAATATATCACAAAGCATCACATATCAGGGATATCAAACAATTTGACAATTCATTCAATTCAACATCCAATATAATCCAAACATCCACAAGTAGGCTCAATTTATTATTTGATTAATTTAAATCAAGTAAGTCGTCAATCATGGCTAATTAACATAAATAAATTTCAAATCATTTGATTGGTTGTCCTTTAATCATTTATTACTTAAATAAATCGACCTTTAATTATAAATCAATTATCCTTTATTAATGAATCAATTGACCTTTAATTATTAAATAAATCTTAGTTAATGACCTTCATTAACAATAAAAATTTCTTTAATTACTTTGCCCAAGAAATTTACCTAAATCATCATTGATTATAAATTGATTAACCGATAAGAACTCATTAATTAATCCTTATTATTTAATTAATTAAATGCTAATTGTAATTTAATTAGTTCTTAATCATAATTTAATTGTTCCTTAATTAATTATTTAACTTAACCTCACTTAATAAATTTCAACTTGTAATTACTAAGTTAATTAATACTAAAGATTAACTATCAATTTCTACTTAACTTAATAGTTAATGAATTACAAAACATGCAATCTTTGTTTACTTAACGTAAAACTCATATTTATTGATAATTTAATTAACACTCACAAATATATTGAAAATATTGATTTTCAACTTGCTTTTAAATACACGTGTTAAAGTATTACTTTTGTTATAAAGAAATTTAAAGAATAAAAATCGATTTCTCTTAAAATTCACATAATAAAGAGTATTCTAATATTTCAAACTCATTTAAATGTTTAAATTTATAAAGCTTTATTTAGTTTCAAACTCAAAATTCAAACTCGGGTTTAAGTCCAGGCTTTAGATTTTGTTTTAACTTTGCCTAAATCTTTCTGTTACGAATCAGATTCAAAGTTTTTTTTTCTTTTTTCAACTCTTTTTGAATTGCTTAACACTTATTAAAACGAATTTGAATTTTAAAAAAAACTTTGTTTCTAACTAAGTTTCAAACTACACCTGAACTTACATTCAAACTTTGATTAATACCCTCGGTTTAAATTTGATTCATAATTTTAACATTAAATTTAAAATTTCAAAAACAAACAGAACAGGTTTTGTTTTAAACCTGGAAAACATATACCCGAGCCACCCAAACCACTTCGAGTCGCGCACGATAGTTACTTCGAGTTTACGCGATATTTTCGAGACAAGCTGAGCTATCTTCTTCTTTCCATCCAACTGACAGACCAATATGCACATGAACGTGCACAAAGGATCGGAGCTCCTCTGATCATCGCCTCCACCTCCCACGAGTCGTCACTGACCCTCTCGACCCAAACCACCACCCAGCTCCGACCTACCACGCCTGAAATCAAAAAAGAGCCCCTTGAATCAAACTGGAACTAGCACAACATCACAAGATCGACTAGTACCGCCACCTCAGGCCTTTTGAGGCCATAAAAATTTCATCTAAGCTCCTCCACAACGTGCCCCATCGAATCCCCTCGGTCCGGCCTTGACCAATTCCAAGATGGCCACGAATTTCCGCTTCCAACCCCGACGAACTAAACTGAGAATAAAACCCTAAAGTAACTTCGATCATCGCCCACGACCATCTAAAAATTCAGTGATTATTTTTCTGATGATCCCCTTCACGCCAACTTCCTTCAGGAACGAGCATGCTGCCCAACTCAATGTCGATCGCCGTGAATTGCCGAAAAATGAATTTCAGGTCAACTTGATTTTCCTCAGTAATTATAAACTTAAAAATTCTAAATTAACTACCAAAAACCATGGTTTTTTATTACGAATAGATTCATATGATTAGAACTTGAAATTTATATAAATGATTTTGGACTTATTTTTAATTATCTCTGTACATTCTACAATTTTGGATTAAATACTGAATATTTTCAGCTAACATTATTTTCAAAAATAATGTTACACGTTTATATACATTCCATCTTCAAAACACCTTAACCTATTAGTTATTATATAAGGTAAATTTTGAAATTTAAACTTGATTCCTAAACCTGTAGCTAAGTACAGAGGTTATAAATAGATCTACTGGCATGTATTTTAAATTTTCTATGTCTATATATATACACATTTACACACAGAAATATCCCCATCTATGCAAACCTTTATTAATCATACTTCAAGCATTATCATAGGCAAATCCGGATCTATATATACATACAGGGTTAAGAGTTTACTCACCGTGGTTTGAGAAGAAGAACAGAGCCCTTCAAATTTTTGAAACAGGCCTGGACAATTTCAAGCTGAAGCCTTTTCCTCCTTGATTTCTGGTTTTATATTGATTGTATTTGTTGTTTGAGCTGAAGCTTGTTTATGGTTTGAATGATGTTTCAGATTTGCTCAACTTTAAGTGAACGAACTGAGGTAAGAGTTGATATATATGATAGAAAATGCTGGGTAATCTTGTTTGTACAATAGGCATGGCTGAAGTGATATGTTTTGTGCTGAGATGTATTAGAGGTATGGCAGATATGGTACACATTAATTGCTAGAGTCCTTTATATTTTTATTTGCAAGCTTAAGATATTTAGTTTATTATCTTTTCTATTATCTTACTTTTTTTACTTGCCTGCATAACCAAACTCCACTTACCAGATTCTTTCCATTGCTCTTGCCTAACTAAACTACTTTACATCCTACATTCATATCTTACCTGTCTTTGTTTGCTTGGTTAAGCTCTTATACTTTATGTACATAGATAAAAAAAAATTATTTTAGTTATTTTTTATAAAATTTTGAATCATGTATTCTAGTTCTAATCCTAACACATGTGCCTATTTATTTCTGTTTCATTTTGAAACTTAACCTATCAAATGCTTAGTTTACTTATTATTTATAAGATTTACTTTTATTTTAAATATTTTCGAAAGATTTTATTTTGAGTTTTCAAACCATAGTTTCTTTGCAAAATACACACACACACACACATATATAAATTTGAAATAACCATTTCTATTTTACATAAAAATCCATTTGTAAAAACATTACATTAAAAACATTTTTTAAAAATAACTCATTATTCAAATAAAATAATTTATAAAAGAAACTATCTCTTTATTAATAAATAACATATTTTATTTGAATTTGGAAAAACTCAAATCGATTAACCAATTAATTTCACAAGTTTTTTTTCAAAAATTAAATTAAATTATAAATTTAAACGCAGTAAAAATCTGGGATCGTTATAGACCAGTAAAACAAACCACGGGAAAACTAGTACATATATACTTATAATAAATATCAACAGCTTGATATGTCTCTACCTACGTAAACCTCTACAAATAGCTAACATAGATGGATATGTTCACCATACTTGCATGACAGTGAACACACAATAAAGCATACAATAAGAAAGTGAAGCACAACACAATGGTGGCTTACACGTTGAGAAAGAGGAAGACCATGCTGCTATGGCCAGGGAATAAGGTTGTGAAGGTCGGTGGCGAGTTTCTCTTTTGTGCGGCCTGAGGCTGTGTTGCCGACGAGAAGTGGCTGAGTGGAAGGCTTCGGTCGTGGCTTGTGGAGGAGGACAGGGATGCATGCAATGAAGTGGGAGAGTTGTTGTCTGTTGTAGGAAGCAAAGGAATATGGGGATAGGCGCGCATGCGGAGGAGAGAGGGAGGAGAGCGCACGCTTGCTGAAGCCAGAAATTATCACGCGAATTATTTTCTAAATATTTTTTTGTAGCCATGGCCAAATAAGGGATGAGTAAGAGGAAGAATAGCGAACGACCTTCAACAAAAGAAGCAACAGAGCAAAGAAATTGAACAGGTAACAAGTTAAAATACAAATGCTTGGCTTTTGAATGAATGGCGAAACGACAGTTTTGAAAAGGTGGAACTGTAACAGTTCTCAAATAATTAAATGCATAACACACAAACTAATGAAGGAAGGCTAAGTGGTAATAGATTGAAAGTGCAAAGTTGAGCATATACACAATTTGAAAGCACAGCAAATAATTTAAGAGCATACGAAAAAAAGTGAGCAACCGAAAATACAAATGGAAATATGTAAACGCTCCAACGTTGATTTCAGAGAATATTAATATCAAGTGACTATTGGTTTCACGGTGGCTAACGAAGGGAGAGAGTAAACCAAAAGTTTCGAATGCTAAACTGGTACGGCTAAAAGTTACACAGACCTCGCCACGTACCAAACTCCGAAACACAGAAGTGAATATACCGCAGAGATCTGCATGTTGAGACGATCAAAACGGTATACAGATATTAGTGGTAAGATCATGCGATCAAAAATCGATATCGGTACGAAAATGCTGCTATTTCGCCGAAAATAAGATCGACGGAGCAATAATAGTCAAAATTTGGAGAAACGAATTATGACGTCTTGCTAAGAAGATGATTTACAATTTTTAGGTTTTGCAAAACATTTCATTATCATCAAATATTAACTGATATAAATTGAAATAGAATTACGCAATGATATAAACTTCAATATTATCTGACGAAAATTTATCAGTTGCTATGTTTAAATATACGTATTTCAATAATTTTTTATTCCAAAATTTTATTATTTAAAATTTCACAAAAATACAATTAATTATATAAAAAAAAACACTAAAATTTTTAGGTCGTTACACTCTCCCCCACTCAAAAGTTTTCGTCCCCGAAAAGTAAAGAGGTAGGAGAACCGAAACAATCAGAAGAAAATAGACTGAAATATAAAACAAAATAATCAATTTTAAAGCCATATAAAATTTCAATTTAAATTAATTAATATTCATTAATTGATTTAATCCATTTTATTTCTCTAAAAAAATAAATCTTAACTATTGCTAAATTCATTATCTTATTATCAAATTATCTTTAATTTACTAATTTCTAAATCCTTAAATTTGAATAGTCATTTATTATAATCATAATTTATTCAACAAATTTAATTTTTCTTTATTCCAAATAATTATTAAATATATTCCACTTAATATATCTTATCACATATTTTAAGTATATTTACACTAATTATAACCACTCATATTTATTTATAAAACAATTTTATATTGTATACTATTCAACTTCATATTCAACTTCTAAATGATTAAGGTAAGTTATATTGGAATGAAATTGACTATTATACAAGTAGATGTTTCTAATTCAATTATTTCAAGTTTAAGTATTTATTCAAATTTTTTGACTTTATTTAAAATCATCCTTTAACATAAATTTATGAATTATATTTTCGATTCACTTCCATACACACATATTATGTATATCAAATCAAATTAAATCTAAAAACATATACTTACATAAATATATTAAATCAAGTCATACTGAAGAAATTCAAATCAAATTAATTTCTAAAACAAAAATGTAGCAAAGCTACTGAATGGTCTCTCCACTTCGAAACTCGAAAATGAATGTCGATGATGCGGCCGCCATCACCGAAATTATTTTCCAGCGACAAAGAGAAGGGTAAACATTTAAAATTCTTTGAAATAATTTATACTCAAAATACTTTAAATAAATAACATACCCTTTAAAACTTTAAAACCATAGTTTGAAATCATCGAAAATTAAATTCTCAAATTCTAGATTTAAATTCATTCCAATTCAAATCAGTTTATAACCATGTTTTATAATTTCATTTATTTATATATATGTTGGAATAATCAATGATTTACAAAACAAATAATGAAAATCAAATATTATCTTTTCTGACAACCAATTCAGTTGACAATTCAATTTCAGAAAAATTTATACTTATACAAAATTATTTTATTTACCAAATTTGAAAACAATATTGTGTTAGTTTGCACTGCTCGAGAGTTTTGGAAATCCTATTGATAGCGTTGAATCAGACAAATCGATCGAGAACCCAAATCAACATCAGCAACTCAAACAACACAATATATATATATATATATATTAAACATTTTTAATGTTAATTTACAAAGACACTTCTTCGCTCGATGATACAAGAATGGATTTCAAAGCAAGAATAGAGATTCAAATTTGATGGATTGAATCAAAGAAAATTTCGATTCGAAACAATGATAAGATGATTGAATTTCAAACAGGAAGATGAATATACTAACATTAACCGCGGCGACCTTAACCTGGTCAACCGTGACCTCAAGAATAGGATCGATGTAGAATTCTAAGGCAAATCGACATTCGATCGCAAGAGAAATTACCCCGGTCGTCTACTAGAGAACGGTTCGGGTATAGCAAGATGTCAGGAGCTAAACCGAGGATATAGAAATCTTCGGGGAATCAGTGTTGTTGTAAAGGAGTTCCACCCCTTTACAAATCATTCAGTGGAGCTATGGAATTCTCTAGAATCGGAAGAATACAAAAAGGGAGAGGCAAGAATGGGTTTTGGAACGGAGAAGAACGTTCCAAAATTCAAAGGAAATCGAGTCAAGAGGAAAAGATTCAAGCTCGAACGAAAGTGATTCTGTAAATAAATTTACCATACATGCTAAGTTTGCCTAGAGCCAAAGCTCTGATACCAACTGTAACGACCTGATAATTTCAACCATTCGCATCCAAACATACCAGAATTGAATTGCTCAAAATACCAGATTGTTAATTTATATTTGGCAAAGCTCAGCATATACAGTAAATAAATAAATCGTAGAATCACAAGACACAGAGTAATATAACAATAATGCAGAGGAAACAAGAGAATAGTTGTACATGAAGCTTTTATATATATCAGAGTTAAATAAGATACAACAGAAGTCTCGAATACAATTGTAACGACCCGAAAATTTTCAATAATTAAGTTTGGTTATTTTGTTAAAAATTGAGTAATTAAATTTAGAAGAAACAAAAAAATGATGATGATTTATAATGAAGCAAAACGTTAAAAGGTAATGTAGCAATGGTAAATCACATAAGACTTTGTGATTTAATATTTGGAGAAACAAAATTTGTGTAACTTTTTAATGAAATAATAAGTGAATTAAAACATAACAATGCTAATTATGGTTAATAATAATTAATAGGATGAATGAAATGATAATTAATGAATTTATTTAAAATTGTAAAGTTATAATGCAATAAATGGCGATTGGTTGGGAAGAATGAACATTCTAACATAGTATAATAATTCAAATGTTATGACTTAGTTTAAATGGAATATAGTATAAAAAATGCAATCAGTGTACTAATGTGTGAAATAATATATTGATTTATTTGTAACTGAATGTAAATTTATGTAATTACGTTAATGTAAGTTAATAAATAATTAACTTAGCGCAATCCCGATTAATTGAAATAACTGTAAGGTCATAATTTGTTGTATCTAGTAAATTTGAAAATTTGATTCCAATAAATGCAATAAAGTATAAGAAATGTAAACTTGTAATCTATGTATGAAATAATAACCAAAATAAGGGAAATAGTGTTAATGTAGGTAAAGTTGTAACAAATTGGTCTACTAAATCAAATTTGGATATCAATAATTTAATGTTTATGAGAATTAATGCAAAGACTGAAGGTAGGTATGTGATAAATAAATAGAAACGTGAAATTTTTCATAAGTAATAAATTGGTAAATTTAAGGAATGGAAATAAAGATGTGTTAATGTAAAACTTAATAAATGGAAATTTGAAAGGAAGGGTCAGGTGAGATATTGGAATCGGTTATAATTGGTTATGAGGTTGAAACGTAAGAAACGAATGTAATTACTTAATTAGCTAATGGAATAATAATAATATAGTTAATGGGAATTTAATAAAAGCAGAAGTATTTAAGAATTGTAACGGAAAGGGTGAATGTAATAATGAAATAAATAGGATTGTAAATTTATGCCTAGTGTAGTAATCGATATAATGGAAAGTATGAACCCAAGTAAATGAATTAATTTAGAATGTTAATCGTAATTAGCTTGTATATTGGTAGAAAATAATAACATGGAAATATGGTAGTCAATACAAAGGAAAGATGAAAATTTTGAACATACTAATGTAATAAAGGGTAAAACAAATGTTATCTTTGTTTATTGAATAATAATTGATTGGATAAAAAGGATTTGGAGTTAAATCAAGTTAATTTATTGAAATAAATTATAATTAATTGAATTTATTGTGAATGAAATTAATTACTACATTATTTGAAATTAAGATAAAATAAGGATATTAATCCACTATGGTATAAACCATGATAATTATATCGTAAAATGAAATCAAATGAATAACTAGATGGGTTAAGAATATGGATTTGATTATAGGGAAATTGAACAATGTAGTAAGTGTTATAACCAACATTGAATTGTCATATAAACTTGTATTAAGTCATGGTAAAAGTCCAAGTGATTAAAAAGGATAAATTGGTTAGTTTATAAATATTGAATAAAAAGGCGATTAATTAATTTAATATTAATATGTTTAATTGATAGGAAGTAATTGTTCTACTTCTCATTACATTCATTTAGCCCATTTTGAAACATAATCAACTGAAATTAATGTAATTGAAAATTTTCAATTAATAGGAGAGAGAATACTAATTGTAATAGGTGCAATTAAAAGCAGCTTATGTTTTGTGAATATAAGGAAAGTTTTGATTCAATAAAAAAAACATTTACATCAAATAAAATGAATGTTTCATCTGTGAATGTAGGTTTAATTTCATTAAAATAAAGAATAGAAAGATTGGTTTAAAGAAAGAAATATATGTTTATTTGAACCGTGTTTTAGCTTACAGACTGATTACAAGAATAGGAAAATAATCTATTTATTACTCTTATGCATAAACAATAAATTTATAAACGCGTTTGAATAAACAATTGTTCTATTTTTTTACCCATTTTAGTTGTCTGTTTTAAAATTCAACTTTGTACGTAGCTGCAATTAATGTAATTCAAATGTTTCAATTAAAAGGAAAGGAAACGTTGATTGCAATTAATAGATTTAATAAAAGAAACGCACGTTTTGTGTTAAACAAAAAGAGTGTTTTAATGGAAATAAAAGATCAGTTTGAGAAAACAAAATTTAACGTTTTCATTTTTAAGGTAAGTATAAATATTTTATTATGCGTAGATAAAAACCTAAATGCGTACAAAATTCTACTTTCGTTTGCAAACTTTTCCATTCCTACGTACATTTCCTTATCTATTATTAATGCATGAAGCTTTAATAATAAAACGTGACATTTATTTTTGTCCCTCCACATTCATTTCCTAATTATAAATAACCTACATCTTATTTCTTATTTTACATTTTGTTTGTCCTAACACCTCATATTCAAAATCTCTTATTCTTGCAAATCCAAAGCATTCTTTTATAATTTTTTTTTTTCATTTTTCGTACACTTCCTGTCCTCATCTTAGTTGTTCTTCAATCTTTTCCTGAAGCCTCATCTTGAGAAAACGCAAGTATTAAAATTTGTTTATTTATATAAATTTTTAACGCGTACTAATTTTTATTTCACTAATATTTCTTATAACACGAATATCTTTTGCATATAAACTTGGATTCACGCGCGATTTCTTCTGTTGGATTCAAATTTATATTCCAGACAACATGAAATTGATTTAGTTGAATTTGGAGATTGTTGAGTTTTGCGCTTCTGTTTGGATTTTTATGGGAAAAATCAAAGGTGAGTGTTTTAACTCACTCACAGCTTCTAAAAATGTCTTATGTTTGTTTAATTGAATCTGGTTGTGATTATGCATTTATTTATTATTATTTTGTATATTTTTAATCATCATCTCAGTTAATTTCATTTATTTAAATTAAATCGTTATTTAATTTATTTTTGAATATAGCTGCCAGTTAAATACATGTTTTATAGATTATCACTTATCTATTGATATTGATTGATTGTTTTGGATGATGGTTGTGATGGATGTATGATTTTGTGATGGATGAATGGATGTTGTATTTTATTATTATAAACTGCAAGTTATTATGCATTTTACTTGATTCGGGATTGCGGTTTGAAATGATATATAACCGTAATTTTTATTTTTAATTATGGATTGAAATGATAAACATCTGTATCACCTGACCATAAGGCAGAAAATTATATACAGACACCGCGGTCTATATATATAAATATGTTCAAATGATTTCTGTGGTTTTTAAAGAAATATACGGATTATATAAATATTGATTTTAGATGTTATATAAACGTCAAGTTTATTATTGATTTTAGCTATATATATAGGCTTGAAATATAAAACAAGCATAATAATAAAGTTTGATTATTTTATAAAATAAGGTTTAATGAATATTGATTTTTGATATTATATAAATATTATTAAAATGCTTGAATTTAAGCTATGTATAAGTTTGTTAAATAAAAATTTAGTTTGCTAATAGAGTTTGATTTTTATTAAAATAAATGTGAGTAAGTATTTAAATTTTATTTTAACATAGGGAGTATGATGATTTAAATAAATTAAGGTTGGGAGATAAATTGGAGATTTATTTGGAATTGAATTTATTTAAGAATTAAACTCTAAAAGGTTGATGTGGAATTTATTAAATTGAAAATTTAAAAAGGTATAATTATTATAACTGGATTTTTGGGTCTAGGTGAATAAAATGATTATTTCAAGTATAAATTAATTGAAGAAAATATTTAGTATTTGAAATTTGAGTTTTGTTTAAAATGAAAATTGATTTATTATGTAAAATATTTCAAAACTAAATAATAGAAGATTTGATTATTGAATCTAGATTATCAAATTTAGATTTGGAATTTTGAATATTAAAGCTTTGAAATATATGAAATTGAAAATGGTTTATTTAAGGATTTAAATCTGTATTGGGATTGATTTTGAAATTAAAGAAGCTAATTTATTATATAAAGTAATTTAATAGTAAACCATTTAAGTATTGGAAGTTATGTTTCAAAGCTATGAATTTCAAGGTATTATGATTTAAAGTGTTATGATTTTGGGAAAAGGATATTTTTGAAATAAAAATGATATTAAATTGATTTGGGATTTCTTTAAAATGATATCATATTGATTTGGCCTTAAAATAGAAATGATATCGTATTTATATGGTTTTGAAACGGACATTATATTCTGGTTTTAAAGTATAAATTATTTTGAAATAACCGCGGTGTTATAATAAGGTTTGGTTGTTGAAGAGACCGGGATCGGAAGTTGTCATACTCTCTGCCAACTCCGAAAATCACTTTAACAACCGTGTACGCGGTGGGGTTTACAGAATGAAGTAGGATGGTGGCGACGTTTCCTTTGAGGTAAATACGTGGACCCGACTCCCGTGAGTTGGCATAAGGTAGCTAAAACAGGAGCCATTCTCGGGCCAATGAGGTAGCACCTTTGATCGGAAACATCCCTTCGATATTATACTTTGACTTTTGGATTGATTCGGTGGCCACTTTTGATTTTTTTATTTGGGGGTGTGGGTCGAGGTGGGCGGTAGCTGCGGCTATGCGTTACCACCAGCCCGGATAGCAATTGGTATATCTGCATTGGCATTGCCTATTTGTGCTGTGTCACCTACCCTAGCACGCCTTATACGATTTTGGTTTTGTACCATACCTATGGAGTGCCCTTTTATGACTCCTAGTACGTGAGAGGTTACAGTACTGTATAGACTATGAGAATATATAAATGTGTTAAGGTGTAAAATGTAAAGCCTTAACGCTATTTAAATGTAAGTTTATTTTACTAATAGACATTATTATAATAGCGAAATATTACTACATAGTAAATAGTTTTAACGGATCCTTAGGAGATGTGAATCCCGAACATCTCCTAAGTTACTGCACTCATATTTATTTTTGTTGATTTAACTCACATAAGATATTTTAGTTCTGACTCGAGTGTTTTATCTTTTCAATTAGCTCGGGTTAGTCCGAGCATTTCAGGATTTGAAGATCTTATTCTGGAGGACGAATACGAAGATTTGTATTAATATTATCTACTATATTATTCCGCTACACCATTTTATTCTGCTGCATAATTATTGTAACGACCCGCCTTTTTGGACAGTTTTAAACCGACGATCAAATACACATGTCGATTCCAAACCATTAAAAGGGCAGATAGTTATTGGGGTAATTAAGAAAAGAAAAGGAAGGGAAATAAAGGAAATGAAACAACATAGAATCTCACGGCGGAAGGCTAAAGTATAATAATAAAATAACAGTTCATGAAGCTGTTAATTAAATGAATACATTTGAAATGAATACATTTGATTATTATTATACAACATTTATCAGAGTTACATACACAGCAAATATCATACAACAATGCAGCGGAATGGAATGAACATAATAGTAGTACATAATATACCAAATCTTCGTCTTCATCCTCCAGAAATAGATCCTCAAAAATCTGAAAACTCAGGACTGACCCGAGCGTAATGAAAAGACAAACACTCGAGTCAGGACTAAATATCCTCATGTAAGTTAAGTCAATCGTAAATAAATATGAGTGTAACGGCGTCAGAGATGTTTACGGGGTTTGACATCTCCTATCCAGTGTCAACGTGCGTGCAATAACTCAAGAGATGTTACAGGATTTTCCATCTCTCAAGGATCCGTGAAACTATATACTATGTAGTAATATACGCTAAGTAGATAATGCCTATCAGTAATATAAAGTATCAAAATAGCGTTAAGGCGTTACCATAATCCCCCTTAACACATTTTTATATTCCCAAAAGCATATACAAGACCGTAGTTTCCCCAAAACCGGAAGTCACCAGAGGGCAATCCATATACTCAAGGTACAAATCAAAACGTAGTGGTCGTGAATAGGATAATCAGTATGACAAGGTACATGAGGCAATACCAACTAGGATACTAGTAGTTGCGTGATCCGGACTGATGTTGGGCATAGCCAGCAGCTACCCCAACACCGCGAAACAACACTCCCAAATCAAGGGGTGCACCCAAATCGCATCACAAATGTAATAGATATGGTATCGAAGAAGTGTGTTCGCTAGAGGTGGCGAACCTCAATGGCCCGGCGCGGCTCCTGTTTTAGTCATGTCAGGGGTCATCCAATAATCGTTCTCTTTCTTCAGTCAACGCGTTCACCAAACCATCCACTTCATTCTGGATCAACACTCCGCGTATAATAGTTATTAAAGTGGTTTTCGGTATCGACAGAGAGTATGTCCATATCCGATCCCGGTCTCTTTAATAACTACGTATTATTACACCGTTGGCTCTTTTACATTTCAAATCGATTCATAATTGATATCAAAATATCATGTTCGCTTTAAAAATCAAATCCATTTCAAATATCATTTTATATCGCTTTTACATAGTAATATTCAAAGCCCGAATTAGGGTTAAATCTTTAAACAAATCAATTTTCGAATTTAAATCAAATCCCAATTTTTAAATTTCAAAGTCTCGACTTATATTACTTAACAATTTCTTTTAACCAAATTTATTTCAACTTTCCAAACCCAAATTTCGATAAATTCGATTTCTATAAATTTATGTCTATTTATAACTTTTAAACAAACATATAAATAAATTCAAATCGACGATTTTAAAAATTATTAATTTAGCCAATTCGGTGTCCGTATATAATTTTCTATCCTATGGCCAAGTAATTATTTATTTCAATTAAATGTCAAGGATGAGTATATATTACTTAAATTAAATCACAGTATCATATGTATGCATAACAGGATATATATAAGCAAATAAACATCCAAACATTCAAACATCAACCAATAACATCGTCGAAATACATCGTCCAATAGGCAATACAATTCAAGGCAATTTCATAGTTATCGATGTCGGGTGATTAAATTGCAATTCAATTTCAATTTCAATTTAACTGTCAAATTTAAACTTCAACGATTAATTCGAATGACAATCTATATGACCATTAAATTTTTATCAAACAACGACAAATAAAATCATAACACTACATAATGACAATTTTAACTAGCATAAAGATATTCAGTACGTTGTGAGCGTTATAAAACACTCACCTTGATTTTACGATTTTAAATCAAATCGAACGAAGTTCGATTTAACTCAAAATTTTCTCTAGCACCAAATGATTCCAATCTAGTTGCATTGCGTAGTGCTCGACAAAACGATTGCAACGCAATTCGTTTCGTTGAATTCCGACCTCGTATGCAAAAGTTAGAGCATTTCAAAGATTGAACAAATTTAAAACGTAAATAAATTAACATTTTTTTTCAAACCCTACACGATCTCAGTCGTTGATTTTCAGCCCAAGCAGATCAGGCCGTTGCACGCATTTATCTTCTTCCCGGTGTTCGAACGCGCAACACAACCCATAGCCGCCATCTTCATCGATTTTTCACGACCAAACCGAGCAACTTGAAGACGATCAGGTTACACCACTTCGAAGCCACCGCCTTACTCCACCTTCACCCCAAATAGCTCCAAGCTCGGCCTCATCCTCTGCCTCGAATTACGTGAAAAACGCAGCCCCTTCTTGCTCGATTTCCCGTTGATCCGTGGCTCCGTTTTCAATCATCTCCGTATGGATTTGAAGCTTTCATCGTGCTCTACAACTTTGTAGTTGAGAGTTTTTGCTAATTGTTGATGGATTGAGAGGAAAATGAGGAAGAAGTTTCGAATTTCGTGGCCATTGATTCAGGAAATGGCGGCTAGGGCTGAAGTCAATTAGGGTTTCTGGATTAAAATAATAATAAAACTGCCTCGGTTTGCGTGCGTATTTATATAGGTAGGTCCAAAATCATCCGAACTCCAATCGAGACGTGCCGCCAGGCGTTTATAAGGTTTTACCCCCATTCCGGACGCAATGGAACTAGTTTCAAGGCCTAATTCGATCATGTGTGAGAGTTACGGAAATAAACGATCAATTTTACATTAAACCGATTAACCGAATTTCTACGCGTTTTGGCTTGCCCCGGACAAACGGTAAATCCGTTTGACTTGAAATTTGAAACCTTACAATAATATCACATTACGGATCCAATGAAACTAATTTCGTCGAAATCCGAGACCGTTTGAAAAAATGACTATTTTTAACTCGCCAAATTAATATTAAACAATTTCAACGCGTTTCGAGCTGCCACGGTCAAACGACAACTCCGATTGCTACGAAAATTGAAATCCGATAATAACTAACTATTACGGATCCAATAGAACTAGTTTCGTCCAATTCTGAGACTGTTCAAAAAAATTGGCTATTTTTCAGGCGATAATTAAATATTAAAATATTCAATTTTCACAAATAAATTTTAAATTCAGTTTTAAAAGTTCTATAACATCACTATAACTCCAATATGATAAAATAAAATTTTACAAATCATTTTTAATCATATTAAACCCGTTATTCAATTTATCCAATAAATTCCAGTTTTAAAAATCTTATTAACTCTATTATAATCCCAATAGATTCAACATTTATTATTATTCCAAATGACTTACAATTTCTTTCTATCACTAAATCACTAAATCTTATTAAATTAGCTATTTTAATTATCGAAAATTTACGGGTCGTTACACTCTCCCCCACTCAAAACTTTTCGTCCTCGAAAAGGAAAAGAAGGGAAAAGAAAGGAAAAGAAACTAAGTATAGAATTCAACATTAGATATATTTTATTCAAAGTTACCAACTTATAAAACAATGAAATTCCATTTATAAAGTCATAACTACGCTTACACTAACTTACTCCGAACGGCTTCCTAACTTTAAAAGTTAGAAATCAAAACAAGTTATAAAAAAATTAAAACTTGAAAAAATTTCTAACACCCGGATTTTTCGGAAAATTTCGGCAGAGTCTCCTTTGCGCGGCTCGATCGGAAAAAAATATAATAGCATATATATCACAAATATACATCTCATCTCAATGATGAGGCATCCCATATGTGGGGAAACAACATATAAATATCACCAATATCATATAAAACCGTAAACGTACCTTTTATTTAGCATTTATTAGCATTTTACTTACATTATGCGATTAGCGTAGAAGCGAGCTCCACAACGAAGCGCAACCCCTTTGCTACATACTAAGATGCTCAATAACTAAGTTAGAACCATGCATATAAAGATAGATCGCTATACTTAGCCTATACAACATATATATAACATATTTAGCTTCAAAACTGAGATTTCAATTTCTGGACAGCAAACAAATCTTAGCTTTAGGTCACCTAAACTGTAAAATTTGACAACAGAATCTAAACAAAAGTTGTTGTATTCATTTCAGGTTTTCCGGAATGTCCAAAATCATCGAATTCGGATCATCCGTTCAAAAGTTATGGCCGTTTTACTTAGGGAATACGCCTCAGCCTGGGCAATGAATTGTGCAGGTCCGCGACGTTCACCCACGTTTTAGACCTTCTAAACGACATTAAAACACAAAATACTTAAAATAAAAGTTTTAGCTTAAGTTCTTAGCTTTCCATAAAGGGCAAGATCATCAAAATCCGATAAACCAGTCAAAAGATATGGCGAAAATACTAAGGTTGTATGCTTCAGATTTTTCTTATTTTTTTACACAGGACAGCGAGTAACATTCAAGTTTTTAACCTAGTAGACGAAGGAATTTCTCAAGACACTCTAAATAAAAGTTGTGCTATAGTTTCTAAGCTTTTCGAAAAGTCCAAAATCGTCGAATTCCGTTCAGCCATTTAAAAGTTATGGTTGTTTTCGTTTCAGCATATATTGGACAAATTTGGATTTTTCCAAAAATTTGCTTTTATTATTTCAAAGTACAAACCATCAAACTTCAAATTTTCTAAAGAAAAATCATAAAAACAAAGTTATTTATTTTCTTATTCATCCATGCAATAGGTTTTACATTCAATTTGTTTCCGATTTATTCAAGTTTGTTTCATTCGCATTTTAAATTCAAGTCTATTTGCTTCAATTTATATTGAATTCAATTATATTTAATTTCACTTTGCTTCAAATTTGAATTTAGTTATTTTAAAATTTTATTCCGTTTATTCAATTCCATTAACACTAATGAATTCTACTTAATCAATTTTCATCCATCTAACAACCAATGCATATCAAACATTAACATTCATCCAAAATCTACACTAAATCAATTATACATTTCCAAGTCAATTTTAATTTCATACACTTCCAAGCTTATAGACATTTAGTTATATTCAAATTTAATTAGTTTCCATTTACCAATTTTATATTTCATTAAGTTTAAATTTTATTCATTCACTTATACATGTATCATTCATTTTACAGCTTAAATTTCTTTTATATTTACAACTATCAATAGATCTTTACATTTTATTTTTCACTCTCACACTGGTATATTATTTCTCTACTTATCCTTATTAGCTTTTTAAACCCTTTAAGTATTTGGTAAGTTATAGTTATGCAAATAGAATGTAGTTAAACAACATACAACTTCTTTCCATTTAAAGTTGAATTTTCAATTTATTAATTCTTAAGTCATTACTTAAATTTCACTATAAATTTTTTTCACATTTACATTCACATATAGTATTTCCATTTTATATTAACATAATCGTGAATCACCTTTAAATGTTAATTTAAATTCCAATTATTTACTAACAATTTCATTTATATTTGCAAACCATTAATTAAATGCATATTCCATTATTCAAACCTATACTTGTATATTATCCAATTAACAATTCATATAACATTTTTGAACTTCTTAAATATCTTGGTAAGTTATATCTATGCTATAGAATGAATTTTAATACTACGCGAGTTTTACAGTTTCACTTTTATTTTAAGTTCATGATTTCCTAATTCTAAGGATTTCTACTACAATTGATATTTTTTTACTTAGCTCTTAGGTTCATTTCTCATTTCACAATTCAGAAGTTCCTTAATGATTCAAGTCTAAATTCATTTCAATCATTTAAAAAAATCATTAATTTTTAAAGGACTTAAGAATTCCAATCCCGGTTTCATTTCAAATCAAGTTTTGAAATAATATATACTTATATAATTTATATATCAAATCATACTATAGAGAATACAAAATAAAATAAATTTGAATCAAAACAAGGTTTAGACAAGCTATTAAGTGGTCTCCCCCACTCGGACTCTCGAAAATAAACGCCGATGATGCGTGCACTCATCACCGAAATCATTTTCTAACGTCAAGAGTAGGGAATATAACACTTATCATAAAAAAAAAATCCTTCGAAAACAATTTCAACTCAATTATACTATCATATAATACTCATATTATATTTTTTCAAATTTTTGTAAGTCAATTTCAAACACTGGAATTTAAATTCCCAAATCCAAGTTAAAATACATTTATATTCATTATCAATTGTGTTTACAAGATTTCATTTTCCTAAATCCATTGTTATTTAATCAATTGTTGTAAATATTGACTGATCAAACAATAACGATAATAATCTAATATTATCATCTTCTAACAATCAATTCAATCAAAATGAATAAATATTCAAATAATTCTTTTATATAAAATATATTCCAAAACGATATTGTGTTGGTTTGTCCTATTCGAGTGTTTAGAAATTCCTATCGACGCCTTGGCGTCCCAAGTATCGACCAGAATTCATAAATACTCAACGGAACAAATTAACACAATATAAAACCATTTTATATCAAATAACAAGTACGCTCTCTCATATACACTCAACTCATTCATATAGTTTACCTCTATTTCAATGAGTTATTCCCCACTAGAGCCAAGGTTTATCGCTAAACCAAAGCTCTGATACCAACTGTAACGACCCGCCTTTTTGGACAGTTTTAAACCGACGATCAAATACACATGTCGATTCCAAACCATTAAAAGGGCAGATAGTTATTGGGGTAATTAAGAAAAGAAAAGGAAGGGAAATAAAGGAAATGAAACAACACAGAATCTCACAGCGGAAGGCTAAAGTATAATAATAAAATAACAGTTCATGAAGCTGTTAATTAAATGAATACATTTGAAATGAATACATTTGATTATTATTATACAACATTTATCAGAGTTACATACACAGCAAATATCATACAACAATGCAGCGGAATGGAATGAACATAATAGTAGTACATAATATACCAAATCTTCGTCTTCATCCTCCAGAAATAGATCCTCAAAAATCTGAAAACTCAGGACTGACCCGAGCGTAATGAAAAGACAAACACTCGAGTCAGGACTAAATATCCTCATGTAAGTTAAGTCAATCGTAAATAAATATGAGTGTAACGGCGTCAGAGATGTTTACGGGGTTTGACATCTCCTATCCAGTGTCAACGTGCGTGCAATAACTCAAGAGATGTTACGGGATTTTCCATCTCTCAAGGATCCGTGAAACTATATACTATGTAATAATATACGCTAAGTAGACAATGCCTATCAGTAATATAAAGTATCAAAATAGCGTTAAGGCGTTACCATAATCCCCCTTAACACATTTTTATATTCCCAAAAGCATATACAAGACCGTAGTTTCCCCAAAACCGGAAGTCACCAGAGGGCAATCCATATACTCAAGGTACAAATCAAAACGTAGTGGTCGCGAATAGGATAATCAGTATGACAAGGTACATGAGGCAATACCAACTAGGATACTAGTAGTTGCGTGATCCGGACTGATGTTGGGCATAGCCAGCAGCTACCCCAACACCGCGAAACAACACTCCCAAATCAAGGGGTGCACCCAAATCGCATCACAAATGTAATAGATATGGTATCGAAGAAGTGTGTCCGCTAGAGGTGGCGAACCTCAATGGCCCGGCGCGGCTCCTGTTTTAGTCATGTCAGGGGTCATCCAATAATCGTTCTCTTTCTTCAGTCAACGCGTTCACCAAACCATCCACTTCATTCTGGATCAACACTCCGCGTATAATAGTTATTAAAGTGGTTTTCGGTATCGACAGAGAGTATGTCCATATCCGATCCCGGTCTCTTTAATAACTACGTATTATTACACCGTTGGCTCTTTTACATTTCAAATTGATTCATAATTAATATCAAAATATCATGTTCGCTTTAAAAATCAAATCCATTTCAAATATCATTTTATATCGCTTTTACATAGTAATATTCAAAGCCCGAATTAGGGTTAAATCTTTAAACAAATCAATTTTCGAATTTAAATCAAATCCCAATTTTTAAATTTCAAAGTCTCGACTTATATTACTTAACAATTTCTTTTAACCAAATTTATTTCAACTTTCCAAACCCAAATTTCGATAAATTCGATTTCTATAAATTTATGTCTATTTATAACTTTTAAACAAACATATAAATAAATTTCAAATCGACGATTTTAAAAATTATTAATTTAGCCAATTCGGTGTCCGTATATAATTTTCTATCCTATGGCCAAGTAATTATTTATTTCAATTAAATGTCAAGGGTGAGTATATATTACTTAAATTAAATCACAGTATCATATGTATGCATAACAGGATATATATAAGCAAATAAACATCCAAACATTCAAACATCAACCAATAACATCGTCGAAATACATCGTCCAATAGGCAATACAATTCAAGGCAATTTCATAGTTATCGATGTCGGGTGATTAAATTGCAATTCAATTTCAATTTCAATTTAACTGTCAAATTTAAACTTCAACGATTAATTCGAATGACAATCTATATGACCATTAAATTTTTATCAAACAACGACAAATAAAATCATAACACTACATAATGACAATTTTAACTAGTATAAAGATATTCAGTACGTTGTGAGCGTTATAAAACACTCACCTTGATTTTACGATTTTAAATCAAATCGAACGAAGTTCGATTTAACTCAAAATTTTCTCTAGCACCAAATGATTCCAATCCAGTTGCATTGCGTAGTGCTCGACAAAACGATTGCAACGCAATTCGTTTCGTTGAATTCCGACCTCGTATGCAAAAGTTAGAGCATTTTAAAGATTGAACAAATTTAAAACGTAAATAAATTAACATTTTTTTTTCAAACCCTACACGATCTCAGTCGTTGATTTCCAGCCCAAGCAGATCAGGCCGTTGCACGCATTTATCTTCTTCCCGGTGTTCGAACGCGCAACACAACCCATAGCCGCCATCTTCATCGATTTTTCACGACCAAACCGAGCAACTTGAAGACGATCAGGTTACACCACTTCGAAGCCACCGCCTTACTCCACCTTCACCCCAAATAGCTCCAAGCTCGGCCTCATCCTCTGCCTCGAATTGCGTGAAAAACGCAGCCCCTTCTTGCTCGATTTCCCGTTGATCCGTGGCTCCGTTTTCGATCATCTCCGTATGGATTTGAAGCTTTCATCGTGCTCTACAACTTTGTAGTTGAGAGTTTTTGCTAATTGTTGATGGATTGAGAGGAAAATGAGGAAGAAGTTTCGAATTTCGTGGCCATTGATTCAGGAAATGGCGGCTAGGGCTGAAGTCAATTAGGGTTTCTGGATTAAAATAATAATAAAACTGCCTCGGTTTGCGTGCGTATTTATATAGGTAGGTCCAAAATCATCCGAACTCCAATCGAGACGTGCCGCCAGGCGTTTATAAGGTTTTACCCCCATTCCGGACGCAATGGAACTAGTTTCAAGGCCTAATTCGATCATATGTGAGAGTTACGGAAATAAACGATCAATTTTACATTAAACCGATTAACCGAATTTCTACGCGTTTTGGCTTGCCCCGGACAAATGGTAAATCCGTTTGACTTGAAATTTGAAACCTTACAATAATATCACATTACGGATCCAATGAAACTAATTTCGTCGAAATCCGAGACCGTTTGAAAAAATGACTATTTTTAACTCGCCAAATTAATATTAAACAATTTCAACGCGTTTCGAGCTGCCACGGTCAAACGACAACTCCGATTGCTACGAAAATTGAAATCCGATAATAACTAACTATTACGGATCCAATAGAACTAGTTTCGTCCAATTCTGAGACTGTTCAAAAAAATTGGCTATTTTTCAGGCGATAATTAAATATTAAAATATTCAATTTTCACAAATAAATTTTAAATTCAGTTTTAAAAGTTCTATAACATCACTATAACTCCAATATGATAAAATAAAATTTTACAAATCATTTTTAATCATATTAAACCCGTTATTCAATTTATCCAATAAATTCCAGTTTTAAAAATCTTATTAACTCTATTATAATCCCAATAGATTCAACATTTATTATTATTCCAAATGACTTACAATTTCTTTCTATCACTAAATCACTAAATCTTATTAAATTAGCTATTTTAATTATCGAAAATTTACGGGTCGTTACAATTATGATTCTATGGTATGTGTAACTCCGATATGTATTGTATATGTATATTCAAATGTTTTGTAAAACAGCTTCATGAACTATATATTTGATTATTATATTTTATCATTCCGCTGTGAGATTCTGTTTTATTTTATTTCTTTCTCTTCTTCTTCTTATTTACCCCATAACAATCCGCTCTTTTGTATGATTTAAGTCGGACGTGTGTGGTTTATCGTCGATTTAAAGCGTGCGAAAAGGCGGGCTGTTACAACAATAGTCAAATACAAGATCAGAATACGTCACTCGAATCAACTGAATATCTGAAAGCTGGATAAATAGCTGAATCTCCAAGCGAAGCTCCAACCCCAAAGGTGAGTCTCAAAAGTTGTATCACCCAGTCTGACCCGAGCGTAAAGTAAAACACAAAACACTCGAGTCAGGATTAACATTCTTATATCAATAAATCCAGCTCAAGTGAAATAACAACTGAAATACAAGTAACTCAAAGGAAGTTTGGAATAACCATCCTCTAAGGATCCGTTAAACTATTTGCTATATAGTAATATTTCGCTATTATAGTAATGTCTGTAAGTAAAATAAACTTACTTTAAAATAGCGTTAAGGAGTGACCTAATATTCCCCTTAACATGTAATAGTCCCAGTAGTCTATCAAGTATCATAGTCCCATGTAACAACCTTGTATTTTGTGATTTTTTTTAATTGTATATTTTAATTATTTTTTGAATTTTGATCTAAAAACTTATTTTATTTATTTTGAATGATAAACTTTAGTTTTGATATGAATTATCATTCCAAAGCATGACTAAAAAGAATATTTTCCAAAAAGTGAATTTTTGGTCAAAATAGTAAAACTTTGACTTTTAATTTAAATTTTTAAAAGTTTGAAAATTTAAATTTTATCTTTTATTATGAAAGTACATTAAATTTTAAGAACACTGCTTTTTGTTTCGTTGAAAACGGATTTAATTTGTGAAAGTTATATTGTTTTCAATATTGTGTGTACATTGAATTATTTAACAATTTTCTTTATGTTAAATTTTATAAATTATATTTTTAATTGTCAAATAATGTTCTAATATGTGTTATATGACATGTTAGATATATATTTTTTTTAAAAACATTTTTTTTGTGATGTTATAATTTTTCCAAAGTTTACCGTGTTGATTTTTTTTTTTTTTGGCTGTATTCTTATTTTCTGCTGTTCTCTTCATTAAAATTTTATTTAAATTTAATTTTATATATTTATTTTGTGAATTCATTTTTATTTTGTGTACTTATCTTTATTTATAAATATTTTTCAATCATATAAAAATTTTCCAAAGTGCATTGAATTTAAGTCTAATTTTAAAGTCTACTTCGCAATTTTAAGCCATTTTCTTAACTTAAATTCTATTTAATTAAAATTTAATTATTTATTTTATTTTAGAAATGATAACTAAATTATTTTATTTCAAAATTTTTCTTTATAATATTTTTAAAATGAAGTAGACATTTTTCCAAAGCCATCGATGTTTTAATTATAATTTTTGAACCCTGTTTTCAATTTTTAAGCAATTTCCTTAATTCTTTTTATATTTTCTTTAAATTTAATTATATATTTTTATTTTTATTTTCACTTTGTTTCAGTTTTTAGATGTACTTGCTGAATTTTATTTTGTTTTATTTGATTTAAAAGAAAAGGAAGTATGGAAGATTTTAAAAGCTAAGAAACGTAAAGTCGTTTCACCGTTTCTTTTACCGTTTCTTTTTCAATCAATACATCGGTTATTTTGGCTATTCCTTATACTATCTTTAGCTGACTTCTTTTTCTTCATTTTCACATGAAAACATCTTCCTCATCTCATTTTCACGGCTAGAGAAAAATTGGTAATGGCTTCTCTATATTTTTCTACGTTTTCTCCTTCCTTTTTTCTTATTTTTGCCTTGTTTTCTTTGTTTGTTTTACTCGGCCACCACTAGCTAGCCTTGGCCATCACCTCCACCACCTTCTCCTCTTCACCATCCACTACTTAACATCTTCTCCTCCTCTGAATTGACCAGGCCGCACCCTCCCCCTTGACAAAACTCCACACAAAAGCCTTGAAAACTCCTTAAAAACATGTTAGCCTAGCCTAGTTGCTTCACTACCTTCATCCACCACCAAGGCCACCGCCTTAGGCCACCGCCTTAGGCCACCACCACCACCTTTATATGACCCTCACCCATCACCTAATCTACTTTCCAGATCTGAAACCTGAAAGGGTGAGCCCAAACATGCCTTAGCCGAGCCCAAAAAGTTCACCAAAACTCTTATGTATGCCTTAACCTTTTATATTCTCTACATTTAAACTCCTTCCCACTTCATCACCTTGTAACCACGCCTTTTCCTACCCATACCTGATCCAAACCATGCTTTAATCCCCTAGGCCATGCAAACAAGCATAGGAAGCAAGTGCAAAGTCTTTGGTTTTGTTTTATACATCTATTTCTAACATTGTTAAGTATATCTTGTTTTTGAAACTTATGTTTCATATATTTGTTTTGTTTGAATGTATCCAAGGCTATAAATCTTTAGCTCTCCGCTCTCAAATCATATTCATTCTTTCATGCCTTCGAAGAACTTTGTTGTGTGTAGTTGTTTGTCATCTCCAGCTAATACAAGTGAGTAAATCTCACCAGATGTTTATACTTATACAAATGTGAATTGACACCCTGTGAATCTGTAGAACTATATTAACATGTTATAACTGCTTATATTATTATCATACGATGTTCACACATGTTATTACACCTGTTATATCATATGTTACTGTTATTTCATGCTATTATGTATATTTTATCAGTTTATCACACTGCAAGTTCCTTGTAAATTAGAAATCACTATGGGTTGAAATGATACATACCCGAACGGACTTTAGAATAAGGGAAAATTGTTATGGGCTGAAATGATAGGCCTGAATGATTTTTAATTTATTTCATTTACTTGGGACTACAGGTTTGAAATGATAAAACCTGAATTTTCTTTGTAAATTACGGATTGAAATGATATATTACCCGTATCACTTTTCCTAGTGTAGAAAATTTTATACAGACCCGTAGTTAATATATGTTTTCTAAAAATTTTAAAATTATTTTAGAAATGTAAATATTAAAACATTTTGATTCAAATCTAATTAAAAAGAATTTTTGTAAAATATTATTGATTTTCTGAATAATTGTAAGTAAAATGAATTAATGAAAAGTTAGAAAATTTTGAACGTAAGTTATTTTGGAAAATTTGATTTAATTATAATTGGAAAATAAATTGAATATGAAATTATAATAAATTTATGGTAATTTGAATTTAAATGAATTCAAAGTGATTTTATATCATATTAATGATTTTTAATAAAGTTGAAATGTGAAATGAATGAATACTTTAAGTTGAAATTTTGAAATATAACTAAATTGGAAATTTATGAAATTGACTTAAAAGTGAACTTTTAGTTAAGTAAATAAAAAATAAAACTAAGTTATATTTGAGAATTTGAACTTAAGTGTTAAGTTGAAATTTAATGCAATGAATTTAAAATTGAACATTGCAATTTAATAAGTGAATTATTATTAAATCTTGATTTTTGAATGGAAATTTAACTTTATAAAATCATGAACTTGAGGAAAATTAAATGATGTTTATAAATGTAAAAATGTATGATTTTATGAGTTAAAAATGTTTTAAATAAAAAAATATAATTTGTTGATAAATTATATTGAGTATTTGAAGTTAATTGACTGCATTTTTGAAATGCTATTAATTATAATGTAAATGCTGTAGTTGATGACAATGAACTAAAAAGCTAAATTGAATTAAAAACAATTATAGCAATTTTTGCAAGTGCTATAATTTTTGGATTTAACTAAGTTATTTGGAATTTAAGTAAACCCTATTACAACATTTTAAAATGTTGTCATTCGTTAAATTGAACTGTTTTGAATGTAACTTTCCGTAGCGTTTTCTAAATGCTGCGAAAAGTGAAATTTCACTGTTTTGATAAACGTAAGTGAATAAATGAACTTTGGAAGTTGAAAATTTTGGAAATTTAAAAATTTAATTATTAACATAATAACTTCATTTTTAGGATTAAAAATGATTTTTTTTTTGGAATATAAACTGTTTTGAAATATGAATTGAAATGGTATTTTGGATTGAATAAAATGAATAATGATTTGAAATGTGGTTTCGAAAAGATATGATATTTTGATATATTAAAATGATTTGAAATGAAGTTTTGAAAGATATGATATTTTGATATTAAATGATTTGAAACGAAGTTTTGAAAGATATGATATTTTGATATTAAAACGATTTGAAAAGAAGTCTTGAAAGATATGATATTTTGGAAATGAAGCTTTGGAAGGTTATGATATTTTGATATATTAAAATAATTTGAAAGGAAGTTTTTTAAAGGATATGATAATTTAATATATTGAAATGGTTAGAAATGATTTGATATTTATTTTGATAAATATTTGAATCGAAAGATATGGTATGATGATATATTGAAATGGTTTGGAAATAATTTAATCTTTATTTTGATAAAGATTTGGGTTGAAATGATATTTTATTTTGGAGTATAAAATATTTTTTTTAAAGTTATAACTACGGGTTATAATAACGATTGGTTGTTAAAGAGACCGGGATCGGATATTGTCTTATAGCCGGCCAATACCGAAAACCACTTTAACAACTGTGTACGCGGTGGAGATTCCAGAATGAAGTAGGATGGTGGCGACGTTCTCGAGGTATATTACGTGGACCCAACTCTCGTGAGTTGACATAAATGACTAAAACAGGAGCTATACCGGGCTACACAAAGGGTCGCACCCTTTCATCGAGCATGCTCCATCGGAAACCATTCTATTACTTTTGTGATTCGATATGCGGCGCCACTTTGATTCGGGGGTATTGTTCGAGGTGGGCGGAAGCTGCTGGCTTGCCGTCACCACCGGTCCGGGAGTGCAAATGGTGTATCCACCCTGGCATTGCCTCGCATGCCGTGTCATCTCCTTATATCGAGCCCACTTCGATTTTGGTTTTAAAGATCCGACCGCGTTAAGGTTCACCATCCCCTTAACGCTATTTCCTATATGATTATACTTTACTGATTAGACACTACTGTATATAGCATATATTACTACATAGTAAATAGTTTAACGGATCTTTAGAGGATGGGCGGTCCCAAGCATCTTCTAAGTTACTTGTACCTTTGCTATAGTTCAGTAGAGTTGGTTTACATTGTATAAGTATGTACGCCCTGATTCGAGTGTTTGTATTTTTATTTACGCTCGAGTCAGCCTGAGTTATTCACAGATTTGGATTTCCACTTTCTGGAGATTGGAATCGCTGGAGATTATCTACTTGTCAAGTTTCATCTTTTCATTTCGGTTGTTCTATTCAGCTTGTACTTGGTTATCATATTTAAACTTCTGTTGTACTTTATTTCTTCTATTGTATCTTATGTAACTCTGATATATTTATATAGTAGCTCCATGAACTACTATCTCTTTTACTTCCGCTGCATTATTATTACTCTGTGTCTGTGATCTATGATTTTTATTTACTGTATATTCTAAGATTTTCCAAATTTTTATTTACAACGCGGTATTTTGAGCAATTCAATTCTGGCATGAGTGTCTACATATACACTTATAATGGATGTGAATGGTTGAAAATACCAGGTTGTTACAGTTGGTATCAAAGCTTTGGTAGCTCTAGGCTAAACTCAGCATATGGAGTGAATGTATTTACAGAATCACTTTCATTCGAGTTTGAATCTCTTCCTTTTTGACTCGATTTCATAGAATTTTGGAACGTTCCCTACGGTTCCAAAATCCATTCGTGTCCTTCACTATTCATCTTCTTTTGACTCTGGAGTATTCCATAACTCCGCTTCGAATGATCTTTCTAGTGAGTCGGTGGTCACGCCAATTTCAAATTGAATTGAAAACGGGGGAAAACTCCTTTACAATTAGCATCGATTCACCAGAGATTTATATCTATCCTTGGTTTAGATGCTAATATCTTTTGTTATTCCAAACTTTATCTATTGAGATCGAAGGTAGATTTACCCTAGAAAAATCCACATTGATCTTATTCTTTAAGTCACGGTTGACGGTTAAGGTTGCCCGTGATTTACTTAAGCTTATCCACCTCCCTATTTTGTTATTTAATCATCTTGTCTTTTGTTTCCAATCTATTCTTCCAAACATTTTGAATTATACTTGTATATCTATGTTTTGTTTTATATATTGTGTTGTTTGAGTTGTTGATGTTGAATTGGGTTTCTGATCAATTCGTCTGATCAACGCTATCGATAAGATTTCCAAAACACTTTGACAGAACAAACTGACACAATATTATTTTAAAATTTGGTTAATGAAATAAATTTTGATATACAAGTAAATTTATGGAACTTAATAAACTGATTTAAATTGATTATTTGAAGTGATAATACTTGATTTGGGAACTAAAATGAATTTAGAATAAGAAATTTGAGGATTTAATTTCCAATGGTTTCAAACCTTTTGTTTAAAAAGTTTTATAAGGGATATATTATTTAAAGTATTTTCAAATAGAAATTTGTTTCCAAAGAATTTTAAAGTTTAAAATTAGGGCTCTTCTCTTTGTCACTGGAAAATAACTTCGGTGATGATCGCGACATCATCAACGTTCATTTTCGAGTTTCGATGTGAAGAGACCGCTCTGTAGACTTACTACAGCTTTGTTTTGGTAAATCAAATTGATTTGAATTGAATTTCTAAAGTTTGACTTGATTTATAATATATATATAGATATACGATTGAAATTTGATTTGACATATTATGTATATATTATTACTTATCTCTAAATGGGTTGAAGAAATCGGAAATTTAATTCTTAAATTTTATTTTAAAGAATAATTTCAATTATAAAAAGAAAATCAAAATTTTTGAATAAATGATTTAAGCTTGAAATGATTGAATTGGAAAGTTTTATTTGTATAATACTCAATTGCATTGCAATATAACTTACCTTAATTTTTCAAAAGTTAACAATGTAATTGGACAATATACAATATAAAAAGATTTTATAAATAAAAATTGAGTGGTTATAATAAATGTTATATACTTAATTTTTAATTATAAAATGATTAACAGAGGTAAATATAATAAAGGGTAATTGAATAACTTACAATAACATAACGTTAAAAGAACTAAGAATAAAAGAAAGCAGTTATAATAAGTAAGTATAATTAACATAAGTGATAAATATATTGAGAGGAATAAATTTAATTTTAATTAGGAATAAAGAAGAATAAAATTTATTAAGTATATTGTGAGTGTAATAAATGATTATTTTTCAAACCCATGGTTTTAGAAATTGTTAATTTAAGATGATTGGATAATAAGATAATAAAATTTGGGATAGTTAAGATTCATTTAACTTGTGAAAAAATTTATTTTCGGTTTAAGTTGAAATTTCCATGGATTCAAACTTATTTCCTTATTTCGTTTTTTCAAACTATCTTTTGGTTGTCCTTATCATCCTTATCTTGCTATAGACTGGTATAGGCATCTTTCTATAAAAAAAAATTTCCAGTTTAGAAATCTTTCTATAATCTTTGATAATCTGCACCTTGTTAAACTTACCTATAACAATAGTCATCACGTATAATTTCATTCTCCTTGTCATCTTGTCCTAATCTTATTTCACTCTAACTTTTTCCATGCTTTCCCGTACCTCATTCCTTTTCGGGGACGAAAAGTTTTGAGTGGGGGAGAGTGTAACAACCCTGTATTTTGTGATTTTTTTAATTGTATATTTTAATTATTTTTTGAATTTTGATCTAAAAACTTATTTTATTTATTTTGAATGATAAACTTTAGTTTTGATATGAATTATCATTCCAAAGCATGACTAAAAAGAATATTTTCCAAAAAGTGAATTTTTGGTCAAAATAGTCAAACTTTGACTTTTAATTTAAAATTTTAAAAGTTTGAAAATTTAAATTTTATCTTTTATTATGAAAGTACATTAAATTTTAAGAACACTGCTTTTTGTTTCGTTGAAAACGGATTTAATTTGTGAAAGTTATACTATTTTTGATATTGTGTGTACATTGAATTATTTAACAATTTTCTTCATGTTAAATTTTATAAATTATATTTTTAGTTGTCAAATAATGTTCTAATATGTGTTATATGACATGTTAGATATATTTTTTTTTAAAACATTTTTTTTGTGATGTTATAATTTTTCCAAAGTTTACCGTGTTGATTTCTTTTTTTTTGGCTGTTTTCTTATTTTCTGCTATTTTCTACATCAAAATTTTATTTAAATTTATTTTTATATATTTATTTTGTGAATTCATTTTTATTTTGTGTAATTATATTTATTTATAAATATTTTTCAGGTATATAAAAATTTTCCAAAGTGCATTGAATTTATTTCTAATTTTAAAGTCTACTTCGCAATGTTAAGCCATTTTCTTAATTTAAATTCTATTTAATATAATTTAATTATTATTTTTATTTTAGAAATGATAAATAAATTATTTTATTTCAAAATTTTGCTTCAGAATATATTTAAAATGAAGTAGATATTTTCCAAAGCCATCGATGTTTTAATTATAATTTTTGAACTCTGTTTTCAATTTTTAAGCAATTTCCTTAATTCTTTTTATATTTTCTTTAAATTTAATTATATATTTTTATTTTTTTTCACTTTTTTTCGGTATTTAGATGTACTTGCTGAATTTTATTTTTTATTTGATTTAAAAGAAAAGGAAGTATGGAAGATTTTAAAAGCTAAGAAACGTAAAGTCGTTTCACCGTTTCTTTTTCAATCAATACATCAGTTATTTTGGCTATTCCTTATACTATCTTCAGCTGACTTCTTTTTCTTCATTTTCATGTGAAAACATCTTCCTCATCTCATTTTCACGGCAGAGAAAAATTGGTAATGGCTTCTCTATATTTTTCTACTTTTTCTCCTTCCTTTTCGCTTGTTTTTGCCTTGTTTTTTTTGTTTGTTTTACTCGGCCACCACTAGCTAGCCTTGGCCATCACCTCCACCACCTTCTCCTCTTCACCATCCACCACTTAACATCATCTCCTCCTCTGACTTGACCAGGCCGCACCCTCCCCCTTGACAAAACTCCACATAAAAGCCTTGAAAACTCCTTAAAAACATGTTAGCCTAGCCTAGTTGCTTCACTACCTTCATCCACCACCAAGGCCACCACCTTAGGCCACCACCACCACCTTGATATGACCACCACCCATCACCTAAGCTACTGTCCAGATCTGAATCCTTAAAGGGTGAGCCCAAACATGCCTTAGTCGAGCCCAAAAAGTTCACCAAAACTCTTATATATGTCTTAACCTTTTATATTCTCTACATTTAAACTCCTACCCACTTCATCACCTTGTAACCGCGTCTTTTCCTACCCATACCTGATCCAAACTATGCTTAAACCTGACCTTATTAATCCCCTAGGCCATGCAAACAAGCATAGGAAGCAAGTGCAAAGTCTTTGGTTTTGTTTTATACATCTATTTCTAACATTGTTAAGTATATCTTGTTTTTGAAACTTATGTTTCATATATTTGTTTTGTTTGAATGTATCCAAGGGTATAAATCATTGGCTCTCCACTCTCAAATCATATTCATGCTTTCATGCCCTCGAAGATCTTTGTTGTATGTAGTTGTTTATCATCTCCAACTAATACAAGTGAGTAAATCTCACCAGATGTTTATACTTATACAAATGTGAATTGACACCCTGTGAATCTGTAGAACTATATTAACATGTTATAACTGCTTATATTATTATCATATGATGTTCACACCTGTTATTACACCTGTTATATCATATGTTACTGTTATTTCATGCTATTCTGTATATTTTATCAGTTTATCACACTGCAAGTTCCCTGTAAATTAGAAATCACTATGGGTTGAAATGATACATACCCGAACGGACTTTAGAATCAGGGAAAATTGTTATGGGCTAAAATGATAGGCCTGAATGATTTTCAATTTATTTCATTTACTTAGGACTGCGGGTTTGAAATGATAAAACCCGGATTTTCTTTGTAAATTACGGGTTGAAATGATATATTACCCGTATCACTTTTCCTAGTGTAGAAAATTTTATACAGACCCGTAGTTAATTTATGTTTTCTAAAATTTTTAAAATTATTTTAGAAATGTAAATATTAAAACATTTTGATTTAAATCTAACTAAAAAGGATTTTTGTAAAATATTATTGATTTTCTGAATAATTGTAAGTAAAATGAATTAATGAAAAGTTAGAAAATTTTGAACGTAAGTTATTTTGGAAAATTTGATTTAATTATAATTGGAAATTAAATTGAATATGAAATTATGATAATTTGAACTTAAATGAATTCAAAGTGATTTTATATCATATTAATGATTTTTAATAAAGTTGAAATGTGAAATGAATTAATACTTTAAGTTGAAATTTTGAAATATAACTAAATTGGAAATTTATGAAATTGACTTAAAAGTGAACTTTTAGTTAAGTAAATAAAAAATAAAACTAGGTTATATTTGAGAATTCGAACTTAAGTGTTAAGTTGAAATTTAATGCAATGGATTTAAAATTGAACATTGCAATTTACTAAGTGAAATATTATTAAATCTTGATTTTTGAATGGAAATTTAACTTTATAAAATCATGAACTTGAGGAAAATTAAATGATGTTTATAAATGTGAAAATGTATGATTTTATGAGTTAAAAATGTTTTAAATAAAAAAATATAATTGGTTGAGAAATTATATTGAATATTTGAAGTTAATTGACTGCATTTTTGAAATGCTATTAATTACAATGTAAATGCTGTAGTTGATGATAATGAACTAAAAAGCTAAATTGAATTAAAAACTATTATAGAAATTTTTGTAAGTGCTATAATTTTTGGATTTAACTAAGTTATTTGGAATTTAAGTAAACCCTATTACAACATTTTAAAATGTTGTCTTTCGTTAAATTGAACTGTTTTGAATGTAACTTTCCGTAGCGTTTTTTAAATGCTGCGAAAAGTGAAATTTCACTGTTTTGATAAACGTAAGTGAATAAATGAAATTTGGAAGTTGAAAATTTTGGAAATTTAATAATTTAATTATTAACATAATAAATTCATTTTTAGGATTAAAAATGATTTTTTTTGGAATATAAACTGTTTTGAAATATGAATTGAAATGGTATTTTGGATTGAATAAAATAAATAATGATTTGAAATGTGGTTACGAAAAGATATGATATTTTGATATATTAAAATGATTTGAAATGAAGTTTTGAAAGATATGATATTTTGATATTAAATGATTTGAAATAAAGTTTTGAAAGATATGATATTTTGATATTAAAACGATTTGAAAAGAAGTCCTGAAAGATATGATATTTTGGAAATGAAGCTTTGGAAGGTTATGATATTTTGATATATTAAAATAATTTGAAAGGAAGTTTTTTAAAGGATATGATAATTTAATATATTGAAATGGTTAGAAATGACTTGATATTTATTTTGATAAATATTTGAATCGAAAGATATGGTATGATGATATATTGAAATGGTTTGGAAATAATTTAATCTTTATTTTGATAAAGATTTTGGTTGAAATGATATTTTATTTTGGAGTATAAAATATTTTTTTTAAAAGTTATAACTACGGGTTATAATAACGATTGGTTGTTAAAGAGACCGGGATCGGATATTGTCTTATAGCCGGCCAATACCGAAAACCACTTTAACAACTGTGTACGCGGTGGAGATTCCAGAATGAAGTAGGATGGTGGCGACGTTCTCGAGGTATATTACGTGGACCCAACTCCCGTGAGTTGGCATAAATGACTAAAGCAGGAGCTATACCGGGCTACACAAAGGGTCGCACCCTTTCATCGAGCATGCTCCATCGGAAAACATTCTATTACTTTTGTGATTCGATATGTGGCGCCACTTTGATTCGAGGGTATTGTTCGAGGTGGGCGGAAGCTGCTGGCTTGCCGTCACCACCGGCCGGGAGTGCAAACGGTGTATACACCCTGGCATTGCCTCGCGTGCCGTGTCATCTCCTTATATCGATCCCACTACGATTTTGGTTTTAAAGATCCATCGCTTTAAGGTTCACCATCCCCTTAACGCTATTTCCTATATGATTATACTTTACTGATTAGACACTACTTTATATAGCGTATATTACTACATGGTAAATAGTTTAACGGATCCTTAGAGGATGGGAGGTCCCAAACATCTTCTAAGTTACTTGTACCTTTGCTATAGTTCAGTAGAGTCGGTTTACATTGTATAAGTATATATGTCCTGACTCGAGTGTTTGTATTTTTATTTACGCTCGGGTCAGCCTGAGTTATTCACAGATTTGGATTTCCACTTTCTGGAGATTGGAATCGCTGGAGATTATCTACTTGTCAAGTTTCATCGTTTCATTTCGTTTGTTCTATTCAGCTTGTACTTGGTTATCATATTTAAACTTCTGTTGCACTTTATTTCTTCTATTGTATCTTATGTAACTCTGATATATTTATATAGTAGCTTCATGAACTACTATCTCTTTTATTTCTGCTGCATTATTATTACTCTGTGTCTGTGATTTGTGATTTTTATTTACTGTATATTCTGAGATTTGCCAAATTTTTATTTACAACGCGGTATTTTGAGCAATTCAATTCTGGCATGAGTGTCTACCTATACACTTATAATGGATGTGAATGGTTGAAAATACCAGGTTGTTACATTCCTCCTAATCGGGAAGCCACCAGAGGATACTCCACGGGCTACGGGAGAAAACCAAACTCGTACAAGGCACGATAGGGTAGGTGACATGGCACAACGAGGCAATGCCAGGGTAGATATACCAATTACGCACACGGGCTGGTGGTAACGTGTAGCGCGTAGCTACCACCTACCATGAGCCACACCCCCAAATCAAAAATCAAAGTGGCCACAGAATCAGTCCAAAAGACAGAGTATAATATCGAAGGAGTGTGTCCGATCAGAGGAGCTACCTCATTGGCCCGAGATCGCTCCTGTTTTAGCCACCTCAAGCCAAATTACGAGAGTCGGGTCCACATTCATACCTCAATAAAACGTCGCCATCATCCTACTTCATTCGGGAATCTCCACCGCGTACACGGTTGTTAAAGTGGTGTTCGGAGTTGGCAGAGAGTATGAAAACTTCCGATCTCGGTCTCTTTCACAACCAAACGTTATTATAACATCGCGGTCATTTCAAAATAATCTTATACTTCGAAACCAAAATATCATTGCCATTTCAAAACCTTATAAATATGATATCATTTCCATTTCAAAACCAAATAAATATGATATCATTTTCATTTCGAATATATCCTTTTCCAAAATCATAGCATTTTCCAAGTTAAAACACTTCAAAATCAAAACACTTGAAATTATAACACTTACAAATCCTAATACTTTGAAGCTCATAACTTTGAAACATAACTACTACCACTTAAATGGTTTAGATATTAAAATATTTTATATAATAAAATATCTTCTTCAATTTCACAAATCAATTCCAAAACAACTCGAATTCTAAAGTTTAAATTTAACCAAATCTCAAATCATAAATTTCAATTCAGTTCGGTTTCTAAATAAACTATTTCAAACTATATCGATTTCAAAACAGATTTGAAACCTCAAATATACCATTTCAATATCAATATATTTCAAAGCTTTAAATATTCCATAGTTTCAAAACTAAATCTGATAACTTCATATATATATATATATTTCAAATTCAATCTACTATTATTTAACTTTGAAATATTTACTTAATAAATCCGATATCCTTTAAATAAAACTTTTAAACCTCAAATAACTGAATATCCCTTTAATTTAGTTAAACTAGATATATTCATTGAAACTACCTTAAACTAAAATCCAGTTATAAAATCATATCCTTTAAAATCTCAAATTTAATAAATATAAAATTAAACTTATTTGAGTTTAATCCTTAAATAAATTCAATTTCAATTTATCTTCTAACCTCAATTTATTTAATCATCATAAACTCTATATTAAAATATAATTTAAATATATACTTATCCATATTATATTTTAAATAAAATCAACTTTATTAAACTTATTTTAAAATAAACAATTTATACATAGCTTAAAATCAAGAATTTAACTATATATAAAATAACATTTATATAATTTTTGAAATCAATCTTTATATAAAACCATATATTTCTTTTCAAAAACCATAGAAATTATTTCAAAATATTTTTATATATAGACCACGGTGTCTGTATATAATTTTCTACCCTTTGGTCAAGTGATACGGATATTTATGTTTTCATTCCGCAATTTAAATATATACGGGTACATATCATTTCAAACCACAATCCCAAATTCAATTTAATGAAAATCGCTTGGGTCTATCATTTCAACTCATAACGATTTTCTCCTATTCTAAAGTCTATTCGGTTATGTATCATTTCAACCCAAAGTGAATTCTATACTAGCAGGGAACTTGAAGAGTGATAACAAATATGATAAAAATATAAGAGGCATATATCATCAATATAAATAACAGATAATGGCGTTAAATGTCACATATGAATAGTTACAGATAACATCATACATAACAATGTAAATAACTAACAATATCATATTTCAATTGTCATTTCAATTAAAATCAAATTTAATAAATATAAGAACTTTAATCGTGAGTGATTTCTCATCTTTCATGGTTAGAGAGACGGATGGGAATGGATGTGAATTGTGGATCCAAACACGAATTCCAAAGCGAAACGAGATGGGCACAAATTCGACGATCAAAACAAGGCTAAAATCGATGAGAACAAACAATCAGTTTGATAGAAACAGAATATATATACATATATATGATTAAAGATCAATATTTAAATTTTAAACACCAAAACACATCTTTAGAAATATATAAAACTAAACTCATGTATTGATATAAACTAATAAATAGACTAACACATACATATATTATCTTTAAAATAATATCAATAATTAATCCAAAATGACAATACCCATATATCACTTCAATTTAAAATTTCGAAGCTACAAACTTCCTACAACTGAAACAATGTATAACTATCTTAAAAAAAATCATATTATAAATTTAAACATATGCTAAAAATAAGATCTAAATATTTAAATTTTCAACTCAAAATTTAATTTTAATATAAAGAATAAAATCTATACATATATTTGAACAGATTTTATATAACGTACATATAAAATATAACATACACACACACACACACAAAATAACTTATAATATAATTCATAAACTTACATACAAGTTATATGTTAAACAATATATTGTCAACCTACACATGAATTTATATACTGTCAAAGTATATGTATTTTCAAAATATATACATCGTCAAAATATATACGTCTTTACTCAAAACTTGTATACAAACTGTCGTGCTATATATAAATATATACTTTCCAAAAGCTGTCAAGTTTAGGCAGGTTTAGCAACTAAAAAAAATGCTAAGCACGGCTGACATATGTGCATTATAAACATTATGTACATATAATCATAGCAAATAGCACTATAACCAATTTTCCTTATATAACCAATATAACAATGTAATATACTATATATAATACTATTATAAATATATTTTTTATATATGCGCAGTAAAACAAACCATAGGAAAACTAGTACATATATACTTATAATAAATATCAACAGCTTGATATGTCCCTACCTCCATAAACCTCCACAAATTGCTAACATAGATGGATATGTTCACCTTGCTTGCATGACAGTGAACACACAATAAAGCATACAATAAGAAAGTGAAGTATAACACAATGATGGCTTACACGTTGAGAAAGAGGAGACCATGCTTGTAACAACCCTAGATTTTTGCATATAATTTAAATTTGACTTTGTTTTATTTTGAAATTATTTTAAACTGGTTTTATTTCAAACATTTCATTTTAAAATATAAATTTAGATTATTATATAAATTATAATTTCAAACTGGTATAAATTGAATATTTTCCTGAAAAATGGATTTGTGGTCAAAACTGGTCAAACTTTGACTTTTAAATTTTAAATTTAAATATTTGAATTCCTAAATTTTAACTTTTATTATTAAAATAGATTCAATAACATGAATACTGCTTCTCGTTTCGTTGAAAATGGATTTAAATTGTGAAAGTTATATTGTTTTCAATATTGTGTGTATATTGAGTTATTTAACAATATTCTTTGTTTTAATTTATATAAATGACATTTTTATTTGATATATCTTATTCTAATTTGGTTATTTATGTTATATTACATATATTTTGACTTTTAAATATTTTTATAGTGATAATAATTTTTTCCAAAGCTTATTGAATTTATTTTCTATTTTAAAGCCTAGTTTCTATTTTCTTTGCTATTTTCTTCATTTAAATTATATTTAATTAAAATTTATTTATTTATTTTGTGAAGGCATGTTTATTTTGTGTTCTTATCTTTATTTTTAAATATTTTCCAAGTCCATATAATTTTTTCAAAATTTACTCTGTTTATTTTCAAACTTGCTTGACTAGTTTGCATTTTTTGACCTATTTTCTTATTTTTACCTTATATAATTATTATTTATTTATTTATATTTTATATTTTGTTGAATTTTCGAAATTTTTATTGAAATTTTTATTATTCTCAGTAATTTAAACTTATATAAATAAATTAAAGGTAATTTGAAAAGGTTTTGACTTTTGGATTCCAATGGCCTTTTATCTTCTAACCTTTCATATTTGTAACTTAACCTTTCATCAATTAGCCATAATTATCCTTTTCTTTCAGCCGACCATTCCATTCATCGTTCACGTAAACATTTGGTTTCTCATTACTGAAAAATATTCGGCCATTGCTCTTTGAGAAATTTTGGTTAAAATCATTTTTCTTTTCTTTGTTTACTTTTATTCTTCTTTGATTTAGATTTGCACTTGTTCTCTTCTCTCATAGGTTTGGCCACCTCCACCACCTTCCCTTCCACCTCCACCACCACCCAAAAACGCCACCATCCCCACCTCCTCTCTGGCCAAAATCCCAAAGCCGAGCCCTTGTTGGTGATCCTCCACAAAATTTCTAACCTAAACTCCATCAATACATGCATAGCCGGCCGCTACCTTGCATCCACCACCTTCCACACCCCATGGCCGCCACTAATACCACCTCCAGCACCACCTGGACTCTTGTCCACATCATCCCCTTGGACCCCACAGTGCAGGCCGGGCCCATACTATCCTTGGCCGAGCCTTGTTTTGACTTGAATCCATGTTATATTGCCTTGTAGTGTTAGCTTCATGCATACTTATGTTAGCACCATTTTCCCTAGGCTAGGCCGACCCATATGAGTCCACTACCAGATCCAAACACAAGCTTTAGTCATGTATTTTAATCCATAGCCGAGCCTAGGATAGTTGAAGACAAGTGCAAATACTTTGGAGATGTTTTGTACATTCAATTCTCACATTGTTTATCGTATTTGAATTTGAAAACTTATGTATATTATATTATTTTGTTTGACTTGTATTCAAGGGAATTGATACTTTGGCTCTTCCACTCATCTTTGTGTCGTGTTATCATGCTTGTTTAGATCTCTTTTATGCATTCGTCGTTGTTTCCCCAGCTCAAACCAGTGAGTTATTCTCACCAGACAATATGTACATATATAACTAGTAACACCACTACAAAACAGGCCATTTGCATCGGTTGTTTACCCCCCTTTTGCATCAGTTCAACAACCGATGCATATGCAACCGATGCAACAAGCTTAACACTTATGCATCAGTTCTGAAACCGATGCAAAAAGGTCTTTTTTGCATCGGTTGTTACTAACAGCTGATGCAAAATATCATGGTTGGTTGCATGAACACAGCCCCCATGTTGCATCGGTTGTAATGAAAACCGATGCAACAAAGGAACTTGTTGCATCGGTTGTTGTTGAAAATCGATGCAAACTGATCCCTCTATTGCATCGGTTTTTTATAACAACCGATGCAAATTAATCCCCCAGAAACCATTATTACAGTACTCAAATAGACTATATATATATATATATTATTGATAATATTTATATATATATATATAAAAGAAAAAAACATACACAAAAAATTTATAAAAAAAAGACTATTTCATTATCATTTACAAATTCTGCTTTGGTTTACAAATTTTACAACAGACATATATGTCTGCTTACTGCTGTACTGCCCTCCCCTTCTCCATTCATCTACAGTACCACTTCATAATACCACTGCAATCCGCAACCAAAACCACTACCGCAGCCTTCGCCTCAACCCCCACAGCAAGATAATCTTCCCACCAGCCACCTATCACCACTCAAGCAACCATTCTACCCATTGTTCCACTACAAACCAGTCACCCTCCTCACCACAAATACTTGCCTGCCTTCCATCCATCAACCCCCTCCCCTCTACCTGTCAGCATATAATCATACATATAGCTGTGACCATACACTAACGTTCCCTCTGACCACCACATACGAATTCACTACAAGACTTACATACAACTATCATATACACTTACGTACAGTTGTCGGCAATACATATTCAACATCAACCATCACATACAAGTTAACTACAATGCTACCATCAGTTCAAAAGTTCATCTACTGAACCCACCAACAACATCATCCATCACCAAAACAACCAACAACTGCCCTCTGCCTCGCATCAAGCATTACAACTCCCCTTTGCCTTACCAACTGCCACCAGTGCTTCAACTCAAACTGCTGCATCTAATCAACCACCCACATAAACTGCATATAATCAAAATTCTACAACACTAACCGGTGCACTTCCCCTGCTACTGCTACATAGAACATCACATAAAACAGTGCCTTTCCACCAGTGTTCACCCCAAATATCAACCCCACAGCTTCTGACCATCTACAATAAACACTTTATCTAAATCACCATTGCTTTTGCAGTTCATCTACCATCACTTCATTACCAAAATCACTACTACCATCAACATCACTTAGTACTATTGTGACAACATGCACACCATTACTTCTCTGAAAGGAATATGCTATCATATGGCCCAGACTTTAGAAAAACACCATGTTTTAGTACTTTATCAACCTCACCCACTAAAATATCGCCTTTGCATGGCTTTTGCACTAGACATTTGAAGACGATTTGAAAAAGAACGTCCCCTGTGGTCACGCGACCTAACTGGAGCAACCTTGTGGTCATGCGACCAAACTGAAATGACCAAGCGACCTAACAACCTAGGCAAGGTCGAGCGACCTAACGACCTAATGGAGCAAGCGACCTAGAGGAAGTGAGGTCGAGCGACTTAAAGTGGTAAGCATGCGGCCTAGGTGGACGCAACCTAATGGTCATGCGACCTAGAGGGATGAGCGACTTAAGCGAGCGACCTAGTCATTTGAGGCCGAACGACCTATTTAACCCGCGACCTAACACGTCTAAAACGCGAGCGACCTAAGGGTTTAACATGCGAGCGACCTAAGGATTTTAACACGCGAGCGACCTATCGGTTTTAACACGCGAGCGACCTATCGGTTTTAACACGCGAGCGACCTATCATCCCAAGGCCTAACGACCTAACTCCGAACGAGCCAAATATGCAGGCAGATCAACCTATAGGCGAACGACCTAGAGGCAACGACCTAACTCCTAACGAGCTAAGGCCAGAATGAGCCAAATGAATGTGAGACATTTCCTAGGCGAACAACCAAAAGGTCCAGAATGACCTAACTGCAGTTTTTCGCCTAAAACACCAAAAATTGGAGTTTTTTCACCAATCCAATCCAAACCAAATGCAAATGTATATGCTAAAGTGATGGGGAATCATTCCCAACAGTCCAATATAGTTATAGACTAGAATTGTGAGATAAAAACCTCACCTTTTCACCAAATTATGAAGGTAAAGCTTGAAGGTGAATGGAGAAGCAACTACAAGCTTGAATCCAATGCTTTTCCTTGAATTTGGAGTTGAATGATGGAGTTGGAGTTGAAACCTAGGCTTGGAGTTTCTAATTTCCCTTTCCACTCACCATTAATGTTAAAGTTTGTGTTTGGTAGGAATTTATGAAGAGTGAGGAGAAGGAGAGAAGTGGGTTTGAGTTATAATGGCTAATTTAACCCAAAGTCCAAAGCGGGAAAAGTAAGTGAAATTCCACTAACTCCAAACCTATAAATGTTTATACTTAAAAAAGTTGTAAACGGCATTTCGAAATCAATGGAAGTGGTCTCGAGTCCTAATTTGACCGTTTGCAAAAAGTAGATTTTTGGACCAATATCCGATTAACGACAAAATATTTAAATAAAATATTTAAATATAAAATCGATAAATATGCGGGTTGTCACAAAAGGGTTGCAGGCCTTCATTTTCATCTCTGTTTTGATAAAAACTGTCAGGAGCTTCTGGAAAATTATGAGTAAACCCTTGATTTTTTTTCTATAAATTGTTGATTTTATGGATCCTGAATGATGCTAAAACCCTTGCTAGTGAATGGATTGATATGCTTGAGTTTTTTTGTTCCTGTTGCCTGAAATGTTATGATCAGGATTTGTTTCTTGCTCTTTTTTTTTCTTAGTTCATGTTGATAAAAAAAAGAAACATGTTAAGACTCAACAACTCCCTCTCTATTCTCCTCTGGAACTAATGTCTAAATAAGTTGGAGTTTTTGTTTAAAAACTTGCACCATGTTTCAGCAACAAATCAAAGCAAGTTTGTACAGTGACATCTGAACTTCGGTTTACAGAGTAATCTACATAAAAAAAAACTAATCTCTCTCTCCCCCTTTTACTTCTGGAAATGATTATAAACAAGCTGAAAATATTATTTAACCCTGCACTTTGTGTCAGTAATGAATTAAAACAAGTATATATAGTTCTTTCTTTCTGGAAACCGTGAAACACAGTTACCTATGGCTTTCTATTTACAAGAGTAAACCATATCATAATCCAATTCAAATCTCCCTCTCTCCCTCATTTTTTTCTGAAATGGATTGCAACCCAAAGTTGAAGTTTGCTTAATAAAAACTATAATGTGTTCCAGTAATAAAAATTTAAGCAAAGGTTATTTAGTTTTCACCGGAAATTTATTAAAGGCAGTCACCACTTGATTTTTGCAAAAATTCGAACTCTACAGATTTCAATTTCAGTAATATCATTTGAATCTACTTCAAAAATGATGATTTTTGAAAACAAAATGCAAGTTTTTCATTAAGCTTTGGTCGAGATAAAGGAGGTTGAACAGAGAGATGAACTTTGACCAATTCTGATGATCCAAACAATGGTGGGTCTTGAGTTCATCGTCAGGGTTGGGTCAAATGTGCGAGATCACTAGAAAAATACGAATAGGATTTACAAATCCCTAAATCTTCAATTCGAGATTAAATTAGGGTTTAAGAACCCATTTCGGTTCATGTTAGAAATGATGGTGCCGCGCCATCTATGGTTGATCGGGCTGCGTGTCAGTGGGGCAAATCGAAGCGTCGCACGTTGATGGAGTTTTAGTCAAAGTTCGGTGACCGCTAATGGTCAGAGGAGGCGGTGCGAGGTGACTTACTGATGAGGTCCTGATGGTCGTTTGGCTCGTGATATCTCGATCCTTGTTCTCGAAATGAAATCGCGTTCTGGGTGTTTGTGTCGTTTTGGAGGATGGTAGGCGACTCGTTGGTTGCCGCAGCTCCAACCAACGGTGGCGAATCTAGCCGTGCACGTGGGGGGTAGTGGTGTCAGTAGTGATGGTTTGGGGAAGAAGGGAAGCAACTCGAAGTGTTACGTGGAGGATTAAGGAGAAAACTCGAAGACGAGCTCGAGTTGTTTTAGCATTGTATCAGGTTAATTTTAAGACTTAAACAATTTTTTGTTAAATTTTTTTACACGGGTCAATTTGGGCTAGAACTCGAAGTAAGGGGATGGTTGTCTCGAGGACAACTCGGGGAAGCCACGGGTTGGACATAAAAACAATAAATTCCAGTTTTAACTAAATTTTTGAAACACAAAATTAAATAAATTTTTCTGAACAAATTAACGATAATTGTAAATAGAATATTAGGTAAATGGTATTGAAAACAATTATTTGAGATTTATGGAGTTCATAAATACTTTAATTTTTTTATATTGTTTTAAAAATTTAACTTAATAAAAAAATTAGAAGTAAATCAAAATATCAAGTGTAGACTGTAAACCAAATTTATTTATATTAACAATTAATGTTTTTGTAATGATTTTAAAATTAATAGTTAATCGATTAAAGAATAGTCAATCAACAAAGGTAATCAAACTGAATTAATTAACAATTAAGAATTAATAAATTAAGATAATCAAATTAAGGAATAATTAATTAATAAAGTTGATTAAGTTTTAATTGATTCATAATTAAGTAAAATTAAACATTGATTTAAATAATTAATAAAGATAATTATATGGTTAAATTCACTTTAATCACATTCACCTTAATCAAAGATAATTGAACATCATCAAATATTCTGTACTGGATTGACATTTCTGTTGTGATACTGTGATCTCTTTGTGATGAATGTGATTTGTGATCTGTTCCTATATGTATGTGAAACCCCTTTTACCCATTAAACGACATTTAAACTTCGACGCGACAGGGAGTCGGATTTCAGTTTGTTATCCGAAACCCATATTGAATCGTAATGATGAATTTTGTGATTGATAAATTTACTTTATCCATGAATCTGTGAAAGAAGATTAGCGTTATGGGTTATACCGCTTATCAATACTGATATGATTGAATCTGTGATGATTGATGTTGTGCACTATTGTGTAAAACCCCCTGGACTACACTATACACACACAAATATGGATTACACGTGGAAATCGGTTAAGCCACAGATTTTTAAAATAATTTTAAAAACTAAATTTTTGAATCAAAATGGTTTTGGAAATGGATCGGATTTAAAGTGAAAAGCTTTTGAAAAAGAATTTCAAAGATAAAAGTTGTTTTTGAATAACTTAATTTAGTTTTGAAATCTAATTTAAATTTGAATTCAAAATTTAAAATTGAATTCTATTTTGAGAATTTAAGATGTAAAAAGGTTATACAAGCTTATATGGGTTTTAAACCATTTTGGAAGTGTTGACTTGGAAATTTCAATTTTACCCAAAGATTTTAACTTGTATAACTGAAATTGGATTTTTTTTTTCCAAAATGAAAACAGTTTGTTTCTAAATGATAAAAGCTTTCATATAAGAAATGAATTTCCAATTTGTATAAAAGAAATTTAAAGTTTGAATTGAAATGATTTTCCAAGTTATGAATGAATCTTTGGAAAGGTTTTGAAAGCTATGAGTAAAATCTTCGATTTAAAGATTAAATGAATTAATCCAATTAGAATAGAAATTGTTTGTGAATCTGGGTGAACTTTGTGAAATAAATCTGTTTGTTAAAGATTTGAAATGGTAATTGGGTTAAACCATTTGAAAGAAAGTTTTTGAATTTTAAAGTTGTGACTTAACTAAAGTCCCATATCCATATGTTTCTAAATATTGTGCTCATTTTTCGGTTTAGCCGGAAGGGGACCTTGTGTCATATAACCCATTTCGAATAATGATACGTCGTTATGGATAGCATTTGAAGACCGGTGGTGAAGATCGGGTATTTACGAGAACGATAGGATGACTTATCGATTGTCTCTGCACTGAGTAGCTACGGTATAGTGATTCCCTAAGTGATGGGAAGTCCGATCGGGATTGTGAATAACCATTTGCAAGGGATTCTTCGGAAGTGCCTTCGGTTCTGTTCGAACCCGGAACAGACTTGTATAGTTGTGTGTCTGACACTACACTTTGAGATGTAAAGTCGATTTATTACAAATACATATCTGTTGGTGGCGGATAATTTATTCTCTTAGCTTAACACCCTTCTCTGAGACGTACGAGCTCAGAGGTTATGTAGTTGAAGGTTATCAGGGATATACTCCCAATTTGGTAGTGTGGCACGCTAAGTGCTGCTGTATGTAGATGATCATTTGTTGATCAAAGCGTGGCTTTGCAAAAAAGCGTAGCTTTACGGACGAGACCTCATCGAGCCTCACAAACCGGTAATGGTCGAAACAGGAAAGATGCGGCAAGGTTTCAGAGGTAGCTCCCCTAGGGTATCTGGAAAGGGTAGTATCATGGTATGGAGCCTAAATACTTACTCATGTGGATACTATAGTATATTTATTACTGTGTGATGTGGTTGGTGTAGAGGGCCCTCGGATAAAGGTCCTAAAGAACCAGGGGTGGCATATCTTAGGTTTTATTCTCGGGGAAGGGGGTAGTCGGCCTTGTTTGGCAGAGAGCCGGGTAAGTTCTCGGGGCGTCCCGCCAGAGGCGTTCCCATATGGCAATAGGAAGTTCCTTAGCCTGACCATTTGTTGGAAATCCATTCATCCAATACGCGCCTTGTACGGTTTTAGTTGTATAACTTGCCATTTAACATGGCAACTATAGTAGGCATAGTATAATGGTACCTATGCTGGCTATGATTTATATTATACTTTCAAAATATTTTCCACTATGCACTAATAATAATATCAAAAAGAATTTTTGCGTAGTAAGCATGGTTGACTATCATAAGGAGAAATCTTCCCCATTTGTGCGATTGCATTGTGTGTGTGCCGGGAGGCCTTATGGTAGTTTCATTTTCCAAAAGCATTGCAGATTTCAATCTAAATTCTTTGTTTAAGATAAAACTGTTTTTGTTTGCTCACACCAGTGCTACAAATGACCTGGAGTTTATTGTTCCTTTCCTAAACTCTGGGTGCCCACTATTTTCCACATGGGCAGTCTAGAGTTGGGATTTCAGAAAATCAAGAAATAGGTATAGATTCAATAGCCTTCGAAGTCTTTGTATTGGTAGCTTTCAGTCTTTGGGATATTCTTTAGTCTTGAATGGCTGACCTTGCTTAGCTTTGTGCAACGTGATCTAGAGTTCTCGCTAGCTTTGGACTGGAGATGGAGCTATCGGAGTTTGGCAATGAAGATATTCTTCCCGCTGTGTCTTATATCTCTGATAGTATTGATATCTATTTTATCATTCTATTGTATCATCATTGTATCTTGATATTGTGTCAAATGTTGTATATCAAATGTATTATTTCATTTTCTTCCGCTGTGTTATAAGCTCCGGCGAGCCAGATTCGACGTTTGGATTTGCGGCATTTGAATATGAGTGTCGTATTCGGGGTATATTTTTGAAGGTCGAGTCAGGGTCGTTAGAATTGGTATTAGAGCTGAAGGTTAAAACTTTAGCTTGGGAGTATAACACGTTAAGTGACTCATTAGAGATAGGGTGAAGTATACCCTAGAATGAGTAATCCCTAAGATATCCGTTCGAATGCCTAAGTAAATTCTCTTACTATCCACTGATAGTGAGTATGAGTGCAAGAAGAGAACGAGATAGGGGATAGGGAGATACCAGTACAAGTGGTCAATGCCCTGGAACAACGGAAATAACTTTCTTTATCAATCTCCTTTGATTTGTCTTTCCAATTTCTTTGATTGCTTCGTAGCAGCTCGAGGAAGAAGCTTCAGTGTGATGGTGGCACTACGAATCGAAGATAACTCTCTTTTTTGTATTCTCTTGGTCAAATTTCTATCAGCTTTTCGTTCTTAACCTTAGAGAAATTAAAATTTGACAAATTGGTTAACTAAAATATAAAGTTAAATAATTTGTATCGATAAAACAATTTCGATTAAAACCAAATTTGAAATTCTATTGTAATTCCTTGTGTTGATTGAAGTCCGAAGAGGGACAAGTTGATGTATACTTTGGGATATTCCGACCTAAATTGGAACCCATATCTAGTGTTTGAGAAATTGTAGAAGATTGAATCTATCTATCTATTCTCTAGGATCGGGTACATTCTACGAACGATTAGTTATCCCTCGAATTAATCAATGCCCTTGCATATTCGTAGACCGGTGAACCTGAGTATCTTGTGAAATAATTGTATGAGTTTGTTCTCGTATTGTTGATATTCTGATTTGGTAAGCCAAATACATAATTGATATTCAGTTTGATTTGGAAAGATATTTCTCTATCTATCATCTATCTTTGTTGTCTCCCTTGCAAATTTCGAGGACGAATTTTTTAAGGGAGGAATCTGTAACGACCCCGATTTTTAATTAAATTTAAATTGATAATTAAACTAAATTTTTGAATAAAATTGTAAATTAATTTGAATTTTCAAATTTAATAGGATATTTGGACATTGATTTCAAAATTTAAATTGTGGATTTGAAATTCTATATTTAGTATCTATAAATAAATAATAAAAAATATCCCAAAAATTTATCAATTAAAATTAATAATATATTTTAAACTTTCGGAAAATAATTTGAAAATAAATGGAAAAAAAAATCTTAAACAAATAAAGATAAATGATAATAATATATAAATAAATTCCAATTTTATTTTGAGTTGAAAATATTGAAAGAATGAATGTTTTAAAATGCCATTTAAATTTAAATTTTTTATACATATGTGCATTTCATATATGAGTAAAAATTAAATACATATTGGAAATTAATTTAAATTATTTAGGATATGTGTGAGTATAACAAATGGACATATATGTGTGTATTTCAGGTTTAAAATTGAAATTTAGAATAAATGTTTAAAAAAAATCGGTAGCATTTGAAATGAATTAAGATGTAATGCATATATATAAATATTGGTTAAATACTTTTAACATTGTACATATATATATATATATATATATATATATATATATATACAAATGAATTAAGGAATACATTTATTTATAAGTTGTATATAATATAAAAATTAAAGATTAAAAAATGTTCATTTTCCTTGTAAAAAACAAAAGGGCTGAACGTACATAGCACGTGGAAGATAGAGTAGAATAATTAACAAAATCTAGATCATATGATTTTCTCTTTACAAATGGCACAAGACATCATCACTCGAATAAAATAATCAAATAAAAAATTCAGAAAACTTTTCACCTTCCCAATTCAAATTTTGAAACCTCCAAATCTCTGAAAGGTTTAGTAATCAAAAGATTTATCAATCTTTATACTCCAACACTCAAATAAGAAAAATTCAGAAAAAAGAGAAAAAAAAAAAGAAAACTGTCAAGCTTTTCTTCAATTCAATTCAAAAGAAAAAGGAAAAAATCTGAATCATCTTAAAGCTTTAGGCAGGTAAGTTTTGTTTTAAACTTTATAGTTTATAAAATTATGATTTTTAAAACCAAGTTTTAACACAAACAAAAAAATTCAAAACTGTAGATCTGTCAAAACAGTGAAGCTTCAGGTTTTAGGCAGTGCAGTTTTTTTTCTGGAAAGAATTTTAAAGGCAAGTAACCTTTTTAATTTTGAATTTGAAGTTATAATTTCTAATGATGAAAGGATGTAATACAACAAGGGATTTAATACAATAATAATCAATCATTTGCAGGGAAATCAAGATCAAAGAATTAATCTACTTCTGGTTTCAAAGTTGCAGAAGAAAAAAAAGAGGCTTTCTCTGTTATGAGAATTTTTAACTGTAAGTCAATTGAAGATTTGTTGTGATTAATGATTAAGTAAGTAAATACATTGAGGAATAATCAATGATCTGCAACTCTAACTTGCAGATCTAAAACTCCAAATTCTAAAAGTAGGAAAGAAAAAAATGGGTTCCAGGCCTTCATTTTCATCTCTGTTTTGATAAAAAACTGTCAAGAGCTTCTGGAAAATTGTGAGTAAACCCTTGATTTTTTTTTTATAAATTGTTTATTTTATGGATCTTGAATGATGCTAAAACCCTTGCTTGTGAATGGATTGATATGCTTGGATTTTTTTGTTCCTGTTGCCTAAAATGTTATGATCAGGATTTGTTTCCTGCTCTTTTTTTTTCTTAGTTCCCGTTGATGAAAAAAAGAAACATGTTAAGACTCAACAACTCCCTCTCTATTCTCCTCTGGAATTAAGGTCTAAATAAATTGGAGTTTTTGTATAAAAACTTGCACCATGTTTCACCAACAAATCAAAGCAAGTTTGTACAGTGACATCTGAACTTTGCTTTACAGAGTAATCTACAACAACAAAAAAACTAATCTCTCTCTCCCCCTTTTACTTCTGGTAATGATTATAAACAAGCTGAAAATATTATTTAACCCAGCACTTTGTGTCAGTAATGAATTAAAACAAGTATATATAGTTCTTTCTTTCTGGAAACTGTGAAACACATTTACCTATGGCTTTCTGTTTACAAGAGTAAACCATATCATAGTCCAATTCAAATCTCCCTCTCTCCTTCATTTTTTTTGAAATGGATTGTAACCCAAAGTTGAAGTTTGCTTAAAAAAACTATAATGTGTTGCAGTAATAAAAATTTAAGCAAAGGTTATTTAGTTTTCACTGGAAATTTATTAAAGGCAGTCACCACTAGATTTTTGCAAAAGTTCGAACTCTGCAGATTTCAATTTTAGTAATATCATTTGAATCTACTTCAAAGATGATGATTTTTGAAAACAAAATGCAAGTTTTTCATTAAGCTTTGGCCGAGATAACGGAGGTTGAACAAAGAGATGAACTTTGACCAATTCTGATGATACAAACAATGGTGGGTCTCGAGGTCATCGTCAGGGTTGGGTCAAATGTGCGAGATCACTAGAAAAATACAAATAGGATTTATAAATCCCTAAATCTTCAATTTGAGATTAAATTAGGGTTAAGAACCCATTTCGGTTCATGTTAGAAATGATGGTGCCGCGCCATCTACGGTTGATCGGGCTGCGTGTCAGTGGGGCAAATCGAAGCGTCGCGTGTTGATGGAGTTTTGGTCAAAGTTCGGTGACCGCTAATGGTTAGAGGAAGCGGCGTAAGGCGACTTACTGATGAGGTCCTGATGGTCGTTTAGGTCATGATGTCTCGATCCGTGTTCTCGAAATGAAATCGTGTTCTAGGTGCTCGTGTCGTTTTGGAGGATGGTAGGCGACTCGTTGGTGGCCGCAGCTCCAACCAACAGTGGCGAATCTAGCCGTGCACGTGCACGTAGGGCGTAGTGGTGTCAGTCGTGATGGTTTGGGGAAGAAGGGAAGCAACTCGAAGTGTTACGCGGGGGATTAGGGAGAAAACTCGAAGACGAGCTCTACTCATTTTAGGGTTGTATCGGGTTAATTGTAAGACTTAAACAAATTTCGGTTAAAAATTTTTACACGGGTCAATTTGGGCTAGAACTCGAAGTAAGAGGATGGTTGTCCCGGGGACAACTCGGGGGAGCCACGGGTTGGACATAAAAACAGTAAATTCCAGTTTTAATTAAATTTTTGAAACACAAAATTAAATAAATTTCTTGAATAAATTAATGATAATTGTAAATAGAATATTAGGTAAATGGTATTGAAAACAATTATTTGAGATTTATGGAGTTCAAGAATATTTTAATTTTTTTATATTGTTTTAAAAGTTTAACTTAATAAAAAAATTTATAAGTAAATCAAAATATCAAGTGTAAACTATAAACCAAATTTATTTATATTAACAATTAATGTTTTTGTAATGATTTTAAAATTTATAGTTAATCGATTAAAGAATAGTCAATTAATAAAGGTAATTAAATTGAATTAATTAACAATTAAGAATTAATAAATTAAGATAATCAAATAAAGGAATAATTAATTAACAAAGTTGATTAAGATTTAATTGATTCATAATTAAGTAAAATTAAATATTGATTTAAATAATTAAAAAAGATAATTATATAGTTAAATTCACTTTAATCACAATCACCTTAATCAAAGATAATTGTCCATCATCAAATATTCTGCACTGGATTGATATTTCTGTTGTGATACTGTGATTGCTTTGTGATGAATGTGATTTGAGATCTGTTCCTATATGTATGTGAAACCCCTTTTACCCATTAAACGGCATTTAAACTTCGATGCAACAGGGAGTCGGATTTCAGTTTGTTATCCGAAACCCACGTCGAATCGTAATGATGAATCTTTGTGATTGATAAATTTACTTTATCCATGAATCTGTGAACGAAGATAAGCGTTATGGGTTATACCGCTTATCAATATTGATATGATTAAATCTGTGATGATTGATGTTGTGCACTATTGTGTAAAACCCCCTGGACTACACCATACACACACAAATATGGATTGCACGTGGAAATCGGTTAAGTCACAGATTTTTAAAATAATTTTAAAAACTGAATTTTTGAATCAAAATGGTTTTGGAAATGGATCGGATTTAAAGTGAAAAGCTTTTGAAAAAGAATTTCAAAGATAAAAGTTATTTTTGAATAACTTAATTTAGTTTTGAAATCTGATTTAAAATTGAATTCAAAATTTAAAATTGCATTCTATTTTGAGAATTTAATATGTAAAAAGGTTATACAAGCTTATACGGGTTTTAAACCATTTTGGAAGTGTTGTTTTGGAAATTTGAATTTTACCCAAAGATTTTAACTTGTATAACTGAAATCGGATTGTTTTTCCAAAATGAAAACTGTTTGTTTCCAAATGATAAAAGCTTTCATATAAGAAATGAATTTCCAATTTGTATAAAAGAAATTTCAAGTTTGAATTGAAATGATTTTCCAAGTTATGAATGAATCTTGGGAAACGGTTTTGAAAGCTATGAGTAAAATCTTTGATTTAAAGATTAAATGAATTAATCCAATTAGAATGGAAATTGTTTGAAATCGGCAAATAGATCTTTGTGAATCTGGGTGAACTTTGTGAAATAAATCTGTTTGTTAAAGATTTGAAATGGTAATTAGGTTAAACCATTTGAAAGAATGTTTTTGAATTTTAAAGTTGTGACTTAACTAAAATCCCATATCCATATGTTTTTAAATATTGCGCTCATTTTTCGGTTTAGTCGGGAGAGGACCTTGTGTCATATAACCCATTCCGAATAATGATACGTCGTTATGGATAGCATTTGAAGACCGGTGGTGAAGACCGAGTATTTGTGAGAACGATAGGATGACCTATCGTGTAACAACCTGCATATTTTATGATTGAATATTTAAATATTCTATTTAAATATTTTATCTTTAGTTGGATTATAGTCCGAAAAGTTACTTTTTGCATACAGTCGAATTTGGACTCGGGACCACTTCCATTGAGTTCAAAACTCCGTTTGCGATCTTTTTAAGTATAAACTTTGATATGTTTGGAGTTAGTGGAATCTTGCTACTTTTTCACTTTAGGTTTGGTTTAGCCCATTAGCCTAAACTTATAAGCCTAACTCAACCCCCTTCCCTTCATAATTTTACTTTCATTTCCAAACACTCAAGCTGCACCAAAAATGAAGGAAGGAATGGGAAATTAAAACTCCAAGCCCTAGTTCACTTGCAACTCCTACATCTAACTCCAAATTCAAAGAGAAGACATTGATTCAAGCTTCTTGGGTTGATTCTCCATTGCTTTCAAGCTTCTCTTTCATTGATTTTGTGAAAAGGAGAGATTTTTATCTCACATCTTTGTCTATAACTATCTTTGATTGTTGGGTATGAATTCCTAACACTTTTACATATGCATTTGCTTTTGATTTTGATTGAATTGGTGAAAATCACAATTTTTAGTGTTTTAGGTTCAAATCTTTAAAAATCCAATCTTTTGATGTTTGAACACGTTTTTGGTGATGCATCGAGGAGCCAATACGACCGGGTAGCCTATGGGCATAATCCCCTAGAGTCCGTGCTCGATCGGTTACAAATTGGGCGAGTTTTGAGCTCCAAAACCCTTTGGTCGCTCGGCCTGCATATGAAGGATTCTCGGCCTGCAGTTAGGTCGCACAACATAGGTCGCAACCCTTAGGTTGCACGGCCTTGTTAATCGTTAGGTCGCTCGGCTTTCCCCCTTAGGTTGCTCGGTTAGGTCGCGTCCTATAGGGCGGCCTGCCTTTGTTCGTTATATGCCGCTTCCCTCATTTAGGTCACTCGGCTAGGTCGTCTTGTTTAGGTCGTGCCAACTTAGGTCGCTCGGCCTGTTAAGACGCGCCATGCTTTAACTCGCCTCGCAGTTAGGTCGCTCGGATCGCTTGCATAGTTGGGTCGCTCGGCCTATTAAGTCGTACGTTCATCTTAGGTCGCGTATGCCTTAGGTCGTAACTCCTTAGGTCGCGCACTCTTTAGGTCGCGTACCCCTTGGGTCGCAACACTTAGGCCGCATGCTAGCTTCCTTAGCCGCTTCTACCTTACGTTGATCACCACTTAGTCGCTCGGCCTCCTTGCCACTTAGGTCATTGACCATCTTTTTAGGTCGCTCGGGCTGTTTGCACCGTTAGGTCACGCCACGCCTTAGGTCGCGCCATTTTTTAGGTCGCATGCACTTGGGTCGCGCCACCTTTTAGGTCACCCTGCACTTATACCGTTACCACTTAGGTCGCTCAGCTGCCAGGTCATGCTGTGTTGAGTCGCTAGACCATTTCCACTTCGATGAATTTGGAATCGAATGCTTTGGGTTTTCAGTCACGTCTCCGGATGTGAATTTTTGTGATTTATTGTTTCTTCAATTATTTTTGTGATTTGTCACTTCATCTCACTCATACGAGAAATCTAATTAAACGGCTTAGTAAAACAAATGGTATGAAATGCTTGCGTTTACTTCGTCGGTTAATTCTTGGACTTGTTCGATTGAATCTCTTGTGACAATTTTCTAGTGGAAATCTACAATTTGTTCGTAAATATTTAAGTTAAGCTAGTGGTTATGGGACATAAAGCTAAGATTTTATATTTACTAGCTTATTGTAATTGACACTCCTTGATGATCGATGATGATCGGTTTTGTGATTATGACTAGCGATATGCTATGTTTCTTTGTCCACGTAGGGGACAATACCTCGTCTTATTGAGTTTCGTCTCATTCCTTTTATAGGTTAATGACCTATGTATTATTTGAAGTTTCGACTCAACTTTTGTGGGCTAGCGACCCATGTTCTTTTATGGTGTTCGGTCCATCGGGCGTACCGTTGTACTACGTTGTTGTTCTGAACTATTCGAGTTTCTGGTTCCTCGGGCGTACCGTTGTACTACGTCGTTGCACCGGCTCTATGGTTAGCGACCATGGGATAGCATCCCGTTTGTGATACACGTGTTGGTGAGCTTTCTGTAACATCCCGTATTTTTAAGCTATTCAAATTGAACATTTAATTCATTTTAAATGTTGAGTATGAATTATAATTTGAATTTAGAGATAGATGACTTTGGTTAAGTTAATAAAATTAGTCAAAAATTCAAATATGGGAACTACATTGGAAATTGAATAATAATAATTGAATATTGGGTTTAGATAATTTGGGAAATTGGATGTGAATTGATATAAAAATGATGTTTAAATGTGTTTTAAGTTCAATTGGACATAATTGATATTATGGGATTTTTGGAAGAATTTAAAAGTTGATAAGTTATTATTTGGAATTTTAGGTTAATTTAAAATGAATTTAATATAATATAAAAATGCAATTAATCGGATTTTGATTCGAAATGAGTTAAAATGATTGTTAATGTGTTTATAAATGTTATATGAATTTTTGTTAAGTTAATAAAATTTTAAACGTGGAAATTTTGAGTGATTTCGATAATTTCGAAATTTGCTTAATTAAATAGACGAGTTAAAATAGCCTTCCGGGGCACAGTCTCGGAATTCGACGAAACCAGTTTCATTGGATCCGTAATAGTTAGTTATTATCGGATTTCAATTTTCGTAGCAATCGGAGTTGTCGTTTGACCCCGGCAGCTCGAAACGCATCGAAATTGTTTTAATCGATTTAATTTCAAATTGAACGTTTAATTCCGTATCTCGTGCATACGACCGAATTAGCTTACGAAACCTATTCCTTTGTGTCCGGAACGTTGAAAAACCCTAGGATCGACTGGCGGAACGTGAGATTTGGGATTGATTTGCAATACGGTTTTAAATTGAGATATTTGTGATTAAAATAATATTAAATAGTATATATTATAAACGTTTAACTCAAAACCCTAATGAGAATCACCAGCCGCCGTTATTCCTTTCCATGGCCGAATATCACTCGTAGTTTTTCCCAATTATCGATCTATCCTCTAATTATTTCCAAAAATATTCAACAACAAAATTAAAGAGCTTGCTAAGCTCTATGTACCGACCGGTTGTGATCGATTTTTGCGCTCCGGGAAGGTCGTTATCCCCTCGCGTTCGTCAGGGGTTTGAGATCGAGTTTCGAGCGATTGGCAAGGAGAGAGGGGGCCGCACTTAGCATGGAGGTGGAGGCGGTGGAGGCGACCGCTGTGGCAAGCTCCGATCGAGCTCGAAGGCTTCGGTGATGCGGCGATTTCGTGCCCTAGGAGATGAGGATGGGTCGGTGGTAGCCTGTTTGCGTGCGTGTTTTGCGAGAGAGGGAAGAAGGATGGGCCGTGTGTTTTTCTGGGTAAATAAAAAAAAAAAAAAAAAAAAGAATTTTGTTTTAAATTAAAATTGAAACTTTATAAAATCATAACTGTTTCATACGAAATCAGATTCGGACGAAATTGGTAGCGCCGGAATCGCAGGAAAGAATACTATGCAGTGGAACAGTTCCGGAGTCAATCCGGGCAAGTAGGAATTTGGGTTAAATCGGACACCGTCCGGTTTAATTTAAATTTCGAACGCTCGCCGAAACTCAAGGTGAGTTATTCTCATTCACATCTGGATACTAGTAAAGTAGACAGTTAGTATTGATTGGTTGTTTGGATGTTTAGCTGAATATGTTAGTTATTACCAAATTGAATTGATATATATACTGTTGTGCTAATATTTGTGGATGCAGGGAAAACAGGTTGGAGGGATCCAACGGGATTCCTCACAAAGTAGTAATATTTTTATATTGATGATTATGCCTGTTTATATATTGTGACTGATAAGTTGGAATTTAATTGCATTGTGATATTGTGGTATTAACTATAAAACTCAGAATATTAGATATAAAGAAAATTGCAGTTTTAATTATAAAGAAATTAAATTGGGTTTCAAAGAAATTGAGAAATGGTTAAATAAGAAATTAAAAGAATATAAATATTTGAAACCTGATTTGGATGGAAAACTGAAATAAATTTGTATAGAAATATTACTGGATAAATTATAAATCCAAAATTAATTATATTTGATAAATTGAATTTAGAGAAATAAAGGTATTGTTAAATAATGGATTTAAAAGGGATTAAAATCTGAAATCTATTTTAAAATGTAAATTGGAAGTTTTAAAATTTGGAATGATAATTAAGATAAATGTTATTAGTTGAAGTTTTGGGAAATAAATTTATGTTATAAAACCCTAAAACTTAATTTAATAAATGGACAGAAATCGTGAGAAGGATTTCTGTGATGATTTAGTAGAAATGAGATTTCCTAGGGAAAATCCAAGTTCGAGTTTTAAATTGATTTTATAAAAAGAAAGTTTAAAATCTAAACTAATTTTAAAGAATGTTTTAAAAATTATTATTTTAAAGTGATTTTTTTTATAAATTAGAAATAGTAAAATTTTATAAATATTTTAATAATTATGTTTACAAATGGATTTGTTTTAAAAGCTAGTTTTGACCTAAGTATATTGAAATAAGAGTTAATTTTTTTACCACTTTATTTTAATATATAGTATAACTTAACCTTAATTTAAATTAAGCTATATCTTTTAAACAGTTTTGCTTTAAATATCTTGGAATTATATTTTGATTAAATAATTAGTAGTAAATTTATCTATTTAAAGTATACTTTAAATTAAAATGTTTTTAACTGTTTTAAATCTAAACTGTTTTGAACTTGGATATTTCCAATGGAAATATATGGTAAATGATTTACCTTGTAAAGGAGGAATTTTGAGAAATGTTTTCAAATGAGATTTGGAAATTTGGTAATATATCTTTTAAAGATATTTGAGGTAAATAAATAATTTGGGAATTATTTATTGTGTGATGGATGCTATGGATGTTTATGAATATAAATTGATAGTTAAATCACCGACTATCAATATTGGACAAATGCGTTGATCGTTTCGAAGAGACCGGGATCGAGATTTATTTCTCGAAAACCACTTCGATCCGGTTTGTACGTTTTCGTGCGATAAAACGTTTTTCGGAGTCGAAGATGGAGCAGTGAAGTGCAAGGGCTAGTCGCTACTAATCCTGAGGATATTTCCAAAATGGATGTAGTAGGAATAGTGCCTTCGGTTCCGTTCGAACCCGGGACGGACTTGTATGGACGAATGCTTCGTGACATCGTCAGGTGGACGATGGGCATTCTAAGTGAAACGTTCTAAAGGTAACGTTAAGCCTCGAGCCTCATCAACCGGGAATGACTGAAAATCAGGGGATATGCAGCAAGGCTTCGTGGGTAGCCCCCACTGGAGAGTAAGGTCATCCCTGTCTAGAGGTTCCTTTTTATTTCGGCTTAGTGGTGCGGTTGCTGATCCCAACCACGGGGTGATCTTATTCGGAATTGCCCATAGGTGATTCCGGTCTTGTGTTGCAGGGGACGAAGGGAGTAGTCCTCGGTACTGTGATCTAGACCACGTACTGTGATAGGTGGTACCCCAGTGCCTAGTCATTGTTGGAAATCCATTTTCCCTACGAGCCTTTTACGAGTTTTGTTTGTATTACCCACTTCGGTGGCTAGTAGCTGGAATTTAATAATGTAACAATTTCGGCTATTTTATAAGTATTTGTAAATAGACCCTATTATAATATCAGAGGATTTCTATAAAAAGTGTTTTAGCTATCGTAAGGTAAAAACCCGACATGTTTATTTGTGGCGTGGTCTTACGAGATGCTTTTGTTTTCAAAAGGATTTTTGAAACTTTAATAATCAATTGTGTGCATTATTATCAGCTGGTATGCCAGACTGACTCGGGTGTTATTTCATTATAATGCTCGGGTCAGACCGAGTATTATTGTTCAGGATAGGTTGCTATGGAGCAGGAGAGGAGCTGGAGTCCGGGACGTACTATTCTATCTATATATATATATCCGCTGCTATGCTATGATTGTATGGTATGTCTTATTGATGATTGTTGATGTATGAGATACTTTGATGCTATGATGTATATAAACAGTTATAGATTTCATTTTTGTGTAAAGATATATAGTTGCTATTATATTTTATTCCGCTGCGACTGTGAGATTCTGATATGGTTTAGTCTACTTCTTCTTCTATCTCCTTTCTTTTAACCTTAATGGTTCGTATTTCTGTTCCACTTGAGTCAATTAGGATAGAATAATGTTGATTCAAGGGGTACGGATTTGCGGACTGTCACACTTGGTATCAGAGCTTAGGTTGGCGACAACCTAGGCTTTGGTGGGGTAATTACTCATTTAATAGAGTCGATAGTACTCTATAATGGGTTGAGTGTATTAATAGCTATGAGAGCGTACTTGTTAGTGCTTATAAAATTGTTTTTATACCGTGTTGACTTATCGGTTGAGTGTTTATGAATTCTGGTCGGTGCGGGAAGTACAACCGTATCGATAGGGGTTTCTAAACTCTTAAACAAGATAAACCGGCATAGTATTGTTTTTAAATGGGTAAATGAAATAATTTTACCCAAAATTATATTTTGATATAAAAGAAATGATTTTCTAGCTTATTATGTATTGGGTGTTTGTTGGATGTTAATACCAAATCAAATAAGAATCTAACAATTGATTTAAAATTTGAAATAATAAGCTAATAAGTATAAAGATATTAAAATGGTTATAACCAAATAGAATTAGTTAAATAAGTTGTAATAAGAAAAAAATGAAATTGAAATTTGAATTTAAACCAGAATTTTAACCCGGAAGTTTTGGGAAGAATTTTAAATGTATTGAAAATAAAAGTTTGGAAATTTTAAATCCTGGGAAAGTTTGGGAATGTTTTCCAATGTATTGAGGGCAATAATGGAATATTGTTTGAGAAGTATTTTTGAATGGAAACTGTTGAAAAGAATTTTGGGAAAGTTAAGAAGCATTGAACTCACTGCAGTCGCTGGAAAATAATCCTGATGATGCTGGCCACATCATTAGAATTCATTTTCGAGTTTCTAAAGTGATGGATTGCTTTCCTAATATTTGGTTATGATATTGTTTGGACTGGTTGGGATAACAGTTGTTTTGGTACAAACAAATTGTTTTGGAAATATGGGGGATTGGATTGATATACCAAATAGATATATATTTGATATATTTCAAAATGGTTTTGGGATAAAACCGGGTAAATTGAATTCTGGGAAAGTTCTAATTAAATAATGTGTAAAGTTGAAATGAATCAACTATTGAATTTGTTAAGTGAAGTTAATATTAATAAGAAGGAAGAAATGAAAATCTTGAATCTTGGAATTAAATTTAACCTAAGTAAATGGAAATGGATAAAATATATTGAGATGAATAGAAATTTGATTTTTACTTGGAGAAGCAAATGAATTGGACTTTAAATAAAATTGATTTGGGTTAAGTTAAAATGTAAGTTGATTTTGTTTAAATCAAAAAGTAAGTTGACTTTGAGATTGTGAATCATTGAGTAATGGATTATACCCATAAGCTATTAAGCATTATACTTATAATTTGAGGTTGTGAATTTGAGGTTTGCAAAGAAATAAATTAAAGGAATTTGTATCCTTAAGAATTCAGATGTATATATATGCATATGGAATTTAGAATTGTGATTATAAAATGTTGGTGGAGTAAAATGAGCAATATAAGTTTTTAAAATAAATAAGTTGGTGAACTTATAAAATAGAAATAGAAATTATAATCACAATGAGAAATAATGAAATGGAAAATTAAAATTTGAGGATTTGAAATTAAATTAAATCTAAATGAGTTAGAATTGAATTAAATTGAATTTGATATAAAGGTAAAATGTAAATTGTTTATAATTGCATAAAGGAATTCATATTCTTAAGTTATTAAGTGTTATAATTTGAATATGTTATTATGAAATGGGAAGAGTTGAAGAGTGTGGCAAATTAAAATTTAGACCATAAATGAGATGCAAAGTCTAATGAAGCAAAATGAGAACATAAATGTGAATGTTCTTAAGTGGCAAATAAGTCTTGAACTTATGTATGGGGAGAATAAGATTTGTTTGGTAATGAAATTGAAATTGAATTTCAGTTGTGTAATAAATAATATTGAAAGAAATTTAGATTCTGTTTAAAGGAGTAAAAAGGAAAGGGAGAAAATTTAAATGTGCCAAATGAAATAATTGGAAAATGGTGAAATTATGAATGAATTCAGAGTAAATTAAGAAAGTGGATTGAAAACTAATATGTATTATGTTATTGACTGAATTAAATTACAAATTAATGAAATTTGTATTGTAATGGATAGAATTTGATAATCAGTCAAAATTTGAAGGTAAATAAAATCCAGTTTGAATTGGGATTTAATTTTGGTAATAATTATGGGAAGGGCGAATGAATAATGGGATTTGAATGTATTAATGATGATTTGAATTGTAAGTAAAATTCAAATGAGTGGAATAATTTAAATGGTCTCTTTGTTAATAAAATAAATCTAAAATGGATTGGATAACTAAACAAAGAGCATTAAATGTGTATATGAATTGAAAATTTGATTGAATGAGAATCAAATGGAAATAGAATAAAGTTGATATAAGAAGATAATGAAAATATTGTGAAAGCATTTAAGCAAATTAAATAATAATTGTGATTAAGCTTTATAATGTTGTCTTGTATAAATTTTGTTTGGGTAATAAAGTTGAGGTGCGAGTGGAAATGGTTTTAATTAATATTGAGATATGGATATAAGAGATGTAAATAATCCAGGAAGAAATGATATTAATATAAACTGGGATTGGTTAAAGAAATAAAGATGTAAGGAAATGTAATTTAACAATTACATTGGAATGAGAAGAAAAAAAATGTTTGGGTTGTGAACCTGGTAATGGAGTAAGATTTATATAAATCTAAGTTGAAATTAATTTTAAATGGTTATAAGCTTAAGTGGCAATTGTTTTGCTTGAATGACTTGAATATTTGAATGTATTTAGAATTAAGTTGTTTAAACAACTAAATTGGTTTTGGATAAATTGGAATTTGATTAAGTGAAGTCAAATTAAAATGAAACTAAATTTGGTATGCAAGAAAGAATTGAGATATTATGAAATTGAATTTGGGTTTAAAATATATTGAGCTGGATTGGAATATAACCTAAGGGTTGTATATTAATGCAATCAAACTTGGTGATTATGCATATGAATAGACATAAGCATAAAGGAAATGTGAGTCCTTCACATTGGTAATAAGAATTTGATTGTGAATCAAATTTAAATAATGTTGCATATAAATGAATTAAAGCACTTATTCATGATATTAAAGTGAATAGGAATGGGTGGTCTTATTGTATGCAAAATTGAATTGGTTTTTGAAATGTTTGGAAGGGATTGGAAATTATTAAGTGACTTTGCTTATGAATGAAACATGGATTACCCTAGTAAGGCAAATGCTTCAAATTTTTGAAGTAAAAAAAATTGGTTTGTAAATCAACTTGATATTGAAATGGTGTAGAAAGATGTTAGTGAAGCACATGTTAACTATATGTTAAATAACAATGAATTGGTTGGAATAAATATGTATTGTATGTGATGAACTTGAAATTAAACAATTCAAGTGAAATAAAGTGAAGTTGGACTTGAATAAGAGATTTGAAAAACAATTAACATCTTGATGGTAACATTGTTAAACTATGAAGCATGAGTTTGTAAAGAGAGTTTAAAACAATGTCGAAATTTTGTGAAATTGCTTTTAAGGGTGATTTGCATGCATTATTATGAAAGTTGCTTGATTTGGTTATGGAATGGATATGTTTGGCTTGCATTTACATTGGAAATGTGGTTAAAATACTTATATCTTGGAACTAATGTGTTTGTTGAGTTTAGCACAGGTGCGGGAGGTGTTTGAGAGTATTGGAGCGCGTAAATGCTAAAATGTTAGCCGCTTGCTTTTAAAATGCTAATAAAAGGTACGCCTACGCAAATAAAATTGGAAAAATAATATATATATTGTGATATATTTTGGTTTCCGGCCGTGTGGGCCGATGTATATATATTTGTGTATCCTGCGATACCGCAGAAGCTCCTCCGTACAGGAGAGACTCTGCCAAAATTTTCCGGAAATTTTGGGAGTTAGAAATTTTTTGGGTTTTTGGAAAAAGTTAAATAACTTGGAAAGTTATAAGTTAAAAATTGAAGATTTAGAGTTAATAAAGCAATTGGGTTTGGAATTGAGCAAAAAGGATTTTGTGAAATGTATATAAGCTTTTAACTGAGCTAATGGGATAAGTAGATGAGTTTGGGGGTATGTTCTACCTTATACAAATTTCGGGGACGAAATTTTTATAAGGGGGGAGGAATGTAACATCCCGTATTTTTAAGCTATTCAAATTGAACATTTAATTCATTTTAAATGTTGAATATGAATTATAATTTGAATTTAGAGATAGATGACTTTGGTTAAGTTAATAAAATTAGTCAAAAATTCAAATATGGGAACTACATTGGAAATTGAATAATAATAATTGAATATTGGGTTTAGATAATTTGGGAAATTGGATGTGAATTGATATAAAAATGATGTTTAAATGTGTTTTAAGTTCAATTGGACATAATTGATATTATGGGATTTTTGGAAGAATTTAAAAGTTGATAAGTTATTATTTGGAATTTTAGGTTAATTTAAAATGAATTTAATATAATATAAAAATGCAATTAATCGGATTTTGATTCGAAATGAGTTAAAATGATTGTTAATGTGTTTATAAATGTTATATGAATTTTTGTTAAGTTAATAAAATTTTAAACGTGGAAATTTTGAGTGATTTCGATAATTTCGAAATTTGCTTAATTAAATAGACGAGTTAAAATAGCCTTCCGGGGCACAGTCTCGGAATTCGACGAAACCAGTTTCATTGGATCCGTAATAGTTAGTTATTATCGGATTTCAATTTTCGTAGCAATCGGAGTTGTCGTTTGACCCCGGCAGCTCGAAACGCATCGAAATTGTTTTAATCGATTTAATTTCAAATTGAACGTTTAATTCCGTATCTCGTGCATACGACCGAATTAGCTTACGAAACCTATTCCTTTGTGTCCGGAACGTTGAAAAACCCTAGGATCGACTGGCGGAACGTGAGATTTGGGATTGATTTGCAATACGGTTTTAAATTGAGATATTTGTGATTAAAATAATATTAAATAGTATATATTATAAACGTTTAACTCAAAACCCTAATGAGAATCACCAGCCGCCGTTATTCCTTTCCATGGCCGAATATCACTCGTAGTTTTTCCCAATTATCGATCTATCCTCTAATTATTTCCAAAAATCTTCAACAACAAAATTAAAGAGCTTGCTAAGCTCTATGTACCGACCGGTTGTGATCGATTTTTGCGCTCCGGGAAGGTCGTTATCCCCTCGCGTTCGTCAGGGGTTTGAGATCGAGTTTCGAGCGATTGGCAAGGAGAGAGGGGGCCGCACTTAGCATGGAGGTGGAGGCGGTGGAGGCGACCGCTGTGGCAAGCTCCGATCGAGCTCGAAGGCTTCGGTGATGCGGCGATTTCGTGCCCTAGGAGATGAGGATGGGTCGGTGGTAGCCTGTTTGCGTGCGTGTTTTGCGAGAGAGGGAAGAAGGATGGGCCGTGTGTTTTTCTGGGTAAATAAAAAAAAAAAAAAAAAAAAAGAATTTTGTTTTAAATTAAAATTGAAACTTTATAAAATCATAACTGTTTCATACGAAATCAGATTCGGACGAAATTGGTAGTGCCGGAATCGCAGGAAAGAATACTATGCAGTGGAACAGTTCCGGAGTCAATCCGGGCAAGTAGGAATTTGGGTTAAATCGGACACCGTCCGGTTTAATTTAAATTTCGAACGCTCGCCGAAACTGAAGGTGAGTTATTCTCACTCACATCTGGATACTAGTAAAGTAGACAGTTAGTATTGATTGGTTGTTTGGATGTTTAGCTGAATATGTTAGTTATTACCAAATTGAATTGATATATATACTGTTGTGCTAATATTTGTGGATGCAGGGAAAACAGGTTGGAGGGATCCAACGGGATTCCTCACAAAGTAGTAATATTTTTATATTGATGATTATGCCTGTTTATATATTGTGACTGATAAGTTGGAATTTAATTGCATTGTGATATTGTGGTATTAACTATAAAACTCAGAATATTAGATATAAAGAAAATTGCAGTTTTAATTATAAAGAAATTAAATTGGGTTTCAAAGAAATTGAGAAATGGTTAAATAAGAAATTAAAAGAATATAAATATTTGAAACCTGATTTGGATGGAAAACTGAAATAAATTTGTATAGAAATATTACTGGATAAATTATAAATCCAAAATTAATTATATTTGATAAATTGAATTTAGAGAAATAAAGGTATTGTTAAATAATGGATTTAAAAGGGATTAAAATCTGAAATCTATTTTAAAATGTAAATTGGAAGTTTTAAAATTTGGAATGATAATTAAGATAAATGTTATTAGTTGAAGTTTTGGGAAATAAATTTATGTTATAAAACCCTAAAACTTAATTTAATAAATGGACAGAAATCGTGAGAAGGATTTCTGTGATGATTTAGTAGAAATGAGATTTCCTAGGGAAAATCCAAGTTCGAGTTTTAAATTGATTTTATAAAAAGAAAGTTTAAAATCTAAACTAATTTTAAAGAATGTTTTAAAAATTATTATTTTAAAGTGATTTTTTTTATAAATTAGAAATAGTAAAATTTTATAAATATTTTAATAATTATGTTTACAAATGGATTTGTTTTAAAAGCTAGTTTTGACCTAAGTATATTGAAATAAGAGTTAATTTTTTTACCACTTTATTTTAATATATAGTATAACTTAACCTTAATTTAAATTAAGCTATATCTTTTAAACAGTTTTGCTTTAAATATCTTGGAATTATATTTTGATTAAATAATTAGTAGTAAATTTATCTATTTAAAGTATACTTTAAATTAAAATGTTTTTAACTGTTTTAAATCTAAACTGTTTTGAACTTGGATATTTCCAATGGAAATATATGGTAAATGATTTACCTTGTAAAGGAGGAATTTTGAGAAATGTTTTCAAATGAGATTTGGAAATTTGGTAATATATCTTTTAAAGATATTTGAGGTAAATAAATAATTTGGGAATTATTTATTGTGTGATGGATGCTATGGATGTTTATGAATATAAATTGATAGTTAAATCACCGACTATCAATATTGGACAAATGCGTTGATCGTTTCGAAGAGACCGGGATCGAGATTTATTTCTCGAAAACCACTTCGATCCGGTTTGTACGTTTTCGTGCGATAAAACGTTTTTCGGAGTCGAAGATGGAGCAGTGAAGTGCAAGGGCTAGTCGCTACTAATCCTGAGGATATTTCCAAAATGGATGTAGTAGGAATAGTGTCTTCGGTTCCGTTCGAACCCGGGACGGACTTGTATGGACGAATGCTTCGTGACATCGTCAGGTGGACGATGGGCATTCTAAGTGAAACGTTCTAAAGGTAACGTTAAGCCTCGAGCCTCATCAACCGGGAATGACTGAAAATCAGGGGATATGCAGCAAGGCTTCGTGGGTAGCCCCCACTGGAGAGTAAGGTCATCCCTGTCTAGAGGTTCCTTTTTATTTCGGCTTAGTGGTGCGGTTGCTGATCCCAACCGCGGGGTGATCTTATTCGGAATTGCCCATAGGTGATTCTGGTCTTGTGTTGCAGGGGACGAAGGGAGTAGTCCTCGGTACTGTGATCTAGACCACGTACTGTGATAGGTGGTACCCCAGTGCCTAGTCATTGTTGGAAATCCATTTTCCCTACGAGCCTTTTACGAGTTTTGTTTGTATTACCCACTTCGGTGGCTAGTAGCTGGAATTTAATAATGTAACAATTTCGGCTATTTTATAAGTATTTGTAAATAGACCCTATTATAATATCAGAGGATTTCTATAAAAAGTGTTTTAGCTATCGTAAGGTAAAAACCCGACATGTTTATTTGTGGCGTGGTCTTACGAGATGCTTTTGTTTTCAAAAGGATTTTTGAAACTTTAATAATCAATTGTGTGCATTATTATCAGCTGGTATGCCAGACTGACTCGGGTGTTATTTCATTATAATGCTCGGGTCAGACCGAGTATTATTGTTCAGGATAGGTTGCTATGGAGCAGGAGAGGAGCTGGAGTCCGGGACGTACTATTCTATCTATATATATATATCCGCTGCTATGCTATGATTGTATGGTATGTCTTATTGATGATTGTTGATGTATGAGATACTTTGATGCTATGATGTATATAAACAGTTATAGATTTCATTTTTGTGTAAAGATATATAGTTGCTATTATATTTTATTCCGCTGCGACTGTGAGATTCTGATATGGTTTAGTCTACTTCTTCTTCTATCTCCTTTCTTTTAACCTTAATGGTTCGTATTTCTGTTCCACTTGAGTCAATTAGGATAGAATAATGTTGATTCAAGGGGTACGGATTTGCGGACTGTCACATTTCATGCTCCCGTTTTGTGATAGGCCTCCCTCTTTTTTTGTGGTTTATAGATTTCCATTGACTATTTCTAGAGTTTGCGTTTCACCAATTTTCGTGATTTGTATTGATAAGTTTTATCAATATTTATGCATCAGTGAATTTTGTGTGCCATTGACTTTTGTTATTTTCATTGATATTATTGCCAATACTTATGATTTTGGCGAATAATAATATGGAGTATGGCATTCCTTTTGATCTATGAGAAGATTCTTGTGATATTGGTTAGTCCCTTGTTGATTTTCAATCACATACTTATCACTGTATGGCTTTATGGATTGCCATATATTTATGCCGTATCCCTTATTCTATATCATTTTGACTGATATTTATAGCTAGACTGATCCGTTTATTATTTTCTTATTAAATAATACTCGGATCAGACCGAGATGTTACAGGTGCTTCTGCTTGACTTCACTTCTGGGATTACCATCTTGACTTTTGGCTAACTACTTAGATTTGTAGTTTTTGTTGTATACCTTTGAGATATAGACTCCTTGATGTATACATATTCTTTTGTCTAGCACTTGTAACCATTCTTTTGTGATATTGTGGATCTTGTTTGACCACTACTTTGATGTACACTTTCATGTGTTATATTCATATCGTTTTCCGCCTTTGTGATATGGATGTTTGTGACTGATTTATGTTATGCTTATTTCTATATTTGTTTTCGAAGACATTATAGCCACTGTGTAGTAGCTTTGGGTTCGTATCGGTATGTCGGACTTGTACTATCTGACATATCGGTGCTCGCTCAAAGTAATTACACGGATGGTCGCTCCTCAATAGCCTTATTCTCCGTGCTAGTTGACGGCATTGCCCCATAGTGTCGTTGGCTAGCGTGGGTATAGAGGTGGGGCTTCACAGCATGGTATCAGAGCGAATCTTCGGAACAATGTAGAATAATCTAGCAAAGATTATCGTCCTAAGTTCATCTTAGGGGTCTTGGTTTAGGATATAATTCGAGTCTTCGTACCCATTCATCCTATTTTCTTTATGATTCCTTGTTTTATCTATCAAGATTGCTTGATACTCGTTTGGTGAATAACCTTTTTCTTCTTTCTTTCTTTCTTAAGGAAGAGAAATGGTTAGACCTGGCCATCCCAGCGCCGGTCAATCTCGTGCTACTCCCCAAGATAGAGTATTTATGTCTGCCCAGTAGCTTCTTGATCTTGTAAGGAATGCTCAGGCAGCAGGTTCAAATCCGGAATCTACATTTCCTAAGTCTGGATTTGCACGTTTGTGCAAAAGATTTTACCAATTTGGGAGTAAAGCCATTCAAAAATTCTGAAACTATTATTGAAGTCCAGGCTTGGCTGAGAACGTGCGATCGAATCTTTTCTCGCATGAATCTCATTGATCTTCACCGTGTTCAGGTGGCCTCTAGCATGCTCCAAGAAAGAGCATTAGATTGGTCTGAGCTTCTTATTTCTAAAATAGTTGAAGCAGATCTTACTTGGGAGAAATTCGGAGAACGATTCGAGTTAAAATTTGTGCCAGAAGCTGAGAAGTTGACATTAGCTCGCCGTTTTATAGACCTTGTTCAAGGCCAATCTTCTGTGACAGATTATGTCGCATCCTTCGAGTCACTTTCTAAATATGGGGTCGAGTACATAAACACTGCGTTGAAGAAGAACCAGAGATTTGTCTATGGCTTGAATAAAAATATCAAGAAGCCATTACTTCTAAAGTTAGAAGTTTCTTTTGATCAACTCATTGATATTGCTCTTCGACTTGAAGAGGCAGATAGAGAGAGTGATGTTGAAGTTGTGAGTGCTAAACCAAACTTCAACAACAAGAAAAGGCCTATTAAGTTCAAAGGGTCTTATCCCAACAAGAAAGGGAAGCAAGCAATTCCGGTGGCAAAGGCTTCTGCCCCTAGTAGTGGGCAATGCTATAATTGTGGTTCTAAAGACTATTATGCCAATAGATGTTCGAAACCTCTCTTTTGTCGCTATTGCGAAAGTTCGGGTCATTTTTTATCTTCATGTCTCAAACTTCAGGGCAAGAAGGAGGGAAAGCTTAATGTTGCTCAAGCCCCTGGCAACACATCTCGTGGTAAAGGTATTTCTCATTCAATCCTTGATGGCATTATTTTATTTCGTGATCATCCATTCGAGTTCTTTTTGATACGGGTGCGTCCCATTCTTTTATATCAAAAGAACTTGTTGATACTTTTTCTTTGGATGTTTTGTGTTTAATGACTTCACTGAGAATTGCGAATCCGGTTGGTGGATCCGCAACAATCAGTTTATGGTGTAAAGATGTCGAGATTATTTTGTGTGATTTTTCTTTCCGAGCCGATTTGCATGTCATGCGCTACTTAGGCTTTGGAATGATTTTGGGAATGGATTGGCTTAACTGTTATGAAGCCCAAATCCTAAGTCCTGAGCGGACTATTCATCTTCGACATTCTCAATCTGTTAAGCAGATTTCTATTGATCTTAAAGATTCGGATTCCAACTTGGTCGCATCTTTATATTCTTTAAATCCTCATGATGATGATAATGATGATGAGGAAGATATTATTTCTTTTATTCACGTTGTTCGTGAATTTTCCGACGTATTTGAGCCCGTTTTAGGACTACCACCTAAGCGAGCAATTGAGTTCAGAATTAATCTTATCCCTAGAGCTCACCCTATCACTCGTCCTCCTTATCGTATGTCCAATAAGAAAAATGAGGAGATGCGCAAACAATTATCCGAATTGGAGACGAAGCAATTTATTTGCTCTAGTTCCTCGCCTTGGGGAGCTTCGGCTATTTTTGTGAAGAAATCCGATGGTACAGTTAGGCTTTGCGTTGACTACCGCAAGCTTAATGATCTTACTATCAAGAATAAATATCCTTTACCTCGGATTGATGATCTATTCGATCAACTTAGTGGTGCTGGAGTCTTTTCACAATTAGACTTAGCTACTGGTTTTCATCAGCTTCGTATTGCGGAGGATAGCATTCCTTTGACATCTTTCCGTACTCGTTATGGATCATATGAATGGCTTGTTATGCCATTTGGTTTAACGAATGCTCTGGATTATTTCGTTGACCTTATGAATCGAGTTTTTAAAGACTTACTCGATCAGTTTGTTCTCATCTTTATTGATGATATTCTTGTGTATTCTAAAGCCGAGGAGGAGCATGAAAAGCATCTTCAGATTGTGTTGGAAACTCTTAGGAGCAATCAATTAAAAGCAAAATTTTCAAAATGCCACTTTTGGCAATCTCGTGCGAAGTTTCTTGGTCATATTATTTCCGAATTCGGAATTTCCGTGGATCCTTCAAAGATTGAAGCGATTCAAAATTGGAAGAGACCGGAGAGTGTGACGGAGATCCGTAGTTTTCTTGGATTGGCAGTTTATTACCGCCGTTTCATAAAGGACTTTTCCAAAATTTCCATGCCTTTTACTAGTTTGACAAAGAAAGGTGTTAAATACATTTGGTTGGACAAATGTGAAGCTTCTTATCAGAAATTAAAAGAACTCCTTTCCGATGCTCCTATTCTTGTTATTCCCGAGGAAAATCAAGATTTTATTGTTTATACTGATGCTAGTCGCGTTCATTTGGGTGCCATCCTTATGCAAAGGGAACGTGTTATTGCTTATGCTTCTAGACAATTGAAGCCAACCGAGACTAGATATGCCACTCATGATTTAGAGCTCACGGTTATTGTTTTCGCCCTTCGTATTTGGCGTCATTATCTTTTGGGAGAAAAATTTATTTTTACACCGATCATAAATCTTTGAAGTATCTATTTTCTCAAAAGGAATTTAATTTGCGTCAACAACGTTGGCTCGAATTTCTTGCAGCATATGATCTTGATATTCTTCATACTCCCAGAAAGGGCAATCGTGTTGCCGATGCACTTAGTCGTAAGGAACAAGCTGTTGTTTCTATGATGATATCCGAATGGAATGATCTCGAGATTTTATCTACTTGTGAGATTCGAGATCGCGTTTTCGTTTTGTGTTCATCTCTTGTTTTATGTAGTTTTGAGGCTCATCCTTCTCTTTTAGACCTCATTCTTGAAGGTCAAAAGCTAGATACCGAATTGGCTCTTCTTGGCCAAAATTTTAGGGATAAAATTGATATTGAAGGTTTGAAAGACTTTGATATTGATTCTCGTGGCGGTATTCGAAAATTTGGTAGACTTATCGTGCCAAATATTAGTGATCTTCGTAAAGATATTTTAGAAGATTCTCATCGTTCTAAATTTACCATTCATTCCGATAGTAGTAAAATGTACGCGGATATGAAGCGACTTTATTATTGGGCGGGAATGAAATCTGATATTGCTGACTTTGTTAAGTGTTGCTTGACTTGCCAAGTTGTCAAGGCCGAACATCAAAGGCCCGGTGGGTTACTGCAACCTTTAGAAATTCCAATTTGGAAGTGGGATCAAATTTCCATGGATTTTATAAACGGCCTACTCCGTTCTCGTTCGGGTCATGATAGCTTATGGGTGATAGTCGATAGACTTACTAAATCCGCCCATTTTATTCCCGTTTGGTCCAATCGAACTGTTCCTTTCTTGGCCAAACTCTTTATTAAAGAAATTATAAAATTGCATGGAGTTCCTTCTTCCATTGTTAGTGATCGTGATCCATTGTTTACTAGTGGATTTTGGAAGAGTCTTCAAAAAGCTTTGGGAACGAAGCTTAATTTTAGCACCGCGTATCATCCCCAGTCCGATGGAGAAACTGAGCGTGTGAATCAAACTCTTGAAGGTCTTCTTTGTGCATGTGTTCTCGATTTTGGTGGAAGTTGGGAAGATCATACTTCTCTTATTGAGTTTTCCTATAATAATAGCTTCCAATCTAGTATTGGTATGGCACCTTTTGAGGCACACTATGGAAGGCCATGTCGTTCTCCTTCTTATTGGCTTGAGGCCGGTGAGAGGCTGGTTTTAGGTCCAGATTTTATTCGTGATTCCACAGAAAAGATTGATCTTATTCGTCATAGGATGAAAGAAGCCCAGAGCAGGCAAAAATCCTATGTCGATAACCGGAGAAGGAAATTAGAATTTTCTGTGGGAGATCTTGTGTTTATTCGTGTTTCACCTATGAAGGGTGTAGTACATTTCAGTCGATCGGGAAAGCTAGCATCTCGATATATTGGTCCATTTCCCATCACCGAACGTATTGGTTCCGTGGCTTATCGCCTTTTATTACCGGCTCAATTTTCTGCTATTCATGAAGTGTTTCACGTTTCTCAATTACGGAAGTGCCTCCGAGATTTCGATTCTATCCTTGAGCCCGGTGTTGTGGAAGAAATTGAAGTTTCACCTAATTTAACTTATGAGCAACATCCTATTCGAATTATTGCTTTGGAGGTCAAGCGCCTTCGAAATAAAGATGTTCCGCTTGTTAAAGTCCAATGGTCCTCAAATCCTAAGGATTGCTCTTGGGAATCAAGAGAGTTCATCGAGCGAACAAATCCGGACTTACTTTCTCATGCTCTTTGAGGTGAATTTCTTGCTTCAAATTTATTTTATGTTGATATGCTTTTATGGTTGTTACCTTATATTTTTTTCTTAAATATTGCGAGGATGCAATTTCTTTAAGGAAGGGAGTCTGTAACAACCCGCATATTTTATGATTGAATATTTAAATATTTTGTTTAAATATTTTATCTTTAGTTGGATTATAGTTCGAAAAGTTACTTTTTGCATACGGTCGAATTTGGACTCGGGACCACTTCCATTGAGTTAAAAACGCCGTTTGCGATCTTTTTAAGTATAAACTTTGGAGTTAGTGGAATCTTGCTACTTTTTCACTTTAGGCTTTAGGTTTGGTTTATCCCATTAGCCTAAACTTATAACTCTAACTCAACCCCCTTCCCTTCATAATTTTACTTTCATTTCCTAACACTCAACTTCATCAAAAATGGAGGAAGGAATGGGAAATTAAAAATCCAAGCTCTAGTTCACTTCCAGCTCCTACATCTAACTCGAAATTCAAAGAGAAGACATTGATTCAAGCTTCTTGGGTTGATTCTCCTTTGCTTTCAAGCTTCTCTTTCATTGATTTTGTGAAAAGGTGAGATTTTTATCTCACATCTTTGTCTATAACTATCTTTGATTGTTGGGTATGAATTCCTTACACTTTTACATATGCACTTGCTTTTGATTTGGATTGAATTGGTGAAAATCCCAATTTAAAGTGTTTTCGGTTCGAATCTTTAAAAATCCAATCTTTTGATGTTCGAACACATTTTTGGTGATGCATCGAGGAGCCAATACGACCGGGTAGCCTATGGGCATAATCCCCTAGAGTCCGTGCTCGGTCAGTTGCAAATTGGACGAGTTTTAAGCTCAAAACCCTTAGGTAGCTCGCCCTGCATATGAAGGATTCTCGGCCTGCAGTTAGGTCGCGCCAACATAGGTCACAACCCTTAGGTCGCACGGCCTTGTTAATCGTTAGGTCGCTCGGCTTTCCCCCTTAGGTCGCTCGGTTAGGTCGTGTCCTATAGGTCGGCCTTCCTTTGTTCGTGATATGCCGCTTCCCTCATTAAGGTCGCTCGGCTAGGTCGTGTTGCTTAGGTCGCGCCAACTTAGGTCGCTCGGCCTGTTAAGACGCGCCATGCTTTAAGTCGCCTCGCAGTTTGGTCGCTCGGCTCACTTGCATAGTTGGGTCGCTCGGCCCATTAAGTCGCACGTTCATCTTAGGTCGCGTATGCCTTAGGTCGTAACTCCTTAGGTCACGCACTCTTTAGGTCGCGTACCCCTTGGGTCGCACCACTTAGGCCGCATGCTAGATTCCTTAGCCGCTTCTACCTTAGGTTGCTCACCACTTAGTCGCTCGGCCTCCTTGCCACTTAGGTCGTTGACCATCTTTAGGTCACTCGGCCTATTTGCACCGTTAGGTCGTGCCATTTCTTAGGTCGCATGCACTTGGGTCGCGCCACCTTTTAGGTCGCCCTGCACTTATACCGCTACCACTTAGGTCGCTCAGCTGCTAGGTCGCGCCGTGTTGAGTCGCTAGGCCATTTCCACTTCGATGAATTTGGAATCGAATGCTTTGGGTTTTCAATCATGTCTCCGGATGTGAATTTTTGTGATTTATTGTTTCTACAATTATTTTTATGATTTGTCACTTCATCTCACTCGTATGAGAAATCTAATTAAACGGCTTAGTAAAACAAATGGTATGAAACACTTGCGTTTACTTCGTCGGTTAATTCTTGGACTTGTTCGATTGAATCTCTTGTGACAATTTTCTAGTGGAAATCTACAATTTGTTCGTAAATATTTAAGTTAAGCTAGTGGTTATGGGACATAAAGCTAAGCTTTTATATTTACTAGCTTATTGTAACTGACACTCCTTGATGATCGATGATGATCATTTTTGTGATTATGACTAGCGATATGCTATGTTTCTTTGTCCACGTAGGGGACAGTACCTCGCCTTATTGAGTTTCGTCTCATTCCTTTTATAGGTTAACGACCTATGTGTTATTTGAAGTTTCGACTCAACTTTTGTGGGTTAGCGACCCATGTTTTTTTATGGAGTTCGGTCCATCGGGCGTACCGTTGTACTACGTCGTTGTTCCGAACTATTCGAGTTTCTGGTTCCTTGGGCGTACCGTTGTACTACGTCATTGCACTGGCTCTATGGTTAGTGACCATGGGATAGCGTCCCGTTTGTGATACACATGTTGGTGAGCTTTCATGCTCCCGTTTTGTGATAGGCCTCCCCTTTTTTTTGCGATTTCTGGATTTCCATTGATGATTTCTAGAGTTTGTGTTTCACCAATTTTCGTGATTTGTATTGATAAGTTTTATCAATATTTGTGCATTGGTGAATTTTGTGTGTCATTGACTTTTGTGATTTTCATTGATTTATTGCCAATACTTATGATTTTGGTGAATAATAATATAGAGTATGACATTCCTTTTGATCTTTGAGAAGATTCTTGTGATATTGATTAATCCCTTGTTGATTTTCAATTACATACTTATCACTGTATGGCTTTATGGATTGCCATATATTTATGTCGTATCCCTTATTCTATCTCATTTTGACTGATATTTATAGCTAGACTGATCCGTTTATTATTTTCTTATTAAATAATACTCTTGTCAGACCGAGATGTTACAGGTGCTTCTGCTTGACTTCACTTCTGGGATTACCATCCTGACTTTTGGCTAACTACTTAGATTAGTAGTTTTTGTTGTTTACCTTTGAGATATAGACTCCTTGATGTATACATATTCTTTTGTCTAGCACTTGTAACCATTCTTTTGTGATATTGTGGATCTTGTTTGACCACTACTCTGATGTACACTTTCATGTGTTATTCATATCTTTTTCCCCCTTTGTGATATGGATGTTGTGACTAATTTATGTTATGCTTATTTCTATATTTGTTTCCGCAGACATTATAGCCACTGTGTGGTAGCTTTGGGTTTGTATCGGTATGTCGGGCTTAAACTATCTGACATATCGGTGCTCGCCCAAAGTAATTACACGGATGGTCGCTCCTCAACAGCCTTATTCTCCGTGCTAGTTGACGGCATTGCCCCGTAGTGTCCTTAGCTAGCGTGGGTATAGAGGTGGGGCATCACATATCGATTGTCCCTTCACTGAGTAGCTATGGTATAGAGATTCCCTAAGTGATGGGAAGTCCGATCGGGATTGTGAAAACCCGGATTTTCAAGGGCTTCTTCGGAAGTGCCTTCGGTTCTGTTCGAACCCGAAACAGACTTGTATGGTTGTGTGTCTGACACTACACTATGAGATGTAAAGCCGATTTCTTTCAAATACATATCTGTTGGTGGAGGAGAATTTATTCTCTTAGCTTAACACCCTTCTTTGAGACGTACGAGCTAGAGGTTATGTAGTTGAAGGTTATCAGTGATATACTCCCAATTTGGTAGTGTGGCACGCTAAGTGCTGCTGTATGTTGATGATCATTTGTTGATCAAAGCATGGCTTTGTGAAAAAGCGTAGCTTTGTGGACGAGACCACATCGACCCTCACAAACCGGTAATGGTCGAAACAGGAAAGATGCGGCAAGGTTTCAGGGGTATCTCCCCTAGGGTATGACCATTTCTTCTGGAAAAGGATAGTATCATGGTATGGAGCCCAGATACTTAATCATGTAGACATTGTAGTATATTTATTACTGTGTGATGTTGTTGGTGTAGAGGGCCCTCGGATAAAGGTCCCAAAGGACCGAGGGTGGCATATCTTAGGTTTTATTCCTCGGGAAGGGGGTAGCCGTCCTTGTTTGGCAGAGAGCTGGGTAAGTTCTCGGGGCATCCCGCCAGAGGCATTCCCATGTGGCAATTGGAAGTTCCTTAGCCTGACCATTTATTGGAAATCCATTCATCCAATACGCGCCTTGTACGGTTTTAGTTGTATAACCTGCCGTTTAACATTGCAGCTATAGTAGGCATAGTATAATGGTACCTATGCTGGCCAGGATTTATATTATACTTTCAAAATGTTTTCCACTATGCACTAATAATAATATCAAAAAGATTTTTTGCGTAGTAAGCATGTTTGGCTATCATAAGGAGAAATCTCCCCCATGTGTGCGATTGCATTGTGTGTGTGCCGGGAGGCCTTATGGTAGTTTCATTTTCCAAAAGCATTGAGGATTTCAATCTAAATTCTTTGTTTGTTTTAAAGATAAAACTGTTTTTGTTTGCTCACACCAGTCCCACGACTGACCTGGAGTTTATTGTTCCTTTCCTAAACTCTCGGTGCCCACTATTTTCCACATGGGCAGTCTAGAGTAGGGTTTTCAGATAATCAAGAAATAAGTATAGATTCAATAGGCTTCGAAGTCTTTAGATTGGTAGCTTTCAGTCTTTGGGATCTTCTTCAGTCTTGGACGGCTGACCTTGCTTAGCTTTGTGCAACGTGATCTAGAGTTATCGCTAGCTTTGGACTGGAGATGGAGCTATTGGAGTTTGGCATTGAAGATATTCTTCCCGCTGTGTCTTGTATCTCTGATAGTATTGATATCTATTGTATCATTCTATTGTATCATCATTGGATCTGGATATTGTGTCAAATGTTGTATATCAAATGTATTATTTCATTTTCTTCCGCTGTGTTGTACTTAATGTGTTATAAGCTCCGGCGAGCCAGATTCGACGTTTGGATCTGCGGCATTTGAACACGATTGTCGTATTCGGTGCCGATTTTCAAAGGTCGAGTCAGGGTCGTTTGATTAACGGATCCTTAGGAGATGGAAAATACCGTAACATCTCATAAGTTATAGCACGCATATTTTGTGATATTGATTTGACTTACATAAGTGTAATTTTGTTCTGACTCTAGTGTTTTGTTTTTTCATTAAGCTCAATTCAGTCCTGAGTTTTTTTAGCGTATTGAAGATTATTCTCTAGAGGATGAAGATGAAGATTTTGGTATATTACTATTGCTATTATTCCCTTATTCATGATATCCTGTATATTGATCACTTATCCTTGATGTGTATATATATAAATCTGATAAGTGTGTATAGTTCATAATCAAATGTAGAGTAAACATCTTCATGAACTGTTATTTGATTATTATATTTTATCTTTTCCGCTGTGAGATTCTGTGTTTATTTTCTTCACCTTTTCCTATTTTTATTATTTAACCCCATTGATTATCTACGTCTTCGACTGTTTAAAGTTGGACTGTGTGGATTATTGTCAATTTAAACCTTCGGAAATGTGCGTCGTCACAGTTGGCATCAGAGTGAAGGTTTAGCGATAACCTTGGCTTTGTGGGGTTTGACTCATTAGAGATAGGGTAGTAATACCCTAGAATGATTCTGTTTGAGTGTATGCATATACATACATACATACATACATACATACATACATACATACATACATACATATATATATATATATATAAGGGTGCATACTTGTTAGTGTTTTAAATTGTTTTATACCGTGTTTGCTTATCCGTTGAGTTGTTTATGAATTCTGGTCAATGCGCGGGACGCCGTGTCATCGATAGGGGTTTCTAAACACTTAAATGAGGCAAGTCGATATAATATCGTTTTAAAGTCGGGTAAATGAAATAAATTTACCTAAATTATATTTTATACAAAAAAAATGTTAATTACTAATGAACGTTAGTTATTAGGCGATGATAATGTTTAATTATCATCGGTTATTGGTTGATTTAAAATAAAATGAATACTTAATGGATTTCATTTTATGAAGCATTTGATAATTAAATTGACTTGAAATCAATTAGAATAAGAATCGGTTAAACTGATCAAGTTATAAATTAATGAACTAGTTTGGTAATAAGGTAAAAAAAAATTGTATAGAAATGAAAAATAAAATAAAAGAAAATTTGAGAAACTGAGAATTTTAGAATTTAAAAACCTTTTGTTTTCAAAATTGTTTTTCAAAACCTTAAAAAATTAATAATAATATCATTTGAAAGTGTTTTGACTAGAAATATATTTTGAAAGGTTTTTTTTGAAGAAAATAAAAGCATTGAACTCACTTTGGTCACTGGAAAATAATTCTGGTGATGACTACAGCATCGCCAGTATTCATTTTCGAGTTTTTGAGTGAAAATTTCTACCAAAAGAAATATATTTTACAATTAAACAGGTTTTAATTATGAAAAATGTTCTAAGTATTATTTTATAAATATATGAAAACAGTCTTGAACTTATAATTGAAAATAGTATATAAGGAATGAGTTTATAACTTATAAACTTAAAATAGTATAAAAAAGAAATAAGTTATAACTTATAATTTTGAATAAGAAAATAAATCAAATTTAAATGGTTATAATTTGGTTAAGCAAATAAAGAATTTTTTTTAGATTTGAGACACAAAATAAAATATTTGGCTTAGCATTTTTAAATTAAATGGAGTTAGTGAAATTAAGTAAAAAAATGATGAAACGAAAATTTAATTGAATCAAGTTGTATAACCTATAGACTTGAGAAATATTAAGCTAATTTTTTTTAAATTTGTTAAATGTGAACGATAAGAGGAGATTTCTTTTAAAATTAGAATGAAATAAAATGAGAAATGGATTAAATAAAATAGAATTTTACTTAATAAAGATTAAATGAGTTGAGTTGGATTTGAATTGAACTAGAAGAATTAGTAAAGTGAATTATTTTCACTTGAGCTATAAATGAATTAATAAAATGAATATAAATTTAATTTTTTTAAAATGAAATGTAATTTAAGTGTGTAAGAAATTGAATAAAAATAAAAGAGTATAAGCAAAGTTAATATGGTTAATTTAATTTAATTTAAATTCGATGTAAATAAATGTAAATAGATTAAAAACAAATAGAATGAGTCTCAATAAAATCGAATGGTAACTAGTTGAATATGAAATAAGTTAATGAAATAAAAAAATAAAGTTAACTTAATAAGTACAATGAAACAGAATGTGAGAAAAGAATTTATTAATATGAATTGAGATATAAAATAAAATTTACTTTAGTAAATTAATAATATGAATTTGAGTAGATGAAGTGAATCGATGAATTAATAATAACTTAAGATATGAAGTAATAATAATAAAAGTGAGTTTTATTGTATAAAATATTTATAATAAGCTAAGACAATTTATAAATGATGTTAGTATAATAAAAAAGGAGGATATACTAAGTGAAATAAAACAAATTAAACTTAAGCAAGGTTAAATGGAACAATTTTACAAATGATTCATCAATGAATTTATATGAAATTGGTTAAACAAAAAGTGAAACAAATTGTAATTTTACAAATTGAATTAAATAAAATGAAATATAATGGATTTGTAACGAATGTTAATAAATTGAAAGAAATCAATGGAATGTAAACCAATTAAATGTGGATGAAGTAGATGTAAATAATTGAAACAAATTAATCGAATGTAAATACATTAAATGTAATCAATAAGATGTGAATGAAATGAATATTGGTTGATTGAATAAAAATGGATTGAATCCAAATTAGTTGAATGTAAATCAATTAAAAGCGAATGAATTGAATATAAATCCATTGTATTATTAACAAAATGAAAATTAATTAGTGTATGTGAATCAATTTAAAATATATGGAATGTGGTATGAAATTAAATTACTTAAGTGTAATTAATTATATGAATTATTGAAATGAAATGATAGAAGTGAAGAAGAAGAAAATTGAATGTAACTATAAACAAGTGTAAATTAATAGAATGTCAATTCATTAATGTCGATGAGTGCATGCAAATCAATTGGAAATTAATAAATTGAATCAAAAATCAATTGAACATGAATCTAATTGAATAAAAGTTGGTTGAATGCCAATAAAATTGAATGAATCAATTAAAATGTTAATGAAATGAATGTTAATAAGAAATAAAGTGTATAAATTTAAAAAATTGCCATTGGACAACGTAAAATTCACATGGTTATGAATTAATTGAATTAATTGGATGGATAATAATGGTTGGATGGTTTCTTTTGCTGCGAACCATTGTTATGATCATTTTGATTGTGTATGATTGTCGTATGTTGTGCGTGTGTGTGTGCTTGTATTTATTGTTTGGATTCAAAATCCATGTTGTATCGTTATATTAGACTTATACATGCTTCCATATCTTTATACGCAACTAATATCTTAATTTGAGTTGAGATAGGTACATACGAAGACTGTTTGTGTGTATACGAGGATTTATATGCTTTTGCTTTCTTAATACGAGCGAACTCGCTCGTATTATTAATAATAAGGTACGCATCTCGAATTACATACCACAATTTGATATTTTTGCCTTTAGGGATGCCTCATCATTGAGATGAGATGTATATTTGATATCCATTTGGTTATATTTGTGATATATATTGTATTGTAAAAAATTTCCGATCGAGCCGCGCGAAGAAGATTCTGCCGAAATTTTTCGTAAACCCCGGAGTTAGAAATTTTTTGAAGTTTTAAAACTTTTTTATAACTTATTTTATATATAAGTTATATTTTTCGTAAAACCGATATCGCAGTAGCCTAGTAGAAGCGTAGTAATACTTTTGTAAATAGGATGCTTATGTTTTATAAGTTGATAATTTTGAATAAAATATATTGTATGTTAAATTTCGTACTTAATGCCTTTTCGAGGATGAAAAGTTTTAAGTGGGGGAGTATGCAATGACCCATATTTTTTTCTATTTTAAATTATGGAATTTAATATGATTATGGAATAAAATAGTTACAAATAAAATAGTTAAAAATAAAATATAATGAGTTATTATTGTAGTTATTGAATATGAACTTGGATAAAAATCGTGACACAAACATTTTCTAAAATTTAGGAAATTATTTATACTGAAATAAATTGTATGAATCGATGGTATTTATGATCAATAACTAGTGTTGAATAATAAATTATGAATTAATTAGATAGAAATAAAATAATGTTGGTAACCAAAATTTATTTGGAATTTAATTTTTTATCTATATTGATTTATTGGATAATTAAATTCATTAAATTTAATATTGGAAATTATTTGAATAACTGAATTCTGAATTTGATATAATTGAAACGATATCGGGAGTTGATTTAAATTTTATTTAAACAACAATGAAGGCTGTTACCATGTAAAATTGGATTTGAATGTGAGTGATTTAAAATTGGAAATTTTATATTTTAATTAACGAGCAAAATAGCAATTTTGGCAACTGTCTCGGATTTCCACGAAACTAGTTTCATCAGGTCCATTATAGTGGGTTATTTTATGATTTAAGTTTCGTAGCGATCGGACTTGTTGTTCGGCCATGAGAGCTTGAAACGCGAAGGAATTTATTTCAAAATTTAATTAAATAATTCAATTTAAAAAGATTTCTTCCGCATGCAATCAAATTAGGCATCGGAACTAGTTCCATTATGTTCGGAATGGGGGTAAAGCATTATAAACGCCAGGCGGCCTGCTGCGTTTGGAGTTCGAAATTTCCGGTCGTTAAGTGGCTAGATATTTTCAATATTATATATATAATTGTTTTATTTCCTTCCCATAGTCGTTCAAACCCACGTTTCAACCCATACTAGTTCCCTCTTTCGTGTTTTTTTCAAATCGATAGCAGATCGTAGATTCAAAAAAAGAAAAAGAAGCAAAGCGCGATAAAAAAAATATCCGAGCAAATCCAAGACCTCGAAGTCGAACGAGGGTTTTGGTCACAACACGATGGGGCTGCGGTAGGCACTGGTGATGGGGCGAGTTCGTGAGTGGCTGGACGTTGGCGAGAGGGAGGTAGCGGTGCTCGGATGTGGTGGCGGTGCATGGGTTAGGGCACGACGATTGGTTGTCTAGGAAGAATGATCGCATTTACTAAAAAAAGAGTTTGACTGAGTAAGCTGCGACCTTGATCAAGAAGGAGGGGGAAGGCCTATGAACGCACCTGTATAGGGAGGGTGAGGTCCGATTCGGGAAAAAAATTTGTGTTGGGATCGTATCAAAGTCATCTTCGACGTGGAGTGGAAGCGAAATTTATTTGACTCTGAAAATATTCCAGTTTCAAATGAAAAGGTGAGTGTTTTATATGCTCACGTTTGTAACGATCCCGATTTAAAGACGAATTTAAATTTGTAATTTAATTAAATTCTTGGGTTAAATTGTGTGTTTATTTTAATTTTTGGAATTTAATAAGAAAACGTATACTTATTTGTTTTCGAATTTGATTTGAAACTCAGAATAAATTGAGATTGTATTTATAAATTGTACTTTAAAAAGAATAATATGTATGATTTTTATTAAATATATAAATTTTATTTCATTCATTTTCATTGAAAAAGTTATAAAAATGTTTAAAATAAAAAAAAAACTACTTATCAATATTGAACATAAGTGTATGGAATAAAATATATGTTATAAATTTAATACTAGATAGTTAAACCATAAATAGAAATCAAATTTACGAATTTATGTTAATAATAAAAGTATAAAAAAATCAAACTATAGAGTGATAACAATTGAAACACATATACAATAGGCAAGTTAGAAGAAGAAAAAAAATTATAAGTACCTATATACAAACAAAAATAAAGATATAAGTATGTAGGCTGTAAACAATGAAATGGGAAGTAGGACAAAGGTACATATGCATTACATGTTTCCATCTCTAGAAATTAATGAATACCATATCTGCCATAATTTTAGTACAAACAAAATGATAAAACCCTATACACTTTTCCTATATATCAACCTGCACATTGTCTTTTTATATGCATCAATCCTCATCTCGGTTCATTTATCACAACTGAGTAAAATGGGAGAAAGCATCATCTTGAAAACTCAAAAAAAATTCAATTTAAACTTCAACAACAATATGAATTCATCAAAACCAAATACCAAGAAGATTGAAGAAAGGGTTTTGGTTTTGCTAACAGTTCACAGCCTGTTTCAACATATAGCAAGCTCTGTTCATTTCTAAAATCATGTGAGTAACCTCACTTTTAAAATGGTTAAGTGTATATATTTGTTGCATATCCATCTTTGAATAAGTATGAAATGTGTATATATGAATTCAATTCTGTTGAGTGCATATGAATGTATGATATGTAATGCATGTGTATTATCAGAGTACTCTCTGTATTTAGCTTCCAGGTCTTGTTTTGTTAAAAATTTAAATCTTTTAATTTAATCTCTGTTTAAACTTAAGATTCAAATGAAAAATTGCTTCTTTTACCACAAAATTTAGTTTGGAATTTTATTCAAGTCAAAATAATATTAATATGACTCTGGAATCAAATATAACTGATCAAGTCTAAAACAAGAGGAAATTTAAATATCCTAATTTATTATTCCAGAGTTAGGATTTGAAACACCATGCAAAAATATGAATTTTGAAACTAAAATCAAGATTTTTAGTAAAGAGGTTAGAGTGCAGTTCCAGTTTGAACTGAAAATAGGAAACTGAGGTTTTCTGGTGATCTCGTCGATAGGGGAGATCGGAAATTTGGATGGTGATGGAGAAGCTTACGGCGAGGCGGTGAAAAATAGTCGGAGACGTTAACGTTCTTCGTAAAGTCGGCGGCGAACATTTTAAAATTCTAAACTTAGTTTTTACTGTGCTTAATGATTCGTTCGCCACAGTTTCTACAGGTGATCGAGTGGTGTGAGACTCGGTGGGAGGCAGTGTGGTAGGTTCGAGGAGGCGTAGCCGGAGTTGCTGGTGTTCCAGTGATCGGTGATGGCTGGTCGAGGCAGTTTCAGGTTTGGGTTTCTGGATTCAAGGCTGCTGGGTAGTTTGATTTTGATTAGAGGCAGGACAGTGTGGTTTGATGGTCGAAGTGTGTTGCGGTGATGTTGGTCGGCGTGTCGGAGGGTTCGCTAGTGGTCGGAGTTGGCTCTGGTGCTAGTGCACATGCATCGTGCCATCATTGTGCCTGGGTTGTTTTGTGTGGGGATTTTGGTCGAGCAGAGGAAATTCTCGCGTTGGACTCGAGTATTTTCGTGTTTGGCTCGAAGCAGAGGGGGTTGTGACTAGAGAAAGGTTTTGAGTTTTCTCGGGTCAGTTGGTATTGTTTTAGGTTTTTTTGAAAACCTGACTACAAGTTGAATTTAAAACAAATTTAAATGGAATTTAAATTTATGAGCCAGATTTAAATAAAGTTCAAATCTAGTATGAAGTTTAGATTCAAATAAACTTTTGAATCTTAAAGTTTTAAAATAAAAATTTGGATTTTAAAACAAGGTTTAAAAGCAAGTTATCAAATGTTCAAATAAGGGATTCAAGTTACTTCGAATCCAAATCTAGAATGTAAATCAGTTTTTACATAGGCTTTGAATGAAAAGTTTATGAATTGTTTAAAACTTGAATTTACAAGTTAAATACTTAATGTATTTTAAATTATGAATTTACATAGTTAAGTAAGTTAGCTTAAAAGCTTTTTCTTATATAAGTTTCATATATAAGTAATAAATGTTTTACATTTATTTTAAAAGTTTATAAATTGATATTTGAATTTGGTTAATGTTTAAATGGTAAATCATTTTTAATCTTGAATTCAAAAATGGAATTCAAATTTAAATTCAAAAAGGGTAATGTTTTTTTTAAATACACTTTAATATTTAATTTAATCATTTATAAAGAAATAAATTATCTCAGAAATAATTAAAGGATGAAAATGATTTAATTTAAAAGATAATTAAGGAATGATAATTTATTTAATTTATAAATTAATGATTTAGATTAATTTATAATTAGAGATTATTTTAAAAGTGATTAAGAAATATTATTAGTTAATGAAGAAAATTAACTAAGGATTATTAAGTATTGATTAAGGTGATTAATTTTAATAATTAATTGGATTTAATTAATTTAGATAATCAATTATAAATTGTTTAAATGTAATTACTTAATGAATGTAATTAAGGATTAATCACTTATTGTAATTAATTTTGGATATTTTGATTTATTTAAGATAATTAATTTAGTTTAATTAATTTAAGAAAATCATTTGATAATTGGTAATTAATGAATTAGAATTGGATAATTTATTCATAAGTAATTAATTAAATTGGAAATAAATTAAATCAATTAGGATTAAATAATTAATTAATCCTGCTTATAATGACTATTGAATGCTTGACCTTACTTATGAATGATTGTATTGTATGATATGCCTTGAATTGATTGTCCTATCTGATCTATGATATTTTGTTATGTGGATTAAGCTGTGTGTAATTTATTCATTTACTTATGACACATCTGTATATTATCTGTGAATCTGTGAATGAGCGATAAACGTTATAGTTTATATCGCTTATCAACTATATTTCTGTGTTTTGATCTGTGATGATTGAATGATGTTGCACTATTGTGTTAACCCCTTGGCCACACTTATACACACACAAATATGGATTTCATGTGGAAATCGATTAAGTCACAGATTTTTAAAGTGATTTTTAAATAGACAATTTGAATTCAAATGTTTTGGAAATGGATTGGGTTCAAAATGAAAAGCTTTTGAAATAGAGTTTCAAAGATGAAATTTATTTTGAATAACTTGATTAAGTTTTGAAATTTGAATATTTTGATTTAAATTTGTATTCAATATTTGAAATTGAATTCTATGAGTAGGAAACTAGGGTTTAAAAAGGCTATTCAACTTACAGATGAGTTTATATGGTTTAAACCATTTTAAAATGTATTGATTTGGGAATTTGAATTTAAATTCAAAGGCTTTAACTCCTGTAAATAAAATTGGATCTTTCTGAAATGAAACTATTCGTTTTTAAATAATAAAAGCTTTCGTATAAGAAGTGAACTTCCAAATTGTGTTAAAAGGAATTTTAAGATTGAAATGAAAATGATTTCCAAGTTATGGAAATGGTTTGAAAGCTATAAGATAAATCTTTGATTAAAAGATTTAAATGAATTAATCTAATTGAGATGGAATTGTTTTGAAATCTATGAATGAATCTTTGTGAAATTGGGTGAAATCTGTGAAGTGAATCTTTATGTTTAAAAAGATTGGAAATGGTAATTTGTTTAAACCATTTGAAAGAAAGTTTTGAAGTATTAAGTTGTGACTTAATTGAAATCCCATATCCATATGTTGTAAATATGGCGCTCACTATTCGGTTTAGCTGGGAGAGGACCTTTGTGTCATATAGCCCATTCCGAATATGTGATTCGATGTTATGGATAGCATTTGAAGACCGGTGGTGAAGACCGGGTATTTGCGAGAACGATAGGATAACCTATCGATTGTCTCTGCACTGAGTTGCTCCGGTATAGAGATTCCCTAAGTGATGGGATGTCCGATCAGGATTGTGAATACCCGGATTTGCAAGGATTTCTTTGGAAGTGCCTTCGGTTCTGTTCGAACCCAGAACAGACTTGCATGGATTATATGTCTGACATTACATTTTGAGATATAAAACAGATTTATTACAAATACATATCTGTTGGTGGCGGAGAATTTATTCTTTTAGCTTAACACCCTTCTCTGAGACGTACGAGCTCAGAGGTTATGTAGTTGAAGGTTATCCGTAATATATTCCCAACTTGGTAGTGTGGCGTATTGTGTGCTGCTGATCATTGTTGATCAAAGGGTGGCTTTTGTGAAAAGCGTAGCTTTGTGGACGAGACTTCGTCGAACCTCACAACCCGGTAATGGTCAAAACAGGAAGAATGCAGCAAGGTTATTTGGGGATAGCGCCCCCTGAGGGTATGTTCAATTCCTTCTGGATAGAGGTGATATCATGGTATGGAGCCCAGATATTTAACCTATGTGGTTACTGCGAATTTATTACTTTGTGGTTGTTGGTTGTCGGGATCCCGGGATAAAGGTTGGTTGCGACTGGGGGATGACATACTCGTGTCACTAGTTACCCAATTAGGGGTAACCCGGCCTTGTGTTGGCAGAGATCCGGTTAGGTTCTCGGGGCATCTTTCCAGAGGCATACCCATGTGGCAATGGGAAGTTCCTTGGCCTGACCATTTGTTGGAAATCCAAACTCCAATACGAGACTTGTACGGTTTTAGTTGTATAACCTGCCATGGAATGTGGCGGTAACCTGCTATTGAATATGGTAGCTATAGTAGGCAAACGATAATGGTCGTATGTTGGTTAAGATTTATATTATACTTTCGAAATGTTTTTCCTACACTTTGCACTTATAGTAATAATATCAAAGAAATTTGTGTATCAAGCATGTTTGATATCATAAGGAGAAATCTCCTCCGATTCTGCATTTGCATTGTGTGTGTGTGCGGGAGGCCTTATGGTAGTTCCATTTTCTAAAAGCATTACGAATCTAATTTAAAATATTTCTTCGTTTTTTTAAAGATAAACTGTTTTTGTTACTCATACCAGTCTCATGACTGACCTGGAGTTTATTGTTTCTTTCCTGAAACACTGGTCGCTCAAAATTTTTCCACACGGGCAGTCTAGAGTTGGGTTTTTCAAATAGCTAGGTTTTGTAGATTATCTGGAGCTAGTTCAATCTTTGGATGCGGACGAGACTTGCTTGTCTTTATGTATCGTGATGTTGGTTCAAGCTTCTGCTGGAGTTCTTCCTTGAAGAATATCTTAGAGTTATGTGTTCCGCTGCTGATGTTATCTATTTTCTTTTCCACTACTATTTTATTGCATCATATCTCTGATGTATATTGATATCTATTGTATCATCTGTTGTATCAGTGCTGTATATCAATGTATTATTGTTTTTCTTCCGCTGTGTTGTTTACTTAATTTTGTTATAAGCTCCGGCGACTCGGATTCGAATGGTCGAATCTGCGGCATTCGAGTACGATGTAAAGTATGGATGTTGATTTTCGAACGCAAAAAATTTGTATCGTCACTTTGGTATCAGAGCTAAGGTTGAAACTTTAGCTCTGGAGTATAACACATTAAGTAGCTCATTAGAGATAGGGTAAAGTATACCCTAGAATGAGTAATCCCTAAGATATCCGTTCGAATGCCCCAGTAAATTCTCTTGCTATCCACTGATAGTAAGTATGAGTGCAAGAAGAGGACGAGATGGGGGATTGATTTGTACCACTATAAATGGTCAATATCCTGTAACGACAACGGAAACAATCTTTCTCTATCAATCTCCTTTGTTTCGTCTTTCCAAATTCTTTTGATTGCTTCATAACAGCTCCAGAAGAAGTTTTGGTGTGATGATGCCCTACGAATCATTATAGGAAATTTTTACTTCGTATCTTCATCGGTTTCTTATCACTTTTTGATTTAAACCTTAATGAATATGAATTGGAAATTTGTAATTTGGAATTGGAAATTTAAATTAATTGGAAATTTTGGATTGAGTTAAATTGATTAATAGAATATGAAGCTAAATTTGAATTGTATCAATAAAACGATTTTGTTTAAAACCAAATTTGAAATTCTATTATAATTTCTCAGGTTGATCGAAGTCCGAAGAGGGACAAATTGGTATATATTTTGAGGTATCCCGAAATGAGTTTGGAATCCATATCTGATGTTTGGAAATTGTGGAAGATTAAATCCATTTATTTATCATTTGGGTCTCGATATGTTCTACTAATGGTTAGTTATCCCTTCAAACTAACCAATGCCACTGCATATTTCATAAATCCGGATAGCCCGAGTATCTTGTGAGTGTTAAATAGATTCGTTCTTGTATCTATTGTTGATATTCTAATTTGGTACGCCAAATGCAGAATAGATATTCAGTTTAATTTGATGAAATATTCTTCATCTATCTTGGTTGTTTTCGTGCCGGCAAAATTCGGGGACGAAATTTTTTAAGGAGGGGAATCTGTAACGATCCCGATTTAAAGACGAATTTAAATTTGTAATTTAATTAAATTCTTGGGTTAAATTGTGTGTTTATTTGAATTTTTAGAATTTAATAAGAAAACGTATACTTATTTGTTTTTGAATTTGATTTGAAACTTAGAATAAATTGAGATTGGATTTATAAATTGTACTTTAGAAAGAATAATATGTATGATTTTTATTAAATATATAAATTGTATTTCATTCATTTTCATTGAAAAAGTTATAAAAATGTTTAAAATAAAAAAAAGCTACTTATCAATATTGAATATAAGTGTATGGAATAAAATATATGTTATAAATTTAATACTAGATAGTTAAACCATAAATAGAAATCAAATTTACGAATTTATGTTAATAATAAAAGTATAAAAAAATCAAACTATAGAATGATAACAAATGAAACACATACACAATATGCAAGCTAGAAAACGAAATAAAATTTATAAGTACCTATATACAAACAAAAATAAAGATATAAGTATGTAGGCTGTAAACAAATAAATGGGAAGTAGGACAAAGGTACATATGCATTACATGTTTCCATCTCTAGCAATTAATGAATACCATATCTGCCATAACTTTAGTACAAACAAAATGATAAAACCCGGTACAATTTTCCTATATATCAACCTGCACACTGTCTTTTTATATGCATCAATCCACATCTCAGTTCATTTATCACAACTGAGTAAAATGGGAGCAAGCATCATCTTGAAAACTCAAACAAAATTCAATTTAAACTTCAACAACAATATGAATTCATCAAAACCAGAGACCAAGAAGATTGAAGAAAGGGTTTTGGTTTTGCTAACAGTTCACAGCCTATTTCAACATATAGCAAGCTCTGTTTATTTCTAAAATCATGTGAGCAACCTCACTTTTAAAATGGTTAAGTGTATATATCTGTTGCATATCCATCTTTGAATAAGTACGAAATGTGTATATATGAATTCAATTCTGTTGAGTGCATATGAATGTATGATATGTAATGCATGTGTATTATCAGAGTAATCTCTGTATTTAGCTTCCAGGTCCTGTTTGGTTAAAAATTTAAATATTTTAATTTAATCTCTGTTTAAACTTAAGATTCAAATGAAAAATTGTTTGTTTTACCACAAAAATTAGTTTGGAATTTTATTCAAGTCAAAATAGTATTAATATGACGCTGGAATCAAATATAACTGATCAAGTCTAAAACAAGAGGAAATTTAAATATCCTAATTTATTATTCCAGAGTTAGGATTTGAAACACCATGCAAAAATATGAATTTTGAAACTAAAATCAAGATTTTCAGCAAAGTGGTTAGAGTGCAGTTCTAGTTTGAACTGAAAATGGGAAACTGAGGTTTTCTGGTGATCTCATCGATGGGGGAGATCGGAAGTTTGGATGGTGATGGAGAAGCTTACGGCGAGGCGGTGAAAAATAGTCGGAGACGTTCACGTTCGACGTAAAGTCGGCGGCAAACATTTTAAAATTCTAAACCTAGTTTTTACTGTGATTAATGATTCGTTCGCCATAGCTTCTACAGGTGATCGAGTGGTATGAGACTCGGTGGGAGGCAGCGCGGTAGGTTCGAGGAGGCATAGCCGGAGTTGCTGGTGTTCCTGTGATCGGCGATGGCTGGTCGAGGCTGTTTCAGGTTTGGGTTTCTTGATTCAAGGCTGCTGGGTAGTTCGATTTTGATTAGAGGCAGGACAGTGTGGTTTGATGGTTGAAGTGTGTTGCGGTGATGTTGGTCGGCGTATCGGAGGTTTCTCCAGTGGTCGAAGTTGGCTCCCGTGCTAGTGCACGTGCACCGTGCCATCATTGTGCTCGGGTTGTTTTGTTTGGGGATTTTGGTCGAACAGAGGAAATTCTCGCGTTGGACTCTAGTATTTTCGTGTTTGGCTCGAAGTAGAGGGGGGTTGTGACTCGAGAAAGGTTTTGAGTTTTCTCTGGTCAGTTGGTATTGTTTCAGGTTTTTTTGAAAACCTGACTGCAAGTTGAATTTAAACACATTTAAATGGAATTTAATTTTGTGAGATAGATTTAAATAAAGTTCGAATCTAGTATGGAGTTTAGATTCAAATAAACTTTTGAATCTTAAAGTTTTAAAATAAAAATTTGGATTTTAAAACAAGGTTTAAAAGCAAGTTATCGAATGTTCAAATAAGGGATTCTAGTTACTTTGAACCCAATTCTGGAATGTAAATTAGTTTTTACATAGGTTTTGGATGAAAAGTTTATGAATTGTTTAAAACTTGAATTTACAAGTTAAATAATTAATGTATTTTAAAATCTGAATTTACATAGTTAAGTAAGTTAGCTTAAAAGCTTTTTCTTATATAAGTTTCATATATAAGTAATAAATGTTTTACATTTATTTTAAAAGTTTATAAATTGATATTTGAATTTGGTTAATGTTTAAATGGTAAACCATTTTGAATCTTGAATTCAAAAGTGGAGTTCAAATTTAAATTCAAAAAGGGTAATGTTTTTTAAATACACTTTAATATTTAATTTAATCATTTATAAAGAAATAAATTATCTCAGAAATAATTAAAGGGTGAAAATGAATTAATTTATAAGATAATTAAGGAATGATAATTTAATTAATCTATAAATTAATGATTTAGATTAATTTATAATTAGAGATTAATTTAAAAATGATTAAGAAATATTATTAGTTAATGAAGAAAATTAACAAAGGATTATTAAGTATTGATTAAGGTGATTAATTTAATAATTAATTGGATTTAATTAATTTAGATAATTAATTATAAATTGTTTAAATGTAATTACTTAATGAAAGTAATTAAGGATTAATCACTTATTGTAATTAATTTTGGATATTTTGATTTATTTAAGTTAATTAATTTAGTTTAATTAATTTAAGAAAATCATTTGATAATTGGTAATTAATGAATTAGAATTGGATAATTTATTCATAAGTAATTAATTAAATTGGAAATAAATTAAATTAATTAGGATTAAATAATTAATTAATCCTACTTATAAATGACTATTGAATGCTGGACCTTACTTATGAATGATTGTATTGTATGAGATGCCTTGAATTGATTGTCCTATCTGATCTATGATATTTTGTTCTGTTGATTAAGCTGTGTGTAATTTATTCATTTACTTATGATACATCTGCATATTATCTGTGAATTTGTGAATGAGCGATAAACGTTATAGTTTATATCGCTTATCAACTATATTTCTATTTTTTAATCTGTGATGATTGAATGATGTTGCACTATTGTGTTAAACCCCTTGTCCATACTTATACACACACAAATATGGATTTCACGTGGAAATCGATTAAGTCACAGATTTTTGAAGTGATTTTTAAATAGACAATTTGAATTCAAATGTTTTGGAAATGGATTGGGTTTAAAATGAAAAGCTTTTGAAATAGAATTTCAAAGATGAAATTTATTTTGAATAACTTGATTGAGTTTTGAAATTTAAATATTTTGATTTAAATTTGATTTCAATATTTGAAATTGAATTCTATAAGTAGGAAACTAGGGTTTAAAAAGGCTATTCAACTTATAGATGAGTTTATATGGGTTAAACCATTTTTAAATGTATTGATTTGGGAATTTGAATTTAAATTCAAAGGCTTTAACTCGTGTAAATAAAATTGGATCTTTCTGAAATGAAACTATTCGGTTTCAAATAATAAAAGCTTTCTTATAAGAAGTGAACTTCCAAATTGGGTTAAAAGGAATTTTAAGATTGAAATGAAAATGATTTCCAAGTTATGGAAACAGTTTGAAAGCTATAAGATAAATCTTTGATTTAAAGATTTAAATGAATTAATCCAATTGAGATGGAATTGTTTTGAAATCTATGAATGAATCTTTGTGAAATTGGGTGAAATCTGTAAAGTGAATCTTTTTGTTTAAAGAGATTGGAAATGGTAATTTGTTTAAACCATTTGAAAGAATGTTTTGAATTATTAAGTTGTGACTTAATTGAAATCCCATATCCATATGTTTAAAATATGGAGCTCACTATTCGGTTTAGCCGGGAGAGGACCTTTGTGTCATATAGCCCATTTCGAATATGTGATTCGACGTTATGGATAGCATTTGAAGACCGGTGGTGAAGACCGGGTATTTGCGAGAATGATAGGATAACCTATCGATTGTCTCTGCGTTGAATTCCTCCGGTATAGAGATTCCCCAAGTGATGGCGAGTCCAATCGGGATTGTGAATACCCGGATTTGCAAGGACTTCTTCGGAAGTGCCTTCGGTTCTGTTCGAACCCAGAACAGACTTGCATGGATTGTATGTCTGACATTACATTTTGAGATATAAAAAAAATTTCTTACAAATACATATCTATTGGTGGCGGAGAATTTATTCTTTTAGCTTAAAACCCTTCTCTGAGACGTACGAGCTCAGAGGTTATGTAGTTGAAGGTTATCCGTAATATATTCCCAACTTGGTAGTGTGGCATGCTGAGTGTTGCTGATCATTGTTGATCAAAGCATGGCTTTGTGAAAAGCGTAGCTTTATGGAAGAGACTTCGTCGAACCTTACAAACCAGTAATGATCAAAACAGGAAGAATGCAGCAAGGTTATTTGGGGATAGCGCACCCTGAGGGTATGTTCATTTCCTTCTGGATAGAGGTGGTATCATGGTATGGAGCCCAGATATTTAACCTATGTGGTTACTGCGAATTTATTACTTTGTGGTTGTTGGTTGTTGGGATCCAGGGATAAAGGTTGGTTGCGACCGGGGGATGACATACTCGTGTCAGTAGTTACCTATTAAGGGGTAACCCAACCCGGCCTTGTGTTGGCAGAGATCCGGTTAGGTTCTCGGGGCGTCTTTCCAGAGGCATACCCATATGGCAATGGGAAGTTCCTTGGCCTGACCATTTGTTGGAAATCCAAACTCCAATACGAACCTTGTACGGTTTTAGTTGTATAACCTGCCATGGAATGTGGCGGTAACCTGCTATTGAACATGGTAGCTATAGTAGGCATACGATAATGGTCGTATGTTGGCTAAGATTTATATTATACTTTCGAAATGTTTTTCCTACACTTTGCACTTATAGTAATAGTATCAAAGAAATTTGCATATCAAGCATGTTTGACTATCATAAGGAGAAATGTCCTCCGATTCTTCATTTGCATTGTGTGTGTGTACGGGAGGCGTTATGGTAGTTCCATTTTCTAAAAGCATTGCGAATCTAATTTAAAATATTCCTTTGTTGTTTTTAAAGATAAACTGTTTTTGTTACTCATACCAGTCTCATGACTGATCTGAAGTTTATTGTTACTTTCCTAAAACTCTGGGCGCTCAAAATTTTTCCGCACGGGCAGTTTAGAGTTGGGTTTTTCAGATAGCTAGGTTTAGTAGATTATCTGGAGCTAGTTCAATCTTTGGATGCGGACGAGACTTGCTTGTCTTTGTGTATCGTGATGTTTGTTCGAGCTGCTGCTGGAGTTCTTCCTTGAAGAATATCTTAGAGTTATGTGTTCCGCTGCTGACGTTATCTGTTTTCTTTTCCGCTGCTATTTTATTGTATCATATCTCTGATGTATATTGATATTTATTGTATCATCTGTTGTATCAGATATTGTATCAGTGCTGTATATCAATATATTATTATTATTTTTCAGCTGTGTTGTTTACTTAATTGTGTTATAAGCTCCGGCGACTCGGATTCGAACGGTCGAATCTGCGGCATTCGAGTACGATGTGAAGTATGGATGTCGATTTTCGAACGCGAAAAATTCGTATCATCACAACGTTTGACTATACATTTTTATGTTTGTAAAATTTATATCATGTAGTAATTTAAAATTTATTGATAATTGTTGCATAAATTTAAATAGACATTTAATTGACATTTGAATTGGTTGATTGTTATGATTATTGACTGTTTGGATGATGGATGGTGATGGATGAAATGTGATTGATATTTTGGATGTTTGGATGTTTATTTATGTTTAATATATCTTGTTATTATCCTGTTTTTGTTTACATTGTATCAAACTATAAATTGAATTATTTCGAACAAATTAAGAAATAGGTTGAAATGATATATACCTATGACTTTTATTTTGGATTGTAACGATATATATCCATCCTTGGAATTAAATTGAAATAATTGATTCACTTGGCCGTAGGATAGAGAATTATATACAGACACTGTATTGATTAAATTAAAAGATTTTAAAATGTTGTTTGAAATTATTTAAATGATTTGATTTAAAGAAATAAAAAATCGAATTTGTGTTAATCTAATGATTTTCGAACTTGAGCTCGAAATGTTGAAATTTAAATTGGGTAAATAAAATTGTTTAAATAATCGAAGTTGAGATTTTGAAATTATAATCGAAATATGATTTGAATTTCAAAAATCGATTTTCTTTAAAAGATTGGACTTTTATTCGAACTTTAAATATTGTTAAGTAAAAGTGACATAAAACGATATTTCAAAATTGAGCTCAGAATTGAAATATACCTAGAGATTTGGATTTTAATATGAATATTGAAAGAAAATTTGATTTACGTTTTTTAATCGATATTTTGAATAATCGAACTCGGAATTGATATAAATCGAAATGGTTTAAATTTGGAATTGGAATTTAAATTAATTTGGCATTGGAATTTTAAATATACTTGGAATTGGAGTTGAAATTAATTTGGAATTGGAAATAAAATTAGTTTGGAATTTGCGTTGAAATTAATTTGGAATCGAAGTGAAATTTGACTTGAAATCAAAATTGAATCGATTTAAATCAAAATGGAAATTGGAACTAATTTGAATTAAAAAATTTGGAAAGTGAACTGGTTTTACTTTGAAACTTTTTTTAAATGAATATTTTCAGTATTAACGATTCAAAATCTATATTGTGATTCCCCACCTTGAGAACTACATTAACAAAGAGTATTTATGGGTAATCTTGTCTGCTAATGCGGATAATAGGGATGGTTAGGAGTGACCATCTATAGCCTTGCCTTAAATATCTATTGAATATGTCGATTATTATTCTAAATTTTTTTTCTAACTCAAGTGGATCGACATATCCAATAAATACTTAATACAAAACTATAGATGGCTAACGGATCTATCAGAACAAAATACAACAACTAAATGCAACTCACATCATAGAAGAGCAGATAAACATATACACACACACATATACGGATACATCACCAAAGTAATATAAAATGATACATCATATGCGGTAGGACGACCATAATATATACACACGAGTCATAAATTTATACATCAGAGTCAACATAAAATGCTACACAAAAAGATGATAACAGATACGTCCAAGCGAAAGCAGAAAGGCTAAGTCTAATGGGTACCTAACCAGAAACATCTCGTTCTGACCTAAGTATAAAATATACGGGTCAGTCTAGCTAAAACAATCAGTTTATTAGGCTAAATGATAACTAGAAGCATAAGGATAATGATGGTACTCTTCTCAAGTGAAAAGGAACAATTCAATGTGCTTATGGTTACTTCTAGTGACATAATGTCACTTGGCATGGGTATATGGTCTCAAAAGAGGTAAATCAACATTCAACAAAACGCTAAATATAGCAAGCCTCATATCAATGGCATATCACAAAATCAACAAGTATGGTTTAGGAAAAATCATAACTCCTAAAAAGAAATCCCAAACCTGCCATATCAGCAATCTTAAAAGCATTCCCAAAGAAATCACAACCTTAAAATACGCCGTAAGGCAATCATGTATATCTCCTAAGTGGAGAGTATAAATCCCAAATAACCACCATAACGGCAAATCTCAAATCTCATTATAAACCCCAATGTAAGCAACTCAAAACTCAAATATAGAACTCAAGGAGTTCAATTTCCAAAGATGTAATCGCCATATATATAATATTTCACATGGCTCGAATAGCCAATAATAAAAAGGCGATACACTTGGAAAATCTCAAATAATCAATGAAATCATCTCAAAATATTTGCATGTCCATATGGCTGAAGCCTGCCAAGTACTGCTGTAACAACCCGCATATTTATCGATTTTATATTTAAATATTTTATTTAAATATTTCATCGTTAGTCGGATTTTAGTCCGAAAAGCTACTTTTTGCATACGGTCGAATTAGGACTCGGGACCACTCCCATTGAGTTTAAAATGCCGTTTGCGACCTTTTTGAGTATAAGCTTCGATATGTTTGGAGAAAGTTGATTTTTGCTACTTTTCACTTTGGGTTTGGTTTTGGGCTCAGCCCTATGTTAACTTATGCTCAAATCTGAGCCACTCTTCCCCACCCACCCTCATTCTCTTCTCTTTTCAGTTTTTAAAGTGTTAATGGTGGGAGAGATTGGAAATTAAAACTCCAAAACCCTAGTTCCTCTTGCAAATTCAATTCCTACCTCCAAATTCAAGAGAACCCATTGGTAAGCATTCTCTTCTTCTTCTCCAACTTGTTCTCTTACCAATTTCAGAAATTCCTAAACCTAATTTTGGAAATGTTCTTGTTTTTGAGCTTAGATTCAAGCTCAATTGGGTTGTGTTGAAGAGAGGTTGATTCTCCATTTGCTTTCAAGCTTCTTCTTGTTTGATTTTGTGAAAAGGTGAGATTTTTATCTCACATCTATGCTTATATTTATCTTCGATTGTTAGGTATGAATTCCTAACACTTATTCGTGTGCAATTGCTTTTGGTTTCGGTTGATTTGGTGAATATTCCAATTTTTGGTGTTTTGGGTTCAATCCTTTAAAAATCATAACTTTGATGTTTGAACATGTGTTTTGGTGATGCATCGAGGAGCCAATAGGGCCGGGTAGCCATTAGGCATAATTCCCTAGCGTCTGTGCTCGTTTGGATGCGAATTGGTGGAGGTTGCATATCAATTTATGGGCATCATTGTGCAGAGCATCAGGTTCGGCCGACCGACCCCCCGGTCCGGTCGACCGACCTGCTAGTTAAAATTTGCCTCTATTTCTGGTTCGGCCGACCAACCCCCTGGTTCGGTCGACCGACCTGATGCCCGAGGAATTTTGCAAAACAAGGTCCGGTCGACCGAGCCCTGCAGCCGGCCGGTCGACCTTATGTTATTTTGCTTAGTTCGCCTATTTTATGTGGTTTCCAACTTTAATCGATTCGTGTTGTTTCCTATGTCTTTTTATCATTTGTTATGACTTTTATGACTCCTTTTTAGGGATTTTTGAGTATCCATTTTGATGGATTCTTTATCGGTTTCGTTGGATTTTTATTCACATCTTCGTATGTGAATTTCAGTGATTGATTGTTCCTACAATCTTCTTTGTGTTTTGTCACTTTAAAAATATAAAGGTTTTCTATACTAGTAGTAAATATCAAAACTCTTTCCTCAAACGATTTCAATACTATTTTAATATCAAATTCGTTTATAAAACCGTTTTCCAATCTATTAGTATATACAAACCTTTACCTCACTCTTATGAGAAATCTAATTAAACGACTTAGTAAAACAAGTGGTATGAAACGCTTGCGTTCACTTTGTCGGTTAATTCTTGGACTTGTTCAATTGAATCCCTTGTGAAAATTTTATAGTGGAGATCTACAGTTTATTCGTAAATATTTAAGTTAAGAAAGTGGTTATGGGACATGAAGCAAAACTCATATATTTACTAGCTTAGTGTAATTGACACTTCTTGTTGATCATGATGATCATCTTTGTGATTTAGACTAGCAATATGCGATGTCTCTTTGTCTGCGAGGGAGACTAAACCCCGTTTTGTGGAGTTTTGACTCAATTTGGTGGGGTAGCAACCCATGGTCTTCGGGCCGTTTGTGGAGCTTCGGCTTAATTTGTGATAGTTAACGACCAGGGAATTAGCGTTCCGTTTGTGATACACGTGTTGGTGGGCTTTATGCTCCCGTTTGTGATATGCCTCTCCCCTTTGTGATTTCTGGATTTCTTGAGATGATTTCTAGAATTTGTGTTTCACCGATTTTCATGATTTCCATTGATAAGTTTTATCAATATTTGTGCATTGGTAAATTTGTGCGTCAGTGACTTTTGTGATTTCTGGATTTCGCATATTGAATTCTGGAATTTGTGTGTCATTGACTTTTGTGATTGACATTGATATTATTGTCAATATTTGTGCATTGGTGAATTTGTGTGTCATTGACTTGTGTGATTGACATTGATATAATCGTCAATATTTGTGGTTTGATGAACGAAATAAGGAGTATGGCATTTCTTTGATTCTTGTGTAGATTTGGTGATATTGATTAATCTCTCGTTGATTTTCAATTACTTATCACAGCTTGGAATTGTGATTATTGTGTGTTTAGTCATATCTCTTATTCTATATCGTTTCATCCGATATCTATAGTTAGACTGATCCGTTTATTATTTTCTTATTAAATAATACTCGGGTCAGACCGAGATGTTACAGGTGCTTCTGCTTGACTTCTCTCTCGGGATTGATTTCTCTAACTTTTGGCAAACTACTTAGATTAGTAGTTTATTTTGGTGTATACATTCGAGATATAGACTCCATAATGTATACTTATTCTTTTGTGTAGTTCATGTAACTATTCTTTTGTGATATTGTGGATCTTTTTAGGCCACTACTCTGATGTACACTTCCTAGTGTAATATTCATATCTATTTCCGCCTTTGTGACATGAATTATCTGTGACTGATTTATGTTATGTTTATTTCTATATTTTTTTCCGAAGATATTATAGCCACCGTGTGATATCTTTGAGTTTGTGTCGGCATGTCGGATTTCCACTTAAAAAGAATTGCATGTTATACTATCTGACATATCGATGCTCGCACAAAGCAATTTCACGGATGGTCGCTCCTCAACAGCCTTATTCTCCGTGCTAGTTGACAGCATTACTTCGTAGTGTTCTTGGCTAGCGTGGGTATAGAGGTGGGGCGTCAATGCTTGGTATCAGAGCCAAACATCGGAACAATGCAGAATAATTTAACAAGGATCATCGTCCTAAGTCCATCTTAGGAATCGTGCTTTAGGATTTTATTCGGGTCTTCGTACCGTCCTATCCTACTTTCATTTATGATTCCTTGTTTTATCTATCAAGATTGCTTGATATTTATTTTGAGAATAACTTTTCTCCTTCTTTCTTTTCTTAAGGAAGAGAAATGGTTAGTTCTAGCACTCCTAGCGCTGGTCAATCCAGTAGCCCTTCTCTGGGTGGCGCATTCATGTCTTCCCAACAACTTTTGGATCTTGTAAAGAATCAAGAGTTTATCTCTGCTTTGAGTAAGGAACCCGAAATGGTTTTACCTTTGAAACTTGAGGTTTCTTTCAATCAGCTTATGGATGTTACTCTTCTTCATGGAGAGGTTGGTAAAGGAAGTGTTTGTGATATTGGGACTTCCAAGAAGAGGCATATTAAGTTCAAGAGCCTTAATCCCAATAAGAGAGTGAAGCAAACTACTTTTGTAGCAAAGACTCCAATCCCTTATCGTGGAGGATGCTACAATTGTAATTCTAAGAAGCCACTCTTTTGTCGCTATTGCAAAAATACAGGTCACCATATTTCTGTCTGCCCTATACTTCAAAGCAAGAAGAAGGTGGAACAAGAAACTTCGGTAGCTAAGACTCCTACCCCAAGTCATAAACGATGCTACAATTGTGGTTCCACGGACCATTATGTAATTAAGTGCCCGAAATCCCTCTGTTGCCGCTATTGCAAAGGCTCGAGTCATTACTTATCTACATGTCCCAAACTCCCTAGCAAGAGGGAGGGAAAGTTGAGAGTCGTGCAAGCCCCTTGTGACACTTCTCTTGGTCAAGGTATTTCTCATTCAATCCTTGATGACATTTGCTTTGTGATTATCTTGTTCGCGTTCCTTTTGATATGGGTTCCATCTCACTATTTTATATCAAAAGAACTTGTTGATTCTTTTTCTTTAAACATTTATGGGCTTGATGACTTCTTTGAGGATTGTGAATCCGGATTAGTGGATCCGCAACACTCAATTTGTCTTTATTGACGTCGAAATTATTTTATGTGATTTTTCTGCCCGAGCCGATTTTTACTTAGGCTTCGGAATTTACTTTTGTAAGGATTGGCTTAATTATTATGAGGCCATATCTTTTTTTTCCCATGTGAACTATTCATCTTCGACATTTTCAACCTGTTAAGCAGATTTCTATTTTTCCTTTATAATTTTGATTCCAACTTGATGGCATCATTTTATTCCTTAAGCCCACTTATAAGGAAAGTGTTATTTCTCTCATTCACGTAGTTTGAGAAATTTTCCGGTATTTTTGAGCTTGTCTTAGGATTATCACCTAAGTAATCTTTTGTGTGGTGCTAAGGTCTTTTCAGTTTGACCTTACCACCGGTTTTCATTTTGCTACGAGTTGCGGAAGTTAGCATTCCTCTTACCGCATTCCGCACTTGTTATGATTAATATGAATGAATTATTATGTCGTTCAGTTTGTCCAGCTTATTTCATCCATTTTAGGTATCGAGCATTCTTTCGAATATCTCGATAATTCCATTTTTGCATTTATTGATTTTGGATGAAAATAGTAATTTAAAAATTTTTTGCAAATCTTTTTCATAAGATTTATTTATAAGTATAACTGGATTTTTGTTCTTAAAACGAACAAAGAATATTCTTAGAACTTTTTGAGAAACTTGCTTATCTTATAGAATATGATTTTGTGATTGTATTGCCCATTTAGTGTTTTAAGAATTCTGGTCGACGCGCTTGATCAACGTTATCGATAAGAATATCCTAAACGCTTTGATGAGACAATCAGACACGATGTATTGACTTGTGAAGTGCAAATTTTTTTAGAAAGATTTTTACATAAAGATATTGTGATTTTGAAAGTTTTAGCCTTTCGGGAAAGAAGAATATTTAAAAGAACTCTTTTCCAATACTTCCATTCTTGTGATTCCCGATGGGAACCAAGACTTTATCTTTTGTACCAATGCTAATCGTATTGGTTTGGATGCCGTTCTCTTGCAAAAGATGACGTGCAGTCACTTGTGCTTCTAAATCAGTAAAAGCCGATTGAGACTAGGTATGCCACTCATGATCTAGTACCTGCGGCTATTGTTTTCGCTTTTAGAATTTGGCATCATCTTATTTGGATGAGAAATTTGTTCTCTACCTCGATCATAAATCTTTGGAATATTTATTTTCTCATAAGGAACTTCATGTTGACTCGAGTTCCTAGCATTTTATGATCTTGATATTCTTTTATTCCCGAAAGGGAAATCGTGTTGCCAATGCGTTTAGTCGTAAGCAACAAGTAGTTGTTTCTATGATGATATCCGAATGGAACGATCTCGAGATCTTATCCACCTGTGAGATTTGAGACCGCGTATTCGATTTATGATCATCATTTATTTTATGTAGCCTTAGGCTCATCCTTCTCTTTTAGACTGCATTCTTGAAGCTCAAAGGCTAGATCCCGAATTGGCTCTTCTTGGCCAAAATATTAAGGGTAAGATTGATATTGAAAGTTTGAAAGACTTTGATATTGATTTTCGGGGCGGCATTCGAAAATTTGGTAGACTTATCATACCAAATATTGGTGATCTTCGTAAAGATATTTTAGAAGATTCCCATCATTCTAAATTTACCATTCATCCAGGTAGTAGTAAAATGTACGCGGATATGAAGCGACTTTATTATTGGGAGGGAACGAAACTTGACATCGCTAACTTCGTTAAGCGTTGCATGACTTGCCAACTCGTTAAGGCCGAGCATCAAAGGCCCGGTGGGCTATTGCAACCTTTAGAAATTCCAATCTGGAAGTGGGACAATATTTCCATGGATTTTATAGATGGCCTTCCCCGTTCTCGTTCGGGTCATGATAGCTTATGGGTGATTGTTGATAGGCTTACTAAATCTACCCATTTTATTCCCGTTCGGTCTAACCGAACCATTCCTCTTTTGGCCAAGCTCTTTGTTAAAGAGATTGTTAAATTACATGGTGTTCCTACTTCTATTGTTAGTGATCGCGATCCATTGTTTACTAGTGGATTTTGGAAGAGTCTTCAAAAAGCTTTGGGAACGAAGCTTAATTTTAGCACCGCTTATCATCCTCAGTCCGATGGACAAACCGAGCGTGTGAATCAAACTCTTGAAGATCTTCTTCGTGCATGTGTGCTTGATTTTGGTGGAAGTTGGGAAGATCATATTTCACTTGTTGAATTTTTCTATAATAATAGCTTCCAATCTAGTATTGGTATGGCACCTTTCGAGGCACTCTATGGAAGGCCATGCCGATCTCCTTCTTGTTGGCTTGAGGCCGGTGAGAAGCTGGTTTTAAGTCCAGATTTTATTCGTGATTCCACAGAAAAGATTGATCTTATTCGTCATAGGATGAAAGAAGCCCAGAGTAGACAAAAATCCTATGCTGATGACGGGAGAAGGAAGTTAGAATTTTCTATGGGAGATCTTGTGTTCATTCGTGTTTCACCTATGAAAGGTGTTGTACGTTTCAGTCGATCGGGAAAATTGGCGCCTCGATATATTGGGCCATTTCCTATCACCGAACGTATTGGTTCCATGGCTTATCGCCTTTTATTACCGGCTCAATTTTCTGCTATCCATGACGTGTTTCACGTTTCTCAACTTCGAAAGTGTCTTCGAGATTCCGATTCTATTCTTGAGCCCGGTGTTGTGGAAGAGATTAAAGTTTCGCCTAATTTAACTTATGAGCAACATCCTACTCCTATCATTGCTTCGGAGGTCAAACGACTTCGAAATAAAGATGTTCCACTTGTTCAAGTTCAATGGTCTTCAAATCCTAAGGATTGTTCTTGGGAATCTAGAGAGTACATCGAGCGAACACATCCGGACTTACTTTCTCGTGCTCTTTGAGGTGAACTTCTTATTTCAAATTTCTTTTGTGTTGAATATGCTTTTATGGTTGTTACTACATATCTTCTTCTTAAGAATTGCGAGGACGCAATTTCTTTAAGGAGGCGAGTCTGTAACAACCCGCATATTTATCGATTTTATATTTAAATATTTTATTTAAATATTTCATCGTTAGTCGGATTTTAGTCTGAAAAGACTTTTTACATACGGTCGAATTAGGACTCGGGACCACTCCCATTGAGTTTAAAATGCCGTTCGCTACCTTTTTGAGTATAAGCTTCGATATGTTTGGAGAAAGTTGATTTTTGCTACTTTTCACTTTGGGTTTGGTTTTGGGCTCAGCCCTATGTTAACTTATGCTCAAATCTGAGCCACTCTTCCCCACCCACCCTCATTCTCTTCTCTTTTCAGTTTTTAAAGTGTTAATGGTGGGAGAGATTGGAAATTAAAACTCCAAAACCCTAGTTCCTCTTGCAAATTCAATTCCTAGCTCCAAATTCAAGAGAACCCATTGGTAAGCATTCTCTTCTTCTTCTCCAACTTATTCTCTTACCAATTTCAGAAATTCCTAAACCTAATTTTGGGAATGTTCTTGTTTTTTAGCTTAGATTCAAGCTCAATTGGGTTGTGTTGAAGAGAGGTTGATTCTCCATTTGCTTTCAAGCTTCTTCTTGTTTGATTTTGTGAAAAGGTGAGATTTTTATCTCACATCTATGCTTATATTTATCTTCAATTGTTAGGTATGAATTCCTAACACTTATTTGTGTGCAATTGCTTTTGGTTTGGGTTGATTTGGTGAATATTCCAATTTTTGGTGTTTTGGGTTCAATCCTTTAAAAATCATAACTTTGATGTTTGAACATGTGTTTTGGTGATGCATCGAGGAGCCAATAGGGCCGGGTAGTCGTTAGGCATAATTCCCTAGCGTCCGTGCTCGTTCGGATGCGAATTGGTGGAGGTTGCATATCAATTTATGGGCATCATTGTGCAGAGCATCAGGTTCGACCGACCGACCCCCCTGGTCCGGTCGACCGACCTGCTAGTTAAAATTTGCCTCTGTTTCTGGTTCGGCCGACTGACCCCCTGGTTCGGTCGACCGACCTGATGCCCGAGGAATTTTGCAAAACAAGGTCCGGTCGACCGAGCCCTGCAGCCGGCCGACCGACCTTATGTTATTTTGCTTAGTTCGCCTATTTTGTGTGGTTTCCAACTTTAATCGATTCGTGTTGTTTCCTATGTCTTGTTATCATTTGTTATGACTTTGATGACTCCTTTTTAGGGGTTTTTGAGTATCTATTTTGATGGATTCTTTATCGGTTTCGTTGGATTTTTATTCACATCTTCGTATGTGAATTTCAGTGATTGATTGTTCCTACAATCTTCTTTGTGTTTTGTCACTTTAAAATATAAAGGTTTTCTATACTAGTAGTAAATATCAAAACTCTTTCCTCAAACAATTTCAATACTATTTTAATACCAAATTCGTTTATAAAATCGTTTTCCAATCTATTAGTATATACAAACCTTTACCTCACTCGTATGAGAAATCTAATTAAATGACTTAGTAAAACAAGTGGTATGAAACGCTTGCGTTCACTTTGTCGGTTAATTCTTGGACTTGTTCGATTGAATCCCTTATGACAATTTTATAGTGGAGATCTATAGTTTGTTCGTAAATATTTAAGTTAAGCAAGTGGTTCTGGGACATGAAGCAAAACTCATACATTTACTAGCTTAGTGTAATTGACACTTCTCGTTGATCATGATGATCATCTTTGTGATTTAGACTAGCAATGTGCGATGTCTCTTTGTCTGCGAGGGAGACTAAACCCCGTTTTGTGGAGTTTCGACTCAATTTGGTGGGGTAGCAACCCATGGTCTTCGGGCCGTTTGTGGAGCTTCGGCTCAATTTGTGATGGTTAGCGACCATGGAATTAGCGTTCCATTTGTGATACACGTGTTGGTGGGCTTTATGCTCCCGTTTATGATAGGCCTCCCCCCTTTGTGATTTCTGGATTTCTTGAGATGATTTCTAGAATTTGTGCTTCACCGATTTTCGTGATTTCCATTGATAAGTTTTATCAATATTTGTGCATTGGTGAATTTGTGCGTCATTGACTTTTGTGATTTCTGGATTTCGCATATTGAATTCTGGAATTTGTGTGTCATTGACTTTTGTGATTGACATTGATATTATTGTCAATATTTGTGCATTGGTGAATTTGTGTGTCATTGACTTGTGTGATTGACATTGATATAATCGTCAATATTTGTGGTTTGATGAACGAAATAAGGAGTATGGCATTTCTTTGATTCTTGTGTAGATTTGGTGATATTGATTAATCTCTCGTTGATTTTCAATTACTTATATATATCACAGCTTGGAATTGTGATTATTATGTGTTTAGTCATATCTCTTATTCTATATCGTTTCATCTGATATCTATAGTTAGACTGATCCGTTTATTATTTTCTTATTAAATAATACTCGGGTCAGACCGAGATGTTACAGGTGCTTCTGCTTGACTTCTCTCTCGGGATTGATTTCTCTGACTTTTGGCAAACTACTTAGATTAGTAGTTTATTTTGGTGTATACATTCGAGATATAGACTCCATAATGTATACTTATTCTTTTGTGTAGTTCATGTAACTATTCTTTTGTGATATTGTGGATCTTTTTAGACCACTACTCTGATGTACACTTCCTAGTGTAATATTCATATCTATTTCCGCCTTTGTGATATGAATTGTCTGTGATTGATTTATGTTATGTTTATTTCTATATTTGTTTCCGAAGATATTATAGCCACCGTGTGATATCTTTGAGTTTGTGTCGGCATGTCGGATTTCCACTTAAAAAGAATTGCATGTTATACTATCTGACATATCGATGCTCGCACAAAGCAATTTCACGGATGGTCGCTCCTCAACAGCCTTATTCTCCGTGCTAGTTGACAGCATTATTTCGTAGTGTTCTTGGCTAGCGTGGGTATAGAGGTGGGGCGTCACAACTGCTCTCCCAAATAAGGCTCTACGCCTGAAGGCAAAAACGTCGCAATGACAAACATCCAAAAGGACAAATACGCCGCAATAGAAAATACGCCACAATGGACAACGTCTCTAGGACAATGACCCGTAGGTCCCGTACTGGTAATACGTCTCAAAGACAACTGTGTCACAAACTCTCGGATAGGAACCCGAAAAATGTTAATGTGTGTTCCATACCATACGTTCGCACTAAATGGTTTACTAACCACTAGTAAATGCCATAGTAGAAATCAGTAAAATATTTACCTCATCTCATTGGTAAACATGACTCGACGGTCAGAACAATCAAACGGACAAGTCAGAAATTAACCGATAAGATAAACTCACGTGTCCCATACCATGTGTTTTACAAACTATTTAACTCTCCTTTTCATTCGCTGGAGCAGTGCAAAAACGTGATTTTATATATAAAATAATTTACTTGAGAAAACAAGCTTTTAAAACCATTTTTCGAAATCAATTTTGAAAATATATTTGAAAATTCTCTTATTATAGAGAATAAATAAATTTTGTAGCTTACAATAATTTAAAAATATTATATAATAATTATTTTAAATGCAAATTTATTTTAAAAATTATTCCAAAGTTGTTGGAAAAATCCTTGCTCGAAATCAAATAAAAATCATTGAACACCAAAATCGACATTCGAAAACATCTCAAAAATCAATTCGTTTTGAATCACAAATTTAAACTTCTGGCTCGCTTATTGATAGGTTTCATGGCCTTCGAAACAGTTCAAAAATATCACAAAAACAAGATGCAGAAGTCGAAAAAATGATTAGAAAACAAGACAGAACACAAAAATGCACATGCCAAAAGAAATACCCAAGTCTGAAATCTTCTTCGGGTTCAACTTTCGAGCATAATTTGAAAGGCTTAGTGACCTCGGAATGGTCTAAAATTTGATGAACACCAAGTAGGACAATTTATCCGTGAACTGAAAAAAGATTCATTGAATTCCGACATGAAATGGAAAAGATATGAAGTTTCAAACATAGACTCGAGCCATGTTGAATTCTGCCCAGGTCTGAAAACCATCTTGGGTTCAAATTACAAGCATGAAACAGAGGACCAAACGAACTCATATTGAGCTGAAAATTGTTATGTACATACTAGAAAACTTTAGATTTCATAAAGAATGAATTAATGAATTCCGATCGGAAAGGAAAAGGTTACGATGCCTCAAACATGGACTCAGGCCATGTTTACAACACTTTAGAAAACAAGTGCCCAGGCATGAAAACAATCTTGGGTTCAACTTACAGGCATGAAACAGAGGAACAAACGACCTCATATTGAGCTGAAAATTGTACTCACATACTAGAAAACTTCAGCTTTCAAATAAAAAAATCAATGAATTCTGACTGGAAATGAAAAAGTTACGATGTCTCAAACATGCACTCTGGCCATGTTTGCAACAGTTTAGAAAACAAATGTGCTCAGGCTTGAAAACCATCTTGGGTTCAACTTATAGGCATAAAACAGAGGGCCAAACGACCTTATATTGAGGTGATAATTGGTATGCATATATTAGAAAACTTCAGCTTTCAAATGAAAAAGAAACAATGAATTCCGACTGGAAATGAAAAAGTTATGATGTCTTAAACATGGACTCGGACCATGATTGCAACAGTTCAGTAAACAAAAATGTGCATGTGATTTCCAAGCTGTGCATTGACTTTGCAGTAAAGTTTTAGGAATCAAACAAAAGATTTTTGCTCGCAGACTTATACGACAACATATGAACTACTATCAAAAGAAAATCCGGCAGCATTTCGTTGCTAGATTTGGAAGAAATTAACATGCAAAGTGGAAGTCAGAATAGTTTTAGCACAAACAAAACTGAGCATAAAACAAGACACAAAAGAAAACTTTTCATAGTTTATAGCAACTTGAAGCGTGGCTTTTGCTACCGTTTTTTAGTTTTGATACTCACCTTGTTTTTGAAGTGCAAAAGTCGGATTTTGAGCTGAAAGATTGGACCTTTGAGCTAATTTGGCCTTCAAGAACTTGTAAAGGCTTGAAATAGGAACATGCAAAAGTGGAAAAGCAATTACAAAACAATTCATTTCTCTAATTCAGATTTTGATGAAAATATTTGTGCTTTGGAATGGATTACCTTTTGATTTGTCTTCATATTTGATAAAAAAATAGCAACTTGTTTAAAGAAATTTGAAGATTAAAAGCTTGGGTTTGGAGAAAGAGGTTGTTTTTCTTTTACTGGCTTTAGAGAAAGAAGATGAGGTAAGTTTTGAACATATAGTACAATGTTTTTCTCACTTCCTCCCTCTCACTATCTGGTTGAGTTGGCCAATGCGCTTTTTCGACCCAAATTAGAGAAATAAATTAATCAGGCTAAGTAATTTAATTCACATACTTAACAAATGGACACATATACACAAGTTATATGAAAACAATGCATTTTTTTCAAGTTTCAATCCAAAAAATTAATGTAAACTTACATTCATATTAAATAAACTATTTTACACTATATAAAAAGATTAATTTTAGTTTTAAAACATTTTTATTATTAAAAACCTTTATTTTACATAAATGCCCAATTTACACAAATAAGTGCATAAATCCACATTTTTAACTTCAAAAATTCTTCAAAAATTATTTTCTTGCATAGAAAAATATAATAAACCATTTCAAAATCAATATTATGACCAAAACTCATTTTTAAACCAGTTCACCTTTTTATTTAAGTGAATAACCTTTAAAAAATTAAATACTTCCTTTAAAAATTATTAAAAGAAGTAATTAGCGATAATTAATAGAATTATTGCATTTTCTCCAAATAAAAAACCACTTTCCATTCTTTATTAACCCAAAAAAAAAGATCCAAACTTTATTTTCTCGTTTTATTTCTGAAATCCATTGTTTATTCCAAATAAATAATTTAAAATTTCCAATTTTATTTTAATTCACATTATTAAATTATAACTAGAGTTATAATTAAATATTTACAAGTAATCTCCAAAACCAGGGCTGTTACAGACTCCCCCCTTAACAAAATTGCATATGCACAATTTCTGGAGAAGAGTTTATTTTCAACTCATTTATTTCATCAATCAAAAGAAAGATAGACAAGCTCGAGTTTAAAATTTTTCCTCTCAACTCAAATTGATAGATGACCAAGATAAAATTGCTCGATACATTCTATAATTTCCCAAATATATTCGTCGAGATTAGTGGACTATAGAATCTGTATGACCAATATCTCATGATTTCGAAGACTTCTAACCTTCGAAACAAGAACGTGACAGAATGCTACCCAAAGGATTAATCAAGTGAGATTGATTTCTTAGAAATTTCTCAAACAGATTCAGGATTTAGCTCAACTTTTATCCCGGACTCCAATCACTAAGATGATTATATCGACATGACTTTCCATATGTCATTATGGAAAGAACCATACCAATATTGGTTTGACAACAGGAGTGGTGAGATATTTCGATGAGAAGCGGTTTCTTCAAAAGCCACCAAACTCAAATAACCGCATAATGCACGATGTTAGATAATGGCTCAAAGACATAATAAACTTAAGGAATGGATATTTACACTCTTATTTTACAAAACAAATATTTTTATGGTTTCAAAAACCCAATTTTTTTATACTTAAATTCTCAAACTTCAATATTCTGAAAATTTTCAAGACTTCTTACAAAAATCCAATTTATTCTCTAAACTCTTTATTTATAGTGAATAAAATGTTTTACTCGTAGATTCTACCACAATATATTTTAGCTTGAAATATATACTTTCATACAAAACATTAACCAAATTTTAGTCACAAAATAGGTAGAGTGCACTTAACTATTAATAAAACAAGTTACTTCAATTACAAACCTATTGTAAAGATCCTAAACTTTGACCAAACAAAACTCAAAATTTGAAAATATTTAAAAAATTAAAGTTGTTCTACTAAGTCTAAGCTTTCTAGCGATACAAAAAAATAAAAATCAGATTCACGGTTTGAAGTTATGCTAAATTTATTTTCAGCTTACACTTTAGAAAATCTCTTGTAGGACAGAAATGACCATATACTTACAAACCCATTTTAAACTATGAAAAATGTAAAATTTTCGAATGTAGTCAAAAGAAAATTTATAGCTTTCTAAACTCTCTTCCATTTGCAAAAAGTTTAAACTCATTTGGAGTTATAAATCTCAAGTTATTGTTGTTTTAGCACAACATTTTTTCAACCAAATTTCATCTTTCAAATCGAATTAAATTTTGAAATTTTCCAAAACCATTTTAATTTCAAATTATATTTTAAAACAAGCATTTTGATAAATCATTTATTAAATGATCTTCTTTTTGCCCGGAAAGCTAAGACATATTAAAATATGATTAACTTTATATAATTTTCATAAAAGAAACAATTCATTAATTGGAAAAAAATTCATTACTTTCCAAAAATCTAATTTTTAAAAACAATTAACTAAGAAAACTCATTTTGGAAGAGATAACTAATATTTTACATTTTCAAGAGATGATTGTTGATCATTTATTAAAAAAAATTTTTGGGAGTATATGTAAAGTTTCAAATTATTCTCACACCTAAAAATGATTATACTACATGAATTATTCATATTCCAAAACAGTTCAACCTAATATTTCCACTTTGTCATACAAATTAAATTTCGACTTGATTATCAACATAATACTAATTAAAGTTGATAATTAATTCAACAAAAAATTTCAAAAGAATTTTACAAATTCACACCAACAAATTCTTAACACAACCAAAATTTGGAAGAAAATTTTCTCATAAACCCGAGATTAAAGTTTAAAAATAACATATTTAATTTTGGAAAATTTTAAAATATTGCAAGTGTATTGCCTCATATTGTTTTATAGCTAATATACCCATCGATTGGCTGCAGAGTTGAACTAGTGATCAAAACTGCCTCGCCACTCCTCTAACACTTACTATAGTTCAATGGCTGCACTTAATTCTCAAACCATATTAATTTATTCCAATCTTTTCTTATTAAAACTCAATTTACCGTGTCAGATTGCCTCATCATAATGTTTAGGAATTTTCTATCGATAACATTAATCAGGCATATTGACCAGAATTCTTAAAGCACTTGATGGACAACCCAACACAAAAATCATTTTCTTAAAAAAATACCTCATATATAATACTCAAAATATTCTTTCTTTCTCTTAAAAATCCAATTTCACTAAAAAAATATCTTTACTTTGGAAGATTTGAAAACTCAATTATAACCTATACTCAAAATCAAAAACATAAGAAGAACTCATCAAGATATTCCATGAATACTCGATTTATAAGATTGATGGAATAAACTGGAGCATTCGTTATTCCGAATGGTATAAGTACCACTCACAAGAACCATACGAGTGTGGAATGCGATAAGAGTAACGCTATCCTCCGCAACTCATAGCTCATGAAAATCGGTGTAAGGTCAAGTTGAGGAATAACCCTAGCACCACATAATAGATTAAAAAGAGATCAACGAGATATAAGAGTAACGTTAAGATATATTCACGGATGAGAAGAAGAACACTAACAACATATCATTACTTCGAGTGAAGTAATTTCACAAAGTATATCAACAATTGAGTATCCAAAGAGGATATCTCAAAAGGAGGCAAGAATGACAACATCAGTTAAATTTTGTGAATCACCTCATTTCCTTAGTGGACATCCTCGTGGATGGATGAATGAAGTGCTAAGAACTAGGAAAGAGGTCAATACAATTCTCGATTGCCCGATGGGGGTGGCAAACCCGAACAGACTCGGTGACAAATCTGAACGGACTCGCAAAAATCAACAAAGTCATAATGACTGGAATTCGAGATATATCATTAACATCTCGAAAATCAAGAGTGAATACAGATACTTCAGAATCATCATTAACATTCCGAAGAACAAGAACAAAAAATCAGCCAAAATTAGGATACCTAAATATAAGATCCTTCGAATCACATAATTCGGCTTGATAATACGCAAGCCACTCTATCTTAAATCATTCTAAACTATACATAGAAGATAGTGTGCTAATTCGCATGAAAAGATAAGCTACAAGGAACAATTCCCAAAATCCTCATACATCATGCTAAATATTGTGGATCCCCTTAATAGGATTCCCAATCCTCACAGAAGAACAAGACAAGAACATCCAAAAGCATCAACAAATTCCTCCGATGTAGATGAGTGTCAAGCACCCGTATCGAAGAGGACTCGAATAGAACAATCACAATTAGGATTACTCCTAAGATGAGATATTATAAATTATGTTATAGAATACTACAGAATAAAATATATTCCTAGACATATCCCAAACTTCTATCTCAAAGGACACGATAAGGTATAGGATACGATGATTAAGGGATTAGTAACAATTGTATTATACTTAGATATACGTAATAAGTGTTTTTGTTCTGCGTTTATCATACTTTGTTCTGAACTCAGCTCTAATACCAAGTAGTGACGCCCCACCCCGATACCCATATTCACAAAGAGTATTTTTGGGTATTACTATCTGCTAATGCAGATAATAGGGCTGGTTAGGGGCGACCATCTATAGCCTTGTCTCAAGTATCTAAGGAATACGTCAACAATTGGTCTAATTTTTTTCTAACTCAAGTGGATCGACATATCCAATAAATACTTAATAAAAAACTATAGGTGGATAACGGATCTATCACAACAAAATACAACAACTAAATGCAACTCACATCACAGAACAGGAGATAAACATATATATACACATATATACAGATACATCACCACAGTAATACAAACTGATACATCATATATGGCAAGACGACCACAATATAAACACACGAGTCATAAATATAAACATCAGAGTCAACATAAAATTCTACACAAAAAGATGATAACAGATTTATCCAAGCGGAAGGAGAAAGGCTAAGTCCAACGGGTACCTAACCTGAAACATCTCGGTCTAACCCGAGTATAAAATACACGGGTCAGTCTAGCTAAAAAAATTAGTTTATTAGGCTAAATGATAATTAGAATCATAAGGACAATGGTGGCACTCTTCTCAAGCGAAAAGGAACAATTCAACATGCTTATAGTGATATAATGTCACTTAGCATGAGTATATAGTCTCAAAAGAGATGAATCAAAATTCAACAAAATGCAAAATATAACAAGCCTCATATCATTGGCATATCACAAAATCAACAAGTATGGTTTAGGGAAAATCATAACTCATAAAAAGAGATCCTAAACCCGACATATTGACAATCTCAAAAGCATTCCCAAGGAAATCACAATCTCAAAATACACCATAAGGCAATCATGTACATCTCTTAAGTAGATAGTATAGATCCCAAATAAACGCCATAATGGCAAATCTTAATATAAACGGCGGTGTAGGCAACTCAAATATCAAATATAGGACTTAAGGAGTTCAATTTTCAAAGATGTAATCACCATATATGTATAATATCTCAAACGGCTCGAATGGCCAATAATAAAAAGGCGATACACTTGGAAAATCTCAAATAATCAATGAAATAACCTAAAAGTATTTGCACGTGCATATGGCCCAAGCCTACCAAATACCGCTCTCTCAAATAAGGCGCCACGCCCAAAGACAAATACGTCACAATGACAAACATCCCGAAGGACAAATACACCGCAATGGCAAATGCGTCGCAGTGGCAAATACGTGGCAATGGCAAACATCTCTAAGACAATGAAACGAAGGTCTAGTACTAGCAATCGTCTCGTAGACAAGTGCGTCACAAACTCTCAGACAGGAACCTAAAAAGTGCTAATGTGTGTCCCATACCACATGTTCGCACTATGTTTACTGACCGCTAGTAAATGCTACACTAGAAAGCAGTAAAATTTTTACCTCATCACATCGGTAAACACAACCCGAAGGTCAAAACGATCAAACGGAAAAGCAGAAATTAACCATTAAGATAAACGCACATGTCCCATACCACGTGTTTTTCAAACCATTTAATTCTCCATCTCATTCACTCAAATCGTGCAAAAACGTATATTTTATATATAAAATAATTTACTTGAGAAAACAAGCTTTTAAAACCATTTTCCGAAATCAATTTTGAAAACAATATTTGAAAACTCCCTTATTATAGACAATAAATAGATTTTAAAGCTTAAAATAATTTAAAAATATTATATAATAATTATTTTAAATGTTAATTTATTTTAAAAGTTATTCCAAAATTGTTTGGAAAAATCTGTGTTCGAAATCAAATAAAAATCATCGAAAACAAAAAAGTCGACATTCAAAAACATCTCAAAAATCGATTCGTTTTGAATCACAAATTCAAAATTTTGGCTCACCCATTAATAGGCTTCATGGCCTTCAAAACGGTTCAGAAATATCACAAAAACAAGGCACAGAAGTCAGAAAACGGATTAAAAAACAAGCCAGGACAAAAAAATGCACATGCCAAAAATAATACCCATGTTTGAAATCTTCTTCGCGTTCAAATTTCAAAAAAAATATTAAAGACTTAATGACCTCGGAATAGTCCAAAATTTGATAAACACCAGGTTGGACAATTTATCTATGAACTAGTATAAGATTCACTGAATTCCGACATGAAATGGTAAAGATATGAAGTTTCAAACATCAACTCAGGCCATGTTGAATTCTACCCAAGTCTGAAAACCATCTTAGGTTTAAATTACAGGCATGAAATAGAGGAACAAACGACCTCATATTGGTTGAAAATTAGTATGAAAATACTAGAAAACTTCAGCTTTCAAGAATTTTGACTGAAAATGTAAAAGTTACGATGTCTCAAACATGGACTCAGGCCATGTTTGCAACAGTTCAGAAAATAAATATACCCAAGTCTGAAAACCATCTTGGGCAACTTATGGGCATGAAACAGAGGACCAAACGACCTCATATTGAGATGAAAATTGGCATGCACATACAAGAAAACTTCAGCGGTCAAACAAAAAAAATCAATGAATTCCGACAAGAAATGAAAAAGTTACGATGTCTCAAACATAGACTCAGGCCATGTTTGCAACAGTTCAGAAAACAAAACTGCGCAGGTGATTTCCAGGCTGTGCATTGATTTTGCAGCAAAGTTCTGAGTTATCGAATGAAAGAGATTTTCTATGAAATTTTTCAAAGTTATACTACAACACATGAACTACTATCATAAAAAATTCCGGCAGCATTTCGTGCCGGAATTGCAAGAAATTAACATGCAAAGTGGCTGTCAGAATTGTTTTAGCACAAAAAAACTGAGAATTAAATAAGATACAACAGCAAACTTTTCATAGTTTATAGCTAGCAATTTGAAGCTTGGCTTTAGCTAGCATTTGTGAGTTTGATACAATATTACACTATAACAAACGCAAACAATTAGTGTAAACTTACATTCATATTAAATAAATATTTTACACTATACAAAAAGATTAATTTTAATTTTAAAACATTTTTATTATTAAAATCCTTTATTTTACATAAATGCTCAATTCACACAAATAAATGCATATATCCAAATTTTTGACTTCAAAAATTCAACAAAAATTATTTTCTTACATAGAAAATATAATAAACCATTTCAAAGTCAACTTTAAGATCAATACTCATTTTAAAACCAAATTTCACCTTTTTATTTAAATAAAAAACCTTTAAAAATTAAATACTTCCTTTAAAAATTATTAAAAGAAGTAATTGGCGATAACTATTATTGCATTTTTTCCAAATAAAAAATCATTTTCCATTCATTATTAACCCAATCAAAATAAAATAAAGTTCCAAACATTATTTTCTCATTTTCTTTCCAAAATTCATTGTTTATTCCAAATAAACAATTTAAAATTTCCAATTTTATTTTAATTCACAATATTAAAATATAACTACCATTATAATTTAATATTTACAAGTAATCTCCAAAACCAGGGTTGATACATATATTCTTTAAATATTCAAATTATTTTGATTTTCAAACTATTTTACTATATGAACCATTTTTAATATTCAAATTATTTTCAATGAAACTATTTTAACTACTTAACTATTTTAGAACTAATTAAAACTATTTCTAAAAATTTAGACTAGTAAAAGGGTGGAATGTTTATATTTAAATCTTGGATTTAAAGGCGTATTAGGTTAAAGTGAATTATATCCAGAATTGTAATTCAAATCAAGTTTTGAAGTAAAATAGATGTATCGAATTGAATTAACATTCTAAAGTAAAATATGAGTTGTGAATCGAATATGATGATTTCGAAATGGACTGATTTTTTTGAAGCGAATATGATATTTTGATTATCAAGTATGAATTATTTTCGAAATACAAAAGAACCAACCACTGTGTAAAACGATGTTTAGTTGTTAAAGAGACTGAGGCCCCTTATTGTCATACTCACTATCAATATTGGAACCACTTTGACAACCGTGTATGCGGTGGATGATATACAGAATGTAGTGGTTGAATTGGCGACGTTTGCTAGAATGAAGTAAGAGAACGATGATGGATAATCTCAATACTTGTGTCGTAATTAAAATGACTAAAATATTAGCCTATGTCTGGCCAATGAGATTAGTTACCTCTAGCGACGTTGATCACTCGTATTACTACTGTGGTTTTTGACTTGATGGGTGCACCTTTTATTTGGATTGACTGTCGTAAGGTTAGCCACGGATGGGTTACGACCAGCCAAAAGGGTAAACTAGTAGAATCCTACCTTGGACATTGCCTCACGTGCCTTGCCAAACTTATCCTTATACAAGCACATTACAACTTTGGTTTTGAACCTATAAAAATGTGTTATGGTGGATAATGTAAAGCCTTAATGTAATTTTGCTATTTATTTTACTGATAGACATTATCTATTATAGCGTACACTATTACATATAGATAGTTTAATGGATCCTTTAGAGATGGAAAATCCCATAACATCTCTTAAGTTATTGCACTCATATTCATGAAATTAATTCGAATTACATAAGAGTATTATAGTCATAACTCGAGTGTTTTGTCTTTTCATTACGCTCAGGTCAATCCTGAGTTTTTTCAACGCATTGAAGATTATTCTCTAGAGGACGAGGACGTAGATTTTGGTATGTTACTATTATTATTATTCCCTTACTCATGTTATCCTGTATATTGATCACTTATCCCTGATGTGTATATATATAACTCTGATAAATGTGTATAGATTATAATCAAATGTATATTAAACATCTTCATGAACTATTATTTGATTATTATATTCTATCGTTTCTGCTATGAGATTCTGTGTTTATTTTCTTCTCCTTTTCCTATTTTTCTTATTTCACGCCATTGATTATCTACGTTTTGGATTGTTTAAAGTTGGACATGTGTGGATTATTATCGACTTAAACCTTCCGTAATGTGGCTCGTCACCTGAAGCATGGGTTAGCAACAAGTCAAACCACACATATATACATAGGAGCAGTTTAAGGCAATTTAAAACAAGTTCAACTCAAAATGGTTCACATATATATGTATCTATATACATATAAGTTCGTATATCTATATATACACACATATGTAGTGATATGAAGATATACAAATATGGGCAAGAAATCAAACTACCATTGTACACATAACCAGAAACACTCATTCGAGTTTGTAGCAGTATTAGCCAATGCACTGCCTTGTTCAAGACAGTGCCATTGCACTACCTTGAACAAGGCAGGGGTGCGCTGCCTTATACAAGGCAGTTCCAGTCAACACAATTGAAAGCATTCACACAATTGTAATGAAGATCAAGTATATACATGGATGTGCAACAAGGCATGTGCAACCAAAAAAGGCATGTGCGTCATATAAGTTCTTAAAGAAAATTGCAAAGAAATAGCCAACACAAGGCATGTACAACATAATAAAGTAGATGTATGTGGTGGTATCAAAAGAACATTCAAACATGTATTCATACCCATGTACGCATGTATATAAATGGATGAATCAAAAGCTAACATAAGCATCAAAGCTCTAGGAAGATCGAACAATAAAGTACGAATCAATATGTTAGAAACATGCAGAAATACAAGTAATTTTGTTGCATTCTAAAAAGAAGTAATAAATAGAAAATTTTAAGTTGCTAACTATTTTTGGAAGAAATAAGAAATTTATTTCTTAAGATTAATAGAAAATAAGAAAATAGAAATTAAATCCACTTGTATTTCACACTACAATGACTACTGTAATGAGATGAAATGTATCAATAAAACTTAATAATGTTCAAATGGACCAACAATTCAGTATGTACATGGTCAAGTGCAATACTCAAGTACATCAAACATAACTAGTGAGGCCATTATGTATATTCATGCACACAAAATTAAATTTAGTAAGCAACAAAATACAACAAAGGCAGTTCTACATGCATCGGGATAAAGTAATAAGGAGACTATCGAGCACATCCAATTAGAGGCGATCAGAAAACAAACAAAGCAGTCATGGTTTGAAACTCAAATTCAACCAAAGTTAGTTTGAATAAGTTTGAAGGCTAAAACAGTTTTTAAACAAGACAAGCACGAGCATTATTCATTCCTATAAGTAGTGTTGCTCTTCTTAAATTATACCTCATATCTGCTCATGTTAGAAATATCATGAGTCTCTCTTTATCGTATCATTATGACATTAAGAAACTAAACAGTAGACTGAAAGTTGAATGCAGGTTAATGAAACGGCAATAGGCATCCATTTTCTCAATAGCTTTTGAAAAATCACTATGTATCTAAGAATAATCGATACAAGAAAATAAGCACAATATTAAGTGAAATAATCATACATCAGTATGTTATTAAGTACCTTTAAATATTTTGCACACCTTCAAGGTGTGGATTTCTACTAATGAACTGTCAAAATAACTACAAAGTTAAGTAAATCTGTCATAATGAACTGTTTAATATCGAAATCAGAATTCTACCATAGTCAAAGTATATTCGAATATATCAAACATATATATCAACGTGAGACCAAGTCAGAAAGCATCTTGTTCAACTAGAAATCAATAGCCAAAGTGTAAAAATTTAACATCAAGTTTGAATGTTTCAATTCAAATATATAGGAAATCAATTCTTATATATACCCATATCATCATCGGCATTAAAAGTGGTCGTGCTCAAATAAAACTACAAGAGGAAAAATCGATATGCGTACCAGATTAGTACAACGTCGAACTAGTCGACGATTGAACAATTAGGATTTCACCGTCAATATTAGGTATCCACCGCCGAGATTCGCGATCCGCCGTTAATAGTTTCCAGATTTTGAAAATCCATTTCCACAAACATCGGGATTTTAGTTTTCAAATTCTCAGTTTAAATTCTTTTTAATTTTATAAACCGCATTTGTAAACCCTATTTATATAATTTCACTTTCTTATATAAAATCATTTCCCAAATGTTACTTCGTTTAGTTATAACAAACAATTTTTATTTAAAATCAAATTTTAACCCAATGTTATTTTCGAACGCCTTAAAATCAAGTTGTCAAACTGAATTCACAACATGTTCATTTTTAGTGCTCCCACAATCACTAGTCTAACTACGCAGTAAAAAGGATAAAACTGCTCCTAACCTAGCACAATAGTCAATGCCCATAAACTGGTCAAGCACGACTACCCAATCAACAAACAGTAGTAAATATTCCTAACTGGATGAGCATGACTAATCAATAATAAATTATAATAACTTAATATTTTCATTATCCTAACAACCAAGCATACAATAAATAGCTATAATAATTTTTGGAAAATTAACCTTTATATATAAAATATAATCCCGGTAAAATTATTTCATTTACCAAGTTAAAAACAATACTATGTCGAATTTCCCTGTTCAAGTGCTTAGAGATCCCTATCAATAACGTTAGCTACTCGTATTGACCAAAATCTATAAGCCACTTAATTGACCAATCAACACAATATAAAACATTTTTATATCACTGACAAATACATGCTCATATATATATGTATGTATGTATGTATGTATGTATGTATATACACTCACACTTTTGATAAGGCATTCCATTATCTTATCTCTTAATAAGTTACCCCGCTAAAGCCAAGGTTCTCGCTTAACCTCGCGCTCTGATACCAAAATGTAACAAACCACTTTTCGTATAGTTTAAGCAGATAATTAGCGATACATGACCCATTCAGATTGAACGGAAAGGTGGATAGTGCGTTAAAGAAAGAAGATAAGAAGAAACTTAACAACACAGAATCTCCTAGCAAACGAATAATCTATAATTTACAAAAATCTTTGCACAAAGAAAAATGTAATATATATACACTAATCAGAATATGCTTAACCTATTTCAGCCCAGACGATTGTAACAAGATATCCTTATAATTACTGATAATACAACCAGCAAACAACACAAAGGAACACCAAGGAATATGTAGATACGTCTTGGCCCTCTAGCTCATCTCCTGAGCTTTCATGCATCTAAAGCTATCTGTAAATATGCTCGGTCTGACCCTAAGCATTGAAAGGAAAGAACGCCCGGATCAGTCTAGTAAATCAGCATTAGAAAACACAGCAAATTGGAATTCAAAGTTTATCAAAAACCTTTCAAAATAAAGGTATCTCGTAAGAGCACGCCTCATATAAATACAAATGGTTTTTACCTTACTTTAACTAAAACATTTTCTATAGAAATCCATCGATATTGCATTAGTGTCTAGAGTACAAATACATATTAATCGTCGCCAAAACTCTTACGTTATTGAATTCTAGAATAAAAGGTATACAACTAATACCATAAAGGCTCGTATTGGAGAATGGATTCAATACAATGACAAGGTAAGGAACTACCTTCTGATAGTACATCTCTAGACAAAATGCACCGGGGTTTGATAAGAACATCTCATAACCCAGCGACATAGGACCGACCTACCAATTGACTAGTAGTACCGAGTATGATCACCGCTTGGTTAATGGGCCCTAAATTATACATGTGTAGATAGTAATCGATCTAGATTTGGGATGACCATACCTTGATAGGAGCGACCCATATGGCCCTGTTGCATGCTCGATTTTTTTCATTTCCTGGTTAACGATGCTTGAGGCTACGTTTTACCTTTATATAGCACTTTCCACTTAGAATGCTAACATTGTCCTCCAGGCAGAAATGCAATGACATCATTTATACATACAAGTTGTTTAGGTCATGAACAAACCGAAGGCGCCACTTCTACTACATCCAGTTTGTAATCACCGTCGAGATTAGTAGCAGGTAGCCCTTACACTTCAAAGAGCCCCGTCTTTAATTCCATCATCTTAAAGATGTCTTCACTTTGAAACGCTTGAGTTGGATCGAAGTTGTTTTTGGATAACATATCCGATCCCGGTCTCTTCGAAACAACTTTCGATATTTTTTGGTAAACTCATCCTCTGTTCTTTAGGAAATAAATAGTCAAAGATAAAAGCATAGATCATCTCCTCACCCTTAGTCGAGGATTTCCTTATCATTTGTCCAAGGAGAACAAAATGAGATTAACAAGCAAAGTACAACATCATCGAAGATGATTATGCCATATAACTCACGTGTTTCTCCTATATATTTCTCAAGTTACGTTTTAGGTCCATAATTGATAGCCGGTTATTTAACTATCAACAAACACACATCCAAATAAGGGATTTAATTTCATAGGGAAAACAAAATTGGTTAAGAACATAAGTAACTACTAACCTCTTAATTTAATCTTTTCATTAGATAAAATCACATTATAAATTACTTGTATGAAAATACTTTTACAAAGATATGTCGCTGAATCCTAATAATCAATACATGGAAAAATCCATATACTTATTTCAACGTATAAGAATATTCACAAAAACGGAGAAGATTTCCCTTTTACACAATTCTAAAACCATTTGTAAACTCCTTTATAAATTTCTAAAAGTCATTTATAACCCATTTCATTAATCCCTAAAATCATTTATAAAACTCCCTTTTATAAATTCGTAAAATCATTTACAAATCCATAAAACAATTTATAAAACCCCTTTTGTAAATCTATAAACCATGTCTAAAATTCTTTTATAAATATCTAAAGCCGTTTATAAAAACTTTTTTACCCTTTAACAATCTTCCTTTAAGTTCCCAAACCATGTTATAAAACTTCTCTTGTAAAACCCAAATCTACTTATAAAACACTATTTATAAGTTTCGAAAACATTTATAAATAAATTATAATCATTTATTTTAGAATACTATTATATAATTACTAATACTAACATTAGAAATAAATAATAATTAATAATTTCAAAAAATTATTATTAGAATAATAATAAATAAATCTTCAACATTATTGCAATAATAAAAATTGATTTCCAAAACATTAATTAAGAAATCATTATTATTAATTCCAATCCATATTAATCATTTAAATAATTAACTTTTCAAAATATTAAAATATTGATAAATAACTCTTAAAAAATATTAAATATAAGTAAATAACTTTAGAACAATACTAATTGATTTAGTAAAGATAGATAATAAGGTTGGAGTAAAAGAGAAATTAAGTCCTTTAAAATAAAATATTTTTGAAACCCAAATTAAATTATTTAAATCACTATCCATCTCGAAAATCAGTCCCAACCCAAATGGCAATTTATAGTATTTCCAAAATACTATTTTAAGGCTAATAGCTACCAGACGCTTAGCTAATATTGATATTGATTTTCTATCACTACAGGGTTTCAAGTTGATCATATAACAATGTCATAACCTATGGGGTTAGCAATCAGGTTTGATAATCCATAATCATGCAGCAATAATATTATTGAAAACATTTCAACAATAGAGAGGAATCCCGTTGGATCCCTCCAACCTATTTCCCCTGCCACATAACTCGTATATATTAACACACATATATAAATAAAATTCAATAGTGTAGAGGAATCTTATTAGATCCCTCCAACCTATTCCCTAGCATCACAAACGGTACATAATTATAGAATATGGGTCATCCACTACTAGGCAGGTACATATAAAAGGTCATTGCTCTAGGGGCTGGAATAAAACCAAACAAACCGATAAAAACAGTTAATCATCCAAACATCCAATCAACAATTTTTATCAACTATATAACAAACTAGTTAACTAAAAAGATGAATTTAATTCACCTTGATTCCAGTTGTCGCTTGCGTGTTTTGGTTCCGTCCACAAACTTAAATCTCTACCAAACATATTACATAACGTAGAATTTGATGATACGTGTGACGACCCGGAAATTTTAACAATTTAAATTGGAATAGTTAATTGATTTTAAAATATAAAAAAGTAAATTTTAACTTGAATTCCAGATATCAATATTTACTTGATAATTGAATCATTGAATTACATAGTTTAAATATTGAATTATATATAATTCAAAATTGGGTAAAATGTTGAATATGGAATTCGAAGCCTATTAAAAATAATCTGAAGGCTTATAAAATTTATAATAACGACACTGAAGATAATAGAATGGAGGAAATTTAAATTAAAGGTGATTTGTTCAATTTTAATAATATATCGTTTAAATCGATATTTAAAAATAGCCTTCCGAGGCACAGTCTCGGAATTCAACGAAACCAGTTCCATTGGATCCGTAATAGTTAGTTATTATCGGATTTCAATTTTCGGAGCAATCAGAGTTGTCGTTTGACCCTGGCAGCTCGAAACGCTTAGAAATTATTTTAATCGATTTAATTTAAATTGATCGTTTACTTCCGTAACTCTCGCATATGATCGATTTGGCTTTCGAAACACGTTCCATTGTGTTCGGAATGCGGGTAAAACCTTATAAACGTCTGTCAGCATGTCTGATTCGGGGTTCGAAATTTCACGGTGCGACACGGGATATTTTCAATATTTAATTATATAAGCAAGCGTGCGCAGGAAGCTATCCCTAACCGATATTTATTCATCCCATCTCTAATCTACAGAAAACAAAATCAAATGCATGAAACAAAAATTTAAATTTAAATTTACATTGTTAATGAAATCATGGCCGAAGCCTTTACTCCGAATATCAATAGAAATCGAAAAAAAACAAATGATATCAATGGCCGCAGCCCTCAAGTTCAAATTCTTGAAGAGTCGAAAAAGGGGGAGAATCGAAGTCGTCCGATTTAGGGAAATCGAAAATCTAGGCCGCGATTCGAATTCATTCGAACAAGGAAAGGAAGGGCTTGTGCACGGTCGTGCTCGTGCGACGTGGAGAGACCTCGCAGTGCGAGGTCGACGAGCTTCTCGAATCGGAGGCAAATCGAAGCTAGGGTTTCGACTTTTAGGTGAGTTTTCTCGTATATATTTATAAGAACCCTGGACTTTGAATGAGGATATGATTTCACTAGCAAGACTTGCTTTCAATTTGGCCTCTGTCTTTGTCTGATTTGTGCACGGACATGTGTTAAGGATATTAACATGATATCTATGTTAGTGCTTACGTTTCCTAGTGTACTTATATATATATATGCAAATGGTAACACTGTTTATTCTATTTCAGTGAATGTACGTGTGAAATGTACAGATAGTTTGGGAATTTAGTAACCAGGCACGTACGTTTGAAAATTTTGAAAATCGGGAATCGTTAGTATTGTAGCATGTTTTGTGTTTTGAAGAGGGCGTGTTGAGATATTGAAATTTTGGAAATCTGGAAGAGTTAGTAGCCTGGTATGTCAAATTTCGAAGTCTGACATATTGAGTTTTTGGAAGTTTTTATTTTTAAATTCTAAATCATAGGTCTTATGTTTTAAATTGTTTGATTTAATATAATCATATAATAGGATAATCATTTAGTTCTTAAGTGGATCAAACGGAACTTAATAATGAAAATCAAGTAAGTAATTAAGATAATGACTTATCTTAAATTAATTAAGGTCTTGATTGATAAATAGATGATTAATCAATATGATTGATTTAAGGGTTAATTAATTAATTTAAGCAATTATGGAAAAAAATGCATTGAGGAAAGAATCAAAGAATAATCACATAATGAAATTAATTTAAGATATTTATAAATGTAATAAAAAAATATTAATTATTGGAAGCGAGTAGTGGATCATTAATGAATGTCATCAATTAATTTAAGATTTATTAATGTGAATGGTTAAGGATATTTAATCTAAGTGATTAATTAAATGAAATTTTGCTAAATGTAATTATAAGATAATAATTCAAGGAGGATTAATTAAGATGGATCGTTAATTGGGTTGTAATTATTTTATGTTAAGTAAGAGTAATTAACCAATGGATAGTTACTTGATAAAAACAAATAAAAGAGTTATTTACTTAGTGTAATTAATTCAAGATTGGTTAATTAAAGAAATTAATTAAGGAGTATGATTAATTTAAGAATAATTGACCAATAGTGATTATAAGGTAGCTAATTTTAGTAATCAATCAAGGATCAATGTAAGTAATATGGAGGGGTAAAGGTTAATTAGTTTGTGTAATTATCTAAGAATTAATTACATATTGTAATTGAAGGATAGTTAAACCAGGGTGATTAATTAAGATGAATAATGACGGAATGATTGATTAATTGATTTGAAATAAATTAATGATAAATGAAGAAACCTAAGTGGTCGAGGTTAGTAATTAAATCAGAATTACTTAAATCCAATTATAATCAATCGAATTGATTCGTATGTAATTTAGTTTTGATTATGGATGATTGAATGGTATTAGAAGCTTTGAATGAGTTGATATCTCTAATATGAGATGTTGTGTATTTCATTGGATAAATTGGGTTAGAATGACATGAATTTTCGAAGAGATCGAGGTCGTGTATTAGGAAATACCCGAAACCACTTCGGATTTTTATAAATTGATTTGTGAAATCAATATGTAGGAATGAAATGATTTAAGTGAACTGGATTATTTGATCTAAGTTTGGTACTTAGAAATTTATATGTGAAATAAGTGTTGTCTATAGCAAATTGTGAATTGGTTAAATTGATATAAGTTACCCCGGGTTTTATATAAGTTGTTTGTTTTGATATTCCATGTTAGTTGAGATTACTCACGCTAGTTTCCAGCCTAACCCGGGTGTTACTTTGGTGTAATGCTCGGGTCAGACCGAGTATTACAGATTTTTTGGTTAGGACGTTCTGGAGCTTAGGAGGCGAGCTGGATGGCAAGAACGTATGGAGTGCTTCCGCTATATTATTTTATTGTAAATCTATGACATAGTAATTGTGTATATTCCAGTGTCTGTAAAAATGTGAAACTCTAATGTATTAAAATGTAATCGACAAATATAATATTCTTTTGTGGACTGTTATTGTTTATTATTTATTATATTTTATCCGCTGCGAATGTGGGATGTTGATTCTGTTCTTCTTCTTCTATCTCTTTCTTCTTTTTCATAACTATATGGAATTTTCGGCTTCGAAAATTTTGGGTCGTTACAGTTGGTATCAGAGCGAGGTTAAGCGAGAACGTTGGCTCTGGTGAGAATTACTCATTTAATAGAGTCTGTAGTACTCTAGAATGAGTTGAGAATATATATATATATATATATATATGAGTGCGTACTTGTTATTTTCTTATGCAAAGGTTTTAAATGATTTTATAAAAAAAAAATTTTGATTTATAGAGCAATATTTCCTTCTAATAAATATTTAGGTGATTGGTTGTTAAATTATTGGAATTAAAATTTAGAAGTAATATAATACAACCAAATTAAAGTCTTGAATTGGTAGTTTGTGTGATCTCAAAATAGGTTTGGGATCTGGAAATTGAAAATGGTTGGACGTTTTAAAATAAATTGGATAAATATCATCCTATTGTTATGAAAAATCCTTAAATTGCGAATTAGATTTGTTTAAATGAATGAGAAATGAAGTGTGGTAATATGTTCATTATCAAGATAAAAAAAGGGAAATCTAACTTTAATTAGAAATTAAGGATATGGAATCGCTTTAAACTGAAAATTTGAATAATTGAGTTTGTAAATTAAAATTGTTTAAGAACCGGCTTCAAACTGGAAGATAAAATTGAGTAATAAATTAAATTTTTAAAATAAAATTGTGTTGAATTCTTATTTGAACCTTGAAATACATAAAGTTAAGATAATTTAAAATGGAATTTTGAGAATTGGACTTAGAAATTAAATTGATTAAAAACTTTGAATATAGGTTAAACCAACCTTTAAGAATCTAACTCGAATTTATATAATTCGATGTAGTTTAAATTCAAGATTGAAATTGAATCAGTTCAAAATTGAATTGGATTATATTGAAATGATTTGAATTTGAAATGGGTTCAACTGATAATAATTCAAATTGATTGGAATAAATTGAAATTATAATTAAAGTGGAACGGGACTAAAATCAAATGGAATTTGATTTAAATTGGGAAGGGAATCAAGATTGATTTAACTGGAATTGGGTTTAAATAAATTTCAACAGAAATTGAAGTTATTCAAGTTAGAATTGAGTCAATTAAATGGAAGTGGAAAATTTACATTGAATTGTTGGAGTAGCGAACAGTTTGACTCTTGACTATTTTCAATATAAATTGTTTTAATATAAACTTATTTTTCTAAGCTATTTAATATATACAACTTTTCTTTCTTAAAGCCAAATTATTTTATACTTGTTTTACAATTATTTTTGGAGCTATTTAACCATTTTTCAACTGTTTTCTAAACTAATTACTATTTTTCAACTATTTCACAAACTAATTTCTAGTTTACGACTATTTTGCAATTATTTAAAAATTTCTAAAACTATTTAACTATTTTTCAATTAGTTAACTATTTTATAGCTATTTTGCAAACTAGTAATTATTTTTCAACTACTTATCTATTTTTTTTTTTAAAATTCAAGCTATTTTCTAAATATAAACTGGTCGGAGTTCAAACTGTTATTGATTAAATACCCAATTGAAATAAGAATTGAAGTGATAATTCAATGGGGATTAAGGCAATTGTAAATAAGTGAATGGGAATTAAAGGAAATGTGAATAGAAAGGAAATTGATTTGGCTGATAATCAATGGAAATAAATACGTAGGATGTACCTATATTATTCTATTCGCATAGTGATTTGATCCAGATTCGAGCACGGAATTTCGAGACAGTTTATCGATCCGAGTTGGGATTTTTCGTTCGATTTTCGACGGTGAACCTTGATATGGATTGTTGTTTGGTTCTGGATATTCTCTATCATAGTTATGGCTATGCAAGGAGAATGACGTTTCTAATGAAGAAACCAGATCTGTGTCCGCACTAGGAAGTCGGGTGGACGATGCTAGTTCGAAAGTGAAATTGTGTGATCGAGTGAGCGATCAGATTGGTATAGCGTACAGATGATATGTGTACATCATACGGATTTGAACGAAATTGATATTGAAAAGAGTAATAAAATTTGAATGTTTGATTTTGAATAAACAAAGTTTTATATCTTTGTTATATAAGATAAATCTCCCCTTGTTAAATCTATTGCCAGAAGAAAAGAATTTTGTGTTTGAAGTATAAAAGGAGATTTGTACAAATTTGAAAGGATCCAAAGTTTTTAATTTTTTTGTATATATCTGAATATATATATATATAGAGGATCTTTTGAGGATTTTGAAAAAGGTTTTAGGAACCTTTGGATTTGGAAAGGCTTTTGATTTTTGGGTAAAATCAATATTAAAAAATTGAAAAGCCTAGTTTGAGAATTATCGATTTTGGGATAATCGATTTTGCGTAATCGAGCCTTGTATGAGATCATACTAGGTGTATGATTTGAAAGATACTATATGTATAGTATAAAGTGTTTTGATGATGGCTCTGGGGGAAAAGGCGCTCCCTTGAAATGAACTTCTCAAGAGTGCCACCGGGTGGTGCTGCCTTGAGCCCCAAGGGGGGTTCTAAAGTTGATCCTGTTAGGAGTCCGGACAAAACTAGTTCCTAGGGATTATGAGTAGATTATACCATAGAGAAAGTCGTGTGTGCCACTGAGAGCCAACAGTCTGCGTTTGATTTTATATCAGTAGACTGCGACCTATGGTATAACATAGCAAAAGTCGTGTGTGCCGCTGAGAGCCAACAGTCTGCGTTTGATTTTATATCGGTAGACTGCGACCTATGTAGGAGTGGAGAAGTTTCATTTCGACAGCGAAAATCAGAGGCCGCAGAGAGCCTGCAGTTACATGGATTTTTGCTGTGATGGCAACGTAACCCTGGAATGTAACTGTGATCTGTTGTGGGTTCCATGGCGTAATCGAAAGGCCGCGGAGAGCCTGAAGTTAGATGGACTTTTGTTGCGATGGCAATGTAACCCTGGATGTAACTGCGACCATGGATGGGGGTGATGATTTCCAGAGCATTCTCACCAAAGTTATTTCCTCTATTTTCAAAAACTGTTTTCTATATTTTCAATAAAATTATTTTCCAACTATTTTCACTGGGTGTTGAAAACGGGTTTGCCAAGTACTTATACATTTTCAGTCCTATGCCTGATCAACGTATGGCTGAATGTCTATGAGAACAAGGATGGACTGGTTGAGACATCGAGTTATAAAAAGGATTTTTATAAAGGGCTATTTTATTATTATAATGTGAATTTAAAAGCATTTCTAAATTTTTTAAATAAAAGTGTTGGAATTTTGGGGAAATAAAAAGGAAATCCAAACTGGAATTTTAATGAAGCGATTTTGTAATTAAAATCAAATATTGATTTAGAAATTAGAAGAAAGCTAATCAGTTAAATAATTATTCGATAGAGTATATTAATAAAGTTTAACTCGGATAAATAAAATGAATTGTAAGTTAATAATGGAATTTGAAAATGAACTCAAATTGTAAATAGAATTCGACTTGGATTTGATAATGAAATAAATTAGAAGAGATGTTGTAAAAATAAAAATAAAAAAAGAGTGGAATCGAAATAGTGATGGTTTGAATAACAAACAAATTTCAAGTGTGATATGAATAGTATTTAACAAAATTTGCATGTAAATTAGATATAAGAGAAGTCTTGTCAAATGAAATGAAAGTGAATTATAATAGAAATGGTTTGAGTACAAACAAAACCCAAGTGAATAGAAATTAATTGAGAATGACTTTGTATTAATAAAATAAATTCGAAATGAGTTAAGCAGGTGAATTAAAAAATTTAAAATGGGATGGATAAATTGGTTAATTGAATTAAATAGTAAAGGGATGAAGTCTGTTTGAATGGAAATCAAATAAAGGTTTTAGTTGGAATTGGATTATCAGAATGGACTTAGGTTATGAGACGAATAAATATGAAGTAAAATTTCTTAAATCAATGAAAGTTTGGATTGAGTGAAAATAGTAAACCATTAAATAAGGACTTGGGTTAAATTTATTTGGGAAAAATGGATATTAATAACAAGCATTGAATATTGATAAGCTGATTGAAATAGTTTTAAAATGGAAACGATGCGGAGATGAAATGAAATGCATATGTATGGTTAGTTTAAAAATTTGAAATGGAATGACATACAGAATGAGTTGAAATTAATTTTAAATAGTTATAAACTAAAAATAAATACTCTGTTAAGCGAATATCGTCGAAATTGCATAAAAATAGTTGTTGTTCGACGTAAATAAAAGTAATTAAAATGCTATGAGTTGATAGAGATTAAATAAAATTGATTCTGAATCATTTGAAGTGAATATGAGCTTGTTTGGATTAGAAATCAATTGAATGTAAGAAATTGAGTTGCAAACCATTAAAATTGAAAGAAATGGTATATAAATTGGTTGAGAGCAATTGAATTAGTTTTGAAAACATATAAATTGCTCATGGAAGTTATTTTGAATGCATTTCTTTTAGAATTGAAGTGTTATAGTTGTTTAAGTAAGAGAAATGTTGTAAACTTCATATATATAGTGCTTATATGTTTAAATTGAGCAAGTACAGGTACCTGAAGGCCGTTTGGCTTGTTTGGATTGCGCCAATTGCTTAAATAAATAGGCTGCTTGCTTAAAATGCTAAATAGGGTACGCCTACGCAATAAAAATAGGAAACATGAACTGTTTTTTCTTTTTCCGACCTTGTGGGTCGATGTATATATATTTATATCTCTTGTCAAATTACAAAAGCTCCTCTGTACAAAGGAGACTCTGCCAAAAATTTTCAAAAATTTTGAGAGTTAGAAATCTTTTGAAAGTTTTGGGAAAATTTTTGTTAACGACAAAACGATTTTAAATTGGAAATTAAAGTAAATTAGTACATGAAACTAATATGAATCATATATAAATAAAATATAAAATTTAATATTCCAAAAATTGAAAATAAATTTTATTCATATGAAAACGGGAAAAACTATTTTGAATAGAAGTCGATGTGAAAACTTATGTAAGGAATGTATGAAAAGATTTTAAGAAGGGCTATGATTGGATATTATTGCTTGGAAAGATATGAAAGTATTAAAGGGAAAAGAAAATTGGATTTGATTCCAAAAGATAAATTTGAATTGCCTGACAAAAAGTTATGTATTTAAATTTCTGTATGAAATTGGATTGAGTTTTTTATCTAGCCACTTGGCTTTTGTTTTTTTTTGGAAATTGGGAGCTCGTAAAGGCATTTTGTAGTAGTACCGAGTTAGCCGCGCAAAGGAGACGCTGGCAAAAAATTTCGGAAATTTAGGGAGTTAGAAAAATTTTGAGAAAATTTTGATAATTCCAAATTTGGTTTAAATTGAAATTTGAATGATTGTGTAAAAAGGGATTGTTTGAAAAATGTGGGAAAATTTGGGAAGTTAGTAAGAAGGATAAGGAGTCTTCAATAAAAGATAGTGGTAGGATGTTGAATTGTGGGTTTTGAGAAAAGGTAAACGGGTTTTGAAACATTCTTCCTAACTAGTAATTTCGGGGACGAAATTCTTTTAAGGGGGAGGAATGTGACGACCCGGAAATTTTAACAATTTAAATTGGAATAGTTAATTGATTTTAAAATATATAAAAGTTAATTTTAACTTGAATTCCAGATGTCAATATTTACTTGATAATTAAATCATTGAATTATATAGTTTAAATATTGAATTATATATAATTCGAAATTGGGTAAAATGTTGAATATGGAATTTGAAGCCTATTAAAAATAATTTGAAGGCTTATAAAATTTATAATGAGGATACTGAAGATAATAGAATGGTTGAAATTTAAATTAAAGGTGATTTGTTCAATTTTAATAATATATCGTTTAAATCGATATTCATAAAATAGCCTTCCGAGGCACAGTCTCGGAATTCGACGAAACTAGTTTCATTGGATCCGTAATAGTTCGTTATTATCATATTTCAATTTTCGGAGCAATAAGAGTTGTCGTTTGACCCTGGTAGCTCGAAACGCTTAGAAATTATTTTAATCGATTTAATTTAAATTGATCGTTTACTCCCGTAACTCGCGCATATGATCGATTTGGCTTTCGAAACACGTTCCATTGTGTTCGGAATGTGGGTAAAACCTTATAAACGTCTGTCGGCATGTATGATTCGGGGTACGAAATTTCACGGTGCGACACGGGATATTTTCAATATTTAATTATATAAGCAAGTGTGCGTGGGAAGCTATTCATCCCCTCTCTAATCTACAGAAAACAAAATCGAACGCATGAAACAAAAATTAAAATTAAAATTAAAATTGTTATTGAAATCATGGCCGAAGCCTTTACTCTGAATATCAATAAAAATCATAAAAAAAAAACAAATGATATCAATGGCCCCAGCCCTCAAGTTCAAATTCTTGAAGAGTCGAAAAAGGGGGAGAATCGAAGTCGTTCGATTTAGGGAAATCGCGAATCTAGGCCGCGATTCGAATTCATTCAAACAAGGAAGGGAAGGGCTTGTGCACGGTCGCGTTCGTGCGACATGGAGATACCTCGCAGTGCGAGGTCGGCGAGGCGACATCTTCGAGTGGAGTAGTGGACGAGCTTCTCGAACTGGAGGCAAATCGAAGCTAGGGTTTCGAATTTTAGGTGAGTTTTCTCGTATATATTTATAAGAACCCTGGACTTTGAATGAGGATATGATTTCACTAGAAAGACTTGCTTTCAATTTGGCCTCTGTCTTTGTCTGATTTGTGCAGAGACATGTGTTAAGGATATTAACATGATACCTACGTTAGTGCTTACGTTTCCTAGTGTACTTATATATATATGCAAATGGTAACACTGTTCATTTTGTTTCAGTGAATGTACATGTGAAATGTACAGATAGTTTGGGAATTTAGTAACCACGCACGTAAGTTTGAAAATTTTGAAAATCGGGAATAGTTAGTAGTGTAGCATGTTTTGTGTTTTGAAGGGGGCGTGTTGAGATAATGAAATGTTGGAAATCTGGAAGAGTCAGTAGCCTCGTATGTCAAATTTCAAAGTCTGACATTTTGAGTTTTTGGAAGTTTTTATTTTCAAATTCTAAATCATAGGTCTTATGTTTTAAATTGTTTGATTTAATATAATCATATAATAGGATAATCATTTAGTTCTTAAGTGGATCAAACGAAACTTAATAATGATAATTAAGTAAGTAATTAAGATAATGACTTATCTTAAATTAATTAAGGTCTTGATTGATAAATGGATGATTAATCAATATGATTGATTTAAGGGTTAATTAATTAATTTAAGCAATTATGGTAAAAAAATGCATTAAGGAAAGAATCAAAGAATAATCACATAATGAAATTAATTTAAGATATTTATAAATGTAATAAAAAAAGAAATTTTAATTATTGGAAGCGAGTAGTGGATCATTAATGAATGTCATCAATTAATTTAAGATTTATTAATGTGAATGGTTAAGGCTATTTAATCTAAGTGATTAATTAAAAAAAAAATTCCTAAATGTAATTATAAGATAATAAATCAAGGAGGATTAATTAAGATGGATCGTTAATTGGGTTGTAATTATTTTATGTTAAGTAAGAGTAATTAACCTATGGATAGTTACTTGATAAAAACAAGTAAAAGAGTTATTTACTTAGTGTAATTAATTCAGGATTGGTTAATTAAAGAAATTAATTATGGAGTATGATTAATTTAAGAATAATTGATCAATAGTGATTATAAGACAGCTAATTTGAGTAATAAATCAAGGATCAATGTAAGTAATATGGAGGGGTAAAGGTTAATTAATTTGTGTAATTATCTAAGAATTAATTACATGTTGTACTTGAAGGATAGTTAAACCAGGGTGATTAATTAAGATGAATAATGAAGGAATGATTGATTACTTGATTTGAAATAAATTAATGATAAATGAAGAAACCTAAGTGGTCGAGGTTAGTAATTAAATCAGAATTAATTAAATCCAATTATAATCAATCGAATTGATTTGTATGTAATTTAGTTTTGATTATGGATGATTGAATGGAATTAGAAGCTTTGAATGAGTTGATATCTCTAATATGAGATGCTGTGTATTTCATTGGATAACTTGGGTTAGAATGACATGAGTTTTCAAAGAGACCGGGGTCGGGTATTAGGAAATACCCGAAACCACTTCGGATTTTTATAAATTGATTTGTGAAATCAATATGTAGGAATGAAATGTTTTAAGTGAACTGGATTATTTTATCTAAGTTTGGTACTTAGAAATTTATATCTGAAATAAGTGTTGTCTATAGCAAATTGTGAATTAGTTAAATTGATATAAGTTACCCCGGGTTTTATATAAGTTGTTTGTTTTGGTATTCCAAGTTAGTTGAGATTACTCAAGCTAGTTTCCAGCCTGACCCGGGTGTTACTTTGGTGTAATGCTCGGGTTAGACCGAGTATTACAGATTTTTAGGTTAGGACGTTCTAGAGCTTAGGAGGAAAGCTGGATGGCAAGAACGTATGGAGTGCTTCCGCTATATTATATTATTGTAAATCTATGACATAGTAATTGTGTATATTCCAGTGTTTGTAAAAATGTGAAACTCTGATGTATTAAAATGTAATCGACAGATATAATATTCTTTTGTAGACTGTTATTATTTATTATTTATTATATTTTATCCGCTGCGAATGTGAGATGTTGTTGATTCTATTCTTCTTCTTCTTCTATCTCTTTCTTCTTTTTCATAACTATTTGGAATTTTCGGCTTTGAAAATTTCGGGTCGTTACAATACGATCCTAACGCGACTCGTTGCATTCGATTTGGACATAAAACGAACAAGTTATCGCATTTAAAATATTTACAAATTTAAATAATATAATAAACCTTAATGATAGTCATTAACAGTTAATTACTCCCATTATAATTTCCATTTAAACTTAATCCCTCTCCCTCTACATCTCTTTCTCACGCGAACGAATCTCCAGGCCAAACTTCACCTCGTTGTTGTTGCCACCTCAGCTCATCGGAGACTGCCGTGTCATCACCCCACGCTCCGTCGACCTCGACAAACCCATGCCCAGAGCCTCGACCACCATCGTCGCCTGAAGCTCCCCCAAAAACCAAAACACGAGCACCGTTCAACCCTCAAATTTCACTGCCATACTTGGCCATATGCCACCAAGCTTTGCTAGTGCCTCGCCAATACCATAGTTGACATTTCTTCTTTAAGCCTCATCGAATAACTGTCGATAGCGATGCCAGAATCAGCCAAAAACTGAAATGCCTCTTTCCATGTTCAATTGGCAACTCCGGCTGCCCACGACCATTTCATGATGACCCAACCGTACAGTAGCTTCCCTTAGAGTAGACGAACATATCTCTAGTTGAAAACTGTTATCCCGCTTTTTGGCAAAGCCGCGATACCAAAAGATCGATCGAAAAACGGAGGATGGTTCGACTCAAAGGTTGATTATATTTCGCTTCGCTATGGATATCGTTGAATTTTGTCTGAGTCCAGATTGAGCTACAATTGATAGGACACGACAAGAAAGACCATAGAAGTTAACATCTCAAATTTCAAGTCAATCCGAGTTCATATGCTCAAGTTATGATCGACTCAATTTGGAGGGGAAAACCAAAGTTTCGAACCGATGGCTGATTAATGGTTCGAACCGATCACCTTCGAACCCATCTACTTTGAAACCATCAACGCCTCGGGTTTGACTCCATCACCTTCGAATCCATCGAGCATCAGTTGTTCGAACCCACCTGTGAAGCCCCATTCAAACCCATCCACGAAGCCTTGTTCGAACCCATCACAGAGGCCTTGTTCGAACCAATCACAGAGGCCCTGTTCGAACCCACCTATGAAGCTTCATTCGAACCCACTGGGCCAACCAACCATGATGACGTGTCTTTCATCGGTTCGAATGCGCCGAGATATATGGAGTCGAAGCGGTCAACACGGAGTGAAGATCGGATCGATTCGAAGTTTGCGCTCCACGTCAACACGGAGCCACGTGCCACCATGGTTTCGAAACCATCGGTTCGAATGCATGGTTTCGAACCAAACAGCCACGCCGTGAACCCTATTTCGAATTCATCATATCTCCCAATCCACTGATCCAAATGCCATGAAATTTTCACAGAAGCTTGAATACATGTCGAAGAGTCTCCACACCAAATTTCACCTCGATTGGACGAATTCTTGATCGGTTCGAATGGAGTTCGAACCAATGCCAAAGTGGGCCCAAACTTCCTAAGACTGTGTGTGTGGGTCCCCTCACGTGCCAGAAGTGGTCTCCCGAGTTTTCAGCGAAATATCAGCAGCCTACGCATATAAATAGAGCCCCAAGGCCAACAGAAAAGGGATCTTTCGACTCTCAAGCGCCCAGACTCTACCGGATCAAGCCTACATCATCCTACATCATAATTTTATTGTTTATTTCGAATTCCCAGTTGTAATTTGCTGTTGACTGTTGCAACAACTTGTAATCATTGAAAGAAAATCAATAAAATATCAAAACACTTCACAGTGGACATAGGCAACACGCCGAACCACTATAAATTGCTCGCCTTTGTCTTTGCTTCATTGCTGTTTGGAGTTTTTGTTAGATAATCCTCATTTTTAATTCATATTCTTCATTTATTATCTCTTCAAAAGACTCCCGAAGAGTGTTGTGCCCAATTTTGGTACAAACACTTTGGTGCGTTCACCGAGAAAAACCCAGTTTTTCTCCTGCTCCTTGGATCTGTCGCCGATACCGGATTGCATAAGTCTAAGGGAGAGATCCAGATTTCATCTTCAGATTCCTTCCATTCTATTCAGATTTGCTAAAGTCTAGGAAAGAAGTTCACTATCCAAAATGGTTAGCACAAGAACCACATCTGCAGCTGGTCGAGAAGGTCGGGATGGACAAAATCCCGCGCAACTACCTCCGCCTAATCAAGATGATACCGGCATTCTGACCCCTCAGGCTCGGTCACCAGGAAAGAGTTCCAGACATTACTCCAAGAACTAAATCAAAGTCGGCAACAGCTAGCCAAGCAATTGCGCGTCAACACTGAGTTAGTCAGCCAACTAGATCGCCAAAAGCGAAGAAGATCCAGAAGGGATCAAGTTCCTCATTCTTCCACCGAAAGCTCTGCTTCGTGTGACTACACTAACCGGTCTACCCGTCCCAGGCTAGACGGAAACCATGCGCAAGCTGCTGACTATCAACAGGCGTTAACCGTTGGGCAAATAAGAGTTGGCCCATCTACCAGCTTCCACACTGGACCCTCCTCCCGAGGAGGCACTATTCCACAATACACTGCAGATGATCGAGCTCCAACAGCTGCTGCAGCTGACATAGGGGTTGATATCCGAGATCACTCCAATGAAAATTATCATCAGCCGGGACGTGCTCCAGAACCCTATGTCCCGGAAGACCTCGCGCCAAGGAGGCGAGACACGGATCGTCGACAGCGTCCGATCCCATCTCGCACTGTGGAGCCCGACCACACTTTGGCTCACCACCCTCAGAATGTTCCAACACCAGACCTCTTAGCCATGGTACGCCAAATGATTCGCGAGAGTCAAGGCCTAACAAATGACGATTGGGGAATCTCCCGAAGTCATACCCCATTCACTGATGACATATTGTACGCTGAACCTTCTAGGTGATTCAGAATGCCAACCCTGCCCATGTATGAAGGGAATTCCGACCCAAATCAACATGTTTTGAAGTACGAATGGTCGATGACAGCTGCGAGAGCCGATGACGCAGTAAAATGCCGTAGTTTTCCCATTTCTTTAGGGGGAATTGCGACAATGTGGTTTACGCGATTGCCACCGCGATCTATTTCTTCTTTTGATCAGTTAGCTACCAAATTTGTTGAGCAGTTTAGTATGCATATTGCCAGACCTAAGGATGTTAATACCTTATCAAGTGTTACTCAAGCTCCCGGAGAAACACTTAGATGATATTTGGAGAGGTTTAATGCTGCGTGCACAGAGATCACTAACCCCAATGATAATTCTATCTTAATGGCTTTGACTAAAGGAATCGATCTTGATTCTGAGTTTGGCAATTGGTTGGCTGGAAAGCCTCCCGCATCGTTGGACCGTTTCTATTCCAAAGCCGCTCAATTCTTGAGGCGTGAGGATGCGAAACAGTCTAGGAAGCAGGACGATGCAAGGCCCAGCAGTGAAGGGATTCAGAGAAATGTTGCGGTTAAACAGACCGGCGAGAGTTCAGGAAAAGTCGAGTTGAATATTCAAAATAAACAGACTCAACGACCGAGAAATGGTGATAACTGAGGCAAGAAGCAAGATCAGAATCGTGGTCCGAGGCATAGGGCCGCAATGTTTGACAGTTATACACCGCTTAACACATCGCTGGAAAACGTATACCTACAGACTTGTAATACTATGCTATACAAGAAGCCAGCTCCGAAGCCTTCGTCGGAGAGGCAGATTCAAACAGGAAAATTCTGTCGGTTTCATGAAAGTTACGGGCATAATACCAATGAGTGTAGACATTTGCAAGACCTCATTGAAAAGTTAATTAGAGAGAGAAAGTTGGACCAGTATGTTCGGGCGCCGCAGTCTGGTGGAGCGGGCCCATCCAATCAAAATCGTACACAGAATCAGGAGAGACAAGGTGAACCCGCTCGTATGGGCGGAAGGTTGGTTATCAATACAATAAGTGGTGGTCCCCATCCAGCAGATAGAAGCTGGAGAGAAATGGAGTCATATGCTAGCTCGATCAGGCATATGGACTTTGAATGCTATAGTAACTCAGAAGACGGGACACCGGCTAAACAGCAGAAGATGATGACAGACGACATCGTGTTTAGAAATCAAGATGCTGATAGAATCGAAGCTCCCACGATCGACCCACTGGTTATATCCGCTCAAGTTGGTCCTGCTTGGATGAAGAGGATCTTGGTAGACAGTGGGAGTTCTGTGAACATACTGTTTAAAAGAGCATATGATTTAATGAAGATGGAAGCTAAGGACTTAAAACCTTGTCAATCACGAGTCCACGGCTTCAACGGAAGTGCGACGATACCGACCGGAATGGTTGAATTGCCGGTGGAGTTGAGAGTGGGAGAATGCCGAAGAGTTCGGATGTTACAATTATTGTCTTGGATATTCCTTCTCCGTATAATGCTTTCTTGGGCCGAACGGCCCTCGCTGAATTTAGGGCGGCTATCGCCCCATGGTGTTTGACCCTTAAGTTCCCTACTGATCACGGGATAGGGGTTATACAAGGAGATCAGGCTGCAGGGAGAGCCTGCTATGTTGCCGAGCTGCGAGAGGCGCAGCGGAAGGAAAAAGGAAAGGGCGTAGAGGAATCTCTCTGCGTCCGTTTCACCGACAATTGACAATTAACGCCTGGGCCTCGGCCCAGGCATCATGACCAATTCCAGAAGGATCTAGACCCCCGAGACAATGAGAATAAAAATGAATCTAGAGAAAGTCAGGCTTCGCCAGCTGAATTAACAATCGATGTTCCAATCAGTGGTAACGATAACTCAAAGGTGTTGAAAATTGGGTCGCAATTAAGCCTGCAAGCACAACGGGAATTGGTCGAGTTTCTCCAAGTTAATCTAGACGTATTTGCTTGGACGCATTCCGATATGTGTGGGATCTCGCCAGATATCGCGACCCACACCCTAAATATTGACCCGCGGTTTGTCCCGGTCAAGCAAAAAAGGCGTGGTATGGATCCAGAGAGATCTGCCGCCCTAAAAGAGGAGGTTGATAAGTTGAAATCAAATGGGTTCATCAGAGACGCTTTATACCCAGAATGGGTGTCCAATCCCGTACTCGTATGAAAACCAAATGAGAAATGGAGAACGTGTATCGATTACTCAGATCTGAATAAAGCCTGCCCGAAAGACAGCTTTCCACTCCCCCGAATCGATCAACTGGTAGATTCGACCGCAGGACATGAATTATTATCCTTCATGGACGCTTACTCAGGTTACAATCAGATACCCATGCATGTACCTGATCAAGACCATACAAGCTTCGTAACCGACTTGGGGTTATACTGCTACAAGGTCATGCCTTTTGGATTAAAGAATGCTGGCGCAACCTATCAATGCTTAGTCAACCGAATATTTGCCGATCAGATTGGGAAGTCTATGGAGGTTTATGTAGATGACATGTTGGTGAAATCACGATACTCCGTTGATCATGTCAAAGATTTGGAGTCAATGTTTAGCATTCTCCGAAAATACAGAATGAAGCTCAATCCGTTGAAGTTTCATTTTGGAGTCGCATCCGGAAAATTCCTTGGGTTCATTGTCAATGCCAGAGGAATAGAGGCTAACCCCGAGAAGATCGGGGCTAGCAGAAATCTTCAAACTCTGAGAACCATAAAGAAAGTCCAGAGTCTTAATGGGAAAGTTGCAGCACTGAGCAGGTTTATCTCAAAGTCGACCGACAAATGCATTCCCTTCTTCGATTTGATTCGAAAAGGGAAAAGAAGCTTCAAATGGACTGCAGAATGTGAGGGCGCATTTCAATCGCTAATTCAACATCTTTCCATACCACCAATCCATTCAAAGCCTGTTGATCACGAACAGTTATATCTCTACCTGGCGGTATCTGAAAATGCAATCAGTGCTACATTAGTTCGGGAGGAGGACCGAGTGCAAAAACCGGTCTACTACGTGAGTAAACGATTAACCGGAGCCGAAAGAAATTATCCAAAGCTTGAAAAGTTGGCATATTGCCTAGTCATTGCCTCGAGGAAGCTCCGTCCATACTTCCAGGCTCATCCTATTACTGTGTATACCGATCAGCCGTTACGACAGGTCCTCACGCGGCCTGAGACGTCTGGTAGGTTACTAAAGTGAAACATCGAACTGAGTCAGTTCGACATCACTTATACTCCGAGAAGAGCCATTCACGGCCAAGTCCTAGCAGATTTTATAGCCGAATTCACTGTTTCTGAAGACTTGCCCGAGACTAGTAAATATCTCGAATGCATCTGGAAGCTGTACACCGATGGTGCGTCAAACGATCGGTGCTCAGGAGCTGGGGTAGTGCTTGAAACCCCCGAGGGACGATCCATATGTTATTCTTTAAAGTCCGAGTTCCGTGCAACAAACAACGAAGCCGAGTACGAAGCTCTACTTACCGGACTAAAGCTCGCCCGTGATCTGAAAATCATCGCCGTAGAGATCTACTGCGATTCCCAACTGGTAGTATGTCAAGTCCGAGGAGAATATCAGGCCAAAGATCGAAGATTAGCCGCTTATCTAACTCGAGTTCTGAGATGCTTGATCAATTTGATTACTATGCCATTTTCTACATACCCCGAGAGCACAATCAAAAAGCCGACTCGTTGGCGAAGTTAGCAAGTACATGTGAAGCTCAGCAGTTGGGGGTTGTTCCGGTTGAAACCCTATCCTCTCCGAGCATTGATCAAAGGGAGACTAATTTCACATTTGAAGCTACCTCCAATAAGAAGTCATGGATGACTCCCTATCGAGATTATATCGAACGTGTTGTATTACCCGAGCAACGAAGCGAAAAAAGACAAGTTCTACGAAAGGCCTCACGATTTGTTATTCAAAATGGAGTCATGTACCGGAGAGGATACTCTGTTCCACTCCTCAGGTGTATCGCGCACGATGAAGTCAAACGAGTGTTACACGATGTACACGAAGGAGAATGTGGCGATCACACTAGGGGGCAAGCACTTGCAAAGAAAATACTTCGATATGGGTATTATTGGCCTACTGTAAATCGCGATGCCATGGATTATGCAAAAAAATGTGACAGATGCCAAAAACACGCTCGAATTCCTAGAGCCCCGCCTACTGAAATGACCCAAATGGTCAGTCCATGGCCGTTTGCAATATGGGGGATTGATATATTTGGTACATTGCCTTTGGCCAAAGGTGGCGCGAAATATGCTATTGTCGCAGTCGATTACTTTACGAAATGGGCGGAAGCCGAAACACTTGCAACAATCACGACAAAGAAAGTTATCAACTTTGTAGTACGCAACATCATCTGTCGGTTCGGTCTCCCGCATACTATTATTACCGATAACGGAGCCCAGTTCGATAGCGCTGAATTCAAGAATTTCTGTCTGCGATTCCATATCCATAAGAAATTCTCCGCTGTTGCACATCCGCAAGAAAATGGCCAAGTCGAAGCCGTAAATGAGGTCATCAAATCTATTTTGAAGAAACGACTTGAAAAGGCCGGGGGCAAGTGGGTTGATGAACTTCCCATGGCTTTGTGGGCTTATCGGACGACTCACAAAACTGCAACCGGCCACATTCCATTCTCTCTATCTTATGGCGCTGAAGCTGTTATTCCGGTCAAAATGGAAGTTCATTCTCATCGTGTGACATATTATAATCCGAAAAAAAATGCTATACTACTTGCCGAATCCCTGGATCTGCTTGATGAGAGGCGCGAAGAGGCTGATTTGAGGGCAGCCGCATATCGGAGTCGAGTCGCCCGAATGTACAATGCCAAGGTCCGACCGTGGACCTTCAAACTCAGCGACCTTGTACTCAAGAGAGTTTACCCGGTCCCTTCTCACATGAAGCCGAATTGGGAAGGACCGTATGTGATTTCACAAAAGCTTGGAGATGGCACATTCAAGTTATCGACCGTTGACGGTCTAACTCTGCCGAGAGCCTGGAATAGCGAGAGTCTCCGTCGCTACTATACATGACAGGCTTTATTTGTTCTAGCTCGTTATTTCATTTGCATTTTATTTTTGCATTTTGAGATTCGAATTTGTAATAAGGCAGCTGACTTCACCATGTTTTCTCATTTCAGCAATAAAATGCTATCTCTTCAAGCCAGAGCTGTGATTTATCGAATACGCCGCAAAACATCACAATGCACGAAGAGCTAAGTTCCGTCATACGGTGGGATTTAATTCAAGTAGGGAGTGACTGTGATACGACCGGTCACTCGCTACGCGAAGCCCAAGCTCGGGGGCATGTCACCACGTTAACATTTAAAGGGATTGATACACGACAATCCCCACACTAACTCCAAATTCCCAGAGTGCGAATTGGAGTATATACATTAAATAAATCGTTCCCAGAGTGCGAACGGACTCCAAATTCCCAGAGTGTGAATTGGAGTATAAACATTAAATAAATCGTTCCCAGAGTGCGAACGGACTCCAAATTCCCAGAGTGTGAATTGGAGTATAAACATCCAATAAGTCATTCCCAGAGTGTAAACGGATTCCAAATTCCCAGAGTGCGAATTGGAGTGTAAACATCAAATCCATCGTTTCCAGAGTGTGAACGAATTCCTAAAAAGCCCAAACAGGTGTGACTGACCATCTATTGGCTGACTCCAACTTTCCAGAGTGTGAATTGGAGTATAAACATCTATTCCAGGTTCCCTAAGTGCGAACCCAAACATACATGTTTTCTCCAAGTTCCCGGAGTGTGAATCGGAGCACAAATGCCACGTTAAAGTTCCCGTAGTGCGAACTGAAATGTTAATACTAACTCCGAGATTCGCAGAGTGTGAGTCAGAATGTGAACATCAATTCCAAGTTCCCGGAGCGCGAACCATGTTACAAACATAGATAACTCTCGAGTTCCCGGAGTGCGAACCGGATTATCGATCTCAAATTATCTTAATTCCCCAGAATGTGGACATGTGCTTAAAGTTTGCAATAAGGCACTCAACCACCAAAACATAAATGTTATTCCCCGAGATTAGGGGGCAAAAAAGCTAAGTGTTAATCGCTAACGAAAGTGATACGGTGCCCGAAGTTCGATTGTTCATTGATCACAACTTGCGATCATGATTCTCAGACTTGGCAAATAAAAACAAATTCTACTTGACAGTAGAAACACCACAAGTGCACCGGACTGAAAACTAGACACTACAAACACTTAAGCACAAAAGAGATGAGAGTTGAAACAAAGAAACTAAATTTTATTTCAACTAACTGAAGATAAAGACTTAAATGCAAATAAGTTTTCCCAAAAAAGAAACCCTACTAGCATGGGCCGAACCGGCATCTATACACGGCCTACTAACAAAAAATGAAAACAAGTTCCTATCTGCCAAAAAATCTGCTTGGAAGGCCGATCTATTCCTTCTTTCTTGGCTTCCTTATCAGCGGTTCGTCGTCAGAATCGCTAGGAACGGAGATCCTTCGTTTGGACGACCTCCTCTCCGGTGGTTGCACTTCGGCCGGGGGCATAATATCTACGTCCTCCACAGAATTCGAATCTAAATGAAGGCTCCCCGCAGGAGGAGTAGGAGGGACCGGACCCACAACGGAAGATGGGATAGTGCCACCCGACGATACTATCCTCGCAGGTGCTGGGCTCTACGCCGCCGTGCCACCGCCAACACTACCACTTTGCCCCGCAGCTTCTAATTCTACCTGAATCTCGGCCAGAATCTCTTCATCGCGAATCGTCTAGGCTTGGATGGGGGCATCCGCAGCCTGCATCGAAGAGCTAGAGGTCGGCGGAAGGTCACTAATGATGAACGGCAGGTCGGAGGAGAAGCCACCCTGCTCACCGAGCAGCTCGCTCACCATTTGTTCCTCAAGAGATAATCCACTCCCCTACGCCGCCTCGGTTGATACCGCCGTTACAACAGTAGTCTCGGTGGTGATGGCCTTATTCCCTTTGCTTGACTCTTGGGTCGCGGCAATCAGAGCAACTCCAGTCACTAAAAAAAATAAGAAGAAGTTATCAGTAACTGCTTCAGAACAAACTCTCTATTTAGAAAACACTTGAGATAAATCCGAAATACCTTCCCCAGTTTGGCTTGCGGACGACTGAGCGGCCTCGGAAGTATGCTCATGAATAGGAGATAACTACGGCTGTTTCGGGTCGTAAGCAGGAACAGGTTGCGAGCCGACCGCAGATACAGGCACTGACGAAGGCGGTGCGGTGACTTCGGTGACAGCAGAATGGTGCTCAACACCTGATCCCTCTCCAACCTCCTGAGATCGGCCACCGATCATCTCCTCCTCATGAGCAATAATAGCGTCGTGAAGGTCCTTCTTCTCGTCGTCAGTCAATAGCCGGTTTTCAAGTTCGAATCGATCGACCGACTCATCAGACGTGCTTCCTCTTCTTCCTCGACCAATTGACCCCAAGCGCTGCGGAGGTGTATCGAGTAGTCTTGGAGCCAGGCCAAATTTTGGTGTCTCAACACGTTGGCATTGTAAGTGATAAGAAAGTCTTCGATATCGGCCTCCAGCCTGGCCTCCGCTTGACGAACTTTCTCCTCAACCTCCATCTCAACCGCCTGGACCTTAGCCACTGCTGCATCCCGTTCAGTCCGGAGAATCACGGCTTGTTCACACGCCTCCTGGGCTGCATTATTCGCATCGTCCCTATCCTTGGCGATTTCGGCGAATTTGGACTTAAGCTCGTTTAACTCCTTCAGGGCTGCGTCCCTCTCAGCAGTGACTAGGGTGTTTCGATGGCCCATGTCTTCTACCGTGGCATAGTGCTCACGTTTCATCCTATCCATGGTTGCCTGGGCTTCATCGGCTCTTTTGATGGCCTCCATTTCAGACTTCCGAGAAGATTCAGCTTCGGTATTTAGCACATCAATAATACGGCTTTTTTGGGCTAACTCAGCTTGCATTTTCTCGATAGTAGCCCCATGCTCAAAGGCCAATGATGACGCTTTCTCGGCCGCCTTGTACCACGCCCTGTATTGGGCATAAAAGTCGTGCACATAATCGTGCGCCGTCTGCTCGGCCTCCGGCGGAATTCTTTTTAAGTGAAGAGGAAAGATGTAGTTATCAAAGCAAATATTTGGAAAGTCCTTCTTCAGTTGAGCAAGCCTGGTTGCTCCTTCTCCCGAAATTTCAGTAGGAGGTTGTTCCGCAACTACTGGAGGCATTGCCTCAGATCTGGGGTGGCGAGATTCATACTTAGAAGACTAAGAAGCCGACAGGTAGTGCGAGGAATCAGAAGGACGAGAAACATGGACAGGAGGCTGTATAGGAGCTCTTGGAGGAGGAGTGCGTGATCGAGACCGATGTCTATAATCCCTATCTCTTCGTTCTTGGCTAGAATACCCAGAGTACCTGCGATCGTAATCCCTATCTTTTTCTCTCCGTTGTGACTCGTAATGTGAGGAAGATTTGCGAGCATGTCGTAGGCTCCCTAGCATCGAACCGCGCCCAGTCATAATATTTGCAAAGTGAAATGAGAATAAAGTTAGTGGTTTCTCGAAACCAATGACCTAAGACTCGGGGCTATGTAGTGTCGTGAAGTGTGTATGAATATGTATTCCCCCCGACCAACCAGAAGTGTCGACTGAGCTAGTAATAACAGGCTCGCTCAATTCTAGAGTACGATGAAACTCCTCCAACCTGGCGTCATGCTGAAAAGACACATCATCCGGGATTGGAAGGTCGGTAAGCCCTTCGTAAAGACTTTCAGTTCGCGGAGGAGACATCTCGAAAATTCTAACTCCGGGAGAGGATCGGGCCGTAACAACCGATTTTCATCTCCCCTTCTTAGTTGACGAGACGACGGCTGCCTTGCCTTTTCTTTGCTCTTCAACATCCTGAACCACGTCTGTAGGCTCCAACAACGGCTCATCGTCAGTATGAGTTCTTTCAGAATCAGCCTCCTCGGCTATGATAACTTTGGGCTTCTTGTGTTTGACTCGCTTCTTCGAAACAATCCTTAGTGCCCCGTCAAACAGTATGCTCTGCCCCCGTTCAATCAGCCCGTAAGTCCGGAGATTCCTATCGGTCAAAAGCGACTCGATATCCCTATCCCCGCTCGGGACTCCCCGGAGTACTCGCACCATCTCTTTAAAGCGCTCGCCCTCAGGTCGCTGAATTGTCACTGTGAAAAGAGAAAGAACATAAGTTTCGCTTCGACCGCAATTGTCTTAGAAATAACTTAATAACTCAGCTACACTCACGTCTGAATAACCATCGCCGGGCAAACCCCGAAGGACACCTGACATAGAACCATTCCGTCCTATAGTAACTCAACTTGGTCCAGGACCCAGTGACCACTTGGCAGTTTCTCACTGCTTTCAGAAATGTGAAGGAATGGTAATCACCTCGAGTTTTGAAGTTAAATAGATATCTGATCTCAGTCGGGATCGGCGGTCTATGAAGGTACTCCATGAAGACGATGAATAAACTATTCACGGAGGCGTACCCGTTCGGCTGTAGCTGAGATGGAGCGATCCTCAAAAAAGACAACACCTCCCTTATGTACTCGTTGAACGGAGGAAGCGTCCCAGCCGCGCACGCGTGGCGATTAAATGCTGTATATCCCTCCGGCGGGTTGTGTGGTCTATCATTCGGCCCTGGCAATAACACGTCATCGAGTGACAGACCGTGCCTCAAGCATATTCTCCCTAACATGTCTTCAGAAATATTTGATTGAACGGAATCCGACGGATTGGCAATGAAAGACGCATTGGGAAGTTCGTCCGGGGCCGGACCAATGATCTCAGGTTCGATATCTGGAACCTCTAGTCTCGGAGCAGCTGTACTTTGAACCTCATGCTGTTGAGAACTTGACGGTTCCATAACTAGCTAACTCATGAGAAACCATCGTTAGACAATAAAGAACCCGTGCGTTCCCCAGTGTAAAGTGTATGAATGTATGTTGTGCAGTGCCATGCATTACTTGAATAAATATCGCAGAGTTAAAAGAAATATACAAACGACAAAGCTACAGAGTCCAGTTATAATGACCGTCATCGCTGACCGTCATCGTTGAACCGTTTGTATGATGGAAATTTGATTTGGATAGAAGTTGTTATGGTTCCATCGACGAGCTTCGAAAGGTGGTCAAGTATGCAGTTTAATATGTCCAAATATGCAGGAATGAAGCTCGTCGGAGTTATGCTCAGAAAATGTCAAACTTTGGTATCCATCATAGAGGGTTCGAACCGATCACAAGGAATTCATTCGAACCCATCCTAACTTCGCTTCGAACCGATACAAAAAAGCGCACTTCGAATCGAGGCAGAAAGGCACGCTTCGAATCGATGATCAGGTGTCAAGTTCGAATCGATTGATGAAGGACGACTTCGAACCGATCCTTGGTTACCTGGTTCGAACCGATAAGGAAACCCCCAACTTAACGTCGGCCACGTTCGAATCGATACCTACGTATCGATGCAAAGTTGAGGTTCGAATGTCAAGTTCGAACTGATAGCCGATGGGTTCGAATCCATCGATTCGAATGAACCCATCGAATCCATCAATCGGTGCGAACCGCGTCAACCCCATAAGGTCATCCCAGAGATCGATACGAAATCCAAGAAAAATGATGCTGCCATCATCCATTCGAACTCGAACCCACGCACCGGTTCGAAGCTCTCCCAAACCAGATCTGGTCTTGCCAATCTCGAGACTAAGAAATCGATGAAGATGAGATAGGTTCGAAATAAGTTTGTCGTTTGGATTCGAGGCTAGTTACCTAGTTTGAATGATAGATTCGAGAGATTGAAGACTTGGATCTTGGTTGATTTGATGACGCAGCACAGTGTTTTCTTCTCTGAGAGGCTTCGAAACGATGCAATGCACAGAAAACACGAGGCGAGAGTAAAAAGTAAAAAGTGAAAAATGTGAAACCCCTCTGCTATTTATATGAAGCCTCGAAGGCAACCGAGACGATTCCCCTTCCGGTAAACGCGACCGGTCGCAACCAGTCAATGCACGGATCGTTTCGAAGTCTCCATTCGAAACCATTCAACTAATGCCTTGTGGATTCGCAGTTAACCTCGTACTTCATCGATACGAAGTATGCAGCAGGACAGCAAGTTGCGTCGATTCGAAACGCGCAGTGGGCACACCATTTCGAAGCTTCTATTCGCGACTCCATCCACAACCTACCGAAACGAACTGCTAGTTCGAACCCATCCATTCACATCGGTTCGAATGTCTGTTTTGAACCCATCACAACACAAGTATACTCCATCCATACGAATGTGGATTTCGAACCCATCTGTACTTCAGCGCATCGATTCGAAATCTTACACTCGCGCAATACAAATTCAATTCCTTCCACTTTCAGTATCGGTTCAGGAGAGGATCGATACGAAGGAACTTTTCAAAACAACCATCAAGCGTTATCTCAATTCAAATTTCAAAATCGGTTCAGGAGAGAATCGATACGAAATTCAATGGCAAACAAAATTAACAACGACTTGTAGACGCACGACGTTAACAAAGATCAAACGCACATATGTGCATATATGTCGAACTAACATTCGATTTTAAACGTTTACAGGGATCAAGTATCCATCTAGTTACAAATGCAACAGCCAACGGCTAAGCGTTATTACGCAGCAATCAATCATATCAACGCAAAGTTGCAGCAATATAGAGTACGAGTCCCAACAAAAAGAAAGCAATGATTGTTCGGAGAGAAGTTGTAGCTATTCAAAGCACGTCATGTTTCCACAAGACGTACTTTGGGGGGCAAAATGTTATCCCGCTTTTTGGCAAAGCCGCGATATCAAAAGATTGATCGAAAAACGGAGGATAGTTCGACTCAGAGGTTGATTATATTTCGCTTCGCTATGGATATCGCTGAATTTTGTCCGAGTCCAGATTGAGCTACATTTGATAGGACACAACAAGAAAGACCGTAGAAGTCAACATCTCAAATTTCGAGTCAATCCGAGTTCATATGCTCAAGTTATGATCGACTCAATTTGGAGGGGAAAACCAAAGTTTCGAACTGATGGCTGATTAATGGTTCGAACCGATCACCTTCGAACCCATCTACTTCGAAACCATCAACGCGCCTCGGGTTCAACTCCATCACCTTCGAATCCATCGAGCATCAGCTGTTCGAACCCACCTGTGAAGCCCCATTCGAACCCATCCACGAAGCCTTGTTCGAACCCATCACAGAGGCCTTGTTCGAACCCATCACAGAGGCCCTGTTCGAACCCACCTGTGAAGCTTCATTCGAACCCACTGGGCCAACCAACCATGATGATGTTTCTTTCATCGGTTCGAATGCACCGAGATATATGGAGTCGAAGCGGTCAACACGGAGTGAAGACCGGATCGATTCGAAGTTTGCGCTCCACGTCAAAACGGAGCCACGTGCCACCATGGTTTCGAAACCATCGGTTCGAATGCATGGTTTCGAACCAAACAGCCACGCCGTGAACCCTATTTCGAATCCATCATATCTCCCAATCCACTAATCCAAATGCCATGAAATTTTCGCAGAAGCTTGAATACATGTCGAAGAGTCTCCACACCAAATTTCACCTCGATTGGTCGAATTCTTGATCGGTTCGAATGGAGTTCGAACCAATGCCAAAGTGGGCCCAAACTTCCTAAGACTGTGCATGTGGGTCCCCTCACGTGCCAGAAGTGGTCTCCCGATTTTTCAGTGAAATACCAGCAGTCAACGCCTATAAATAGAGCCCCAAGGCCAACAGAAAAGGGATCTTTCGACTATCAAGCGCCCAGACTCTGCCGGATCAAGCCTACATCATAATTTTATTGTTGATTTCGAATTCCCAGTTGTAATTTGCTGTTGATTGTTGCAACAACTTGTAATCATTGAAAGAAAATCAATAAAATATCAAAACACTTCATAGTGGACGTAGGCAACACGCCGAACCACTATAAATTGCTCGCCTTTGTCTTTCCTTCATTGCCGTTTGGAGTTTTTGTTAGATAATCCTCATTTTTAATTCATATTCTTCATTTATTATCTCTTCAAAAGACTCCCGAAGAGTGTTGTGCCCAATTTTGGTACAAACAAAAACATCACCTAAACATGCTTGGATTGGCCCCAATCAATTATGTCTGTTGGATGGAGATGATTTGAATTTGAAATTTGTTAATGATTCTCTGATATAAACGCAATTTATAAAGGAAAAGGGTATGGGTAAACATGGAAGTATGGGCAGCATCTCGAACTCCAATTGAGGTGTGCCGACTGGCGTTTTATACCAAATACCCCTATTTTAAACACAGTGGAACTATTATCGAGGCCTAATTCAATCTTATGCAAAAGTTAGCTTTTAAATCAACTTATATTATATTAATTTCTATAACTACTTTCTACGCATTTCGAGCTCGCACGAACACATGGTATGTCTGATCGTTACGAAACTTAACGACATACAACAATTGATTATTACAGATCCAGCGACATTATTCGTCAAACTCCTAGACAGTGCCCAAGAATTCTATTTTCACAAGTTAATTAAAATGAATTATTAATAAAACTTTCTTAATCACTTTTAATTCCTGTTTAAAATTTTATTATTCCATTTTTATTTATTTTGAATTTAAATAAGATTGCAGAAACCATTTTTATAAACATTGAATCCAAAATTCAATTATTTAAGCAAATTCCAATATTAAATTAACAATCCATATTATTAAATGAATCCTTATATTTGAAATTCAAGCTGTTTGGTTTATAAAACTAATATTTCAATATTTAAAAATTAACTTGATATTTTAAAATCAATTAACTAAAATTCTGGGTCGCTGCATTCTCCTCCCTTAAAAGAATTTCGTCCCTAAAATTTCTAAGGTAAGAAAACTGCTTCCAACCTATTAACTTTTCAAAAATAATTAACCAAAACCTGTTATCAAATTCTTTAAGTCTTTAGATTTACAGAAAATTTCGGCAGCGTCTCCTTTGCACGCAAGATTAGGACAGCTACAATCGTCGCTACGAACCCAATACTAACAAAAATACTAATAAAATCGTCAATCAATCAAAATAAAAACATGTACCTTTTAGTTGGCAACAAAATTTACTTATGGAATCAAAGGCATCAACTAGCTCTTGCTTTTATATACCTGCATCTTATTTAAAAATAATATCCAATCATATAATTTCTATCCATATCATTTTGTATTTCCCAAAGTCAACATTTAATTATGATAAAGCCCTAAGATGTGCGCATGCCATCTATACACAATATCAATTTCATTGCTCCCTCGATGACACAATTTCACTTTCGAACTGGTATCATCCAATCGATTTCTCTAATCCAGATTCCGATATGGTTCTTTGATTAAAAACCGTCACCTTCCTTTCATAGTCACACATTATGATAGAGAACTCCAAAATAAATCAAAAATCCATATTAAATGTTCACCTTCGAGAATCGAATGAAAAATTCTTGTTCGGATAGATGTAAATCATCGTGAAATCATGCAATCGAATCATTATCATACTGTTATGCGCATAAAATGATCAAGGTATAGCTTAAGTATTTATTTCAATTGGTTTCTAACAATACTATTTTTTTTCATATTCATTATCACTTAGTATACTTTTTTGATACTACTATAACCTATGAATCATTTCATAAATCCTTGCCTAAGTTCATACACATCCATTAATTACAACTTAAATTTATACTCGTATAACACCCTTCTATATCCTAAGAATATATATACTGTTTGAATTTTTTTTTAATCCAAATGTCTAACAAATTTAAAATTTTCCTTTTGCTCCCTATTTCCGTTAAAATGATAAATCAGCAAAACTTATTTTCTTATGTTTTCTCAAACACTTAGCATAATTTCCAATTTAGAAGTTCTGACTATCCAAATCATCGAAATTTCATTTCATTTCAATAAATGAGAAATAGCAACATACCAAAATGAGATACAAAACCAATCTACTCTAATGTATAGCCTACGTACAATCGTATAATACTTAGTTGAAAATTTCATAGTTAAACACCAAATTTTATTTCAACTCTATTTGAAATAATATATAGTATATCTCTTTTGTATAATAAATCATATATTTTAGATTTAAATCAAAACTTTGTTTACCAAAACAAATCCCCTATGGTAGCATTTTCTCTCTTGGAAACCCAAAAATGAATGTCGATGCTGCCGCAGTCATCATTGAAATTAGTTTCCAGTAACCCAAGTAAGTTCGGTGCTTTTTATCTCCATTAAAAATCCATTTTTTAATAATTATATTCAAAATACTTTAAAACAAAACTATCATTATTTTCTCAAAACCTTTGAAAAACAATTTCCAAATTTTGAAAATCCATTTCCATAAACACTGGGGCTTTAGTTTTTAAATTTTTAGTTTAAATCCTGTTTAATTTTAGAGGCATTTCACTAGAACGACAAACTTTGCAGTCTAATTAGTTTCTAAGACACAGATCCACAGAAATTAATTTCAAGGCCAAAGTCAGCAGAATAATTGCTTTTAAGGACAAATTCAGCGGTCCAATTACTTTCAAGAACATAATTTCAGAGGTTTTTAGACCTTAGAAACTAATTATTTTGCATTTTGCCCTTAAAAGTAATTATTTCAGTTGTGTGTCCTAAAATCTAATTGCACTTGCTAAAGAGGCCCTTGTGGCTAATTTCCATTTAATTTTATATACCACATTTATAAATCATATTTATATAATTTCACTTTCTTATACAAAATCATTTCCCAAATGTTACTTTGTTTAATTATAAAAAACAATTTTAGTTGAAATCAAATTTTAACCCAACATTATTTTCAAATGCCTTATAATCAAATTATGTAACTGAATTCGTAAGGTGGTCATTTTTAATGCTCCTTCGATCACTAATCTACCCATCCTACGTGGTAAAAAGGATAACACTGCTCCTAACCTAGCACAATAGTCGATGCCCATAAATTAGTCAAGTACGACTACCCAATAAACAAACAATAGTAAATACTCCTAACTGGGTGATCATAACTAATCAACAATAAATGATAATAACTGAATACTATCATTTTCCTAACAATCAAGCATACAATAAATAATTATAATAATTTTTGAAAAATTATTCTTTTATATATAAAATATAATCTAAGTTAAATTATTTCATTTGCCTAGTTTCAAAACAATACTATGTCGAATTGTCCAATTCAAGTATTTAGAGATCCCTATCAATAACGTTAGCTAATCGTATTGACCAGAACCCATAGGCCAGTTAACTAACCAATCAACATGATATAATTTTTTTTATATCACTAACAAATGCACGTTTACATATATATATATGCACACACTCACACTCTTGATAAGGCATTCCATTACCTTATCTCTTAATGAGTTAGCCCACCGAAGCTAAGGTTCTCACTTAACCTCACACTCTAACACTAAAATGTAACGAACCACTTTTCCGTATAGTTTAAGCAGACAATCAACCACACATGACCCACCCAAATTGAATGGAAAGACAGATGGTTAGAGAAAAGAAATAAGAAAGAAGGCAAGAAGAAACTTAACAACACAAAATCCCACAACAAAATGAATTATCTATAATATAGTACAAATCTTTACACAATGAAAAATGTAATATACATAAACCAATCATAGTATCAGTCTGGACGATTATATCAACATGTCCTTACAATTACAATTAATACAACCCACAGACAACAGAGCGGAACACAAAGGAATACGTAGATATGTCTTGGACCTCCAGCTCGTCTCTTGAGCTTCCATGCATTCAAAGTAATCTATATATATGCTTGGCCTGACCCGAGCATTGAAAGGAAAAAACACCTAGATAAGTCAAGTAAACCAGCGTGAGAAAATGCACCCAATTGGAGTTTAAGGTTTATAAAAAACCTTTCAAAATAAAGGTATCTAGTAAGACCACATCGCACATAAATACGGACGGGGTTTTACCCTACTTGAACCAAAAAAAGTTCTACAGAAAATCCATTAATATTACAGTAATCTCCATTGTACAAATATGTATTAATCCTAGTTGAAATTGTAACACTATTATATTCCTACATAATAGGTATATAACTAAAACTATAAAGGCTCACATTGGAGAATGGACTCCATATTATGACAAGGTAAGGAACCACATTTCGATGGCACATTTGTAGATAAAATGCAATAGGGTCTGACAAGAACATCTTATACCCCTTCCATATAGGAATGGTGAACCACTTGACTAGTAGTGCCGAATATGATAACCTTATGTTAATAGGCCCGAAGCATACATGAGTAGATAGCAGTCGATCTAGAATAGGGTTGACTATACCTTGATAGGAGCGACCCACATGGCCTTGCTGCATGCTCGATTATTTTCATTTCCCAGTTGACGAGGCTTGGGGCTACGTTTTACCTTTATATAGCACTTTCCACTTAGAATGCTAACACTGCCCTCCAGGTAGAAATGCAGTGACAACATTCATCCATACAAGTTGTTTAGGAAATGAACAAATTGAGGCACTACTTCTACTACATCCATTTTTGAATCACCCTCAAGATTAGTAGCAAGTAGCTCTTACAGTTCAAAGAGCTTCATCTTTAATTCCATCATCTTCAAGTCATCTTCACTTCGAAACACTGGAGTTTGATTGAAGTGGTTTTCGAATAATATATCCGATCTCGGTCTCTTTGAAACAACTTTCGATAAATTCTAATAAACTCAACCCCGGTTCTTTAGAAAATAAACAGTCAAATATAAGAGCGGAGATCATCTCCTAACCATTAGTAGATGGGTTTCCTTATTATTTGTCTTAGGAGAACAAAACAAGATTTATAAGCAAAATGCAGCATCATCGAAGATGACTGTGCCATATAACTCACGTATTTCTTCTAGATTTTTCTGAAGTTACGTTGTGGGTCCATAATTGATAATTGGTTATTTAACTATCAATAAACACACCTCCAAATTAGGGATTTAATTCCAAAGTGAAAAACAACATTGGTTAAGCACATAAGCAACCACTAACCTCTTAATTTAATCTTTTCGTTAGTCAAAATCACATTGTAAATTACTTGTATAAAAATACTTTTATAAAGATATATCACTAAATCCTTATAATCCTTTCAATATTGTACTTATTTCATGATGTAAGTATATTCACAAAAAAGGAGGAAAATTTCCTTTTTACACGATCCTAAAACCATTTCTAAGCTCCTTTCTAAATTTTAAAAGTCATTTATAACCCATTTCATTAATCCCTAAAATCATTTACAATGCTCCCTTTTATACATTCCCAAAATCATTTATAGACCCCTATAAATACATAAAACCATTTATAAAACTCCTTTTATAAACCTATAAACTCATTTCTAAAATTCTTTTATAAATATCGAAAACCATTTATAAAAATGTTTGTACCCTTTAACAAATCTTCCTTTAAGTTTCCAAACCATGTTATAAAACTCCTCTTATAAAACCCAACTCTGTTTATAAAACTCTATTCATAAATCTCGAAAACATTTATAAATAAATTCTAATCATTTACTTTAAAACACTATTATAATAATAATCATCAGTAGTAACTTTATAAATAAATAACATTTATTAACTTTGAAACGTCTAAAAATAACAATTAATAATTTAAAAACATTATTATTAAAATAATAATAATTAAATCTTTGATATTATTACAAATAATAAAAATTAGTTTTTAAAACATTTTTAATTTATCATTATTATTATTTTCAACCCATATTAATCATTTAAATAATTATCTTTCCAAGGTATTGAAATATTGATAAATAACTGTTAAACAATATTAAATATAAATAAATAACTTAAAAACAATACCAAATGACTTAGAAAAGATAAATAATAAGGTTGGAGTAAAATAGAAATTAAATCCTTTAAAATAAAATATTTCTGAAACCCAAATTCAATTATTTAAATCACTCTCTATCTCAAAAATAAGTCCCAACCCAAATGGCAATTTATATTATTTCCAAAATACTAATTTAAGGCCAATAGCTAGCACACGCTTACCTAACATCGATACTGATTTTTCTATCACTACAGGTTTTTATGTTGATCATATAACAATGTTATAACCCTTAGGGTTAACAATCAGGTTTGATATTCCATAATCATTCAACAATAATATTATTGAAAACATATCAACAATGGCGAGGAATCCCGTTGGATCCCTCCAACTCGTTTCCTCCTACATCACAACTCGTATATCTATCAACACATGTATATAAATCAAATTCAACAGTAGTTAGGAATCCTATTAGATCCCTCCAACATGTTCCCTGCATGACAAATAGCATATAATTATATAATATGGGTTATCCGCTATTCGGTGGGTATATATAAAAGGCCATCCACTCCAGGGGCAGGAATAAAACCAAACCAACTGATAAAATCAGTAAATCATTCAAACATCCAATTAATAACTTTCATCTACTATATAGCATACTGGTAACCACAACGGTGAGTTTAACTCACCTTTTTCCAATTGTCACTTGGGTGTTCTAGTTCCATCTGAATTCAAATGACGTTCGACTTCAACGTTAAAATTCCAGAAGCTCAAATCTCTACCAAATCAATTCCATAATGTAGGATTTGATGATATGATCCTAACATGACTCGTTGCGTTTGATTTGGACTTAAAACAAACTAGTTATCACGTATAAATGATTTACGAATTTAAATAATATAATAACCCTTAATGACAGTAATTAACAGTTACTTACCCTCGCTATACTCTCCATTTAAATTTAATCCCTCTACATCACTTTCTCATGCAAACCAATATCTAGGCCAAACCTCTTGTTGTCGTCGTTGCCACCTCAACTCACTAGAGATCGCCGCGCATCATTTCACGCTCCGCCGATCTCGACAAACCCATGCACAAAGCCTCGACCACCGTTTGCCGCCCTGAAGCTCCTCTAAAACCCAAAAACATGATCACCGTTTAACCACCAAATTCTACCGCCATACTTGAACAAAAACCACCAAACTTCACCAGTGCCTCACCCATACCATACTCAACATTTCCTCCTCAGACCTCATTGACCAACTCTCGATGATGACGACGGAATAAGCCAAAAACCGAAACTCCTCTTCCCATGTTCAACTAGAAACTTCAGCTACCCACAGCCACTAAGTCATGATCCAGCTATATACTAGCTTCCCCTAGCCTATACAAACATATCTCTATTTGACGATATCACCTAAACATGCTTGGATTTTCCTCAATCGATTATGGTCGTTGGATGGAGATGATTTGAATTTGAAATTTGTAAACGATTCCCTGATATAAACGCGATTTATAAAGGGAGAGGGGTATGGCCAAACTTGGAGGTATGGGCAGCATTTAGAGGTATGGCCATGGTATGGGTAAAGTACAGGATGAATATATTATTTTATTTAAAATCTCGTAATATACATCCTAAAATTTCGAACTCCAATCGAGGCATGCCGACTAGCATTCTATACCAAATATCAATATTTTGAACATAATGGAACTATTATCGAGGCCTAATTCAATCATATGCGGAGATTAGCTTTTAAATCAACTTATATTATATTAATTTCTGTAATCAATTTCTAAGCGTTTTGAGCACGCACGAACACATGGTATATGTGATCGTTATGAAACTTTTCGGCCTACAACAATTTATCATTACAGATCCAATGGCACTAGTTTTGTCAAAATTCGAGATAGCGCCTCGAGATGCTATTTTCGCATGTTAAATAAAAAGAATTATTATTAAAACCTGCTTAATCACTTTTAATTCTAATATAAAAGTTTATTATTCGATTCTTATTTATTTTGAATTTAAATAAGATTTCAAAAACCATTTTTTCACATTAAATTCAATATTCAATTATTTAAAAATTTCCAATATTAAATAACAATTCACAATATCAAACGAATCACTATATTTGAAATTTAAGTTGTTTGGTTTATAAAACTAAAATTTCAATATTTAAAAATTAACTTGATATTTCAAAATCAACTGACTAAAATTCTAGGTCATTAGAGGTGTTGTAACGATGTTTTACGCAACATTCATTTTGACCCAATAAAATATGTTTTGGAAAACATGAAGCTTTCCTCAGAGATTTTTACGGATTTAAGTATCTATAGGTATTTACTAAGTGTTAAAATTAAAATAATTTATTTGGAAAGAAAATAAAAAAAATTGGTGAATAAATTTTTTTGATGTAATTATATATAAAAAAGCATCTTTATAAAAATGTTTGAAATAGAAGTATTATGAAATGTTTTCATGAAATTTTTAGGATGGTTAATAAGTACGTACGAGGTACATAAATCATTTCGTCGCACGATTTTGATCTAAGATTCAAGTACGAAACTTTGAGATGTTTACAATGGTCCGAATAAGGATTTATCACTCGACTCTTAACAGTGAACATTGGCTGGTTTGTGGTTGGATACTTGAATTTTCTATCATAGTTGGGAGCTATGCAAGGAAAACTAAAATTCTAATCGAAAAGCTTGATCGGATTCCGCACTAAAGGATTGGGGATCAATACTAGTTCGGAAGTAAAGTTGTATATTAAAATAGTAGATCGAATCAAATATTTCATATGGATGATCTATGTACATCATACGGGTGTAAGTTCAAAAATAAATATTTTAGGCAACCACCTTTGGTTTCGCATTGTAATTTCAAGGATGAAATTCTATTAAGGGGGGTATGTACGACCCTCAAATAAATCAATTTGATAATTTATATTTATTTTTAAATATTCAAATATAAGATTTTAAAATTTTAGATTATGATGTTTTGAAAAAAATATTGATAATCTTATTTTTCATAAATATTTACAAAAGTGTATAATGGAGAAAAATATCGATAAAAAGGTCGAAAATTGTTTTATCAATAAACAGCTCTATAATTATCAGAAGTCACTCATGGAGCTAGATACGTGCACATATTTATCATTCAAACAAGAATATGAAATAATATTATATATTTTACTTTTGGCAAATAAAATGTATTTATGACATCATCAATAATGGCGTCATATTTAATAATTGATTTATGGATTTAAAGTGAGGTTTAATGATTTAATGATTATTAAAATAATTAAAATAATTATTTTTAAATGATTATAATTCATTTTAATTAGTTATGAAGTGATAATAAATTATTTATAATAGTTTTATTAAGATATATATTTGACTTGAAATTATAAGGAAAACTGATATCGCTTTATCAATATAACATCACTTTTTGTAAATAATTGTTTTATATTAATTCACATGGTTTTATAATTCAAATGATATCGTTTTAATTAATTATCAATGATGGGATATTAGTTTTCAAATTTTTTTTACATTAATATGTAAATTAATTTATAAGTGAAAATATTATCGAGAATCGATTTTTTGATATTCAACGGTTTATTGAACGAAAGTTGTTTAAAGTTGTTGCAGCCTTGTTTATATGTCTTGTGCAGATATATAAAATACACATGCACACCCAAACATATACATAAACACATATATACATACAAATATACATATACATTTATATATATACTTTTTACATAAACTTCATCCTTAGGCAAACCAAAGTCAATGCACATGACACTAAGTGAAATGAAATGATGGAGGAACATGGGGGGAAGTAACGTGTATGGTGATGGGAAAGGAGGGATGTGGGTTTATGATAGAAAAGGAAATGCACATTTAGATATTTTTCACACATTTTTGTCTATAAATACAAGGCCTAAGCTCTCTCATTTCATTCATTAATTCCCTTCTTTTTCCTTCTTCTTCTTAAATCTTTAAGAGCTCTTCTTTAATGGCTTTCATGTATTGAAAAATATTTTTCAAGGTTATGGCAAAATAAAGTAAAATATATACACACATATATACCTTGTCATTCCACCTCAAAACCAATGCATGTCACTCCACATCTCCACTCTAGATCCACGACCACACCTCATACCACCAAGGCCAAGCACTATGCCTCCTACCAAGCTAGGTCGAGCAAATCCAAAGGTCTAAGGTTCGACTTCATAGGCTTTGATTTAATCGTAGCAAAGCTATAACAAAATTTTCGTAAAGTTAGAAACCAATGAAGGTGAGAAACTCAAATTTATATGTTTGATGATGTATATGTTTGTTTATGCTTGGTTGTGATGATTCTCAACCATGTTTGGTATGATAGTATGTTTGATTGGATGTGTAAACAACTCAAGTTTAATACACATCCAATATCACAAAAAAAATCATTTTTCTATAATAAATGAAATTGTGTATATGAGATTGTTAAACCCCTTTAAAATATTTTAAAATAGTTCAAAAATGTTTTATAAATACTAAAACCCAATTTGGTGAAGTTTTGACAAGTTATGAAAATTAAGTCAAAATAGGCGCATCGCGTAACTGTAGTTCGCGATTTCATGCCGTAAAAGTTTAAATCCATTTATATAATGGATTCAAAATGGAAATCTTTGGAATGAGAATTTTATGAATTATTATAATATAGTTTTCAAACAAAATTAAACGATTGAGATTTTATTTAATAATTTTTTAAATGTGAGCAAAATAAGTTTCCAAAATAGTCGCGGTTTGGTAGTTTAGAAACCAAAGCGATAAATTCTTTAAAATTGATATTTTTAATTCTTTAAAAATATAGAATAAATTAAATGAATACTTTAAAATGTTTTAAAAGAGATTTGAATTATATAAAAGAATTTCTAAATGAATAAAAAGTAATTTTGATCAAATAAGCTTTTACTTCATTATTCGTAACATTTTTTGCAGCATTTTTAATAACTTTTGAAATATGACTTTAAACTTAAGTACTCTTTCCCAAATCTTTAGTAAATTTTTTCAAATAAATAATTAAGTATTTTAAAGATAATGATGTGGTTGTATAAATTACTTTAGAAGAGTTTAAATAAATAATTAAAAGAAAAGCTGTTATAAATAAGTGATTTAATCTTTGTTCTAAAAGCCAATGAGTAGCTTGGATTTTTCTATTCATGAGATCTGGATGTGAGGTTCTTAAACTAAGGAGATGTTCAGGAACAATCAGTGCCCCAATTCACTTGGCCTTTTTCCTTAGCGAGGGATAGAAAGGGTTGAAATGTCGAAAATGAGACAAATATAAAAGATTCAATTTCTAAATTTAAACAACTTAGATTATATAGAAATAATCTTTTTATAGTTGGTATTAAATTCCCAGAAGGGAACCTGCACTATCCATGTGAATTTAAAAGGTGATTTCACCGTTATCCAATGGATAGTAAAGGTTGAATATGAAAATTGAAATTGAGTAGAAGAATATAATTACTATCGATCCTTCTTTACTCAATAAGTTTTTGCAACGTGGTTTAGGAGAAATGATTTTGTTATAATATTTCCAAAGTTAAAGAAAGGTTTAATGATTACGTATATACTAGAAAAGAATACGATTTAAAGATCTATATCTCTAAAAGAGATATTTTATTTGATAAAAGATATTAACAAACAAAATGGTAATCACCCTTAAGCTTAACATCTTTTATCGATGATTGGATCGACGGAACCTATAACGACCCAACTTCCTAACTCCAGGAAGTCGCATCGCTAATAAGAAAAGAAAGGGATAGAGAATAGAAAGAAAGAGAAGAAAGAAGAAACAACACATCAGAATCTAAATAGCGGAATAAATTATGTTAATAACATAAAATATTACATAGTTTACAACCACTATCAGAGTACACAGATATACAACATTTACTAGACAGTTATAAACACCTGTCTAGTATTTACAACATAATACAATCCAGAGACAACACAGAATACACAGCGGTATACTATATTTAACGCAGAAGCCTCCTGCTCCATTTCTCCTCCAAATTTGGTCAAAGCGAACCTGAATCCCTTGGCTACTCGTAAAAATTTGAGTACCCAAGAGTTTATGAAAAACAAAAATAAACTCCGGGTCAGACATGGGCCTGGTGTGAGTAACAGGTTAAAGTTGCTTAACTTTCAAAAACCTTTAGAAAGAAAGGTATCACGTAAGACTTCCCACACATAAACATGGAAAAGTTTTTACCTTACGCTAACCAAAACATTTGATAGGAAATCCAGTGATATTATAATAGGTCTAGGGTTTTCAAGTAAATATGAAATAGCCGAAATTGTTACATCTATTAAATTCCAGCTACAAGCCACAAAAGTGGGTAATACAATCAAAACCGTTGGCACTTATTGGATTTTGGATTCCATACAATGGCAGGGCTACTAGGGTACCGCCTGTCACAGTACGTGGCCTAGATCAACGTACCGAGGAGTACTCCCACTCCCCTGCAACACAAGGCCGGACCCATTCCTTACTGAATAGTTCCGAACAAGACAACCCCGCAGTTGGTGCGCATATCCAACTGCCCACTAAGCCGAATAAAAAGGGACCTCTAGACAGGGATCAATCTTGCTCTCCAGTGGGTGCTACCCACGAAGCCTTGCTGCACCTCCCCTGTTTTAGCCATTCCCGGTTGATGAGGCTTGAGGCTACGATTACCTCTATAGGACATGTAACGACCCGCAAATCCGTACCCCTTGAGTCAACACTATTCCATCTAAATCGACTCAAGTTGTACAGAAATACGAACCGTTTGGGTTAAAGAAGAAGAGGTAGAAGAAGAAAAATAGGAAACAACATCAGAATCTAACCATCGCAGCGAAATAAAATATAATAGGCAATATATAAACTTTACTCAAAAAGTAAATGCATTTGTTTACATATTACATCATCAGAGTACACCAATCACAGCTCAACATCAATATCATACACATGGATACACAACAACTCAACACAGCGGAAAATATATATATACAAGTACGTGAATACGTATCGTCATTCAGCTCATCTCCTGAGCTCCACAGGATCAAAACCTGTATTCTATAATACTCGGTCTGACCCGAGCATTACAGTTAAATAACACCCGAGTTAGCCTAGAATACCAGCATGAGGAAATCACACCCAATTGATTATTAAAGTTTCAAAAATCCTTTGGAAACAAAAGCATCTCGTAAGACCACACCACAAATAAACATGTCGGGTTTTTACCTTACGATAGCTAAAACAATTTTTATAGAAATCCTCTGATATTATAATAGGGTCTATATACAAATACTTATAAAATAGCCGAAATTGTTACACGATTAAATTCCAGCTACTAGCCACAGAGTGGGTAATACAAACAAAACTCGTACAAGGCTCGTAGGGAGAATGAATTTCCAACCAATGACTAGGCACTGGGGTACCACCTGTCACAGTACGTGGCCTAGATCACCGTACCGAGGATTACTCCCTTCATCCCCTGCAACACAAGGCTGGAACCATCCCTTACTGGACAGTCCCGAGTGAGATCACCCCACGGTTGGGATCAACAACCGCACCACTAAGCCGAAATAAAAAGGGACATCTAGACTGGAATAACCTCACCCTGCTTGGGTGCTACCCACCTAGCCTTGCTGCATAACCCCTGATTTTCAGTCATTCCCATTTGATGAGGCTTGAGGGTAAGCGTTACCTTTATAGAACATATCACTTAGAATGCCCATCGTCCACCTGACGATGTTTCGCAAGCATTCATCCATACAAGTCCGTCCCGGGTTCGAACGGAACCGAAGGACTATTCCTTCTACATCCATTTTGGAAATATCCTCAGGATTAGTAGCGACTAGCCCTTGCACTTCACTGCTCCATCTTCGGATCCAAACTCATTTACACGGAAACGTACAAACCGGATTGAAGTGGTTTTCGAGAAATAATTCTCGATCCCGGCTCTTCGAAACGATGAACGCATTTGGCCAATATTGATAGTCGGTTATTTAACTATCAATTAACATTCACAAACATCCATCAAACAATAAATAATTTCCCAAATTATTTATTTATCTCAAAATATCCTCAAAGATATATTTCTATTTTCAATCCTTTGAAAACAGTTTCAAAACCCTTTTCTCTTTCTAGAATAAACTTTCCCCAAATATTTTCTATCTTCTTTGAAATCACCACGAACAAAACTTTAGATTTTTAAAATAATTTAAAACACTTTACTTTAAAATATACTTTAAAACAATTAAGTTAAATTACTTCAATAATTTGCTAAAAATACATACTATATGGCTATTTGAACTAATGTTCTAAATAAAATATACAACCAGATTTCACTTTTAAAATACTGAATCACTCTTTAAATAATTATGGCTATAATAGATTAAATACTTACTTTAGAATTTAAATATTTAGAAATAGTAAAAAAAAATTTTAAAAAAAAATAATACTTCTTAAAACAACTTTAAACTCTTAATTTATGTTTAAAAATTTACTTTGAAAGCGTAATTGGTTATTCAGAGAGAAATTCCCAATCTCAATCACTTAAATCAATTTTCCAAATTGATTTCCAATTTATTCCATTTGAAATAAGTTTCTTTAATTACTCAATTTATTTCAAATTTCATTAATTATGCACTTAATTATTATTGTTATTATTTTCCGTTTGATTTTAAATCTTTTAACTGAAATATACAAATTTCAGCTTTTCCCAACTTCTTCTTTATTTTTTCTCAAAAATTTAAATCTTACATTTTAAATAAATGTTTTATTCTTTTAATTAATATCATTGAACATTAAAATTCATTAACTTCCTGTTTATTCAAATTTCCATTCTATACCAGGATCTATTTAGTAGAATTTTAAAGTCACATTATTTCTTTCCAATTCATTTAAAAATGTATGCAAATTTCTATAATTATTTCACTTACAATTTTCACTTCTTATATTATCTTACCAAAATTCAATTTTTTTTTTATATTTTTGGTAATTCATCATACCCAATGATATCCAATCTAACCCTGGCATTCAATATTCCAATAAAGATCATCATAGGAAATCAAATAAATCACAACAGAGGGTTTTAAATAATTTAAATAAATATCGAGGGATCCAGTTGGATCCCTCCAACCTGTTTTTCCCTGCATCCACAAACGTCAGCACAATATAATATACCAATTCCAAAATATCATACTATATCACATCAATTCATTCAACCATTCAAACAATTATTTAAATTTAATCATTTTAAAATTAATTTTAAACTGAGTGAGATTAACTCACCTTTTATTTTATTAGCATCCATTTGCACTCCATTCCAATATCGTCTTGGTTTCTCGACTTCTGACCTTGGATAAACAATTTATATGATTTATTGATATTTAAACTAAAATCGAAAAATATAATTTTCATTTATTAATTCAATTAACAAAGGATTTTATTTTAAACTTGATAATTTAATTTTTTAACAGGTTCTTCTTTTAATAGAAATATCATTAGCACTTAAAATTATTGAATACGTAAATTAAACAAGTAATTAGCCCGACCAGTGAGTTTTATTTCACTGAAACAGTAACCAACAATTTAAATTTAAAAGTTTCAAATTTTCCTAACTAAAATGTTCTAAGATAGAATTTACCTCAATCGCACAGGAGTCCAACATCACGAGCACAACTCGATTCCAAAAAATCGCGACCCACATCGAAATTCTGACCATGGACTACTTCGACGCCCACTTCTCCCACGCGTGTGCGTGCATGAGCGCACGCCACCCAATCGAGCGCGACCTCACGAAACCCTAAACGAGCTGCCGTCGAATCCTGAATTGCCATCGCGGACAGAGTGCACCAACCCATGTTTTCTAAATCGCCTCTACCCAAAGCGAAGTTGAAGCCATCGCCCACCAGATTTTCGAACGCGAGACCTCAAAACTCTGAAGGGAAAGCTGCCCTCTTTCCTCGAGTTCGACCTTGATTGAGCAAAGGAAGATGGAGGGTGGAACGCAATTAAATTTGAGGGAAAATCACGACGAGGAGGGCCATTATCCTCCGATGAACGAGATGGCCGCCATTCTTTCGATTTTCGAAATTGAAATGAAAGGGCTCGGCCCTGTTTATTTTTGTTTTCGAACGAAAAGAATTCATAAAATTGGAAGAGAGGAAAGAATGTAGCTTTCGATATCTGAATTCTTGAGAGGAAAGTCGGCCATACCCTCTGCAAATAAATAAGGACGAAAATAAAAGAGATAAGCGTATTCGAGAAGGCAAAGGAAGCGTGCTTGATACGGTTCGTAAATAGTGCTTTGAAAAGCTCTGATGTGCTATGAATTTGACCAGTTACTTTATTAAATTCGTTTCAAATTTCAGCGTGTTAATAAATCGTACGCTCACACCACGCCTCCAAATACTACGAAAATTGAAATCCGACAATAATACAATATTATGGATCCAATGGAACTGGTTTCATCGAATTCCGAGACTGTGCCTCGGAAGGCTATTTTTGAATTCAATTTAAACTATAAAGTTTTAAAACTGAACAAATCACTATAAATTTCAATTTTACAACTTCTATTATCCTTAAGACTATCAATATAAACTTTACAAGTCTTCAAATTATATCCAACAGGTTTAAAATTCGAGATTCAACAATTTACTCAAATTCTAATAATTAAATTCTATTATTTAATTATCAAATAAATAACGATATTTGTAATTCTAGATTCACATTTTACCCAATTTCAAATTGTTTAATTCGATAATTTAATGATCAAATAAGTGGTGATATTTGAATTCGAGTTAAAATTAACTTTGAAATATTTAAAATCAATTAAATATTCCAATTTCAAAGCTCAAAAATTTCGGGTCGTCACATTCCTCCCCCCTTAAAAGAATTTCGTCCCCGAAATTACAAGTTAGGAAGAATGGCCCAATACCCGCTTACTTATCCTCAAAACCAAACAAGCTCGACATCCAACCAACTATCTTTTTACAAAGACCATTATTATCCTTATTAACTTTCCAAACCTTTCCTTAGTTCCTAAATAACTATACTTATTCGCCATTCAAATTATAATTCAAAACCAAGTTTAAAATGTCCAAAATTTCTCAAAAATTTTCTAACTCTCTAAATTTCCGAAAAAAATTTCCAGTGTCTCCTTTGCACGGCTAGCTCGGTACAACTACAAAATGGCTCTACGGCCTCCCAAATCCAAAAAGAAAACAAAAAGCCAAGTGGCTCAATCCAAAATCCCAATCAAATTTCATACTAAATTTAAATACATACCTTTTTCGAGCATTTCAACTTTTATCTTTTGATATCAAACCCAGTTTTCTTTTCCCTTATTAATGCCTGCATACCTACTTATTACTAATATCCAAACACAATATTCCAAAACATTTTATACACTTTCTCACAAAATGCCAATATCTATTCATTCCAATATTGACTTAAATTACATTGGTAGTAACAATCTCCATTTAAGACTTCTCCATTCCCTCTTATGTTTAGTTTAAGCATTTTATATGCTTCTTATATTCATTTCATCTTCCACTTTAGTTTATATCTATTTCTATTCAAATTGATTCTTTCATTTTCATACGAATTCAATTCATCTTTAACTCTGAATATATATATTTTATTTGTCATTTATTACTAATTGATGTCATTATTTTAATTAGTTTCACTGACTAACTAATTTTAGTATCTAATTTAAACTCGCTTTGTCTTTAACAAAATTTTCTTAAAAATTTTCAAAATTTTTCTAACTCCCAAAATTTCTGAAAAATTTTGGCAGAGTTTCCCTTGTACGGAGGAGCTTTTGCAATTTGACAAGAGAGATAAATATATATACATCGACCCACACGGTTGGAAAAATCAAAAACAGTTCATATTTCCTATTTTAATTGCGTAGGCGTACCTTATTTAGCATTTTAAGCAAGTGGCTTATTATTATTAGCAATTAATGCAACCCAAATCCAGCCACACGGCTTCCAGGTACCTGTACTTACTCAATTTGAACATATAAGTATTATATATATGAGGTTTATAGCATTTCAGTTAAACTTAAATAGCTAAATCATCGATTATGTAACAATGCATGTGATATACGGGCATAAACATATAAATTTCATAGAAAATGCATGTTAATTAATTTCCATAAGCATATAAAACGTTCCAACACTTATTACGATTGCAAATAATCAATTCTTAAACCATTCCATCCAGTTGAAGTGATTTACAGCTTATACGCTTATATTTAATTCATCTTTAAGCAAAACAACTTCACATTCATTCCAATTGATTCCAAAATCATTTTTTTTTACTTCTTAATAATTCGTAGCATTTTATGCAATCTCGTTTGCATCAAACGATCCATTTCCTTATGCCATTCGTCAATATTAGTGTAAATAAATAATTACTTAAGCTTTATAACCATTTAAATTGATTCCCACTCAATTTATACTGAATTTCATCCCATTTCAATTTATTCACAAACTCCCATTGCATTTCTTTCATATCCAAAAAGTTCTATTCTAAACTATTTTACCATACTCAACAACCAATATAACCATCTCACAATTTACTTAAGATATTTATTTTATTTTATTTTCTTTAATTATTCCACTCTATAACTTAAGTTTATTTTATTCAATCAATTTCCCTTCAAATCTTTGATTTGATTCTTCCTTTAATCAAATCCCAACCATTTTACTAATTTGTTCGTTTAGTTTGTTCATTTATACATTTTTAAGCCTTAGTTCACATTAGCATTTCATCATTGAATTTATTAATAAGAAGGTTATGCAATTCATGCTTCAATTGGATTTGTTTCCATCTCAAATCAATTTTTTTTATTTATTTCCAATTTCATACAATTTCAATTTATATTAAATTCAAACAAGCTCATATTCAAATCAGTTGATTTCAAAATCAATTTTATTTTATATTTACCAATTCATAGAATTTTATTTTTTTTAAGTTCTATAGTAAAATTTAAATTAATCTCTAACTCGATTTATTTCCAATTCTTTTCTATTTTTTCTTACATAATATTTTATTCCATAGTACATACGTTTCGTACGAACCCATTTTATTTAGCTCGACATAATTTTATGTTTTGTATATCACCAACCATTTCCAATTGAAACAAACTCATATCAAATTCAATCGATTTTAAAATCAACCTATTTTATATTCGCCAAATTTTAATTTAAGCTCAACCGCCTCCCATGCTTGTATATCGCTAATTCAAATCCATTTGAATTTTTAATTCACATTCCCAATTTATCAAGATAATATCCAAGCACACAATTAACTCGTTATATTCATATTGGGTTTATTTGCAACTTACATCATTTCTATTGTAATCCAATTCCAACCGACTCCACTCATATTCATTTCATTTACAATTCCATTTCTAAGTTCTACAAGTCACAAATTTATTTATAATCTAAGTTTATAATATATACACATTTTCATTTCACAATTATAATCATTTGCCTTTCAAATTTATATCAAATTTAATCCAATTCATTCAACGACACTTCCAATTATAATCCAATTTAATTCAATTTAAATTTCAATTTGATTTAGCTCATCCCAAGTTAAATCCAAATATATTTTCTTCACTTTCATTCACTTAAGTTAAATTTTATTTGCCGGATTAAAAATTTTAATCCCTTCTTATTAATATCAACTACTCTTTATAAGTACAATATTTGATCCATTTATTCATTCACCAATTCATTATTTTACCAATAAATTTATTTCCAAACATTAATTATCTTTAGTCCATCCTGACTAATTTTCCCATTCCACACAACTTCGCACAATTCAAATTTTAAATTCCAGTACTCAGTTTCACTTTACTTATACCGTTGAATTTTATTTCAACAAATTCCAAAGTTTAACCAACCTTTCAACATTTCAAAATTCCCTTTAAAACCTTCTATATCCAAAATTCCTTTGATAAATTCAATTTATCCCTTTGAATTTTCAAAACCCAACCAGTTTTGCAAACAATTTCAATTCAAAACAATTTGGTAGCAATTTCACTTCTGGAAACTCGAAAATGAACATCGATGATGCTGCAGTCATTACCGAAGTTATTTTCTAGCGACCAAAAGAGTTCAATGCTTTTATTCTCTTTCTAAAATCCATCCAATATTTTTAAATTCCAAATCTCTCTAGATTTCAAATCCGATCCAAAAATATTTCTCCATATATATTATCCTCCCAACTTTTGAGAATCATTATCAAGCTCAAAGGAACTTAAATCTCCAAATTTTCAAATTTCCAAACTCTTCAAATTTATATTCAAACAATACTTTGGAATTTTATCGTATTTTAATTATTAATCACACTAAAATTTACATTTAGTTTATACTTACAAATTTCATTTGTAAATAAATTGGTTTCTTTGCTTTTAATTATAGTTTCAATTCCTTAATCAATTATAATTATATTTGCAAATTTCATTACTTTATTAACTTATTCCTAAATCTTGGTTATTATTTCAATTCTTTATTCAATTATCATGCAATGATAATAATTTAATATTATCACTTCTATCATCCAAACATCCATGTATAGCTATAATAATTAAGAAAATCATTTTCTTTTATATACATAAAATAAATTTGGGTAAAATTATTTCATTTACCCTGGTTAAAACAATATTGTGTCGGTTTATCTTGTTTAAGAGTTTAGAAATTCCTATCGATAACATGGCGTCCCACACATCGACCAGAATTCATAAACACTCAACTGATAAATCAACACAATATAAAAACAATTTTATATTCACTAACAAATACGCACTCGTATCTATTAATACTCTCAAACTCATTCTAGAGTACTACGGACTCTATTGAATGAGCAATTCCCACCAGAGCCAAGGTTATCACTAACCTAAGCTCTGATACCAAATGTAACGACCCGCAAATCCGTACCCCTTGAGTCAACACTATTCCATCTACATCGACTCAAGTTGTACAGAAATACGAACCGTTTGGGTTAAAGAAGAAGAGGTAGAAGAAGAAAAATAGGAAACAACATCAGAATCTAACCATCGCAGTGAAATAAAATATAATAGGCAATATATAAACTTTACTCAAAAAGTAAATGCATCTGTTTACATATTACATCATCAGAGTACACCAATCACAGCTCAACATCAATATCATACACATGGATACCCAACAACTCAACACAGCGGAAAATATATATATACAAGTACGTGAATACGTATCATCATCTAGCTCATCTCCTGAGCTCCACAGCATCAAAACCTGTATTCTATAATACTCGGTCTGACCCGAGCATTACAGTTAAATAACACCCGAGTTAGTCTAGAATACCAGTGTGAGGAAATCACAACCAATTGATTATTAAAGTTTCAAAAATCCTTTGGAAACAAAAGCATCTCGTAAGACCACGCCATAAATAAACATGTCGGGTTTTTACCTTACGATAGCTAAAATTTTTTTTATAGAAATCCTCTGATATTATAATAGGGTCTATATACAAATACTTATAAAATAGCCGAAATTGTTACATGATTAAATTCCAGCTACTAGCCACAGAGTGGGTAATACAAACAAAACTCGTACAAGGCTCGTAGGGAGAATAGATTTCCAACCAATGACTAGGCACTGGGGTACCACCTGTCACAGTACGGGGCCTAGATCACCGTACCGAGGATTACTCCCTTCATCCCCTGCAACACAAGGCCGGAACCATCCCTTACTGGACAGTCCCGAGTGAGATCACCCCGCGGTTAGGATCAGCAACCGCACCACTGAGCCGAAATAAAAAGGGACATCTAGACTGGAATGACCTCACCCTTCTTGGGTGCTACCCACCTAGCCTTGCTGCATAATCCCTGATTTTCAGTCATTCCCATTTGATGAGGCTTGAGGCTAAGCGTTACCTTTATAGAACATATCACTTAGAATGCCCATCGTCCACCTGACGATGTTTCGCAAGCATTCATCCATACAAGTCCGTCCCGGGTTCGAACGTAACCGAAGGCACTATTCCTACTACATCCATTTTGGAAATATCCTCAGGATTAGTAGCGACTAGCCCTTGCACTTCACTGCTCCATCTTCGGATCCAAACTCGTTTACACGGAAACGTACAAACCGGATCGAAGTGGTTTTTGAGAAATAATTCTCGATCCCGGTCTCTTCGAAACGATCAGCGCATTTGGCCAATATTGATAGTCGGTTATTTAACTATCAATTAACATTCACAAACATCCATCAAACAATAAATAATTTCCCAAATTATTTATTTATCTCAAAATATCCTCAAAGATATATTTCTATTTTCAATCCTTTGAAAACAGTTTCAAAACCCTTTTCTCTTTCTAGAATAAACTTTCCCCAAATATTTTCTATCTTCTCTGAAATCACCACGAACAAAACTTTAGATTTTTAAAATAATTTAAAACACTTTACTTTAAAATATACTTTAAAACAATTAAGTTAAATTACTTCAATAATTTGCTAAAAATACATACTATATGGCTATTTGAACTAATGTTCTAAATAAAATATAAAACTAGATTTCACTTTTAAAAATAATATACCGAATCACTCTTTAAATAATTATGGCTATAATAGATTAAATACTTACTTTAGAATTTAAATATTTAGAAATAGTAAAAACAATTAAAAAAAAATCATACTTCTTAAAACATCTTTAAACTCTTAATTTATTTTAAAAATTTACTTTGAAAGCGTACTTGGTTATTCAGAGAGAAATTCCCAATCTCAATCACTTAAATCAATTTTCCAAATTGATTTCCAATTTATTGCATTTGAAATAAGTATCTTTAATTACTCAATTCATTTCAAATTTCATTAATTATGCACTTAATTATTATTGTTATTATTTTCCATTTGATTTTAAATTTTTTAACTGAAATATACAAATTTCAGCTTTTCCCAACTTCTTCTTTATTTTTTCTCAAAAATTTAAATCTTACATTTTAAATAAATGTTTTATTCTTTTAATTAATATCATTGAAGATTAAAATTCATTAACTTCCTATTTATTCAAATTTCCATTCTATACCATGATCTATTTAGTAGAATTTTAAAGTCACTTTATGTCTTTCCAATTCATTTAAAAATGTATGCAAATTTCTATAATTATTTCACTTACAATTTTCACTTCTTATATTATCTTACCAAAATCCATTTTTTTTATATTTTTGGTAATTCATCATACCCAATGATATCCAATCTAACCATGGCATTCAATATTCCAATAAAGATCATCATAGGAAATCAACTAAATCACAACAGAGGGTTTTAAATAATTTAAATAAATATCGAGGGATCCAGTTGGATCCCTCCAACCTGTTTTTCCCTGCATCCACAAACGTAAGCACAATATAATATACCAATTCCAAAATATCATACTATATCACATCAGTTCATTCAACCATTCAAACAATTATTTAAATTTAATCATTTTAAATTTAATTTTAAACTGAGTGAGATTAACTCACCTTTTATTTTATTAGCATCCATTTGCACTCCATTCCAATATCGTCTTGGTTTCTCGACTTCTGACCTTGGATAAACAATTTATATGATTTATTGATATTTAAACTAAAATCGAAAAATAAAATTTTCATTTATTAATTCAATTAACAAAGGATTTTATTTTAAACTTGATAATTTATTTTTTTAACAGGTTCTTCTTTTCATAGAAATATCTTTAGCACTTAAAATTATTGAGTACGTAAATTAAACAAGTAATTAGCCCGACCAGTGAGTTTTATTTCACTGAAACAGTAACCAACAATTTAAATTTAAAAGTTTTAAATTTGCCTAACTAAAATGTTCTAAGATAGAATTTACCTCAATCGCACAGGAGTCCAACATCACGAGCTCAGCTCGATTCCAAAAAATCGCGACCCACTTCGAAATTCTGACCATGGACTACTTCGACGCCCACTTCTCCCACGTGTGTGCGTGCATGAGCGCACGCCACCCAATCGAACGCGACCTCACGAAACCCTAAACGAGCTGCCGCCGAATCCTAAATTGCCATCGCGGACAGAGAGCACCAACCCATGTTTTCTAAATCGCCTCTAGCCAAAACAAAGTTGAAGCCATCGCCCACCAGATTTTCGAACGCGAGACCTTAAAACTCTGAACGTAAAGCTTCCCTCTTTCCTCGAGTTCGACCTTGATTGAGCAAAGGAAGATGGAGGGTGGAACGCAGTTAAATTTGAGAGAAAATCACGACGAGGAGGGCCATTATCCTCTGATGAACGAGATGGCCGCCATTCTTTCGATTTTCGAAATTGAAATGAAAGGGCTCGGCCCTGTTTATTTTTGTTTTCGAACGAAAAGAATTCATAAAATTGGAAGAGAGGAAAGAATGTAGCTTTCAATTTCTGAATTCTTGAGAGGAAAATCGGCCATACCCTCTGCAAATAAATAAGGACGAAAATAAAAGAGATAAGCGTATTCGAGAAGGCAAAGGAAGCGTGCTTGATACGGTTCGTAAACAGTGCTTTGAAAAGCTCTGATGTGCTATGAATTTGACCAGTTACTTTATTAAATTCGTTTCAAATTTCAGCGTGTTAATAAATCGTACGCTCGCACCACGCCTCCAAATACTACGAAAATTGAAATCCGACAATAATACAATATTATGGATCCAATGGAACTGATTTCATCGAATTCCGAGACTGTGCCTCGGAAGGCTATTTTTGAATTCAATTTAAACTATAAAGTTTTAAAACTGAACAAATCACTGTAAATTTCAATTTTACAACTTCTATTATCCTCAGGACTATCAATATAAACTTTACAAGTCTTCAAATTATATCCAACAGGTTTAAAATTCGAGATTCAACAATTTACTCAAATTCTAATAATTAAATTCTATTATTTAATTATCAAATAAATAACGATATTTGTAATTCTAGATTCACATTTTACCCAATTTCAAATTGTTTAATTCAATAATTTAATGATCAAATAAGTGGTGATATTTGAATTCGAGTTAAAATTAACTTTGAAATATTTAAAATCAATTAAATATTCCAATTTCAAAGCTCAAAAATTTCGGGTCATCACAGGACACATTATCTTAGAATGCTCATCGTCCACCTGACGATGTTCTGAAAGCATTCAATCCATACAAGTTCGTTCCGGGTTCGAACGAAACCGAAGGCATTATCTCGTTACATTCGTTTTGGAATCACCCTCAGAGTTAACGACGATAACACTTGCACTCTAAATCTCCATCTCGAATCTATAAGTACTATTCCGTCAAACTCATTACGGAATCACCCACAGAGTTATACTGACGTATAGCCCTTACACCTCGAGTCTTCACTCTTCACATAAGATTCACGACCTATCGTTAATTTGGATCGATGTGGTTTTCGGATGTCCAAATATGGAAACCCGTTCTCGGTCTCATCGAAATCCAAAGTGTGTCTTTTAGGTCCAAGTTGTTTTAGAATTTTAAACAATTCAATTATATCATCTATATATACACAGATAGATAATTAATAGATTCACAACAGATAATTATCATTATCAAACCACAGATAATCCACATTTATCACTATCAAAGATAACCCATATCACCATCACAGTGCAACCAATACATCCATATCACTCAACATTATTAATCTCATAGCTGAGATTCAAAACCATTCAAAGCAACCAATAACAATCATTCATAAGCAATGATCTAAACTCATACTATCTATAATTAATTTAAAATGAATTAAATTAATTACATTATCTTTAATTAATTAAAATGAATTAAATTAATTACTTACACAATATAAATCTTGCTTACACTATCATTAATTAATTACAAATTAATTAATTAATTAACCTCTAATTTTATCATCTTAATTAATCAATCCTGATTAATTATACTTTAATTAATTCCACAAAATTAATTACCCTAAAACAATACAGTAATTAACCTTTAATTACTACATTAATAATTAACTATAATTAATTATATTTAAACTTAATTAATTACAATTAATTAATTACCCTTAATTACTTATTAATGATTAATTAATATTAATTAATCAATCTTAATTACATCATTAATTATATTAATTAATTGATTCTAAATTATATTTAATTAATTACTCCATTAAATTAATTACTTTCAGTAATTAATCTCACTTCATACATAATTATTAATCATCTTTGATTAATCTCAATGTGTAATTAACTACCCTTAATTACTTATCAAATTAATTATTCCTTAATTAATTTCTTTAATTAATCACTTGATTAATTACACAAAATAATTTAATCCAAATTATTTTCATAATCCCAACACTATCCACTAATTACATCCAGTAATCATCTCTAATTACTTTACTGAGTAATTCTACTAATTACATAAAGTAATTATTATCAAATCCAATGTTTAAAATTAATTAAACTTAATTAATTAATTTAAACCAACCTTAATAAATTCCATTAATTACATTAATTAATTAGTGTCTTAATTAGTTTTATTTAAGTAATTAAACTAAAATAAATTTCATAATTTATTAATATTAATCAATTAATTTAATTAATTATTGAAAATTAATCATATTAATTAATTATCAAATAACCTTAGTTAATGACCATCATTATCTATTATTAATTCTTTAATTACTTTCTTAAATTACTTCTTAATTAATCTCTAATTAAAATTTATCCAAATTATTAATTTTAGATTGAATAAATAAGTCACTACTTAATTATCTTATTTATTTAATTATTTTAATATCTTAATAATTTTTAAGATAAACCATTCCTTATTATTAATTATATAAATATTAAAGTGTACTTAGAATATTGCATTTAAATTTAAATTCAAATTCCTATTTTGAATCTAAAATTCAATAATGATATTTATTAAAACATTATCAAATTTTAAATTCCATTTATTCTTTCCAAAGTAATATAAATAACATTTATTACTTATAATAAAATTTATATAAGATAAGTCTAAATTTAATTAAAAATTAAATTTAAGATACATTACTATTTAAATTTCAAATTCAAGTTAATAATCATTTAACTTTCTATTATAAATCTTTTATACATGACTTTATCCAAAGAGGAAATCAAGTTTAAAATATTTGTTTGGAAACAAATTTACTTCTAATAAACAATTTAAATTTAAACTTGTTTGAAAACATTCAAATTTTAAACTTATTCAAATATCAGATTTTAAATTCAATACATTTGAACCCATTCCTTATCTAAATTATTTGAGTTTGAACTTGAAATAAAAATTTTATTTGAACCCTGATTTTTAAAACTTCTTTATCCAAAATTCAAATTTTATTTTAAAAAGAAACCGAAGATTCATAACCCTTTAGAAACAAGACTTAAATTCAAATTCAAATTTGCTATTTAAATTTTGTTTTCAGGTTCAAAATGGAAATTCCATTTTTAGGAAAGAAACTGTCAGGTTTCTTCTTAACTTTTTTTTTTAAAACTGAAACATCTTCAAATTTGAAAACTTACAAGATTTCCAAAATCATTTGAAACTCTAATACATATTAGATTAAAACTTAACTTAGATTTAAAACTAGATTTAAATCTCTTTTAAAAACTTTACTTTTCTTTTTGAATGAAGGTTTTAAATTCCATTTTTATTTTTAATAAAAACTGAACCCACATTCAAATTTTAAAACATATAAGATTTCAAACTTCTAAAACTCTTCTACAGATTTAAACTTATTTAAATCTTATCACAACTACTAATTCATTTAAAATTTAGATTTAGATAAAAAAAACTGCAGACAGTTTCTACAGGAAACTGTAATACAACATTCTCCCGAGCTAACCCTATGTATGCTTCGAGTCATCTAGCCCCCTCCTTTGAGTAAAACACTGTACCTACTCGAGTTATTCTCGAGTTTCCTCCTGCACAAACCCAAGAAACCATGTGAAACAAAAGTGCACGGTGCACCTGCACCGTGCCTCTGGCAGTCACCAGCCAATTCCGGTGGCTTCCCTACACCTGCGACCACCTCCCTAGTCCACTCTGATCATCCACAACTCACATACAACTCGAATTCAAAATTTGAGTTCCCATCCTAAACCTGGAACAGAAGGACCACAACCCCTCGAAACCTGTCAACACATCATCTACGGTGCTCCAACCCCCCTGAGTACCTCCACCACCAGCCACAGATTCGTCTATGACCACACTATCGATACTTAAAACCGAGTTGAACTCGATCATCCCTATAATCCATACCTACCCAATCAATATGCACAGTTAAAACTAGGGCTTCAGAAACTAAATCACTACCGCTGCTTCCCTGTTGATTTTCATCAACATCAATAATTTTTCCCCGAATCTATGCTCAATTCCAAATCAACATTGAAAATTCCAACATCCAAAATCACAAGGATCACTAGAAATCATGAATTTTCCCTTTTCTGTTCATACAAGAAATGCACCATACCCCCTTAACTAAAAATTCTAATTTTTATTCTAAAAATCATGTTTTGATCTTAGTATTTAATTCATAATACTGAATTTACAAATTATTCAGTTTGAAATTTCACATATTTTTACATTCACTCATGTTTTCTACTTCCGAGAAAACTAGGCTTTTATCTTGACTATCTTAAATTTTAAAACATTAACTTATGATAAACCAAACAACATTTGTTTGTAAATCAACCCTTATCAGAAACTAGGTTTTAGTGATAATGGATTTTAAATTGAAATTTTGAACCTGGGATAACAAACAGAACATAACACAATATAAATAGCATGCATATCCAAACACTCATATAAACACACAACATATTTCATCATAGTGATTTATTTCAACAATATTTGCATGCAACCATATTTTATACTTAACTTTTAAAATAAAGTTACTCACCTTATAAATTTGAAAACAGAACCTCCAATTTAGATTATGAAGAGCCTGAAACTGAGACCCTTTTTTTTAAAAAAAAAAACTTTGCATCCCAATGCTTGCTTTAAAACTTTGAGTTGCTTGTTACAGAACTCTTGCATGCATGCTTTGTTTCTTTAATTTGAAACTGCAGTTGCCACTTGAATAAGAAATGCTGGTTCCAAAAATGGAAATTGCAGGTGTCTTTATATTTGAAAAAAAAAATATGCAGGTTTGAATTCCAAAGATGCAGGTATTTGATTTTTGAGATGGTGACAGGTTGTTATTTGTGAATAGAGATATGTATGAAATAGTTACAGGTTTGCTTTGAAAATGAACAGGGTTTTAGATTAATAGGAATTGATTTACATGTTTGATATAGGAGGTGGATTACAGGGTAATGATTTACAGTTTGCAGGTTTGATTTGAAGAGCTTGTAACAGAATTTTAATTTGGAGGGTTGTTTACAGATTTTGAAAAAAAATGGAAAGAATTACTGATTTTGTTTTGAACAAATTTTCAGCTGAAGACTTTATCTTAGCTTTTGAAAAAAATGAAGATTAGAAAAATGAGAGAATGAAGAAAACATATTTTGTAAGGGTGAAATTTTATTTATTAAAATAAAAGAAAATCTAAAATGGATGACACTTGTCTATAAATTTAACATTTGTCACCTTAAATGTTTTATTACCTAACACATGTCACTTTTTTTTAAAGTTAATTAGTTAAAATTAAGTTAATTTCTATTTTATTTAATGTTAATACAAGATAAATGTAAATCCATGTTTAATTAATTAGTTAACATGTACTTATTCACAAGTAGATAATTTTAAAATGAATGAATCCAATTTTATTTATAAACTTATACAAATATTTCAAAATCAAAAGAAATTAAAACATCTATACTTTAGTTTTCAAGCTCGAATTCAAGTTCAAAATAAATTTTGAAATCTAGTTTATTTACAAATATAACTACACAATTTAAATTTCTGAAGAACAATTATTTTTATTAAAAATTTATTTATTAAAACAATGCATTATTATATTTTTAGAAATAACAATTAATAACCATAAATAACTATTAAAAGATATTTCCTTCTTATTGATAGATTATTTATTTTATCACATTATATTTAAAAGATAATCAAAATAACCTTTATTGTTATTTATTTAAATTTAAACTTGAGTTAAAATATTTTAAATCATTTCAATATTTACCTTATGTATTTAAAACCTTATTTATTTATGAAGTAACCTTTTTAAAAGTTTAACTATTAAATAAAATCATAATTCAAAATTTTAATAAAGATATATATTTTATAGAAAACAGGATTTATTTATTAATCAGATTAAAACAAGATCTATATACAATATATACAATATTCTATATATATTATAAATAGAAAACAATTTATTAGATTTAAAAAGATAAAATTTATCAATTAACTATTTATTTTATTGAATTATTAAATTAATTCAAATCTCATTACAAAGATTATCTAATCAATTTAATTTTTATTACAGATTATTAAATTGATATTGCTTTAAAATTCCGGGTCACCACAGAACCAGGATCGGATTTGAGTTATTCTTATCTATAAACCACTTTGAACCAATGTACATACTCGAAGTGAAGATATGGAATGACGACAAATGGAATAATGGGCTACTTGTCATTGACCTTCGGGGAAAATTTCCCATATCACAAATTATTTGTAGTAGTATCTTTATTTGATCTTCAATGCAAGGGCTGCTCCCTACTAATCCTAAGGATGGTTCACGACGGGATGTAGTTAGAGAGTTCCTTTAGTTTGTCATGTTCCTAGAAAATTTGTATGGATGAATGTCTTACATTGCATTCCATAAATGCACGTACATTGATTTTTACAAACGTGCATCTACTTGGTGGTGTAGGCGGTAACTCTCTTATACTTAACACCTTTCTCTGAATGTACGAGCGTAGAGGTTGAACAAATGTGGAAATCAATAGTGTGCGATGGAATTGGCAATGTGGCATTCAAAGTGAATGTGTTGTGAGAAAGGTCATCGTTACCTTGGGCCTCATCACCCAAAAATGGTTAAACAGGACATGTCGTAAGGCTGTGTGATTTGCAACCATTAGGGCATGATCATCATCTTTCTAGCTTACGCTCTATATACTTGGTATATTGTGTATGCCAAAAGAGCTCTTGGATAGGTCGAGAACAATTGAGGTGATGTCATATTCAGTTATATCCACCACTAGATGGGTCTGCCGATAGGTTGGTCTTGCCAGGTGTAGAGATTTCAAATTTTTTGATCATTGGTACATCCCTATAGAGATGTACTATATGGAAGGTAGTTCCTTACCAACCATTAGATGGAAATCCATTCTCCAATTAGGGTCTTCTATTGATTATAGAACCTATTATGCTTGAATTTAATCAATGTAACAATTTCGGCTAGGATTATATAAGTTTACTTAAAAAGTATTTTCAAAAGAATGACATTAAAAATAATATTCCAAGATTTTACGTAGTAAAGATTTTGGTTATCATAAGGTTAAAAAAAGTTCAGTGTTTATGTGCGGCATGGTCTGATGAGATACCCTTTGTTTACAAATATCCATATTTCGTGTTTCTCACACCAGTCCCATAGGTGACCCGGAGTTTATATTATTTTCCCTTAAACTCCGGGTACCCTATTTTTTTGGCCAGCCAAGTAGTCAGTTTAACTTGGAGCATTGTGACGGAGCTTGAAGCTTAGAGCTTAAGATGTTCCTATAGATAGTTATCCATTTCCTTTTCCACAGCATTAGTTTACTGATTGTATTCGGTATTTATAAGGATGGAGATTTATAACTGTCCATGCTGATTTATATGATAGACTCTGATAAATGTATTTAAAATTTCCACTGTAAAGATCATATATATATTGAAATGATATATCTTGTTCCATTCTTATAAGATTCTGTTCTGCCTTTTTTCATTTTACTTATGATAATCTATCTCTCTAGCACTTGGATTTACGACCGTGAATACCGAGGATGTATTGTGGTCGATTTTTGAGCGTCGAGGAGGCGGGTCATCACATAAAATCCGTTTATGTTAATCATATCAATAATAAGAAGCATATGAATATGGAAATTTTCAAACACAATTTAATAACAAGTTTCCACATTTCATTTCACAATTGTGATTTCACATTCATTACATAATCCCATTCGATTACACATTCAGAGAAAATATAATTATTAAAAAATACTTCAAGAACGACATATGAAGATGCCCATTGGTTGATCAGAGTCTACTGCTACTTGATAATTATAAATTCTGTTATTACATCCATTTAAACAAAATGAACTACACAACTGCTAAATAAAACTTCTAATATATCTAGCTTGCCTTTTGCATGTCTCTGGAAGCTTATTCGTCTAACTAAAAACCTAAAATCCCTAACTGCCGACCTACTCAAATGAGTATCCGAGAGTTTAAGTGGAAAAATAAAAGCTTTGCGTTAGAAAAACAGTCTAGTGTATATAACAACCCACCGCCTCGATCACAAATAGAAATCTAGTGGGACCATGCCATTGAGTGGAACGGGTTTTTCCCTCACTAATACCTTAACCAAAACAAATCAACCATATATTATGCTCCTGCATCCACAATGGTTCGAATATAATAAATAAACATTTGCAATCATGCAACATACAATGGACAGTCTATCCTAATTTATTTGACTATCTTTCTTAATTCCACCTAACTATCCGACTTATATTCAAATGACTATCCGTCTTATATTTATGTGGACTACCCATATCCCAGATACATATTATATGGATTAACTATCCCTTAACACATAAACTACCCATCACATATGGTTTTACTATTTAAATTATGTGGACTATCCATCACACATGATTCATTTGTCTAAAATAATGTGGACTATTCATCACACATCCCATAGTTTTCCTCGAATGACTATGAACCTTTCATTAAACATATAGAGATTATCCATCTCTGGCATCATGTGGACTGTCAATCACGAATTTCATAGTTTTTCTATGATGAATGTAAACCCATAAAATATCAATTTACAATTAGAATATAACTTTATTCTTCTAAGTTCTCTACCTACGTCTATTGGTATCCCTAATTAAGTTGTATAACCCTTAAACTTATAACATCTCAAAACGATATGCATTAGTATCCCCAATGATTCATGTCAGAATTATATAATAAAAGACATTTTTGTTCCTAATGAATATTGTCAAATTCATAAACTTATGGAATATAGAGATATAAACATTTGGTATCCCAAGGAATAATGTCAAAATCATAGGCCTATGGCTCCTTACAATCAATAAAGGAATATAAAAGACTTACGCCAATCATGCCACAATAACACTATCGATCCTCTATCTAAGGTTAGAAAATAACATTTTAACTTTTATAAATCATAAGGTTAACTACCGAAATCATAAGGTTATTAATCTTCTTAAAACATAGTCTATTTTTCCTTTAGAACTTCCCTTTAGTTTACATAAATCAAGGCCTCACTGGATCAAAACAAAGCGATGCGGCTTCAAAGTCGCATGACACGGTTTCTAAAACCAATTAACTGCGACTTTAATACTATAATGTTGATAACATAGTACATCGGCTATTATGCCGCATACATAGAAAATTTCAATAGGTCATTGTCGTAAAATAGATTGATGCCGAAATTGATTATTTACAGCATTAAAACCTTTAAACCCTTTAACATTGACTTCATAAAATAGTAGTGTCAATGCCACAAAGTAAAGGTTGTCCACATACGACATTACTGCCAAAGTATAGTTAATATCGAAAATATGCCACGTCATTTAAAACTTAGGTAGTGACATGCGGCATCAATGCCATATGTTATAGATTTAAAAACAAAAAACAAGGGCGGTCGGTATTGATAACTCACAACATCAATATCTCATATACCTAGGAGATGCGGTATTCCCATAACATTATTGGCGGATGCGTGACTCAATGCATCACATACCTACGACATAAGTATCATATGCATTGCTTCATGTCAATGTCGCCTACTTCATATATCGCTTACAACTGAACAGTGATACCACCTATTGTTAATGCTGAACATCATGGTAATGTTGTATATTGGTGGTATTGTTGTAATTATAATAAAACTTTTTCATTTCCATTAACAATAATTTCTTTTTACCAACTTTTATCCCTTGTCAAATTTTTATTGGTTGAAAGCAAAATTTACCGATTTCTTTTCAGAAAACTGCCGTAAATTAGTGTTACACTTCCAAAAACATTAGTCAACTTAATTAATTAATAACTTTAATTAATCTTAATTTTAATATTTTTCTAGCATAATAAATTCATAGTCTCTTGTGAAAAGTCCCCAGAAATTACTAAGAATAAGAATTAACATATTCTCTGATATACAAAAATTTTGAGGCTAAAATAATTATTTAATTATTTTTAATAATCGAAACCTAAAATAAACATTATTTCCTCCTTAAGAAATTCATAAAATATTCGTTTTAATTTGAATAATTATAAAATTAAAAAATCATCATCAAAATATTGTTTTACATAACATACTAGAAAATAAAATAGATTGGAGATCAAAAACTTATGTTTTTTCCTTAAATCCTATCTATGTAATTCCATAAGAATTCCATGAATTATATTCTACTCAAACAATGATTAAACATCTATAACTTAGCAAATCAATCAAAATAAATTCGAAAATTGCTCATAGCGAATTTGAACACAAAATAATAGAGATGGTTTGTTATTATTCACTATAAATTGGATGATGAGATTGAGATTTGGAGTTTAGTTTCCTTAATCCTTTTCCCTTTTGAATCCCTTGACTTCCCCTTCTTTCTTCCTTAGTTAATGGCCGGCCTAGCTTTTGGATTTTACTTAGCATATATCATATGTGAGAATGAGAGGGAGGAAGGGTTTATGGTATGAACTAAGGCTCTATTCCTAATTTACCCTACTCATTTTTTATTGTCTTTTCTAAGTTTAAAACACTCTTATCACTTGATTTATTTAGGCACGACCTAATTAAATTATCAAATCTCATCCCTATGTTCTACTATATTATTCTATTTAATATATCCAATTAAATTCCTTGAATAATATTGAACTAAAATTAGGGTTGTTACAGGCTCCTTTCCTTGAAGAATTTCATTCTCGAAATTCAGTAAGGACTACTTAATAAGCATATCAAACATGCAAACAACTGTTAAAAATAATGCTAGTATATCCTACTAGCTACAAAGTCAATATAACAAAATATAGAATGTACCATCATAATAACTAAGGATAAGTATCCTTAATCTGTCCTTTATCTCCTAAGTACAGTCTTTCTCGTCATTACTCCATTGGACTTTCATTGTAATGACCCGTAATTTCGATAATTAAATTGTTTAATTTAATAAGATTTTGGTAAGTAAATTAGAAAGAATATTTTTTATAATTTATAATGAAGCAAATGTTAAAAATGAAATGTAGCAATGGTAATTAAAACTAATTATCGACAATTGAAGTGAAATCACAATGAAAATGAAATGATATAAATTGTTGCACTTGGGTATAAAATTGAAAATAAGTAAATAAGTGTAAGTGTTGTATAAATAAAAGAGATTTGTAATAATAAATAGTAATTGAATAAAATCAATGTCCTGTAAGTAATTAAAATATTGTTTGGAAATAATAAACTTATAAGTGTGTGATTAAGAGTTAATGACAACAATTATTATGAGTTACATATATATTTAGTTCATTCAATTGAATTGGAAATCAATTGCAAATAAATCTAAATTAATAGCAACTGAATGTAAATTTATGTAATAAGTTTTATGCAGGTTGATAAATAACTAATTTAGTGCAATACCAATTAATTAAAACAATTGTAAGGTTATAATTGATTGAAATTAGTAAATTGGGAAATAAATTCAATAATTATATTAATTGATGAGATAATACGTAATAAATTGTAATTTGATAGAATTAATGCTAGATAAGTAACTATAATAATTGTTGGTTGATAATTAAGTATGAATGTGAGTAAATTAGGTAAATAGTGATAATTTTTAGTTGTTTACCCATTCATTTAATTTATTGAATTAGATCTAAATCAGTTGCAACATTTGATTGTTAATAATAGCTTATAAGTGGAATTAAACGTCAATGGTAACAATTATTATAAGTTAACCATTTATTTAGTATATTAAATTAAAACGGGCAATCGATTGCAGTAAATCTAAATTAAAAGTTATGTTAGTATAAATTAAGGAAATAATTGGAAATAAGGTAAATTTTATTCATAATATGACAATTGGTTAAACAAAAGGAATGGAAATTAAGGATCTATTAATTTATTGGAATTTAATTTTAATAATTGAATTAATTGCAAATAAATGGATTTTTGAAATTAAATGAAATAAAATATTACGTTAATGGGAATTGATATGAAATGAGAATACATTACTGTAATGTAGTATAAATCAATGTTAATTATACCCATAAGATGTCAATTTATTGAATAGCAAGATTTTAAATCAAATAAATTGATTTATTGGAATTTCAATTGATAATTAATGAATTTATTAAAATTGAAATTAATTACGGTAATGGGTAAATAAATTTAACTTTGAATTGACTTCTAAATTTGTTTAAGTTATTGTAATTGTTTAAGAAATTAAAAATGATAAGATTTGTTAGTTATGGAATTGAAATTGAAAAAGTGATCAAATTAATTAATTATTTACTTATTTAATTAACTAGAAAATATCCATTTTGGCCACTGACTTGGATCTCAATGAAGCCAGTTTAATCAGATCCATAATGGTGAATTATTGTAGGATTTCAAGTTTCATAATGATCGGGCTTGTCGTTTGATCGTATGGGCTTGAAATGCCTTGAAATCGATCAATTGGAATCAATTTGAAATAACTTGATTTGAGCATAACTTCTTCATACGACGGAATTTGAACGTGAAACCCGTTCCATCGCGTTTAAAATATTTTAAAACATCTACTTCGATATATGGGTTGATCCAATTTCGTTCCGGAGTCAGAACGGGCTTTTTGGGCCATTTTATCGTTCAACCTGTAAGTCAATCGGGTCCATCTATTTTATTTTCAGCTTTATATATACACCCTGTTATAAAACCTAATTCATTTCTTATGCCTCATTTTTGTACGTTCAGTTCTATTTGCTCCTCTTTTCAATGGCTGCAAACCCTAATTCCCAAATACAATTCCAAATCAAATCCAAAGCCAAAAATTCAAACTTTTCAAACTATATCGTATTTTATATCATCGGAAAGCTCTCGAGGAGCGCATCTCAATTCTATAATTCGTTTTTCGATTCGATGCATCGTTTATCCAAAAATTCAAGTTGAACCTCAGTCGTCCATAGGCTAGGGTTTCGATCCAACGGCGGATTCACGATGGTTTGACAGCGGTAATTGAAGGGTGACGATGAGCAGCACCCATCGGTGTGGTTCGCTCGTGCTTAGGCGGTCAGGATTGTCTCGATTTTAGGCGTTTATTACGACGGCGGCATGGCGTTTATGGTCGAGGTGGAGCGGCCGTGTGGGGCCTAGAGGCACGGCCTGACGCGCGTGGGTCAACAACGTCATGAGGCCGCAACCGCGGTGGCATCGACGAATTTAAACCCTAGGTGGCAGCTCTGCTGTGATTCGAACATGCACGCTAGGGCTTTGGGAGAAGAAAGCAGTGGCGACGTGGCTTATATTAATAAATTTCTTAATTAATTTATAATTTGTATCTAAATTTTTCTAATCACTATAACTTTCACGTACGAGGTCCAATTCATGTGCGCTTTTCTCCGCTAGGTTCGTATTGGAATTCCAGACATTTTGGCGCAGGTTTGGACGGATTCAAAGACTATTCAATTTTTGGGTTTAAATTGGATTTTAATTCAATTTAAATTCAAAAAGGTGAGTTTTTTTAACCCACTCACAACTTCTAAAATTTCTTATGTGTGTTAAATTAATTTCTGATGTGATTAGAAATTTATTTATTGTTGTTTGGTGTATTTTTATCATCATTACAGTTAAATTGAATTTACTGAATTAAATTGTTATTCAATTTATTATTGCATATAAACTACCAGTTAAATTAATTTATTATTGAATATAAACTGCCAGTAAATACCTATTATCTATTATATGTTCTATATGGATGTTACTGTTTGAATTGGATGTTGATTGTGATAAATGGTTGATGGTTGATATTAGATGAATGGATGTTGTATTTTATATTGTTATAAACTGCAAATTTTTATGCACTTTATTTCATTAGGGTTTGCGGTTTGAATGATATATAACCGTATTTTTTATTTTAAATTGCGGATTGAAATGATAAATATCTGTATCACTTGACCATAGGGTAGAAAATTATATAGGGACACCGTGGTCTATATATAAAATATTTTGAAAATGGTTTCGATGGTTTTGAAGGAAATATATGGTTTAATGAATATTGATTTTTTTTTTTGATATTATATAAATATTATTTTATATACAGTTAAATGCTTGAATTTAAGCTATGTATAAGTTTGTTAAATAAAAATCTTAGTTTAATAATAGAGTTTGATTTTTTTGTTTAAAACAAATGTGAATAAGTATTTAAATTTTATTTTAATATAGAATGTAAAATGATTTAAATAAATTAAGGTTGGAGATTTATTTGATATTAAATTTATCTATACAATTAGACTCAAAAAGGTTAATTTGAAATTTATTAAGTTGGAATTTTGAAAGGGTATAATTATTATAACTTGACTTTGGGGTCAAGGTGAATTAAATGAGTATTTCTAGTATAAATGAATTGAAGGAAATATGTAGTTATTTGTAATTTGAGTTTTATCTAAATGATGATGGATTTATTATGTAAAATATTTCAAAACTAAATAATAGAAAATTTAATTAATGGATCGAAATTATCTAAATTTAGTTTTGAAATTTTGGAATATTTAAAGCCTTGAAATATATCAAAATTGAAATGTTTCGAAGTTATGAATTTTCGAAGTATTTTTTTAAAGGTGTTAAAATTTTAAATGTTTGGTTCGAAGTTTATAATTTGGAAGAGCTATGATTTTGGGAAAGATATTTGAAATAAAATAATATTATAATGATTTGAAATAAAAATGATATCATATTGATTTTGTTTTAAAATAGAAATGATATCGTATTTATTTAGTTTCGAAATGAATATTATATCCTGGTTTTGAAGTATAATTATTTTGAAAAGACCGCGGTGTTATAATAATGTTTGGTTGTTAAAGAGACCGGGATCAGAAGTTGTCATACTCTCTGCCAACTCCGAAAACCACTATAACAACCGTGTACGCGGTGGAGATTCCAGAATAAAGTAGGATGGTGGCTGTGTTTCCTTTGAGGTATATACGTGGACCCGACTACCGTCAGATGGCATAAGGTGGCTAAAACATGAGCGATCGACGGGCTAATGAGATAGCACCTTCGATTGGACACATCCCTTCGATATTAAACTTTCACTTTTGGATTGATTCGGTGGCCACTTTTGATTTTTATTTGGGGGTATGGCTCGAGGTGGGCGGTAGCTATGGCTATGCGTTACCAACGGCCCGGAAGCATAATTTGTATATCTACCCTGGCATTGCCTAGTTGTGTCGTGTCACCTATCCTAGCGCTCCTTGTACGAGTTTGGTTTTCTCCCGTAGCCCGTATGGTATCCTCTAGGGCTTCTCGGTCAGGAGGGACCATGATACTGGATGGACTACTGGGACTATTACGTGTTAAGGTGGAAAATATAAAGCCTTAATGCTATTTAAAAATAAGTTTATTTTACTATAGACATTATTATAATAGCGATATATTACTACATAGTAAATAGTTTAACGGATCCTTAGGAGATGTGAATCCCGAGCTTCTCTTAAGTTACTGCACTCACATTAGACACTAGATAGGAGATGTCAACTCCCATAAACATCTCTAACGCCATTCCACTCATATTTTTTTCTGTTGATTTAGCTTACATAATATCTTTTAGTTCTGACTCGAGTGTGTTGTCTTTTCAATTCGCTCGGGTCAGTCTGAGCATTTCAGGATTCGAAGACTTTATTTCTGGAGGACGAAGATGAAGATTGTATTACTATTATATATTATATTATTCCACTGCATCACATTGTTCCACTACATTGTTATTGATTATTCTCTAGTATGTGTAACTCTGATATGTATTGTATAAGTATAATCAAAATGTTTTGTAAAACAGCTTCATGAACTGTTTATTTGATTATTATATTTTATCGTTCCACTGCAAGATTCTATTTTTTTTCTTTCTCTTCTTTTTCTTATTTACCCCATAACAATCCGCCCTTCTGTATGGTTTAAGTCTGACGTGTGTGGTTTATTGTCGATTTAAAGGGTACAAAAAAGCGGGATGTTACATCCGGTATCAGAGCTTTGGTTTAGCGATAAACCTTAGCTTTGTGGGGTCTGATTCTTTATTAATAGGGAAGTAATACCATATGGTGATGAGTCGCTGAGAGTATATATATGAGAGAGCGTATTTGTTAGTGTTATAAAAAGGTTTTAATATTGTGTTAATTTGTTCCATTTTGTATTTATAAATTCTGGTTGATGCATGGGACGCTATGACATCAATAAGGATTTCTAAACACTTAATAGGACAGACCGACATAATATTTGTTTTGAATATAGGTGAATAAAATAATTTTGCCTATTATATTTCCTATATATAAAATAATAATTTTTAGATTATTGTAACGACCCGTATTTTTACGGATCGAAAGATCGTAAAACTGTCGACATTAAGTCGTTGATGTTGTTAAATCGTTTAGAGTATGAGTCGACCAAAGTCTAAGTCGTGTCAAGTTATCTCGTGTGGTGCTTAGGTCGTATGAGAGTTAGGTTGAGTGGAGCGACCTATAGAAGTAACAACTTAAGTATGATTGGGCGAGTTAAGGGATTTGAGTTGAGCGACTTATAGGTTTGGAACGACCTAGGAGTTAGATCGTGTAGGGGTTAAGTCGTATAGGAGATAGGTCGTGTGGAAGTTAGGTCGGTTGAGCGACCTAAGGTGTTGAGCGACCTAAGATAGTGGAGCGACTTATGGTAGTTAGCGAGTTAGTGGCTAGCGGCTTAGGGATAGGTCGGTTGAAGCGAGTTAGCGACCTAGTGGTGAGTGCCGGGTTATAGTTAGATCGTGAGACGACCTAAAGGTTGCAAGCGACTTAAGGTTAGGTCGTAAGTCGCTGGGTCGTATGCGACCTATGGTGGTTTGCCGTGTGTAGTTAGGTCGCTGTAGTGGTTAGGTCGGCATCTCAGCTAAGTCGTAAGTCGTGCACGTGTGTTAAGGACTTAGGTCGAGGCACTGCATGTGTTGAGTCGCGCATAGGTTAAGTTGTGGACTTGTTAGGTCGTTGACTCGAGTCTGTAGGCCGCATGAGTGTTAAGTCGTGCGCGTGCTAAGCCGTGTGTGCACGTTGTGTTGTTGGGTTGGCAGGGGGTGTTAGGTCGTAGGTCGGGGATTTTAGGTCGTGGACGACTCATGGGGGCGGCGACCTAAGGATTTCCAGCCTATAAATAGAGGGGTTTGGTTCACTTTTTTTTGGCACCGGGTTTTGAAGCGACGAAGTGCTGCCATTTTGAGAGCTCGACTACAACACTTCTTCACTTCTTTTCTCCACTCTAATCTAGTAATTCCTTCCATCTAAATTGAAGATCAAATCGAAGATCCAAGAGCCAAAGTTGAAGATCTCCATCCATCGAAGAGAGATTTCATCGTTTGAAGCGGAGCTTTGGAGGATCAAGCTTGATTCCTTGCTGTCCAGATCTGGAGTTGGTTGTTTTTGAGGTGTTTAGGTGATTCGGTGAGTGGTGGTTATCTCTCACACGGACCCAAAGGAGTATATTGGATTGGTGGCTTGTTTATGTGTTAAAGATAGAGATTTCTTGCGTTTTCCTTAAGTTTGCATGTAGATCCATTGTCTATGAAGTTTTGGATACCCATTTTGCTACATGTTAACTTATATAAGTTTATTCATCAAGTTGTAGAGATATTTGCTTATAATTCATACTTGTTAGATTTGGACATTTTAATTACTAAATTGCCATTCTTGTATAATTGCTTATTAGATCTTGTTTGAATGTTTGATTGCTTGGATTAATGATTGCTTTGATTGATAGATTGTTGCAAATTAGCTAATAGTTGATTTGGACAAGTTGGTCGAAGATGATTCAAAAGCTAAGTAAAGAGGCTCTTGAATGGTGAAAGCTGCTTGTGGCATATGAAGCGGATGTTAAAGCTCATATGGATAGATTCGATGATGATGGACTTTTCTATGATGCGATAGAGCAAAGTGTGATGTTGGAATGAGACTTTGCTATGATGCGATGAAGCAAAGCATGATATGAGAAAGCCTTGGTTTAATCCAGACGGGATCATTCCAAGCATATAGATAACTCGGTGATGTGGTTCGAGTTTGTTGATAATGGTTGGCTCGAGAGGCGCTTGAGCTAGTATATAAATAGTCGTCAAGGAGGATGACTAGAAGGCTGAGATCTCATCGTTATTGAAGGTTCTTGCATGCTCAAAGCAAGAGTACATTGGAACGGGCTGCGACGACGTTCCAAGCATGGGCTGCGACGACGTGCTAGTACTCTGGGTAGTTGCGAAAATTCCTAGGCACGGGCTGCGATGACATGCGGAGTTGTGTCTAGAACCGGGGTTGCCATTAGCCCTTGACTGACGGTTGAAAGAATGTGCCGGCCATTCAATTAACGATGGTATCGAGGCAATGATAACAGTGATAGCCAGGGTCATGGATGTTTGGTTATATCATCATTCGGACTCAAGAGCGGTGTTTTCTGGGTGCTTATCTGATCTTGGTTTAGGCCTTGGGGGTTTGTATTTGGAAAACATCAACCTTGACTCGAGTGATTATTGCTTTACTTTGATTATCTGCTTTGTTATGCTTGCTTCTCCTTAGTGTGTCTGGGGGCTATCACTGTAGAAAGAGGTGGAGTGGGATGGTTGGGTTCCTATTCCTTTTACCCTTTATGCTCTTTTGGTATGTTTGATAGTTGATTTACTGCTCACTAAGACTTTTGTCTGACTCAAGGTTTTATGTTTAACTCTTATTACCTTGGGCTGTTCATCCATGTTGGGATGGGCAGACTAGGTAGCAGGTGACAGGTGCTGTTCTTAGTGACTAACACTGTTAATGACGAAGATGAGCTGGAGGCTTTTGCATATTGTTTTCTTACTATATGTACTGGATGTTCCACTGTTTGTATGGTTCTCTGAGTGATATGTAGTGAGGCTTGTTGTATTGACTTTTCAGATTGTTGTACCAAACTATTATGAGTTTATATGATGAATTCTGTTCTATGGAGCTTCACTATGTATACTTTTCTATTGTATTTTATCCCTGTGCTGTGAGTAATACGATAGATTATTGTGTTTACCTTACCCTGACTATCGTCCATGGCTGCCTGGCACACCTTTCAGCGCACCATTTCCCTGTTTTAGTGCGAGAGTCATGGGCGGTCGTCACATTTGGTATCAGAGCTTTGGTTAATTGATTTTAGCCAACGCTCGCTGACGTAACTACGTATGAGAGACGTAATTGTAATTTTGATGGATGATTACTATATATAATATAGTAGCTTAGAAGAATTTGAACTTCTTATGCAGTTGTTTCTCAGGGTATATTAATCATTTCTTTTAGATATTAGGAATGAGTCGAAGAGGGAGACCAGCTGCTAGGGGAGGCCATGCTGTTGAGGGGGCTGCTGATTATGCTTCTATGTTCGAGGCTATGATGACTTCGATCATGAGAAGAATGCCAGCTCCGAGGCCATCGGTAGATGTTGGAGTTCAGGTTCAAGCCACAAGACCAGTGGATTTTGCTAAGTTGTGTAAGGACTATACTGCTCTTGGAGGAAAGGTTTTCTTGGGAACAGAATCAACCATAGAAGTTCAGAGATGGATAGATGCTTGTAGAAGGATCTTTGGTGATTTTGGAATTGAGGATGCAACTAAGAGGAAGCTCGCATCAAGACAGCTTCAAGGGAGAGCTTCTGATTGGTGGAACTCCATCACCATTGATACTCCAGAAGAAGAGATCACTTGGGAGCAATTCCAAGTCAGATTTGAAGCTAAGTTCATTTCTACAGCTCAGAAATCTGTTCTGTTCAAGAAGTTTGTGGAACTCAAGAAAGGTGGAAGACCAGTTCTTGAGTATGTTTTTGAGTTTGAAGCTTTGTCCAAGTATGCTTGGTCATATATTGACTCCCCCTATCAGAAGAATGAGAAGTTTGTGACAGGCTTGGATAGTTATCTTGGGAGGCAGTTGGTGGATCATTTGGACGATCCATTTGAGAAGCTTGTGGAGAAAGCTCTCAGGCATGAGAATCTGTTTCCTAAGGAAGGATCTGTTGTTGCTGTGACCAAGGAGCAAGGTGGAAACAAGAAGAGAAAGCAGCAGCAGCAGAAGGGTAAGGATGGCCAGAAGAAGCCGAAGGGTGAAGTTACCTGCTACAACTGTCAGCAGAAGGGTCATCTCTCCAGGGATTGCAAGAAACCGAAAGTGCCGGCGTAGTGCCACAACTGTGACAAACCGGGGCGTTTTAGGAAGGATTGTCCGGAACCGAGGAAGGACAAGCAGATTGGGCAAGCCTATGCTTTGGGGACTGTTCCATCATCTTTGAAAGCTCCTACTGCTGAAGAGAAAGGAAAGAGTGTGGTGGTTCAAGGTATTCTTTCCATTTGTGGTGTTCCAGTTAGGGTGTTGTTTGATACTGGAGCGTCACATTCTTTTGTTTGTAATGAACTTGTAGGCCGGTTGGGTTTGGAACCGGATATTGTTGATAGACCATTGACTGTGACTAATCCAGTTGGGGGTTCGTCTTGTTTGTGTATGGTATGCCGTGGTCTGGTTGTGTCGAGTCATGATTGCTCTTTTGTTTGTGATTGTTTTGTTCTGAACTTTGCGGGGTTCGGAATTATTTTGGGAATGGACTGGCTTAGGAAGTATGCGGCAAGGGTTGATTGTAAGAGGCTGGAGGTGACAGTCGAGAATGTGGAGGGGCGAAAGGTTGTGATACGATGTAAGCATAAAGAAGGCATCTTCATGAGCTTCATGTATTCACTGGTTGTTCCACGGGATGGACTGTCATCGGTGCCTATTGTGAATGGATTTGAGGATGTCTTTGACGAAGTCAAAGGGTTACCGCCGCATAGATAGATCGAGTTTCGTATCGATCTAGTTGAGGGAGCCAGACCAGTTGTGATGCCTCTTAGGTGAATGGCGCCTAGGGAACAGCAAGAGTTGAAGGTGCAAGTTGATGACCTTTTGCAGAAAGGATTCATTCGGCGTAGTGTGTCCGAATGGGGTGCACCAGTTGTGTTTGCAACCAAAGCGGATGGATCGTTGAGGTTGTGTGTGGATTATCGTGAGCTGAATAAAGTGACTAGGAAGAACAAGTATCCATTGCCGAGAATAGATGACTTGTTTGATCAGCTTCACGAGGCTAAGGTGTTTTCTCAGATGGATTTGGCAACGGGATTTCACCAGTTGAGAGTGGCAAAGGATAGTGTGCCGAAGACTGCTTTCAGGACACCATCCGGTTTCTTTGAGTGGCTGGTAATGCCGTTTGGATTGACCAATGCACCAGCGTATTTTGTGGATCTTATGAATAGTGTATTCAGGGATCAGTTGAACAAGTTCGTACTTGTGTTCGTGGATGATATTTTGATTTATTCCAGAACTGAAGAAGAGCACAAGACGCACTTGCGGATTGTTTTGGAAATCTTGCGGAAACATCAGCTGAAGGCTAAGTTTTCGAAGTGTCACTTCTGGAAGAGCGAAGTGAGGTTCTTAGGCCATGTTATCTCTGGAAGTGGAATAGCGGTTGATCCCGCCAAGGTGGCAGCAATCCAGAATTGGGTTAGACCTAAGAATGCATCTGATGTGAGAAGTTTCCTTGGATTAGCAGGATATTATCGTCGGTTTATCAAATACTTTTCCAAGATAGCTGCACCGTTAACAGGATTGACGAAAAAGAACCAAGTGTTCAAATGGGATGCTAAGTGTGAGCAAGCTTTCGGAATCCTGAAAGCGCGACTGACAAGTGCTCCTGTTTTGACTATTCCAAGTGGGAATGATGAGATGGTGGTTTACACCGATGCATGTGGTACCGGACTTGGAGCAGTGCTAATGCAGAAGGATAAAGTTGTTGCATATGCAAGTCGACAACTGAAGCCGCATGAAAGGAATTATCCGACTCATGATTTGGAGTTAGCGGCGATTGTTTTTGCTTTGAAGATGTGGAGACATTACCTATTGGGAGTTCGATTCGAGTTGTTTACAGACCATAAGTCGTTGAAGTATCTGTTCTCCCAAAAGGATTTGAGTCTGCGACAGCAAAGATGGCTAGAGTTTTTAGCATCATATGATTTTGGTATAGCCTATACTCCGGGAAAGGGTAACGCAGTGGCTGATGCGTTAAGTCGAAGACATGCAGATTTGGGAGCCATGTTTTCGGAATGGGAGAGTCTTGAGTATTTGGCTGGATTTGACTTCAGGCCTAGATGTGAAATGGAACCGGAGATGTTGGCAAACTTATCGATAAGACCTTCTCTTGTGGAAAGAATTGGCAAGAGCCAAAAGCGAGACGATAAGCTTGTCAAGATTATCCGTGATTTGAAATATGGTGTGGACCCAGAAAAGGATAAAGGATTTGAAGTCGATCGAGAGGGTTGGCTTCGGAAGCAAGGACGACTAGTTGTTCCCGATATAGATGGATTGAGAGATGAAGTTCTTAAGGAAAGTCATCACTCGAAGTTGACAATTCATCCAGGTGGAAATAAGATGTACCGGGATATGAAGAGTACCCATTACTGGGAAGGTATGAAGAAAGATGTTGGAAATTTTATTTCCAAATGTATGAACTGCCACTTGGTAAAAGCCGAACAGAAGAAGCCAAGTGGATTGCTTCAGCCATTAGAAGTTCCTACGTGGAAGTGGGAGCAAGTATCGATGGATTTTATCGATGGATTACCTAGAACCAGGGTAGGAAATGAAGGGATTTGGGTCATCGTAGATCGTTTGACTAAGAGTGCAAGATTCATTCCTATTCGATCAACTAGGACTGCGTCGAAATTGGCTGAGTTGTATGTTAAGTGGATAGTTTGATTCCATGGTATTCCGAAGAGTATAGTGAGCGATCGAGACCCATTGTTCACTAGTGAATTTTGGAAGAGCTTCCAGGAAGTTTTGGGAACCGAGTTGTGTTTGAGTACAGCTTATCATCCCCAAACAGATGGTCAGACTGAGAGAGTCAACCGAGTTTTGGAAGATCTCCTGAGGGCATGTGTTTTGGATTTCGGAGGATCATGGGAAGATCATCTTCATTTGGTGGAATTTGCGTATAATAACAGTTACCAGTCAAGTACTGGTATGGCACCATACGAAGCATTGTATGGAAGACCGTGTAACTCTCCGACATGTTGGTTAGAAACTGGAGAAAAGCTGATACTTGGGCCCGAAATGATTCGACAGACTTCGGATTGCATAGAGATCATTCGGCGACGAATGAAGGCAGCCCAAGACCGTCAGAAAAGTTACGCTTACAAGCGTCGTAAGGATTTGGAATTCAACGTGGGTGATATGGTTTTTGTGAAGATCTCTCCACTGAAGAATGTTATTCGATTCGGGAAGAAAGGAAAGTTAGCTCCGAGATTTGTTGGACCATTCCCGATCATCGAGCAAATTGGAAAGCTCGCCTATAAATTGGAGTTACCGGAAAAGATGGCGGGTGTGCACAATGTTTTTCATGTATCTTATCTACGGAAGTACGTGCACGACTCGAATACAGTGGTTTCTGCTGATAGCTGTGAAGATTTAGAGGTTGATCCAGTTATTACGAGACCTCGTAAGCCGCTTCATGTTGTTGAAACCGACACGAAACAGCTTAGGAGGAAAACGATTACGTTGCTCAAGATATAATGGAGAGACGATGTTAACGACTGTACATGGGAGGAGGAAGAGAGGATGAAAGCAGCTCACCCTGAACTCTTCGAGGTATGGCCCTAAGGTGTCGTTGCATCTCATGAATTTGTAACTTGTTCTAGTCTTAGAATTCTGCGTGTTAGGCTAGTAATTGGATGCGTAGTTTGTTGGTTGCTATGGATGTTAGGCATGCAGAATAGTTTCTGATTGCTCTTGTTTGTTTGGAATTTCGGGGGCGAAATTCCTAAGGGGGAGAGAATGTAACGACCCGTATTTTTACGGATCGAAAGATCGTAAAACTGTCGACATTAAGTCGTTGATGTTGTTAAGTCGTTTAGACTATGAGTCGACCAAAGTTTAAGTCGTGTCAAGTTATCTCGTGTGGTGCTTAGGTCGTATGAGAGTTTGGTTGAGTGGAGCGACCAATAGAAGTAATGACTTAAGTATGATTGGGCGAGTTAAGGGATTTGAGTTGAGCGACTTATAGGTTTGGAACGACCTAGGATTAGATCGTGTAGGGGTTAAGTCGTATAGGAGATAGGTCGTGTGGAAGTTAGGTCGGTTGAGCGACCTAAGGTGTTGAGCAACCTAAGGTAGTGGAGCGACTTATGGTAGTTAGCGAGTTAGTGGCTAGCGGCTTAGGGATAGGTCGGTTGAAGCGAGTTAGCGACCTAGTGGTGAGTGCCGGGTTATAGTCAGATCGTGAGACGACCTAAGGTTGCAAGCGACTTAAGGTTAGGTCATAAGTCACTGGGTCGTATGCGACCTATGGTGGTTTGTCGTGTGTAGTTAGGTCGCTGTAGTGGTTAGGTCGGCATCTCAGCTTAGTCGTAAGTCGTGCACGTGTGTTAAGGACTTAGGTCGTTAGGTCGAGGCACTGCATGTGTTGATTCGCGCATAGGTGAAGTCGTGGACTTGTTAGGTCGTTGACTCGAGTCTGTAGGCCGCATGAGTGTTAAGTCGTGCGCGTACTAAGCCGTGTGTGTGTGTGTTGTGTTGTTGGGTCGGCATGGGGTGTTAGGTCGTAGGTCGGGGATTTTAGGTCATGGACGACTCATGGGGGCGGCGACCTAAGGATTTCCAGCCTATAAATAGAGGGGTTTGGTTCACTTTTTTTTGGCACCGGGTTTTGAAGCGACGAAGTGCTGCCATTTTGAGAGCTCGACTACAACACTTCTTCACTTCTTTTCTCCACTCTAATATAGTGATTCCTTCCATCTAAATTGAAGATCAAATCGAAGATCCAAGAGCCAAAGTTGAAGATCTCCATCCATCGAAGAGAGATTTCATCGTTTGAAGTGGAGCTTTGGAGGATCAAGCCTGATTCCTTGCTATCCAGATCTGGAGTTGGTTGTTTTTGAGGTGTTTAGGTGATTCGATGAGTGGTGGTTATCTCTCACACGGACCCAAAGGAGTATATTGGATTGGTGGCTTGTTTATGTGTTAAAGATAGAGATTTCTTGCATTTTCCTTAAGTCTGCATGTAGATCCATTGTCTATGAAGTTTTGGATACCCATTTTGCTACATGTTAACTTATATAAGTTTATTCATCAAGTTGTAGAGATATTTGCTTATAATTCATACTTGTTAGATTTGGACAATTTAATTACTAAATTGCCATTCTTGTATAATTGCTTATTAGATCTTGTTTGAATGTTTGATTGCTTGGATTAATGATTGCTTTGATTGATAGATTGTTGCAAATTAGCTAATAGTTGATTTGGACAAGTTGGTCGAAGATGATTCAAAAGCTAAGTAGAGAGGCTCTTGAATGGTGAAAGCTGGTTGTGGCATATGAAGCGGATGTTAAAGCTCATATGGATAGATTCGATGATGATGGACTTTGCTATGATGCGATAGAGCAAAGTGTGATGTTGGAATGAGACTTTGCTATGATGCGATGAAGCAAAGCATGATATGAGAAAGCCTTGGTTTAATCCAGACGGGATCATTCCAAGCATATTGATAACTCGGTGATGTGGTTCGAGTTTGTTGATAATGGTTGGCTCGAGAGGCGCTTGAGATAGTATATAAATAGTCGTCAAGGAGGATGACTAGAAGGCTGAGATCTCATCGTTATTGAAGGTTCTAGCATGCTCAAAGCAAGAGTACGTTGGAACGGGCTGCGACGACGTTCCAAGCACGGGCTGCGACGACGTGCTAGTACTCTGGGTAGTTGTGAAAATTCCTAGGCACGGGCTGCGACGACGTGCGGAGTTGTGTCTAGAACCGGGGTTGCCATTAGCCCTTGACTGACGGCTGAAAGAATGTGCCGGTCATTCAATTAACGATGGTATCGAGGCAATGATAACAGTGATAGCCAGAGTCATGGATGTTTGGTTGTATCATCATTCGGACTCAAGAGCGGTGTTTTCTGGGTGCTTATCTGATCTTGGTTTAGGCCTTGGGGGTTTGTATTTGGAAAACATCGACCTTGACTCGAGTGATTATTGCTTTACTTTGATCATATGCTTTGTTATGCTTGCTTCTCTTTAGTGTGTCTAGGGGCTATCACTGTAGAAAGAGGTGGAGTGGGATGGTTGGGTTCCTATTCCTTTTACCCTTTATGCTCTTTTGGTATGTTTGATAGTTGATTTACTGCTCACTAAGACTTTTGACTGACTCAAGGTTTTATGTTTAACTCTTATTACCTTGGGCTGTTCATCCATGTTGGGATGGGCAGACTTGGTAGCAGGTGGCAGGTGCTGTTCTTAGTGACTAACGTTGTTGATGACGAAGATGAGCTGGAGGCTTTTGCATATTGTTTTCTTACTATACGTACTGGATGTTCCGCTGTTTGTATGGTTCTCTGAGTGATATGTAGTGAGGCTTTCTGTATTGACTTTTCAAATTGTTGTACCAAACTATTATGAGTTTATATGATGAATTCTGTTCTATGGAGCTTCACTATGTATGCTTTTCTATTGTATTTTATCCCTGCGCTGTGAGTAATACGATAGACTATTGTGTTTGCCTTACCCTGACTATCGTCCATGGCTCCCTGGCACACCTTTCAGCGCACCATTTCCCTGTTTTAGTGTGGGAGTCATAGGCGGTCGTCACAATTATATTTGATTGTAATATATTAGCTGTTAGGTAGAGAAATTTATAAATATTGATTGGAAACACTATTTGAAGAAAGTGAAAAAAATAAGAATAAGTTGGAAATTTAAGAATCTAAGTTCCGAGGTTTTTGAAATTTCGTCCGAATGATTTTGAAATATAATAATAATATTATTTAGAAGTATTTTCTGAAATAAATATTTCAATATAATTTGAAAGAATTATTTTAAAGAAAATTTTGTAAAGAAATAAGTTCTGTACTCCCCTCTCTGTCGTTGGAAAATAATTTCGGTGATGAGTGCACGCATCATCGACATTCATTTTCGAGTTTCGAAGTGGGAAGACCATTGTAGTAGTTTTACTGCAGACTTATTTTGATAAACAAATATAAATTTTAAATTGTTTTAAATATAATTGGATATATAAGTTATACGTATATATATTTATCTATTATTTTAAAATGATTTGAAATTTAACCCGGTATTTAGTTCTTAAGTTCCGTTAATTAGTAGTTTCAATTAATGTAGTGAAATGCAATGTAACTAATTAATAATTGGAACTTTTAATTAAAAATAAGATATTAAATGCTAAGTTATAAATAAAATTAAAAGAAATTTGAAATTCGTAACCTATAAGACAAAGGATATGAGTATTGAACATTAAATTAAATTAAAAGAAATGAGAAAACTTGTGTAACTCTCAATTACATCCTTAAAAACATATATATAACTTACCAAATAGAAAAAGTTCTAAATGTTTAATAAGAAAATGTAATGGATATTATACAAGTAATAAACTTGAGGTAATGAAAGTATTCAATGAAATTCTTTAATAAATAAGAATTTAATGTTGTAATCGTTATAAACTTTAGTTATAATGGAAATTTTACTATAATAAAATAAGATAGAAGATAAATGTTGTAAGTATGTAATTATAGACTTAAGTTAATGTATTAGCATGCTAAGTAATTGATTTGCACATGAATACTATAAATGAATGAATGAATGAATGACATTAAGAAAAAAAATGAATGAATAGAAATTGAAATTTGCAAGAAGTAAATGTAAATTTAAAGGATAAATCATTATATGAAAGAAAAGAAATCAAAACAACAAATAATATGAAATGAAATTAATAAGAATGAACTTAATTTATTGTTTGGATTTGTTGTTTGTTTTGTTTAATGGTTGTTTGGGTAAGAATACTTTAAATTTGTTTGGATATATGAAAAATCTATTTAGTTTCATTAAGACTGTTGAGTAAATGATGCACTTAGTAGTCTATTCTTCATTCTGTACAATTTAAAGTTTTGAACCCGAACAACTATTTGTTTTGTGGATATGAATGGATGATTGATTTGTTTCGGTGTCATATGATGATGGTATGTTGGTTGCAAGTGATTGTTATTTATATTGATTGTTGTTAGTGGTTGAAACAACTTTAAACATTTAATTTTATATAATTATTAACTCTTTTAGATTATATAAGTGAAATACAGGTTATGGAAGCAATTGCTACTTCTTTTGGTTTTATAATTAAGCGTAATTGCCCGACAAATATGTACGTTTTTGGATTTCGGTTTTATAGCGTTATTATATTATTTTTCCCGTGTTGGGATATAGTATTTTGGAAAATATATGTTATATATTGTTATATTTGATATTATATTTTCTCTCGAACCTCTCCTTACAAAGGAGACTCTGCTGAAATTTTCCGTGAATTTTGGACTTAGAAAATTTTGGAAATGTTTTCCAAACTTTATTAATTTAAGTATAAAAAGATTTAATGCTTATAAATTGGCAAATTTTATTTAAATTAAATAATTTTGTAAATTTATTTATTTATAAAGTTAATATTTTTGAATAAGATGTATTGTTTACTCAATTCTTTCTTTTCCCTTCTTTTTCCTTTTCGAGGATGAAAAGTTTTGAGTGGGGGAGAGTGTAACGACCCATAATTTCGATAATTAAATTGGTTAATTTAATAATATTTTTGTAAGTAAATTTAGAAAGAAATTTTTTATAATTTATAATGAAGCAAATGTTAAAAATGAAATGTAGCAATGGTAATTAAAACTAATTATCGACAATTGAAGTGAAATCACAATGAAAATGAAATGGTATAAATTGTTGCACTTGGGTATAAAATTGAAAATAAGTAAATAAGTGTAAGCGTTGTATAAATAAAAGAAATTTGTAATAATAAATAGTAAATGAATAGAATCAATGTACTTTAAGTAACTAAAATATTGTTTGGAAATAATAAACATATAAGTGTTTGATTAAGAGTTAATGGCAACAATTATTATGAGTTACATATATATTTAGTTCATTCAATTGAATTGGAAATCAATTGCAAATAAAATTAAATTAATAGTAACTGAATGTAAATTTATGTAATAAGGTTTATGCAGGTTGATAAATAACTAATTTAGTGCAATACCTATTAATTGAAACAACTGTAAGGTTATAATTGATTGAAATTAATAAATTGGGAAATAAATTCAATAATTATATTAATTGATGAGATAATAGGCAATAAATTGTAGTTTGATAGAATCAATGCTAGATAAGTAACTATAATAATTGTTGGTTGATAATTAAGTATGAATGTGAGTAAATTAGGCAAATAGTGATAATTTTTAATTGTTTACCCATTCATTTAATTTATTGAATCAGATCTAAATCAATTGCAACATTTGATTGTTAATAATAGCTTATAAGTGGAATTAAACGTCAATGGTAACAATTATTATAAGTTAACCATTTATTTAGTATATTAAATTAAAACGGGTAATCGATTGCAGTAAATCTAAATTAAAAGTTATGTTAGTATAAATTAAGGAAATAATTGGAAATAAGGTCAATTTTATTCATAATATGACAATTGGTTGAATAAAAGGAATGGAAATTCAAGATTTATTAATTTATTGGAATTTAAATTTAATAATTGAATTAATTGCAAATAAATGGATTTTTGAAATTAAATGAAATAAAATATAACGTTAATGGGAATTAATATGAAATGAGAATGCATTAATGTAATGTAATATAAATCAATGTTAATTATACCCATAAGATGTCAATTTATTGAATAACAAGATTTTAAATCAAATCAATGGATTTATTGGAATTTCAATTGATAATTAATGAATTTATTAAAATTGAAATCAATTACGGCAATGGGTAAATAAATTTAACTTTGAATTGACATCTAAATTTTTTTAAGTTATTGTAATTGTTTAAGAAATTAAAAATGATAAGATTCTTTAGTTATGGAATTGAAATTGAAAAAGTGATTAAATTACTCAATTATTTATTTATTTAATTAACTAGAAAATAGCCATTTTGGCCACTGACTGGGATTTCGACGAAACCAGTTTCATCGGATCCGTAACGGTGAATTATTGTAGGTTTCAAGTTTCATAACGATCGGGCTTGTCGTTTGATCGTATCGGCTTGAAACGCCTTGAAATCGATTAATTGGAAACATTTAAAATCAATTTGAAATAACTTGGTTTGAGCATAACTTATTCATACGATTGAATTTGAACTTGAAACTTATTCCATCGCTTTTAAAATATTTTAAAACGTCTGTTTCGATATATGTGTTGTCCCAATTTTGTTTCAGAGTCATAACAGGCTTTTTGGGCCATTTTATCGTTCAACGTGTAAGTCAATCGGGTTCATCTATTTTATTTTTAGCTTTGTATATATATACACCTTGTTATAAACCCTAATTCATTTCTTAATCCTCATTTCTGTACGTTCAATTCTATTTGTTCCTCTTTCCAATGACTGCAAATCCTAATTCCCAAATATAATTCCAAATCAAATCCAAAGCCAAAAATTCAAACATTTCGAACTATATCATATTTTATATCGTCGGAAAGCTCTCGAGGAGCGCATCTCAATTCTGTAATTCATTTTTCGATTTGATGGATCGTTTATCCAAAAATTCAATTCGAACCTCAGCCGTCCATAGGCTAGGGTTTCGATCCAACGGCCGATTCAAGATGGTTTGACGATCGAGGGGCGGCAATTGAAGGGTGACGATGAGCAGCACCCATCGGTGTGGCTCGCTCGTGCTTAGGCGGCCAGGATTGTTTCAATTTTAGGCGTTTATTACGGCGGCGGCGTGGCATTTATGGTCGAGGTGGAGTGGCCGCGTGGGGCCTAGAGGCTCGTCCGGACGCGCGTGCGTCAGCAGCGATGCCTGATCAGGGCTGTAACCGCGGTGGCGTCGACGCATTTAAACCATAGGTGGTGGCTCGGCTGTGATTCGAACGTGCACGCTAGGGCTTTGGAAGAAGCTAGCAGTGGTGACGTGGCTTATATTAATAAATTTCTTAATAAATTGATAATTTGTATTTAAGTTGTTTTAATCGTTATAACTTTCACATACGAGGTCCAATTCACGTGCGCTTTTCTCCGCTAGGTTCGTATTGGAATTCTAGACATTTCGGCGCTTGTTTGGATGGATTTGGAGACTGTTCAATTTTTGGGTTTATATTGGATTTTAATTCAATTTAAATTCAAAAAGGTGAGTGTTTTAACCCACTCACAACTTCTAAAATTTCTTATGTGTGTTAATTTAATTTTTGATGTGATTAGAAATTTATTTATTGCTGTTTGGTATATTTTTATCATCATTCCAGTTAAATTGAATTTATTGAATTAAATTTTTATTCAATTTATTATTGCGTATAAACTGCCAGTTAAATTAATTCATTATTGAATATAAAATGCTAGTAAATACATGTTATTTATTATCTGTTTTTATGGATGTTACTGTTTGAATTGGATGATGATTGTGATAAATGGTTGATGGTTGATATTGGATGAAAGGATGTTGCATTTTATATTGTTATAAACTGCAAATTGTTATGCACTTTATTTCATTCAGAATTGCGGTTTGAAATGATATATAAACGTATTTATTTATTTTAAGTTACAGATTGAAATGATAAATATTCATATCACTTGGCCAGAGGGTAGAAAATTATATACAGACACTGTGGTCTATATATAAAATATTTTGAAAATGATTTCTATGGTTTGGAAGGAAATATATGGTTTAATGAATATTGATTTTTTTTTGATATTATATAAATATTATTTTATATATAGTTAAATGCTTGAATTTAAGCTATGTATAAGTTTGTTAAATAAAAATCTAAGTTTAATAATAGAGTTTGATTTTATTATTTAAAATAAACGTGAGTAAGTATTTAAATTTTATTTCAATATAGAATGTAAAATGATTTAAATAAATTAAGGTTGGAGATTTATTTGAAATTAAATTTATTTAAAGAATTAAACTCAAAAAGGTTAATGTAAAATTTATTAAGTTGGAAATTTTGAAAGGGTATAATTATTATAACTTGATTTTGGGGTCAAGGTGAATTAAATGAGTTTTTCCGGTATAAATGAATTGAAAGAAATATGTCGTTATTAGTAATTTGAGTTTTATCTAAATGATGAGGGATTTATTATGTAAAATATTTCAAAACTAAATGATAGAAAATTTAATTGCTGGATCGAAATTATCTCAATTTAGTTTTGAAATTTTAGAATATTTAAAGCCTTGAAATATATCGAAATTGAAATGTTTCGAAGTTATGAATTTTCAAAGTATTTGTTTTAAAGGTGTTAAAATTTTAAATGTTTGGTTCGAAGTGTATAATTTGGAAGAGCTATGATTTTGGAAAAGGGATATATTTGAAATAAAATGATATTATATTGATTTGAAATAAAAATGATATCATATTGATTTGGTTTTAAAATAGAAATGATATCGTATTTATATAGTTTTGAAATGAATATTATATCTTGGTTTTGAAGTATAATTATTTTGAAAAGACCGCGGTGTTATAATAACGTTTGGTTGTTAAAGAGACCGGGATCAGATGTTGCCATACTCTCTGCCAACTCCGAAACCCACTTTAACAACTGTGTATGCGGTGGAGATTCTAGAATGAAGAAGGATGGCGACGACGTTTCCTTTGAGGTATATACGTGGACTCGACTACCGTGAGTTGGCATGAAGTGGCTAAAACAGGAGCGATTGACAGGCTAATGAGGTAGCACCTTTGATCGGACACATCCCTTCGATATTATACTTTGACTTTTGGATTGATTCGGTGGCCACTTTTGATTTTTATTTAGGGGTGTGGCTCGAGATGGGCGTAGCTGGGGCTATGCGTTACCACCGGCCCGGAAGCATAATTGGCATATCTACCCTGGAATTACCTAATTGTGTCGTGTCACCTACCCTAGCGCTCCTTGTACGAGTTTGGTTTTCTCCCGTAGCCCGTGTGGTATCCTCTGGTGGCTTCCCGATCAAGAGGGGCCATGATACTGGATGGACTACTGGGACTGTTACGTGTTAAGGTGGAAAATGTAAAGCCTTAATGCTATTTAAAAGTAAGTTTATTTTACTATAGATATTATTATTGTAACGACCCAGGATTTTTATTAATTAAAATTTGAATATTTATTTAATTTTAAATATTAATGAGTGAATTTATAAGTCAAATAAATTTTTATTTGAATTATTGGATTTAATTGGATTTTTAAATCGATAATTTAATATGTTAAATTATGGAAATAATTGAAAATTGGGTTAAATATGATTGAAAATGATTTGTAAAATTTTATTTTATCATGTTGAAGTTAGAAAGATATTTTAGAACTTTTAAAATCGAACTAAAAGTTAATTTGTGAAAATTGAATATTTTAATATTTAAATCGACTAGTGAAAATAGTCAATTTTTGAACAGTCTCAGAATTGAACGAAACCAGTTCCATTGGATCCGTAATAGTTAGTTATTACCGGATTTCAATTTTCGTGTCAATCGGAGTTACCGTTTGATCGTGGCAGCTCGAAACGCATCGATTTATTTTTAATTTAAATTTGACGAGTGAAAATAGCCATTTTTCAAAAAGTCTCGGATTTCGACGAAACTAGTTTCATCGGATCCGTAATGTGATATTATTGTAAGGTTTCAAATTTTAAGTCAATTGGATTTACCGTTTGTCCGGTACAAATTAAAACGCCTAGAAAATCGCTTAAATCGGTTTAATTTAAATTGAGCGTTTGTAGCCATAACTCGCACAGATGTCCGAATTAGCTTCCGAAACCTGTTCCATTGTTTCCGGAACGTGGGATAAACCCTAGGAACGTCAGTTTCGGCGCGTAAATCGGAATTCGGAATTTCCGGATGAATAGTGTTCGATTTTTCTTTATAAATAGCACCCACCTCTTCATAATTTAGAAAAAAAAAATAAACCCTAATACTAAAACCCTAGCCGCCACTATCTATAACTGATGGCCAGAAATTAGTTTTGATTCTCCTCCATTATCTTCAAATCCAAGCATTATTTCAAGAATTTATCAACTACAAAGTTATAGAGCACATCAAGATCTACAAGATCAACGGCTATGATTTGAAACGGAGCTGTAGATCGATGGAAAATTTCGTTCAAAGACCATAGAGTCGGCCTCGAATTACGTGCTAGGGGCTTGACCGAGTTCTTCATGGCTTGGGCCGAGTATTGAGGGGGAGATGGCGCTTCGATGGTGAGGAGATGATCGAGTATAGTCGAGTGATCGAGGTGAAAATTAAAACCCTAATCTATGGGTGTGGGTTCGGCCTTTCAATTGATTTCCTCTAGAAGTTGCGTGCAAAAGGGAGAGGGGGGAGACACAGTGCACGGCTCTGATGGGGTTGCTTGGATCTAACGGTGATTGTTAGTGAGGGTTTAAAAATAATTATATATGTTGTAAATTGTTATATAAAAGTTCGAGTAAACTTTGAAAAATCATAACTTTTTCATACGAGGTCGAAAAAATGCAAACTCAGTTGCGTTGGAATCGTATGGACGAGCACTACGTGATGGAGTTGGTTTGGAGTCGTTTGGAGTTAGTGAGAATTTTGGGTAAAATTAAACGTCCGTTTAATTTTATTCGAAATAAATCGCTAAAACGGAAAATAAAATCAAGGTGAGAACTTCTCACTCAATCGAATCGGTTTCGATTTTATTGTAAATAGTTAGATTTAAAATGTTTGAATGCATGTTTGAATGATGATTGTTATTTATTGATTGTTAAAATAGACATTATGCGCCGTTAGTAAGCGGATGTTATTTAATAAAAACATATACCTCGAATATTTCATAAACAGTGAAATTGGTATTATATATAATATCAATATATATATATATTGGCATATGTATATATTGCAGTTGTTGATTTCCCGTATTTTTTAGCGGATGAGACCCTATTGCGCCGTTAGTAAGCGGATAATATTTAATAAGAACATATACCGCGATAATTTCGTACAGGAGCGAAATTGGTATTGTCCTAATGTTTTTGGATGCAGGAAAACAGGTTGGAGGGATCCAACTGGATTCCTCAACAGTATTTATTTGATTATGGATATTTTGATATTCGTTGATTATCATTTACGATATGTGATATCGTTGTTGTCGTGATTGACTATTTGATGTGTAGCATCATTGGACCAAATTTGGAATTTTAAAATGATTTCAAAGTGATTTTTGAAAGTATAAGTTATAAAATAATTTTTGGAATTGATCCATTATAAATAAATAAACGTTATAATTTTTAATGTTATAAAAATTATGATTTTTGAGAAAAATAGTTAAAAATTGATTTTTGAGAATATGATGCTATTGAGTTTATAAAATAGTTAAATCGAGATATTTTAGAATTATTGTGAAAAGTTTAAGTATAGGGTTTATGAAATTTAATTCTTTTATGAATCAAAATGGTGAAATAATAAAGGAGATTTAAGACGTTTTAAAGAATAATATAAATTGATTTATATTAAAGGATTTATAAATTGATATTTATAAATTAAAACATTTGAATTATAAAACGAGTTTTTATAAGTGTTTGAATGAAGTGGAAATGAATTTCATAAATGAATGAAATTTATGGAATTATAAACTGTGAAGTTATAAAAGAAATTTATAAATAGTAAGATTTATAAATTTGGTGAAATTATTTGAAGAATAGATTGGTTAAATAAATGGATCTTATAAGTTATAAGATTTATAAATTGGAAAGTCTTTAAAAAGAACGATTTTGTAAAATAATCGTTTTGTAAGTATTTAACTTATAATATGAACTTTTAGTTTATAATTGAGTTATAAACTGGAATAGGTTAATATGGAAATTATAAAAAGAAGTTTTTATAAGATGAATAGAAATGGAATTTATAAACGTTGTTTTATAAATTCGCAAATGGCTTATTTTGATAAGTAAATTGTTGAAACCTATTAATGGAGTTATATTCACGTTTTTGACTGTGAATAATACTTTAAAATAAAATGAATAAAAGGATGAAATTGTTAATGAAGTATATTCACGTTTTTGAATAGTGAATAACACGTTAAAGAAATTGTTTTGGATTTGGATGTTTTAAATAGAATTAAAACGATCGAACAATGTTTTAAAATGTGTTGAGATTCAAAACCATAGATTTCAACATTTATTGTTGGAATAGATGTTTTCGAGAAATAAAAGGAAATAATGGACTATAACACTGTTGTTATAGTAAATGATTTCTGAAAGGAAATGTTTTGTATAAGTATTGGGATTTATATATCTATCTTAAAATTCGAATCCCTATACTAGTGATTTTTGGGTTGTCGTAACGATGTTTTACGTAACATTCGTTTTGGCCCAAATAAATATGTTTAAGAGAATGATTTCCTTAAAGAATGAAATATATACTTAATCTCGATATAAGTATATTGGATATTTTCCAAGTGTTGAAAATAAATAAAAATTGTGAATTACTTATGAATAAATAAGTATGGAAATGTTTTTCCAATATAAAGTGAATATTAGAGAATTTATCTTTTTGAAGATAAATTGAAAATGAATATTATAAATCGAATTGAAGTCGTATATTCATTAATACTTTGGAATGTAAATTCAATATTGAATTTATAAAAGAAAGTAGAATTGGTTTAAAAATAAATATTGATTTATTTTTGAAGTGTGAAATTATATATCTTGTAAAGATATTTTGTGAAATAAATAATTTGAAAAATTATTTGGAATCTGGTGATGTGTGCATATCAGTGATAGTTCAATAACCGACTATCAATATTTCCCTTTGAATGGGTAATTGATGTGATTTGTTTGAATGTGAATGCTACACTTATTTTTGAATAAGCGCTCACTATTCGGGTTAACCGGGAAAGGACCATGGGGTCGTATAACCCATTCCGAATATGTGATACGTCGTTATAATTGCATTGAAGATCGGTGTTGAAGACCCGGTATTTGCGAGAGCGATAGGATGACCTGTCGATTTACTCTGCACCGAGTTGCTCCGGTATAGAGTTCTCCATATGTGATGGTGAATCCGATCAGGATTGTGAATATCCGGATTGCAAGGACTTCTTTGTAAGTGCCTTCGGTTTTGTTCGAGCCCGGAACAAACTTGTATGGATTGTATGTCTGACATTACAAGTTGAGATATAAAGCCGATTTCTTTCAAATATATTTCTGTTGGTGGCGAAGAATTTATTCTTTAGCTTAACACCCTTCTCTGAGACGTACGAGCTCAGAGGTTATATAGTTGAAGTTATCAGCGATATATTTCCAATTTGGTAATGTGACATGCTGAGTGATGCTGAAATGATCATTGTGTTGATTATTGTGATAAGATCGTTTATTTGATCGTCTATCTTAGTGATCATTGTGTTGATCATTTGTTGACCCAAAGCATGGCTTTTGCATAAAGTATGTTTTTGTGGACGTGACTTCGTCGAGCCTCACACCCCGGAAATGGTCAAAACAGGAAAGATGCGGCAAGGTTATGAGGGGTAGCACCCTTTAGGGTATGTACATTTCCTTTTGGATAGAGGTGGTATCATGGTATGGAGCCCAGATATTTAACCTATGTGGTTACTACGAATTTATTACTTTGTGGTTGTTGGCTTTCGGGATCCCGTGAGAAAGGTCGTTTACGATCGGGGAATGGCGTGCTCGTGTCAGTAGTTACCCAGTTAGGGGTAACCCGGACTTGTGTTGGCAGAGTTCCGGTTTGGTTCTCGGGGATGTCTTTCCAGAGGCATTCTCATGTGGCAATGGGAAGTTCCTTGGCCTGACCATTTGTTGGAAATCCATCGAAACAATACGAAACTTGTACGGTTTTAGTTGTATAACCTGCTATGGAATGTGGCGGTAACCTGCTATTGAACATAGTTAGCTATAGTAGGCATACGATAATGGTCGTATGTTGGCTAAGATTTATATTCTACTTTTGAAATGAATTTTTCCTACACTATGCACTAGTAATAATATCAAATGTTATTTTAAATGCGTATCAAGCATCTTTGACTATCATAAGGAGAAATCTCCTCCGATTCTGCGTTTGCATTGTGTGTGTGTGCGGGAGGCCTTATGGTAGTCTCATTTTTAAAAGCATTGCGAATTGAATTTAAAAATATTCCTCTATTTTGATTTTAAAGATAAATAAACTGTTTTGAGTTCTCACACCAGTCACATGACTGACTTGGAGTTTATTGTTTTCCTTCCTAAACTCTGGGTGCCCACCAATTTTCACACGGGCAGTCAAGAGTTAAGGTTTATCAGGATATTCTGGATATTCTGGAGTTGCTGGAGGCAAGCTGGATGGCATGGCGTATTACTAGCTATATAGTATTTCTTTTTCTGCTGCACTGTTTGTTGTTGTTGTTTGTTGTTGTATACTCTGATGTAATGAAATGAAATGTAATGTAATGTAATAACTGATATAGTTCTTTGTTTAAAGATTATTCATTTATTATTATATGTTGTTCCGCTGCGAATTGTGAGATTCTGATGTTGTTCTGTTGTTTTCTGTTCCGTTCTATGTTTTCAAAATGTTCTCTATTCTCTTTTCTATTCTATTTTCTAATTTTCTGTTTTCTTTTCCTTCTTTATCTTCTTTCTTTTTCTCTCTTATTGTAACAAACGGAAATTTTCGACTTTCGAAAATTCAACATCAATACTCACTTTATCGACTGTCGAGAAATCGAAGGCCAAAAACCGGAATGTTATGGGTTTTAGGAAAAAGAAAAAAAAGAAGAAAAAGAGATAAGAAGAGAGAAAAGAAAAAGGAAAATAGAACGGAACAGAAAACAGCAGGACAACATCAGAATCTCACAATTCGCAGCGGAACAACATATAATAAATAAATAAATAATCTTTAAACAAAGAACTATATCAGTTATTACATTACATTACATCATATCATCAGAGTGTACAACATTCAACAATGCAGCGGAAAAAGAACTACTATATAAACTAGTAATACGTCATGTCATCCAGCTTGCCTCCAGCAACTCCTGAATATCCAGAATATCCTGATATACCTAACTCTTAACTGCCCGTGTGGAAATTGGTGGGCACCCAGAGTTTAGGAAGGAAAACAATAAACTCCAAGTCAGTCATGTGACTGGTGTGAGAACTCAAACAGTTTATTTATCTTTAAAATCAAATAGAGAGATATTTTTAAATTCAATTCGCAATGCTTTTAAAAATGAGACTACCATAAGACCTCCTGCCACACACACAATGCAAACGCAGACTTGGAGAAGATTTCTCCTTATGATAGTCAAAGATGCTTGATACGCATTTAAAAAGAACATTTCATATTATTATTAGTGCATAGTGTAGGAAACAATTTCGAAAGTAGAATATAAATCTTAGCCAGCATAGGTACCATTATATTATGCCTACTAATAGCTACCATATTAGATGGCAGGTTCTACAACTAAAACCGTACAAGTTTCGTATTGTTTCTTTGGATTTCCAACGAATGATCAGGCCAAGGAACTTCCCATTGCCACATGAGAATGCCTCTGGATGGACATTCCCGAGAACCAAACCGGATCTCTACCAACACAAGGCCGGGTTACCCCTAACTGAGTAACAACTGACCGAATATGCCATCCCCCGGTCCTTTGGGACCTTTTAACCGAGCGCTCGTAATCAATTCACACAATCATAACAAAGTGTTTTCAACATGAGTAAGTATCTGGGCTCCATACCATGATACCACCCTTTTCCAGAAGGAAATGCACACATCCTAAAGGGTGCTACCCCTCATAACCTTGCCGCATCTTTCCTGTTTTGACCATTCACGGGGTGTGAGGCTCGACGAAGTCACGTCCACAAAAACATACTTTATACAAAAGCCATGCTTTGGGCCAACAAATGATCAACACAATGATCACAAGGATAGACGATCAAATAAATGATCCTATCACAAATAATCAACACAATGATCATTTCAGCAACACTCAGCATGTCACATTACCAAATTGGGAATATATCGCTGATAACTTCAACTATATAACCTCTGAGCTCGTACGTCTCAGAGAAGGGTGTTAAGCTAAGAGAATAAATTCTCCGCCACCAACAGAAATATATTTGAAAGAAATCGGCTTTACATCTCAATTTGTAATGTCAGACACACTATCCATACAAGTCTGTTCCGGGCTCGAACAGAACCGAAGGCACTTACAAAGAAGTCCTTGCAATCCGAATAATCTCTAATCACGTTCGGATTTCCCATCACATATGGAGATCTCAATACCGGGGATCAGCCAGTGCAGAGACAATCAACAAGAAACCCTTTCGCTTTCGAAAATATCCGGTCTTCAACACCGATCTTCGAATGCAATTCATAACGACGTATCACATATTCGGAATGGGTTATACGACCCCAAGGTCCTTTCCCGGTTAACCCGAATAGTGAGCGCTTATTTAAAAAAATAAGTGTGGCATTCAATTTCAAGCGATTCACAACAAATACCATTCAAAAGTAAATATTGATAGTCGGTTATTGAACTATCAATGAATACGCACAACATCATCAAAATCCAAATAATTTTCCAAATTATTTAATTTCCAAAGATATCTTTAGAAGATATAAACTTTCCATACTTCAAAAATAAATCAATATTTATTTTTAAAGCCATTTTCCAAATTCCATTTATAAATTCTATATTGAATTTATATTTCCAAAATATTTATGAATATATGATTTCAAATATTCATTTTCAATTTATCTTCTAAAAGATAAATTCTCAACATATTCACTTTATATTGGAAAACATTTCCATACTTATTAAATAATAATTCACAATCTTTTATTTTCAACACTTGGAAAATATTCAATATACTCTAATCGAAATTAAGTATATATATTTCATTCTTTTAAGGAAATCATTCACTTAACATATTTATTTGGGCCAAAACGAATGTTGCGTAAAACATCGTTACGACAACCAAAAATCACTAGTACAGGGATTCGAAATTAAAATAGATATGTAAATCCCAATACTATACAAAACATTTCCTTTCGGAAATCATCTATTATAACAACAGTGTTATAATCTACTATTTCCTTTTATTTCTCGAAAACATCTATTTCAACAATGAATGTTGAAGTCTATGGCTTCGACTCTTAATACATTTTAAAACATCTTTAGATCGTTTTAATTCTATTTAAAACATCACATCTAAAATAATTTCTTTAACATATTATTCACTATTCAAAAACGTGAATATACTTGTTAACCAATTTCATCACTTCTATTCATTTTATTTTAAAGAATTATTCACTGTCTAAAACATGAATATAACTCCATAAATAAATTACAACAATTCACTTATCGAAATAAGTCGTTGCGGATTTATAAAACAATGTTTATAAATTCTATTTCTATTTATTTTACAACAACTTCCTTTTATAAATTTCCTTTATAAATCTATTCAGTTTCATATCTCAATAATATACTAAAATTTCATATTATATGTCAAATACTTATAATTTATTTGTTTATAAAATCATTCCTTTAAACTTCATAAATCTTATAAATCTTATAACTTATAAGATTCATTTATTTATCCAAATCCATTCCTTTAATAACTTTATGAATTTTATTTTATTTTCCTTTACAAATTTTATAAACCTACTGTTTATAAAATTCTATTTATAACTTCATCGTTATAATCCCATAAATTTCATTCATTTGTGAAATTCATTCACAATTCATTCTAACACTTAGAAAAGCTCGTTTTATAACTCCAATATTTATAAATATCAATTTATAATTCTTTTATAAAAATCAATTTATATTATTACTTTAAAACGTGTTAAAAGTCCTTTATAATTTCATCATTTGGATTTATAAAATAATCAAATTTTATAAATCCTATTTTTTTTAAACTTTTTATAATAAATTCAAAAATCCCAGTTTAAACTATTTTATAAAATCATAAATCCCATATTTTCAAAAATCAACTTTTAACTATATTTCTCAAAAATATAATTTTTATAACATTAAAATTATAACGTTTATTTATTTAGAATGAATCGATTCCAAAAATATTTTATAAACGCATATTTCCAAAAATCACTTTAGAAATTCCTTAAAAATCAAAATCATTATTTTTTAAACTTCCAAAAATTGGATCCGATGATGCAACACATCAATAGTCAATCACGACTTTCAAACATCATATATCATCCATGATAAACAATCAAATATCACAATATATGAAATAAAATAAATATTTGTGAGGAATCCAGTTGGATCCCTCCAACCTGTTTCCCTGCATCCACAAACATTAGCACAATACCATTCCGTTTCAAGACGGAATATCGCGGTACATGGGATTTTTATAAATATATATCCGCTTACTAACGGCGCATAGGGTCTCATCCGCTAAAAGAAAATGCGGGAAATCAATCAACTGCAATATATACATATGCCAATATATATATATTTCTATATATATAATATAATACCAATTCCACTTCGAGGTGGAATATCGCGGTATATGTGTGTAATAAATAACCTCCGCTTACTAACGGCGTATAGGGTCTATTCACATCCAATATATAACAATCATCATTCAATCATTCAATCAACACAGTCATTTAATTTTTAAATCTAACTATTTAAAATTAAATAAACAATAAAAATTCCTTTTTGAGTGAGAAGTTCTCACCTTTTATTCCTGTTTGCCATCCACTTCCAATTCAACTTGTTTTCTTCATTTATACCTTGTATAACAATTTATACACAATTTATTAATATTCGAATCAATCGAATAAATTAAATTTTCATTTGACAAATTTTAATTCATCGGTGATTTCATTTTTAATAGCCAAATTACTGATAGTTTTATTTAAATCAGTTTCTTGTTTAATAATTTAATTTAACTAAAAATTTAAATCTAAACTTTAAATTAATATCTTTAAATCAATTTTTCTTTTAAATAAATTTATTTAACTACAAATTTAAATTTTAAACTAATGATTTTAAATTTTAAACAAATTCGTTTATAAACATAATTCATTTGGCTAACAATTTGGGTTAAACCAATAATTTATTCTTAAAATAATAATGTAAACTAATCGAATAATTAATTTCTTCGAAATAGATTTAACTAACTAATTCTTTTTTTTTTCAAACTATATTTTTCTTTACTGTAATATGATTTACATACATATTTTATTTTTATTTTTTTTCGTTTATAAATTTATTTAAATTAATTACTATCTATTTAATTCTAAACAAATGATTTACATTTTAAACTAATGCTTTTAAATTTATTTTTTAAATCATTTCCTTTTATTAATTTATTTAACAAAATTTTTTTTTCGACTAACAAATCCCTTTTTAAAATTTAAATCAAAAATTAACATCAATATACCTTACTGCCTGCATCCACTCCATCATCTCGCGCGACATCATCGTACGAACCCCTCCCCTACCATCGCGAATGCTGGTAGCCGCCGCTGCCTCGCCGCCTCATCGTGACATCTCCTCTGCTCGACCCCCAAATCACGCACGCCACTCCACTTCTTCGACGTCGTCCATTTCCTTCACGCGAATCACTGCCATCGCCATGCTGTCGCCTCACGCGCGCGCGGTCGCGCACCCCATCGCCTTCGAGTACCCCCATTGCGCGAGCCCTAGGCTGCCGCCTCCAGATCCACGCCCAAACCACGGCCTCCCCAATTCATCGCCACAAGTACCATTGAAGTCGCCTCGTGTGCCGTGCCTCGCCCTCCAATTGCCTCGAAGTCGCGCGCCGTCACATCGCGCCTACGCGCGCGAGCTTAGTCGCGATTCGATTCTTTTGGCCCTCAGCCTCACTTGATTTCTTCGAACGAAACATTTGATTTCGCTGAGGCCTCGGCATTTCTTTTCTTTTGATTTTTTTTTTTTTTTTTTTGAACGAATGAATTGGAATCGAATGAGGGAAAGGGGAAGAGAGGTTGCGATTTTGTTTTCGAAGGCAAGGAAAAGCTCGGCCATTTTTTCTTATTCTGAGAAACTTCAAAATGAAGTTGCGTGATTATTTTGAAGAGGGATGGAGGAGGCAAAAGAACGTGGTTTATCAGAGAAGAATCGTGCAAGCACGTTATCGCGATTTTAGGCGTAATTGAAGGGGAGAACGTGTTCTGTTTGACTCAATTTAAATTTAAATTTAAATTTCAAATTGAATTCGATTTAATTTCAATGCGTTTACTCACCGTGTGCTCACATATCAAATCCGAAAAATACGAAATTTGAAACCCGGCAATAATTCGATATTCCGGACCCAATGGAACTGGTTTCGTCGAATTCCGAGACTGTGCCTCGGACGGCTATTTTTAAATATCGATTCGAACGATTAATTTCAAAACTGTACAATTTACTTCCAAATTCAATTCTGAAGCTTCTAAAATCTTCAATATTATCAATATGAATTTTACAAGCCTTTGAAATATTTTTAATTGGCTTAAATTTGAAGATTCAAATTTTTATTCAACTCTTAATAGATTAAATTCTAATATTTAATCGCCAATTTCAAAGTTGAATTGAAAATTCAATTCAAACCAATATTCAAATATTTAAAATTAATTAAATATTTCAATTTAAATTATTAAAAATTCAGGGTCGTTACAATCTTTCCCCCTTAAAAGAATTTCGTCCCGAAATTACAAGTTAAGAAGAATGTCCTTATCCCGATTATTATTTTTCACAATTCAAATAGTTTTATTAACTCACTAGCCTAAATCTTTTTACTAGAGATTTACTATCATTTCAACTAGCTTTCCAACTTTATTTATAGGTTTCAAACAATATTGTTTTACTAACCATTCAAATTTAAATTCAAATTCAAATTCAAACTTTCAAACTTTCAAATTTTTCTCAAAATTTTTCTAACACCCTAAATTTTCGAAAAATTTCGCCAGCGTTTCCTTTGCGCGGCTCGATCGGTACGACTACAAAATGGCACCACGGCCCCTCAGAATCAAAAAGAAAAGAGAAAAGCCAAGTGGCTAGAGAAGAAAGTCATCAAATCTCATACTAAAATTGAAATACGTACCTTTTTGTCGAGCAATTCAATTTTATCTTTGAAATTAAAATCTCAATTCCTTTATACACCTGTATAACCTGTATAATCTGCTAGTAGTAGCATCCAAATCCAACATTCAAACCATTTTGCCAATTTATTACAAAATTTTCAATATATGCTTCTTATATATTTTTACTTCACTATTGAAGTTACATATTAATTTTATTCAATTTCACGTTTCAATTCAATTCACGACTTCAAATTCATTCGAATTCAATTCTCAATTTAAATTCTATTTGAATTAAATTCTCAATTCTAAATATTGAATTCTATCGATTAACTTTTATTTAGTAATTCATATTACTATTATAAATTAGTTTCATTCACTAATTCATTTCAATATTTCAATTCATCATGAATTTACTTGATTGTTCAATTCAATTTTTATTCATTCCATATTCATATTCATTCCATTTGAAATGAATAAATTATCAAGTTAATTTCCTTGAATTCAATCCATCTTATTTTTATTTATTCCATATACTAATGATAATAATTCAATATTATCACTTCCTAACAATCATGCAACCATATACTATAATAATTCATAAAAAATCATTTTTTTCTATACCAAAAATAGTTTTGGAAAAATTATCTTACAATATAAATCAATTTTATATTCATTAACAAATACGCACTCATATCTATTATTACACTCAAACTCATTCTAGAGTACTGCTGACTCTATCTCTAACGAGTAATACCCAACAGAACCATGGTTGTCGCTTAACCATAAGCTCTGATACCAAATGTAACAAACGGAAATTTTCGACTTTCGAAAATTCAACATCAATACTCACTTTATCGACTGTCGAGAAATCGAAGGCCAAAAACCGGAATGTTATGGGTTTTAGGAAAAAGAAAAAAAAGAAGAAAAAGAGATAAGAAGAGAGAAAAGAAAAAGGAAAATAGAACGGAACAGAAAACAGCAGGACAACATCAGAATCTCACAATTCGCAGCGGAACAACATATAATAAATAAATAAATAATCTTTAAACAAAGAACTATATCAGTTATTACATTACATTACATCATATCATCAGAGTGTACAACATTCAACAATGCAGCGGAAAAAGAACTACTATATAAACTAGTAATACGTCATGTCATCCAGCTTGCCTCCAGCAACTCCTGAATATCCAGAATATCCTGATATACCTAACTCTTAACTGCCCGTGTGGAAATTGGTGGGCACCCAGAGTTTAGGAAGGAAAACAATAAACTCCAAGTCAGTCATGTGACTGGTGTGAGAACTCAAACAGTTTATTTATCTTTAAAATCAAATAGAGAGATATTTTTAAATTCAATTCGCAATGCTTTTAAAAATGAGACTACCATAAGACCTCCTGCCACACACACAATGCAAACGCAGACTTGGAGAAGATTTCTCCTTATGATAGTCAAAGATGCTTGATACGCATTTAAAAAGAACATTTCATATTATTATTAGTGCATAGTGTAGGAAACAATTTCGAAAGTAGAATATAAATCTTAGCCAGCATAGGTACCATTATATTATGCCTACTAATAGCTACCATATTAGATGGCAGGTTCTACAACTAAAACCGTACAAGTTTCGTATTGTTTCTTTGGATTTCCAACGAATGATCAGGCCAAGGAACTTCCCATTGCCACATGAGAATGCCTCTGGATGGACATTCCCGAGAACCAAACCGGATCTCTACCAACACAAGGCCGGGTTACCCCTAACTGAGTAACAACTGACCGAATATGCCATCCCCCGGTCCTTTGGGACCTTTTAACCGAGCGCTCGTAATCAATTCACACAATCATAACAAAGTGTTTTCAACATGAGTAAGTATCTGGGCTCCATACCATGATACCACCCTTTTCCAGAAGGAAATGCACACATCCTAAAGGGTGCTACCCCTCATAACCTTGCCGCATCTTTCCTGTTTTGACCATTCACGGGGTGTGAGGCTCGACGAAGTTACGTCCACAAAAACATACTTTATACAAAAGCCATGCTTTGGGTCAACAAATGATCAACACAATGATCACAAGGATAGACGATCAAATAAATGATCCTATCACAAATAATCAACACAATGATCATTTCAGCAACACTCAGCATGTCACATTACCAAATTGGGAATATATCGCTGATAACTTCAACTATATAACCTCTGAGCTCGTACGTCTCAGAGAAGGGTGTTAAGCTAAGAGAATAAATTCTCCGCCACCAACAGAAATATATTTGAAAGAAATCGGCTTTACATCTCAATTTGTAATGTCAGACACACTATCCATACAAGTCTGTTCCGGGCTCGAACAGAACCGAAGGCACTTACAAAGAAGTCCTTGCAATCCGAATAATCTCTAATCACGTTCGGATTTCCCATCACATATGGAGATCTCAATACCGGGGATCAGCCAGTGCAGAGACAATCAACAAGAAACCCTTTCGCTTTCGAAAATATCCGGTCTTCAACACCGATCTTCGAATGCAATTCATAACGACGTATCACATATTCGGAATGGGTTATACGACCCCAAGGTCCTTTCCCGGTTAACCCGAATAGTGAGCGCTTATTTAAAAAAATAAGTGTGGCATTCAATTTCAAGCGATTCACAACAAATACCATTCAAAAGTAAATATTGATAGTCGGTTATTGAACTATCAATGAATACGCACAACATCATCAAAATCCAAATAATTTTCCAAATTATTTAATTTCCAAAGATATCTTTAGAAGATATAAACTTTCCATACTTCAAAAATAAATCAATATTTATTTTTAAAGCCATTTTCCAAATTCCATTTATAAATTCTATATTGAATTTATATTTCCAAAATATTTATGAATATATGATTTCAAATATTCATTTTCAATTTATCTTCTAAAAGATAAATTCTCAACATATTCACTTTATATTGGAAAACATTTCCATACTTATTAAATAAGTAATTCACAATCTTTTATTTTCAACACTTGGAAAATATTCAATATACTCTAATCGAAATTAAGTATATATATTTCATTCTTTTAAGGAAATCATTCACTTAACATATTTATTTGGGCCAAAACGAATGTTGCGTAAAACATCGTTACGACAACCAAAAATCACTAGTACAGGGATTCGAAATTAAAATAGATATGTAAATCCCAATACTATACAAAACATTTCCTTTCGGAAATCATCTATTATAACAACAGTGTTATAATCTACTATTTCCTTTTATTTCTCGAAAACATCTATTTCAACAATGAATGTTGAAGTCTATGGCTTCGACTCTTAATACATTTTAAAACATCTTTAGATCGTTTTAATTCTATTTAAAACATCACATCTAAAATAATTTCTTTAACATATTATTCACTATTCAAAAACGTGAATATACTTGTTAACCAATTTCATCACTTCTATTCATTTTATTTTAAAGAATTATTCACTGTCTAAAACATGAATATAACTCCATAAATAAATTACAACAATTCACTTATCGAAATAAGTCGTTGCGGATTTATAAAACAATGTTTATAAATTCTATTTCTATTTATTTTACAACAACTTCCTTTTATAAATTTCCTTTATAAATCTATTCAGTTTCATATCTCAATAATATACTAAAATTTCATATTATATGTCAAATACTTATAATTTATTTGTTTATAAAATCGTTCCTTTAAACTTCATAAATCTTATAAATCTTATAACTTATAAGATTCATTTATTTATCCAAATCCATTCCTTTAATAACTTTATGAATTTTATTTTATTTTCCTTTACAAATTTTATAAACCTACTGTTTATAAAATTCTATTTATAACTTCATCGTTATAATCCCATAAATTTCATTCATTTGTGAAATTCATTCACAATTCATTCTAACACTTAGAAAAGCTCGTTTTATAACTCCAATATTTATAAATATCAATTTATAATTCTTTTATAAAAATCAATTTATATTATTACTTTAAAACGTCTTAAAAGTCCTTTATAATTTCATCATTTGGATTTATAAAATAATCAAATTATAAATCCTATTTTTTTTAAACTTTTTATAATAAATTCAAAAATCCCAGTTTAAACTATTTTATAAAATCATAAATCCCATATTTTCAAAAATCAACTTTTAACTATATTTCTCAAAAATATAATTTTTATAACATTAAAATTATAACGTTTATTTATTTAGAATGAATCGATTCCAAAAATATTTTATAAACGCATATTTCCAAAAATCACTTTAGAAATTCCTTAAAAATCAAAATCATTATTTTTTAAACTTCCAAAAATTGGATCCGATGATGCAACACATCAATAGTCAATCACGACTTTCAAACATCATATATCATCCATGATAAACAATCAAATATCACAATATATGAAATCAAATAAATATTTGTGAGGAATCCAGTTGGATCCCTCCAACCTGTTTCCCTGCATCCACAAACATTAGCACAATACCATTCCGTTTCAAGACGGAATATCGCGGTACATGGGATTTTTATAAATATATATCCGCTTACTAACGGCGCATAGGGTCTCATCCGCTAAAAGAAAATGCGGGAAATCAATCAACTGCAATATATACATATGCCAATATATATATATTGCTATATATATAATATAATACCAATTCCACTTCGAGGTGGAATATCGCGGTATATGTGTGTAATAAATAACCTCCGCTTACTAACGGCGTATAGGGTCTATTCACATCCAATATATAACAATCATCATTCAATCATTCAATCAACACAGTCATTTAATTTTTAAATCTAACTATTTAAAATTAAATAAACAATAAAAATTCCTTTTTGAGTGAGAAGTTCTCACCTTTTATTCCTGTTTGCCATCCACTTCCAATTCAACTTGTTTTCTTCATTTATACCTTGTATAACAATTTATACACAATTTATTAATATTCGAATCAATCGAATAAATTAAATTTTCATTTGACAAATTTTAATTCATCGGTGATTTCATTTTTAATAGCCAAATTACTGATAGTTTTATTTAAATCAGTTTCTTGTTTAATAATTTAATTTAACTAAAAATTTAAATCTAAACTTTAAATTAATATCTTTAAATCAATTTTTCTTTTAAATAAATTTATTTAACTACAAATTTAAATTTTAAACTAATGATTTTAAATTTTAAACAAATTCGTTTATAAACATAATTCATTTGGCTAACAATTTGGGTTAAACCAATAATTTATTCTTAAAATAATAATGTAAACTAATCGAATAATTAATTTCTTCGAAATAGATTTAACTAACTAATTCTTTTTTTTTTCAAACTATATTTTTCTTTACTGTAATATGATTTACATACATATTTTATTTTTATTTTTTTTCGTTTATAAATTTATTTAAATTAATTACTATCTATTTAATTCTAAACAAATGATTTACATTTTAAACTAATGCTTTTAAATTTATTTTTTAAATCATTTCCTTTTATTAATTTATTTAACAAAATTTTTTTTTCGACTAACAAATCCCTTTTTAAAATTTAAATCAAAAATTAACATCAATATACCTTACTGCCTGCATCCACTCCATCATCTCGCGCGACATCATCGTACGAACCCCTCCCCTACCATCGCGAATGCTGGTAGCCGCCGCTGCCTCGCCGCCTCATCGTGACATCTCCTCTGCTCGACCCCCAAATCACGCACGCCACTCCACTTCTTCGACGTCGTCCATTTCCTTCACGCGAATCACTGCCATCGCCATGCTGTCGCCTCACGCGCGCGCGGTCGCGCACCCCATCGCCTTCGAGTACCCCCATTGCGCGAGCCCTAGGCTGCCGCCTCCAGATCCACGCCCAAACCACGGCCTCCCCAATTCATCGCCACAAGTACCATTGAAGTCGCCTCGTGTGCCGTGCCTCGCCCTCCAATTGCCTCGAAGTCGCGCGCCGTCACATCGCGCCTACGCGCGCGAGCTTAGTCGCGATTCGATTCTTTTGGCCCTCAGCCTCACTTGATTTCTTCGAACGAAACATTTGATTTCGCTGAGGCCTCGGCATTTCTTTTCTTTTGATTTTTTTTTTTTTTTTTGAACGAATGAATTGGAATCGAATGAGGGAAAGGGGAAGAGAGGTTGCGATTTTGTTTTCGAAGGCAAGGAAAAGCTCGGCCATTTTTTCTTCTTCTGAGAAACTTCAAAATGAAGTTGCGTGATTATTTTGAAGAGGGATGGAGGAGGCAAAAGAACGTGGTTTATCAGAGAAGAATCGTGCAAGCACGTTATCGCGATTTTAGGCGTAATTGAAGGGGAGAACGTGTTCTGTTTGACTCAATTTAAATTTAAATTTAAATTTCAAATTGAATTCGATTTAATTTCAATGCGTTTACTCACCGTGTGCTCACATATCAAATCCGAAAAATACGAAATTTGAAACCCGGCAATAATTCGATATTCCGGACCCAATGGAACTGGTTTCGTCGAATTCCGAGACTGTGCCTCGGACGGCTATTTTTAAATATCGATTCGAACGATTAATTTCAAAACTGTACAATTTACTTCCAAATTCAATTCTGAAGCTTCTAAAATCTTCAATATTATCAATATGAATTTTACAAGCCTTTGAAATATTTTTAATTGGCTTAAATTTGAAGATTCAAATTTTTATTCAACTCTTAATAGATTAAATTCTAATATTTAATCGCCAATTTCAAAGTTGAATTGAAAATTCAATTCAAACCAATATTCAAATATTTAAAATTAATTAAATATTTCAATTTAAATTATTAAAAATTCAGGGTCGTTACACTTATTCTTTTCTTAAACCCATTTTAAAAAACCCTCAGTGTTCGGTTTTCCGTCGTTCGATTCCTCGGCAGTCGATAAAGTGAGTGTCGATGTCGAATTTTCGGAAGACGAAGAATCGGGTCCTTACATTTGGTATCAGAGCTTATGGTTAAGCGACAACCATGGTTCTGTTGGGTATTACTCATTAGAGATAGAGTCAGCAGTACTCTAGAATGAGTTTGAGTGTAATAATAGATATGAGAGCGTATTTGTTAGTGAATATGAAATTGTTTTATATTGTGATGATTGGTTTATGGAGTGGCATATGAACCTTCGTCAGCACGGTATGTACAACTATGCCGAAGGGGTTTCTAAACACTTGAATAGAACAATTCGGGACAGTATTGTTTTAAATTGGGCAAATGAAATAATTTTACCTTGAGTATATTTTTATGTATAAAGAAATAATTTTTCGAAATTATTAAAGTGTATATAAGTTGATTATTTAGTTGTTTGAATAATCTAAATAAAGGAATAATTGTATAAGCAAAAGAATTATAAGAATTAAATTATAATTAAAGTGATTTACAATTATGAAATAAACTTATATATATAAGAAGTGAAACTAATGAATATATTTATGAATATGAGTTGTAAATGAAGTATAACTTAAGAGATGTTGAATGAAGTTGATATTAGTATCAAACTAAATTAATAAAGTTAAGTGATAAATATGAACTTAAGTTATTTAAATGAAATTCAACTTTTGTAATTAAATTGAATTAATGGATTAAATGATAATCAATTAAATGTAAATTTAAGTTGATATGAAATAATGGATATAAGTGTAAATTCATTAAAATCTAATGTTATTGGAAGTTGAATAAAAAAATCAATTAATTTAACCAATTGAAAGTGAAAGTGTTAAACCAATTGAAAGCAAAGTAATTTGGTTGTAATTATATATACATTGGTTGATATATGGTTGTTAGTGATTGTATATGAATTCGTTAAGAGTTAATGAAATTGAAAGCTAAAGTAATTGAAATTCAATTGGAAGTTAAATGAATCTTAAATGAATTGAATTTGTTTTGGAAGTGAACCAACTTGAATATGAATTAGTGAATATAAACTAATTAAGAATGAATGTTGATAAAATCCAATGTTAATAAATCAAATGTGATTAAATTGAAAACCAATTCATTGAATATTAATGAGAATATAAATGAATATTTATTGGTTATGGATGTTAGTTGGATGATAGTTGGTTGAATATATTGCATTTGTTGTTTGTTTCATTTGCTATGTTGACATATATAGTTATTATGTTGCTATATGATGTATATTGAGATTATTTTCATATATGCATGTTCTCATGTTGTTTGTTGAGTGTTTAGTAGGTGCGGATCGCGTTTGCTTCGCATTTGGAGCTCGCTTTCGCGCTGTATTAGCCGTATATGCTTGCTAATAAAATATAAGGTACATATCTCGGATTACATACCGTACTTCTACATTTTTTCCCTGCGGGATGCCTCATTACTTGATGAGATGTATATTTGTGATATATAAACTGTCATTTTTTTTTTCGGATCGAGCCGCGCAAAGGAGACTATGGCGAATTTTTCCGAAAATTTAAGGCGTTAGAAAATTTTGAGAAAATTGAAAATTTTTGAAAACTTAAACTTTGATTTGGGAGTTGAAAGTTAAACAACAGTAGTTGTTTTTGAAAAGATAACTAAGTATGATTTGAAAACTTAGTAAAATATTGTAAGAAGTTTAATTATGGATTTTGGAAAGTTAATAGATTCTATAACTTTTCTTACTTGTAATTTCGAGGACGAAATTCTTTTAAGTGGGGAAGATTGTAACGACCCAGGATTTTTATTAATTAAAATTTGAATATTTAATTAATTTTAAATATTAATGAGTGAATTTATAAGTCAAATAAATTTTTATTTGAATTATTGGATTTAATTGGATTTTTAAATCGATAATTTAATATGTTAAATTATGGAAATAATTGAAAATTGGGTTAAATATGATTGAAAATGATTTGTAAAATTTTATTTTATCATGTTGAAGTTAGAAAGATATTTTAGAACTTTTAAAATCGAATTAAAAGTTAATTTGTGAAAATTGAATATTTTAATATTTAAATCGACTAGTGAAAATAGTCAATTTTTGAACAGTCTCAGAATTGAACGAAACCAGTTCCATTGGATCCGTAATAGTTAGTTATTACCAGATTTCAATTTTCATGCAATCGGAGTTACCGTTTGATCGTGGCAGCTCGAAACGCATCGATTTATTTTTAATTTAAATTTGACGAGTGAAAATAGCCATTTTTCCAAAAGTCTCGGATTTCGACAAAACCAGTTTCATCGGATCCGTAATGTGATATTATTGTAAGGTTTCAAATTTCAAGTCAATTGGATTTACCGTTTGTCCGCTACAAATTAAAACGCCTAGAAAATCGCTTAAATCGGTTTAATTTAAATTGAGCGTTTGTAGCCATAACTCGCACAGATGTCCGAATTAGCTTCCGAAACCTGTTCCATTGTTTCCGGAACGCGGGATAAACCCTAGGAACGTCAGTTTCGGCGCGTAAATCGGAGTTCGGAATTTCCGGATGAATAGTGTTCGATTTTTCTTTATAAATAGCACCCACCTCTTCATAATTTAGAAAAAAAAGATAAACCCTAATACTAAAACCCTAGCCGCCACTATCTATAACTGATGGCCAGAAATTAGTTTTGATTCTCCTCCATTATCTTCAAATCCAAGCATTATTTCAAGAATTTATCAGCTACAAAGTTATAGAGCACATCAAGATCTACAAGATCAACGGCTGTGATTTGAAACGGAGCTGTAGATCGATGGAAAATTTCGTTCAAAGACCATAGAGTCGGCCTCGAATTACGTGCTAGGGGCTTGACCGAGTTCTTCATGGCTTGGGCCGAGTGTTGAGGGGGAGATGGCGCTTCGATGGTGAGGAGATGATCGAGTATAGTCGAGTGATCGAGGTGAAAATTAAAACCCTAATCTATGGGTGTGGGTTCGGCCTTTCAATTGATTTCCTGTAGAAGTTGCGTGCAAAAGGGAGAGGGGGGAGACGCAGTGCACGGCTCTGATGGGGTTGCTTGGATCTAACGGTGATTGTTAGTGAGGGTTTAAAAATAATTATATATGTTGTAAATTGTTATATAAAAGTTCGAGTAAACTTTGAAAAATCATAACTTTTTCATACGAGGTCGAAAAAATGCAAACTCAGTTGCGTTGGAATCGTATGGACGAGCACTACGCGATGAAGTTGGTTTGGAGTCGTTTGGGGTTAGTGAGAATTTTGGGTAAAATTAAACGTCCGTTTAATTTTATTCGAAATAAATCGCTAAAACGGAAAATAAAGTCAAGGTGAGAACTTCTCACTCAATCGAATCGGTTTCGATTTTATTGTAAATAGTTAGATTTAAAATGTTTGAATGCATGTTTGAATGATGATTGTTATTTATTGATTGTTAAAATAGACATTATGCACCGTTAGTAAGCGGATGTTATTTAATAAAAACATATACCGCGAATATTTCATAAACAGTGAAATTGGTATTATATATAATATCAATATATATATATATATTGGCATATGTATATACTGCAGTTGTTGATTTCCCGTATTTTTTAGCGGATGAGACCCTATTGCGCCGTTAGTAAGCGGATAATATTTAATAAGAACATATACCGCGATAATTTCGTACTGGAGCGAAATTGGTATTGTGCTAATGTTTTTGGATGCAGGAAAACAGGTTGGAGGGATCCAACTGGATTCCTCAACAGTATTTATTTGATTATGGATATTTTGATATTCGTTGATTATCATATACGATATGTGATATCGTTGTTGTCGTGATTGACTATTTGATGTGTAGCATCATTGGACCAAATTTGGAATTTTAAAATGATTTCAAAGTGATTTTTGAAAGTATAAGTTATAAAATAATTTTTGGAATTGATCCATTATAAATAAATAAACGTTATAATTTTTAATGTTATAAAAATTATGATTTTTGAGAAAAATAGTTAAAAACTGATTTTTGAGAATATGATGCTATTGAGTTTATAAAATAGTTAAATCGAGATATTTTAGAATTATTGTGAAAAGTTTAAGTATAGGATTTATGAAATTTAATTATTTTATGAATCAAAATGGTGAAATAATAAAGGAGATTTAAGACGTTTTAAAGAATAATATAAATTGATTTATATTAAAGGATTTATAAATTGATATTTATAAATTAAAACATTTGAATTATAAAACGAGTTTTTATAAGTGTTTGAATGAAGTGGAAATCAATTTCATAAATGAATGAAATTTATGGAATTATAAACTGTGAAGTTATAAAAGAAATTTATAAATAGTAAGATTTATAAATTTGGAGAAATTATTTGAAGAATAGATTGGTTAAATAAAAGGATCTTATAAGTTATAAGATTTATAAATTGGAAAGTCTTTAAAAAGAACAATTTTGTAAAATAATCGTTTTGTAAGTATTTAACTTATAATATGAACTTTTAGTTTATAATTGAGTTATAAACTGGAATAGGTTAATATGGAAATTATAAAAAGAAGTTTTTATAAGATGAATAGAAATGGAATTTATAAACGTTGTTTTATAAATTCGCAAATGACTTATTTTGATAAGTAAATTGTTGAAACCTATTAATGGAGTTATATTCACGTTTTTGACTGTGAATAATACTTTAAAATAAAATGAATAAAAGGATGAAATTGTTAATGAAGTATATTCACGTTTTTGAATAGTGAATAACACGTTAAAGAAATTGTTTTGGATTTGGATGTTTTAAATAGAATTAAAACGATCGAACAATGTTTTAAAATGTGTTGAGATTCGAAACCATAGATTTCAACATTTATTGTTGGAATAGACGTTTTCGAGAAATAAAAGGAAATAATGGACTATAACACTGTTGTTATAGTAAATGATTTCCGAAAGGAAATGTTTTGTATAAGTATTGGGATTTATATATCTATCTTAAAATTCGAATCCCTATACTAGTGATTTTTGGGTTGTCGTAACGATGTTTTACGTAACATTCGTTTTGGCCCAAATAAATATGTTTAAGAGAATGATTTCCTTAAAGAATGAAATATATACTTAATCTCGATTTAAGTATATTGGATATTTTCCAAGTGTTGAAAATAAATAAAAATTGTGAATTACTTATGAATAAATAAGTATGGAAATGTTTTTCCAATATAAAGTGAATATTAGAGAATTTATCTTTTTGAAGATAAATTGAAAATGAATATTATAAATCGAATTGAAGTCGTATATTCATTAATACTTTGGAATGTAAATTCAATATTGAATTTATAAAAGAAAGTAGAATTGGTTTAAAAATAAATATTGATTTATTTTTGAAGTGTGAAATTATATATCTTGTAAAGATATTTTGTGAAATAAATAATTTGGAAAATTATTTGGAATCTGGTGATGTGTGCATATCAGTGATAGTTCAATAACCGACTATCAATATTTCCCTTTGAATGGGTAATTGATGTGATTTGTTTAAATGTGAATGCTACACTTATTTTTGAATAAGCGCTCACTATTCGGGTTAACCGGGAAAGGACCATGGGGTCGTATAACCCATTCCGAATATGTGATACGTCGTTATAATTGCATTGAAGATCGGTGTTGAAGACCCGGTATTTGCGAGAGCGATAGGATGACCTGTCGATTTACTCTGCACCGAGTTGCTCCGGTATAGAGTTCTCCATATGTGATGGTGAATCCGATCAGGATTGTGAATATCCGGATTGCAAGGACTTCTTTGTAAGTGCCTTCGGTTTTGTTCGAGCCCGGAACAAACTTGTATGGATTGTATGTCTGACATTACAAGTTGAGATATAAAGCCGATTTCTTTCAAATATATTTCTGTTGGTGGCGAAGAATTTATTCTTTAGCTTAACACCCTTCTCTGAGACGTACGAGCTCAGAGGTTATATATTTGAAGTTATCAGCGATATATTTCCAATTTGGTAATGTGACATGCTGAGTGATGCTGAAATGATCATTGTGTTGATTATTGTGATAGGATCGTTTATTTGATCGTCTATCTTAGTGATCATTGTGTTGATCATTGGTTGACCCAAAGCATGGCTTTTGTATAAAGTATGTTTTTGAGGACGTGACTTCGTCGAGCCTCACACCCCGGAAATGGTCAAAACAGGAAAGATGCGGCAAGGTTATGAGGGGTAGCACCCTTTAGGGTATGTACATTTCCTTCTGGATAGAGGTGGTATCATGGTATGGAGCCCAGATATTTAACCTATGTGGTTACTACGAATTTATTACTTTGTGGTTGTTGGCTTTCGGGATCCCGTGAGAAAGGTCGTTTACGATCGGGGAATGGCGTGCTCGTGTCAGTAGTTACCCAGTTAGGGGTAACCCGGCCTTGTGTTGGCAGAGTTCCGGTTTGGTTCTCGGGGATGTCTTTCCAGAGGCATTCTCATGTGGCAATGGGAAGTTCCTTGGCCTGACCATTTGTTGGAAATCAAAAGAAACAATACGAAACTTGTATGGTTTTAGTTGTATAACCTGCTATGGAATGTGGCGGTAACCTGCTATTGAACATAGTTAGCTATAGTAGGCATACGATAATGGTCGTATGTTGGCTAAGATTTATATTCTACTTTTGAAATGAATTTTTCCTACACTATGCACTAGTAATAATATCAAATGTTATTTTAAATGCGTATCAAGCATCTTTGACTATCATAAGGAGAAATCTCCTCCGATTCTGCGTTTGCATTGTGTGTGTGTGCGGGAGGCCTTATGGTAGTCTCATTTTTAAAAGCATTGCGAATTGAATTTAAAAATATTCCTCTATTTTGATTTTAAAGATAAATAAACTGTTTTGAGTTCTCACACCAGTCACATGACTGACTTGGAGTTTATTGTTTTCCTTCCTAAACTCTGGGTGCCCACCAATTTTCACACGGGCAGTCAAGAGTTAAGGTTTATCAGGATATTCTGGATATTCTGGAGTTGCTGGAGGCAAGCTGGATGGCATGGCGTATTACTAGCTATATGGTATTTCTTTTTCTGCTGCACTGTTTGTTGTTGTTGTTTGTTGTTGTACACTCTGATGTAATGAAATGAAATGTAATGTAATGTAATAACTGATATAGTTCTTTGTTTAAAGATTATTCATTTACTATTATATGTTGTTTCGCTGCGAATTGTGAGATTCTGATGTTGTTTTGTTGTTTTCTGTTCCGTTCTATGTTTTCAAAATGTTCTCTATTCTCTTTTCTATTCTATTTTCTAATTTTCTGTTTTCTTTTCCCTCTTTATCTTCTTTCTTTTTCTCTCTTATTCTTTTCTTAAACCCATTTTAAAAAACCCTCAGTGTTCGGTTTTCCGTCGTTCGATTCCTCGACAGTCGATAAAGTGAGTATCGATATCGAATTTTCGGAAGACGAAGAATCGGGTCCTTACAATTATAATAGAGAAATATTACTACATAGTAAATAGTTTAATGGATCCTTAGGAGATGTGAATCCCGAGCATCTCTTAAGTTATTGCACTCACATTAGACACTGGACAGGAGATGCCAAATCCCGTAATCATCTCTGATGCCGTTCCACTCATATTTATTTCTGTTTATTTAGCTTACATAAGATCTTTTAGTTCTGACTCGAGTGTTTTGTCTTTTCAATTCGCTCAGGTCAGTCTGAGCATTTTAGGATTCGAAAACTTTATTTCTGGAGGACAAAGATGAAGATTGTATTACTATTATTTATTATATTATTCCACTACATCACATTGTTCCGCTGCATTGTTATTGATTATTCTCTGGTATGTGTAACTCTGATATGTATTGTATAAGTATAATCAAAATGTTTTGTAAAACATCTTCATGGGCTGTTTATTTGATTATTATATTTTATCGTTCCGCTGCAAGATTCTCTTTTGTTTTTTTTCTTTCTCTGCTTTTTCTTATTTACTCCATAACAATCCGCCCTTCTGTATGATTTAAGTCTGACGTGTGTGGTTTATCGTAGATTAAAAGCATACAAAAAGGCAGGATGTTACATTCATCAACCTAACAGTTTTGTTCCTTAGCTTCTTCTCATCTCTCGCAACAACATGAACTAGTTTCCTAACGAAAGTTAGACATGTTTCAACTACTAAATCTTTCAAAGCAGTCAGAGAAATAGTAGTCTCGGGATCACGCACATACTTTCTAAGATGAGAAACACGAAAACATTACGGGCTCTTGTTAAAATACTGGGTAACTCTACTTGGTACGTGAGTTTCTCGATCCTTTCTATAATAGGGAATGGTCCAACATATCTAGGTGCCAATTTCCCTGCCTTTCCAAATCATACCACACACTTCGTTAGTGATACCTTAAAGGAAATATGATCTTTAACTATGAACTCTAGATCCTTAAGCCTCTTATCCGCATAATTTTTCTATCTAGATTGAGCCTCCTTCATCCATGCTCGGATAAACTCAATCTTTTCTATGGCTTTTGTCGCCGTATCTAGACATGAACTAATATCTCCGGTCTCCAACCAACATGCTGATGATTTTCATGGCCTTCCATACAAAGTTTTGACAGAAGCCATTCCTACACTAGTCTGATAACGATTATTATAGGAAAACTCAACTAAGTGCAAATTATCTTCCCACGACCAACCAAAATCCAGTACACAAGCTCATAACAAATCTTCAAGTACCTTATTGTTTGCCAATCCATCTATGGGTGATACGCGATACTCATCTTAAGTTTGGTGCCTAATACCTCCTGCAGACTCTTCCAAAATTCAATAGTAAATAGTGAATTTCTACCACTAACTATACTATTAGAAATCCCATGCAGTCTAACAATATTCTTCATAAACAACTCAACCAATACAGATGTTATTCTGGTTGACTTAACGGGAATGAATATGCACTCTTGGCCAGTCTATACACCATAACCCAAATACTTTCATTTTCCCTCTTCGACCTTCGGAGCACGTCAGTAAAATCCATGGATATAGAATCCCATTTCCAAACTCGTATATTTAGAGGCTGAAGCAAAACCACTAGGCTTCTGATGCTCGGCTTTCACTTGCTGGCAATTTGATTATTGCTTTACCCATAAGCCTGGATCCCTTTTCATACCATCCTAGGCGAAAATTTTCTTCATATCTTGATATATCTTAGTTCCCCCAGAATGAATAGTAAACTTCAATCGATAACACTCTCTAAGAGCTTCTTTTCTTAGGTTACTAACATTTAGAACACACAGTCATCCCTTCTTTCTTAACCATCTATTCTGGTCAAGACTAAAATCCTTTAAATCATCAATCTCGGTTCCACCTTCCAATCTTCGAATCCCTTCGACTACCATTGAATCATCTCTCCGCTTATAAGCAATCCTTTTGATCAGCACTGGTTGAAATTCTAAACATTATAATTTGATGGTACTCTGATTAGAACTAGCAAATGATCTTGACTGCACATCATAAGTAGTCAATGCTTCTAAATCTTTCCATTCCGCTATGTATCTTCCCATTCTGCCAACATAGCTAACACCACATTATGATATTTTCTACTAAGTGCATTGGCAATTTTATTTCCTTTACCTGGCGTATACTCAATACCAAAATCATAAGCTGCTAAAAACTCTAGCCATCTCTGTTGTCTCATATTCAATTCTTTCTGAGATAATAAATACCTCAATGGCTTATGTTTCATACAAAACTCGAATCTTTCTCCAAAGAGGCAGTGTCTCCATGCCTTCAAAGTGAAGAGCGCTGCTGCTAACACTAAATCTGAGTTCATTACGTCTTAGCTATTGAGAAGCATAGATAATCACTTTACCTCATTGCATCAACGCAGCTCCTAATCCTGTTCCACGAGCATCTATGTTCACCACCAAGTCCTTATTACCATATGGTACAATTAACACGGACGCATTGATAAAAAATGCTTTAGCTTAAGGAATGTTTCCTCATATTTACTTAACCAAATAAATTTTACGTCCTTTCCGGTTAGTTTACTCAAAGGCGCTGCTATCTAAGAGAAATCTTTAATGAATCTCTGATAATAGCCGGCTAAACCAAGAAAAATCTTTATCTCGATCGCTGTCTCGGGTCTCCTCCAATTATTCGCAACATCAATCTTAGCTTGATTCATAGATAACCATTCTTCTAGTACTGCATGACCAAGAAATTTCACTTCTCTTTTCTAGAAATGATATTACGAAAACTTCACTTTTAGTTGGTGTTGCGTCAACATTTGAAGCACCATTCTAAGATGAATCATGATCTCTCTATCCTTAGAATATGTCAAAACGTCATCAATGGACACCAATATGAACCTATCCAAGTGCTATTGAAAAATTTGGTTGACCAAGTCTACGAAGAAAGCAGACGCATTAGTTAATTCGAATGACATTACAAACCACTCGTATGGACTATGTATTATTCAAAATGCCATCAAAGGAATATTGTCCTTCGCCACCCTTAATTGATGGAGCCTTGTCGCCGGATCCAATTAGGAAAACACTTTGACTCCACTCAAATGATGAAATAAATCATCAATCCTGGATAAAGGATACCGATTCTTTGTCGTTTTTTAATTTGGTTTACGATATTTGATACACATTCTTGATGACCCATTCGGTTTCTTTACGAACACAATGGCATCTTCCCGAGGCGAACTGCTTGGTCTAATAAAATTCTTTCCTTTTAAGTCCACCAATGTAACGACCCGTTAAATTTGATGATATTAAATGAGTTAATTTAATATGATTTCTAATCTAATTTAGAATGAAATAAAAGTCTTAAGATTTTATTTGAGTAAATGTAGGAATTAGATATAGTAACTGTAATTTAAGGTTAACAATTTAAATGTTTATATGGCAATAGATTGAAATAACGTAAATTGGCGTTTGTGGTTATAAGTTATAATTTATTGATTTAGTTGGTTTGTGAAATTAATACTGGAAGATATAAAGCGGAAATAGTATTAATGAAATAATAACTGAATTGAATTGCAACTATATAAATGAAAGTAAATTTTATTTAGTGGATGTCAACATTGAATAAATTTATTTAAAATAAAAAGATTTAAATGCATGTTTGGATAGAATATATGATTGATGGATTAAGTGGTAAGTAATTAGAATTTAATTCTATAAAATTTGGAACTGAATGTATGTAAATAATTTTGTAGGAATAAGCTAATTTACAATTTATTTGTGCATACCCGATTTAATTGAAGGAATAGAAAGGACAAGATCTTGATTTGCCTAGGTATGTATATATTGATAAACTATAACTAAATAGGAAGTTTGGAAGTAAATGGGAAATAAGATGACAAAGGCAACTTGTAAATGTCTATTTACTGAATAGAAATATTTTAAATCAATAAACGGATTTATTGAGGTTCAAATTTATAATTTATAACATTTAATGTAGACTCAATTACAATTAATTGATTTAAATTGTGCAGTTAGCATAAATTTTGTTTGTAATTGAAATGGGAAATTTTATAAGAGGAAATTTATGCTAATTCTTTTATAATAGGACCATTGGTTGATTTAAAGTATAGAAAGCAGGATTTATAAAATTTAATTAGAGTATATAATTCAACAGGCATTTATTGCATAATAAAATGGAATTTAACAGTTAAATATTTCGTTATTGAAATTATAAATGGACTTTGAGGCTAATAATGTGAAATCTTGAACCAATGTTAGTGGCATCCTTATTTTGGATAAAAAGGGAGAATATAAAAGTTGAAATCTAATAAATGGGTTTTGAGAATTTAATTTATAATTCCTAAATATAAGGAAGTGGAGAAATTAACACTGCAATTAATAGACTTATCAACTTTTAATTCATGTCTAAACTTGTTAAATCATTGAAATTGATTAAGAATTATATAAGCGATAAAATTTGGTCAATTTTAGAATTTAATTATAAAATTGGATTTTTATAATTTATTTTAATTTATTTAATTATTATAAAATTAGCCATTTTGGCCACGGACTCGGATTTCGACGAAACCAGTTTCATCGGATCCATATCGGTGAATTATTGTAGGGTTTCAAGTTTCGTATCGATCGGACCTGTCGTTTGATCGTACGGACGCGAAACGCCTTGAAATCGATTTAATTAAAATCAATTTGAAATCAATTTGGAAATTTTTTTTCAGCATAACTTCTTCATACGATCGAATTTGGACGTGAAACTTTTTCCATCGCGTTCAGAATATTTTAAAATACCTATTTGGATATATGGGTTTAATAAATTTCGTTCCGGGGTTAGAATGGGCTATTTTGGCCATAGTTTGTTCCGTACGTTCATCTATCTGGTCTATCTACTCTAATCCAACCCTACTTATAAATAGACGATCATAAACCCTAGCCTCCATCTTCTATCATTTGCCTGTACGTTCATTTTCTTCATCACTTTCTCTTCCTCAATGGTTGCAAAAAACCTAGATCTATCTATAGTTCAAAAAAATCAAAAGTCAAAATTTAAAGTCTCTAGAAAAATTCCAGAAAAATATATGTCATAGTTCTCGATGTACATAATCTGCTGGTACAATTCGTTTTCTGTTTTGGATATTCGTTTGACCAAAAAAAATCGATGAAGTGTGGGTCGTTCATCATCGTCGAAATCAAATTCGATGGATCGGCAAACCCTTCCTGGGTTTGGTAGAGATCAGCAAGCGGAGTTCATCGGTGGTGGTTGCAAGGAGGATCAACGGCTAGATGCGGTGGAAATAGCGAATTAGGGTTTCGTCCTTAGGGTTGAGCGGCAACCAGGGAGGCGCTCGTGGGTATGGTTAGGAGCGGCGCAAGGAGGGGGTCATGGAGGTGAGGTCGGCATGGCCAACGGCGGCGGATAGAGGTGGAGAACGATGGTCAAAAGCAAGGTCAACGGTGATGTCTGGGTTCGGTTGGTCTGTGTCTCGCGTTTCTGGGAGGGTCGTGTACGCAAGGGGGAGATGATGATGACGTGGAAATTTTGTTGAGGTGTTATTTCCTTATTTTTGTTTTAAATTTGTTTTGTTTCAAATCATTTAAATCGAATATCTTTTTCATACGATCTTCGATTCACGCGAAATTTCTTTTGTTAGGATCGTAATTAAATTTCAGATCTGTTGACGCTGGTTTGGACTGATTTGGAGACCGTCGAATTTTGGGTTTAAATCGGATTTAAATTCGATTTAAATTCAAAAGGTGAGTGTTTTAACCCACTCACAACTTCTAAAAGTTTTTATGTTTGTTAAATTTATTTTAGATATGAGTAGAAATTTATTTATAACTGTTTGGCATGTTTTGTTCATCATATTTGCTAAATTACGTTATTTAATTTAACTGTTAATTTATTTTATTTATTGCATATTAATTGACAGCTAGAATTTATTTATTTGCATAGGAACTGCTAGTAAACAGTTATAAAATTTATTACTAAATATAAACTGTTGGTTTAATAGTTGATTTAAATTTATTTTTGAATATAACCGCTAGTTATTACCTGATATATATTATCAGATATATATTGATATTGAATTATTATTGGATGATGATTGTGATTTGGATGATGGATGATGTTGATGAATGGATGTTTTATTTTATATCATTAAACTGCAAGTTATCATGCATTTTTCGTTTCATTCGGGATTGTTGTTTGAAATGATATACAACTACAAAATTTTATTTTTAAATTGCGGATTGAAATGATAAATATCCGTATCACTTGACTATAGGATAGAAAATTATATACAGGCACCGTGGTCTATATATAAATTATTTTAAAGTGATTTCTATGGTTTGGATGGGATACGGTTTATAAAAATTTGATTTTGATATTTTATAAAATATTATTCTTCGATATATATACATATGAAGTTAAAAATTTGAAATTTAAGTTGTGTATAAACCTGTTGAATAAAAATGAAAAATTGAGAAAATGGAATTCGGAAATTTATCTTATATGTTTAAGTTTGGAAATTTTAAGGTATGATATTTATAACTGGATTTTCCAAGATGAATTAAAAATGAAAATTCTAGTATAAAGTAAATTTGAGAAAATATTTAATTGCTAGAAATTGGAGTTTATTTATGGAATTTATATGAATATTCAAGACTAAATAATAGAATATTAATTGTTGAAAGAAGAAAATCCAACTTTAGTTTTGAAATATTAATACTCCAAATGGATATATATATATATATAGAAATTGAAGGGGTTTTTGAAACTTGAAGTGATATTTAAATTATGGTTTAAACTTTAAATAAAGAAATATATTTGAAAAGCCATGGAAATTATTTTTCTTTACAAAGTAACTTTAAAGTTAAACCATTTATTTTACATTCGTTGAATATCCAAACCATTCAAGTTTTAGAAGTTATGGTTTTAAAATTTCGAATTTCAAAATATTATGCTTTGAAAGTATATTTCAAATATTTGGTTTCCAGATATTTTAAATTTTAAACCAGCATGATTTTGGAAAAGAATTATATTTGAGATAAAATGATATCATATTGTTTTGGGTTTAAATTGAAATCGTATTCATAGTTTTGAAATGGAAAATTTTATTCTGGTTTTAAAGTATAAACTATTTTTAAATGACCGCGGTGTTATAATAACGATGGGTTGGCAAAGAGATCGGGATCGGATATGGACATACTCTCTGTCGATACCAAAAACCACTTTGACTAACCGTGTACGCGGTGGAGATTCCAGAATGAAGTAGGTGGTGGCGACGTTTCCTGTAAGGTAAATACGTGGACCCGACTCCCGTGAGTTGGCATAAGGTGGCTAAAACAAGAGTGATTCTCGGGCCAATGAGGTCATACCTCTGATCGGACGCTCCTCTTCGATATTATACTTTGACTTTGGATTGATTCAGTGGCCACTTCTATTTTTGATTTTGGGGGAGTTTGTTCGAGGTGGGCGGTAACTGCGGCTACGCGTTTCCACCAGCCCGGATAGTAATTGGTATATCTACCCTGGCATTGCCTAGTTGTGCTATGTCACCTACAATACCGAGCCTTTACTACGAGTTTTGTTTTGTACCATACCTATGGAGTGCCCTCTGACGACGCCCAGTACGGGGAAGATCACGGTACTGTATAGACTATGGGAATATATGATGTGTTAAGGGCTATATGGGTAACCCCTTAACGCTATTAAAAAGTAAGTTTATTTTACAATTAGACACTATTATAATAGCGCAATATACTACACAGTAAATAGTTTAACGGATCCTTAGGAGATGTAAATCCCGAGCATCTCTTGAGTTACTGCAGTCGTATTTACTCATGTTGATTTAACTCACATAAGATCTTTTAGTTCTGACTCGAGTGTTTTGTCTTTTCAATTCGCTCGGGTCAGTCCGAGCATTTCAGGATTTGAGGATTTAGCTCTGGAGGACGAAGACAAAGATTTGTATTACTAGTATCTACTATATTATTCCACTACACCAATTAATTCCGCTGCATTGATAGTATTGGTATGGGTAACTCTGATATTCATTGTACAAGTAAAATAAAATATTTTGTAAAACAGTTTCATGAACTGTATATTTGATTATTATATTTTATCCTTCCGCTGTGAGATTCTGTTTTGTTTTATTTCTTCTCTGTTTTTCTTATTTACCCCATAACAATCCGCCCTTCCGTATGGTTTGAATCGTCATGTGTGTCGGTTTAAAGTGTGCGAAAAGGCGGGATGTCACAACCAACTGCCTCTGTTAACTCTTTCATCTTAGGAGGTGTCATTCTGCTAGGTGGTCTACTTACGATTTCTGCTCCAGGTGCACGATCTATTCGAAACTCAATAGCTCATTTCGATGATAGTCCTATAATAGGCTCAAACATATCTACGTACTCTCTTACAACAAAAATTCGATTTACTTCATCTTCTATTTCCATTGCACCCAACAAAACACAGACATCCAAACTCAAGTTCTTAAATGAGTATATAATTCAATCGTGGCTATTAGGGTGCATTAATGATATCTCCATATCGAGATAAAATATCCTAGCCTCGTAATTGCTCAATTATTCCCTACCGAAAATGATCCCAAAACCCATAAAGTCAAACACATAAAACTGTAGGCAAAAGCATGACCTGACAACTCAATCTCTAACCGATTGCATCTTATCCCAGAGTTGTTTATCCTACTGTTGGATTCAAAACCCTTATGGAAGTAACAAAGTATGATGATTCTAATTCTAACTTATCTACCAAACACTGAGTCATAAAAGAATGTGATGCACCTATATCAAGTAATGCTCTAACTAGTATGCTATAAATCAAGAGCGTACTTCCATCACAAACATTCTTTCTCAGCTGTAGTCGATTTAAAAGATGATGGTTTCAAAGTAAAGACCTTTCCTTTTCCGCCTTGGCCACTTCTGGACATTTATTCTTATAATGCCCCATCTGATCGTTGTTAAAGCACCACACATTCTTCTTTCCCACAATCGTCTTGTCATCACCTGGTCGACACTCATTAGCATGGTGCCCCTTATAACACTTGTAATAGATAATATCAACTTGTCCTTTCTTGGCAGTCCACCCTTCTGAGCCCCTTTCCCCTTAAAGAACTTATTCTTACCCTGAGAATGCTAGGTTTCCAATGACTTTTCCTTCCCAAAAGTCGAAAACATTTCTTCATTCCTGATTGCCATCTCCACCACTACATTACACAAATCCCAAAGATATGGCATGGTCGTCCTAGTAATCTCCAACCTTAAATCCTAAATAAACTTATCGTTTCTCTTAATCACAATGTAAGTGGTGGCATATCCATAACTGGATAGCTCATCAAACTTAGTATCATACTCCAATAGAGACATTTTTCCTTGCACCGGATCAACAAATTTCATAAGCAAGGTTGACTTGTCTGCCTTAGATAAGAACCTCTCCTCGAATCTCCTTTGAACTTCAGCCCAAGTTAATTCCTCTTCCAGTACACCCACAGTTATCCCCATTCCATAAGTACAAGGCTGCTCCCTCCAGCTGTCTTGATGCCAACCTCATCTTTTGCTCGTTATTCACTCCCAGGTTAGCAAAGATTCTCTCCCAGTGCAATAGCCAGTTCTCTACTTCAATAGCATCCACAGTTTCAAGAAAAAGCTTTCCTCTAAGCTACTATAATCAGGGTTCAGCTTGGCATAGCTATTGCCAACTGGTACCATGGGATTAGCTCATCCCGCATTAACCACATTATATCCAGCCAAACCATCAGTTGCTCCATCTTGCATCACGTTGATAAAGAACTGATATATAATCCACATATCTACTAGTGAGATTCTAAATCCTACATTAACATTTGCATTTGGATTAGCATTATCCTATAGACCATGGTTCCTTTTGGTATTGGGTCGAACATTTCCATTGGTTGTAGTGCTTTCTCTACCTAGATTCACTCTTCTAATTCCTGCTATCATACCTTGCTTTCTCATAATCTTCATACGAGCCTTAATAAGATACAGAAGAATGTGTAAGAGAGTGGGGAGAAGACGTACCTATATGTAGCAAATAGAAATACAATACTATAGCATTGTCTCATGCCCTAATCTTATTCTCTGATTCATTAGATTATGCTTTCAAAACTCTTTTAATCTTTTAAATTTTACATAAACCTATGCTATGATACCAATTTGAAACATTTTCCATTTTGAGGCCCAAAACGAAGTGCTACGGATGCTACAGTCATCCGTAGTATTAATTCCCAGTGACAAAATGTGGCTATGTTAGTCATATCAATAATCAAAAGCATGTGAATACGAAAATTTTCAAACATAATTTAATAACTAGTTTCCACATTTTATTTCACAACTGGGATTTCATATTCATTAAATAATATCACTCAATCCCATATTCAGAGAAAATATAATTATTACAAAATACACCAAGAGCGACATATGAAGATGCCCCATTGGTTGATTAAAGTCTACTACTAATTGACAGTAATAATTCTATCATTACATCCATTTAAACAAAATGAACTAGTGGGTTAAATAAAACTCTTAATATATCCAGCTTGCCTCCTACATGTCTTTGGAAGCTTATTCGTCTAACTGAAAACTTGAAACCGTTACTCCCGACCCACTCAAATGATTACCCGAGACTTTAAAGGGAAAAGAGAAACCTCAGGTCAGACAAACTGTCTGGTGCGAATAATAATCTACCACCTCAAACCAAATAGGTACATAGTGAGACCACGCTGTTGAGCGGAAGGGGTTTTCCCCTTACTAGTATCTTAACCAAAGCAAATCAACCATAACTATGATCTTACATCTACAATGGTTATAACATAATAAATAAACATTTGCAATCATGTAATATATAGTAAACAATCCATCCCAATTTATTTGACTATCCGTCTTAATTTCATCTGACTATATGTCTTAAATTCGAATGGATGTCCGTTTCTGTTTATAAGGACTACCCTTCTCTCACATACACATTATATGGATTAAATATCCCCTCCCATATAAACTACTCATCACACATGGTTTTACTATTTAAATTATATGGACAATCCATCATGCGTGTTTCATTTATCTAAAATAATGAGGACTATCCACCACACATCTAATTGTTTTCCTAAGATGACTATGGACCCATTATTAACCATATAAAGACTATTCATCTCTGACATTAAATGGACTATCTATCACACATTTCATAGTGTTCAATGAACTCGTAAAATATTAATTTATACCTAGGCTATAACTTTATTCTCCTAATTTCTTAACCTATGTCTATTGTTATCCCCAATTAGGTTGTATAACCCTTAAACTTATAGCATCTCAAAATGATATGCATTGATATCCCCAATGATTAATGTCGTAATTATAAAATAATACACATTGGTGTACCCAACAAATAATGTCAAATTCATAAATTTATGGCATATGGAAATATAAACGTATGGTCTCCCTAAGGAATAATGTCAAAATCGTAAATCTATGGCTCCCCGCCATTAATATACCAATATAAAGGACTTGCGACATTCATACTGCAATAAAACTATTAATCCTCTATCCAAGGTTAGAAATAAAAAATTGAACATTTATAAATCATAAGGTTAACTGTCGAAATCATAGGGCTATCAACCTCTTTAAAACATAGGCTATTAAGCCTTTAAAACTTCCTTTTAATTTGCATAAATGAAGGCCTCACTAGAATTGAAATAAAGATGTGGCATAAATGTCGTATGGCATGGTTGGTAAAATCAATTACTTGCAGCAATAATACTATAATATCGAAAACATACTACATCGGCTATTATGCCGCATACAAAGAAAATATGTGTAGGTCATTGCCGCAAAATAGGTTAATGCCAAAACTAATGACTTATGGCATTAAAACCTTTAAACCCTTTAAATTGACTTCATAAATCTGTGGCGTCAAATATGCAACTTAAAGGTTGTCGACTTGCGGCATTAACGCCCAAGTATAGTTAATATCGAAAATAAGCGGCATAATTTAAAACATGGATGGTGACATGGGACATCAATGCCGTATGTTATAGATTTCAAAATAAAGAAATAAGGGCAGTCGACGTTGTTAACTCATGACATCAATATCTCATATACCTACGAGATGCAGTATTCCCATAACGTCAATGGCGGATGCATGACTCCATGCACCACATACTTACGACATAAGTATCACATGCATTGCTTCATGTCAGGGCCGCTTACTTTCGAAATTGCTTACAACTATAAAGTGATACCGTCTATTATTAATGCTAAACGTAATGGCAATGTCGCATATCTGTGGTATTGTTGTAACTATCATAAAAAATGTTTTATTTTCATTAAATGCAATTTCTTTTTACCAAATTTATCACTTGTCAAATTTCTACTGGCTAAAAACAAACTTTACCAATTTCTTTTTAAAAAACTACCGCAAATCAGTTTTACACTTCCAAAACCATTACCCAATTTAATCAATTAATACCTTTGATTAATATAAATTTATAAGCTTTCTAGCATAATAAATTCATAGAAATTCGTAATCGCATAGGAAAAATCACTATAAATTATAATTAACATACTCTTTCATATATAAAAATTTTAGGGCCAAAATAATTATATAATTATTTTTAATAATTAAAACTTGAAAAAACACTATTACCTCCTTAGGAAATTCATGAAATAATCATTTTAGTTTGAAAAATTATGAAATTAAAAACAAATCTTTAGAATAATGTTTTACACAACATACCAGAAAATCAAATTGATTGAAGATCAAAAACTTAGTTTTACCCGTAAAATCTATTTAAATAATTCCATAAGAATTCAATAAATCATTATTCTATCCAAACAATGATTAAACATCCATAACTTTGCAAATCAATCGAGATAAATTCGAAAATTACCCATAAAAGAATTAAAACATAAAATAATAGAGATGGTTTATTATTATTCACCTTAAATTTATTAATGATTGAGATTTGATGGAGTTTAGTTTTCTTAAACTTTTTTCCTTTTGAATCCCTTTATTTCTCCTTCTTCCTTCCTTAATTAATGGTCGGCCTTGCTTTTGATTTTTACTTAGTATATTTCATATGTGAGAATGAATTAGAGGGAGGAAAGGTTTAGGATATGACCTAAGACTTTTTTCCTAATTTACCCTTCTCGTTTCTTTTTTTGTTTTCTAAGTTTAAAACATTCTTATCACTTTATTTATTAAGGCATGACCTAATTAAATTATCAAATTTAATCCTCATGTCCTATTATATTATTCTATTTAATATATCCAACTAAATTTCTTAAATAATGTTAAACTAAATTAAGGGTGTTACTATTTCTCCCCAGTAGCATACCCTCAAGCTAATAAGGCTAGTTGAAACCCAAACAAAATGATCATGAAGCTTTGGAAAAAATATAAACCGAGGCTAAGTGAAGATGGGTTGAGGGGTTAGCTTTAGTGCTAAGGGCATACTGAACCTCAATGTGATTACCCACAAGTCAAACGCCATTCACATTATCATATGTATATAAGGCAATGTTCCAAATAAATTGGAAGTTTCATCTCATTTACACCTTTCTTATGTAGTAAATTGATCATGAGTTGAGGAAAACAACTTAAAATTTTATTATTGAGAGAAGGGATGAAGTAGAATTAAGGACCTCCATCTATTAACAAAGAATGGAGAAGTTTTATAATTTAAGAGTGAAAGAAACAATGTTCAATAAATGGGACCTTGTGCTTAGGGAAATAATGGCTAACAAAGAAGACCCTATAAATGTAGCATTAGGAGGAAATTAGGAAGAGTCGTTGGTTATACCAGAAGTCCTATATAATGGTGTGTACATGTTGGCATGATCAGATGGAAACATGCTTCCTAGCATGTGGAATGTAAAACACATACAACCATGTTTCATATAAGATAAGAACTTATCCTTGTGAGCATAAGTATTACGAGTAATAAAAATGAAATTGGATGTAGGGATATATAAATGCCTAAAGTAGCATAAAAATTTTCTTATGCTCATTTACACAGTCATTATAATTAAACAAATGGAAGACACATATATACAACAAATGGCACCTGGTAAGTTATGTGACCTACATGGAAGCTCAAGAAACACTCTAAATAAACAATGATTTGAGTTGAGAATATGATGCCTTCCACTTTAAAAAGTCTAGTGCAATAATAAAAATATCCATGAGCCTACAGTTTTTTAGCTTCCTTCTTGCAAAAGTCCCTAGTAAATAATCAGGGACACTTACTCCTTTCCCAGGGAAGGAAACATGTAAGGAATTCGAAGGCAATAACTGATAAGACCTCTAAGCTCGTGTTTTCGTAAACTCCGCACAAATATCTAAAATAAGTTGAGGCAAACAACCAATTCCTCCTATTTTAAACCAAGTCAAGTCAAAACAAAAACAAACATGTGTACACAAAAGAAAAATTCATAGCATAAGGCAAGTTGAACAACAAAATAAGAGGTGATATGCAATAAACTACATTAGTATTACATGGTTCATGGATTACATCAAAGAATAAAAATCTAAAATGACCACTGTTTTTCAACTGTTTCGCTTCTAGTCATATGAGTTGGAATCTAAATAGGACCCTAGAGTGTATGAGCCTCAAGTATGACCATAATAAAAGATAGTATGTAGTTATCCTTTGGTTCTAAATTTTCTTTATTAGCATGGAGGATGGATTCCATGCACAGATTTCGATGTCAAGATTGGTGACATATTTGGAACCAATCTAGTAAACTCCAAGACACTTGAGCGGGGTGGAGACCTTATAGTTATAAAAAAAGGAGAAGTTAAAGTCTTAGAGAGAGATAGAGGAGAATGTTAACATAACGATTGTGCTTGATTTTTGCTTTAATCCTCTTAACATTTAGAATCAAAGTTCAATTATCAGGTTAGGATTAGTAGAATAGCGAGGAATCCTTTCAAATATAGGGGAGCAAATCCTTTAACACATTAATCAATGGCACTCCTTTAAAGAATCGGCTTCCATAGAAATATTGTGAATGTTTTGAGTAGTAGTGTATTGGATGCACTAAATGTCTTTAAGCAACTGATCTTTCATCTTCTTTCTTGAGCAACTAATAGCTAGCAAATAGTCAAAAAGGGCAAATTAGCTCATTTTCTTCCTTTTAGAAACCAACACGCTCCCTTTATAACGCACTAAGATTTCGCCTTAGAACCTCATTATTATGTTTTAACTCTTCTATTTAATATGCACTTGAAGCCTATAATTAATTTAAATATATTGGTAGTGTTACTCTACCTTTTCTTTCCATTGTGGAAACATATATAAGAAAGAAATACCAAAAGGGGGAGTAGTATACAATGCTAGTTGAACTACTTCTAATGCAAGTGCAAATATACTAATTATTAAAGATGAGTTGGTTGTGGCATCACTTCTTTTTGGAAATTTTATGCAATAACCAAAGAAAGTTTCTCTTTGAGCTCTTTCAGCTTAGAAATTCCCTTTTTATAAATGATAAAATAATTCTCGCATCCCTCGCGAGGTATTATTCAAGCTCGGCAAATCGATTTGTCCTTGCCCTCTAACAGGGCCATAAAATGTCAAACAAGATGGTTATTATCCAAGAAATTAGTCTAACAACCCCAAAGGCTAGGAAGAACCAACAACTAAGTCTGTAGTTGTTGGTTATAGGAAAATGGGGATATAACCTTTGATATACTTAGATAACGAGTTGAAATATTGATTCTCAAGTTAAACCTAAAAATGACAAAAATAATGTAAAATGTTGCGAAGAAAAAGCCATGACTGAATGGAAACACCAATTTTATAGTGGTTCAGCTATCCCTGCATCCACTTTTGAATGATTTTAATGCTATTTTACAATAGATTATAGTGGAAAATATAATTATAATCTTGAATTCAAAGCAAGAGCAAAGATAAAATTGGCAACACCTCCTTTAAAATGTAAAATAGCTTGACCGTTGGCTTGATTCATGTACACCTTTATTTGTTGGTGTAAAGGGTAGAAACTGAGCCTTGGAGACAAATTCTTCTTTTAAATAATCGTCCAAAATTACTCCCATCTAGATTGGAATTTATTGGAAATATATTAGAGGAGATTCAAATAACTCTGTAACGACCCAGAATATTTGATAATTAAAATTTGATTATTTAATTAATTTTAAATATTAATAAGTGAATTTATAAGTCGAATAAATTTTATTTCGAATAATTGGATTTAATTGAATAATTAAATCAATAATTTAATATGCGAAATTATGGAAATAATTGAAAATTGAGTTAAATATGATTGTAAATGAGTTGTAAAATTTTATTTTATTATATTGGAGTTAGTGAGAATTTCGGGTAAAATTAAACGTCCGTTTAATTTTATTCGAAATAAATCGCTAAAACGAAATTGAAATCAAGGTGAGAACTCCTCACTCAATCGAATCAGTTTCGATTTTAATTTTAAATAGTTAGATTTAAAATATTTGAATGCATGTTTGAATGATGATTGTTATCTATTGATTGTTAAAATAGACATTATGCGCCGTTAGTAAGCGGATGTTATTTATTAAAAACATATACCGCGAATATTTCATAAACAGTGAAATTGGTATTATATATAATAGCAATATATATATATTGGCATATGTATATATTGCAGTTGTTGATTTCCCCGCATTTTTTAGCGGATGAGACCCTATTGCGCCGTCTATTAAGCGGATAATATTTTAAATCCCATATACCGCGATAATTTCGTACTGGAGCGAAATTGGTATTGTGCTAATGTTTGTGGATGCAGGAAAATAGGTTGGAGGGATCCAACTGGATTCCTCAACAGTTTTTATTTGAATTCAGATATTTTGATATTTGATGGATTATCATATCGATATATGATATCGTTGTTGTCGTGATTGACTATTTGGTGTGTAGCATCATTGAACCAAATTTTGGGATTTTAAAATGATTTTAATGTGATTTCTGAAAATATACTATATGTTTGGAAATTGATTCATTTTAAATAAATAAACGATATAATTTTTAATGTTATAAAGATTATGAATTTTAGAGAAATATAGTAAAAGGCTGATTTTTGAAAATATGGGATTAATGATTTTATAAAATAGTCTAAATCGGGATTAATTGAATTTATTATGAAAAGTTGAAATATAGAATTGATAAAATTTGATTATTTTATAAATCAAAGAAAATGATGAAATTATAAAGGACTTTGAAGACGTTTTGAAATAATAATATAAATTGATTTATATAAGAGATTTATAAAATTGATAATTTATAAATGAAAATATTTGAATTATAAAACGAGTTTTTATAAGTGTTTGAATGAAGTGAAAATGGATTGCATAAGTGAATGGAATTTATAAAATTATAAATGGTGAAGTTATAAATGAAATTTATAAATTGTAAGATTTATAAATTTTGTGAAGTTATTAAAGAATATATTTGGATAAATAATTGAATCTTATAAGTTATAAGATTTATAATTATGAAGTTTAAAAGAACGATTTTGTAAAATAATCGTTTTATAAGCATTTAACTTATAATGTGAACTTTTGGTTTATAATTGAGTTATAAATTGAATAGGTTAATAAAGGAGATGTATAAAAAGGAAGTAGTTATAAAACAAAAAGAAATAGAATTTATAAACGTTGTTTTATAAAATTCGCAAACGACTTATTTTGATAAGTAAATTGTTGAAACCTATTAATGGAGTTATATTCACGTTTTAACGGTGAATAATCCTTTAAAATAAAATGAATGGAAATGATGAAATTGGTTAACGTAGTATATTCACGTTTTTGAATAGTGAATAATATGTTAAAGAAAATGTTTAGAATGTGATATTTTAAATAGAATTAAAACAATCTAATGATGTTTTAAAATGTGTTGAGATTCGAAACCATAGATTTCAACATTTATTGTTGAAATAGACGTTTTCGAGAAATAGAAGGAAATGGTCGACTATAACACTGTTGTTATAGTAAATGATTCCCGAAAGGAAATGTTTTCCAATATAAAGTGAATATTTTGAATTTATCTTTTTGAAGATAAATTGAAAATGAATATTGAAACCTATGGAAAATCGTATATCAGTAGATATTGTGAAATATAAATTCATTATGGAATTTATAAAAGAAAGTGGAATTTGTTTAAAAATAAATATTGATTTATTTTTGAAATATTGAATTATATATCTTGTAAAGATATTTTTGGGAAATAAATAATTTGGAATTTTTTTTGGAATCTGATGATGTTGTGCATATCTATTGATAGTTCAATAACCGACTATCAATATTTCCCTTTGAATGGGTAATTGATGTGATTTGTTTGAATTTGAATGCCACACTTATTTTTGAATAAGCGCTCACTATTTGGGTTAACCGGGAAAGGACCATGGGGTCGTATAACCCATTCCGAATATGTGATACGTCGTTATGAATTGCATTTGAAGACCGGTGTTGAAGACCGGATCTTTTTGAAAGCGAAAGGACAACTCGTCGATTGTCTTTGCACCGAGTAGCTACGGTATAGAGACTCCCTATGTGATTGGAAGTCCGGACGTGATTAGAGATTATCCGGATTGCAAGGACTTCTTTGTAAGTGCCTTCGGTTTTGTTCGAGCCCGGAACAGACTTGTATGGATTGTATGTCCGACATTACAAATTGAGATATAAAGCCGATTTCTTTCAAATATATTTCTGTTGGTGGCGGAGAATTTCTTTTCTTAGCTTAACACCCTTAGAGGTTATGTAGTTGAAGGTTATCAGCGATATATTCCTAATTTGGTAATGTGACATGCTGAGTGTTGCTGTGAAATGATCATTGTGCTGATTATTTATGATAGGATCATTTATTTGATCGTCTATCCTGGTGATCATTTCTATGATCATTTGTTGACCCAAAGCATGGCTTTTGTATAAAGTATGTTTTTGTGGACGTGACTTCGTCGAGCCTCACACCTCGGGAATGGTCAAAACAGGAAAGATGCGGCAAGGTTATGAGGGGTAGCGCCCTTTAGGATGTGTGCATTTCCTTCTGGAAAAGGGTGGTATCATGGTATGGAGCCCAGATACTTACTCATGTTGAAAACACTTTATGATTGTGTGAATTGATTACGAGCGCTCGGTTGAAAGGTCCCAAAGGAACGGGGGATGGCATATTCGGTCAGTTGTTACTCAGTTAGCGGTAACCCGGCCTTGTGTTGGTAGAGATCCGGTTTGGTTCTCGGGGATGTCCATCCAGAGGCATTCTCATGTGGCAATGGGAAGTTCCTTGGCCTGACCATTCGTTGGAAATCCAAAGAAACAATACGATACTTGTACGGTTTTAGTTGTAGAACCTGCTTCCTCAGGAGGTAGCTATAGTAGGCATAATATAATGGTACCTATGCTGGCTAAGATTTATATTCTACTTTCGAAATGAATTTTTCTACACTATGCACTAATAATAATATCAAAATTGATTTGATTATAATGCGTATCAAGCATCTTTGACTATCATAAGGAGAAATCTCCTCCAAGTCTGCGTTTGCATTGTGTGTGTGGTGGGTGGTCTTATGGTAGTCTCATTTTTAAAAGCATTGCGAATTGACTTTAAAAATATTCCTCTATTTTGATTTTAAAGATAAATAAACTGTTTTGAGTTCTCACACCAGTCACATGACTGACTCAGAGTTTATTGTTTTCCTTCCTAAACTATGGGTGCCCACCAATTTCCACACGGGCAGTCAAGAGTTAGGTTTATCAGGATATTCTGGATATTCTGGAGTTGCTGGAGGCAAGATGGAATGCATGGCGTATCACTAGTATATAGTATTTCTTTTTCCGCTGCACTGTTTGTTTGTTGTTGTTGTACACTCTGATGATATGATGTAATGTAATGAAATGTATAAAATGTAATAACTGATATAGTTCTTTGTTTAAAGATTATTCATTTATTATTATATGTTGTTCCGCTGCGAATTGTGAGATTCTGATATTGTTCTGTTTTTTTTGTTCCGTTCTATTTTCTATTTTCTTTTCTCTCCATTTTCCATCTTCTTCTTCTACCTCTTTCCTTTTCTTAAACCATAACATTTCGGGTTTCCGGCCTTCGATTTCTCGGCAGTCGATAAAGTGAGTATCGATGTTGAATTTTCGAAAGTCGAAAATTTCCGGGACGTTACATCTGGTATCAGAGCTTATGGTTAAGCGACAACCATGGTTCTGTTGGGTATTACTCATTAGAGATAGAGTCAGTAGTACTCTAGAATGAGTTTGAGTGTAATAATAGCTATGAGAGCGTATTTGTTAGTGTATATAAAATTGTTTTATATTGTGATGATTGGTTTGTTGAGTGGTATATAGATTCTGGTTAATACGAGTAATTAACGTTGTTGATAGCGATCTCTAAACACTTGAATAGAACAATTCGACACAATATTGTTTTAAATTGGGTAGATGAAATAATTTTACCTTGATTATATTTTATATATAAAGTAATAATTTTTCAGAATTATTAAAGTGTATATAAATTGATTGTTTAGTTGTTTGAATAATCTAAATTAAAGAATAATTGTATAAGTAAAGAATTATAAGAATTGAATTATAATTAATGTGATTTACAATTGTGAAATAAACTTATATATATAAGAAGTGAAACTATATGAATATATTTATAAATATAAGTTATAAATAAAAATGAATTCAAAGTTAAATGGAAATTTACTTTAGAATTTGGAATCTGAATTGATTTATAAGCAGGAATTTAAGTTAAGTAAAACAAAGTAATGCTTGTAAAATGGAATATAACTTAAGAGATGTTGAATGAAGTTGATATTAGTATCAAAGTAAAATAATAAAGTGAAGTGATAAATGTGAACTTGAGTTATATAAATGAAATTCAACTTTTGTGATTGAATTGAATTAATGGATTAAATGTTAATCAATTGAAGGTGAATTAAGTTGGTATGGAAATAATGAATGTAAGTGTCAATTCATTAAATTCTAATGTTATTGGAAGTTGAATAATTGAATGAAATGAATATAAGCAAAGGAATTTGGTTGTAATTAATATACATTGGTTGTTATATGGTTGTTAGTTGATTGTATATAATTCATTAAGTGTTAATGAAATTGAGTTAATGAAATTGAAAGCTAAAGTAATTAGAATTCAATTGGAAGTTAAGTGAATCTTAAATAGAATTGAATTTGATTTGGAAGTGAACCAACTTGAATATGAATTAGTGAATATAAACTAATTGAAAATGAATGTTAGTAAACATCCACTGTTAAGGAATCAAATATGATTAAATTGAAAAACCATTTCAATGAATATTAATGAGAATATGAATGAATATTTATTGGTTATGAATGATAGTTGGTTGATGGTTGAATATATTGCTTTTGTTTCAATTGCTATGTTGACATATATAGTTATTATGTTGCTATATGATGTATATCGATACTATTATCATATATGCATGTTCTCATGTTGTTTGTTGAGTGTTTAGTAGGTGCGGATCGTGTTTGCTTCGCATTTGGAGCTCGCTATCGCGCTATATTAGCCGTATATGCTCGCTAATAAAATATAAGGTACATATCTCGGATTAAATATCGTACTTTTACATTTTTTTCCCTTCGGGATGCCTCATTACTTGATGAGATGTATATTTGTGATATATATACTGTCATTTTTTTTTCGGATCGAGCCGCGCAAAGGAGACTATGGCGAATTTTTCCGAAAATTTAAGGCGTTAGAAATTTTTTGAGAAAATTGAAATTTTTTTGAAAACTATAACTTTGATTTAGAAGTTGAAAGTTAAAAAATAGTAATTGTTTTTGAAAAGATAACTAAGTATGATTTGAAAACTTAGTAAGTTATTGTAAGAAGTTTGGCTATGAATTTTGGAAAGTTAATAGATTCTGTAATTTTTCTTACATGATAATTTCGAGGAAGAAATTCTTTTAAGGGGGGAAGATTGTAACGACCCAGAATATTTGATAATTAAAATTTGAATATTTAATTAATTTTAAATATTAATAAGTGAATTTATAAGTCGAATAAATTTTATTTCGAAAAATTGGATTTAATTGAATAATTAAATCAATAATTTAAAATGTGAAATTATGGAAATAATTGAAAATTGAGTTAAATATGATTGTAAATGAGTTGTAAAATTTTATTTTATTATATTGGAGTTAGTGAGAATTTTGGGTAAAATTAAACGTCCGTTTAATTTTATTCGAAATAAATCGCTAAAACGAAATTGAAATCAAGGTGAGAGCTTCTCACTCAATCGAATCAGTTTCGATTTTAATTTTAAATAGTTAGATTTAAAATATTTGAATGCATGTTTGAATGATGATTGTTATCGATTGATTGTTAAAATAGACATTATGCGCCGTTAGTAAGCGGATGTTATTTATTAAAAACATATACCGCGAATATTTCATAAATAGTGAAATTGGTATTATATATAATAGCAATATATATATTGGCATATGTATATATTGCAGTTGTTGATTTCCCCGCATTTTTTAGCGGATGAGACCCTATTGCGCCGTCTATTAAGCGGATAATATTTTAAATCCCATATACCACGATAATTTCGTACTGGAGCGAAATTGGTATTGTGCTAATGTTTGTGGATGCAGGAAAACAGGTTGGAGAGATCCAACTGGATTCCTCAACAGTTTTTATTTGAATTCAGATATTTTGATATTTGATGGATTATCATATCGATATATGATATCGTTGTTGTTGTGATCGACTATTTGGTGTGTAGCATCATTGAACCAAATTTTGGGATTTTAAAATGATTTTAAAGTGATTTTTGAAAATATACTATATGTTTGGAAATTGATTCATTTTAAATAAATAAACGATATAATTTTTAATGTTATAAAGATTATGAATTTTAGAGAAATATAGTAAAAGGCTGATTTTTGAAAATATGGGATTATTGATTTTATAAAATAGTCTAAATCGGGATTAATTGAATTTATTATGAAAAGTTGAAATATAGAATTGATAAAATTTGATTATTTTATAAATCAAAGAAAATGAGGAAATTATAAAGGACTTTGAAGACGTTTTGAAATAATAATATAAATTGATTTATATAAGAGATTTATAAAATTGATAATTTATAAATGAAAATATTTGAATTATAAAACGAGTTTTCATAAGTGTTTGAATGAAGTGAAAATGGATTGCATAAGTGAATGGAATTTATAAAATTATAAATGGTGAAGTTATAAATGAAATTTATAAATTGTAAGATTTATAAATTTTGTGAAGTTATTAAAGAATATATTTGGATAAATAATTGAATCTTATAAGTTATAAGATTTATAATTATGAAGTTTAAAAGAACGATTTTGTAAAATAATCGTTTTATAAGCATTTAACTTATAATGTGAACTTTTGGTTTATAATTGAGTTATAAATCGAATAAGTTAATAAAGGAGATGTATAAAAAGGAAGTAGTTATAAAACAAATAGAAATAGAATTTATAAACGTTGTTTTATAAAATTCGCAAACGACTTATTTTGATAAGTAAATTGTTGAAACCTATTATTGGAGTTATATTCACGTTTTAACGGTGAATAATCCTTTAAAATAAAATGAATGGAAATGATGAAATTGGTTAAAGTAGTATATTCACGTTTTTGAATAGTGAATAATATGTTAAAGAAAATGTTTAGAATGTGATATTTTAAATAGAATTAAAACAATCTAATGATGTTTTAAAATGTGTTGAGATTCGAAACCATAGATTTCAACATTTATTGTTGAAATAGACGTTTTCGAGAAATAGAAGGAAATGGTGGACTATAACACTGTTGTTATAGTAAATGATTCCCGAAAGGAAATGTTTTCCAATATAAAGTGAATATTTTGAATTTATCTTTTTGAAGATAAATTGAAAATGAATATTGAAACCTATGGAAAATCGTATATCAGTAGATATTGTGAAATATAAATTCATTATGGAATTTATAAAAGAAAGTGGAATTTGTTTAAAAATAAATATTGATTTATTTTTGAAATATTGAATTATATATCTTGTAAAGACATTTTTGGAAAATAAATAATTTGAAATTTTTTTTGGAATCTGATGATGTTGTGCATATCTATTGATAGTTCAATAACCGACTATCAATATTTCCCTTTGAATGGGTAATTGATGTGATTTGTTTGAATTTGAATGCCACACTTATTTTTGAATAAGCGCTCACTATTCGGGTTAACCGGGAAAGGACCATGGGGTCGTATAACCCATTCCGAATATGTGATACGTCGTTATGAATTGCATTTGAAGACCGGTGTCGAAGACCGGATCTTTTTGAAAGCGAAAGGACAACTCGTCGATTGTCTTTGCACCGAGTAGCTACGGTATAGAGACTCCTTATGTGATGGGAAGTCCGGACGTGATTAGAGATTATCCGGATTGCAAGGACTTCTTTGTAAGTGCCTTCGGTTTTGTTCGAGCCCGGAACAGACTTGTATGGATTGTATGTCTGACATTACAAATTGAGATATAAAGCCGATTTCTTTCAAATATATTTCTGTTGGTGGCGGAGAATTTATTTTCTTAGCTTAACACCCTTAGAGGTTATGTAGTTGAAGGTTATCAGCGATATATTCCCAATTTGGTAATGTGACATGCTGAGTGTTGCTGTGAAATGATCATTGTGTTGATTATTTATGATAGGATCATTTATTTGATCGTCTATCCTAGTGATCATTTCTATGATCATTTGTTGACCCAAAGCATGGCTTTTGTATAAAGTATGTTTTTGTGGACGTGACTTCGTCGAGCCTCACACCTCGGGAATGGTCAACACAGGAAAGATGCGGCAAGGTTATGAGGGGTAGCGCCCTTTAGGATGTGTGCATTTCCTTCTGGAAAAGGGTGGTATCATGGTATGGAGCCCAGATACTTACTCATGTTGAAAACACTTTATGATTGTGTGAATTGATTACGAGCGCTCGATTGAAAGGTCCCAAAGGACCGGGGGATGGCATATTCGGTCAGTTGTTACTCAGTTAGGGGTAACCCGGCCTTGTGTTGGTAGAGATTCGGTTTGGTTCTAGGGGATGTCCATCCAAAGGCATTCTCATGTGGCAATGGGAAGTTCCTTGGCCTGACCATTCGTTGGAAATCCAAAGAAACAATACGAGACTTGTACGGTTTTAGTTGTAGAACCTGCTTCCTCAGGAGGTAGCTATAGTAGGCATAATATAATGGTACCTATGCTGGCTAAGATTTATATTCTACTTTCGAAATGAATTTTTCTACACTATGCACTAATAATAATATCAAAATTGATTTGATTTTAATGCGTATCCAGCATCTTTGACTATCATAAGGAGAAATCTCCTCCAAGTCTGCGTTTGCATTGTGTGTGTGGTGGGAGGTCTTATGGTAGTCTCATTTTTAAAAGCATTGCGAATTGACTTTAAAAATATTCCTCTATTTTGATTTTAAAGATAAATAAACTGTTTTGAGTTCTCGCACCAGTCACATGACTGACTCGAAGTTTATTGTTTTCCTTCCTAAACTCTGGGTGCCCACCAATTTCCACACGAGCAGTCAAGAGTTAGGTTTATCAGGATATTCTGGATATTCTGGAGTTGCTGGAGGCAAGATGGATGGCATGGCGTATAACTAGTATATAGTATTTCTTTTTCCGCTGCACTGTTTGTTTGTTGTTGTTGTACACTCTGATGATATGATGCAATGTAATGAAATGTATAAAATGTAATAACTGATATAGTTCTTTGTTTAAAGATTATTCATTTATTATTATATGTTGTTCTGCTGCGAATTGTGAGATTCTGATATTGTTCTGTTTTTTTCTGTTCCGTTCTATTTTCTATTTTCTTTTCTCTCCATTTTCCATCTTCTTCTTCTACCTCTTTCCTTTTCTTAAACCATAACATTTCGGGTTTCCGGCCTTCGATTTCTCGGCAGTCGATAAAGTGAGTATCGATGTTGAATTTTCGAAAGTCGAAAATTTTCGGGACGTTACAAACTCGATTGATCGAAAATGATCGAAAGTCTTGTATTGTAATGACCCATAATTTCGATAATTAAATTTATTAATTAAATAAGGTTTTAATTTAATATTGGAAGAAATAAAAATTTATGAATTTTTAATAAGAGAAACAACTAGAATATAATGTAATAAAGTAATTTAGGGCAATTGGTAACAAATTTAATGCAATTCCATTTAATTGAAATGATCGAAAGGTTATAATTGGTTATAAATTGTAAATAAAGAAATAAATTAATTGTTATACCAATTGATGAAATAATATGTAATGGACTGTAATTGGTTAAAATTAGTGTTGTATAAGTGGTTATAACCTTTTTTTGTAGATAACAAACTTATAAATGTGATTAAATTAAGCAAAAGGTGATGATTGTTAAATGTTACCTATTTATTTAATTTTTTGAATTAAACTGGAAAATAATTGCAATAAATGTAATTAAATATTACGTTAATGTAAATTAAGATGATAATTGTAGAATAGGTGTAATAAGATGTAAACCAATGTTAATTTTATTCATAATATGACAATTGATTGAATAGAGGGATTGAAACCAAATTAAATCAATTTATTGGAATTAAATTATAATTAATTAGATTTCATTACAGTTGAAATTTAACACTATAATTGGTATAATATTTAACACTGAATTGATATGTAAATTTGTTTTAAATTATTGGAAAGGTCTAAGGAATCAGAAATGATAAAGATTGTTAGTTATTAAATTTGAATTTGAAAAGTGATTTAATCAATTTAATATTAATTTATTTAATTAACGTGAAAATAGACATTTTGGCCACTGTCTTGGATTTTGATGAAACCAGTTTCACAAGATGCGCAATGGTGAATTATTGTAGGATTTCATGTTTTGCAACGATCACACTTGTCATTTGATCGTACGGCTCGAAACACATAGAAATTAATTTAATTAAATTCAACTGTTTGAAATAAGTTGATTTTAAAGTTAACTTATTCATACGATGGAATTAGGACTTGAAACCTATTCCATTGAGTTTAAAACTATCGAAAACGTATATTTTGATATATGGATTGACCTATTTTCGTTTCGGAGGTAGATGGGCTTTTTGGGTCGCGTAGTCGTTTCGACCTATCTAATCTTGTCCTCTCAATTCTAATTCAGATCTACCTATATATAGGCTATTGTAAACCCTAGCTGTTTCTCATTTCATTATTTTGTATGTACATCAACTCCTATCTATTCCTTCTTCAATGGCAGAAAAAAAAATCAAATTGCAAACCCTCAATTCAATTTTCAAATCAATTTCAAAATTTAAACTCCTCCAAACCCTATCACATTACATAACATTTCGAAGCTCGATGAGCGCAACCTTCTCCAGTGATTCGTTTCTTGAATTGGATCGCCGTTTGCCTAAAAATCAATGAATTAATCACGACCGTTCGTCGCGTTGTGATTAACTTTGACCGCTCGTCGAATCAATGGTATAGTTTTGTAGAGGTCGCCGAGGGGAATGCATCTGTGCTCGTTGTTGGTCATATTAGTGATTGGATCATCATGAAAAATTCGATTAGAGTTTAGGACTTACGGCGGCGGCTGTGTTCATCTTAGGCATGATGGTGATGGTCGTTGATTGGAGGTGGTCGCATAGTTGAAGGGGAGGTCGGCGCTATGTGCGTGAAGTCTGGTATGGGTGAGCATAGTTCGTGGCGGCGTTTGTTCGGCGTGGTTAGGGTGGCGGCTCCATCCTCTGTTCGATCGTGATTTGTCTTAGAGGGTAGGGTTTCAACGAGAGCATGTTAACCTAAAAGGTAGAGATTTCGTAACAACCCAGTATTTTGTGATTATTTTAATTATTTATTTTACTTATTAAAATGAATAAATTTTGTTATTTTAAAAATATATTTTTATTTCGTGTGAATTATAATTTCAAACATGAATAAATAGGATATTTCCAAAAAAGTGGATTTTTGGTCAATCTGGTCAAACTTTGACTTTTAAATTCTAAATTTAAATTTTTGAATTTTGAATTTTATCTTTTTTTATGAAATTAGATTAAATTTGAAGAATACAACTTTTCGTTTCGTTGAAATCCGATGTATATTGTGAAAGTTATGCTTTTTACAATATTGTATATAAATTGATTTATTTAATAAAATTATCTATTTTAATTTATATAAATAATATTTTTATTTGTCATATTATGTTCTAATATGTGTTATATGACATGTTAGGTATATATTATATTTTTAAAACATTTTAAAGTGATGTTATAATTTTCCAAAGCTTACTGTATTTTATTTTCAATTTTTAAAACCTAGTTTCTATTTCTAAGCTATTTTCTTAATTAATTTATATTTATCTATAATTTATTTATTTATTTTTATTCATACATTATTTTTTTGTTTTTATTTTATTTACTTACATTTTTCATGTGTTTAAAAATGAATAAAGTAAATTAGAAATATGAAGAGTTTTATAACCTTTCACATGCTTTTGACATTTCACCTTTTTTTACGTTTTCATTTGCAAATCAAAACTTGCATTTAATTTGGCTGACCATATCCTTTATTCAACCCATCACCTTCATTTTTCACGAAAAAAATAAGTTTCCCAACCCTAAACTTTCAGCCATCAACTTCTGAGCAAAAAAATTGGTAATGTTCTTTCACTTTTTTTTCATTTTTCCTTGTTTTATGCATTCATCTGGCACATGCTTTCACTTTAGATGTTCGGCCTGTAGCCTCCACCATCACCACCACTCCACCACCATCATTCTCAGCTGTCATCACCTCCATCTCCTCTGACCTATATGGTCATGGCCATTCTTGATGAGAAGCTCCATAAAAATTAGCAAAACATCACCTTAAACATGCATAGCCGATCACCAATGCCTCCACCACTTCAGCACACCCTTTGGCCACCTCTTGCATCACTTCCACCAGCACCTATCTGACCCATAGTCACTGCCACACCATCCCCCAGCATCCACCAGTCTTGGCCGTGCCACATAAGGCCATAGTCGTGACTTGTTGTTACATAAAAATGCACCTTTGCCTTGTGTTTGTATATTTATGCCCTTAATTGCTCAAACCACTTCCATACCTTCACTACCCTTGTTGGGCCAAGCATATATGACCCATACTTGACCAAATACACCCCATGGAAGCGCCTTATCACCCTATATGCTAAGCATAGTGATGGTGGAAGCAAGTACAGGTATTTGATTAATTGTTATTCCTTAATTCTAGCTTGTTTAATGTCATATTTTGGTTTGAAATTCATGTTATATATATATATATATATATATATATATATATATATATTTGTTTCATATGTACAAGAAAAATAGCTTTGGCTCTTCCTCACTTGAAACATAGTCGTTCTTTCGTGCCTTTTTGGATCTCTGTTGTGTGTCTGTATTTGTTATCTCCAGCTTGTAGAGGTGAGTATTTCTCACCGGACATTCCGTACTTATATAAGTAGTAAATTGACACCCTGTGAATCTGTGGATATTATTATTATGTTATAACTGCTTATGCTATGATCATATGATGCTCACCCTATTTATAGACCTGTCATATCATCTGTTACTGTTATATGATGTTATTTTGTTTATTTGTACCAGTTTATCACACTGCAAGTTCCCTGTAGATAGAATCACTATGGGTTGAAATGATACATACCCGAACGGACTTTAGAATAGGGGAAAATCGTTATGGGCTGAAATGATAGGCCTGAATGATTTTTATTTATTTTATTTACTTGGGATTACGGGTTTGAAATGATAGAACCTGTATTTTCTTTGTAAATTACGGATTGAAATGATATAATATCTGTAACAACCCTCATATTTTACGATTGAATATTTAAATATTTTATTTAAATATTTTATTATTAGTCGGATTTTAGTCCGAAAAGTTACTTTTTTGCATACGGTCAAATTTAGACTCGGAACCACTTCCATTGAGTTCAAAACACCGTTTACGATCTTTTTGAGTATGAACTTTGATATGTTTGGAGTTAGTGGAATTTTGCCATTTATTCACTTTGGGCTTTGGGTTTGGTTTAGCACATTAGCCTAAACTATTAATTCTATCTCAACCCCCTACCCTTCATAACTTCACTTTCATTTCCTAACACTCAAGCTTCATCAAAAATGGAGGAAGGAATGGGAAATTAAAACTCCAAGCCCTAGTTCATTTGCAAATCCAACATCTAACTCCAAATTCAAAGAGAAGCCATTGATTCTTCCTTTGCTTTCAAGCTTCTTCTTCATTGATTTTGTGTAAAGGTGAGATATTTATCTCACATCTTTGTCTATAACTATCTTTGATTGTTGGGTATGAATTCCTAACACTTATTCATATGCATTTGCTCTTGGTTTGGATTGAATTGGTGAAAATCCCAATTTTTAGTGTTTTGGGTTCAAATCTTTTAAAATCCTAACTTTGATGATTGAACACGTTTTTGGTGATGCATCAAAGAGCCAATAGGACTGGGAAGCCGATGGGCGTAATCCCCTAGCGTCCGTGCTCGATCGGTTGCAAATTGAGAGAGTTTTTGCATTTTTGTTGATTAGGTCGTTCGGCCTGCACATATGATTCTCGGCCTGCAGTTAGGTCGGCCTGCCTTAGGTCGCAACCCATAGGTCGCTCGCCTTGTGTTAGGCCGTTCCACGGCTTAGGTCGCAACCCCCTTAAGTCACTCGCCTTGGGTCGCTGGCCACATTGGTCGCTCGGCCATGTTAGGTTGCGCTATACTTAGGTCGCGCCATGCTAGGTCGTCCCCCCTTAAGTCGCTCGGCCTTCTCTTATGCCTTAGGTCAAGCCATACTTAGGTCGCGCCACTCCTTAGGTCGTTTCCTGTTAAGTCACACCTGCTATAGGTCGCAACCACTTAGGTTGCTCGGCCTGTTTTAAGAAACATTTGCTGTTAGGTCGCGCTATGCTAGGTCGTGCCATTTCCTAGGTCGCTCGGCCTGCTTTCCAACTTAGGTCATTTTCGATCCTTAAGCCGCTTGCATCTTAGGTCATTTTCGGCCCTTAAGTCGCTTACAATTTAGGTCGCTCGGCCTGCTTTTATAGGTCGCGCCATGATTATGTCGCAACCACTTAAGTCGCTCGACCTGCTTGGTCGCGCCATGTTTAGTCGCAAGGGTATTCCCACTTTGATGGATTTGGAACCGAATTCATTGGACATTATTCACGTCTTCGAATGTGAATTTTTGTGATTTATTGTTTCTACAATCATTTTTGTGATTTGTCACTTTAAAAATATAAAGGTTTCAATACTACTAGTAAATATCAAAACTCTTTCATCAAAACGATTTCAACACTATTTTATTACAAAGCTCGTTTCCTAAACCGTTTTCCAATCTACTAGTATATACAAACCTTTACATCACTCGTGTGAGAAATCTAGTTAAACGACTTAGTAAAACAAGTGGTATGAAACGCTTGCGTTTACTTCGCCGGTTAATTCTTGGACTTGTTCGATTGAATCTCTTGTGACAACTTTCTAGTGGAAACTTACAATTTGTTCGTAAGTATTTAAGTTAAGCTAGTGGTTATGGGACATGAAGCTAAGCTTATATATTTACTAGTTTACTATAATTGACACTTCTTGATGATCGTTGATAATTTATTTTGTGATTTAGACTAGCAAATGTGCGATGTCTCTTTGTCTACGAGGGTGACTAAACCCCGTTTCTGTGGAGTTTCGGCTCAATTTGGTGGGGTAGTGACCCATGGTCTTCGGGCCGTTTTGTGGAGCTTCGGCTCAAAATTAATGGTTAGCAACCATGGGATAGCGTTCCATTTTGTGATACACGTGTTGGTGAGTTTTCATGCTCCTATTTTGTGATAGGCCTCCCCCTTTTTGTGATTTCTGGATTTCCATTGATGATTTCTAGAATTTGTGTTTCACCAATTTTAGTGATTTTCATTGATAAGTTTTATCAATATTTGTGCATTGGTGAATTTGTGTGTCATTAACTTTTGTGATTGGCATTTATATTATTGTCAATATTTATGGTTTGGTGAATAAAAATAAAGAGTATGACATTCCTTTTGATCTTTGAGAAGATTCTTGTGATATTGATTAATCCCTTGTTGATTTTCAATTGCATACTTATCACAGTATGGCTTTATGGTTATCATATGTTTGTGTCATGTCTCTTATTCTATATCATTTCATCTGATATTTATAGTTAGACTGATCCGTTTATTATTTTCTTGTTAAATAATACTCGGGTCAGACCGAGATGTTACAGGTGCTTCTGCTTGACTTCACATATGGGATTATCACCCTGACTTTTGGCTAACTACTTAGATTAGTAGTTTTTGTGTTGTATACATTTGAGATATAGACTCATTGATGTATCCATATTCTTTTTTCTAGCACTTATAGCTATTCTTTTGTGATATTGTGGATCTTGTTTGACCACTACTCTGATAAACACTTTTATGTGTTATATATTCATATCTATTTCCGCCCTTGTGATATGGATATCTGTGACTGGTTTGTGTTATGTTTATTTCTATGTTTGTTTCTGAAGAATTTATATAGCCACTGTGTAGTAGTTTTGATTTTTTATCGGTATGTCGGATTTCCTCTTGAAAAGAAAATGCATGTTATACTATCTGACATATCGGTGCTCGCACAAAGCAATTACACGGATGGTCGCTCCTCAACAGCCTTATTCTACGCGCTAGTTGACGGCGTTACCCCTTAGTGTCCTTGGCTAGAGTAGGTATAAAAGTGAGGCGTCACAGCTTGGTATCAGAGCCAAACTTCGGAACAATGTAGAATAATCGAACGAGGATCATCGTCCTAAGTCCATCTTAGGAGTCGTGCTTTAGGATTTAATTCGAGTCTTCGTACCGATTCATCCTATTTTCTTTATGATTCCTTATTTATCTATCAAGATTGCTTGATATTCATTTGGTGAATAACCTTATCCTTCTTCTTTCTTTCTTTCTAAAGGAAGAGGAATGGTTAGACCTGGCCGTCCCAGCGCCGGTCAATCTAGTCTATTCCCCAAGATGGAGTATTTATGTCTGCCCAGCAGCTTCTTGATCTCGTAAAGAATGCTCAGGCAGTCGGTTCAAATCCGAAGTCTGCTCACCCGAAGTCTGGATTTGCACGTTTGTGCAACGATTATACCAATTTGGGTGGGAAGCCATTCAAAGGTTCTGAAACTATTATTGAAGTCCAGGCTTGGCTGAGAACGTGCGATCGAATCTTTTCTCGCATGAATCTTATTGATTTTCGTCGTGTTCAGGTGGCCTCTAGTATGCTCCAAGAAAGAGCGCTAGATTGGTATGAGCTTCTTATTTCTGAAATAGTTGAAGCGGATCTTACTTGGGAGAAATTCCAAGAATGCTTCGAGTTAAAATTTATGCCATAAGCTGAGAAGGTGACTTTGACTCGCTGTTTCATTGACCTTGTTCAAGGTGAATCCTCTGTCGCAGACTATGTCGCATCCTTCGAGTAACTTTCTAAATACAGGGTCGAATATATAAACACCCCATTGAAGAAAAATGAAAGATTTGTCTATGGCTTGAATAAAAATCTCAAGAAGCCATTACTTCTAAAGCTAGAAGTTTCTTTTGATCAACTCATTGATATCGCTTTTCATCTTGAAGAGGCAGATAGGGAGAGTGATGTTGAAGTTATGGGTTCTAAACGAAACTTCAACAACAAGAAAAGGCCTAATAAGTTCAAAGGTCCTTATCCCAATAAGAAAGGGAAGCAAGCAACTCTGGTGGCAAAGACTTCTACCTCTAGTCGTGGACAATGCTACAATTGTGGTTCTAAGGACCATTATGCGAACAAGTGTTCAAAGCCCTATGCTTGTCGCTATTGCAAAAGCCCGGATCATTATTTATCTTATTGTCCCAAACTTCAAGGCAAGAAGGAGGGAAAGCTTAATGTTGCTCAACCCCCTAGCAACATCTCGTGGTCAAGGTATTTCTCATTCCATCCTTGATGGCATTATTTTATTTCGTGATCATCATATTCGAGTTCTTTTTGATACGGGTGCGTCCCATTCTTTTATATCAAAAGAACTTGTTGATACTTTTTCTTTGGATGTTTTGTGTTTAATGACTTCTTTGAGAATTGCGAATCCGGTTGGTGGATCCACAACAATCAGTTTATTGTGTAAAGATGTCGAGATTATTTTGTGTGATTTTTCTTTCCGAGCCGATTTGAATGTTATGCGCTACTTAGGATTTGGAATGATTTTGGGAATGGATTGGCTTAACCGCTACGAAGCCCAAATCCTATGTCCTGAGCGGAATATTCATCTTCGACATCCTCAATCTGTCAAGCAAATTTCTATTGATCTTAAAGATTCGGATTCCTGCTTGGTTGCATCTTTATATTCTTTAAATCCTCATGATGATGATGACGATGATGAGGAAGATATTATTTCTCTTATTCACGTTGTTCGTGAATTTTCCGACATATTTCAACCCGTTTTAGGATTACCACCGAAGCGAGCAATTGAGTTCAAAATTAATCTCATCCCTGGAGCTCAACCTATCGCTCGTCCTCCTTATCGTATGTCCAATAAGGAAAATGAGGAGATGCGCAAACAATTATCCGAATTGGAGACGAAACAATTTATTCGCTCTAGTTCCTTTCCTTGGGGAGCTTCGGCTATTTTTGTGAAGAAATCCGATGGTACACTTAGGCTTTGCGTTGACTACCGCAAGCTTAATGATCTTACTATCAAAAATAAATATCCTTTACCTCGGATTGATGATCTATTCGATCAACTTAGTGGTGCTATAGTCTTTTCACAATTAGAATTAGCTACCGGTTTTTATCAGCTTCGTATTGCAGAGGATAGCTTTCCTTTGACATCGTTCCGTACTCGTTATGGATCTTATGAATGGCTTGTTATGCCATTTGGTTTGACGAATGCTCCGGCTTATTTCGTTGACCTTATGAATAGAGTTTTCAAAGACTTCCTCGATTGATTTGTTCTCATCTTCATCGATGATATTCTTGTGTATTCAAGAACTGAGGAGGAGCATGAAAAACATCTTCGGATTGTGTTGGAAACTCTTAGAAGTAACCAATTAAAAGCAAAATTTTCTAAATGCCACTTTTGGCAATCTCGTGTGAAGTTTCTCGGTCATATTATTTCCGAATCCGGAATTTCCGTGGATCCTTCAAAGATTGAAGCGATTCAAAATCGGAAGAGACCGGAGAGTGTGACTGAAATTCGTAGTTTTCTTGGATTGGAGGGATATTACCGTCATTTTATTAATGATTTTTCTAACATTTCTGTACCTCTTACTAACTTAACAAAGAAAGGTCTTAAGTACATTTGGTCGGACAAATGTGAAGCTTCTTTTCAGAAATTAAAAGAACTCCTTTCTGATGCTTCTATTCTTGTTATTCCCGAGGGGAATAAAGATTTTATTGTTTATACCGATGCTAGTCGCATTGGTTTGGGTGTCGTTCTTATGCAAAGAGAACGCATTATTGCTTATGCTTCTAGGCAATTAAATCCAGCCGAGACTAGATATGCCACTCATGATTTAGAGCTCACGGGTATTGTTTTCGCCCTTCGTATTTGGCGTCATTATCTTTTGGGAGAAAAATTTATTCTTTACACCGATCATAAATCTTTGAAGTATTTATTTTCTCAAAAGGAACTTAATTTGCTTCAACAACGTTGGCTTGAATTCCTTGCATCTTATGATCTTGATATTCTTTATACTCCTGGAAAGGAAAATCATGTTGCCGATGCACTTAGTCGCAAGCAACAAGCGGTTGTTTCCATGATGATATCCGAATGGAATGATCTCGTGGTTCTATCCACTTGTGAGATTCGAGATCGTGTTTCCGATTTATGTTCATCTCTTGTTTTATGTAGCCTTGAGGCTCATCCTTCTCTTATAGACCGCATTCTTGAAGCTCAAAAGCTAGACCCCGAATTGGCTCTTCTTGGTCAAAATTTTAGGGATAAAATTGATATTGAAGGTTTGAAAGACTTTGATATTAATTCTCGTGGCGATATTCGAAAATTTGGTAGACTTATCGTGCCAAATATTAGTGATCTTCGTAAAGATATTTTAGAAGATTCTCATCATTCTAAATTTACTATTCATCCCGGTAGTAGTAAAATATATGCGGATATGAAGCGACTTTATTATTGGGCGGGAATGAAATCTGATATTTCTGACTTTGTTAAGTGTTGCTTGACTTGCCAACTTGTCAAGGCCGAACATCAAAGGCCCGATGGGTTATTGCAACCTTTAGAAATTCCAATTTGGAAGTGGGACCAAATTTCCATGGATTTTATAGATGCCTTCCCCGTTCTCGTTCGGGTCATGATAGCTTATGGGTGATTGTTGATAGACTTACTAAATCCGTCCATTTTATTCCCGTTCGGTCCAATCGAACCGTACCTCTTTTGGCCAAACTTTTTGTCAAAGAAATTGTTAAATTGCATGGAGTTCCTACTTCTATTGTTAGTGATCGTGATCCAATGTTTACAAGTGGATTTTGGAAGAGTCTTCAAAAAGCTTTGGGGACGAAGCTTAATTTTAGTACCGCTTATCATCCCCGGCCCGATGGACAAACCGAGCGTGTGAATCAAACTCTTGAAGATCTTCTTCGTGCACGTGTTCTTGATTTTGGTGGAAGTTGGGAAGATCATATTTCTCTCTTTGAGTTTTCCTATAATAATAGCTTCCAATCTAGTATTGGTATGGCACCTTTTGAGGCACTCTATGGAAGGCCATGCCGATCTCCTTCTTGTTGGCTTGAGGCCGGTGAGAAGCTGGTTTTAGGTCCAGATTTTATTCGTGATTCCACAGAGAAGATTGACCTTATTCGTCGTAGGATGAAAGAAACCCAGAGTAGACAAAAATCCTATGCCGATAACCAGAGAAGGAAATTAGAATTTTCTATGGGAGATCTTGTGTTTATTTGTGTTTCACCTATGAAGGGTGTTGTACGTTTTAGTCGATTGGGAAAATTAGCACCTCGATATATTGGTCCATTTTCCATCACCGAACGATTGGTTCCGTGGCTTATCACCTTTTATTACCGGCTCAGCTTTCTGCTATTCATGGCTTGTTTCACGTTTCTCAATTACGGAAATGTCTTCGAGACTCCGATTCTATTCTTGAGCCCGGTGTTGTGGAAGAAATTGAAGTTTCGCCTAATTTAACTTATGAGCAACATCTTATTCGTATTATTGCTTCGGAGGTCAAGCACCTTCGAAATAAAGATGTTTCGCTTGTTAAAGTTCAATGGTCCTCAAATCCTAAGGATTGCTCTTGGGAATCAAGAGAGTTCATCGAGCGAACACATCCGGAATTACTTTCCCGTGCTCTTTGAGGTGAATTTCTTATTTCAAATTCCTTTTGTGTTGATATGCTTTCATGGTTGTTACCTTGTATTTTCTTCTTAAATATTGTGAGGATGCAATTTCTTTAAGGAGGGGAGTCTATAACAACCCGCATATTTTACAATTGAATATTTTAATATTTTATCGTTAGTCGGATTTTAGTCCAAAAAGTTACTTTTTTGCATACGGTCGAATTTGGACTCGGAACCACTTCCATTGAGTTCAAAACACTGTTTGCGATCTTTTTGAGTATAAACTGTTTGCGCCAAAATTGGTCACAAACACCCGATATCGTGGATGCACCCGTTTATGAATACAAATCAACAATAATCAATACAAAACTCAGATCTAAGCAATAGCAATCACAATAATTCAGCAATAACAATCAGAAACACAGGATTTATAGTGGTTCAGCGATCTTGCCTACGTCCACTCTGAAGTTTATGTCTTTATTAATTCACTTGATGATCCCAATCGATTACAGCGGATTACAATTGATGATAGCTTTCAAATCTGATTACAACAGTGGCAATGAAGTATGGGATTGAATCTGGCAGGGTCAGGATATTGAATCGCCAAAAGAAAGAAAGATCCTTTTTCTGTAGGCTTCAGGGGGCTATTTATAGGCGTAGGAGGCCCAGATCTCTCTCAAACTTCGGGAGACTTTTTCTGGCATGTTAGTGGGCCCACGCGACCGACCCCACCAAGTTTCGACTCGATCTGAGATCGATTTGAACTCCATTCGAATCGATCAAAAATTGTCCCAATCGAGCTGAAACTTGGCAGGAACAAACTTTACCTTGTATTGAAGCTTCTGTGAAAATTTCGTGGCATTTGGACTAATGGTTCATGAGATATGATCGATGCAAGCTTGTAATTCCATAGAGGCTGTTCTGTTCGAATCCATCCCTTCGTGTCGATGGTTTCGAATCGATCAACGCGCGTGCCTGAGTGATGACGTGGTGCGTGCTTTAGGGATCGATCCACTTTTATCGCCGAATTGACTGTTTCGTAGCCGTAAGTTTCGCCTCGTTCGTATCAATGGCCGTTACATAGTTTGAATCGATCAACTACGTAAGTCTCGCATTGACTTGCATCTGCCTAGTTCGAATCGAGGGGAGGGGCTTAGTTCGCAACGATGGTAATTTTGTTTCGATACCTGTGATGGATACGAACTGAAGCTCCCCGATGGGTTCGAATGAATGCCTCCTTCATGGATGCGAACTAGGCGTTGGATGATCGATACGAAATGCATCATTGGTACAAGGTTGATCGATACGAAACAGTAGCCTGAGTGCGAAGTTGACCGATATGAAGTAGGGTCCATCGGTGGATGCGAATGGCCTGATCGATTCAAAGACAATCGATTCGAAATGGATGGACATGAAAAAGTAGCCGTTTTGAACGATACGACGCCGATCGATTCGAACCGAAGTAAGAGGCTGCCTTGATACGAACCGTGCCTGACGATGGATACAAACCAATCGTTTCGAATGGTATTGGGTACGAACCGATCAATTAGAATAAGTCTTCGTCTCGGTTTTCTGATGGATACGATCGTCACACTTTATCTAACTCGTATCGATCATATCTCATTCATATTAACTCCGATTAACCTGAAATTTAAACCGTTGGCTTTCATGACTTTGCTTGTCGTGTCCTATCAATTGTTGTCCGATCTGGACTCGGTCAAAATTCATCGATATCCATGGTGAAGCAGTGCATAACCAATCTTTGAGACGAACTTTCATTTGTTTTAGGTTGATCTTTGGGTATCACGGCTTTGCCAAAAAGCGGGATAACATTTGCCCCCCAAAACATGCCTTGCGGTAGGAAGACGTGTTTTGTAATGCCCTGAGTTGGACGTTCATATCCTGTCGACAACCTGTAAAGAACATGATAGTTTCATATGATCTCAAATGACGATCGTTCGAGATCATGTGTCATTTGACATGAATCGGGACCTTTTGCGGTCGATGCTGTTCGCGGCGAATGATGAGATGCGACCGTTCGCGGTCGTATGTCGTTCGCGGCGGATATCGATCGTTCGCGATCGAGCGCCGTTCAAGGCTGATTGTGACCGTTCTAGGTCGGACATAATATGTGAATCGTGGCCGTTCGCGGTCGGGGTGCCGTTCGAGGCAAGTTGTGATCGTTCGCGATCGTGCACCGTTCGAGGCAAATTGTGATCGTTTGCGTTCGTGTGCCGTTCGAGGCAAGTTGTGATCATTCGCGATCGTGTGCCGTTCGAGGCAAATTATGTGTGCCCGGGGGGGACTTAGCATTATCGATGCCGGAGTTCATGTTCGGGGGAGTTTCTGAATCAAAGACGTTTGACGGTTCATCACCATACAGGAGGTGCTCGTGGACCGTTCGCGATCCAACGGGCCTACCAGTAAAACTTTTTTTTTGAGTTGCAAATATCAAAGCAATAATTACATGAACCTCACAACAGAAATGTCTAAACAGGCAGAGTCTAAATGTTCATAGAAAAATCAAAGCAAAAAGCAAAATGAAGATGTCAAAGTGTAAACTCTTACTATAACGCGGTTGGTAGTCATTCAGAGCATGCCTATGGATCGTGCGCGATCGCTCGCATGTGTAAATGATTTAACCGTGTTAGTGAGAGGTTTACAACTTGTTCATCGTTATTTCAATCAAGAAATCAATGGAAAATCAAACGGTGCCCCGATTCAGGGTCACCTCCAGCCGATGTAGACGGTGGTCGCTCTGCTCCACTGCTGGAGTTCGCCTCCTCACATACTGAACGAGCACACCGTTCCTGATATGCCCTTCTACCTCGTCCTTCAGATGCCTACAATCATTAGTGTTATGACCGTTCAATTCATGAAATACACAAAACTTATTTGATTTTCTTTCGTCAGAAGTTAGGTCCCTTCGCATCGGTCTACGATATAGAACCAGCTCTTTGGTATCCTGATAGATTCGCTCCAAACTCTCGTTCAGCTCAGAGTAAGTGGTGAATTACGACTCCCTCCGTGGCCGCTTTGACCTGTCACCGTCATTCTCAGTCTTTCTTTTTCCTTTACTAGTCTCCGCACCCTTTCCAGGTGCATTCCCGCCTTTGATTGTGAAAACATCAATTCCCTCTCCTTCCTCTCTTTCGGCGTTCACATCCTCCAATCGTAAAAACTTTACCGCCTCGTGATAGAATTCTCCTAGATCCATAGGTGGATCTTTAGTTAACGAATTTTTGAACTCTGTTCCGTCAGCTATTCCGGACACAGCTGCCATCATAACCATGGATGGATCTGGTCGATCCACCGATGCTGCTGCCGCATTGAATCGCGTCAGAAAACTCCTCAAATTTCTCTCCAGCCTTCTGTTTTAAAGTTGCCAAAGTCATCACATTCTTGGGTCTTGCAATGTGAACCCTGAATTGCCTCATAAATCTCTCAGTTAAATCATTCCATGTTCCGATAGATCCACTCTCTAGTTGTCTAAACCATAATGCTGCAATATCCGCCAAGTACAATGGAAAGCACCAGGCCATAACCTCCTCTGATGCCCCCAGCACTTCCATATGCCTCATATAATTCGTCAGATGGAACGTGGGGTCCGTTCTCCCGTTATACATGTCCAACGATGGTAACTTGAAATCCGGTGGGTTCCTAGCTCGTCTGATTGCTGGAGTAAAAGGACTCCTATTAACATCCTCCAAATATTTGTTTACCAAACCGCCTCTCATAGCTCTTCTAACCATCTCTGCCAATCTGTCATTGTCTCCGAGATGCAATCTTCATTCAACACTCTCAACCTGCCCCTCGAGTTCACGAGCGAACTCTGGGATCTGCCCTCTTGACTGAGCGTTCACTCCTCTGCTACTCCCGGGTTGCGCAGATGTTCCTCTCTCTCTCTCTCTCTCTCCGAGATTGGATCAACGTTCTCCATGGATGCGCCTCCTAATCCAGGTGCTATGTCGGATGGTCCTGCTCCGTTCTGAACTCCATCAGCTTCTCTATTCTGTGCTCCAAGTTGCCCTATCTGTTGAAATAAGCTCTGGATCAACTCCTCCTGTTTTTTCATCACTGTCTCCATCTCGTCTCTAGTGATGAAGATCGACGCTTGATTCGCTCCTAAGGAAGCCTCTTGATTTTCACTTCTCTCTGGCCTTTGTCTCTTACTTGTTTGCCTCGTCATAGCTCTTAGATCTGAATTCTTGAATCTTCAAATTCAACTTCTCCTGAATCAGCTATTCTCAGTGAAATCACCAAAATGTTTGCGCCAAAATTGGTCACAAACACCCGATATTGTGGATGCACCCATTTATGAATACAAATCAGCAATAATCAATACAAAACTCTGATCTAAGCAATAACAATCACAATAATTCAGCAATAACAATCAGAAACACGGGATTTATTGTAACAACCCTGTATTTTGTGATTTATTTTTTGTATATTTCAATTATTTTAATTGAATTTTTGATTTAAAAACTTATTTTATTTATTTTGAATGATAAACTTTAGTTTTGATATGAATTATCATTCCAAAGCATGACTAAAAAGAATATTTTCCAAAAAGCGAATTTTGGTCAAAATAATCAAACTTTGACTTTTAATTTAAAATTTTAAAAGTTTGAAAAACTAAATTTTATCTTTTATTATGAAAGTACATAAAATTTTAGGAACACTGCTTTTCGTTTCGTTGAAAACGGATTTAAATTGCAAAAGTTATACTGTTTTCAATATTGTGTGTATATTGGGTTATTCAGCAATAGTCTTTATTTTAAATTATATAAATGACATTTTTATTTGATATATCTTATTCTAACTTGTATATTTATGTTATATTATGTATATTTTGACTTTTAATTATTTTTAAAATGATAATAGAATTTTTTCGAAATTTACTGCATTTATTTCCTATTTTTATAGGTTGTTTCTATTTTTCTGCTATTTTCTTCATCTAAACTATATTTAAATAAAAAAAATTATTTATTTTGTGAATGTATTTTTTTATTATCTTTATTTATAAATACTTTTCAAGTATATAAAATTTTTCCAAAGTCCAATGCATTTATTTTCAAATTTTCTAGCCTAGTTTCTGTTTTCTTTGCTATTTCCTTAATTTAATTATATATAATTAAAATTTAGTAATTTATTTTATACATTCACTTTTATTTACTGTGTTTTACTTTATTAATATTCATTTTTCAGGTATTTAAATTTGAATAGATTTTTCCAAAGATTATTTGAGTTGTTTTCAATTTTAAAGCCCAATTTGCAATTTTAAGCCATTTTCTTAATTTAAATTCTATTTAATTAAAATTTAATTATTTATTTTAGATATTTATTCTTATTTATGATTTTTTATCTTTAGTTCTCAGTTTATATGTATTTATAAAATTACAAATTATATATATGAAATTTGAAAGGTTTAAAGGCTAAGAAACGTAATGTCGTTTCACGTTTCTTTTACAGTTTCTTTTGTCATCAATACATCTGTTATTTTAGCCACTCCTTACTCTATCTCCAGCTGACTTACCTTTCTTATTTTTCATGAAATTTTATCTTTCTCAAACCCTAAAAAATTCATGGCCTCCATCTTGCAAGTTTTGGTAATGGCTTCCCTTTCTTTTTCTTATTTTTCTTCTTATTTTTCTATGAATTATGCCTTGTTTTCTCATGCTTTCTGCTAGGCTTCTCCTCCATAGCCGCAGCCACAAACTCCTACACCTCTTCCCTTCCATCACCATCACCTATGCTTCCAGCCATGACCAAGTCCGAGCCATCCATGGTGGTCAAACCCTTCAAAATTGCAACCTACATGTCAAAAACAATGTTTGTTGACCATTTTGGCCTCATCCCCTTCAACCACCACCCTAACCACCACCATAGCAGCAACCACCACCTCTGACCTGATCACCACACACCCCTCCAACCTCTGTCCAGTCATGGTGCACCCACAGGCCGAGCACACTTCCATGGCCGAGCCCTCTAGCCAACCAAAACTCCATTTGTTTGCCTAAGACCCTTTACCTCTTCATGTATGAAACTCCACCTTGCTCATGACATGAACCCGACCCATGCTAGCCTAGACCTGAGCCAAAACTTAACCAAATCTGAACCAAACTATACCCTAGGCCGTGACAAAGGTTTGAGGAAGCAAGGAAAAAAGTTTGGCAATTCGTTTCTCTTTTATTTCAAAGTTATTGCATTTTAAAGTCGTATTGAATTGTGTTGTTTTGATTGTTTGTTTTGGGTTGTACACAAGAGTTGTAGCTTCGATTCTCTCTCCACTCAAGTCCGTAATTGTGTCATCGTGCTTTGTTTTCTGTCGTGCCTTTGGTTTTGACATCTTCAGCAATTAGAGGTGAGTAAAGCTCACATGACATTTTTACTTATGCAGTTGTGAAACAACAACAACAACAACTGAATGTGTAGAATTAAATATGATGTTATAACTGCCATGTGATTTTTTTATATATGATGTTAAACCTGTTAAATTTCATGTCGTATCATCTGTTATCATATATATGTTGTTACTGTTCATTTATATATGTTTATCATACTGCAAGTCCCCTGTAGATTAGAAATCACTATGGGTTGAAATGATACATACTCGAACGGACTTTAGAATAGGAAAAAATCGTTATGGGATGAAATGATAGGCTTGAACGGTTTTTATTTAATTTATTTTAACTTGGGATTGCGGGTTGGAAATGATGAAACCCGGATTTTTTTTTGTAAATTACGGGTCGAAATGATATATTACCCGTATCACTTTACCTAGCGTAGAAAATTATATACAGGCCCGTAGTTAAAATATGTTTTTCTAAAAATTTTAAAATATTTTAGAAATTTAATTATTATAATATTTGATTTGAAATTTAATAAAATTATAACTTTTGTAAAGGATTATTTATTTTCTGGAAATCTATAAGTTAAATAAATTATGGGGAAGTTAGAAAATATGAATGTAAGTTATTTTGGAAATTTTGACTTAATTTTTAATGAAATTTAAATAACTTTGAAAATATGATAAAATTATGATATTTTGAATCTAAATCAATTCAAAATTATTTTATAACATATTAATGATTTTGAATAAAGTTAAAATGTGAAATGAATGGATATTTTAAGTTGAAATTTTGGAATATAACTAAAATTGGAAATTTATGAAATTGACTTAAAAGTGAACTTTTAGTTAAGTAAATAAAAATAAAATTAAGTTATATTTGAGAATTTTAACTTAAGTGTAAAGTTGAAATTTAATGTAATGAATTTAAAATTGAACATTGCATTTAAATAAGTGAATTATTATTAAATCTTGATTTTTGAATGGAAATTTAACTTTATAAAATCATGAACTTGAGGAAAATTAAATGATGTTTATAAATGTGAAAATGTATGATTTTACGAGTTAAAAAAATGTTTTAAATAAAAATATAATTGGTTGAGAAATTATATTGAATATTTGAAGTTAATTTACTGCATTTTTGAAATGATATTAATTACAATGTAAATGATATTACACCATTTGTAAATGCTGTAGTTGATGATAATGAATTAAAAAGCTATTGAATTAGAAACTATTATGGCAAGTGTTGTAAGTGCTGTAATTTTTGAATTTAGCTAAGTTTATTTGAAATTTAAGTAAACCCTATTACAACATTTTAAAATGTTGTCTTTTGTCAAATTGAACCGTTTTGAATGTAACTTTCCGTAACGTTCTCTAAATGCTGCGTAAAGTGAAATTTTGATAAACGTAAGTGAATAAATGAACTTTGGAAGTTGAAAATTTTTGGAAATTTAATAATTTAATTATTAACATGATAACTTCATTTTAATGATAAAAAAATGATTTTTTTGGAATATAAACTGTTTCGAAATATGAATTGAAATGGTATTCTAAATTGAATAAAATGAATAATAATTGAAATGTGGTTTCGAAAAGATATGATATTTTGATATATTAAACGATTGAAATGTGGTTTCGAAAAGATATGATATTTTGATATATTAAAATGATTGAAATGTGGTTTCGAAAAGATATGATATTTTGGAAATGAAGCTTTGAAAGTTATGATATGTTGATATATTAAAAATGATTTGAAAGGAAGTTTTGAAAGGATATGATAATTTAATATACTGAAATGGTTAGAAATGACTTGATATTTATTTTGATAAATATTTGAATTGAAAGATATGGTGTGATGATATATTGAAATGGTTTGAAAATGATTTAATCTTTATTTTGATAAAGATTTAGGTTGAAATGACATTTTATTTTTGAAGTATAAAATATTGTTTTAAAGTTATAACTATGGGTTATAATAACGATTGGTTGTTAAAGAGACCGGGATCGGATATTGTCTTATAGCCGGCCAATACCGTAAACCACTTTAACAATTGTGTACGCGGTGGAGATTCCAGAATGAAGTAGGATGGTGGCGACGTTCTCGAGGTATATTACGTGGACCCAACTCCTGTGAGTTGGCATAAATGACTAAAACAGGAGCTATACCGGGCTACACAAAGGGTCGCACCCTTTCATCGAGCATGCTCCATCGGAAACCATTCTATTACTTTTGTGATTCGATATGTGGCGCCACTTTGATTCGAGGGTATTGTTCGAGGTGGGCGGAAGCTGCTGGCTTGCCGTCACCACCGGTCCGGGAGTGCAAACGGTGTATCCACCCTGGTATTGCCTCGCGTGCCGTGTCATCTCCTTATAGCGAGCCCACTACGATTTTGGTTTTAAAGATCCGACCGCGTTAAGGTTCACCATCCCCTTAACGCTATTTTCTATATGATTATACTTTACTGATTAGACACTACTGTATATAGCTTATATTACTACATAGTAAATAGTTTAACGGATCCTTAGAGGATGGGCGGTCCCAAGCATCTTCTAAGTTACTTGTACCTTTGCTACAGTTCACTTGAGTTGGTTTACATTGTATAAGTATGTATGTCCTGACTCGAGTGTTTGTATTTTTATTTACGCTCGGGTCAGCCTGAGTTACTCACAGATTTGGATTTCCACTTTCTGGAGATTGGAATCGCTAGAGATTATCTACTTGTCAAGTTTCATCTTTTCAGTTCGGTTGTTCTATTCAGCTTGTACTTGGTTATCATATTTAAACTTCTGTTGTACTTTATTTCTTCTATTGTATCTTATGTAACTCTGATATATTTATATAGTAGCGTCATGAACTACTGTCTCTTTTACTTCCGCTGCATTATTATTACTCTGTGTCTGTGATCTGTGATTTCTATTTACTGTATATTCTGAGATTTGCCAAATTTTTATTTACAACGCGGTATTTTGAGCAATTCAATTCCGGCATGAGTGTCTACCTATACACTTATAATGGATGCGAATGGTTGAAAATATCGGGTCGTTACAGTTATAGTGGTTCGGCGATCTTGCCTACGTCCACTCTGAAGTTTATGTCTTTATTAATTCACTTGATGATCCCAATCGATTACAGCGGATTACAATTGATGATAGCTTTCAAATCTGATTACAACAGTGGGAATGAAGTTTGGGATTGAATCTGGCAGGGTCTGGACATTGAATTGCCAAAAGAAAGAAAGATCCTTTTTCTGTAGGCTTCAGGGGGGTATTTATAGGCGTAGGAGGCCCAGATCTCGCTTAAACTTCGGGAGACTTTTCTAGCACGTGAGTGGGCCCACGCGACCGACCCCACCAAGTTTCGACTCGATCTGAGATCGATTCGAACTCCATTCGAATCAATCAAAAAATGACCCAATCGAGCTGAAACTTGGCAGGAACAAACTTTACCTTGTATTGAAGCTTCTGTGAAAATTTCGTGGCATTTGGACTAGTGGTTCATGAGATATGATCGATGCAAGCTTGTAATTCCATAGAGGTTGTTCTGTTCGAATCCATCCTTTCGTGTCGATGGTTTCGAATCGATCAACGCACGTGCCTGAGTGATGACGTGGTGCGCTCTTTAGGGATCGATTTACTTTTATCGCCGAATTTGACCGTTTCGTAGCCGTAAGTTTCGGCTCGTTCGTATCAATGGCCGTTACACAGTTTGAATCGATCAACTACGTAAGTCTCGCATTGACTTGCATCTTCCTAGTTCGAATCGAGGGGAGGGGCTTAGTTCGCATCGATGGTAATTTTGTATCGATATCTGTGATGGATACGAATTGAAGCTCCTCGATGGGTTTGAATGAATGCCTCCTTCATGGATGCGAACTCGGCGTTGGTTGATCCATACGAAATGCATCATTGGTGCAAGGTTGATCGATATGAAACAGTAGCCTGAGTGCGAAGTTGACCGATACAAAGTAGGGTCCATCGGTGGATGCGAATGGCCTGATCGATTCGAAGACAATCGATTCGAAATGAATAGACATGAAAAAGTAGTCATTCTGAACGATACGACGCTGATCGATTCGAACCGAAGTAAGAGGCTGCCTTGATACGAACCGTGCTTGACGATGGATACAAACCGATCGAATCGAACGGTACTGGGTACGAACCGACTGATTCGAATAAATCGTCTCGGTTTTCTGATGGATACGATCGTCACACTTTATCTAACTCGTATCGATCATATCTCATTCATATTAACTCCGATATACCTGAAATTTAAACCGGCTTTCATGACTTTGCTTGTCCTGTCCTATCAATTGTGGTCCGATCTGGACTCGATCAAAATTCATCGATATCCATAGTGAAGCAGTGCATAACCAATATTTGAGACGAACTTTCATTTGTTTTAGGTTGATCTTTGGGTATCACGGCTTTGCCAAAAAGCGGGATAACATAAACTTTGATATGTTTGGAGTTAGTGGAATTCTGCCATTTATTCACTTTGGGCTTTGGGTTTGGCTTAGCCCATTAGCCTAAACTATTAATTCTAGCTCAACCCCCTTCCCTTCATAACTTCACTTTCATTTTCTAACACTCAAGCTTCATCATAAATGGAGGAAGGAATGGAAAATTAAAACTCCAAGCCCTAGTTCATTTTCAAATCCAAGATCTAACTCCAAATTCAAAGAGAAGCCATTGATTCTTCCTTTGCATTCAAGCTTCTTCTTCGTTGATTTTGTGTAAAGGTGAGATTTTTGTCTCACATCTTTGTCTATAACTATCTTTGATTGTCGGGTATGAATTCTTAACACTTATTCATATGCGTTTGCTCTTGTTTTGGATTGAATTGGTGAAAATCCCAATTTTTAGTGTTTTGGGCCCAAATCTTTAAAAATCCTAACTTTGATGATTGAACACGTTTTTAGTGATGCATCGAGGAGCCAATAGGACCGGGAAGCCGATGGGCGTAATCCCCTAGCGTCCGTGCTCGATCGGTTGCAAATTGAGAGAGTTTTGCATTTTTGTTGATTAGGTCGTTCAGCCTGCACATATGATTCTCGGCCTGCAGTTAGGTCGGCCTGCTTTAGGTCGCAACCCATAGGTCACTCGCCTTGTGTTAGGCCGTTCCATGGCTTAGGTCGCAACCCCCTAAAGTCGCTCGCCTTGGGTCACTGGCCACATTGGTTGCTCGGCCATTAGGTTGCGCCATACTTAGGTCGCGCCATGCTAGGTCGTCCCGCCTTAAGTCGCTCGGCCTTCTCTTACGCCTTAGGTCGCGCCATACTTAGGTTGCGCCACTCCTTAGGTCGTTTCCTGTTAAGTCGCACCTGCTATAGGTCGCAACCACTTAGGTCGCTCGGCCTGTTTTAAGTAACATTTGCTGTTAGGTCACGCCATGTTAGGTCGCGCCATTTCCTAGGTCGCTCGGCCTGCTTTCCAACTTAGGTCGTTTTCGGTCCTTAAGCCGCTTGCATCTTAGGTCATTTTCAGCCCTTAAGTCGCTACCAATTTAGGTCGCTCGGCCTGCTTTTATAGGTCGCGCCATGATTATGTCGCAACCACTTAAGTCGCTCGGCCTGCTTGGTCGCGCCATGTTTAGTCGCAAGGGTATTTCCACTTTGATGGATTTGGAACCGAATTTTTTGGACATTATTCACGTCGTCTTCGAATGTGAATTTTTGTGATCTATTGTTTCTACAATCATTTTTGTGATTTGTCACTTTTAAAATATAAAGATTTCAATACTAGTAGTAAATATCAAAACTCTTTCATCAAAACGATTTCAACACTATTTTATTACAAAGCTCGTTTTTTAAACCGTTTTCCAATCTACTAGTATATACAAATTTTTACCTCACTCGTATGAGAAATCTAATTAAACGACTTAGTAAAACAAGTGGTATGAAACGCTTGCGTTTACTTCGCCGGTTAATTCTTGGACTTGTTCGATTGAATCTCTGGTGACAACTTTCTAGTGGAAACTTACAATTTGTTCGTAAGTATTTAAGTTAAGCTAGTGGTTATGGGACATGAAGCTAAGCTTATAAATTTACTAGCTTAGTGTAATTGACACTTCTTGATGATAGTTGATGATCAATTTTGTGATTTAGACTAGAAAATGTGCGATGTCTCTTTGTCTACGAGGGAGACTAAACCCCGTTTCTGTGGAATTTCGGCTCAATTTGGTGGGTAGCGACTCATGTTCTTTTGGCCGTTTTGTGGAGCTTCGGCTCAAAATTAATGCTTAGCAACCATGGAATAGCGTTCCATTTTGTGATACACGTGTTGCTGAGTTTTCATGCTCCCATTTTGTGATAGGCCTCCCCCTTTTTGTGATTTCTGGATTTCCATTGATGATTTCTAGAATTTGTGTTTCACCAATTTTAGTGATTTTCATTGATAAGTTTTATCAATATTTATGCATTGGTGAATTTGTGTGTCAACAAGTAACAGAACGAGAAACAATAACAGAATCTCACAGTCGCAGCGGAACAACATATAATAGATAAATGAATATTCATTAAAACAAAAGAACTATACATTTTATACATTACATCACATTACATTACATCAATCAGAGTGTACAACAATAAAATAGCGGAAAGAATACTATATACAATAGATAATAGACTACGCTATCTGGCTCGCCTCCAGATCTGCACAGCAACTCCCGAATCCAGAATAACCTGACAACCTAACTCTAGACTGCCCGTGTGGAAAATAGTGGGCACCCAGAGTTTAGGAAAGGAACAATAAACTCCAGGTCAGTCATGGGACTGGTGTGAGAACTCAAAACAGTTTATCTTTAAACAAGCAACAAGAAATTTTAAATTTTGAAATCCGCAATGCTTTTTGGAAAATGAAACTACCATAAGGCCTCCCGGCACACACACAATGCAAACGCACACATGGGGGAGATTTCTCCTTATGATAGTCAAACATGCTTACTACGAGAAAAATTCTTTGATATTATTACTAGTGCATAGTGGAAAATATTTCGAAAGTATAATATAAATCCTAGCCAGCATAGGTACCATGATACTATGCCTACTATAGCTGCCATGTTAAATGGCAGGTTCTACAACTAAAACCGTACAGGGCGCGTATTGGATGAATGGATTTCCAACAAATGGTCAGGCTAAGGAACTTCCTACTGCCACATGGGATCGCCTCTGGCGGGACGTCCCGAGAACTAACGTTACGGTTAGATCTCTGCCAACACAAGGCCGGGTTACCTCTGTAACTAGGTAACTACTACACGAATATGCCATCCCCCGGTCCTTTGGGACCTTTATCCGAGCGCTCGATACCAACAACACCACACAGAAATAGATATAGTGTTTCCACATGAGTAAATATCTGGGCTCCATACCATGATACCACCCTTTTCCAGAAGGAAATGACATACCCTAAAGGGCGCGACCCTCATAACCTTGCCGCATATTCCTGTTTCGACCATTTCCGGGGAGTGAGGTCCTGACGAAGTCTCGTCCACAAAGCTACGCTTTGTGCAACAAAGCCATGCTTTGGGTCCACAGATGACCAAAGCAATAATCACAAAGATAAATGATCAAACAAATGATCATATCCAAACGATCAACCAATGATCATCACACAGCAGCACTCAGCATGCCACATTACCAGATTGGGAAATATCGCTGATAACCTTCAACTACATAACCTCTGAGCTCGTACGTCTCAGAGAAGGGTGTTAAGCTAAGAGAATAAATTCTCCGCCACCAACAGAAATGTATATGAAAGAAATCTGCTCTATCTCTCAAAATGTAATGTCAGACATGTAACCATACAAGTCTGTTCCGGGTTCGAACAGAACCGAAGGCACTTCCAAAGAAGCCCTTGCAATCCGGGTATTCACAATCCCGATAAAATTTCCCATCACAAAGGAAATCTCCATATCGTAGCTAACGATGCGGAGACAATCGATAGGTCATCCTATCGTTTTCACAAATACCCGGTCTTCAACACCGGTCTTCAAATGCAATCCAAACGACGTATCGCATATTCGGAATGGGATATATGACACAAAGGTCCTCTCCCGGCTAAACCGAATAGCGAGCGCTTATTTTTAAAAATAAGTGTGCATTCAATTCCAAACAAACACAATCAATACCATCCAAGGGTAAATATTGATAGTCGGTTATTTAACTATCAATAAAGATGCGCCACATCATCAGATTCCAAATAATTTTTCCAAAATTATTAAGTCCCAAAATATCTTTACAAGATATATATATATATATATACACCATTTACAAATAATTGCCCCAGTTATTTGTTTTACCAAAACCACTTCACGATAAAATTTTCCACACTTAACCAATTGAAAAACCAATTTTCAATTTACCTTTACCATTTGAAAACCAATTTTCAAATTACATTAACCATTTGCAAACCAATTTCAAATCACCTTAACCATTTGAAAACTAATTTCAAATCACCTTAACCATTTGAAAACTAATTTCAAACCACCAAATAAATCTTTACCGATTTATTTTACTTACGTTCCAAATTCGTAAATTATATTTTCATATTTAAAAATAAATCAACATTTATTTTTAAACAAATTTCCCTTCATATATATAAATTCCAAAGTGGATTTAAATTCCAAGCATCTACTAGCATACGATTCCCAAATCGATTTCAAGTTATTTGCTTTCAATTATCTTAAAGGTGAATTCACAAAAACCGTTCCATTTCATATTAGAAAACCATTCCCATGCCTATTTAAAAAAATAAGTAATTCACAAATTTATTTATTTTCAACGATTTGAAAATATTCCATATACTTAAATCACAGTTAAGTATTTATTCCATTCTCTTTAAGAAAACATTCCTTTATTCACATTTATTTGGGTTAAAAACGAATGTTGCGTAAAACATCGTTACGACAACCCAAAAACACTGGTATATGGATTTGAAATAAAAAAAAAATAGATATATAAATCCAATACTATACAAATTATCCCCTTCTGTTTCTCGAAAACGTCTATTTCAACAATCAATGTTGAAATCTATGTTTTCAATACTCAATACATTTTAAAACACCTTTAATTCGTTTTAAATTCCATTTAAAACATTCCTTTCCCAAACATACCCATTTTATTTAATAATCTATTCAATATTCAAAATAGTGAATATAGCCCACTTAACAAATTCCCATATTTTAATTTATGAAATTCGATGAATTTCAAATTTATAAACATAGTTTATAAATTCCATTTCTATTATAAACCCCAATTTTATAAATTCCTTTATTAATCCGATGCAATTTTACATAACCCAATTTCATACCCAAAAGCCATATTGTAAGTTAAATACTTATAATATTATTTATTTACCAAATCGTTCCTTTGAACTTCACCAATTTAAAATCTTATCACTTACAAGATTTCTTTATGGTTTATAATAATTTCAACTAATGAAATCTTCATTTATTAACAATTTCTATAAAATTCCCCTTTTTAATGCCCAAATCCATTTCTATAAGTTAATAACTTATAAACTTAAAATTTTCCAATAACCATTCGTTTTATAAATTTCACATTCTATAAATCTAAAATTTTAAATGAAATTCATCTTATACATTAACTTAGCACTTTATAAACTCATTTTATAATCCCAAAAATTCTATTTAAAAATATCAATTTAAAAAAAAAATCTTTTATATTCATCCTTTATAAAAATTCAAAAATCTAAAATTTAACTATTTTATAAATCTATCTATTTTAAATTTCCCTTTTGGTTATATTCCATAAAAATCATAGTTTAATAATTTTAAAATTTCAAATCTTAATTTATTTTAAATTGCATTAAGTTCAAAATTTTACTAAAAACATATACTTGAAAATTTTCTTTAAAATCCCTTTTTAAATTCAAATCATTATTTTTAACTTAAAATTTTTGAATCCGATAATGCAACAGCATCATATGGTCAATTACGGGAACTAACAACATATGTCGATATGAACATCAACAATAACACAATATCAATAATCAAATAAATATGTGAGGAATCCAGTTGGATCCCTCCAACCTGTTTCCCTGCAACCACAGACGTTAGCACAATACCAATTCCACTTCGAGGTGGAATATCGCGGTATATGGGATTTTATAAAATATCCGCTTAATAACGGCGCAATAGGGTCTCATCCGCTATACGAGGCGGGAAATCAAATCCGATATATACATATACCAATATATATATATCGCTATATATAGTATATATCCTACTATATCTACTAGCACAATCAAACAGCAATCATCAATCAACATTAACTACTTAAAATTTTAAACAAAACCTTTCGATTGAGTGAGGAGTTCTCACCTTGATTTTGTTTCCGTTTTCGCGTTCGTTTCGAATAAAATTAAACGAACGTTTAATTTTACCCGAAATTCAAACGAGCTCCAATCGACTCCAAACTGGTTGCATCGCGAAGTGCTCGATCATACGATTCCAACGCAACTGATTTCGTGCAATTCCGACCTCGCATGAACAAGATATTGCATTTTAAACGTTGTACACGATTTAAATAAATAAATTAACAACTTTTATTTTCAAATTTTCCAGACCTAATCTTGGCCGTGCAAAAATTCAAGCCAACGAATCAAAGCCGCCCCTGCATTTCTTCCTCCACGCGACTCTCTCCCCAGGTATACACGCGCGCACGAGAAACCCAATGCCCCGTTCAACTCCTCCAGGTCGCGACCACCCTGAGTACTTTCCCTTCGATCAAGTGTTGCCGTTTCGAAGCCCCACTCCATCTCGACTTCCGTGCCAAAAGCCATGAGTTCCGGTCGCCCCTAGGCCATGCAATTGGCCTTCGAACGCATGCCCTTTGCCTTGAAATTCACGTCGATCTACGCCACGAAACCCGATCATAGCCGTTCAGATTGAAGATCACACTTAGCTCTACGCTTTTGTGGTTGGAAGTTTTTGAAATTATTGAGTGGATTGGAAGAAAAGAGAGGGAAAACAATGGAGCTTTGCGGCCATTGAACGCATGGAAGTGGCGGCCGGTGAAAACTCTCTAGGGTTCGGCAAAAAAATTGAATATATCTAATGTTTTATTTTTGTATTAAATTAATAAAATTCTCGATTTAACTGATTATGCAAACGACCTCCAATCTACGCGTTCCGACAGGCGATCCTAAGGTTTTTCCGCGTTCCGGACACAATGGAATAGGTTTCGGAAGCTAATTCCATCGTATGTGTGAGATACGGCAATAAACAGTCGATTTAAATTTAAACCGATTTAAGCGATTTCTAGGCGTTTTGGCTTGTACCGGACAAACGATAAATCCAAACGACTTAAAATTTGAAATCTTACAATAATATCACATTACGGATCCGATGAAACTGGTTTCGTCGAAATCCGAGACCGTTTGAAAAATGGCTATTTTTACTCGCCGAATTTATATTAAAACGATATTGATGCGTTTCGAGCTGCCACGGTCAAACGACAACTCCGATTGCTACGAAAATTGAAATCCAATAATAATTAACTATTACGGATCCAATGGAACTTGTTTCGTTCAATTCCGAGACTGTTCAAAAATTGGCTATTTTTCAGTCGATAATTAAATATTAAAATATTCAATTTTTACAAATAAATTCCAAATTCAGTTTTACAAGTTCTAAAACATTTCTATAACTTTAATATGATATAACAAAATTTTCCAAACCATTTTCAATCATATTTAACCCAATATCTAATTATTTGTGGAATTTCACTATTAAATAAATCGATTTAATTATCCCATTAAATCCAATATTCGAAAAATAAATTATTCGACTTAAAAATTCCACTTATTAATATTAAAAATAAATTAAATATTCAAATTTAAGTTATCAAAAATTCTGGGTCGTTACAATCTTCCCCCCTTAAAAGAATTTCGTCCTCGAAATTGCAAGTTAAGGAGAATAATTCATAATCCGTTTATTATTTTTCCAAAACTAATAGTTTTATCAACCTTCTAACACCAATCTTTTTATTAAAGATTTACTATCATTTCAATTAGCTTTCCAACTTCAATTATAGGTTTCAAACAACATTGTTTACTCAACAATTCAAATTTAAATTTAAATTCAAATTTCAAACTTTCAAAATTTCTCAAAATTTTACTAACTCCCTAAATTTTCGAAAAATTTCGCCAGAGTCTCCTTTGCGCGGCTAGATCGGTACGACTACAAAACGGCTCTACGGCCCCTCAGAATCAAAAAGAAAAGAGAAAGCCAAGTGGCTAGAGAAGGAAATCATCAAATCTCATATAAAAACTGAAATACGTACCTTTTTGTCGAGCGTTACAAAATTTTTTTAACTTTGAAATCAAAATCCCAATTCCTTTATAACCTGTATATCCTGCTAGCATAATATCCAATTATAATATTCAAACCAATTTGCCAATTCAATTATAAAATTTCCAATACATGCTTCTTATACCACTTTTAGTTTACTATTAAAGTTGCATATTCATTTTCATTCAACTTTGCATTTCAATTTTCATTTGAATTCAATTACATAGCTTTCAATTTAGCAGATTCAATTTCGTTAACACTTAAGGAATTTTCATACAATCAACCAACAAGCAAATAACAACCAATGCACATCCAATACAACCAAATTTTATCCATTTTACTTACATTCAATTTGGTTCAACTGTTTTAATTCCAATTGGTTTAACATTCAATTGATTTTCATTCTATTATTCAACTAACTTCAATGAATTTACACTTACATACATCGTTTCATATCAGCTTACTTACATTCGATTGATTAACATTCAATCCATTCTTTAATTCAATTGCTAGTTCTTTTTACAAATAAAATTGAATTTCATTTATATAACTTAAGTTCACATCTTTAACAATTTCATTTACTCACTTTATTCATTTATTTTGATATTAACATCAATTCTTTCAACATTACTTAACTTGCATTCCATTTCAACTTTATTTACATCATTTAATTCACTTGATTATTTAACTTTGATGCAAAGATCGATTTTTTTTTATTCAACTTCACTTAAGTTATTCCATTTAAACATCATTTGTTAATTAAACTTAAGTTTTACTTATCAATTCAATTCGGATTTTAAATTCCAAAGTAAATCCTATTTAACTTTTACTTAAGTCAAATTCATATCAATATTCAAATTCATATTCCATTTTACTTAACTTAATTGTTTAACCACTTCAACAACTGGTTTCACTTACATTTTCCCATTTAATAAGTTATAAAACTTATTATTCAACTTCTAACTTATATTATAAGTTCAAAACCTTTTTCACTTATATTTATCAATTTCAAATTGAATTTTAATTTCAAATTGGTTTATTACAACAAAACTTCAATTTTTAATTCATTTTTGTAGCAAATCCATCACATAGAAACTCGAAAATGATACTGATGATGCTGCAGTCATCACCCTTATTATTTCCCAGTGACAATAGTGAAATCAATGCTAAATATTCTTTCAAAAATTTTTCTTTCTATTCATAAATCACTTTTATAAACCTTTTACTTATATAATTTTACTTCTTATATACATACATGATTATCTTACAATTGTAAATCATTATTAATTATAATTTCATCTTATGATTCATTGGTTTATACCATTATTCTTTTTACAATAGTTGCTTTTATTAGCTCATTCAAACAACTTTTAATTATTTTATATTTATATCATTTACAACAACCAAGCAATCAATTATATACACACTTCAATAATTCCTGAAAAATTATTTTCTCTTTATATATAAAATATAATCGAGGCAAAATTATTTCATTTACCCAATTTAAAACAATATTGTGTCGAATTGTTCTATTCAAGTGTTTAGGAACCCCTTCGATTCAGTTTTCGAGGCTGCGCCGACGAAGGTTCATATACCACTCAATAAACCAATCATCACAATATAAAATAATTTTATACTCACTAACAAATACGCACTCATATCTATTATTACACTCACACTCATTCTAGAGTACTACTGACTCTATCTCTAATGAGTAATACCCAACAGAGCAGGTTGTCGCTTAACCATAAGCTCATGTCACGACCCGAAATTCAACGTTCGAAAATTGACATCAAATACCTCACTTGTACTCGACTGTCAATGATTCAAACATCGAACTCCAGTCGGATGGAGCTTATAACAACATTAGATGAATATATAATAGCGGAAATAAAATGAATAACATGCATCACATCACAGATACAACACCACAATAATATCTGTTACAACATCAGAGTACATAATACATGAATAACATCTCCAAATAGAATGACATAATACAACAACTAGATATCATATGCCAAAGGTCTTCAAAAGATAAAGTAATAGTGAACATCCAAGCTAAGCACCTCGAGATCCAAAAGCTTCCAAAATGTCTCCAAGGTATGAGCCACCAAAACCGTCTCCAAACCAAAATACTCCCAAAATGCAGCTAGAGCCAAAATATAGAAAACCTGCTACTAGGCTGCCCGTGTAGAAATGGTGGGCACCCAGAGTTTAGAAAGGAAACAATAAACTCCGGGTCAGTCATGGGACTGGTATGAGTAAACAAAGATAATTGCTTTCAACTAAACAGATTTTACAAGAAAACCGGTATGCTTTTGGAAAATGAAACTACCATAAGGCCTCCCGGCACACACACAATGCAATCGCACACTTGGGGGAGATTTCCCCTTATGATAGTCAAATATGCTTAATACGAGGAAAATTCTTTGATATTATTACTAGTGCATAGTGTAGAAAGTCACTTCGAAAATAGAATATTAATCGTAGCCGACATAGGTACCATGATTCTATGCCTACTATAGCTGCCATGTTAAATGGCAGGTTCTACAACTAAAACCGTATTGGGTTCGTATTGGGAATTGGATTTCCAACAAATGGTCAGGCTAAGGAACTTCCTATGCCACATGGGTACGCCTCTGGCGGGACGTCCCGAGAACTAACGTTACGGTTAGATCTCTGCCAACACAAGGCCGGGTTACCTCTGTAACTAGGTAACTACTACACGAATATGCCACTCCCCGGTACCACTTATAATTGACCCATTTAAATTCAAAATGTATTAAAACAATACATTTCTAAATTTAAATTCAAATTCCATTTTAAAATTTTGATATTTTAAAATATTTAACCATTTAAACATAAATCTAAATTAACACTTCATATTTAATTCAATATTAATAGAAACTAAATTCTTCCTAGTTTTAAAACTTATTTGAAATCAAATCTTATTTTCAAATCTATGTTAAACATTGATATATGTTCATTCATTCTTCTATAAATTTATAAACTTGTTTGAAATCAAAACTGGGTTTCATAGTAAATTTGAAACTGTTTTTAATTTGATTTCAAACCAATTTAAATCTTATTTAAAAATGTTTAAATTTATTCAATGTTTAAAACTTACAAAACTTGTTTAAATCAAAATCTGGTTTTTAAAAAGTTAAACTTGAAAACTGTTTTAATTCTTGACTTAATTCCATATTTAAAACTTGTTTAAATTTTAAGAATTTCATTTTAAAAACTTTGAATTCAAAATTACATTTGAATTCAGATCCAAGTTACACTTGAATCAATTCCTGCAAAAATTTAATTTCATTCAATATTTTAAAACCTGTAAACAACTTTTCAGGTTTAAACCCTGAAATAGTTTTAAATTTGATTTAAAACTAAACTTTAAACTTGTTTTAAGATATTTCATTTTTGAAAACTTTGAATTCCAAACTCTATTAAATTCAGTTCCAACTTATACATGAATCAAACTCCTGCACTAGTATTTGATTCCCTTCAACATTTTTTTTAAGGCGCCTCGGATAAAGGTCCCAAAGGACCGGGGGATGGCATATTCGTGGGGGAGATTTCTCCTTATGATAGTCAAACATGCTTACTACGAGAAAAATTCTTTGATATTATTACTAGTGCATAGTGGAAAATCTTTCGAAAGTATAATATAAATCCTAGCCAGCATAGGTACCATGATGCTATGCCTACTATAGCTGCCATGTTAAATGGCAGGTTCTACAACTAAAACCGTACAGGGCTCGTATTGTTTTGATTGGATTTCCAACAAATGGTCAGGCTAAGGAACTTCCTACTGTCTATGGGATCGCCTCTGGCGGGACGTCCCGAGAAACTAACGTTACGGTTAGATCTCTGCCAACACAAGGCCGGGTTATAAAAATTTATATCTTTATAAAATATAACTTAAAAGAAATTTTTAACAATAATAGGTTTTTATAAAATGGTTAAATTTGGTTTTTGGGGAGTTATTATTATTAATGGTTTATATAAAGGATTTTATAGATGGATGTTTTTAAATTAAATTTATTGAAGTTATAGAATAAATTTATAAAGTGTTAAGTTGATGTATAACATGAATTTCACTAGGATTTATAGATTAATAAATGTGAAATTTATAAAACGAATGGTTATTGGAAAATTTTAAGTTTATAAGTTATTAACTTATAGAAATGGATTTGGGCATTAAAAAGGGGAATTTTGTAGAAATTGTTAATAAATGAAGATTTCATTAGTTGAAATTATTATAAACCATAAAGAAATCTTGTAAGTGATAAGATTTTAAATTGGTGAAGTTCAAAGGAACGATTTGGTAAATAAATAATATTATAAGTATTTAACTTACAATATGGCTTTTGGGTATGAAATTGGGTTATGTAAATTGCATCGGATTAATAAAGGAATTTATAAAATTGGGGTTTATAATAGAATGGAATTTATAAACTATGTTTATAAATTTGAAATTCATCAAATTTGATAAATGAAATATGGGAATTTGTTAAGTGTGCTATATTCACTATTTTGAATATTGAATAGATTATTAAATAAAATGGGTTTGTTTTTGGGAAAGGAATGTTTTAAATGGAATTTAAAACGAATTAAAGGTGTTTTAAAATGTATTGAGTATTGAAAACATAGATTTCAACATTGATTGTTGAAATAGATGTTTTCGAGAAACAGAAAGGGATAATTTGTATAGTATTGGATTTATATATCTATTTTTAATTTCAAATCCATATACTAGTGTTTTTGGGTTGTCGTAACGATGTTTTACGCAACATTCGTTTTTAACCCAAATAAATGTGAATAAAGGAATGTTTTCTTAAAGAGAATGGAATAAATACTTAACTGTGATTTAAGTATATGGAATATTTTCAAATCGTTGAAAATAAATAAATTTGTGAATTACTTATTTTTAAATAAGTTTAGAAATGATTTTTCAATATGGAATGGAACGTTTTTGTGAATTCACCTTTTAAAGGTAAATTGTAAGCGAATATTTTGAAATCGAATATGAATGGGTATTTGGAATTTAATTCACGTTGGAATTTATAATAGGAAGGGAAATTGGTTTAAAAATAAATGTTGATTTATTTTTAAAGATGGAAATATAATTCACAAATTTGGAGCGTAAAATTTAAAAATAAATCGGTAAGGATTTATATGTGATTTGAAATTTGTTTTCAAATGGTTAAGGTGTGTGATTTGAAATTTGTTTTCAAATGGTTAAGGTGTGTGATTTGAAATTTGTTTTCAAATGGTTAAGGTGTGTGATTTGAAATTTGTTTTCAAATGGTTAACGTGTGTGATTTGAAATTTGTTTTCAAATGGTTAATGTGTGTGATTTGAAATTTGTTTTCAAATGGTTAATGTGTGTGATTTGAAATTTGTTTTCAAATGGTTAATGTGTGTGATTTGAAATTTGTTTTCAAATGGTTAAGGTGTGTGATTTGAAATTTGTTTTCAAATGGTTGAGTTGTGTAATTTGAAAAGGGTTTTCAAATGGTTAAGTGTGGAAATTTTATCGTGTAAAGGTGTTTTGGTAAACCAAATAACTTTGGGAAATTATTTGGAAATTGTGTATATATATCTTGTAAAGATATTTTGGGACTTAATAATTTTGGAAAAATTATTTGGAATCTGATGATGTGGCGCATCTTTATTGATAGTTAAATAACCGACTATCAATATTTACCCCTGGGATGGTATTGGTTGTGTTTGTTTGGAATTGAATGCACACTTATTTTTAAAAATAAGCGCTCGCTATTCGGTTTAGCCGGGAGAGGACCTTTGTGTCGTATATCCCATTCCGAATATGTGATACGTCGTTATGGATAGCATTTGAAGACCGGTGTTGAAGACCGGGTATTTGTGAAAACGATAGGATGACCTATCGATTGTCTCCGCATCGTTAGCTACGATATGGAGATTTCCTTTGTGATGGGAAATTTTATCGGGATTGTGAATACCCGGATTGCAAGGGCTTCTTTGGAAGTGCCTTCGGTTCTGTTCGAACCCGGAACAGACTTGTATGGTTACGTGTCTGACATTACATTTTGAGAGATAGAGCAGATTTCTTTCAAATACATTTCTGTTGGTGGCGGAGAATTTATTCTCTTAGCTTAACACCCTTCTCTGAGACGTACGAGCTCAGAGGTTATGTAGTTGAAGGTTATCAGCGATATTTCCCAATCTGGTAATGTGGCATGCTGAGTGCTGCTGTGTGATGATCATTGGTTGATCGTTTGGATATGATCATTTGTTTGATCATTTATCTTTGTGATTATTGCTTTGGTCATCTGTGGACCCAAAGCATGGCTTTGTTGCACAAAGCGTAGCTTTGTGGACGAGACTTCGTCAGGACCTCACTCCCCGGAAATGGTCGAAACAGGAATATGCGGCAAGGTTATGAGGGTCGCTCCCTTTAGGGTATGTCATTTCCTTCTGGAAAAGGGTGGTATCATGGTATGGAGCCCAGATATTTACTCATGTTGATACACTATATCTATTACTGTGTGGTGTTGTTGGTATCGAGCGCTCGGATAAAGGTCCCAAAGGACCGGGGGATGACATATTCGTGTAGTAGTTACCTAGTTACAGAGGTAACCCGGCCTTGTGTTGGCAGAGATCTAACCGTAACGTTAGTTTCTCGGGACGTCCCGCCAGAGGCGATCCCATGTGGCAGTAGGAAGTTCCTTAGCCTGACCATTTGTTGGAAATCCAATCAAAACAATACGCGCCCTGTACGGTTTTAGTTGTATAACCTGCCATGGAATGTGGCGGTAACCTGCTATTGAACATGGTAGCTATAGTAGGCATACGACGAAATGTCGTATGCTGGCTAGGATTTATATTCTACTTTCGAAATTGTTTTCTACACTATGCACTAGTAATAATATCAAAAATGATTTGATTTTCGCGTAGTAAGCATCTTTGACTATCATAAGGAGAAATCTCCTCCAATTCTGCGTTTGCATTGTGTGTGTGGCGGGAGGCCTTATGGTAGTTCCATTTTTCCAAAAAGCATTGCGGATTTAAAAATTTAAATTTTCTTGTTGCTTGTTTAAAGATAAACTGTTTTGAGTTCTCACACCAGTCCCATGACTGACCTGGAGTTTATTGTTCCTTTCCTAAACTCTGGGTGCCCACTATTTTCCACACGGGCAGTCTAGAGTTAGGTTATCAGGTTATTATGGATTCGGGAGTTGCTGTGCAGATGTTGGAGGCGAGCTAGATAGCGTAGTCTATTATCTATTGTATATAGTATTTCTTTCCGCTGTTGTTGTCGTACACTCTGATTGATGTAATGTAATGTGATGTAATGTATAAAATGTATAGTTCTTTTGTTTTAATGAATATTCATTTATCTATTATATGTTGTTCCGCTGCGACTGTGAGATTCTGTTATTGTTTCTCGTTCTGTTACTTGTTTTTCTGTTTTCTCTTCTCTTTCTTTTCTTTCTTCTTCTACCTCTTTCTTCTTCTAAAACCCTAACGGTTCGATTTTTCGGCAACGGAAAATGAGGATCGTTACATTTGGTACCAAAATGTCACGGCTCAAATTCCAGCGTTCGAAAATCGACATCCGTACTCCACTGTACTTGAATGCCGCAGATTCAAACGTCGAAATTCGAGTCGTGCCGGAGCTTATAACACATTAAGTAAATAACATAGCGGAAGAAAATGAACAACATATATCAATGTACAACATTTGATACAATAACTGATACAACATGAATGATACAATAGAATGGTCATTTTAGACCCGTACCCGGCCCGGCCCGGTTCGACGGCGGCGGCGGCGCGCGCGTGTGGTGGTGATGCAAGATCTCCCTCCTCACAACGAAGCATACATTTGGGGGCCTTAACTTTTGTGATTGGCATTTATATTATTGTCAATATTTATGGTTTGGTGAATAAAAATAAAGAGTATGACATTCCTTTTGATCTTTGAGAAGATTCTTGTGATATTGATTAATCTCTTGTTGATTTTCAATTGCATACTTATCACAGTATGGCTTTATGGTTATCATATGTTTTTGTCATATCTCTTATTCTATATCATTTCATCTGATATTTACAGTTAGACTGATCTATTTATTATTTTCTTATTAAATAATACTCGGGTCAGACTGAGATGTTACAGGTGCTTCTGCTTGACTTCACATTTGGGATTATCACCCTGACTTTTGGCTAACTACTTATATTAGTAGTTTTTGTGTTGTATACATTTGAGATATAGACTCATTGATGTATCAATATTCTTTTGTCTAGCACTTGTAGCTATTCTTTTGTGATATTGTGGATCTTGTTTGACCACTACTCTGATAAACACTTTTATGTGTTATATATTCATACCTATTTCCGCCCTTGTGATATGGATATCTGTGACTGATTTGTGTTATGTTTATTTCTATGTTTGTTTCCGAAGAATTTATATAGCCACTATGTAGTTGTTTTGAGTTTGTATCGGTATGTCGGATTCCCTCTTGAAAAGAAAATGCATGTTATACTATCTGACATATCGGTGCTCGCACAAAGCAATTACATGGATGGTCGCTCCTCAACAGCCTTATTCTCTGCGCTAGTTGACGGCATTACCCCGTAGTGTCCTTGGCTAGAGTGGGTATAGAGGTGGGGCGTCACAATATCCGTATCACTTTACCTAGGATAGAAAATGATATGTAGACCCGTGGTTAGTATAAATTTTTCTAAAATGTTTAAAGTATTTTAGAAATGTAAATATTATAATATTTTGATTTAAACTTAATTAAAAATGATTTTTATAAGTATTATTGATTTTATAAAAATTCATAAGTGAAATAAGTTAATGGTAAGTTAGAAATTTGAAATATAAGTTATTTTGGAAATTATGATTTGGTGATAAATGGAATTTAAATTAAGTAGGAAATATGATAAATATATTTAAAATTTGAATTAAAATGAATTAAAATGAATTAAAAATGATTTTATAAAGTGATAATGATTTTTGAATAAGTTAAAAGGTTAAATAAATGAATATTTAAGTTGAATTTTGAAATATAACTCAGATTGGAAATTTGTGAATTTTGTTTAAAAATGAATTTTAAGTTAAGTAAATAAAATGAAAAATAAGTTATATTTGGAAATTCAAACTTAAGTGTTAAGTTAAAAATTTAATTAAAGAATTGAAATTGAATGTTGAATTATATAAGTAAATTATTATTAAATTGATTTTTGAATGAAAATTTAACTTTATAAAATCATGAATATAAGGGTATCTAAATGATTGTTTTAAAAGTGAAAATATATGATTTTATAAGTTTAAAATGATTTAAATAAAAATTTAATTGTTTGTTAAATTATACTGAATATCTGGAATTTAATTAACAGCATTTTGAAATGTTATTATTTCTAATGTAAAGATATTACAACATTTGTAAATGTTGTAGTCGATAGAAATGAACTAAATTACTAAATTGAATTAAGGGCTATTATAGCACTTTGTAAGTGCTGTAGTTGTTGAAATTAACTAAGGTTTTATTTGAACTAAAGTAACCCTATTACAGCATTTTTTTGGTTGTCTTTTGTTAAATTGAATTGTTTTAAAAGTAACTTTCCGTAGCATTTTCTAAATGTTGCGAATGTTGAATTTTCATTGTTTTAATAAATTTTAGTGAATAAATGAACTTTGAAAGATTTAAATTTTGTAAATTTAAATAATTTAATTATTAAATATAATAACTTCATTTTAATGATTTAAAATGAAGTAATTTGTTTAGAAATATAAACTATTTTGAAATGTGTGTTGAAATGTATTTTAAATAAAAATGAACGTGGTTTTGAAAAGATACGATATTTTGATATTTTGAAATGGATTTTGAATGATATTGAATTTTGAAATGATATTTGATTTCGAAGTATAAATTACTATTTTTAAATTTTAACCACGGGATGTATTAAATTTATGGTTTAACTAATCCTTAGAGGATGGGCGATCCCAAGCATCCTTTAAGTTATAGTGCGTTTCTACTACAGTTCACTTTAGTTGGTTTACATTATATAAGTACATATGTCGTGACTCGAGTGTTTTGTGTTTTACTTTATGCTCGGGTCAGCCTGAGTATTTACAGCTTAGCTTTGGATTTCATTTCTGGAGCTAGGAATCGCCGGAGATTCTGCTTGTCTAGTTATCTGTTCCCTTTCAGTTTTTGTTGTTCTATTTCAGCTCTGTTATTTATAAACTGCTATGTATTTGAGATTTCTATTGTATATGTTTTTCAGACTAATATTATGTATTATGTTTTGAGAGTTTGTTATAGTAGCTTCATGAACTACTATGGTATTTTAATTTTCGCTGCGAGTTATTCTGATATTTCTGTGTCTGTGATTCCGTGATTGTATTTCATTTGCTCCAAATTTATTTACAATGCGGTATTTTGAGCAATTCAAGTCCGGCATGTGTGGATGCGAATGGCTAAAAATATCGGGTTGTTACCGATTTTACCAATTTAATTATTTTATTTATTTTTATTTAATCATTGTACTTCTAATTATTGTAAAGATTACATACATGCTCGAATTTGCACGTGGTTTGTTTCATTGAGATTGTATCGAAATTTCGGATATTTTGGAAATGGTTTGGACGAATTTCGAGATTGTTAGATTTTGGGCCATTATATTGGATTTAAATCGATTTGAAATCGAAAGTGAGTGTTTTAACCCACTCCGATTACTAAACTATCGTGTGTTAGTTAAAATAAATTTATGGTGTGTTTTGGAATTGATTGGTTGATGTTTGGTATGTTTAAATTGTCATTCTAGTTAAATTTGAATTTATTGCATTTAATCATCATTTAATTTAATATTGAATTTAATTGTTAATTTAGTACCCGTTAATGATAATAAGTTATCTACTGATGTTTGTTGGTTGATTTAGATGTTGATTGTGATGGATATTTGATTATTGATATTGGATAACTGGATGTTATATTTTATATTGTTATAACACTACAAGTTACCAATGTGTCGAAATGATACATCCCGAACGATCATATAAAATAAGGGAAAGACGTTTTAGGTAGAAATGATAAACATAAGCAATTTTCATTGAAATAAATTTTAGGATTACGGGTTGAAACAATATATACCCATAAAATTTAAAATATTTGCGCATTGAAATGAAAAATATCTGTATCACTTGACCATAGGGTAGAGAATTATATACGTACAATAGATTGGTTAAATTTAATTACTTTAAATCTTTAAACTTTGAATCCAGTTAAACGATATTTCGAAGTAGAATTTGACTGATATAAATTGAATTGTTTTAAGTATTTATTTAAAGGATTAAATTGAAATTTTAAAGTAAAATTTGATATTTCAAGATTTGAAATTAGGTTTTGATTTGAAATCTGAATATGGTCCAAATTTGTTGAAATGGAAGAAATGGTTAAATATGATGTTAACTTCAAATTTCTTATCTTAATATAAACTGTAAATGTTCTTTTAAATTCTAATTATTAAGATTTTCAACTATTAAAATAAGTTAATCTATTTTAAAACCAACTTAATTAATTTAAACTATTCTAATCTATGTTAATCTAATTTAACCTATTTTAAACTAATTAACCCATTTGACTATTTAATCTATTCTAATCTAATTTAATATATTTTAATTTATTTTGAACCGTTTAAACTTTATTAAACTATATTAAACTATTTGAATTTATTTTAAACTATTTTAGTTTATTTTAAATTATTTTAATTTATTTTAAATCTATTTAATCCATTTTAAATTAATTTAATCTATTTGAAATCTATTTAAACTATCATAAACCTATTTAAACTATTTTTAAATTTTAGACATATAAATTTGAAGTGTTCATATTTAAATCCTCGATTTAATAGTAAATATAGTTAAATGATGTTATAACCAAAATTGGAATTTAATTGACATTTTATAGTGAAATAACATATTTAATTAAATATGATGATTTTGAAGTAAGGATTTAACCTATTTTATCGATATCATTTCAAAAGTGAATATGATTTCGAAAGCAAAATGGTTTGAAATTGAATATGATATTTTGATATCAATTATGAATTGGCTTTTAAAATGTAAAAGAACCATCCGGTGTGAAATAAGCATATGGTTGTTAAAGAGACCGGGATCAGATATTGACATACTCTCTGCCAATACCGAAAACCACTTTGACAGCTGTAAAGGTGGTGGAGATTCCAGAATGAAGTAGGATGGTTTAGCGAACGATTCTGTATGAGGTATTTACGTAACCCTGACTCCCGTGAGTCAGCTTAGATGTGACTAAAACAGAAGCCAGGACGGGCCAAGTGAGGTCATTCCTCCTATCGAGCACATTTCTTCAATACTACATTATGACTTTGTGATGATTTTGTGGCCACCCCTTTGCTTGATTTGGGAGTGTATTCTGAGGTGGGCAGTAGTAGCTGATATGCAATACCACCAGTCCGGATTCACAAAACTGTAGAATCCTACCGTGACATTACCTCGCGTGTCATGTTCACAAGCTCTATCACGCCTTCTATGAGTTTTTTTTTGCACCATTCCTATGGAGTGCCCTGGGTAAACCTCTAGTTTACGGAGGAGCATATGGTACTGTATAGACTATGGGAATATATTAAATGTGTTAAGGGGGATATAGGTAACGCCTTAACACTATTTTAATACTTTACTTTACTGTAGACACTATTATAATAGCGCATTGTACTATGTATGTAGATAGTTTAACGAATCCTTAGGATATGGGAATTCCGAACATCTCTTAAGTTACTACACTTATGTAAAAACTGGATAGGAGAAGCCAAACCCCATAAACAACTCTGACGTCGTTACACTCATATATATTTACTATTGATTTAACTTACATAAGATCTTTTAGTTTTGACTCATGTGTTTTGTCTTTTCAATTCGCGTAGGTTAGTCTGAGCTTTTCAGTTTATCCAAGAGTGTTTTCTAGAGGACAAAGACGAAGATTTAATACTGTCACTGTTTATTATATTTATCCCACTTCATCATGTTGTTCCGTTGCATTATTTATATATTTATGTTATATGTAACTTCAATCTGTATTGTAGAAGTATAATCAAATGTTATTTGTAAACAGCTTTATGAACTGTTTATTTGATTATTATATTTTGTTATTCCGTTGCGAGATTTTATATTTTTTCTCTTTCTTTCCCTGTGTTTTCTTATTTACCCCATAACAATCCTTCCTTTTGAATGGTTTGAATTTGACATGTGAGGTTTATTATCGATTTAAACTATCCCAAAAGGTGGGTCGTTACATTTGGTATTAGAGCTTTGGTTTAGCGATAACCTTAGCTTTGTGCGGTCCGACTCTTTAGAAATATGGTAGTAATACCCTAGAATGAGCCGTTGAGTGTGTATATATAAGAGAGCGTATTTGTTAGTGTTATAAAAGGTTTTTGTATTGCGTTAATTTGTTCTGTTTAATATTTATCAATTCTGGTCGGTACATGGGACGCTATGGCACCGATAGGGATTTCTAAACACTAAATAGGGTAGACCGACACAATATTGTTTTGAAATATAGGTAATGAAATAATTTTACCTAGTATTATATTTTTTTTATAAAGCAATAATCTTTATAAATGTATATAATTAGATGTAATAAGTTATTTTTTAGGTAGTGAAATTTTATAAATATTGACTTATGAAACAAAATTTACAAATAAAGTAAATATAAATTGAAAATTTGAGAACTTAAGTTCCGGGATTTTCGAAAATTGCTTTCGAAAGATTTTAGAATATTGTATTAGTGTTGTTTGGAAGTATTTTATCATATAAATATTTGAAGATGATTTGAAAGAAATGTTTTCAAGGAAATTTAAAAAGAGATTTTAAAGGAAATTAGTTTTGTACTGCCATCTCCGTCGTTAGAAAATAATTTCAATGATGAGTGCACGCATCATTGACGTTCATTTTCGAGTTTCAAAGTAGGAAGTTTAACGACCTGGAATTTTGGATAATTGAAATTGGAATATTTAATTGATTTTAAATATTTATAAGTTAATTTTTAACTTAAATTTCAAATGTACCCATTTATTGGATAATTAAATTATTGAATTTAATAATTTGAAATTGGGTAAAATGTTGAATTTTGAGTTTTAAGCTTGTTAAAAATGTTTTAAAGGCTTATAAAATTTATATTGATGATAATAAAGACAATAAAAATTTTAAAATTGAATTCAAAGGTGAATTGTTCAGTTTTAAAAATATATCGTTAAATTGACACTTAAAAATAGCCTTCCAAGGCACAGTCTCGGAATTTGATGAAACTGGTTACATTGGATCTGTAATAGTGTATTGTCGTCAGATTTCAAATATCGTAGTGTTTGGAGTTGTCGTTTGGATGTACGAGATATAAACGCATTGAATTTATATCGAAAATTCAATATTATAATTAGGTCCAAAAACCTGTCTCCTCCAAACGATCGACTTAGGAATCGATACCTTTTTCGTTGCGCTCGAAATAAGGATATTACATTATAAACGCCTAGTGGCACACCTCGATAGGAGGTCAAGATTTTAAGTTGCGAAATTGAGACGGTTTAAAATTAAATTATATATATATATATATATATTTATATTGCTTGACATTTATATTCACTTCAGCATCTTTTCACCTCTTTTCAATATCACTATAGCAAGCTTATGTAGACACGCAAATATTTTAAAACATGCAATCTCCCTCTTCTTTAAATCCAGCCCGAACACAGTGAAAATAAGAAGAAAAAAATTAGAAAAGAAAGAATGGCAGGCTTCACAAGATGTCATCATCTTTTGCTCCACAAAATCCAATCTTTCCCGTAAGTGCCACCAATTCATCTTCCATTTCCCCAGTGATCTACCAGTTGATGCATCTATTCAAATTCATCTCCCAACTCTTCGAATCCCCTGCCAATCCCTTCCACGGCCGCCCGTTGGCCAGAACCCCTCAATCGCTCCTCTTTCTCCCAACCCGAATCTATCACCGATGCTACATTCCACATCTGCAAGCACCTCAACTACTTCAAGGTCATGGTGGCAAAGGCGGTTACGGCAACCAGAAGGAGGTGTAGCTCGATATGATTGGAGAGGGTTGCGTGGGTTCATGTCTCGATTTTGGTGGTGGAGGCGGGTTGTGCTCTACTGGTGAGTTCGTTCGGAGGTTGCAGGTGATTGAAGTCTGGGTCGCACCGTACTCAAGGTGGGAGGCGAGGGACAAGGAGGTGCTGGCACGAGGAGTTCGCCGGGGAGAGTGAGTCAAAGTTCATGCTGGAATAAGTTATTGTTGTTATAATAATAATAAAAAATCCAAAATTTATACATTAAGTTCCCTAAAAAAAAGGGGTAGCTAATAAAATTTAATAAATTTGCATACGAGGTTCTAGATTTATGGAAAACAAATCAAGTCTGGTTCGTAGCTGCGGTTTCTATGAGATAGAAATAAAAATTTGGAATGGGTTGCAAAATAAAAATCTAAATGAGTTAACCTCACTCAAAATTGGAATTTCTATAATTAATTTCAAGTAGTTAAAGATTTTATTGGTTGATTAATTGAATTTTTAATTTATTATCAATCTGGATGTTATATTATATATAGTAGTATATATATTGGAGTGGTTGATATTCTCACATATATATAGCGGATGAGACCTTATGCGCCCCGCATAATAGCCGATGACCATATATACCACGATATCCCACTCGAAGTGGAATTGGTACTTTTATACTGTGCTAACATCTGTGGATGCAGGGAAACCGGTTGGAGGGATCCAACTGAAATCCTCAAAAATATTGAAATTATTTTCATATTTAGTGATATGATTTATTTGAATAATCTGTGATAGATTGTATTGAAAACTGAAATTATTGAATGCTATGGTATTGCAGGATATATTTTTGGCATTTTAAAATATCAAAAATGTAAAAAAAATAGATCTTGAAGAAAAATAAAATGGAATTTTTTAAGTAAAATATTTATAGTGAAGTTGAATAAGTTAAAGAATGAATCTGGAAAAAGTAAATAGTTTGATTTTAAAATTCTATTTAATAAATTATGAATATGGAAAAATAAAGATTTTTGAGTAAATGTGGATAAATGGGTTTTCAAAAATAAGAACTTAAGCGAGACTGTTTTACATATAAAAGAATGTATTTTAAATTGAAGATTAAATAGTTTGGGGAAAAAGGAGAATTTTTGAAATAAAGTACGAAATTGATGTTCCAGAATTAAATATGATTTTAAATCAGAAAAAGGAAGTGAATCCGAAATTAGGGGGTTTTGGAATAAATTTAGGTAAATCAAGAAATAAATTTTAAAATGGAATTTAATTTAGAAAATAGATTTGAAAATAAATTAAGTGTGTGAAACAATGATTAAAGGGGTAGATGGAACTATGGAATTTATAAACGATGTTTTATTAATAAAGTGAAGTAATTATCAGTGGATAATTTGAAATTATAAATTCTTAGTAGGAATTTATAAGGAGTTGGGTAAATCGTTTCAAAAATAAATAGTTGTTTTATTTTTGAAAATATGGGAAAGAAAATTTACGGAATTGAAACGTAAATTAAGCTGGAGATAAATCAAGAAGGATTTATAAATGATTAAATTGGCTATATTGGAGTTAAAAATGTATTTTTCTAAGAAGTTAAGTTATTTTAAAAAGGAAGGATTTTAAAGTGTTAATGAGAAAATTTAAAGGTGTTTATAAGAATTTTTACGGAAAATCTATTATTTAATTTGTTTAATTTTTTTTTAAAGTACTTATTAATTAATTTATTTACAATAGTTAATTGTTATTAAAGGTTTAATCTGCATTTTTATTTTAAAGAATAACGAATAAATATTTATATTTTATACAATAGCTTTATTTTAAAAGGTAGTTTTTGCCCAAATATTTACTTGGAGAATTATTATAGAGATTTCATAAATATTATTTAGAAATTTGTAAAATAGACTTTTTGGAGAGTGTTGGTATACTCGCATGGAGAAATCGGAGGCAGTGAGTGCCTGTAGCTAAGTTTGGAATTCTCTGGGATAGAGACGTAATCATTGAGCAGTAATCCATGGTTTGATACCACATTGGTACTTTCCACATTTAAAAAATAGGGTTTTCAAATATTTTTGAAGGATACTTTGTGAATATACTAATTTTGATAAGATAAGTACATGACTTTTGGATAAAGGGATTTAATTTAGTTAAAGGTTAATTTAAATGAAGACTTGGTGTTTTTCGGTGAAATTGAAGTATTTTGTTGAATTGATTGTTTATTTGATAGTTAAATAACCGACTATCAAATCTGGACCCAAATATAACTTTGGAAATATCTAGAAGAAGTACGGGAATAATATGGTACAGTTACCGCTCGAGGTGTTATATTGTATGTATAAACTCGTTCGTTCTTCTAGGACGTTGATAAGGAAATCCATCCACTAATGGTTAGGAGGTGATCTCTGATATTTTCGTCTGTTTATTTCCTAAAGAACCTAGGTTGAGTTTACCGAGAAATGGAAAACGTTATTTCGAAGAGACTGGGATTGGATTTGTGATCCGAAAACTACTTCGATCCAACGAGTACGTTTTCGTAAAGAAGACAAGAGCATGGATTCAAAGATGGAGCAGTGAAGTGCAAGGGCTAATCGCTACTAATCCTAAGGGTTATTCCAAAATGGATGTAGTAGGAGTAGTGCCTTCGGTTCCGTTCGGACGGGAAACGGATTTGTATGGATGAATGCTATCAGTACATTGTCATTGGAGAACAATGAGCATTCTAAGTGAATATTCCTGAAAAGGTAACACTTAGCCTCGAGTCTCATCAACTAGGAATGACTGAAAATCAGGGTAGATGTAGCAAGGCTATGTGGGTCGCACCCAAGTAGAGTAAGGTTACCCCTATCTAGAGTCACTTTTATTCGGCTGTGTGGCGGATTCTTATCCTAACCGTGGGGTAATCTTATTCGAGCTATCCAAGCTAGGGGTAGTCCGGTCTTGTGTAGCAGGAGATCTTGGAGTGGTCCTCGGTACGCTGATCTAGATGTGTACTATGACAGGTGGTACCCCAGTACCTAGTCATTCAGTTGGAATCCATTTTCCAATACATTCCTTTACGGTTTTGACTGTAGAGCCCAGTATTGCTGGAATTTAATTAATGTAACAATTCTAGATATTTGAATAAATATTTGTACTTAGACACTATTATAATATCAGAGGATTTAGATATGAAATGTTTTGGTTATCGTAAGGTAAAAACCCATCGTGTTTATTTGTGGCGTGGTTGTAACAACCCGAGATTTCGCATTAATTAATTTTCGTCGTTTAACGACTAATGTGCTAGCTATTGATGGTGGAGTTTTTAACCGGGTTGAAATTCATTTAAAAATTGTTAAAAGGGTTACGGGCTTTAAAATTTGTCTTGGCCCACGTCTTCAATTGTTTTGATGCCGTGATATATCCAAGAACCGCTCCCCTTTCCATTGATTCCAAAACCCTAAACTAAGCATATGAACGAAAATAATAATGGCGGCTCGTCCTTTTTCTTCGTTCGATCAAAAATTAGGGCTTCGTGTTATTTGCTCGTCTCTTAGACGCTTCGGCCGCTTGGTTTGAATTCGTCTTCGCGTCGAAAAGGTGAGTGATTTTCATCTTCACTCACATCTTATTCATTCTACAAGTATTGAAATTGTTATTTTGTTTATTTGATAGTTCGATTGATCGATGTTGATGATTTTTAATTGTCTTGGTTCGATTTCTATTATCCACGGCGTTGAATAGCTATTTGATATATGTAACTTGGGTACAGTGTGATTTGAACTGCAAACGACTTTGTGCATTTTTATTTGGCTTCGGCCTTGATTTTGTGTGTGCGATTCCATGATTTTGCCCTGTAGCTCACGGCTTCAATTTGATTTCTGACTTCGGTCACATGTTTTTGTGGACTTTCGGTTGGTTGAAAATACTATGCTTCGGCCTTGATTTTGTTGTGAACCTGTTACCTACTTGGTTTGGTTTCTTCTTGACTTCGGTTTTAGCTACTTTGTTGCTCTATGGCATATGCCTATAGGCTGTGTGTCACTGCATTTATACTTACAGTTTAGTTGTAATTGAGTAATTTGCTGTTTCATGGCCATTGATGCTTGAGTCTACATTTGAAATTTCCCTTGGCATTGTTCGAACTACCATGTCACATGTTTATGCTGGTGATGTTTCCTTTGGTATAGATATGTATGTGCATCTATATATATGCATACGTGCACTCTTGTGATGTATCTGACTGCGGTTACATGATTTTGTTTTTAAAATTTGTAGCCTTCGTGCTTGTTACTGTGTTGCCTTATCTTGGGTACACATGCTTATTTCACCTGTAGTTGCAGTAGTGATGCAGTCATTAACTTGTACCACTTGCTGTTTCGATTTGGGATTGTACTGCTACACGATGCTTGCATGCATCTGGACTAGTTTGATTCTGTCCCATGTATCTAATTATCAAAAACGATAATCAGAAATCTCAAATCAACAAATATTTAATTATCACAAACGATAATCAAATCTCAAATCAACAAATATTTAATTATCACAAATGACAATCAAATCTCAAATCAACAAATATCCAACTATCAAAAACGATAATCAGAATCAACAAATATCTAATTATCAAAAAAAGATAATCAGAAATCTCAAATCAACAAATATTTGATTATCACAAACGATAATCAAATCTCAAATCAACAAATATTTAATTATCACAAACGATAATCAGAATCAACAAACATCTAATTATCAACAAAGATAATTAGAATCAACAAATATCTAATTATCAAAAAAGATAATTAGAAATCTCAAATCAACAAATATTTAATTATCAAAAACGATAATCAAATCTCAAATCAACAAATATTTAATTATCACAAACGATAATCAGAATCAATAAATATCTAATTATCAAAAACGATAATCAGAAACACAAATATCTAATTATCAATGAAGATAATTAGAACTCATATCAACAAATATCCAATTACCTGCAGATAATTGGAACAACAAATATCTAGAAATCAATTAAGATAATCTAGAAAATCGACATAAAAGTTTGGATCAATCCCATCAGATGGCGAGTTTTTAAGCTACGCCGCACGTGCATCAACAAATGGCCGAAGCCTACCAAGTACTATCAACATAATTTTGGCGCCCAACAAATGACCCGGAGGTCCAACAAATGACCCGAAGGTCTAGTACTGGTATTGACCCAAAGGTCCAACATATGACCCGAAGGTCCAACATAGTGGCTCGAAAGTACACGAAAATCATCAAAACAACAAATATTTCAATTAATGAGTCCGGAATTTACCGAAATAGCAAACGCACATGTCCCATAACCACGAGTTTTACTAAATCTTTAATTCTCTTCATCGTTTCCTTGAAAGTGCAAAATTGTGTATTCCAAAAATAACATTTCACATTCTCAAACGGACAAGTCCGAAATTAAGCGAATCAGTAAAAGAAAGGGGTCATAGTCCTCGATTTTGCTGAAACATTTAAATCGCTTCCTCATTCTTTTAAAAGCACAAACTGCAAAACTTCTGAAAAAAATTTCATTTATTTTATAAAAGTAATAATTTACATTCTCAAATGAACAAGTCCGGAATTAAGCGAATCAGTAAAAGAAAGGGGTCATAGTCCTCGATTTTGTTGAAACGTTTAAATCGCTTCCTCATTCTTTTGAAAGTGTAAACTGTAAAAATTTTGAAAACAATTTTTATTTTGAAACAATTTTTAAAACACGTGATTAAAATAGCAACATCAGTAGCAACTTTGACAAGGAAATTGCACTTCACAAAATACCGTAAAACGGGCAACAAAATCAGCATTGCGGAATAACCGCTTGAAAATCCACTTTAAAACTTGACGGTCACTGAAGTCAAAGCAACGATGATTTTTAAACGTCAAAATCTCATTAAAATAATTCGCATCAAAGTATAACACCAGTGAATTTCCATTCATTAAAAAATGTCAACAAAACATCGTGCTTCAAAAACTTAGCACCAGTGTGAAAATCCCGTTATGAAATAACGGCAACAAAATACGTTCAAAACCAAACATCGGTTCAAGGTAAAATTAATGTAGTAACGTGCAACTTAAATTTGCACGTATACCACAAAATGAACAAAGAAACCATTCAAATATATCTTCAACGAAGATAATTCAAAACAGCAAAAATCTCAACAAACTCACATAACTACAATCACTTCGGATCCTCAAATCAGATTCGAAATTTTCAAAGAAAACAAATTAAACACAGATATGTGAACAACTAATGAAATTTATTTCAATTTCATATTTTGATTTATTTTTTAAAGTCAAAAAGGTTATCAGCTGTACTCAGCGAAGACAGTCTTACTGTTTCCGCTGCGCACTCTGATAAATAGAACACAAATTAATCAATCAAAAAAACACAATTTTACTTTTATTTTTAAATAAAGATATTTAAAAATTTCATCATAATTTCAAAACTTTAGTTTTGACTCAAAGCACAATAAAACATCGACAATTAGTTATAACACATGTTCCATCTAAGTTATGTTTTATATTATATCCATAAAACCTCAAGCTCTGATACCAACTGTGACGCCCCACCTCTATGCTCACAATAACAAAGAGTATTAAAAGAAATACCATCTGTTATTACGAAGAATAAGGCTGGATAGGAGCGGCCATCCGTAGTTAGGCCTTACACTAGTATTGGTTATTTCGATAGGAGTGATATATATTTTTATTTTTCATCTCTTATTTATTTACTCCCATCGACATACTCAATTCCAGTATAAAACGAACTACGATGGTTCATAATAGTTTAGGATAATAAATATAATAATAACACAGATAATATAAATGCGGAACAAAGATAAAACAAAAGGTCTCATATATATAATGACTGATGTCGGTTACAATACATGTGATACAGTACATATGATACAACTACAACTGTCGACACAGGATGTTACATATACGAGTACATTAATATCATTAATATACATGAATACGTATCATCCTATACAAATACACTGACTACTATAAAATGACAACAACTACCCCAAAAGATATGAAAAGACTTCATAGCTCAAGCAGCAACCCAAAGCAAGATATCTACAACCTGTAATAACTCGTTCTGACCCGAGTATTAAATTCAAAAGAAAATAATACACGGGTCGGTCTAATTCAAACTCAGTTATTAATGCGTGGAAGCAATGATAAACAAATAATAATTAGATGACAGTCAAATTAAATTTACCTATCCGCTCCTTAAAAAAGAAATCGGATAACGGTAAATATAACACGTAACAGTGTTAAAAAACAAATCAGCAGATTCAAAATATCAACAAAGATAAATTAAAAGATTATCAATACAGATGATTTAGAAAACAACAGAATTGCCTAAACGACAATTAACAAAAAGATCTAATTATTAAATAAATAATTAGAAACTCATAATCTAATTATCAAAAAGATAATTAGATATCAACAAAATCATTAAATTAAACCAAATCAAAATATGATTCAAAATATTGAATTGGACACACGAAACAATTCAAACAATTGAAATATCAATTAAAACATCTACTCGGGTAGGGCTGCAGTACACGCACGCGTGTACTGCCTCGCCACTACAGTGATGAATTACGCACAAGAACAATGGATCGCAAGCAAAAGAAATATCAATAAAATCAAAAGCAAATAGAATATCCATAAAAGCAATACCGTGTGGCTGCAGTACACGCTCGCGTGCACTGCCTCGCCACTACAGTATATGATGCCATCCCAACTCCAATTATTAACAGCATCGAAATTGCAGAGGTCAAGTCACTACCATCATGACTCAACACAACTGCAAAGCAACTCGACTCGAATGACCAAGTGCACAAGGCAGTGGTACAACATGAAGACAGCAGAAGGAGTATGGTAGAGCAACTAAACCACAGAACATCTATGTGTACAGCTCCAATGGGACTGCACAATGATCACTACTATACAATTACACAGTGTATACATCACCAAACCAACCATGATCAGAGATATGCAAAAGCAAGTGGACGAGGTGCACATAAATGCACAGTGCAACTAAGCAGCAACAAATGAAATGTAACTCAACTCAATTGAACCAAATGGAACTGTGATAGCCGGAATGGCGACATGCAGTATGAAACTGTGAAATTGGATAAATGCAAGTATCAGACTCGAGCATAAAGGCACGGACTCGAGTGGAAGTGAATTAATTGACACAAATCAATGCCAACAACATGAACTGGACAGTGCACCAAGGATAAGGCAACAGAGCAAGGCCCGGCAATTAACAGATATACATGGCAGTGACAACATAATACAAGACAGTGACAACAAATCAATGCCAACAACATGAACTCAACTGTATGCAACCGTAAAACGAAGTGGGAAATGCAAGCGTAGCCGAGTGAAGGTTAGAGCACCAAAAGTATGGCACCATAGCACACAACAGTAATGAGTCAAATGGATGCAACATGAACCAACAATGTGAAAAAGGCTCGAACACATGTAAATCAAACAATAATGAACAGGCAAACTGAATGTAAAGATGACAAAGATCACAAGACTCAACCCAGTGCAATGGAACAGTTTCAACTAAGGGAAACTGGAAAAATGCAAACAACAAATAAAGTACCCATAGCATAGGGCAGAATCAAACAAGTCCAAATGCATACAAGCATCGTGTAGCAGTGCAATCCCAAGTCGAAACAGCAAGTGGTACAAGTTATTGACTGCATCACTACTGCAACTACAGGTGAAATAAGCATGTGTGCCCAAGATAAGGCAGCATAGTAACAAGCACGAAGGCTACAAGTTTTAAAAACAAAATCATGTAACCGCAGTCGGATACGTCACAAGAGTGCACGTATGCATATATATAGATGCACATACATATCTATACCAAAGGAAACATCACCAGCATAAACATGTGACATGGTAGTTCGAACAATGCCAAGGGAAATTTCAAATGTAGACTCAAGCATCAATGGCCATGAAACAGCACATTACTCAATTACAACTAAACTGTATGTATAAATGCAGTGACACACAACCTATAGGCATATGCCACAGAAGTAGCTAAAACCGAAGTAAAGAAGAAACCAAACTAAGTAGGTAACAGCTTCACAACAAAATCAGGGCCGAAGCATAGTATTTTCAACGAACCGAAAGTCCACAAAAACAAGTGATCGAAGTCAGAAATCAAATTGAAGCCGTGAGCTACGGGGCAAAATCAGGGAATCGCATACACAAAATCAGGGCCGAAGCCAAATAAAAATGCTCAAAGTCATTTTCAGCTCAAATCACACTATACCCAAGTTACAGATATCAAATAGCTATTCAAAGCCATGGATAATAGAAATCGAACCAAGACAATTAAAAATCATCAACATCGAACAATCGAACTGCCGAATAAACAAAATAACAATTTCAATACTTGTAGAATGAATTAGATGTGAGTGAAGATGAAAATCACTCATCTTTTCGACGCGAAGACGAACTCAAACCAAGCGGCCGAAGCGTCTAATAGACGAGAAAATTACACGAAGCCCTAATTTTTGATCGAACGAAGAAAAAGGACGAGCCGCCATTATTATTTTCATTTGTGTGCTTAGGTTAGGGTTTTGGAATCAATGAAAAGGGGAGTGGGTCTTGGATATATCACGACATCAAAACAATTGAAGACGTGGGCCAACATAAATTTTAAAGCCCGTAAGCGTTTTAACAATTTTTAAATGAATTTCAACCCAGTTAAATACTCCCACTATCAATTAGCTAGCACATTAATCGTTAAACGACGAAAATTAATTAATGCGAAATCTTGAGTTGTTACGGTGGTCTTATGAGATACCTTGATTTTCAAAGGATTTTGAACTTTAATAATTCAAATTGAGTGTATTTTCTCACGTTGGTTTTGCAGACTGACTCGGGTGTTATATTATTATAATGATCGTGTCAGACCGAGTATTACAGATTCAGGATAGGATGCTATGGAGCCCAGAAGACGAGCCAGATGGTGAAAGCGTATCACACGTACTTAACTTTTATTTCTTTGTGTATGATATGCTGTATATTCAGCTTTTGTGAGGACAAGTTATTATAACTTTCCAGTACTTTGCTATTGATTTGTGTTGTACTCTGTTGATGTAATGTATAAAAATAGTAATAGGTCTTTTTGCGTAAATATCAGTTGTTATCAATTATATATTGTTACACTGTGATTGTGAGATTCTGTGTTGTTATTTCTATTTTCTTCTTCTACCTTTTTCTTTTTTACCCAAACGATCTGGTTTTTCTGGCATTCGATTGCTCGGCATGTATTACATTGGACGCATTGATGTCGATTTTCGGGTATCGAAAACCGGGACCGTGACACTTGGTATCAAAGAAGAAGGTTAAGCGAGAACCTTGGCTCTGGTGGGGATTACTCATTAGAGATAGAGTCGGCAGCACCCTAGAATTAGTATGAGTTTATTAATAGATATGAGTACGTATTTGTTAGTGAATATAAAATTTGATTTGTATTGTGTTGATTGGTTTGTTTAGTGGCTTATGGATTCTGGTCAATACGAGTAATTAACGTTATTGATAGGGTTCTCTAAAGACTTGAACAGAGCTAGTCAACATAGTATTGTTTTAATTGCGGTAAATGAAATAATATTACCCAAATTATTTTTATATGTAAAAGTGATAATTTTTGTAAATTATTATAGTTATATATGGTGTGCTTGGTTGTTAGGAAATAATAATACTAATTTATTATCATTGTTGCTGTGGAAATTGAATAAGAAGTTAATGCTACAACCAAAATTTAAGAAATAAATTCATACAACAAAATGGAATTTATAAAATATGAGTTATAAGTGTGATTTATAAGTTGAATAAAATTCCAGGAGATATTTAAATACAGATTTAAAAGGATTTAAAAAGTGGAAATTTGGGGATTTAAACCTCGTTGGTTTTGAAAATGTGTTTTTCAAAGTTGGAACTAATGGTTATATTATTTGGAGAATATTTTGGAGTAAAAATATTTAAAGTTGTTTTTAAAATGTTTTAAAGGAATAAAAGCACTGAACTCACTTCGATCACTGGGAAATAATTTCGGTGATGACTACAGCATCATCGATATTCATTTTCGAGTTTCTAAAGAAGGAATCACTACCTAAATATTTTGAATTGGAGTTTGTTTGCAAAAACAGGTTTTGGTTTTAAAATTCAAAGGGATGATTTGATATATCAAGGGATTTTGGATTTCAAAAATGATCTTTAAATATTAAGTAATTGTTTAAAACTCTAGAGAGTTATTTTAAAAAATGTTTATGGAATATAAATAAGTCTGAAGGCTTATAAGATTTGAAATTTGAATTGAAGAGAAAATTAACTTAAATTAAGTTAAGTAAAGTGAAATTGAGAAATTAAGCCTAAGTAGGCCAATGGGAAATAATTATTGAGATAGAAATTATTAAGTTGGAAATAAATTTGGGGATGAACAAATTAATTTAATTTGTAAGAAAACGAAATTGAAATTGAATATTGGAATGATATTTAATCTGAATAAAGTGAAACTGAAGAATTAGTTTGAGTGGACTAAATGAAGTAAAGCTTGGAAATAAGATTCATTTAAATTTGGAATGAATTAGTGGATGGAACTGATTATAATAATTAGTTAATTAAATAAGTTTGAGGTGTGGTCGGTAAAAAAATTCAATTTTTAAAATTTGGAAGATAAATTGAGTTCAAAAGGAATTAAAGATTTAATTTGAATATAAATGAATGCAAAATTAAGTGATGAAGTGAAAATAAATATCGGAAGTTGTATAAAATATTTATATTAAACTTAAGAAAATTGAGGGAGAAATTCTTAAGTAAACTTGGTATTGGGAAAATATATTGAGAAGTATGTGAATGAAGATTTATTGAAAGTTGGGTAAAAGGAAAATTGTGAATAAGAGAATGGGAATTAAAATAAAGGCGAACATAAAAAAACTGATACAGCTAATAATAAATTTGGAAATTTATATGTAGGATGTACGTATATTATTTTATTCGCACGACGTTTTGATCCAAATTTGAGCACAGAATTTCGAGATAATTATATCGATCCGAGTTGGGATTTTTCACTCAATTTTCGATGGCGAACTCTGGATATGGATTTTTGATTGATCCTGGAATTCTCTATCATAGTATATGGCTATGTAAGGAGGATGATGGTTTCTGATCAAGATTCCAGATCTAAGTCCGCACTAGGGAGTCGTGTGAACGATACTAGTTCGGAAGTGAAATTATGTGATCGAGTGACCGATCGGATTTGATATTGCTTACGGATGATATATGCACATCGTAAGGCATAAGTAAAGCAAATATTGAAAATTTTAAAAAGGAAAAAATATATTGATTTTGGAATTGGATGATTCGATATCATTGGTAAGTAGGGTGTAGGTAATTAAAAGCAAAGGATAAATTGATATCTTTGATTTCAGGAGTAAAATTTGATTGCCTGAAAAAAAGTATGTATTTAAATTGTCGTATGAAATTTGATGGTTTTCTGATTGAGCCACTTGGCTTTTGTTTTCTCTTGGTGATTTGGGGCCCCAAGTGGCATTTTGTAGTTTTTCAGATCTAGCCGTCCAAAGGCGACGCAGGCAAAAATTTTCGAAATTTTAAGGAGTTGGAAATTTTTTTAGATAAAAGTTTGATAATTTAAAATTTGGATTTACATTATAATTTGAATGATCAAGGGAAAAATGTTATAAGGAATCTATGGATGAATTTGGAAATTAGAAAAAGGTAATAATGTAGTTTCAATAAAAGAAATTATTTTCAGGGGGTTATTTGAAACTATTGGTTTTGGAGATAGTAAACGGGTTTTGGACCTTTCTTCTTGCCTTGCAATTTCGAGGACGAAATTCTTATAAGGGGTAAGGAATGTAACGATCCGGAATTTTGGATAACTGAAATTGCAGTATTTAATTGATTTTAAATATTTAAAATTTAATTTTTAACTTGAATTTCAAATATAACCATTTATTGGATAATTAAATTATTGAATTTAATAATTTGAAATTGGGTAAAATATTGAATCTTGAGTTTTAAGCTTGATAAAAATATTTTAAAGGCTTACAAAATTTATATTGATGATACTAAAGATAATAACAGTTTAAAATTGAATTTAAAGGTGAATTGTTCAGTTTTAAAAATATATCATTTAAATTGACACTTAAAAATAGCCTTCCGAGGCACGGTCTCAGAATTTAACGCAAGAAGTACCATTGTATCTGTAATATTGTATTATAGTCGAATTTCAAATTTCGTAGTGTTAGGAGTTGTCGTTTGGATGTAAGGGATATAAACGCGTAGAAATTTATATTGAAAATTCAATGTTATAATTGGGTCCAAAAAGCTATCTCCTCCATATGATCGAATTAGGACTCAAAACCTTTTTCATTAAATCCAAAATAGGGTTATCGCATTATAAACACCTAGTGGCATGCCTAGATAGGAGGTCAAGATTTTAAGTTGCAAAATCGAGATGGTTTAAAATTATATATATATATATATATATATATATATATATATATATATATATGTGTGTGTGTGTGTGTGTGTATATATATATATATTAACATTTATATTCATTTCAGCATCTTTTCACCACTTTTCAAAATCACTATAGCAAGCTTATGCAGACATACAAATATTTTAAAACAGGCAATCTCCCACTTCTCTAAATCCAGGCCGAACAAAGTGAAAATAAGGAGAAAAAAAATAGAAAAGAAAGAGTGGTAGGCTTTACAAAGATGTCATCATCTTCTGCTCCACAAAATCCAATCCTTCCCGTAACTGCCACCAATTCATCTTTCATTTCCCCCAGCGATTTGCCGGTTGATGCATCCATTCAAATTCATCTCCCAACTCTTCGAATCCACCGCCAATCCCTCTTCCACCACCGCCCGTGGCCAGAACCCCTCAACTGCTTCTCTTTCTCCCAACCTGAATCTATCTCCAACGCTACATTCCGCGTCCGCTAGAACCTCAACTACTTCAAAATAATGGTGCTAAAGGGGGTTACGGCAGCCAAAATAAGGTGTAGCTAAGGATGATTGGAGAGGGCTGCGTGGAGTCGTGTCTCAATTTTGGGGATGGAGGCGGGTTGTGCTCTACTGGTTAGGTTGTTCAGAGGTCGCGGGTGATTGAAGTTTTGGTCGTGATGTATTCTAGGTGGGAGGCGAGTGATGAGGAGGTGCTGGCATGACGAGTACGCTTGGGGGAGTGAGCCAAAGTTCGTGCTAGAATAAGGTATTTCTGTTATAATAATAATAACAAAAAAATCCAAAATTTATACATTCAGTTCCCTAAAAAAAGGGGTAGCTAATAAAATTTAATAAATTTGCATACGAGGTTCATGATTTATGGAAAACAAATCGATTCTGGTTCGTAGTTGCGGGTTTCTACGAAATAAAAATAAAAATTTGGAATGGGTTGCAAAGTAAAAATCAAGGGGATTTAACCTCACTCAAATTTGGAATTTCTCAATTAATTACAAGTAGTTAAACTTAATTATTGGTTGATTGATTGAATTTGAAAGTTATTATTAGTCTGGATATTATATTATATACAGCAGTATATATATATATATATATATATATATATATATGTTTGCGTGTGTGTATGTGTGTCTATATATATTTATATACATTAGAGCGGTTGATATTCCTTCATATATATAGCGGAGAAGACCCTATGCGCCCCGCATAATAGCGGATGACCCTATGTACCGCGATCTCCCCCTCGAAGTGGGATTGGTATTTTTATATTGTGCTAACATCTATGGATACAGGGAAACACGATGTAGGGATCATCTTGGATTCCACAAAAGTATCAAAATTATTTTCATATTCGGTGATATGATTTATTTGAATAATCTATGATAGAATATATTGAAAATTAAAATTATTGAATGCTATGGTATTACTAGATATATTTTTGGCATTTTAAAATATAAAAAATATAAAAAAAATGGATTTTTGAAGGAAACTAAAAAGGAAATTTTTAAGTAAAATATTTATAGTGAAGTTGAATAAATTAAAGAATGAACGGTGAAAAGTAAATAGTTTTAAAATTCTATTTAATAAATTTCGAATGTGAAAAAATAGAGATTTTTGTGTAAATGTAAATAAAAGGGTTTTTAAAAATAAGAACTTAAGAGACATTGTTTTACATATGAAAAATGTACTTTAAATTTAAGATTAAATAATTTAGAGCAAAAAAGGAGAATTTTTGAAATAAAATAAGAAATTGATGTTCCAGATTTAAATAAGATTTTAAATCAGAAAAAGGAAGTGAATCTAAAATTAGGGGGTTTTGGAATAAATTTGGGTAAATCAAGAAATAAATTTTAAATTGGAATTTAATTCAGAAAATCTATTTGAAAATCAATTTGGTGTGTGAAACAGTGATTAAAGGGGAAATGGGACTATGGAATTTATAAACGAAGTTTAGTTAATAATGTGAAGTAATTATTACCGAATAATTTGAAATTATAAATTCTTAGTAGGAATTTATAAGGAAATGGGTAAATCGTTTAAAAAATAAATAGTGGTTTTATTTTTAGAAATGTGAGAAAGGAAATTTACAGAATTGGAACGTAAATTAAGCTGGAGATAAATTGGGAAGGATTTATAAATGATTAGACTGGCTATATTGAAGTTAAAAATGTATTTTTCTGAGAAGTTAAGGTATTTTAAAAAGGGAAGATTTTAAAGTATTAAGTAGAAAATTTAAAGGTGTTTATAAGAATGTTTTCAGAAAATCTATTATTTAATTTGTTCAATTTTTTTAAAGTGTTTATTAATTAAGTTAGTTATAGTAGTTAATTATTATTAAAGGTTTAATCAGCATTTTTATTTTAAAGAATAATTATTATATACTTATATTTTATATAATAGCTTTATCTGAAAAGGTAGTTTTTGTCTGAAGTTTTACCTAGAGAATTATTATAGAGATTTCATAAATATTATTTTGAAATTTGTATAACAGAGTTTTCGAAGAGTATTGGTATACTCACATGGCGAGATCGAAGGTAATCAGTGCTTGCAGCTAAGTCTTTAATTTCTCTAGGATAGAGACGTAACCATTGAGCTGTGATCCATGGTTAGATAACACAGTGGTACTTTCCACATTTTTTTAAAAAGGGTTTTCAAATATTTTTGAAGGATGCCTTATGAATATACCGATTTCGATAAGATAAGTACATGACTTTTGGATAAAGAGATTGTGACGACCCAGAATTTTGAACATTTGAAATTGAGATATTTAATTTATTTTAGATATTGGAAGTTAGTTTATCTTGAATTTCAATCATAACTATGAATTTGATAATTAAATTATTGAATTTAATTTTATTGAAGGTGGGTAAAAATTTGAATCTTCAGTTCTATGCTTGTTAAAAATATTTTAAAGGCTTTTAAAATTTGTATTGATAATGCTGAAGATAATGGAAGCATCCGAATTGAATTTTGAAATGCTTTGTTCAGTTTTGGAAATTTATCATTTAAATTGATATTTAAAAATTTTCCTTCCAAGGCACAATCTCGAAATTCGACGAAACAAGTTCCATTGGATCCGTAATATTGTATTATTATTGGATTTCAATTTTCGTAGGGTTTGGAATGATCGTTTGGCCGTACGATAAGCAAATGAGCTGAAAGTTATATCGAAATTCAATTTCATAGCGGGTCCAAGAAGTTATCTTCTCCATACTATCGAGTTAGGACTCGAAACCTTTTCGATTGTGTTCGAAATAGGGGCATAACCTTACGAACGTCTGGCGGCACACATCGATTAGAGGTTGATATTTTGAGTTATGTGATTATAACGATTTGAATATAAATTCAAATACAAATTGTAATATATATGTTTATTTTTATAATATTTTATAAGGCAGTTTACACATTGTTGAATTTTCAAACATGTGTCCCTTTTGCTCTGATAAATTTAAACACGCATCGTTTATGAAAAAAAATTATCATCTCGTTCGAAACAAAGTTGAACCCGTGAAAGAAAGAAAAATAAAATCGAACGTACAAAGAAAAATAGCTACATCTCAAATTTTAAATGGCCGTGTAAAAAAGCAAATTCGTTCCCTTTCTTCCTCATTTATAGAATTCGAAAATATGGCCGCCACTCTGATGTTGTTGATCGAACCGAAAATGAAAAAAAAAAATTCATTCGAAATCAAGGGCGATCAGGAACTCAGCCTCGATGGCGCATCGATTGGAGGCATGTCGCGATGCATTCGCTGGTGACAGTGCGGCTATGGAGCCGCCGTGGGTGAGTAGCGTTGGGGTCGTTCAACTTGGATTTGATGTCGCTTGGAGTCTAATCGAAGGGGTCGATCCACGTTTTTGCGTGCGCGCGACAGCGAGGCGCCTTGGGGGAAATCATCATCGGCGATGCAATCGCGATCGGCGGCTAGGTTTAGCAAGTTCGATCAAGGGTGCAGCATTCGTGATGGCCGCATCGACATTCTCGGCATCGAGCAATTCGCCCACACAGACCAGGGTATGCAGTAAGGTATAATGTTTTTATTATTAATTCATTTTAAATAAATGTTTGAATGTACAGATTTGATTTAAATTTAATTTAGCACATATATATGAATGCATGCATATAAGTTAGGAAAGAAAATACTATAAATATATTTGTAACCCAGTATTTAATTTTTTTTACAGTTAAGAAGATTTCTGTTTGTTTATTTGCAAAAAAGAAAATAATAAATATATATACGTACATTTTAACTAATGTAATTATTTTGGTAACTAGAAAATATTTTTATTTAAAAGGAAAATTAGTTTAAACCCAAATTACTAGTTTAAAACCAAATGATCAGTTTAAATTAAATTATTAGTCAATTTAATTTATTGAATGGAAATTTATTTTTAAATTAAATAGTTACTTAATTAAAACTATGAAATGGAAATTAATTTTTCGATTAGAGGAATTAATTTGTTTAAATGGTTCATTTAATTATTGTCGTAAAAAAAATATTTTATTAAAGGAAACTTGGTTTTAAATTTGATTTTTAGTTAAATAAAATTATTAAAGGAGAAATTGGTTTAAATAAAACCATTAGTTAATTTAAAACTACCAAAAATGAAAATTGATTATTCAATTATTTCGAATATTAATAAATTGTATAATTATTTATACAAGGTCAAAACTGCAATAGAAATAAACTGGAATGGAAAATGGATTGCATGCATAGCAGAGGTGAGATCTTCTCACTCAATCAGATTTTTCTAATTTAATTTTAAATAGTTAAATCTAAAGTGGTTGATTGTGTGTTTGGATGATAAATTATTTTCAGTTGTATTGGATTAGACCCTATGCGTCGCATAATAGTGAATGATATTATATTAAACCCATATACCGTGATATTCCACCTTGAAGTGGAATTGGTATTATATATGTATTTGAAGTGATTGATTTCCCGCATTATATAGCGGATAAGACCCTATGCGCCGCATAATAGAGGATGATATTATATTAATCCCATATACCGTGATATTCCACCTCGAAGTGAAATTGTTATTTAATTGTTGTGCTAACGTCTGTAGGTGCAGGGAAACAGGTTGGAGGGATCCAACTAGATTCCACAAATATTTGAAATTGTTTAAATGATGTATGTTGTTTTATTTATAATCTCTGTGTGATTATATTTGTGATTGAAATCGTTGAAGGCTATAATTTAGCCGAATATATTTTTGGTATCGTATGATACCAAAAATAAATAAAGTTTGATTTTTAGAAATTAAAGTAGAAAATTCTAAGTAAATTCATTTTTAAGAATTGGGTGAATCTAAAGGAAGGAATTTAAATAGATAAAGTTTTATCTTTGAAAAGTTATCGAATTAATTCCAAATTATGGGAAAATATTTAATAAATGGATTTTAAATAATATTGTTTAAAAGTTGAAGAGTTTATTTTAAATCCAGATTTTAATTAGTTTGGAAGATATAAAAGAATTTTGTTTTAAAAGTCAATAAATTTGAAAATCAATTTAAAAATCAATTTGGTATTTGAAAATAAATAGATTGGGAAATCAATTTGGAATTGATTTGGTGTTTTAAAAATAAATATTTGGGAAATTGATTTGGAAATCAACTTGGTGTTTAAAAATAAATTTTGGGAAATCAATTCCGAAATCGATTTGGTGTTTGAATAAATGTTTGGAAAATCAATTTAAGATTTGATTTGGTACTTGAAATAAATTTGAAAATCAATTTGAAAATTGATTTGGTATTGAAAGTGAATATTTGGGAATCGATTTGAAAATCGTATATCAGTGGAAATTTAAAAATTTAAAATTCACAATCGGATTATAAAAGAAAGGGAAATTTTGTTTTAAAAATAAATACTGGTTTATTTTAAAAGTGTGAAAAGGAATTTACGGATTTGGAACGTAAATTAAAAATAAATCCAGAAAGATTTATAAATTGATTTAAATGGTCCATTTTGAAAGGGAAGGTGTATTTTCCCTAGAAAGCCGAGTATGTTTTAAAGTAGCTTTCAAAATTAAAAGTTTTGATGTTGGTTTTGAAAAGGATGTTTGTGGAGGAATTATTTTCTTAAGCTAGTTTCAAACCTTTAAAGTAAAGATTTATTTAATTAATTATAGAAGGAATTATTTTAAAGATTAAAATTGATATGTGATTTGGAAAATGGATATTTAAGTAGTTATACCCTATCTATTAATTTTATTTAAAAATTAGTTTGGATTTGAAGTTTTATATGAGATATTGGTACAAATTTTTCATAGCTAATATTTAAAATAAGTATTTTAAAATATTTGAACTCGGTAGATTTTCAGTTGAATTCAATAAATATTTGGAAATTTATTCTACCTGAGGAAAATGATTTGAAATTTGCTTTCAAGGAATTGAAAGGTGAAAAGTGATTTGAAATTTGTTTTCAAATGATTGAAGTTTGAAAATATATCCTACGAAGATATTTGAAAATAATAATTGGGGGAAAATTATTTAAATCTTGGTGATTGTTGTCAATGTTGATTGATAGTTAAATAATCGACTATCAATATTGGCCTTTTAATGGAATATGAATTTCGAGGGGTCGGATTCCAAATGGATAATCGAAAACCACATCGAACCTTTGTGATTGTGATGGATCTTTTATTCAAAAGATCTAAGTGGAAATTTGTTGTGATTTGTTTGAAATCTGATTGAACACTTATTTTTAAAAATAAGTGCTCATTATTCGGATTAGCCGGAAGAGGACTTTATGTCATAAAACTCATTCCGAATAATGATACGACGAAATAGGATTGCATTTGAAGACGGTGTTGAAGACTGGGTATTTTCGAAAGCGAAAGGATTACTTATCAAATGTCTTTGCACGGGGTTGCTCCGGTATGGAGATTTTATCACCCTTTGTGATGGGGATTGCAGACATGATTAGTGAATATCCAGATTTGCAAGGGCTACTTTTGAAGTGCCTTCGGTTCCGTTCGATCCCGGAACGGACTTGTATGGATGTGTGTCTGACGTTACACTTTGAGATGTAAAGCTGGATTCTATCAAATACATTTCTGTTGGTGGCAGAGAATTTATTCTCTTAGCTTAACACCCTTCTCTGAGACGTACGAGCTCAGAGGTTATGTAGTTGATGGTTACTAGTGATACATTCCCAATTTGGTAAGTAGCATACGAAGTGCTGCTGATCATTTGTTGATCGAAGCATGACTTTGTGAAAAGTGTAGCTTTGTTGACGTGACTTCGTCAGTCCTCACAACCCGAAAATGGCCAAAACAGGAAGGATGCGGCAAGGTTATTTGGGAGTAGCTCCCCCTGAGGGTATGTCATTTCCTTCTGGAAAAGGGTAGTATCATGGTATGGAGCCCAGATATTTTACCTATGTTGTTGCTGCAAATTTATTATACTTTGTGGTTGTTTCTTTGTGGTTGAGGATCCTCGGATAAAGGTCGCAAATGACCGGAGGATGGCATACTCGTGTAGTAGTTACCTAGTTACTGAGGTAACCGGGCCTTGTGTTGGCAGAGAACTGGTTAAGTTCTTGGGGCGTCCCTCCAGAGGCGTATCCATGTGGCAGTAGGAAGTTCCTTAGCCTGACCATTTGTTGGAAATCTAAATAAACAATACGTTCTCTGTACGGTTTTAGTTGTACAACCTGCCATGGAATGTAGCGGTAACCTGCTATTGAAGATGGTAGCCATAGTAGGCATAAGTGCAAAATGCCTATGCTGGCTAAGATTAATATTATACTTTCGAAATTTTTTCCACACTATGCACTAATAATAATAATATCAAAGGATTTTGCATATCAAGCATGTTTGACTATCATAAGGAGAAATCTCCTCTAATTCTGCGTTTGCATTGTGTGTGTTGCGGGAGGCCTTATGGTAGTTTCATTTTCAAAAAAGCATAGCGGATTTCTTTTCCTTTATTTGTGAAAATAACTATTTTTAAGATCTCACACCAGTTCCATGACTGACCTGGAGTTTATTGTTCCCTTTCTAAACTCTGGATGCCCATAATTTTCCATACGGGCAGCCTGGAGTCAGGTTATCAGTTATTCGGGAGCGAAGTCAAGAAGTTGCTGTGGAGATCTGGAGTACAAGCTGGATGGCGAGACGTATCACTTATATTATGTAGTTTCCACTGCGTTGGTATTGCTGCAGGTTCAATTTTAATATGGATTAGTTGTTGTAAATGCCTAGTGTGGAATGGTGTCATTGTAAACTCTAATATGATGTATGTAAAACTGATATAGTGCTTTTGTGTGACGCCCCACCTCTATGCTCACAATAACAAAGATTATTAAAAGGAAATACTGTCTGTTATTACGAAGAATAAGGCTGGATAGGAGCGGCCATCCGTAGTTAGGCCTTACATTAGTATTTGTTATCTCGATAGGAGTGGTATATATTTTCGTTTTTCATCTCTTATTTATTTACTCCCATCAACATACCCAATTCCAATATAAAACTAACTACGATGGTTCATAATAGTTTAGGATAATATATATAATAATAACACAGATAAACTGAATGCGGAACACAGATAATATCGAATCTCATATATATATATATAACTGAAGTCAGTTACAATATACGTGATACAATACATATGATACAACTACAACCGTCGACACAGGATGTTACATACACAAGTACATTAATATAATTAATATACATGAATACACATCATCCTATACTATGACAACAAATACTCCAAAAGAGATAAAGAGACTTCATAGCTCTAGCAGCAACCCAAAGCAAGATATCTGCAACCTGTAATAACTCGGTCTGACCCGAGTATTAAATTCAAAAGAAAATAATGCACGGGTCAGTCTAATTCAAACTCAGTTATTAATGCACGGAAGCAATAATAATTAAATAACAATTAGACGAAAGTCACAATAGATCTCGCATATCCAATCCTTCAATAAGTGAATCGGATAACGGTAGATATAACACATAACAGTGTTACACAACAAATCAGCAAATTCAAATTATCAACGAAGATAAATGAAAGAATTATCAATGGAGATAATTTAGAAAACTACAGAATTTCCTAAATGGAAAATAACAACAAAATCTAATTATTAAATAAATAATTAGAAACTCATAATCTAATTTTCAAAAAGATATTTAGACATCAACGAAATCATCAAATTAAACCAAATCAAAATACAATTCAAAATATATTGAATTGGCCACACGAAACAATTCCAGCAATTGAAATCATCAATTATAACATCAAATCTGATTTGGCTGCAGTACATGCTCGCGTGTACTGCCTCGCCAAAATCAGATATACACATAAAAACAGAGGCCAAATCTCAAAAGAAAAACTCTAACAGCAAAAACAGGTACAACAGAATGCACTAGTAAAACCAAAAATGAAGCAACTGAATACAATTGGATAGAACAGTGTAGACTTGTCTACAACAACATGTATGTAGAGATTCAAATGAAACTGGACTTCAAGATGAACCAACAAGGCAAGGCAATGCACTTCAATGGTCAACTCAGGTGGACAGTTCAAAAAAACTCCAAGTTTATAAGCCTTTCAACCATTTAAGCTCCAGACAGCAAGTAATACAATACAGAATGCATGTACACACATATATGAATACACATACTTATCTATATCAAAGGAAACAGCACCAGTATAAACATGTGACGTGGCAGTTCGAACAAAGCCAAAGGAGATTTCAAATGAAAACTCAAGCATCAATGGCCATGAAACAGCACATTAACTCAATTACAACTAAACTGTATGTATAAATGCAGTGACACACAGCATATAGGCATATGCTACAGAGCAACATAGTAGCCAAAGCCGAAGTCAAGAAGAAACCAAACCAAGTAGATAATAGGTTCACATCAAAATCAAAGCCCAATGAACCAGAACATAGCCTATAAGGCTATGAACAGATCGAAGGAAACATATCACAAAAGCATGGAACAGTAGAACAAAGTTGAAAGCACCCTGTTAGAGCCGAAGTGGTCAAGGAAGTGTACAAAGGAATGATATGGAAGCAGTTTCAAACCAATGCAGCAGTACACACACACAAACACACACACACACACACATATATATAACAAGCATACTGCACAGTCGACTACATGAACACAACAGTATGAAGGTGAGGGCACCAAAAATATGGCACCACAGCACACAATAGTAAAAGACGTAGAGCAGCCTCACTTGAAAATAATGTCACCACTGAAGCACAGTGAACAAATGCAAATGAATACAATACATCAATGCAATGTATCAGTGAAAGATGCAAAAAGACTTGAACTTGTCTCAAAGTCAAAACAATACACAGGTAACTAAAACAGTGAAACACACTGTCTCAGAGCAACTCAAATGGTTAATGCAAGCTCAAATCGAAGTGTGTACGAGTTGCAGCAATATGCAACATAGTGTAGCATATACATAATGACAACTAAGCAGTAGTTATCAAGCATCTAGTCAAGTATAGCATCAATGCATAAAGTAAAATCTGCAATTGCAGGGGAGTAATGCACGAAGCAACACATGAAACTTATAGGGCAATTGATCAGAGAAGGAGCTAGTAGCATCAGACCAAAGTGCCCCAAAGGCAATGGTACAACATGAAATGAAATCTGTGTGCCCAAAAGGTCAGAGGCAATGCAAACTACAGGTATAACTCGAGTACAAATGGAGATGCAAAACAAACTGCACCAAAAAGTAACGATCAATTCAAGTGACAATGCTAATTTGAACAAGTGTACATGCATCAGAATGTACATTACATGAAGCAGTACTAACGCGCATGAACATGAAGGCAACAAGTACAACAGTAAAATGAAGTGGAAGGCTGTCTCAAGCAACAACAATGTACATGTTCGAACAGAGCAAAGAAATGCCAAAGTCGAACGAAATCACTTCGTCAAAATCAAGTCAAAGCCAAAGCCAATATTGTCACAAGCCGAAGTCAACGGTTAATGGCTACACAAAACAATTCAAGTAAAATGATATGTTTCAAAACAAAGTCAAGGCCGGAATCTTCAGTTTAACAAAGTATAATCAAAATCGTACTAATCAATTAAATTGAAAAAGGTAGTAAAGACATAATGGCCAAAACATCAAGTATAGTCGAACAAGATCAACACCAAAAATCAAATGACCGAAGTCAAAAGCAAACCAGTGCCGTAATAGCTATGTAAACAAACTAAGTCAAAAATCATCAACGTCAAGAAAATCGAACTGCCGAATAAACCAATTAGCAAATTCAATAATTGTAAAATGAATTAGATGTGAGTGAAAATGAAAATCACTCACCAAATCGAAGTCGAACGCCATCAATTAGAAGCGGCCGAGAGCGAACAAACGAGAACGAAGCACACACGAATAACCACTGCATCGATCAACAAAAAGGCGCAGCTTCAAAAAGCCCAAATTTGCAAAGAAAGAACGAAGCCCTAATTGAAAGGAGGAACGAACGAGAAGAACGAAGCCGCCATTTTTCATTCGTTTTCTTTCGTTAGGGTTTTGGATGATAATGAATAAAGGGGGCCGGTTATTTGCTTGATAACACAGCACCAACAAAACATGGGCCAAGATTATATTAAAGCCCGCATACCATTTAACATGTTTTTAAACGAATTTCAACTGATTAAAACTCCAAACAACAATTAACAACTAATTTAATTGTCATTTGACGGCAGCTGATTGTTACCAAACCCCGGGTTGTTACAAACTCCCCTCCTTATAAAAATTGCGTCCCCGCAATTTTCATAATTAAAGATGTCTATAACAATTATTTTTCTAACATAAACTGGTTAAGCTAGAAAAATAAAGGTCAAGAACACAAACACCAAAGAAATCTTTTAATTTCGTAAAAGAAATTCACAAATTCTCAACAAAATCTAATTATCAATAGATAATTCAGAAAACAGCAAAACTGAATAAATACGATTATCAGCAATATTCAATTATCAATTAGACAATTAGAATACAGAAATCACAAAACAGCGATATCTAATTATCGATACGATAATTAGAAAACAGCAAAACCTAATTATTAACAAAGACAATTAGAAAACACAAATCACAAATCACAAATCGCAAAACCTCAAATATCTAGTTATCCATCAGATAATTAGAAAACAAGTACTTCATAATCAGCAAACTCTAACTATCAACAGAGATAGATAGAAAACAACAATTCAATATAATCAACATAATCTATACTCAATTAGAGACTAGAAAATCCTATAATCGGCAAAATTAGCAATTTTCGAATTAACAAAAATGATAGTCGGAAATCTCGAATCAACAAATATCCAATTATCAAAAACGATATTCAAAAATCTCAAATCAACAAATATCCAATTATCAGAAACGATAATCTGAAATCATCAAATCAACAAATATCTAATTATCAAAAACGATAATCAGAAATATCAAATCAACAAATATCTAATTATCAAAAACGATAATCAGAAATCTCAAATCAACAAATATCCAATTATCAGTAACGATAATCAGAAATCATCAAATCAACAAATATCTAACTATCAAAAACGATAATCAGAAATCTCAAATCAACAAATATCTAATTATCAAAAATGATAATCAGAAATCTCAAATCAACAAATATCTAATTATCAACAAAGATAATTAGAACTATATCAACAAATATCCAATTACCTGCAGATAATTGGTGTAACAACCCTGGGTTGGAGATTACGTGTCAATATTAAATTATAATGATAATTATAATTTAATATTGTGATTAAAATTAAATTGGAAATTTTATGTTGTTTATTTGGAATAAACAATGAAATTGGAATCAAATTGTGAAAATAAAGTTTAGAACTTTATTTTATTTTGTTTGGGTTGATAATAAGTGGAAAATGATTTTATTTTTTTTAGTTAAAAAAAATTGCAATAATTATGTAATTATTGCAAATTCTTCTATTTATGATTTTTTTTAAGAGAAGTAATTGAATTTTTTTTAAAAGATGGTTTATTGTAATAGAAAGATGGGAATTATTTTGAAAAATATGTTTTGGCCTTAAATTATATTTGGAAATGGTTTGAAATATTTTTCTAAGTGAGAAAAGAAATTCTTGTGGAATTTTAGAATTGAAAATGTAGACTTTTGCATTTAATTATGAAAATAGTGCATTTTTGTAAAATAAAGGATTTTGATAATAAAAATGTCTTAAAAATAAAATTTTATCCATTTATATGGTGGAAAATGTTTTGTTCTATTAGCGTGAGAGTTTACATATTTTTCTTTTGAAAAAAAATTTGGAAGGAAAACGTATTTTGGTTTTGAAAATAGTGTAAATATGAATATTTTTGATTAAGTATTAATTAATCTTAGGCCATTTTATTTTTCTCTTCATTTTGGGGTCCAAATGGCCCATTAGTGCTTTCTAGATAACTGAGAAAAGAAGAAAACAAAGTTCAGTACGTTCATTTTCTTACCTTCCTTCTTCTTCCTCATGTGTAACCTAAGAACACTAAGTTGAAAACTCTTAAATTTCTTAATTTCAAGCCTCCAAACTTCAAATAAACTCAACAAATTGAAACTTTCTCAAACTAGAGAGATAATCAACAGGTAATCAAACTCCAAATCTTTTAATTTCATCAAATTTCTAAATTTCAGAGATGAGTTTTTTAATTTATGTTTATTTCCCTTGGCATGTATTGTTTCTTAGTTCCTATAGGTTATTGAAGGCCAATTTTATCTCCAAGCTCCAAACTTTCTGCTAAAATCAGAGGTTTTGCATACTACAGCAAGGTGAGTATCAAAAATCACATGTTCTAGCTTTGATTGAGATTTTAAGGTAAAAAAATCTCAAATTTTTGTTGTTGCTGCATGTTCAATCGTAAACCGCTGTCAGTAAATTGTGTATATCTCTTTCGTTTTAAATCGGAATTCGATTTTCCTTGAAGTTCTGGAAATCCTGAAAAGAATGGGACAACTTTCATGTTGAAATCTTTCGAAAATTTTGAGCATAGAGGGTCGAAAAACCCAATACAATCTCGTTGCTCTGTCACTGTAAAATTGTGATTTTCTGTGCTAAGTGTTGTTGGTAATTTAAACATATCTTTTTCGTTTGATGTCGGAATTTGGTGATTCTTGATGCTCCTGAAAGCTTAGATTATATGCTACAATTTTCATGTTCTCATTTTTGTCAAATTTTGATGTTTACATGGTCGAAAGTTCATTCTAGTATCGCTGTCCCGAAACTGAAACAACAGCTGTAGTGAAATTCATATCTGAAATTTGTTTTGGCCATATCTTTCATGTTTCTTATCCAAATTTAATAATTCAAGATGTTCCAAAAATCTTAGAAACTAAGCTAAAACTTTTGTTTTATTCATTTTGCCTGATTTAGATGTTACCTATGCTAAAATTGCAATTGTTTATCACTATCCCGTAAATGCATAAGTTCAGGCTGAGTTTGATGTTTTTTTTTAGTAATTTAATCTTAACTTTCTTGTTTCAAATCGGAATTTAGAAATTTTAGATGTTCTGGAATTCTTGTGAAATATGCCACAACTTTTATGTTTTTAGTTTTGAATTACACTGAAGTATACATAGTGAAAAATTGACTTTTGTATCGCTGGCCTGTACTGATAGCCAGGGCACATAATTTTTTTTTTTTTTGTTCTGGTAGTATTTCGATCATAACTTTCAGGTTACTGATCGGAATCATGAAATTAAAGATGTTCTGGAATCCTTAGGAAAATTGATATTTTTACTGCTGGCCTGTTATTGACAGCCACAATATTTATATTTGTCCGATTTCGACAATTTCATATGCATTCTTTTGCAAATTTTTTATTTATGAAATTTGATGCTAATATTTGATCATTTTGTCCAGCAATGGACTAATAAAGTTAGGATGAGATTTGAATTTAAATTACTTTGAATTCGATTTAAATTTGAATATCGGTTAAGCCGATTAAATTGCAAATTGATGTTTTCTTGAGTTTTAAAAATCCGAATAAATTCCAGAAAATCTTCTAACATCATGGTTGGAGTAAGAAATGTTTTTATACATTTTTAGATGATTTTAAACAATTATTCTTTATTTTTAAGGCTTTTAAAATTATTAAAATCCTTTTTAATGATGTGTTTTCCCTCAAAATCTTTTAGATAAATTTCTAAAATTTGTTTTATAACACCGTTTTCTCAAGTAAAATCTTTTATAATAAATTTTATTTATTTTAATTACTTTTACATTATTCGAACGTATGAGAAAGAGAATTAAACGATTTAGTAAAACACGTGGTATGGGACATGTGCGTTTACTATTTCGGTTAATTTCGGACTTGTACGATCGAAGCTATTTGAGATTATTGATTCTGAGATGTTTTGCCATTTTATTGCATATTTTGAGTTTTATAATTTCTATTTATTGGAATTATTTAAGGTGGCTAATATTAGGCAAGTATTATGGTTTGAGATCTCCTATGTAAGAGTATGGTCGATGAGAACCATCACGATGTTTTATTTACTTACCAATGATACAAGGCAAGTCTTGAGTATATGTTTTCATATTTTGAGGTTTATGGTTTATGAGGAACCATCACGATGTTTTCACTTGTCGATGAGATGGGACAAGTTACGATGCCATTTAATATTTGTCGATGAGATGAGACGAGTACGATGTCTCTTTACCACTTGCCAATGAGATGAGGCGAGATATGATTTTCTGAGTTTTATGATGTTCCTAGTGTGGCATCGACTAGCGGCTAGTAAACCGCTAAGTGCGAACGAGTGGTATGGGACACACGTTAACACTTTTCGGATTCCTATCCGTGAGTTTGTGACACATTCAAGATGTTTATCTAACGGAACTGCTTGAAGAGGTGTCAGCTACCTTGTCATGAGGACGAACTGCTTTGGAAGGTGTTAGTGACCTTGTTAGGGTTGACAAAGCGGCTTGAAGAGGTGACAACGACCTTGTCATGAGGACGAACTGCTTTGGGAGGTGTTAGAGACCTTGTTAGGGCTGACAAAATGGCTTGAAGAGGTGTCAGCGACCTTGTCATGAGAACGAACTGCTTTGGGAGGTGTTAGCAACCTTGTCTACGGCTTCGGCCATCTGAGTTTAGCACGTGCAGCATTGCTTCGGCATTATAATCGAGGATTTGACCAATCCGGATTTTCTGAGTTTTCTGTTTTATTGTGATTTCACCTTTTTAAGATGTTTTATTACATCGATAGCCTAGTGCTATATGAGATGTTATATATATGGTGATTTCAATTATGATGTTTTGAACTCTTATCGAGTTCCTTGAGTTATGAGTTTAGATAATTTCAGGATTTTATAGGATATTCTATGTTCTGCCCTTTTGGCGAGTTGAGATTGAGATTTATATAAATTTATACCAATGAGACGAGGTATAATTGAGTTTGGAGATTCTTTTATATTTGAGTTTTGGATCATCCTACTTGAGAATGTCTTATGTTTGCCTTTTTGGCGAGATTTTATACTAATGTTTCACCTTTTGAGGAGATATGGTTCATGGAAACCATGTAGACATTTTGTGACGTCGTCGATGATATGAGGCGAAAGTTTATATTATTTGAGTATTATTATTGAACTTACCTTTTTTGAGGTCATTGTATACTTAAGTGACATTATTTCACTTAAGTCATGAGTTGTATTCTTTCTGTTGCCTCTTCTCATTCAAAAAGAATTATCACTTTGTATCTGATGCTTCATATTGTCGTCTATCCTCATTAACTGATTATTTTAGCTAGACTGACCCGTGTACTTTGTACTCGGGTCAGACCGAGTTGTTTCAGGTTAGCTATCAGTTATAGGACTTTGCTTTGATGCATCTACTTGGATACCAGCCTAACACTTTTGTTTAGTTTATATTTCTTTCCGCTTGACTCATATGTATTTATATTTGATTCGATGTATATAGTGTGGTCGAATACCACCTTTATTGTATTCATATTGTATTGTACTAAACATGTATCAGTGTATATGTATATATATGATGTTTATTACTGTTCTGTGATGTGCTTTACATATAGTTATTATATTTTGTTCTGATAGATCCATTAGCCACCTATAATTTTGGATTAAGCATTTACTATGTATGTCGATCCATTGAGATAGAAAAGAAAAATCATAATGCATTTATCGAAGTATTCAGTAGATGTTTAAGACAAAGTTATAGATGGTCGCCCTTAACCAGCCCTATTCTCCGCTTTAGTAGACGGAATCACTCGTTAATTCTCTTTACTAAGGTGGGTTTTGGGGTGGGGCGTTACAGTTGGTATCAGAGCTGTGGTCAGAACAGAGTAGAATAAACATAGAACAGTACGTATATCATGATACGTCGAAGTACAATACGAATGAATCACTGTCCTTTATTCAAGCTTGTTTTCGAATCATGCTTTGCTTCTTTTTCGAGTATTGGGATATATTGAGATGGAATATGTCTAGGAATATATATTGTATTCCGTAGTATTCCATAATTGAGTTTGATGTTATCTTATCTTATGAATGATTTTATTTAGGATTATTCTATTCTTATTTTTGTCGATGTGAGTGAGTTCGTATCGACGAAGCTTATTGATTCCTTAGAGTATTCTTATTGTGTTCCTTTGAGAGTTGTGAATCGTATTGAGGGGATCCACAACGATTACCTCGTTTTGATCATTCTGAGATTTTATTTGATGTTGCTTTTGTGAGTATTTGTTTGTTACTCACAATCTTGAGATGCATTTGATTTCAGATGGATTGACTTATTTGATATTAAGTCAAATCCTTTGTTTTATAGGATCCTATTGTATATTTAGGTTTCCAATTTTGATTGGTTTATTATTTCCATCACTATGGAATGTTAATGATGATTTCGATGTTTTTGAGTTCACTCTTGAGTATCGAGTTGTTGACGACATATCTCGAATTCCAGTCAAGGCGACTTTGTAGAGTTTTGATGAGTCCGTTTGGGTTTGATATCCAATCGGGAAATCGTGTGTTGAATTAACCTTATTCCTAGCTTTTAGCCTCTGGCTATCCTTCCACGAGAACATCCACTAAGGAATGAGGTGAGTTTCTAGATTGTTCGAGTTTGATTGAGTTTATCATTCAGCTTCGTTTGAGTGTCCTTTTCATATACTCAATCAATGTTATCCTTTAGCATTACTCCGACTGAAGTAGTGATTCGTGGATTGTGTGCTTCTTCTCCTTTAGGAAGAATATCTTGCTTATCCTGTATCTTGATGATTTTTGGGAGTGGCTCGTGACATCGTAAGATTGACGAACACTCTATCTTCTTCTGTTGATTTTGAGAATCGAGTTTTCATGGAATATCTCGATGCATTCTCTTAATGTTCTTTGGTCAGAGTTTTGAAGCTATATAAGTATGAGTTTTAAAGAGAAATTTAAGCTTTGAGATATTAAAAAAATAAATTCAAAGAATATTTTGAGAATATATTTATATGAGTAGTATTCTTTCATAGAAATAATTTGAGAGTGTTGGGTTATCCATCGATAAGTTAAGAGTTCTGGTCGGTACGCCTGATCAACGCTATCGATAGGAACCTCCTAAATGCCGTGATGAGGCAATCAGACACGATGATTTTTGTCTTAAGGATTGCGATTTTGAAAATTATATTTTGAGATTAACTATTAAATTTATTTTTGAATGGTAATTGCAGCCATTGATTTAAGAGATGAGTAATAGATTGGCGAGGCAGTTTTGATCGTTCAGTCAACTCTGCAGCCAACATATATATTTATTTATTAGAGACTCAATAGAGAGGTAATGCCATTTATTTATTTTTTTAAATTATAAAGATGAGAATATAAATGAGATTATTTTTTAGCTATGCTTTATTACAAGCATATTTTGAGATTTTATAATATCTATTATATACATTGGATGTTTTAAGGGAAGAGTATAATAAGCGAATTTAAACCCTTAATTTATTTTGAGAGATATTATTATGGATTTACAAAATTCTTTGGAAATTAATTTTGAAGTAAGAGTAGATATTTGAATTTTAACTTTGAGTATTGAATTACTTACTAAGTAATATAGTAAAGAGTTTGAGAAATTTTCAAATGTTGAAAATTGAGTTTTAAAATCTTAAAAGATGTTGAGATTTTAAAAAAAAATTCTAAATATCTTGGATTGAAAAGTAATTTGAGCTTATATCCTTGTTTCTTGAGTTTATTCTATCCTTGAGTTAATATCAACGACACGCATTATCGCGGTCGTTCGAGTTTGGTGGGCTTGTAAGAAGTCATTTCGTGATTTATTCATCTTTTCTATTGTGTTTATCTTGTTGAGAGGATGTTCTTTCCATATTATTATGTGGAAAATTTTACTGATAATATTCTTTATTGCTTAGAGCTCGGGTTTAAGTGCGTTTGATCACGACTCTATTCGTAGAGTTTTGTGAAATCATTTACGATTGATTAAGTGTTGAGAATCTTATTGATTTTTTTTTGTTTCGAAGATGGGATATCTTCAAAATTCTTTCAAGTTACTTAGAAAATTCGATGGTTTGCTGATCGCTATATAAGCATTTGATGGGCCATTGGATTAAATGGGTGAGTTCTTCCAGGTTTCTCTCTACAATTCTATGTTGAGAATATGAATGGTTTGAGTTTCGAGCTTGTCTTTTATCCTTTGTTGGTTGAATTTTTGTGTTGTTTACGGCTCTTTTTCTAGAAAATTGCGGGGACGCAATTTTTGTAAGGTGTGGAGTCTGTAACAACCCTGGGTTGGAGATTACGTGTCAATATTAAATTATAATGATAATTATAATTTAATATTGTGATTAAAATTAAATTGGAAATTTTATATTGTTTATTTGGAATAAACAATGAAATTGGAATCAAATTGTGAAAATAAAGTTTAGAACTTTATTTTATTTTGTTTGGGTTGATAATAAGTGGAAACTGATTTTTTTTTTAGTTAAAAAAATGCAATAATTATGTAATTATTGCAAATTCTTCTATTTATGATTTTTTTTAAGAGAAGTAATTGAATTTTTTTTAAACGATGGTTTATTTTAATAGAAAGATGGGAATTATTTTGAAAAATATGTTTTGGCCTTAAATTATATGTGGAAATGGTTTGAAATATTTTTCTAAGTGAGAAAATAAATTCTTGTGGAATTTTAGAATTGAAAATGTAGACTTTTGCATTTAATTATGAAAATAGTGCATTTTTGTAAAATAAAGGATTTTGATAATAAAAATGTCTTAAAAATAAAATTTTATCCATTTATATGGTGGAAAATGTTTTGTTCTATTAGCGTGAGAGTTTACATATTTTTCTTTTGAAAAAAATTTGGAAGGAAAATGTATTTTGGTTTTGTAAATAGTGTAAATATGAATATTTTTGTTTAAGTATTAATTAATCTTAGGCCATTTTATTTTTCTCTTCATTTTGGGGTCCAAATGGCCCATTAGTGCTTTCTAGATAACTGAGAAAAGAAGAAAACAAAGTTCAGTACGTTCATTTTCTTACCTTCCTTCTTCTTCCTCATCTGTAACCTAAGAACACTAAGTTGAAAACTCTCAAATTTCTTAATTTCAAGCCTCCAAACTTCAAATAAACTCAACAAATTGAAACTTTCTCAAACTAGAGAGATAATCAACAGGTAATCAAACTCCAAATCTTTTAATTTCATCAAATTTCTAAATTTCAGAGATGAGTTTTTTAATTTATGTTTATTTCCTTTGGCATGTATTGTTTCTTAGTTCCTATAGGTTATTGAAGGCCAATTTTATCTCCAAGCTCCAAACTTTCTGCTAAAATCAGAGGTTTTGCATACTGCAGCAAGGTGAGTATCAAAAATCACATGTTCTAGCTTTGATTGAGATTTTAAGGTAAAAAAAAATCTCAAATTTTTGTTGTTGCTGCATGTTCAATCGTAAACCGCTGTCAGTAAATTGTGTATATCTCTTTCGTTTTAAATCGGAATTCGATTTTCTTTGAAGTTCTGGAAAGCCTGAAAAGAATGTGACAACTTTCATGTTGAAAACTTTCGAAAAATTTGGGCATAGAGGGTCGAAAAACTCAACACAATCTCGCTGCTCTGTCACTGTATAATTGTGATTTTCTGTGCTTAGTGCTGTTGGTAATTTAAACATATCTTTTTCGTTTGATGTTAGAATATGATCATTCTTGATGCTCCTGAAAGCTTAGATTATATGCTACAATTTTCATGTTTTCATTTTTGTCAATTTTTGATGTTTACATGGTCGAAAGTTCATTCTAGTATCGCTGTCCCGAAACTAAAACAACAGCTGTAGTGAAATTCATATCTGAAATTTGTTTTGGCCATATCTTTCATGTTTCTTATCCAAATTTAATAATTCAAGATGTTCCAAAAAGCTTAGAAACTAAGCTACAACTTTTGTTTTATTCATTTTGCCTGATTTAGATGTTACCTATGCTAAAATTGCAATTGTTTATCACTGTCCCGTAAATTCATAAGTTCAGGCTGAGTTTGATGTTTTTTTTTTAGTAATTTAATCATAACTTTCTTTTTCAAATCGGAATTTAGAAATTTTAGATGTTCTGGAATTCTTGTGAAATATGCCACAACTTTTATGTTTTTAGTTTTGAATTATACTGAAGTCTACATTGTGAAAAATTGACTTTAGTATCGCTGGCCTATACTGATAGTCAGGGCACATAATTTTTGTTTTTTTGTTTTGGTAGTATTTCGATCATAACTTTCATGTTACCGATCGGAATCATGAAATTAAAGATGTTTTGGAATCCTTAGGAAAATTGATATTTTTACTGCTGGCCTGTTATTGACAGCCACAATATTTATATTTGTCCGATTTCGACAATTTCATATGCATTCTTTTGCAAATTTTTTATTTATGAAATTTGATGCTAATATTTGATCATTTTGTCCAGCAATGGACTAATAAAGTTAGGATGAGATTTGAATTTAAATTACTTTGAATTCGATTTAAATTTGAATATCGGTTAAGCCGATTAAATTGCAAATTGATGTTTTCTTGAGTTTTAAAAATCCGAATAAATTCCAGAAAATCTTCTAACATCATGGTTGGAGTAAGAAATGTTTTTATACATTTTTAGAGGATTTTAAACAATTATTCTTTATTTTTAAGGCTTTTAAAATTATTAAAATCCTTTTTAATGATGTGTTTTCCCTCAAAATCTTTTAGATAAATTTCTAAAATTTGTTTTACAACACCGTTTTCTCAAGTAAAATCTTTTATAATAAATTTTATTTATTTTAATTACTTTTACATTATTCGAACGTATGAGAAAGAGAATTAAACGATTTAGTAAAACACGTGGTATGGGACATGTGCGTTTACTATTTCGGTTAATTTCGGACTTGTACGATCGAAGCTATTTGAGATTATTGATTTTGAGATGTTTTGCCATTTTATTGCGTATTTTGAGTTTTATAATTTCTATTTATTGGAATTATTTAAGGTGGCTAATATTTGGCAAATATTATGGTTTGAGATCTCCTATGTAAGAGTATGGTCGATGAGAACCATCACGATGTTTTATTTACTTGCCAATGATACAAGGCAAGTCTTGAGTATATGTTTTCATATTTTGAGATTTATGGTTTATGAGGAACCATCACGATGTTTTCACTTGTCGATGAGATGAGAGAAGTTACGATGCCATTTAATATTTGTCAATGAGATGAGACGAGTACGATGTTTCTTTACCACTTGCCAATGAGATGAGGCGAGATATGATTTTCTGAGTTTTATGATGTTCCTAGTGTGGCATCGACTAGCGGCTAGTAAACCGCTAAGTGCGAACGAGTGGTATGGGACACACGTTAACACTTTTCGGATTCCTATCCGTGAGTTTGTGACACATTCACGATGTTTACCTAACGGAACTGCTTGAAGAGGTGTCAGCGACCTTGTCATGAGGACGAACTGCTTTGGAAGGTGTTAGCGACCTTGTTAGGGTTGACAAAACGACTTGAAGAGTTGACAGCGACCTTGTCATGAGGACGAACTGCTTTGGGAGGTGTTAGCGACCTTGTTAGGGCTGACAAAATGGCTTGAAGAGGTGTCAGCGACCTTGTCATGAGGACAAACTGCTTTGGGAGGTGTTAGCGACCTTGTCTAAGGCTTCGGCCATCTGAGTTTAGCACGTGCAGCACATCTTCGGCATTATAATCGGGGATTTGGCCAATCCGGATTTTCTGAGTTTTCTGTTTTATTGTGATTTCACCTTTTTAAGATGTTTTATTACATCGATAGCCTAGTGCTATATGAGATGTTATATATATGGTGATTTCAATTATGATGTTTTGAACTCTTATCGAGTTCCTTGAGTTATGAGTTTAGATAATTTCAGGATTTTATAGGATATTCTATGTTCTGCCCTGTTGGCGAGTTGAGATTGAGATTTATGTAAATTTATACCAATGAGACGAGGTATAATTGAGTTTGGAGATTCTTTTATATTTGAGTTTTGGATCATCCTACTTGAGAATGTCTTATGTTTGCCTTTTTGGCGAGATTTTATACTAATGTTTCACCTTTTGAGGAGATATGGTTCATGGAAACCATGTAGACATTTTGTGACGCCGTCGATGATATGAGGCGAATGTTTATATTATTTGAGTATTATTATTGAACTTACCTCTTTTGAGGTCATTGTATACTTAAGTGACATTATTTCACTTAAGTCATGAGTTGTATTCTTTCTGTTGCCTCTTCTCATTCAAAAAGAATTATCACTTTGTATCTTATGCTTCATATTGTCGTCTATCCTCATTAACTGATTATTTTAGCTAGACTGACCCGTGTACTTTGTACTCGGGTCAGACCGAGTTGTTTCAGGTTAGCTATCAGTTATGGGACTTTGCTTTGATGCATCTACTTGGATACCAGCCTAGCACTTTTGTTTAGTTTATATTTCTTTCCGCTTGACTCTGATGTATTTATATTTGATTCGATGTATATAGTGTGGTCGAATACCACCTTTATTGTATTCATATTGTATTGTGCTAAACATGTATCAGTGTATATGTATATATATGATGTTTATTACTGTTCTGTGATGTGCTTTACATATAGTTATTATATTTTGTTCTGATAGATCCATTAGCCACCTATAATTTTGGATTAAGCATTTACTATGTATGTCGATCCATTGAGATAGAAAAGAAAAATCATAATGCATTTATCGACGTATTCAGTAGATGTTTAAGACAAAGTTATAGATGGTCGCCCTTAGCCAGCCCTATTCTCCGCTTTAGTAGACGGAATCATTCGTTAATTCTCTTTACTAAGGTGGGTCTTGGGGTGGGGCGTTACAGTTGGTATCAGAGCTGTGGTCAGAACAGAGTAGAATAAACATAGAACAGTACGTATATCATGATACGTCGAAGTGCAATACGAATGAATCACTGTCCTTTATTCGATCTTGTTTTCGAATCATGCTTTGCTTCTTTTTCGAGTATTGGGATATATTGAGATGGAATATGTCTAGGAATATATATTGTATTCCGTAGTATTCCATAATTGAGTTTGATGTTATCTTATCTTATGAATGATTTTATTTAGGATTATTCTATTCTTATTTTTGTCGATGCGAGTGAGTTCGTATCGATGAAGCTTATTGATTCCTTAGAGTATTTTTATTGTGTTCCTTTGAGAGTTGTGAATCGTATTGAGGGGATCCACAACGATTAGCTCGTTTTGATCATTCTGAGATTTTATTTGATGTTGCTTTTGTGAGTATTTGTTTGTTACTCACAATCTTGAGATGCATTTGATTTCAGATGGATTGACTTATTTGATATAAGTCAAATCCTTTGTTTTATAGGATCCTATTGTATATTTAGGTTTCTTATTTTGATTGGTTTATTATTTCCATCACTATGGAATGTTAATGATGATTTCGATGTTTTTGAATTCACTCTTGAGTATCGAGTTGTTGACGACATATCTCGAATTCCAGTCAAGGCGACTTTGTAGAGTTTTGATGAGTCCGTTTGGGTTTGATATCCAATCGGGAAATCGAGTGTTGAATTAACCTTATTCCTAGCTTTTAGCCTTTGGCTATCCTTCCACGAGGACATCCACTAAGGAATGAGGTGAGTTTCTAGATTGTTCGAGTTTGATTGAGTTTATCATTCAGCTTCATTTGAGTGTCCTTTTCATATACTCAATCAATGTTATCCTTTAGCATTACTCCGACTAAAGTAGTGATTCGTGGATTGTGTGCTTCTTCTCCTTTAAGAAGAATATCTTGCTTATCCTGTATCTTGATGATCTTTGGGAGTGGCTCGTGACATCGTAAGATTGACGAACACTCTATCTTCTTCTGTTGATTTTGAGAATCGAGTTTTCATGGAATATCTCGATGCATTCTCTTAATGTTCTTTGGTCAGAGTTTTGAAGCTATATAAATATGAGTTTTAAAGAGAAATTTAAGATTTGAGATATTAAAAAAAAAATTCAAAGAATATTTTGAGAATATATTTATATGAGTAGTATTCTTTCATAGAAATAATTTGAGAGTGTTGGGTTATCCATCGATAAGTTAAGAGTTCTGGTCGGTACGCCTGATCAACGCTATCGATAGGAACCTCCTAAATGCTGTGATGAGGCAATCAGACACGATGATTTTTGTCTTAAGGATTGCGATTTTGAAAATTATATTTTGAGATTAACTATTAAATTTATTTTTGAATGGTAATTGCAGCCATTGATTTAAGAGATGAGTAATAGATTGGCGAGGCAGTTTTGATCGTTCGGTCAATTCTGCAGCCAACATATATATTTATTTATTAGAGACTCAATAGAGAGGTAATGCCATTTATTTATTTTTTTTAAATTATAAAGATGAGAATATAAATGAGATTATTTTTTAGCTATGCTTTATTAGAAGTATATTTTGAGATTTTATAATATCTATTATATACATTGGATGTTTTAAGGGAAGAGTATAATAAGCGAATTTAAACCCTTAATTTATTTTGAGAGATATTATTATGGATTTACAAAATTCTTTGGAAATTAATTTTGAAGTAAGAGTAGATATTTGAATTTTAACTTTGAGTATTGAATTACTTACTAAGTAATATAGTAAAGAGTTTGAGAAATTTTCAAATGTTGAAAATTGAGTTTTAAAATTTTAAAAGATGTTGAGATTTTAAAAAACAAATTCTAAATATCTTGGATTGAAAAGTAATTTGAGCTTATATCCTTGTTTCTTGAGTTTATTCTATCCTTGAGTTAATATCAACGACACGCATTATCGCGGTCGTTCGAGTTTGGTGGCCTTGTAAGAAGTCATTTCATGATTTATTCATCTTTTCTATTGTGTTTATCTTGTTGAGAGGATGTTCTTTCCATATTATTATGTGGAAAATTTTATTGATAATATTCTTTATTGCTTAGAGCTCGGGTTTAAGTGCGTTTGATCCCGACTCTATTCGTAGGGTTTTGTAAAATCATTTACGATTGATTAAGTATTGAGAATCTTATTGATTTTTTTTTTGTTTCGAAGATGGGATATCTTCAAAATTCTTTCAAGTTACTTAGAAAATTCGATGGTTTGCTGATCGCTATATAAGCATTTGATGGGCCATTGGATTAAATGGGTGAGTTCTTCCAGGTTTCTCTCTATAATTCTATGTTGAGAATATGAATGGTTTGAGTTTCGAGCTTGTCTTTTATCCTTTGTCGGTTGAATTTTTGTGTTGTTTACGGCTCTTTTTCTAGAAAATTGCGGGGACGCAATTTTTGTAAGGTGTGGAGTCTGTAACAACCCTGGGTTGGAGATTACGTGTCAATATTAAATTATAATGATAGTTATAATTTAATATTGTGATTAAAATTAAATTGGAAATTTTATATTGTTTATTTGGAATAAACAATGAAATTGGAATCAAATTGTGAAAATAAAGTTTAGAACTTTATTTTATTTTGTTTGGGTTGATAATAAGTGGAAAATGATTTTTTTTTTAGTTAAAAAAAATGCAATAATTATGTAATTATTGCAAATTCTTCTATTTATGATTTTTTTATGAGAAGCAATTGAATTTTTTTTAAAAGATGGTTTATTTTAATAGAAAGATGGGAATTATTTTGAAAAATATGTTTTGGCCTTAAATTATATTTGGAAATGGTTTGAAATATTTTTCTAAGTGAGAAAATAAATTCTTGTGGAATTTTAGAATTGAAAATGTAGACTTTTGCATTTAATTATGAAAATAGTGCATTTTTGTAAAATAAAGGATTTTGATAATAAAAATGTCTTAAAAATAAAATTTTATCCATTTATATGGTGGAAATGTTTTGTTCTATTAGCGTGAGAGTTTACATATTTTTCTTTTGAAAAAAATTTGGAAGGAAAATGTATTTTGGTTTTGTAAATAGTGTAAATATGAATATTTTTGATTAAGTATTAATTAATCTTAGGCCATTTTATTTTTCTCTTCATTTTGGGGTCCAAATGGCCCATTAGTGCTTTCTAGATAACTGAGAAAAGAAGAAAACAAAGTTCAGTACGTTCATTTTCTTACCTTCCTTCTTCTTTCTCATCTGTAACCTAAGTACACTAAGTTGAAAACTCTCAAATTTCTTAATTTCAAGCCTCCAAACTTCAAATAAACTCAACAAATTGAAACTTTCTCAAACTAGAGAGATAATCAACAGGTAATCAAACTCCAAATCTTTTAATTTCATCAAATTTCTAAATTTCAGAGATGAGTTTTTTAATTTATGTTTATTTCCCTTGGCATGTATTGTTTCTTAGTTCCTATAGGTTATTGAAGGCCAATTTTATCTCCAAGCTCCAAACTTTCTGCTAAAATCAGAGGTTTTGCATACTGCAGCAAGGTGAGTATCAAAAATCACATGTTATAGCTTTGATTGAGATTTTAAGGTAAAAAAAAATCTCAAATTTTTGTTGTTGCTGCATGTTCAATCGTAAACCGCTGTCAGTAAATTGTGTATATCTCTTTCGTTTTAAATCGGAATTCGATTTTCTTTGAAGTTATGGAAAGCCTGAAAAGAATGTGACAACTTTCATGTTGAAAACTTTCGAAAATTTTGGGCATAGAGGGTCGAAAAACCCAATACAATCTCGCTGCTCTGTCACTGTATAATTGTGATTTTCTATGCTAAGTGCTGTTGGTAATTTAAACATATCTTTTTCGTTTGATGTCGGAATATGATGATTCTTGATGCTCCTGAAAGCTTAGATTATATGCTACAATATTCATGTTTTCATTTTTGTCAAATTTTGATGTTTACATGGTCGAAAGTTCATTCTAGTATCGCTGTCCCGAAACTAAAACAACAGCTGTAGTGAAATTCATATCTGAAATTTGTTTTGGCCATATCTTTCATGTTTCTTATCCAAATTTAATAATTCAAGATGTTCCAAAAAGCTTAGAAACTAAGCTACAACTTTTGTGTTATTCATTTTGCCTGATTTAGATGTTACCTATGCTAAAATTGCAATTTTTATCACTGTCCCGTAAATGCATAAGTTCAGGCTGAGTTTGATGTTTTTTTTTTAGTAATTTAATCATAACTTTCTTCTTTCAAATTGGAATTTAGAAATTTTAGATGTTCTGGAATTCTTGTGAAATATGCCACAACTTTTATGTTTTTAGTTTTGAATTATACTGAAGTCTACATTGTGAAAAATTGACTTTTGTATCGCTGGCCTGTACTGATAGCCGGGGCACATAATTTTTTTTTTTGTTTTGGTAGTATTTCGATCATAACTTTCATGTTACTGATCGGAATCATGAAATTAAAGTTGTTTTGGAATCCTTAGGAAAATTGATATTTTTACTGCTGGCCTGTTATTGACAGCCACAATATTTATATTTGTCCGATTTCGACAATTTCATATGCATTCTTTTGCAAATTTTTTATTTATGAAATTTGATGCTAATATTTGATCATTTTGTCCAGCAATGGACTAATAAAGTTAGGATGAGATTTGAATTTAAATTACTTTGAATTCGATTTAAATTTGAATATCGGTTAAGCCGATTAAATTGCAAATTGATGTTTTCTTGAGTTTTAAAAATCCGAATAAATTCCAGAAAATCTTCTAACATCATGGTTGGAGTAAGACATGTTTTTATACATTTTTAGAGGATTTTAAACAATTATTCTTTATTTTTAAGGCTTTTAAAATTATTAAAATCCTTTTTAATGATGTGTTTTCCCTCAAAATCTTTTAGATAAATTTCTAAAATTTGTTTTATAACACCATTTTCTCAAGTAAAATCTTTTATAATAAATTTTATTTGTTTTAATTACTTTTACATTATTCGAACGTATGAGAAAGAGAATTAAACGATTTAGTAAAACACGTGGTATGGGACATGTGCGTTTACTATTTCGGTTAATTTCGGACTTGTACGATCGAAGCTATTTGAGATTATTGATTTTGAGATGTTTTGCCATTTTATTGCGTATTTTGAGTTTTATAATTTCTATTTATTGGAATTATTTAAGGTGGCTAATATTTGGCAAATATTATGGTTTGAGATCTCCTATGTAAGAGTATGGTCGATGAGAACCATCACGATGTTTTATTTACTTGCCAATGATACAAGGCAAGTCTTGAGTATATGTTTTCATATTTTGAGATTTATGGTTTATGAGGAACCATCACGATGTTTTCACTTGTCGATGAGATGAGAGAAGTTACGATGCCATTTAATATTTGTCGATGAGATGAGACGAGTATGATGTCTCTTTACCATTTGCCAATGAGATGAGGCGAGATATGATTTTCTGAGTTTTATGATGTTCCTAGTGTGGCATCGACTAGCGGCTAGTAAACCGCTAAGTGCGAACGAGTGCTATGGGACACACGTTAACACTTTTCGGATTCCTATCCGTGAGTTTGTGACACATTCATGATGTTTACCTAACGGAACTGCTTGAAGAGGTGTCAGCGACCTTATCATGAGGACGAACTGCTTTGGAAGGTGTTAGCGACCTTGTTAGGGTTGACAAAACGACTTGAAGAGTTGACAGCGACCTTGTCATGAGGACGAACTGCTTTGGGAGGTGTTAGCGACCTTGTTAGGGCTGACAAAATGGCTTGAAGAGGTGTCAGCGACCTTGTCATGAGGACAAACAGCTTTGGGAGGTGTTAGCGACCTTGTCTAAGGCTTCGGCCATCTGAGTTTAGCACGTGCAGCACATCTTCGGCATTATAATCGGGGATTTGGCCAATCCGGATTTTCTGAGTTTTCTGTTTTATTGTGATTTCACCTTTTTAAGATGTTTTATTACATCGATAGCCTAGTGCTATATGAGATGTTATATATATAGTGATTTCAATTATGATGTTTTGAACTCTTATCGAGTTCCTTAAGTTATGAGTTTAGATAATTTCAGGATTTTATAGGATATTCTATGTTCTGCCCTTTTGGCGAGTTGAGATTGAGATTTATATAAATTTATACCAATGAGACGAGGTATAATTGAGTTTGGAGATTCTTTTATATTTGAGTTTTGGATCATCCTACTTGAGAATGTCTTATGTTTGCCTTTTTGGCGAGATTTTATATTAATGTTTCACCTTTTGAGGAGATATGGTTCATGGAAACCATGTAGACATTTTGTGACGTCGTCGATGATATGAGGCGAATGTTTATATTATTTGAGTATTATTATTGAACTTACCTCTTTTGAGGTCATTGTATACTTAAGTGACATTATTTCACTTAAGTCATGAGTTGTATTCTTTCTGTTGCCTCTTCTCATTCAAAAAGAATTATCACTTTGTATCTTATGCTTCATATTGTCGTCTATCCTCATTAACTGATTATTTTAGCTAGACTGACCCGTGTACTTTGTACTCGGGTCAGACCGAGTTGTTTCAGGTTAGCTATCAGTTATGGGACTTTGCTTTGATGCATCTACTTGGATACCAGCCTAGCACTTTTGTTTAGTTTATATTTCTTTCCGCTTGACTCTGATGTATTTATATTTGATTCGATGTATATAGTGTGGTCGAATACCACCTTTATTGTATTCATATTGTATTGTACTAAACATGTATCAGTGTATATGTATATATATGATGTTTATTACTGTTCTGTGATGTGCTTTACATATAGTTATTATATTTTGTTCTGATAGATCCATTAGCCACCTATAATTTTGGATTAAGCATTTACTATGTATGTCGATCCATTGAGATAAAAAAGAAAAATCATAATGCATTTATCGACGTATTCAGTAGATGTTTAAGACAAAGTTATAGATGGTCGCCCTTACCTAGCCCTATTCTCCGCTTTAGTAGACGGAATCACTCGTTAATTCTCTTTACTAAGGTGGGTCTTGGGGTGGGGCGTTACAATTGGAAATAACAAATATCTAGAAATCAATTAAGATAATCTAGAAAATCAACATAAAAGGTTGGATCAATCCCATCAGATGGCGAGTTTTAGCTACGCCGCACGTGCATCTAAGATGGCCGAAGCCTACCAAGTACTATAAATTTTGACGCCCATCAGATGACCCGAAGGTCCGCAGAGTGACCCGAAGGTCTAGTACTGGTATTTGACCCGACGGTCCTTAGAGTGGCCCGGAAGCCCAACAAATGACCCGAAGGTCTAGCAGAGTGGCCCGAAAGCCCAACAAATGACCCGAAGGTCCATCATATGACCCGAAGGTCCATCATAGTGGCTTGAAAGCACACGAAAATCATCAAAACATCAATTACTTCAATTTACGAGTCCGGAATTAACCAAAATAGCAAACGCACATGTCCCATACAACGAGTTTTACTAAACTGTTTAATTCTCTTCATCGTTTCCTTGAAAGTGCAAAATTGTGTATTCCAAAAATAACATTTCACATTCTCAAACGGACAAGTCCGGAATTAAGCGAATCAGTAGAAGAAAGGGGTCATAGTCCTCGATTTTGCTGAAACGTTTAAATCGCTTCCTCATTCTTTTGAAAGCGCAAACTGTAAAACTTCTGAAAACAATTTCATTTATTTTATAAAAGTAATAATTTACATTCTCAAACGGACAAGTCGGAACTAAGTGAATCAGTAAAAGAAAGGGGTCATAGTCCTCGATTTTGCTGAAACGTTTAAACCGCTTCCTCATTCTTTTGAAAGCGTAAACTGTAAAAATTTTGAAAACAATTTTTTTTATTTTGAAACTATTTTTAAAACACGTGATTAAAACAACAACATCATTAGCAACTTCGACAAGGAAATTGCACTTCTCAAAATACCGTAAAAACGGACAACAAAATCAGCATTGCGGGATAACCGCTTGAAAATCCACTTTAAAATTTGACGGTCACTGAAGTCAAAGCGACAGTAATTTTTATATGTAAAAATCTCATCATAATAATTCACATCAAAATATAACACCAAAGAATTTTCATCCATCAAAATGTCAACAAAACACTGTGCTTCAAAAACTTAGCACCAGTGTGAAAATCCCGTTATAAAAATAACGGCAACAAAATACGTTTAAAACCAAACACCGGTTCAACGTAAAATTAATGTAGTAACGTGCAACTTAAATTTGCACGTATACTACAAAATAAACAAAGAATTCACTCGAATATATCTTCAATGAAGATAATTCAAAACAACAAAAATCTCAACAAAATCACATAACTGCAATCGCTTCGGATCCTCAAATCGAATTCGAAATTTTCAAAGAAAACAAAATAAACACAGCTATGTAAACAACAAATGAAATTTATTTCAATTTCATATTTTGATTTTTTAAATCATAAAGGTTATCAGCTGTACTCAGCGAAGACAGTCTCACTGTTTCCGCTGCGCACTCTGATAAACCGACATAAATTACTCAATCATCAAACACAGTTTCACTATTATTTTTAAATAAATATATTAAAAAATTTCATCATACTTTCAAACCTTTAGTTTTGACTCAAAGCACAACTGAAAACATTGACAAATAGTTGTAACACATGTTCCATCTAAGTTATGTTTTATACTATGTCCATAAACCCCAAGCTCTGATACCAACTGTGACGCCCCACCACTATGCTCACAATAACAAAGAGTATTAAAAGGAAATACTGTCTGTTATTACGAAGAATAAGGCTGGATAGGTGCGGCCATCCGTAGTTAGGCCTTACACTAGTATTGGTTATCTCGATAGGAGTGGTATATATTTTTGTTTTTCATCTCTTATTTATTTACTCCCATCGACATACCCAATTCTAGTATAAAACTAACTACGATGGTTCATAATAGTTAGGACAATATATATAATAATAACACAGATAAACTGAATGCGGAACACATATAATATCAAATCTCATATATATATATAATTGAAGTCAGTTACAATATATGGTAATTAAATACATATGATACAACTACAACTATCGACACAGGATGTTACATATACAAGTACATTAATATAATTAATATACATGAATACACATCATCCTATACCATGACAACAACTACTCCAAAAGATATAAAGAGACTTCATAGCTCTAGTAGCAACCCAAAGCAAGATATCTACAACCTGTAATAACTCGGTCTGACCCGAGTATTAAATTCAAAAGAAAATAATACACGGGTCAGTCTAATTCAAACTCAGTTATTAATGCACGGAAGCAATAATAATTAAATAACAATTCGACAACAGTCACAATAAATCTCGCATATCCAATCCTTCAATAAGTGAATCGGATAACGGTAGATATAACACATAACAGTGTTAAACAACAAATCAGCAAATACAAATTATCAACGAAGATAAATGAAAGAATTATCAATGAAGATAATCTAGAAAACAACAGAATTGCCTAAATGGAAAATAACAACAAAATCTAATTATTAAATCAATAATTCGAAACTCATAATCTAATTTTCAAAAAGATAATTAGATATCAACAAAATCATCAAATTAAACCAAATCAAAATACAATTCAAAATATATTGAATTGGCCACACGAAACAAATCCAGCAATTGAAATCATCAATTATAACATCAAATCTGATTTGGCTACATTACATGCTCGCGTGTACTGCCTCGCCAAAATCAGATATACACCTGAAAACAGAGGCCAAATCTCAAAAGCAAAACTCTAACAGCTAAAATAGGTATAACAGAATGCACTAGTAAAACAAAAAATGAAGCAACTGAATACAATTGGATAGAACAGTGCAGACTTGTCTACAACAACATGTATGTACAGATTCAAATGAAACTGGACTTCAAGATGAAGCAACAAAGGCCAAAGCTCAAGGCAAGGCAATGCACTTCAATTATCAAATCAGGTGGACAGTTCAAAAAAACTCCAAGTTTGTAAGCCTTTCAACCATTTAAGCTCCATCCAGCAAGTAATACAATACAGAATGCATGTATACATATATATGAATACACATACATATCTATATCAAAGGAAACGACACCAGTATAAATAAGTGACACGGCAGTTCGAACAAAGCCAAAAGAGATTTCAAAATGAAAACTCAAGCATCAATAGCCATGAAACAGCACATTAACTCAATTACAACTAAACTGTATGTATAAATGCAGTGACACACAGCATATAGGCATATGCTACAGAGCAACATAGTAGCCAATGCCAAAGTCAAGAAGAAACCAAACCAAGTAGATAATAAGTTCACATCAAAATCAAAGCCCAATGAACCAGAACATAGCCTATAAGGCTATGAACAGATCGAAGTAAACATATCACAAAAGCATGGAACGGCAGAATAAAGGTGAAAGCACCATGTCGGAGCCGAAGTGGTCAAGGAAGTGTAAAAAGGAATGATATGGCTGCAGTTTCAAACCAATGCAGCAGTACACACATATATATAACAAGCATACCACATAGTTGACTACATGAACATAGCAGTATGAAGGTGAGGGCATCAAAAATATGGCACCACAACACACAACAGTAAAAGACACAGAGCAGCCTCACTTGAAAATAATGTCACCAGGGAAGCACAGTGACCAAATGCAAATGAATACAATACATCAATGCGATGTATCAGTGAAAGATGCCAAAAGACTTGAACATGACTCAAAGTCAAAATGATACACAGGTAACCAAAACAGTGAAACACACTGTCTCAGAGCAACTCGAATGGTTAATGAAAGCTCAAATCGAAGTGTGTATGAGTTGCAACAATATGCAACATAGTGTAGATATACACAGTGGCAACTAAGCAGTAGTTATCAAGTATCTAGTCAAGTATGGCATCAATGCATAAAGTAAATCTGCAGTTGCAGGGGAGTAATGCACGAAGCAACACATGAAACTTATAGGGCAAATGATCAGAGATGGAAGCTAGTAGCATCGGACCAAAGTGCCCCAAAGGCAATGGTACAACATGAAATGAAATCTGTGTGCCCAAAAGGTCAGAGGCAATGCAAACTACAGGTCTAACTCGAGTACAAATGGAGATGCAAAACAAACTGCACCAAAGAGTAACGATCAGTTCAAGTGACAATGATAATTTGAACAAGTGTACATGCATCAGAATGTACATGACATGAAGCAGTACTAACGCACATGAACATGAAGGCAACAAGTATAACAGTAAAATGAAGTGGAAGGCTGTCTCAAGCAGCAGCAAATATACATGTTCGAACAGAGCAAAGAAATACCAAAGTCGAACGAAATCACTTCGTCAAAATCAAGTCAAAGCCAAAGCCAATATTGTCACAAGCCGAAGTCAACAGTTAATGGCTACACAAAACAATTCAAGTAAAATGATATGTTTCAAAACAAAGTCAAGGCCGGAATCTTCAGTTTAACAAAGTATAATCAAAACCGTACTAATCAATTAAATTGAAAAAGGTAGTAAAGACATAATGGCCAAAACAACTAGTATAGTCGAACAAGATCAACACCAAAAATCAAATGACCAAAGTCAAAAGCAAACCAGTGCCGTAATAGCTACGTAAACAAACCAAGTCAAAAATCATCAACGTAGCAAATCGAACTGCCGAATAAACCAATTAACAAATTAAATAATTATAGAACGAATTAGATGTGAGTGAAAATGAAAATCACTCACCAAATCGAAGTCGAATGCCATCAACTAGAAGCAGCCGAGAGCGAACAAACGAGAACGAAGCACACGCGAATAACCACTGCATCGATCAAAAAAAGGCGTAGCTTCAAAAAGCCCAAATTTGCGAAGAAAGAACGAAGCCCTAATTGAAAGGAGGAACGAACGAGAAGAACGAAGCCACCATTTTTCGTTCGTTTTCTTTTGTTAGGGTTTTGGATGATACTGAATAAAGGGGGCCGGTTATCTGCTTGATAACACAGCACCTACAAAACATGGGCCAAGATTATACTAAAGCCCGCATACCATTTAACAAGTTTTTAAATGAATTCAACTGATTAAAACTCCAAACAGCAATTAACAACTAATTTAATCGTCATTTGACGACTATTAATTGTTACCAAACCCCGGGTTGTTACATTTTGTTTTAAAGATTATTTATTTATCTATTATATTTGTTCCGCTGCGAAATGTGAGATTCTGTTATTGTTTTCTGCTTCTTCTTCTATCTTCTTCTTCTTTAACCCTAACGGTTCGGTTTTCTGACATTCAACTCTGCGGGATTGGATACAGTGGACGCATCGATGTCGACTTTCGGGTGTCGAAAAATCGGGTCGTTTCATTTTGGTATCAGAGCATTTGGTTAAGCGAAAACCTTGGCTTTGGTGGGTGTTACTCATTAGAGATAGAGTCAGTAGTACTCTAGAATGAGTTTGAGTGTAATAATAGATATGAGCGCGCATTTGTTAGTGAATATAAAAATTGTTTTATATTGTGTTGACTTATCGGCTGAGTGTTTATAGATTCAGTCAATCTAACTATGTCAATAATAGTTTCTAAACACCTAAACGAGGTAAACCTACATAGTATTTTTTTAAAATAGGGTAAATGGAATAATTTTACCCAAACTATTTTTGAATAGAAAAGAAATCATTTTCCGTAAATTATTATAGCATATGGTTGCTTGGTTGTTAGGAAGTGATAATATTAAATTATTATCATTGATTATTAAATAAGAAATTGAAATCATAACTAAACAGCTAAGAAATAAAATCCATATACAAATAGGATTTGTAAATGTAAATTTTAAATGTGATTTATGATTTGAAATAGAATTCCAGAGAAATATTTGGAAATGTTTTGAAATTTGGGTAAGATTGAAGATTTGGAAAATTTTAAATTCTTTTTAGTTTGAAAATGGTTTTCAAAGGTTTGGAAAAATGTTTTGCAGGGATAAAAGCACTATACTCTTTTCGGTCGTTGGAAAATAACTTCGGTGATGACTACAGCGTCATCGATGTTCATCTTCGAGTTTCCAAGAGAGGAATTGCTGCCAAATGATTTTAAAAGGAAGTTGTTTGCAAAATGGTTTTGGTTTTGGGAATTCAAAAGATAATTTGAATTGATTTTAAAAATGGTTTTTGAAATGTTTAAAAGTCTCTGGAATCATATATAAAATATTTATAGAATATAACTGAGTTTGACAACTTATAAATTTGAAGTTATTAGAATAAAATTTAACTTGAAGAAAAGTTAAAGTTAAATAGTTTGATTTTGAGAATGATTGATTTCAGAGGTGATTTTGAAATGTTGAGAAATTGTTTAAAACTCTAGAAGATTTATTAAAAGTATTTATGAGTTGATAACTTATATAATTTGAATTTTGATAGAATGAATTTAACTTAAAGAATTGAGTTAAATCAAAGTGAACATGAAAACAAAATAAGTGAGAAAACTTATAGAAGTTTAAAAATGGAATTTGAATTGTGTTAAATAAGGTGAAGGAGAAAATAAATTTAGGAATGAACAAAAGAATAAAACTGAAATTGAAACTGGATATTGAAAAGCAATTTGAATTGTGTGAAATAAAATGAAGTTGTAAAATTAGTTCGAAGTGAACTAAAGATAATAAAGGTGGAAATAAAAAAATGGTTTGAGATAAAATGAATTGGAATTTGTAATGAATTAGTAAATGAAACTAATTTAAAATAGTAATGTGAATCAGTTGTGAATGAAAGATAGTTGATAAAATTCAATATTCAGAAAGTAAGTTGAATCCAAATAAAATTGAAAGTGTAAATTGAATTCAAATGAAATTAAAAATGTAAGATTGAAGGAAAATGGATATATAACTTCAATAGTGAAGTAAAAAGGGTATAAGAAGCAAGTATTCGAACTTTTGTAATGGAATGTGCAAAATGATTTTTGAATGTAGAAACTGGATTTGGTTGTTAAATAACAAACAGGTGATATAAAGAAAAAATGGAATTGGGATTTTTATTCCGAAGATAATTTGAATTGCTCGAAAAAGGTATGTATTTGAATTACAATATGAAATTTGATGATTTTCTTGACCAGCCGCTTGGCTTTTTGTTTTCTTTATGAATCTGGGTGCCTTTAGAGGCATTTTGTAGTCGTACCGAGCTAGCCGTGCAAAGGAGACGCTGACGAATTTTTTCGAAAATTTAGAGAGTTACAAAAATTTTGAGAAAAATTTGAAAATTTAAAATTTGAATTCAAATCTAAATTTGAATGGTTAAGAAAACAATGTTGTTTGGAATTTATGAAAGGTTTTGGAAAGTTAGTTGAAATGATAATGGGGCTCGAATAAAAAGACTTGTTTTAGCAAGTTGTTAAAAACTATTTGAATCGGAAAAATGATAAACGGGTTAAGAATCATTCTTCTTAACTTGTAATTTCGTGATGAAATTCTTTTAAGGAATGAAGAATGTGACGACCCAGAATTTTAAACATTTGAAATTGAGATATTTAATTGATTTTAAATATTGGAAGTTAGTTTAACTTGAATTTCAATTATAACAATGAATTGGTAATTAAATTATTGAATTTAATTTTATTGAAGTTGGGTGAAAATTTGAATCTTCAGTTCTGTGCTTGTTAAAATATTTTAAAGGCTTATAAAATTTGTATTGATAATGCTGAAGATAATGAAAGCATTGGAATTGAATTTGGAAATGCTTTGTTCAGTTTTGGAAATATATCATTTAAATTGATATTTAAAAAATTGCCTTCTGAGGCACAGTCTTGGAATTCGATGAAACCAGTTCCATTGGATCCGTAATATTGTATTTTTATCGAGTTTCAATTTCGTAGTGATTGGAATGATCGTTTGGCCGTACGATAAGACAACGCGCTGAAAATTATATCGAAATTTAATTTAATAGCTGGTCTAAGAAGCTATCTTCTCTATATGATTGAATTAGGACTCGAAACTTTTTTCATTGTGTTTGGAATAGGTGCATAACCTTACAAACGCCTGGCGGCACGCATCGATTAGAGGTTGAGATTTTGAGTTATGTTATTTTAATGATTTGAATACAAATTCAAATACAAATTTTAATATATATTTTTATTTTTATAATATTTTATAAGGCAGTTTACACGTTGTTGAATTTTCAAACACGTGTCCCTTTTTCTCTAATAAATTTAAACATGTGTCGTTTATGAAAAAAAGTAATCATCTCATTCGAAACAAAGATGAACACGTGCAAGAAAGAAAAATAAAACCTACCGAACAAAGAAAAAATAGCTACATATCAAATTTTCAATGGTCGCGTAAAAAAATGAATTCGTTCCCTTTCTCCCTCATTTATAGAATTCAAAAATATGGCTGCCACCCTGATGTGGTCGATCGAACCGAAAAGAAAAAAACGTTCGAAATCAAGGGTGATCTAGAACTCAGCCTCGATGGCGCATCGATTGGAGGCATGTCGTGATGCATTCGCTGGTGGTGGCGCGGTTGTGGAGTCACCGTGGGTGAGCAGCGTTGGGGTCATTCAACATGGATTTGATGTCGCTATGAGTCTAATCGATGGGGCCGATCCACGTTTTCGCGTGCGTGTGGCAGCGAGGCGACTTGGGGGAAATCATCGTCGGCAATGCAATCGCTATCGGCGGCTAGGGTTAGCAAGTTTGATCAAGGGCGCAACATTCGTGATAGCCACATCGACATTCGCGGCGTCGAGGAATTCACGCGCACAGACCAGGGTAGGCAGTAAGGTATAATGTTTTTATTATTAGTTCAATTTAAATAAATATTTGAATGTACAGATTTGATTTTAATTTAATTTAACACATTGTATGAATGCATGCATATAAGTTAGGAAAGAAAATAATATAAATATATTTATAACCCAGTACTCAATTTTTTTACAGTTAAGAAGACTTCTGTTTGTTTATTTAAAAAAAAGAAAATAATAAATATATATACATACATTGTAACTAATGTAATTATTTTGGTAACTAGAAAATATTTTTATTTAAAAGGAAAATTAGTTTAAACCCAAATTACTAGTTTAAAACCAAATGATTAGTTTAAATTAAATTATTGGTCAATTTAATTTATTGAATGGAAATTTATTTTTAAATTAAATTGCTACTTAATTAAAACTATGAAATGGAAATTAATTTTTCGATTAGAGGAATTAATTTGGTTAAATGGTTCATTTAAATATTATCGTAAAAAAAATTATTAATGGAAACTTAGTTTTAAATTTGATTTTTAGTGAAATAAAATTATTAAAGGAGAAATTGGTTTAAATAAAACTATTAGTTAATTTGAAACTATCAAGAAAGAAAATTGATTATTCGATTATTTTGAATATTAATAAATTGTATAATTGTTTATACAAGGTCAAAACTGTAAAGGAAACAAACTTGAAGGGAAAATGGATTGCATGCATAGCAAAGGTGAGATCTTCTCACTCAATCGGATTTTTCTGATTTAATTTTAAATAGTTAAATCTAAAATTATTGATTGTGTGCTTGGATGATAAATTATTATCAGTTGTATTCGATTAGACCCTATGCGCCGCATAATAGCGGATGATATTATATTAAACCCATATACCGTGATATTCCACCTCGAAGTGGAATTGGTATTATATATGTATTTGGAGTGATTGATTTCCCGTATTATATAGTGGATGAGACCCTATGCGCCGCATGATAGCGGATGATATTATATTACTCCCATATACCACGATATTCCACCATGAAGTGGAATTGGTATTTAATTGTTCTGCTAACGTCTGTGGGTGCAGAGGAATAAGTTGGAGGGATCCAACTGGATTCCTCAAATATTTGAAATTGTTTAAATGTTGCGTGCTGTTTTATTCATAATCTCTGTGTGATTATATTTGTGATTGAAAGCGCTATAGGCTATAATTTAGCCGAATATATTTTTGGTATCGTAGGATACGAGAAATAAATAAAGTTTGATTTTTGGAAATTAAAGTAGATAATTCTTAGTAAATTCATTTTTAAGAATTGGGTGAATTTAAAGGAAGGGATTTAAATAAATAAAGTTTTATCTTTGAAAACTTATCGAATTAATTCAAAAATATGGGAAAAGATTTTAATAAATGGATTTTAAATAATATTGTTTAAAAGTTGAAGATTTTATTTTAAATCCAGATTTTAATTAGTTTGGGAGATATAAAAGAATTTATTTTAAAACATAATAAATTTGAAAATCAATTTGAAAATTGATTTGATAATTGAAAATAAATAGATTAGGAAATCAATTCGGAATTAATTTGGTGTTTTAAAAATAAATCTTTGGGAAATTGATTTGGAAATCAATTTGGTGCTTAAAAATATATTTTGGGAAATCAATTCTGAAATCGATTTGGTGTTTGAAATAAATGTGTGGAAAGTCAATTTTGGATTTGATTTGGCATTTGAAATAAATTTGGAAATCAATTTGAAAATTGATTTGGTATTGAAAGTTAATATTTGGGAATCGATTCGAAAATCGTATATTAGTGGAAATTTGAAAATTTAAAATTCACAATGGGATTTTATAAATGAAAGGGAAAATTTTGTTTTAAAAATAAATACTGGTTTATTTTTAAAAGTGTGGAAAGGAATTTATGGATTTGGAATGTAAATTTAAAATAAATCCAGGAAGATTTATAAATTGATTAAATGGTCCATTTTGAAATGGAAGGTGTATTTTCCCTGGAAAGCCGAGTATGTTTTAAAGTAGCTTTCAAAATTAAAAGTTTCGAAGTTGGTTTTAAAAAGAATGTTTGTGGAGAAATTATTTTCTTAAGCTGATTTCAAATCTTTAAAGTAAAGATTTATTTAATTAATTATAGAAGGGATTATTTTAAAGATTAAAACTGATATTTGATTTAGAAAATGAACTTTTAATTAGTTATACCCTATCTACTAATTTTATTTAAAAATTAGTTTGGATTTGAAGTTTTATATGAGATATTGGTATAAAGTTTTCGTGGCTAATATTTAAAATAAGTATTAAAATATTTGAACTCGGTAGATTTTCAGTGGAATTAAATAAATATTTTGAAATTTATTCCACGTGAGGAAAATGATTTGAAATTTGCTTTCAAGGAACTGAAAGGTGAAAAGTGATTTGAAATTTGTTTTTAAATGATTGAAGTGTGAAAATATATCTTGCGGAGATATTTTGAAAATAATCATTAGGGGAAAAATTATTTAAATCTTGGTGATTGTTGTGAATGTTGATTGATAGTTAAATAACCGACTGTCAATATTGGCCTTTTAATGGCATTTGAATTTCGATGCGACCGGGGGTCGGATTTCAAATGGATATTCGAAAACCACATCGAACCTTTGTGATTGTGATGGATCTTTTATTTAAAAGATCAAAGTGGAAATTTGTTGTGATTTGTTTGAAATCTGATTGACCACTTATTTTTAAAAATAAGCGCTCATTATTCGGATTAGCCGGGAAAGGACTTTGTGTCAGAAAACCCATTCCGAATAATGATACGACGAAATGGTATTGCATTTGAAGATGGTGTTGAAGACCGGGTATTTTCAAAAGTGAAAGGATTACATGTCGAATGTCTCTGCACCGGGTTGCTCCGGTATAGAGATTTTATCACCCTTTGTGATGGGGATTCTGGACGTGATTAGTGAATATCTGGATTTGCAAGGGCTTCTTTTGAAGTCCCTTCGGTTCCGTTCGATCCCGAAACAGACTTGTATGGATGTTTATCTGACGTTACACTTTGATATGTAAAGCTGGATTCTATCAAATACATTTCTGTTGGCGGCGGAGAATTTATTCTCTTTGTTTAACACCCTTCTCTAAGTCGTACGAGCTCAGAGGTAATGTAGTTTATGGTTACTAGTGATACATTCCCAATTTGGTACGTGGCATGCGAAGTGCTACTGATCATTTGTTGGTCGAAGCATGACTTTGTGAAAAGTGTAGCTTTGTGGACGAGACTTCGCCGGACCTCACAACCCAGAAATGGTCGAAACAGGAAGGATACGGCAAGGTTATTTGGGAGCAGTGCCCCCTGAGGGTATGTCATTTTATTCTGGAAAAGGGTAGTATCATGGTATGGAGCCCATATATTTTACCTATGTTGCTGCTGCAAATTTATTATACTTTTTGGTTGTTGCTTTGTGGTTGAGGATCCTTGGATAAAGGTCGCAAATGACCGAGGGATGGCATATTCGTGTAGTAGCTACCTAGTTACAGAGGTAACCGGGTATTGTATTGGCAGAGCGCTGTTTAAGTTCTTGAGGCGTCCCTCCGGAGGCGTACCCATATGGTAGTAGGAAGTTCCTTAGCCTGACCATTTGTTGGAAATCCAAAGAAACAATACGCGTCCTGTACGGTTTTAGTTGTATAATCTGCCATGGAATGTGGTGGTAACCTACTATTGAACATGGTAGCTATAGTAGGCATAAGTGCGAAATGCCTATGCTGGCTAAGATTAATATTATACTTTCGAAATGTTTTCCACACTAAGCACTAATAATAGTAATAATATCAAAGATTTTGCGTATCAAGCAAGTTTGACAATCATAAGAAGAAATCTCCTCCAATTCTGCGTTAGCATTGTGTGTGTGGCGGGAGGCCTTATGGTAGTTTCATTTTTCAAAAAGAATAGCGGATTTCTTTTTCTTTCTTTGTGAAAATAACTATTTTTAAGATCTCCCACCAGTCCCATAACTGACCTGAAGTTTATTGTTCCCTTTCTAAACTCTAGATGCCCATAATTTTCCACACGGGCAGCATAGAGTCAGGTTATCGGTTGTTTGGGAGCGAAGTCAAAAAGTTGCTATGGAGATCTGGAGTTCAAGCTGGATGGCGAGACGTATCACTTATACTATGTTGTGTCCGCTGCGTTGGGATTGCTGCAGGTTCAGTTTTAGTATGGACTAGTTGTTGTAAATGACTAGTGTTGAATGGTGTCGTTGTAAACTCTAATGTGATGTATGTAAAACTGATATAGTGCTTTTGTTTTAAAGATTATTCATTTATCTATTATATTTGTTCCGCTGTGAAATGTGAGATTCTATTATTTTTTTCTATTTCTTCTTCTATCTTCTTCTTCTTTAACCCCAACAGTTCGGTTTTCCGACATTCGACTGTGCGGCATTGGATACAGTGGACGTATCGATGTTGACTTTTGGGCGTCGAAAAATTGGGTCATTATAGAGATTTAATTTATTTTAAGGTTAATTTAAATGAAGACTTGGTGTTTTTCAGTGAGGTTAAAGTATTTTTTTGAATGGATTGATAATTTGATAGTTAAATAACCGACTATCAAATCTGGACTCAAATATAACCTTGGAAATATCAAGAAGAAGTACGGGAATTATATGGTACAGTTACCGTTCGAGTTGCTATACTGTACGTATAAACTCGTTCATTCTTCTAGGAAGTTGATAAGGAAATCCGTCCATTAATGGTTAGGAGGTGATTTTCGATCTTATTTTCGTCAGTTTATTTCCTAAAGAACCGAGGTTGAGTTTACCGGGAAATGGCGAACGTTGTTTCAAAGAGACCAGGATAGGATTTGTGATCCGAAAACTGCTTCAATCCAACGAGTATGTTTTCGTTATAAAGACAAGAGCATGGAGTCGAAGATGGAGCAATGAAGTGCAAGGGCTAATCGCTACTAATATTGGGGGTTATTTCAAAATGGATGTAGTAGGAGTAGTGCCCTCGGTTCAGTTCGGACCGAGAATGGACTTGTATGGACCAATGGTATTGGTACATTGTCATTGGAGGACAATGAGCATTCTAAGTGAATATTCCTAAAATGGAAACGCTTAGCCTCGAGCCTTACCAACCGGGAATGACTTAAAATCAAGGGAGATGCAGTAAGGCTATGTGGGTCGCACCCAAGTAGGGTAAGGTAACCCCTATCTAGAGTGCATTTTATTCGGCTGTGTGGTGATTGTTGATCCCAACTGCGGCGTAATCTTATACGAGCTATCGAGGTTAGGGGTAGTCCGATCTTGTGTGGCAGAGGATCCCAGAGTGGTCCTCGGTTTGGTGTTCTAAACGTGTGCTGTGACAGTTGGTACCCCAGTGCCTAGTCTTTCAGTTTGAATCCATTCTCCAATACGTGCCTTTACTGTTTTGACTTTAGAGCCTAGTATTGCTGGAATTTAATCAATGCAACAATTTTAGCTATTTGAATAAGTATTTGTACTTAGACAGTATTATAATATCACAGCATTTTGATATGAAATGTTTAGGTTATCGTAAGGTAAAAACTCGTCATGTTTATTTGTGGCATGGTCTTACGAGATACCATGATTTTCAAATGATTTTGAAGTTTAATAATTCAAATTGAGTGTGTTTTCTCATGCTAGTTTTCCAGACCGACTCGGGTGTTATTTTATTATAATGCTCGGGTTAGACCGTGTATTACAGATTCAAGATAGGATGCTATGGAGCTCAAAAGACGAGTTGTATGGCGAAAGCATATCACACGTACTTGACTTTTAATCCGCTGTGTATGGTATGTTGTATATTCCGCTTTTGTGAGGACAAGTTATTATAATTGTTCAGTACTGTGCTATTGATTTGTGTTGTACTCTGATGATGTAATGTATAAAAACAGTAATAGTTCTTTTTGTGTAAAGATCAGTTGTTGTCTATTATATATTGTTCCGCTACGATTGTGAGATTCTGTGTTGTTATTTCTATTTTCTTCTTCTACTTCTTTCTTCTTTACCCTAACGATCTGGTTTTTTGGGCATTCGATTGCTCGGCATGTAATACAGTGGATTTATTAATGTCGATTTTCGAGGGCCGAAAATCCAGACCATGATAAGAAGACTGTTGTAATAGCTAACCGCACAATTGTTTTTATAAACAAATTTTAATTTTATTTTCTAAGTACGATTTGACACATATGAAAGCTATAAATGTGTATATATAAATTTGATTTGAAAAGGAACCTGAAATTTAGTTCTTAAAACTTTTGGATAATTAGTAACTTTTATTTATTGTAATAAAATGAAATCTTAACTATTTTAATAATTGCAAACTTCTAAGTGTGTAATTTGAATTAAATGCTAAGTGATTAAGGGAATATATACAAGAATTGAAATTTGTAACTTGTAGATATGAAGGAAAACTAAGAAAATGTAAATATTGAACATTTTGTTAACTAAAGGAATAAGATAAACTTGTGTAACATTCAATTACATTCTGAAAGACATATATATAAGTTACCAAAATATTAAATAAGGATATGTAATACAATATTATACAAGCAAAACTTTAGTAATGAAAGTGTTCAATGGAATTTATTCTGTAAATAAGAATTCTAATACTATAAATGTGACGCCCCACCTCTATACCCACGCTAGCCAAGAACATTACGGTGAATGCTGTCAACTAACACGGAGAATAAGGCTGTTGAGGAGCAACCATCCGTGTAATTGCTTTGCGCGAGCATCGATATGTCAGATAGTATAACATGCGTTTCTTCTCTAGAGGAAAATCCGACATACCGACACAAACTCAAAGCTACTACACAGTGGCTATAATATCTTCAGAAACAAATATAGAAATAAACATAACATAAATTAGTCACAGACAATTCATATCACAAAGGCGGAAATAGATATGAATATAACACATGAAAGTGTACATCAGAGTAGTGGTCAAACAAGATCCACAATATCAAAAAGAATAGATACAAGTGCTAGACAAAAGAATAAGTATACATCATAGAGTCTGTATCTCAAATGTACACAACAAAAACTACTAAACTAAAGTAGTTAGCCAAAAGTCAGAAGATGGTTCCAGATAGGAAGCCATGAGGAAGCACCTGTAATATCTCAGTCTGACCCGAGTATTATTTAATAAGAAAATAATAAACGGATCAGTCTAGCTATAAATATCAGATGAAATGATATAGAATAAGAGATATGACTAAACGTATAATAATCACAATGCCAAGCTGTGATAAATAAGTAATTGAAAATCAACAAGAGATTAATCAATATCACAATAATCAACTCAAGGATCAAAAGGAATGTCATACTCCTAATTTCATTCACCAAGCCACAATAATTGATAAATCAAATCAATAGAAATCACGAAGATAGGTGAAGCATAAATTCCAAAATTCAACACACGTAATCCAGAAATCACAAGAAAAGGATGACCAATCCCACAAACTGGACATCCACGCACCTAGAAAGACACGCCCCATGTACAGTCGAACATCGACGCACCTAGAAAGATACGCCCCATGCAAAAATAAACATCGATGCACCTAGAAAGATACATCCCATGCATAAATAAACATCGATGCATCAGAAAGATACACCCCATGTAATGTCTAACATCGATGCACCTAGAAAGATACACCCCATGCTAAGTCAAACATCGACGCACCTAGAAAGACACGCCCCATGCATAGACGAACATCGACGCAACTAGAAAGATACGTCCCATGCCCCGACTTATTGAGCCGATTGCTCCACGAAGTAAACAAACATCGATGCACCTAGAAAGGTACACCCCATGCATAATAAACATTGACGCACCTAAAAAGGTACGATCCATGTGTAAACAAACATCGATGCACCTAAATAGGTACGACCCATGTAAGAAATGAGACGAAGCTCAATAAAATGAGGAACGGTCCTCCACATAGACAAAGAGACATCGCACATTGCTAGTCTAAATCACAAAGATGATCGTCATGATCAACGAGAAGTGTCAATTACAATAAGCTAGTAAATATATGAGCTTAGCTTCATGTCCCATAACCACTAGCTTAACTTAAATATTTACGAACAAATTGTAGATCTCCACTAGAAAATTGTCGCAAGAGATTCAATCGAACAAGTCCAAGAATTAACCGACGAAGTAAACGCAAGCGTTTCATACCACTTGTTTTACTAAGTCGTTTAATTAGATTTCTCATACGAGTGAGGTAAAGGTTTGTATATACTAATAGATTGGAAAACGGTTTTAGAAAACGAGCTTTGTAATAAAATAGTGTTGAAATCATTTGAAGAAAGAGTTTTGATATTTACTACTAGTATAGAAAACCTTTATATTTTTAAAGTGATAAATCATAAAGAAGATTGTAAGAACAATCAATCAGTAAAATTCACATTCGAAGACGTGAATAAAATCCAAAGAAACCGATAAAGAATCCTTCGAAATGGATATTCAAAAATCCCTAAAAAGGAGTCATCAAAGTCATAATAAATGATAACAACAAATAGGATCATCACGAATCGATTTAAATTGGAATTCTCAAGCAAATAGGCAAATAGGCAAAACACTGCAGTTTCAGACATCTGAAACAAGTGGTTCAGACGTCTGAATCTGAAAATATAAAGATTTCCAGGACACAATTCAGACGTCTGAATCAAGTGTTTCAGACGTCTGAAATAGGCATATTTTAGCCCATTTTCTGTCTGTTTGAAAAAGAACCAATTCATACGTCTGAAACCATATATTCAGACGTCTGAATCTGAGAATAGAAATCTTCCCAGAACAATATTCAGACGTCTGAATATTACGTTTCAGACGTCTGAATCTGGGGTTCAGGGCATTCCTGAACCTAGGCCAAAAATGGCCAAATGAATATCGAAAACGATCGAACGAGCAAATGGCGATGACTAAGGAATTACGTGAACGACAACCCAGCCTAAACGGCTCTTCGATACGCCTCAAATATCAATGTCCAAATATCCATAATAGGATTTCCATAAATTAGACCAAAACACCAAAAATTGGAATATACACGAAATCGATCCAAACCAAAATCAATTGCACAAGAGTAAGTGTTAGGAATTCATACCTAACAATCGAAGATAATTATAAACAAAGATGTGAGATAAAAAATCCCACCTTTGAACCCAAATCAATGAAGGAGAAGCTTTAAGAACAAGCTAAGATCAATCCCTCTTCAATCTCAACACTAGAAGCCTGAATCTAAGCTTAAAAGAGAAACATTTCCTAAATTAGGTTTAGAAATTTTCTGAAATCAAAGATAGAAAGAGTTGGAGAAGAAGAAGGAGATGCTTACCAATGGGTTCACTTGAGTTTGGAGCAAGAAGATGGATTTGCTAATGGAAACTAGGGCTTAGGATTTCCTAATTCTTTTTCTCTTCCCCCATTTTCGATGAAGCTTGAATGTATTAGGAAATTATGAAGTAATGAAGAGGAGAAGAGGTTGGGACTGAATGAATAAGTGGCTCAGCCCAAACCAAACCCTAAGTGAAAAAGTGGCAAAAATCAACTATCTCCAAACATATCGAAGTTTATACTCAAAAAGGTTGCAAACGTCATTTTGAACTCAATAGGGGTGGTCTCGAGTCCCAATTCGACTGTTTGCAAAAAGTAGCTTTTCAGACCAAAATCCGACTAACGATAAAATATTTAAATAAAATATTTAAATATAAAATCGATAAATATGCGGGTTGTTACAGACTCCCCTCCTTAAAGAAATTGCGTCCTCGCAATACTTAAGAGGAAAATAAGAAGTAACAACCATGGAAGCATATCAACACAAAAGAAAATTGAAATAAGAAGTTCACCATAAAGAGCATGAAAGAGTAAGCCTGAACGGGATTGCTCGATGAATTCTCTGGATTCCCTAGAGCAATCCTTAGGATTTGGGAACCATTGAACTCTCACAAGAAGAATATCTTTATTCCGAAGGCGCTCAACCTCCGAAGCAATGATGCGAATGGAATGTTGCTCATAAATCAAATCTGGTGAAACTTCAATTTCTACAATATCACCGGGATCAAGAATAAAAACCGGAATCCCTAAGGCATTTCCGTATATAAAAGACGCGGAGAACGTCAGGAATAGCAGAAAATTGAGCTGGTGCAACGACGTAGTATAATAACAGTACGCCCGAGAAAGTAGAAACTCAAATAATTTGGAATATCAGCGTAGTACAAAAACGGTACACCCAATGAACCAAAGCCCGAATAATTTCGAAACACCGACGTAGTACAAAAACGGTACGTCCAATGAATCAAAAAGCGAAGACATTGATGTAGTACAAACGGTACATCCAATGAATCAAGATAAGACGGAACATCGATGTAGTATAATAACAGTACATCCGATGAACCGAACACCATAAAAGAACATCAGATGCAAGTCCATAAAAGAGGTGAGATGAAACTCAATAAAACGAAGTACACCAAAACGCCCGATGAACTTGATAAAAAGAAAATTCCATTCCGACAACAGCAAAGAATCGACAACTTGTTGCCTTCGACCAAGCGCGTTGGCAACACGATTTCCCTTTCGGAAATAAAAGAATATCAAGATCATAAGATGCTAGGAACTCGAGTCAACATGAAGTTCCTTATGAGAAAATAAATATTCCAAAGATTTATGATCGAGGTAGAGAACAAATTTCTCATCCAAATATGATGATGCCAAATTCCAAAAGTAAAAACAATAGCCGCGAGCACTAGATCATGAGTGGCATATCTAGTCTCGATAAGCTATAATGATTTAGAAGCACAAGTGATAGCACGTTATCTCATGTAAGAGAACGGCATCCAAACCAATACGATAAGCATTGGTACAAAAGATAAAGTCTTGGTTCCCCCTCGGGAATCACAAGAAAAAGAGTATCGAAAAGAAAGAATTTCTTTTAAATAACCTTCTTTCCTGAAAAGTTAAAACTTTCAAAATTACATTTATCATTATGTAATAATCTTTCTAGAAAAATTTACTATTTTCAAGTTAATATACTGTGTCTGATTGTCTCATCAAAGAGTTTAGGAAATTCCTATCGATAACGTTGATCAAGCGCATCGACCAAAATTCTTAAAACACTAAATGGGCAATACAATCACAAAATCGTATTCTATAGGATAAGTAAGTTTCTCTAAAACTTCTAAGAATATTCTTTGTTCGTTTTAAGAACAAAAATCGAATTGTACTTATAAATAAATCTTACGAAAAAGATTTACAAAATTTTAAATTTCTGTTTTCATCCAAAACCAATAAATACAAGAATGGTCTCATCGAAATATTCATAGAATATTTGATATATAAAATGGATGAAATAATCTGGACAAATTGAATGACAAAATAAGTCATTCATTAGAATCCTAACGAGTGCGGAGTGCGTAAGTGGAATGCTAACTTCCGCAACTCGTCGCCAAATGAAAATCGGTGGCAAGGTCGAACTAAAGACCTTAACACCACACAAAAGATTTATTAGGTGATAATTCTAAGACAAACTCAAAAATACCGGAAAAGTTTCACAAATTATTTAGATAGAGAAACAACACTTTCCTTATAAGTGGGCTTAAGGAATAAAATGATTCCACCAAAAATGTGAAATCGGAATCACAAAGAAAAATTAGAAATCTGCTTAACAGATAGAAAATGTCGAAGATGAATAGTTCACACAGAAAATAGGATATGGGCTTCACTATGATTAAGCCGATCCTTACAAAAAATCAATTCCGAAGCCTAAGTAAAATTATCGGCTCGGAAAGAAAAATCTCATAAAATAATTTCGACATCAATAAAAAGCAAATTGAGTGTTGCGGACCTACCATCCGGATTCACAACTCTCAAAGAACTCATCAAGCCCAAAAAAATATTTTTAAAGAAAAAGAATCACAAGTTCACTTGATATAAAATAGTGAGATGGAATCCATATCAAAAAGAACTCAAGTAAGAAGATCACGAAATAAAACAATGCCATCAAGGATTGAGTGAAAAATACCTTGACCACGCGAAGTGTTACCAGGAGTGTAACGTCCCGAAAATTTTCGACTTTCGAAAATTCAACATCGATACTCACTTTATCTACTGCCGAGAAATCGAAGGCCGGAAACCCGAAATGTTAGGGTTTAAGAAAGAAGAAAGAGAAGAAGAAGATAGAAAAGATAGAAAATAGAAATGAAAGAAATAACAGAACAATATCAGAGTCTCACAATTCGCAGCGGAACAACATATAATAGATAAATGAATAATCTTTAAACAAAAAACTATATCAGTTATTACATTACATTTCATCATATCACCAGAGTGTACAACAACAATAACAATCAACAACATCAAACAGCGGAAAAAGAAATATTATACACTAATAATACGCCATGCCATCCAGCTTGCCTCCAGCAACTCCTGAATTCCAGAATATCTTGATAAACCTTAACTCTTGACTGCCCGTGTGGAAATTGGTGGGCACCCAGAGTTTAGGAAGGAAAACAATAAACTCCGAGTCAGTCATGTGACTGGTGTGGGAACTAAAAACAGTTTATTTATCTTTAAAATCAAAATAGAAGAATATTTTTAAAGTCAATTCGCAATGCTTTTAAAAATGAGACTACCATAAGGCCTCCCGCACACACACACAATGCAAACGCAGAATCGAAGGAGATTTCTCCTTATGATAGTCAAAGATGCTTGATACGTATTAAAAAGAAACATTTGATATTATTATTAGTGCATAGTGTAGGGAAAATTCATTTCGAAAATAAAGATATAAATCTTAGCCAGCATAGGTACCATTATAGTATGCTTACTATAGCTACCATATTAGATGGCAGGTTCTACAACTAATACCATACAAGGCTCGTATTTGAAGAATGGATTTTCCAACAAATGGTCAGGCCAAGGAACTTCCCATTGCCACATGGAAACGCCTCTGGAAGGACGCCCCGAGAACCCAACTGGATCTCTGCCAAACAAGGCCGGGAACCCCTTTTCCCAAGGGATATTACAAACCCTCAGATATGCCACCCCCGGTCCTTTGGGACCTTTAAACGAGAGCTCTCTAACCAACATCACACCATAATAATAAGTGTTTCAACATGAGTAAGTATCTGGGCTCCATGCCATGATACTACCCTTTTCCAGAAGGAATGGTCATACCCTAGGGACGCTATCCCTGAAAACCTTGCCGCACAATTCCTGTTTCGACCATTACCGGTTTGTGAGGCTCGACGAAGTCTCGTCCACAAAAACACACTTTATACAAAATCCGTGCTTTGGGTCAACAAATGATCATAGAAATGATCACAAAGATAGACGATCAAACAAATGATCCTATCACAAATAATCAACACAATGATCATTTCACAGCAACACTCAGCATGTCACATTACCAAATTGGGAATATATCGCTGATAACCTTCAACTACATAACCTCTGAGCTCGTACGTCTCAGAGAAGGGTGTTAAGCTAAGAGAATAAATTCTCCGCCACCAACAGAAATATATTTGAAAGAAATCGGCTTTATATCTCAACTTGTAATGTCAGACATACAATCCGTACAAGTCTGTTCCGGGCTCGAACAGAACCGAAGGCACATACAAAGAAGTCCTTGCAATCCGGATATCCACAATCCTGATCGGATTCCCCATCACATATGGAGAACTCTATACCGGAGCAACTCGGTGCAGAGTCAATCGACAGGTCATCCTATCGCTCTCGCAAATACCCGGTCTTCAACACCGGTCATCAATGCTATCCATTACGTCGTATCACTATTCGGAATGGGTAATCCGAATAACGAGCGCAATAATTTAAAAATAAGTGTTCATTCAATTTCAAGCAAATCACAACAAATACCTTTCAAAGGTAAATATTGATAGTCGGTTATTGAACTATCAATGGATATGCACACATCACCAGATTCCAAATAATTTTCCAAATTATTTATTTCCCAAAAATATCTTTACAAGATATATAATTTTCACACTTCAAAAATAAATCAATATTTATTTTTAAACAAATTCCCCTTTCTTTTATAAATTCCTTAGTGAATTTATATTGCCAAAATATTTATTGATATACGTTTTCAATTATTCATTTTAATTTATCTTCAAAAAGATAAATTCTCAAAACGTTTCATTTCACATTGAAGAAACATTTCCATACTTATTTATTAATAAGTAATTCACGAATCCATTTATTTTCAACACTTGGAAAATATTCAATATACTTAAATCAAAATTTAGTATATATTTCATTCTATAAGGAAATCATTCGTTTAACCATATTTATTTGGGCCAAAACGAATGTTACGTAAAACATCGTTACGACAACCCAAAATCACTAGTATAGGGATTCGAAATTAAAATAGATATATAGATCCCAATACTATACAAAACATTTCCTTTCGGAAATCATTTACTATAACAACAGTGTTATAGTCCACCATTTCCTTCTATTTCTCGAAAACATCTATTTCAACAATAAATGTTGAAATCTATGGTTTTGAATCTCAACACATTTAAAACATCGTTAGATCGTTTTAATTCAATTTAAAACATCACATCTAAAATAATTTCTTTAACATAATATTCACTATTCAAAAACGTGAATATACTACGTTAACAAATTTCATCCTTTTATTCATTTTATTTCAAAGGATTATTCACAGTCAAAAGCGTGAATATAACTCCATTAATAGGTTTCAACAATTTACTTATCAAAATAAGTCGTTTGCGAATTTATAAAAAAACGTTTATAAATTTCCATTTCTATTTATTTACCACAACTTCCTTTATAAATTCTTTTATTAACCTATCTCAATTCATATCTCAATGATATACTAAAAGTTCATATTATAAGTCAAATGCTTATAAAACGATTATTTTACAAAATCGTTCCTTTAAGACTTTCCAAATTATAAATCTTATAACTTATAAGATTCATTTATTTATCAAAAATCCATTCTTCAAATAACTTTACAAATTTTATAAACCTACTGCTTATAAAATTCCATTTATAACTTCACCGTTTATAATTCTATAAATTTAATTCATTTACGAAATTTATTCACAATTCATTCTAACACTTATAAAAACTTGTTTTATAATTCCAATATTTTAATTTAAAAATATCCATCTTATAATTCTTTTATATAAATCAATTTATATCATTCTTTTAAAAATGCCTTAACTCCCTTTATAATTTCACCATTTTGATTTATAAAATAATAAATTTTATGAATCCTATATTTCAATTTTTATAATAAATTCAGAAATCCCAATTTAATTATTTTATAAAATCCTTAACCCATATTTCTCAAAAATAAACCTTTAATCGTATTTCTCAAAATCATAATTTTTATAACTTTAAAAATTATAACGTTTATTTATTTAAAATGGATCAATTCCTAAAATATTATATATTTTCAAAAATCACTTTAAAAATCCTTTTTAAAATTCCAAAATTTGGTCCAATGATGCTACACACCAAATAGTCAATCACGACTACAACGATATCATATATCGTATATGATAATCAACGAATATCAAAATATCCATAATCAAATAAATACTGTTGAGGAATCTAGTTGGATCCCTCCAACTTGTTTTCCTGCATCCACAAACATTACCACAATACCAATTTCCCTCCAGTACGAAATTATCGCGGTATATGGGATTTAAAATATTATCCGCTTAATAACGGCGTAATAGGGTCTCATCCTCTAAAAAATGCGGGAAATCAATAACTCCAATATATACATATGCCAATATATATATATATATATATTGCTATTATATATAATACCAATTTCACTGTTTATGAAATATTCGCGGTATATGTTTTTAATAAATAACATCCGCTTACTAACGGCGCATAATGTCTATTTTATCAATCAATAGATAACAATCATCATTCAAACATGCATTCAAGTATTTTAAATCTAACTATTTAAAATTAAAATCGAAACTGATTCGATTGAGAAGTTCTCACCTTGATTTTAATTTCATTTTAGCGATTTATTTCGAATAAAATTAAACGGACGTTTAATTTTACCCGAAATTCTCACTAACTCCAAACGACTCCAATCCAAGTCCATAGCGTAGTGCTCGTCCATACGATTCCAATGCCACTGGTTTCGCGCGTTTTCGACCTCATACGAAAAAGATATGGATTTTACAATTTTTACACGGATTTATATTAACTAAATTTACAACATAAATTTTAATTTCAACCTACACTAAATCCAGGCCGCCCATCTTCAGATCCAACGCTCCTAACTTCATCTCCCTCACGCGACAACTCCCCAGATACAAGAACACGCACGCAACCCATCTATGCCCAAATTAGGGTTTAATAACGCGGCCTCCACGATGCATGAAAACACGATCAGGAAGTTCCATTTCAAAGAGCGTCGCCAACACCATGCTCGGCCCAAAGGTGATGAAGCTCGGCCCCTTGTTTCGCCTCGAAAACCGTGCGCAAACTGCAGAGAACACGGCCCACTGCCCTCCTCCACGTGACGCCAAACCCCATCATCACCGTACAGATTTACTCGTCTCTCCTAGATCTACAACATTGCAGTTGACGCTTTCTCGAATCGATGCATAGATTTGAAGAAATTAAGGCGAGAAGAATGAAGCATTTCTGGCCTTCGGTTTTGTATACGGCAGCTAGGGTTAGGGTTTAGATTTTTTTTTTTCATGGTAAAGGGGGGCTATTTATAGGAAAACGAACGACACTATTCATTCCGGAAATTCCGAACTCCGATTTACGCGCCGTAACCAGCGTTTCTAAGGTTTACCCTGCGTTCCAGACACAATGGAACAGGTTTTGGAAGCTAATTCGGTTATCTATGCGAGTTATGGCAATAAACGTTCAATTTAAATTAAAACGATTTAAACGATTTTTTAGACGTTTTAGCTTGCAACGGACAAACGGTAAATCCGATTGACACGAAATTTGAAACCTTACAATAATATCACATTACGGATCCGATGAAACTAGTTTCGTCGAAATCCGAGACTTTTTGAAAAATGGCTATTTTAACTCGCCAAATTAATATTAAAACAATTTTGATGCGTTTCGAGCTGCTACGATCAAACGATAACTCCGATTGCTACGAAAATTGAAATCCGGTAATAACTAACTATTACGGATCCAATGGAACTGGTCTCGTCCAATTCTGAGGCTGTTCAAAAATTGACTATTTTCACTAGTCGATTAATTATTAAAATATTCAATTTTCACAAATTAACTTTTAATTCAATTTTAAAAGTTCCAAAATATCATTCTAACTTCAATATGATAAAATAAAATTTTACAAATCATTTTCAATCATATTTAACTCAATTTTCAATTATTTCCATAATTTAACATATTAAATTATCGATTTAATTATTCAATTAAATCCAATTATTCGAAATAAAATTTATTCGACTTATAAATTTCACTTTTTAATATTTAAATTTTAATTATTAAAAATTCTGGGTCGTTACAATCTTCCCCCCTTAAAAGAATTTCGTCCTCGAAATTATCAAGTAAGAAAAGTTACAAAATCTATTAACTTACCCAAAATCCATAGTTAAACTTCTTACAGTACTTTACTAAGTTTTCAAATCGTACTTAGTTATCTTTTCAAAAACAACTACTATTGTTTAACTTTCAACTCCAAATCAAAGTTAAAGTTTTCAAAATTTTCCAACTTTCTCAAATTTTTCTAACGCCTTAAATTTCCGGAAAAATTCGCCATAGTCTCCTTTGCGCGGCTCGATCCGAAAAAAAAATGACAGTATAAATATCACAAATATACATCTCATCAAGTAATGAGGCATCCCGAAGGGAAAAAGTATAAAAGTACCATATTTAATCCGAGATATTTACCTTATATTTTATTAGCGAGCATATACGGCTAATATAGCGCGAAAGCGAGCTCCTAATGCGAAGCAAACGCGATCCGCACCTACTAAACACTCAACAAACAACATGAGAACGTGCATGTAGAAAATAGTATCAATATACAACATATAGTAACATAATAACTATATATGTTAACATAGCAAATGCAACTAAAGAAACAAATGCAAACATCAACCAACTATCATCCATAACCAATAAATATTCATATTCTCATTCATATCCAATGAATTGGTTTTCAATTTAATCACATTTGATTCATTAACAGTGGATGTTCTTACTAACATTCATTCTCAATTAGTTTATATTCACTAATTCATATTCAAGTTGGTTCACTTCCAAATCAAATTCAATTCTATTTAAGATTCAATCCATTCATTCAATTCAATTGGTAATTCATTTAACCATCTTAAGTTGAATTCCATTTATATAACTCAAGTTCACATTTATCACTTGGTTTTATTAATTTAGTTTGATACCAAAATCAACTTCATTCAACATCTCTTAAGTTATACTTCCATTTAACTTTAAATTCATTTTTATTTCAATTCATATTTATAAATATATTCATATAGTTTCACTTCTCATATATATAAGTTTATTTCACAATTGTAAATCACTTTAATTATAATTCAATTCTTATAATTCATTTGCTTATACAATTATTCTTCAATTTAGATTATTCAAACAACTAAACAATCCACTTATATACACTTTAATAATTCTGAAAAATTATTTCTTTATATATAAAACATAATCAAGGTAAAATTATTTCATTTACCCAATTTAAAAACAATATTGTGTCGAATTGTTCTATTCAAGTGTTTAGAAACCCCTTCGATTCAGTTTCGAGGCTGCGCCGACAAAGGTTCATATACCACTCAATAAACCAATCATCACAATATAAAACAATTCTATATTCACTAACAAATACGCTCTCATAGCTATTATTACACTCAACTCATTCTAGAGTACTACTGACTCTATCTCTAATGAGTACTACCCAACAGAACCATGGTTGTCGCTTAACCATATGCTCTGATACCAAATGTAACGTCCCGAAAATTTTCGACTTTCGAAAATTCAACATCGATACTCACTTTATCGACTGCCGAGAAATCGAAGGCCGGAAACCCGAAATGTTAGGGTTTAAGAAAGAAGAAAGAGAAGAAGAAGAGAGAAAAGATAGAAAATAGAACTGAAAGAAATAACAGAACAATATCAGAATCTCACAATTTGCAGCGGAACAACATATAATAGATAAATGAATAATCTTTAAACAAAGAACTATATCAGTTATTACACTACATTTCATCATATCATCAGAGTGTACAACAACAATAACAATCAACAACATCAAACAGCGGAAAAAGAAATATTATATACTAATAATACGCCATGCCATCCAGCTTGCCTCCAGCAACTCCTGAATTCCAGAATATCCTGATAAATCTTAACTCTTGACTTCCCGTGTGGAAATTGGTGGGCACCCAGAGTTTAGGAAGGAAAACAATAAACCCCGAGTCAATCATGTGACTGGTGTGGGAACTCAAAACAGTTTATTTATCGTTAAAATCAAAATAGAAGAATATTTTTAAAGTCAATTCGCAATGCTTTTAAAAATGAGACTACCATAAGGCCTCCCGCACACACACACACAATGCAAACGCAGAATCGAAGGAGATTTCTCCTTATGATAGTCAAAGATGCTTGATACGTATTAAAAAGAAACATTTGATATTATTATTAGTGCATAGTGTAGGGAAAATTCATTTCGAAAATAAAGATATAAATCTTAGCCAGCATAGGTACCATTATAGTATGCTTACTATAGCTACCATATTAGATGGCAGGTTCTACAACTAATACCGTACAAGGCTCGTATTTGAAGAATGGATTTTCCAACAAATGGTCAGGCCAAGGAACTTCCCATTGCCACATGGAAACGCCTCTGGAAGGACGCCCAGAGAACCCAACTGGATCTCTGCCAAACAAGGCCGGGAACCCCTTTTCCCAAGGGATATTACAAACCCTTAGATATGCCACCCCCGGTCCTTTGGGACCTTTAAACGAGAGCTCTCTAACCAACATCACACCATAATAATAAGTGTTTCAACATGAGTAAGTATCTGGGCTCCATACCATGATACTACCCTTTTCCATAAGGAATGGTCATACCCTAGGGACGCTATCCCTAAAAACCTTGCCGCACAATTCCTGTTTCGACCATTACCGGTTTGTGAGGCTCGACGAAGTCTCGTCCACAAAAACACACTTTATACAAAAGCCGTGCTTTGGGTCAACAAATGATCATAGAAATGATCACAAAGATAGACGATCAAACAAATGATCCTATCACAAATAATCAACATAATGATCATTTCACAGCAATACTCAGCATGTCACATTACCAAATTGGGAATATATCGCTGATAACCTTCAACTACATAACCTCTGAGCTCGTACGTCTCAGAGAAGGGTGTTAAGCTAAGAGAATAAATTCTCCGCCACCAATAGAAATATATTTGAAAGAAATCGGCTTTATATCTCAACTTGTAATGTCAGACATACAATCCATACAAGTCTGTTCCGGGCTCGAACAGAACCGAAGGCACTTACAAAGAAGTCCTTGCAATCCGGATATCCACAATCCTGATCGGATTCCCCATCACATATGGAGAACTCTATACCGGAGCAACTCGGTGCAGAGTCAATCGACAGGCCATCCTATCGCTCTCGCAAATACCCGGTCTTCAACACCGGTCATCAATGCTATCCATTACGTCGTATCACTATTCGGAATGGGTAATCCGAATAACGAGCGCAATAATTTAAAAATAAGTGTGCATTCAATTTCAAGTAAATCACAACAAATACCTTTCAAAGGTAAATATTGATAGTCGGTTATTGAACTATCAACGGATATGCACACATCACCAGATTCCAAATAATTTTCCAAATTATTTATTTCCCAAAAATATCTTTACAAGATATATAATTTTCACACTTCAAAAATAAATCAATATTTATTTTTAAACAAATTCCCCTTTCTTTTATAAATTCCTTAGTGAATTTATATTCCCATAATATTTATTGATATACGTTTTCAATTATTCATTTCAATTTATCTTCAAAAAGATAAATTCTCAAAACGTTTCATTTCACATTGAAGAAACATTTCCATACTTATTTATTAATAAGTAATTCACAAATCCATTTATTTTAAACACTTGGAAAATATTCAATATACTTAAATCAAAATTTAGTATATATTTCATTCTATAAGGAAATCATTCGTTTAACCATATTTATTTGGGCCAAAACGAATGTTACGTAAACATCGTTACGACAACCCAAAATCACTAGTATAGGGATTCGAAATTAAAATAGATATATAGATCCCAATACTATACAAAACATTTCCTTTAGGAAATCATTTACTATAACAACAGTGTTATAGTCCACCATTTCCTTCTATTTCTCGAAAACATCTATTTCAACAATAAATGTTGAAATCTATGGTTTTGAATCTCAACACATTTAAAACATCGTTAGATCGTTTTAATTCAATTTAAAACATCACATCTAAAATAATTTCTTTAACATAATATTCACTATTCAAAAACGTGAATATACTAAGTTAACAAATTTCAACCTTTTATTCATTTTATTTCAAAGGATTATTCACAGTCAAAAACGTGAATATAACTCCATTAATAGGTTTCAACAATTTACTTATCAAAATAAGTCGTTTGCGAATTTATAAAACAACGTTTATAAATTTCCATTTCTATTTATTTTACCACCACTTCCTTTATAAATTCCTTTATTAACCTATCTCAATGATATACTAAAAGTTCATATTATAAGTCAAATGCTTATAAAACGATTATTTTACAAAATCGTTCCTTTAAGACTTTCCAAATTATAAATCTTATAACTTATAAGATTCATTTATTTATCAAAAATCCATCCTTCAAATAACTTTACAAATTTTATAAACCTACTGCTTATAAAATTCCATTTATAACTTCACCGTTTATAATTCTATAAATTTCATTCATTTATGAAATTTATTCACAATTCATTCTAACACTTATAGAAACTTGTTTTATAATTCCAATATTTTAATTTAAAAATATCCATCTTATAATTCTTTTATATAAATCAATTTATATCATTCTTTTAAAAATGTCTTAACTCCCTTTATAATTTCACCATTTTGATTTATAAAATAATCAATTTTATAAATCCTATATTTCAATTTTTATAATAAATTCAGAAATCCGAATTTAATTATTTTATAAAATCCTTAACCCATATTTCTCAAAAATAAATCTTTAATCGTATTTCTCAAAATCATAATTTTTATAACTTTAAAAATTATAACGTTTATTTATTTAAAATGGATCAATTCCTAAAATATTATATATTTTCTAAAATCACTTTAAAAATCCTTTTTAAAATTCCAAAATTTGGTCCAATGATGCTACACACCAAATAGTCAATCACGACTACAACGATATCATATATCGTATATGATAATCAACGAATATCAAAATATCCATAATGAAATAAATATTTGTTGAGTAATCCAGTTGGATCCCTCCAACCTGTTTTCCTGCATCCACAAACATTAGCACAATACCAATTTCGCTCCAGTACGAAATTATCGCGGTATATGGGATTTAAAATATTATCCGCTTAATAACGTCACAATAGGGTCTCATCCGCTAAAAAATGCGGGAAATCAATAACTCCAATATATACATATGCCAATATATATATATTGCTATTATATATAATACCAATTTCACTGTTTATGAAATATTCGCGGTATATGTTTTTAATAAATAACATCCGCTTACTAACGGCACATAATGTCTATTTTATCAATCAATAGATAACAATCATCATTCAAACATGCATTCAAGTATTTTAAATCTAACTATTTAAAATTAAAATCGAAACTGATTCGATTGAGTGAGAAGTTCTCACCTTTATTTTAATTTCATTTTAGCGATTTATTTCGAATAAAATTAAACGGACGTCTAATTTTACCCGAAATTCTCACTAACTCCAAACGACTCCAATCGAACTCCATAGCGTAGTGCTCGTCCATACGATTCCAACGCCACTGGTTCCGCGCGTTTTCGACCTCGTATGAAAAAGATATGGATTTTACAAGTTTTACACGAATTTATATTAACTAAATTTACAACATAAATTTTAATTTCAACCTACACTAAATCCAGGCCGCCCATCTTCAGATCCAACGCTCCTAACTTCATCTCCCTCACGCGACAACTCCCCAGATACAAGAACACGCACGCAACCCATCTATGCCCAAATTAGGGTTTAATAACGCGGCCTCCACGATGCATGAAAACACGATCAGGAAGTTCCATTTCGAAGAGCGTCGCCAATACCATGCTCGGCCCAAAGGTGATGAAGCTCGGCCCCTTGATTCGCCACGAAAACCATGCGCAAACTACAGAGAACGCGGCCCACTGCACTCCTCCACGCGACGCCAAACCACATCATCACCGTACAGATTTACTCGTCTATCCTAGATCTACAACATTGCAGTTGACGCTTTCTCGAATCGATGCATAGATTTGAAGAAATTAAGGCGAGAAGAATGAAGCATTTCTGGCCTTCAGTTTTGTATATGGCGGCTAGGGTTAGGGTTTAGAAATTTTTTTTCTATTTTCATGGTAAAGGGGGGCTATTTATAGGAAAACGAACGACACTATTCATTCTGGAAATTCCGAACTCCGATTTACGCGCCGTAACCAGCGTTTCTAGGGTTTACCCCGCGTTCCGGACACAATGGAACAGGTTTCAGAAGCTAATTCAGTCATCTGTGCGAGTTATGGCAATAGACGTTCAATTTAAATTAAACCGATTTAAACGATTTTCTAGACGTTTTAGCTTGCACCGGACAAACGGTAAATCCGATTGACACGAAATTTGAAACCTTACAATAATATCACATTACGGATCCAATGAAACTGGTTTCGTCGAAATCCGAGAATTTTTGAAAAATGGCTATTTTAACTCGCCAAATTAATATTAAAACAATTTCGATGCGTTTCGAGCTGCTACGATCAAACGATAACTCCGATTGCTACGAAAATTGAAATCCGGTAATAACTAACTATTACAGATCCAATGGAACTGGTCTCGTCCAATTCTGAGACTGTTCAAAAATTGACTATTTTCACTAGTCGATTAATTATTAAAATATTCAATTTTCACAAATTAACTTTTAATTCAATTTAAAAAGTTCCAAAATATCATTCTAACTTCAATATAATAAAATAAAATTTTACAAATCATTTTCAATCATATTTAACTCAATTTTCAATTATTTCCATAATTTAACATATTAAATTATCGATTTAATTATTCAATTAAATCCAATTATTTGAAATAAAATTTATTCGACTTATAAATTTCACTTTTTAATATTTAAATTTTAATTATTAAAAATTCTGGGTCGTTACAAGGAGTTTGCACAATATTCAGCTCTCCCTCTCTCCTGCTTTGAACTACGGGACATGCAGTAATATGGTGACCCGAATTTTTGCAATAGCGACAAAAGAGGGGTCTCGGACACTCCCTTGCATAGTGGTTCGTGGAACCACAATTGTAGCATTGTCCACGACTAGAGGTAGGTGCTTTTGCTACCGGGGTTTCTTGCCTCCCTTTCTTGTTGGGATTGGGGCCTTTGAATTTGATAGGCCTCTTCATGTTGTTGTTGAAGTTTTGTTGGGCATGCACAACTTCAACATCGCTTTCTCTATCGGCCTCTTCAAGACGAAGAGCGATATCAATAAGCTGATCAAATGAAACCTCAAGTTTCAAAAGCAATGGCTTCTTAAGATTCTTATTCAAGCCATAGACAAATCTTTGATTTTTCTTCATCGGGGTATTAATATACTCAACCCCGTATTTAGAAAGAGACTCGAAAGATGCGACATAATCTGTCATAGAAGATTCACCTTGAACAAGGTCAATAAAACGCCGGGCTAAAGTTACTTTTTCACCCTCCGGCACAAATTTCAATTCGAATCTTTCTCGGAATTGCTCCCAAGTGAGATCCGCCTCAACGATTTCAGAAACCAAAAGCTCATACCAATCCAATGCTCTATCTTGGAGCATGCTAGAAGCTACTTGAACTCGATGTTGATCAATAAGGTTCATGCGAGAAAAGATGCGATCGCATGATTTAAGCCAAGCTTGAATTTCTATAACACTCTCGGATCCCTTGAATGGCCTTCCACCCAAATCGGTGTAGTCTCTGCACAAGCGTGCAAAACCGGATCTAGGATGAGTAGGCTCTGGAATGAGTCCGGCTGCTTGAGCGTTCTTTACTAGATCAAGAAGTTGCTGGGCAGACATAAATACTCCATCCTGGAGAGTAGCACTAGATTGACCGGCGCTGGGACGGCCTGGTCTAACCATTTCTCTTCTTTAAGAAAGAAAGAAGGAGAAAAGTTATTCTCAAAATAAATATCAAGCAATCTTGATAGATAAAACAAGGAATCATAAAAGAAAATAGGATAGGATGGTACGAAGACCCGAATAAAATCCTAAAGCACGACTCCTAAGATGGACTTAGGACGATGATCCTTGTTATAATATTCCATATTGTTCAGAAGTTTGGCTCTGATACCAAACTGTGACGCCCCACCTCTATACCCACGCTAGCCAAGAACATTACGGTGAATGCTGTCAACTAGCACGGAGAATAAGGCTGTTGAGGAGCGACCATCTGTGTAATTGCTTTGCGCGAGCATCGATATGTCAGATAGTATAACATGCATTTCTTCCCTAGAGGAAAATTCGATATACCGACACAAACTCAAAGCTACTACACAGTGACTATAATATCTTCAGAAATAAATATAGAAATAAACATAACATAAATCAGTCACAGACAATTCATATCACAAAGGCGGAAATAGATATGAATATAACATATGAAAGTGTACATCAGAGTAGTGGTCAAATAAGATCCACAATATCAAAAAGAATAGATACAAATGCTAGACAAAAGAATAAGTATACATCATAGAGTCTGTATCTCAAACGTATACAACAAAAACTACTAAAGTAAAGTAGTTAGCCAAAAGTCAGAAGATGGTTCCAGATAGGAAGCCATGAGGAAGCACCTGTAATATCTCAGTCTGACCCGAGTATTATTTAATAAGAAAATAATAAACGGATCAGTCTAGCCATAAATATCAGATGAAATGATATAGAATAAGAGATATGACTAAACGTATAATAATCACAATGCCAAGGTGTGATAAATAAGTAATTGAAAATCAACAAGAGATTAATCAATATCACAATAATCAACTCAAGGATCAAAAGGAATATCATACTCCTAATTTCATTCACCAAGCCACAATAATTGATAAATCAAATCAATAGAAATCACGAAGATAGGTGAAGCATAAATTCCAGAATTCAACACACGAAATCCAGAAATCACAAGAAAAGGATGGCCAATCCCACAAACTGGACATCGACGCACCTAGAAAGACACGCCCCATGTACAGTCGAACATCGACACACCTAGAAAGATACGCCCCATGCTCTAGCATCGACGCACCTAGAAAGATATGCCACATGCATAAATAAACATCGATGCACCTAGAAAGATACATCCCATGCATAAATAAACATCGATGCATCTAGAAAGATACACCCCATGTAATGTCAAACATCGATGCACCTAGAAAGATACACCCCATGCTAAGTCGAACATCGACGCACCTAGAATGACACGCCCCATGCATAGACGAACATCGACGCAACTAGAAAGATACGTCCCATGCCCCGACTTATTGAGCCGATTGCGCCACGAAGTAAACAAACATCGATGCACCTAGAAAGGTACACCCCATGCATAATAAACATTGACGCACCTAAAAAGGTATGACCCATGTGTAAAAAAACATCGACGCACCTAAATAGGTACGACCCATGTAAGAAATGAGACGAAGCTCAATAAAATGAGGAACAGTCCTCCACATAGACAAAGAGACATCGCACATTGCTAGTCTAAATCACAAAGATGATCGTCATGATCAACGAGAAGTGTCAATTACAATAAGCTAGTAAATATATGAGCTTAGCTTCATGTCCCATAACCACTAGCTTAACTTGAATATTTACGAACAAATTGTAGATCTCCACTAGAAAATTGTCACAAGAGATTCAATCGAACAAGTCCAAGAATTAACCGACGAAGTAAACGCAAGCGTTTCATACCACTTGTTTTACTAAGTCGTTTAATTAGATTTCTCATACGAGTGAGGTAAAGGTTTGTATATACTAATAGATTGGAAAACGGTTTTAGAAAACAAGCTTTGTAATAAAATAGTGTTGAAATCATTTGAAGAAAGAGTTTTGATATTTACTACTAGTATAGAAAACCTTTATATTTTTAAAGTGACAAATCATAAAGAAGATTGTAAGAACAATCAATCAGTAAAATTCACATTCGAAGACGTGAATAAAATCCAAAGAAACCGATAAAGAATCCATCGAAATGGATATTCAAAAATCCCTAAAAAGGAGTCATCAAAGTCATAATAAATGATAACGGCAAATAGGATCATCACGAATCGATTTAAATTGGAATTCTCAAGCAAATAGGCAAATAGGCAAAACACTGCAGTTTCAGACGTCTGAAACAAGTGGTTCAGACGTCTGAATCTGGAAATATAAAGATTTCCAGGACACAATTCAGACGTCTGAATCAAGTGTTTCAGGCGTCAGAAATAGGCATATTTTAGCTTATTTTCTTTCTGTTTGAAATAGAACCAATTCAGACGTCTGAAACCATATATTCAGACGTCTGAAACCATATATTCAGACTTCTGAATCCGGGAATAGAAATCTTCCCAGAACAATATTCAGACGTCTGAATATTACGTTTCAGACGTCTGAATCTGGGGTTCAGGGCATTCCCTGAACCTAGGCCAAAAATGGCCAAACGAATATCGGAAACGATCGAACGAGCAAATGGCGATGACTAAGGAATTACGTCGAACGACAACCTAGCCTAAACGGCTCTTCGATACGCCTCAAATATCAATGTCCAAATATCCATAATAGGATTTTCATAAATTAGACCAAAACACCAAAAATTGGAATATACACGAAATCGATCAAAACCAAAATCAATTGCACAAGAGTAAGTGTTAGGAATTCATACCTAACAATCGAAGATAATTATAAACAAAGATGTGAGATAAAAAATCTCACCTTTGAACCCAAATCAATGAAGGAGAAGCTTTAAGAACAAGCTAAGATCAATCCCTCTTCAATCTCAACACTAGAAGCCTGAATCTAAGCTTAAAAGAGAAACATTTCCTAAACTAGGTTTAGGAATTTTCTGAAATCAAAGAGAGAAAGAGTTGGAGAAGAAGAAGGAGATGCTTACCAATGGGTTCACTTGAGTTTGGAGCAAGAAGATGGATTTGCTAATGGAAACTAGGGCTTAGGATTTCCTAATTCTTTTTCTCTTCCCCCATTTTTGATGAAGCTTGAATGTATTAGGAAATTATGAATTAATGAAGAGGAGAAGGGGTTGGGACTGAATACATAAGTGGCTCAGCCCAAACCAAACCCTAAGTGAAAAAGTGGCAAAAATCAACTATCTCCAAACATATCGAAGTTTATACTCAAAAAGGTTGCAAACGTCATTTTGAACTCAATGGGGGTGGTCTCGAGTCCCAATTCGACTGTTTGCAAAAAGTAGCTTTTCGGACCAAAATCCGACTAACGATAAAAAATTTAAATAAAATATTTAAATATAAAATCGATAAATATGCGGGTTGTTACAATAAACTTTTGTAAACTTAAGTTAATAATTTGAGATGTTACTGATTAAATGTAATAGAATGATGAATACTATAAGGAAAATTATTATAAACTTAAGTTAACATTTTAAGCTACTTATAATCCGATTGAATAGTAAGGGTGAATACTGTGAGTAATGGATAATAAACATAAGTTAATGTTGAAGCCATCTAAAAATTAAAGTGGATACAAAATTATTTGAATGGTTATAACTTTAAAAAATGTGAAATGATTCGGAAACAGATTAAAATATTTAATAATATTGTGTATGAAAGAAATGAATGTGAAAAGAAATAATCTATTAATGATGAATTAAATTGTAAAGGGACTCACATAATAATGGATAATCTAAATAATTGAATGGAAATAACTTAGGTAGGCAATGAATGTAAGGTAATGAAAAGAGAAAGCATTGGTATAAATGAGAAATGAATTTTTTGTAATGATGAACGTAAATTTATGAAAATAAATATTGTATGAATGAATGAAACTGAAGAACGGTAAATAATATGGAAGGAGATTAATAAGAAAAAACTTACATGACATTTGAGATTATTGTTTGTTTTGGCTTAGGGGATGATTGGGAAAGGATACTTCTAGCTGTATAAGATGTATGAATAGTCTATTAAGTTTTATCTATGACTTTTGAGTGTATGGTAGACTTAGTAGTTTATTTATCATCTTATACTATTAAAAGTGTCTAAAACCGAACAAACAATTTGCTTTGGTTGCTATGGATGGACGACTGATTTCTTTAATTGCATGTGATGATTGTATGGTTCTGTTTGCAAGTGCTTGTTGTATGTTATGTTGATTTGATTGTCACTAATTAAACAACATAAATATTTTCTCTTTTACTTGATTATTAACTTCTTTGGATTATATAAGTGAAGTGCAGGTTTATGGAAGCAATAATTACTGCTTTTGGTTACATAAATAAGTGTTGTTTGCTCGACAAATAGGTACGTTTTGGTTTACGGTTTTATAGCAATATTATATTGTTTTTCCCATGGTTTGGGATATTTTATTTTGAAACATATGATATATATTTTTATTATTGATATTATTATTTCTCCCAGACCTCTCCGCACAAAGAAAATTGTGTGGAAATTTTCCCTGAATTTTGGACTTAGAAAATTTTGTAAAAGTAGAAATGTTTTTAAAACTTTTATTAAACTTGAATATGAAATGATTTAATTGTCTTATAAGTTGATATATTTTATTTAAATTATTTAATTATGTAAAATTTATTGGTAATAAATTGAATATTTGAATTAAATATATCAATTCCTTAATTCCTTCTTTTCTCTTTTCGAGGACGAAAAGCTTTGAGTGGTGGATGGTGTAACGATCTGCAATTTTCGATAATTAAAATTATTAATAAATATGGTTTTAATTTAATATTGGAAGAAAAAAAATTTGTGAATTTTTAATAAGAGAAATAACTAAAATGTAATGTAATAAAGTAATTAAGGTAATTGGTAACTAATTTAATGTAATTCCAAACTAATTGAAATGGATGAAAGGTTATAATTGGTAATAGATTGTAAATAAGGAAATAAATTTAATGTTATACTAATTGATGAAATAATATGTAATTGATTGTAATTGGTTAAAACTAGTGTTGTATAAGAGGTTATAATATTTGTTATAGATAACAAACTTATAAATGCGATTAAATTAAGAAAAAGATGACAATTTTTAATGTTACTTATTTATTTAATTTGTTGCATTAAATTGGAAATTAATTGCAATAAATGTAATTAAATATTACGTTTAGTGTAAATTAAGATGATAATTGAAGAACAAGTGTAATAAGATGTAAACCAATGTTAATTTTATTTATAATATGACAATTGATTGAATAGAGGGATTGAAACCAAATTAAATCAATTTATTGGAATCAAAATATAATTAATTAGATTTTAACTGTTGAAATTTAACACTGTAATTGGTGTAATATTTAACACCGAATTGATATGTAATTTATTTTAAATTATTGGAAAAGTCTAAGGAATCAGAAACGATATAGATTGTTAGTTATAAAATTTGAATTTGAAAAGTGATTTAATTAATTTAATATTAATTTATTCAATTAACAGGAAAATAGCCATTTTGGCCACTGTCTCATATTTCCACGAAATAAGTTTTATAGGATCCGTAATGGTGAATTATTGTAGGATTACATGTTTCGTAGTGATAAGACTTGTCGTTTGATCGTACGGGCTCGAAAAGCGTAGAAATCAATTTAATTAAATTCAATTGAAATCAATTTGAAATAAGCTGATTTTGTAACGACCCGCCTTTTTGGACAGTTTAAACCGACGATCAAATACCCATGTCGATTCCAAACCATTAAAAGGACAGATAGTTATTGGGGTAATTAAGAAAAGAAAAGGAAGGGAAATAAAGGAAATGAAACAACACAGAATCTCACAGCGGAAGGCTAAAGTATAATAATAAAATAACAGTTCATGAAGCTGTTAATTAAATGAATACATTTGAAATGAATACATTTGATTATTATTATACAACATTTATCAGAGTTACATACACAACAAATATCATACAACAATGCAGCGGAATGGAATGAATATAATAGTAGTAGATAATATACCAAATCTTCGTCTCCGTCCTCCAAGGAAATGATCTTCAACCTAAACTGAAAACTCAGGACTGACCCGAGCGTAATGAAAAGACAAACACTCGAGTCAGGACTAAATATCCTTATGAAAGTTAAATCAATCGTAAATAAATATGAGTGTAACGGCGTCGGAGATGTTTACGGGGTTTGACATCTCCTATCCAGTGTCAACGTGCGTGCAATAACTTAAGAGATGTTACGGGATTTTCCATCTCTCAAGGATCCGTGAAACTATCTACTATGTAGTAATATACGCTAAGTAGATAATGCCTATTAGTAATATAAAGTATCAAAATAGCGTTAAGGCGTTACCATAATCCCCCTTAACACATTTTTATATTCCCAAAAGCATATACAAGACCGTAGTTTCCCCAAAACCGGAAGTCACCAGAGGGCAATCCATATACTCAAGGTACAAATCAAAAATGTAGTGGTCGCGAATAGGATAATCAGTATGACAAGGTACATGAGGCAATACCAACTAGGATACTAGTAGTTGCGTGATCCGGACTGATGTTGGGCATAGCCAGCAGCTACCCCAACACCGCGAGACAACACTCCCAAATCAAGGGGTGCACCCAAATCGCATCACAAATGTAATAGAAATGGTATCGAAGAAGTGTGTCCGCTAGAGGTGGCGAACCTCAATGGCCCGGCGCGGCTCCTGTTTTAGTCATGTCAGGGGTCATCCAATAATCGTTCTCTTTCTTCAGTCAACGCGTTCACCAAACCATCCACTTCATTCTGGATCAACACTCCGCGTATAATAGTTATTAAAGTGGTTTTCGGTATCGACAGAGAGTATGTCCATATCCGATCCCGGTCTCTTTAATAACTACGTATTATTACACCGTTGGCTATTTTACATTTCAAATCGATTCATAATTGATAACACAATATCATATTCACTTTAAAATCAAATCCATTTCAAAATCATCATATATTCAAAATTATCAATTTTGTCCGATAAATCAATTTCATTTCAAAATTTGATTCGAATTCAATTTAGGTTATAATCACTACTTTAACCTAGTTCGTATTTAAACCAAAGGTTTAAATATAAACATTTCCGTCTCTTTAACCAGTTTGAATTTAAGAAAATAGTTTAAATAGTTTAAAATAGTTAAATAATTCAAAATAGTTTAATAGAAATATTTAAATAGTTTAATCGAAATAAATTGAATATAAAATGGTTTATATATAAATCGTTTGGAAAATCAAAAATTATTTGATAAATAATTCCAAAGTCAAACCGGTCAACTTCCCAAATTTCCTATCCAAATCAAATACAAATTCCATTTCGATTTAATCGATTTATTCCAATTTCGACTTGAATAAATTTCTATTCCGCGTAAATTTCGATTTCAATTCACAAATTTCTTTAAATTTCAATTCAATTCCAAATAAATTTAAATCTAAATTTCAAATAAATTTTCAATTCCAAACTCAAACTTGAAATATCATTTCATATCAATTTTACTTAGTAATATTCAAAGCTCAATTTTAATGTTCAATCTTTAAACAAATAAATTTCCGAGATTCAATCATATCCAAATTTTAAATCTCAAAGTCTCCACTCAAATTTATTTAACAATTTCTTTTAACCAAAATTTATTTCAACGTTCCAAACTCAATTTTTCGATAAATTCGATTTCTATAAATTGATTTCTATTTATAACTTTTAAATCAAAACATACAATTAAATTTCAAATCGACGATTTCAAAAATTATTAATTAGCCAATTCGGTGTCCGTATATAATTTTCTATCCTATGGCCAAGTAATTATTTATTTCAATTAAATGTCAGGGATGAGTATACATTACTTAAATTAAATCTCAGTATCATATGTATGCATAACAGGATCTATATAAGCAAATAAACATCCAAACATTCAATTATCAAACAATAGCATCCATCAAAATACATCATCCAATAAACAATACAATTCATGGCAGTTTCATAGTTATCAATGTCAGGTAATTTAATCGCAATTCAATTTTAATTTCAATTTAACTGTCAATTTAATTTTTCAACGGTTAATGCAAATGACAAGCTATATGACAATTAAATTTTACCAAACAACGACAAATAAAATCATAACACTTCATAATATCAAATTTAACTAGCATAAAGATATTTAGTACGGCGTGAGCGTTATAAAATACTCACCTTGATTTTTACGATTTAAATCAAATCGAACGACATTCGATTTAACCCAAAATTTTCTCTAGCTCCAAATGATTCCAATCCAGTTTCATAGCGAAGAGCTCGTCGATACGATTCCAATGCAAAAAGTTTCGTCCGAATCCGACCTCGTATGAAAAAGTTATGATTTTTACAAGTTTACACGATTTTATATTAACTAAATTTACAACCTTCTTTATAATTTTACCTAACTCAAATCTCAGCCACTAGATCCCTCCTCTGCAAATCTGGGCCGCACCCCTCTTCTTCCTCACGTTCACGTTACTTGCTCCAGGAACACACGCGACTAAGAACCCATCCAAGCCAAACTAGGGCTCCAAATCGCGGCCACCACGAGCGTCCAGAAGTCGATCGGGAAGCGTCATCACGAAGCCTATCACCAGAGCCACCAACGCCTGGAGCAGCTTGAAGCTCGGCCCCCCATCTCGCCTCGAAAAACGTGAAAAACGCAGCAGCTTTGAACGTGATTTCCCGTTGATCCGTGGCTCCGTTTTCGATCATCTCCGTATGGATTTGAAGCTTTCATCGTGCTCTACAACTTTGTAGTTGAGAGTTTTTGCTAATTGTTGATAGATTGAGAGGAAAATGAGGAAGAAGTTTCGAATTTCGTGGCCATTGATTCAGGAAATGGCGGCTAGGGCTGAAGTCAATAAGGGTTTCTGGATTAAAATAATAATCAAACTGCCTCGGTTTGCGTGCGTATATATATAGGTAGGTCCAAAATCATCCGAACTCCAATCGAGACGTGCCGCCAGGCGTTTATAAGGTTTTACCCCCATTCCGGACGCAATGGAACTAGTTTCAAGGCCTAATTCGATCATATGTGAGAGTTACGGAAATAAACGATCAATTTTAAATTAAACCGATTAAACGATTATCTATGCGTTTTGGCTTGCCCCGGACAAACGGTAAATCCGTTTGACTTGAAATTTGAAATCTTACAATAATATAACATTACGGATCCAATGAAACTAATTTCGTCGAAATCCGAGACCGTTTGAAAAAATGACTATTTTTAACTCGCCAAATTAATATTAAACAATTTCAATGCGTTTCGAGCTGCCACAGTCAAACGACAACTCCGATTGCTACGAAAATTGAAATCCGATAATAACTAACTATTACGGATCCAATAGAACTAGTTTCGTCCAATTCTGAGACTGTTCAAAAATTGGCTATTTTTCAGGCGATAATTAAATATTAAAATATTCAATTTTCACAAATAAATTTTAAATTCAGTTTTAAAAGTTCTATAACATCACTATAACTCCAATATGATAAAATAAAATTTTACAAATCATTTTTAATCATATTAAACCCGTTATTTTATTTATCCAATAAATTCCAAATATTTAATTTAGACAATTTCGCTTATCCAATAATTCATTATCTTTTGAAATATTGAAATTGAACTTATAAGATTCAACTTTTAAAACCATTTCAAAATTTAGAACACTATTTTCATTTTACAGTTATTCAATTATTCAATAAGTTTTAAATATTTAATTTAAACAATTCACGTGTTCAATATTCAATATTTGATTTCAAATAGATTTTACTCATCAATCAACTACTCTCTTATACCAAATGAATTCAACATTTATCACCCTATTCGACTATTGATTGCAAAGTCATTCACTAAGTAGCTTTTTTTTTCATTACTTGGATAATTATTGCAATTCATTCCAGTTATTATTATTCCAAATGAATTACAAATTTTTTTCTAACATTAAATCACGAAATCTTATTAAATTAGCTAATTTAATTATCGAAAATTTACGGGTCGTTACACTCTCCCCCACTCAAAACTTTTCGTCCTCGAAAAGGAAAAGAAGGGAAAAGAAAGGAAAAGAAACTAAGTATAGAATTCAACATTAGATATATTTTATTCAAAGTTACCAACATATAAAACAATGAAATTCCATTTATAAAGTCATAACAACGCTTCCACTAACTTACTCCGAACGGCTTCCTAACTTTAAAAGTTAGTAATCAAAACAAGTTATAAAAAAATTTTAAAACTTGAAAAATTTTCTAACACCCGGATTTACGGAAAAATTCGGCAGAGTCTCCTTTGCGCGGCTCGATCGGAAAAAATATAACAGCATATATATCACAAATATACATCTCATCTCAATGATGAGGCATCCCATATGTGGGGAAACAACATATAAATATCACCAATATCATATAAAACTGTAAGCGTACCTTTTATTTAGCATTTATTAGCATTTTACTTACATTATGCATTTAGCGTAGAAGCGAGTTCCACAACGAAGCGCAACCCCTTTGCTACCTACTAAAATGCTCAATAACTAAGTTAGAATCATGCATATAAAGATAGATCGCTATACTTAGCCTACACAACATATATATAACGTATTTAGCTTCAAAACTGAGATTTCAATTTCTGGACAGCAAACAAATCTTAGCTTTAGGTCACCTAAACGGTAATATTTGACAACAGAATCTAAACAAAAATTGTTGCATTCATTTAAGGCTTTCCGTAATGTCCAAAATCATCGAATTCGGATCATCCGTTCAAAATTTATGGCAGTTTTACTAAGAGTATACGCCTCAGCCTGAGCAATGCATTGCGCAGGTCTGTGACGTTCACTCGTGGTTTCGACCTTCTAAACGGTGTCAAAACACAAAACACTTAAAACAAAAGTTTTAGCTTATGTTCTTAGCTTTCCATAAAGTACAAGATCATCAAAATCCGATAAACCAGTAAAAAGATATGTCAAAAATACTAAGGGTGTATACTACAGATTTTACTTATTTTTACACAGGACAGCGAGTAACATTCAAGTTTTTAACCTAGTAGACGAAGGAATTTTCTCAAGTTATCTAAACAAAAGTTGTGCTATAGTTTCTGAGCTTTTCGAAAAGTCCAAGATCATCGAATTCCGTTCAGCTATTTAAAAGTTATGGTTTTTTTTTCGTTTCAGCATATATTGGACAAATTTGGATTTTTCCAAAAATTTGCTTTTATTATTTCAAAGTGCAAACCATCAAAACTTCAAATTTTCAAAAAAAAAAAACAATCATAAACACAAAGTCATTTATTTTCTTATTCATCCATGCAATAGGTTTACATTCAATTTGTTTCCGATTTATTCAAGTTTGTTTCATTCATATTTTAAATTAAAGTCAATTTGCTTCAATTTAAATTGAATTCCATTATATTTAATTTCACTTTGCTTCGAATTTGAATTTTTATTATTTTAAAATTTTATTCCCTTTATTCAATTCCATTAACACTAATGAATTCTACTTAATCAATTATCATCCATCTAACAACCAATGCATATCAAACATTAACTTCCATCCAAAATCTACACTAAATCAATTATACATTTCCAAGTCAACTTTAATTTCATACACTTCCAAGCTTATAAACATTTAGTTATATTCAAATTTAATCAGTTTCCATTTACCAAATTTATATTTCATTAATTTTAAATTTTATTCATTCACTTATATATATCATTCATTTTACCGCTTAAATTTCTTTTATATTTACAACTATCAATTAGATCTTCACATTTTATTTTCATTCTCACACTGGTATATTATTTCTCTTCTTATCCTTATTAGCATTTTAAACCTTTTAAGTATTTGGTAAGTTATAGTTATGCAAATAGAATGTAGTTAAACAACATACAACTTCTTTCCATTTAAAGTTGAATTTTCAATTAATTAATTCTTAAGTCATTACTTAAATTTCACTATAATTTAATTTCACAATTTCATTCACATATAGTATTTCCATTTTATATTAACATAATTGTGAATCACCTTTAAATGTTAATTTGAATTCCAATTATTTACTAACAATTTTATTTATATTTGCAAACCATTAATTAAATGCATATTTCATTATTCAAACCTATACTTGTATATTATCCAATTAACAATTCATATAACATTTTTGAACTTCTTAAATATTTTGGTAAGTTATATCTATGCTATAGAATGAAATTTAATACTACGCGAGTTTTACAGTTTCAATTTTTATTTTAAGTTCATAATTTCCTAATTCTAAGGATTTCTACTTCAATTGATATTTTCACTTAGCTCTTAGGTTCATTTCTCATTTCACAATTCAGAAGTTCCTTAATGGTTCAAGTCTAAATTCATTTCAATCAAAAAAAAAAAAATCATTAATTATTAAAGAACTTAAGAATTCCAATCCCGGTTTTATTTCAAATCAAGGTTTGAAATAATATATACTTATATAATTTATATATCAAATCATACTATAGAGAATGCAAAACAAAATAAAATTTGAGTCAAAACAAGGTTTAGACAAGCTATTAAGTGGTCTCCCCCACTCGGACTCTCGAAAATAAACGTCGATGATGCGTGCACTCATCACCGAAATCATTTTCTAGCGTCAAGAGTAGGGAATATAACACTTATCATAAAAAAAATCCTTCGAAAATAATTTCAACTCAATTATACTATCATATAATACTCATATTATATTTTTCAAATTCTTGTAAGTCAATTTCAAACACCGGAATTTAAATTCCTAAATCCAAGTTAAAATTCATTTATATTCATTATCAATTGTGTTTACAAGATTTCATTTTCCTAAATCCATTGTTATTTAATCAATTGTTGTAAATATTGACTGATCAAACAATAACGATAATAATCTAATATTATCATCTCCTAACAATCAATTCAATCAAAATGAATAAATATTCAAATAATTCTTTTATATAAAATATATTCCAAAACGATATTGTGTTGGTTTGTCCTATTCGAGTGTTTAAAAATTCCTATCGACGCCTTGGCGTCCCAAGTATCGACCAGAATTCATAAATACTCAACGGAACAAATTAACACAATATAAAACCATTTTATATCAAATAACAAGTACGCTCTCTCATATACACTCAACTCATTCATATAGTTTACCTCTATTTCAATGAGTTATTCCCCACTAGAGCCAAGGTTTATCGCTAAACCAAAGCTCTGATACCAACTGTAACGACCCGCCTTTTTGGACAGTTTAAACCGACGATCAAATACCCATGTCGATTCCAAACCATTAAAAGGACAGATAGTTATTGGGGTAATTAAGAAAAGAAAAGGAAGGGAAATAAAGGAAATGAAACAACACAGAATCTCACAGCGGAAGGCTAAAGTATAATAATAAAATAACAGTTCATGAAGCTGTTAATTAAATGAATACATTTGAAATGAATACATTTGATTATTATTATACAACATTTATCAGAGTTACATACACAACAAATATCATACAACAATGCAGCGGAATGGAATGAATATAATAGTAGTAGATAATATACCAAATCTTCGTCTCCGTCCTCCAAGGAAATGATCTTCAACCTAAACTGAAAACTCAGGACTGACCCGAGCGTAATGAAAAGACAAACACTCGAGTCAGGACTAAATATCCTTATGAAAGTTAAATCAATCGTAAATAAATATGAGTGTAACGGCGTCGGAGATGTTTACGGGGTTTGACATCTCCTATCCAGTGTCAACGTGCGTGCAATAACTTAAGAGATGTTACGGGATTTTCCATCTCTCAAGGATCCGTGAAACTATCTACTATGTAGTAATATACGCTAAGTAGATAATGCCTATTAGTAATATAAAGTATCAAAATAGCGTTAAGGCGTTACCATAATCCCCCTTAACACATTTTTATATTCCCAAAAGCATATACAAGACCGTAGTTTCCCCAAAACCGGAAGTCACCAGAGGGCAATCCATATACTCAAGGTACAAATCAAAAACGTAGTGGTCGCGAATAGGATAATCAGTATGACAAGGTACATGAGGCAATACCAACTAGGATACTAGTAGTTGCGTGATCCGGACTGATGTTGGGCATAGCCAGCAGCTACCCCAACACCGCGAGACAACACTCCCAAATCAAGGGGTGCACCCAAATCGCATCACAAATGTAATAGAAATGGTATCGAAGAAGTGTGTCCGCTAGAGGTGGCGAACCTCAATGGCCCGGCGCGGCTCCTGTTTTAGTCATGTCAGGGGTCATCCAATAATCGTTCTCTTTCTTCAGTCAACGCGTTCACCAAACCATCCACTTCATTCTGGATCAACACTCCGCGTATAATAGTTATTAAAGTGGTTTTCGGTATCGACAGAGAGTATGTCCATATCCGATCCCGGTCTCTTTAATAACTACGTATTATTACACCGTTGGCTATTTTACATTTCAAATCGATTCATAATTGATAACACAATATCATATTCACTTTAAAATCAAATCCATTTCAAAATCATCATATATTCAAAATTATCAATTTTGTCCGATAAATCAATTTCACTTCAAAATTTGATTCGAATTCAATTTAGGTTATAATCACTACTTTAACCTAGTTCGTATTTAAACCAAAGGTTTAAATATAAACATTTCCGTCTCTTTAACCAGTTTGAATTTAAGAAAATAGTTTAAATAGTTTAAAATAGTTAAATAATTCAAAATAGTTTAATAGAAATATTTAAATAGTTTAATCGAAATAAATTGAATATAAAATGGTTTATATATAAATCGTTTGGAAAATCAAAAATTATTTGATAAATAATTCCAAAGTCAAACCGGTCAACTTCCCAAATTTCCTATCCAAATCAAATACAAATTCCATTTCGATTTAATCGATTTATTCCAATTTCGACTTGAATAAATTTCTATTCCGCGTAAATTTCGATTTCAATTCACAAATTTCTTTAAATTTCAATTCAATTCCAAATAAATTTAAATCTAAATTTCAAATAAATTTTCAATTCCAAACTCAAACTTGAAATATCATTTCATATCAATTTTACTTAGTAATATTCAAAGCTCAATTTTAATGTTCAATCTTTAAACAAATAAATTTCCGAGATTCAATCATATCCAAATTTTAAATCTCAAAGTCTCTACTCAAATTTATTTAACAATTTCTTTTAACCAAAATTTATTTCAACGTTCCAAACTCAATTTTTCGATAAATTCGATTTCTATAAATTGATTTCTATTTATAACTTTTAAATCAAAACATACAATTAAATTTCAAATCGACGATTTCAAAAATTATTAATTAGCCAATTCGGTGTCCGTATATAATTTTCTATCCTATGGCCAAGTAATTATTTATTTCAATTAAATGTCAGGGATGAGTATACATTACTTAAATTAAATCTCAGTATCATATGTATGCATAACAGGATCTATATAAGCAAATAAACATCCAAACATTCAATTATCAACCAATAGCATCCATCAAAATACATCATCCAATAAACAATACAATTCATGGCAGTTTCATAGTTATCAATGTCAGGTAATTTAATCGCAATTCAATTTTAATTTCAATTTAACTGTCAATTTAATTTTTCAATGGTTAATGCAAATGACAAGCTATATGACAATTAAATTTTACCAAACAACGACAAATAAAATTATAACACTTCATAATATCAAATTTAACTAGCATAAAGATATTTAGTACGGCGTGAGCGTTATAAAACACTCACCTTGATTTTTACGATTTAAATCAAATCGAACGACATTCGATTTAACCCAAAATTTTCTCTAGCTCCAAATGATTCCAATCCAGTTTCATAGCGAAGAGCTCGTCGATACGATTCCAACGCAAAAAGTTTCGTCCGAATCCGACCTCGTATGAAAAAGTTATGATTTTTACAAGTTTACACGATTTTATATTAACTAAATTTACAACCTTCTTTATAATTTTACCTAACTCAAATCTCAGCCACTAGATCCCTCCTCTGCAAATCTGGGCCGCACCCCTCTTCTTCCTCACGTTCACGTTACTTGCTCCAGGAACACACGCGACTAAGAACCCATCCAAGCCAAACTAGGGCTCCAAATCGCGGCCACCACGAGCGTCCAGAAGTCGATCGGGAAGCGTCATCACGAAGCCTATCACCAGAGCCACCAACGCCTGGAGCAGCTCGAAGCTCGGCCCCCCATCTCGCCTCGAAAAACGTGAAAAACGCAGCAGCTTTGAACGTGATTTCCCGTTGATCCGTGGCTCCGTTTTCGATCATCTCCGTATGGATTTGAAGCTTTCATCGTGCTCTACAACTTTGTAGTTGAGAGTTTTTGCTAATTGTTGATGGATTGAGAGGAAAATGAGGAAGAAGTTTCGAATTTCGTGGCCATTGATTCAGGAAATGGCGGCTAGGGCTGAAGTCAATAAGGGTTTCTGGATTAAAATAATAATCAAACTGCCTCGGTTTGCGTGCGTATATATATAGGTAGGTCCAAAATCATCCGAACTCCAATCGAGACATGCCGCCAGGCGTTTATAAGGTTTTACCCCCATTCCGGACGCAATGGAACTAGTTTCAAGGCCTAATTCGATCATATGTGAGAGTTACGGAAATAAACGGTCAATTTTAAATTAAACCGATTAAACGATTATCTATGCGTTTTGGCTTGCCCCGGACAAACGGTAAATCCGTTTGACTTGAAATTTGAAATCTTACAATAATATAACATTACGGATCCAATGAAACTAATTTCGTCGAAATCCGAGACCGTTTGAAAAAATGACTATTTTTAACTCGCCAAATTAATATTAAACAATTTCAACGCGTTTCGAGCTGCCACAGTCAAACGACAACTCCGATTGCTACGAAAATTGAAATCCGATAATAACTAACTATTACGGATCCAATAGAACTAGTTTCGTCCAATTCTGAGACTGTTCAAAAATTGGCTATTTTTCAGGCGATAATTAAATATTAAAATATTCAATTTTCACAAATAAATTTTAAATTCAGTTTTAAAAGTTCTATAACATCACTATAACTCCAATATGATAAAATAAAATTTTACAAATCATTTTTAATCATATTAAACCCGTTATTTTATTTATCCAATAAATTCCAAATATTTAATTTAGACAATTTCGCTTATCCAATAATTCATTATCTTTTGAAATATTGAAATTGAACTTATAAGATTCAACTTTTAAAACCATTTCAAAATTTAGAACACTATTTTCATTTTACAGTTATTCAATTATTCAATAAGTTTTAAATATTTAATTTAAACAATTCACGTGTTCAATATTCAATATTTGATTTCAAATAGATTTTACTCATCAATCAACTACTCTCTTATACCAAATGAATTCAACATTTATCACCCTATTCGACTATTGATTGCAAAGTCATTCACTAAGTAGCTTTTTTTTTCATTACTTGGATAATTATTGCAATTCATTCCAGTTATTATTATTCCAAATGAATTACAAATTTTTTTCTAACATTAAATCACGAAATCTTATTAAATTAGCTAATTTAATTATCGAAAATTTACGGGTCGTTACAGATTTTAAAGCTTACTTCTTCATACAATGGAACTAGGACTTGAAACCTATTCCCTTTAGTATAAAACTATCGAAAACGTATGATTTGATATAAGGATTGACCCCACTTTCGTTTCGAAGGCAGAATGGGCTTTTTGGGTCGCTTAGTCGTTTCGACCAATCCAATCTTGTCCATTCAATTCTAATTCAGATCTGCATATATATAAGCTGTTATAAACCCTAGTTGTTTCTTATTTCATTATTTTATACGTACATCAACTCTTGTATGTTCCTTCTTCAATGGCAGAAACAAAATCAAATTGCGAACCCTCAATTCAATTTTCAAATCAATTTCAAAATTTAAACTCCTCCAAACCCTATCATATTATATACCATTTCGAAGCCCTCAATGAGTGCAATCTTCTGTAATGATTTGTTTCTCGAATTGGATCATCGTTTTCATAGATATAAATGAATTAATTTCGACCATTTATCGCGTTGTGATCAACTTTTTCCGATTATCAAATCAATGGTACAGTTTTGTAGAGGTCGCAAAGGCGAACGCATCTGTGCTCGTCGTTGGTCGTATTAGCGGTTGGATCAGCGTGAAAAATTCAACTACGGTTTAGGATTTATGGCAACGGCAATGTTCGTCTTGGGCATGATGGTGATGGTGGTTGATCGGAGGTAGTCGCGTAGTGGTAGGCGAGGTCGGCGCTATGTTTTCTTGCATGGGTGAGCATAGTTCGTGGCGGCGTTTGTTCGACATGGTTAGGGTAGCGGCTCCTTCATATGTCCGATCACAATTTGTCTTAGAGGGTAGGGTTTCAACGAGAGCGTGCTGACCTGGAAGGTAGTGATTTTACCAATTTAATTATTTTATTTGTTTTTTATTTAATCGTATTACTTCTAATTATCATGAATTTTACATACATGCTCGGATTTGCACGCTGTTTATTTCGTTGGGATTGTATCGAAATTTTGGACATTTTAGAACTAGCTTGGACGAATTCCAAGATCGTTAGATTTTGGGCCATTATTTTGGAATTAAGTCGATTTGAAATCAAAAGTGAGTGTTTTAACCCACTCGCCATTACTAAATTATCTTATGTTAGTTAAATTAAATTATGGTGTATTTTGGAATTGATTGGTTGATGTTTGTTATGTTTAAATTATCATTCTAGTTAAATTTGACTTTTATTACATTTAATCATCATTTAATTTAATATTGAATTTAATTGTCAATTTAATATCTGTTAATGATAATAAACTATCTATTGATGTTTATTGGTTGATTTTGATGTTGATTATGATGGATGTTTGATGGTTGATATTGGACTGGATGTTATATTTTATATTGTTATAACACTACAAGTTCCCTATGGGTTGAAATGATACATGCCCGAAAGATTATATAGAATATTGGAAAATCAATATGGGTTGAAATAATAAACCCAAGAGATTTTCATTGAAATAAATTTTGGGATTGCGGGTTGAAACAATATATACCCATAAAATTTAAAATATTTACGGATTGAAATGATAAATATCCATATCACTTAACCATAGGGTAGAGAATTATATATGGACACCGAATTGGTTAAATTTAATTATTTTAAATCTTTAAACTTTGAATCCAGTTAAACGATATTTCGAAATAGAATCCGACTGATATAAATTGAATTTTTTAAGTAATTATTTAAAGGATTTAAATTGAAATTTTAAAGTTAAATTTGATATTTCAAGATTTGAAATTAGATTTTGATTTGAAATCTGGATATGGTCCAGATTGTCTGAAATGGAAGAAATGGTTAAATATGATATTAATTTCAAATTTCTTATCTTAATATAAATAATAAATGTTCTTTTAAATTCTAGTTATTAAGATTTCCAACTATTAAAATAAGTTAATCTATTTTAAAACCAACTTAATTAATTTAAACCGTTCTAATTTATTTTAGTCTAATTTAACCAATTTTAAACTAATTAACCCTAACCTATTTAACTTATTCTAATCTAATTTAATATATTTTAATCTATTTTAAACCGTTTAAACTTTATTAAACAATATTAAACTATATTAATGTATTTTAAACTATTTTAATTTCTTTTAAATTATTTTAATCTATTTTAAATCTATTTAACCTATTTTAAATTAATTTAATTTATTTAAAATCTACAACGACCCGTAAATCTTCGGTAATTAAATGTGGCTAATTTAATAATTTTTTGTGATTTAATGTTGGAAGAAATAAAAATCTATGGGTTATTTATAAGAATATAACTGAAATCGAAGGTAATAGTACTAACTTAAGGAAATTTATAACTACTTTAAATGTAATTCCAAATTTATTAAAATGATTAAAAGTTATAATTGATATAAATTGTAAATAAATTATAGTAATGTATGTATTAATTGGTAATTGGATTTAAAAGAGAAATGGATAATTTAAAGGTTGTATTAATTAATGAAATAATGTGTTATAAATTGTTATTGGAAAAAATTGGTTGTAAATGGTTATAACATTTGGTTGTATATAATAAACTTACAAATGTGATTAAATATAGAAATGGTGACAATTGTTATTTGTTACCAATTCATTTAACCAATTGCAATTGAATGTCAATAAATGGTACATTAATGTGAGTTAAGATGTAACAGCCCGCAATTCCGTACCCCTTGAGTCAACACTATTCTACCCAAATCAACTCAAGTTGTACAGAAATACGAACCATTTGGGTTAAAGAAGAAGAGGTAGAAGAAGAGAAAACAAAATCAACATCAGAATCTAACCATCGCAGCGGAATAAATATAATAGATAGTAAATAATCTTTACTCAAAATCAAATATATCTGTTTACATACAGTACATCATCAGAATACATCAGCCACAGCTCACATCAATAACATACAATGGATACACAACAACACAACAGCGGAAAATGTATATACACAAGTACGAATGTACGTATCGTCAATCCAGCCCATCTCCTGAGCTCCACAGCAACATGTCCTGTATCCTATAATACTCGGTCTGACCCGAGCATTACAGTTAAATAATACCCGAGTCAGTCTGGAATACCAGCGTGAGAAAATCACACCCAATTGATTGTTAAAGTTACAAAAAGCCTTTGAAAAAAAAGCATCTCGTAAGACCACGCCACAAATAAACATGTCGGGTTTTTACCTTACGATAGCTAAAACAATTTTTATAGAAATCCTCTGGTATTATAATAGAGTCTATAGAAAGTAAATAGAATCTAGCTGAAATGCTTGCATCTCACGTTTCAGCAATAGTTGGGCACAATCAAAACCGTACGGGCGCGTATGGGAAATGCATTCCAACTAATGGCTAGGAACTGGGGTACCACCTGTCACAGTACCTGGTCTAGATCAGCGTACCGAGGAGCCACCCTAACTCCCCTGCAACACAAGACCGGAACCATCCCTTACTGGACAGTCCCGAGCAAGATCACCCCGCGGTTGGGATCAGCAACCGCCCACTAAGCCGAAATAAAGGGACATCTAGATAGGGATGACCTCACCCTCCAGTGGGGGCTACCCACGAAGCCTTGCTGCATATCCCCTGATTTTTAGCCATTCCCATTTGATGAGGCTTGAGGCTAAGCGTTACCTTTAAAGAATATATCTCTTAGAATGCCCATCGTCCACCTGACGATGTTTCGCAAGCATTCATCCATACAAGTCCGTCCCGGGTTCGAACGGAACCGAAGGCACTATTCCTACTACATCCATATTGGAAATATCCTCAGGATTAGTAGCGACTAGTCCTTGCACTTCACTGCTCCATCTTCGGATCCAAAATCGTTTACACGAAACGTACAAACCGGATCGAAGTGGTTTTCGAGAAATAAATCTCGATCCCGGTCTCTTCGAAACGATCAACGCATTGTCCAATATGGATAGTCGGTTATTTAACCATCAATTTCTATTCACAAACATCCATCAAACAATAAATAATTTTCCAAATTATTTATTAATCCCAAAAATATCTTCACATGATATATTCCTATTTTCAATCCCTTGAAAACAGTTTCAAAACCCTCCTTCTTTTTAGAATAAACTTTCCCAAATATTTTCTATCTCCACTGAAATTACCAAGCACAAAACTAGATTTTTAAAAATAATTTAAAACACTTTACTTTGAAATATATACCTTCAAAACATTTAAATTAAAACTATTTCAATAATTTGTTAAAACACATATTAAATGAATAATTGAAAATAAGGTTACTTAATAAATATAAAACTAGATTTATACTTTTAAAACCATAATATTAAGACATTTTTTAAATAATTACTACTATAATAGATAAAGAGAAAATACTTACTTAAGAACTTAAATATTAGAAATAAGAAATTTTCCAACTCTTGCTTTTAAACAACTTTTAATTCTTTTAACTTATATTTAAAAAATTTACTTTGAAAACGTACTTGGTTATCCAGGGAGAATTCCAACTTCAATCACTTAAATCAATTTCCCAAATTGATTTCCAATTTATTTCCTTTTAATTCGGAATCTATTAATTTCAGATTTCATTTCTTGATTATAATTTAAAAATACTTTAACTAAAAATTCCAATTTTTAGATTTCTCAATTACTTCTTTATTCTTTTAAATAAATTTAAACTTTGAATTTTAAAATAATCCTTTATTCCTTTAATTGATATAACTTAACAATTCATCAATTTCATTTTATTAACAATTACATTTCTCTTCATACTCGAAGTTATTTATTATTATTTTCATATTATTTCTATTTCTTTTCAATTCATTCTTAATTTATTCAAACTTTCTATAATTATTTCGCTTACAAATTTACTTCCTTTCAATTTCCTTCAACAATCCAATTCATATATTTTGGTAATTCATGATACCCGAATCCAATCAAACCATACATTCAATATTCCAATATAACTCATCATAGGATATCAAATAATCAAAACATAGAATATTGAATAGTTTAAATAAATGTTAGGGGTCCAGTTGGATCCCTCCAACCTGTTTTCCCTGCATCCACAAATGTTAGCACAATATAATATGCCAATTTCAAAATATCATACTATACCACATCAATCAATTCAGCCATTCAAACAATTATTTAAATTTAATCATTTAAATTTTAAAATTTAACTGAGTGAGATTAACTCACCTTCTTGTTTGTAATTCGATCCAACCCGACCTGATTTTCTCCCATGATTTTCAGACCTTGTATAAATAATATGTGATTCATTACTATTTGAATTAACCAACCAATTAATCACTTTTTGAATACACTTAATTAGAACTAAAGATTTAATTTATACTAATGATTTACTTTATTAATTATTTAAATAAAAACTAAATTTCCTTTTTACCTCACTATAACATCAAATGTTGAGTTACTCTTTCTATTTTTCTCTGTTACCTAAACTATAAATACATGTTATATTTATTTATACTTGTACATAAATCTCCTATACTAGAATTCCTTCTCTGTAAATAGGTTTTTTTTTTGAATTAACCGAAAGATGGAAAGGAACTAATACCTCACTGCTATCAATCTTCGTGTGCGTGATGCGAAACCATTTTGAACCCAATCGCTCTTCAACAGCTGCCATCTACGAAACTCGGTTTCCCTTCGCGTACGCGAGCACACGCGCGTATGCTCCTCTCGCGGTCGCTGCCTACCTCGATTCCGCTCGCATCCAAACATCACCGGCCTTGCTTCAAGATCGAAGCTCGAACTCGCGACTTCCAATACGAACAACAACGCAACTCCCCCTCGATCGAACAACGATCGCCGCCTGTATCGCGACTCTACTATAGGATTTATACAGGAGGGAGAATAGATCTGATGTTTGAATTTTTTTTCTATTATTTTTTTTTTCTCGTTCCACCGTATACGTTTGAGAACAAAGTACTGACTTTTGAAACTTCCAAGGGAAGATGTCCCTTAGTTTGCACGTTCTACACAAATCGCTATATTATATATTTTTTTTCTTTTGTTCGGCTGAGACGTGAAAGAAGGGACATGCTAGGAAAAAGAAGGGGCGAGAACCAGAGGGACTATAGTGTTTTGAAGTGAGGGGGGAAAGTGCCGAAGTGAAATATCTCAGCTGAGGTTTGACTAAATTATGCAAATATATATTCCAATGCGTTTAAATATCCTACGCTCACATAACAATCCCAAACGCAACGAAATTTGAAATCCGATAATAATTCAATATTACGGATCCAATGGAACTGGTTTCGTCAGATTCCGATACTGTCCCTCGGAAGGCTATTTTTAAATTCAATTTAAACGATATAAATTTCAAAACTCAACAAATCACTGTTAAATTCAATTTTATCACTTCTATTATCTTCAGCACTATCAATATAGATTTTACAAGCCTTCAAATTATTTTCAATGGGCTTAAAACTGAAGGTTCAACAATCTAACCAATTTCTAATTATTAAATTCTATTATTTAGCTATCAAATAAATAGCGATATTTGTAATTAAAGTTAATAATTAACCTTTGAATATTTAAAATTAATTAAATATTCCCATTTTAAATGTCTAAAAATTCCGGGTCGTCACATAAGATAATAACTGCAATTATTGAACATAATAAAATGTATAAAAATGTTAATTCAGTAAGTGGTAACCAATGTAAATTTTATGCATAATATAAATTGATTAAATAAAAAGAATTGGAATCAAGTTTGCTCAATCTATTTGAATTCACTACGCAATAGATTGCATACTGCAACACCAAGAAGTGATGCAGGAAGTGCCAAAAAATGTTGTTGTAGGCTAAAAAGGGCAAAGGCAACACTTTCTCGGTGATGCATTTTGCCACGTTGCCCTAGAGTCAAAGGCAACATCTTTGCGGACCTAGGGCAACATCAGCTCTGTTGTTGCCACAGTTACCAAATTTTCTAAAAAGTGGGCCCCACAATCTGGGCCCCAACATGTGGGCCCACATTGTGGGGCCCACTAGTTCTGTGGCCCACCTTTTCGGAACCCTATTGTGGGGCTCATATTCATTAATCTATGGTAACACTTTTACCATCCAATGGCAACACTTTGACAGTTTATTACCACATTTAACATCACATACTGCAACATTATATCATATATATGGCAACATTATACTGCAACATTATATCATATCTAATGGCAATATTACACTGCAACAAAGAACTTTTCATTTCAGAATAACCAGCAACACAAGTTTTACTTAGTCAGGTACAAAATAACAAACATACTTAAAAACATAGCCAGCGTATTCATAGTTACAGCCAGTACATACTAAATTCTACTTATTAACTGTACATTCATATTTGCGAGCCTCCAGTGCCATCAGTGCCTCTAGTGCCTCCAGTGCCTCCAGTGCCATCACTGCAGACGGTTGCACAAAGATCCTCGACATCAATTTGCATGTCAGGGTTTGCTTCGCTCAATTTCTTAAGCACCCATGTCAAGTTCTCCCGAACGTTTTGGTTCACCTTTGCATCAAATTCATTTTGGACCTTCTTGTTCACCTTTGCTTCAACTTCGTCAACTATATTTTCCCTTATCTTCGCTGCCAGCTCCTGCATGTATGTGCTTGTTGTTGGGGCATATTTGATGGGTAAATTTTTAATTTGAAGCTAAGAAAGTGCCTCCGACTATACAATCAAAACTGACAAGTGTTTGTTCAATTTATGTAAAGATTAAATGGCTACAAACCAGCAGAATTCTTGAAACCATGACTTGTGTAATCTGAATATATAACAAAGGTCAAGGTCTTTTAGCGTAGTATTTGCATCAATTTCTGACTCGGATTTATTTATGTGCGACCATGTGACGATCCTTTTAGATCAAATCTTCGATGAATGGTGTATTGAGAACAGAAAAGATTTCTTATGATAACAAATCGAACCCGACTAATTGAAACAGTATAATTCCTAAATTACTGACAATACAAAAGATCAATATTATCAACAACAAAAAGAGGATGAAAACAAACTTATACCTTCTTCTGAGTTGTGCCAGTTAATTTCACAGAATGCAGACCAAAAATTTTTGTAAGGAGTGTATTTTCGTACGAACGAACATGCTTAGAATACGCTGGGAGCATTCGTAGAAGAAACTAAATGATGAACATAGATTAATCAAAATATATCAAGAATGTCGATTTATTTCATTAATTATGGGAACAGATTGAACACAAATGACTAAAAGAAAAACATTCATGGCACAAACAACCCTCTCAGATATATATTGGTACAAACAACCTTGGAGAAGTTCAAACTATTACGGTTTATTGAATTTTGGAGAATCAAATCAAGTAATACATTTACTGTCATAATCCAATTAAGACAACCTTGAAACCCAAAGAAATAGGAATATAGAAGCAAGCAGGGATGCACACGACATATGATGGTGAACCTATAACTATGAGCATCAGGCTAAATCAACGGTAGAAAAAGAAACTCACTTTTACTTCAGCCTTCTTTAATGTTTTGATCATGTACTTATCATCATTTGTCAAGTCAAAAAAGCTTCCACTCTTTCCACGTGATGAGAGCTCTCTATGCGCATTATCTCCATATATGGAGAGCATATAATCAGCCACATCAACCTTAAATAGTCTTCGAAGTGTTCTAAATAAACCAATAGAAAGGTTAAAGGCATTGGAAGAAAATAATAATAATAATAATAATAAATATGGCAATGTCTATTGAATATCAAAATTCAAAATTCTCCCCAATAAGTACATATAGCTGCTAAGTTTCATAATTGAACTATTTTTAAGATAAAATTATATATATATATACACACATAGCAATGTCTATTGAATATCAAAATTCAAAATTCTCCCCAATAATGGTAATAGAAAATATTAGGAAAAAAATACCAAGGCTTGATCAACAGAGTTCGGTGTTAACCAATGATAAGATTTACAGATGTAAGAAAACTCAACAAAACAAGTACCACGAGGTACAATATTTAACGAAATACTTGAATACTATGGGACAGTAATCTTTCCATTTAAATTCATATGATTGATGTGGAGTTGTACATTTAGACCCTTCAGGAGGAAATCTTGTCCAAACCTTTTCTTTTGGATCAAATGCGGATGATTTCAGATCAAGAGTTGCAGCTTTTCTACCTACAACATGCCGGTCTACGTATGGTGAGAATAAATAAATCATAGATTAAAAGAAAATATTGAAATTTACTGAATGTGTATGGTTCAGCTCATGTGGTTCTTAGTTTGAATTCAAGACTAGAAAATATATATAGACAAAACTGAAAGATCGCGAACCCAAAGTACAAATTGATAGCCTAGGGGACAAAATTAATGACATCCTAATCCTTTGGCACACATGATAATCAATAAATTACATATAGATAAGCAAATTTGGCATACGATATGTTCCAAATTATTGTTAATTTTGTAAATATCAGATACTTCGGCCTAACGTGACCAATCTTGTTTATAGATATACAATCATTGCTCATCAAACTAAAATATGAACACACTACTGAAACTAATCATTCACTTTTCAAGTACAGCAAGATTTCCAACACTTACATCAACTAAAAAAGCAAAACAAAGTCATACCTAATCCCAAGTTGAGGATTGAGCATGAGTTCGTAATCTAACCAAGTTCAACTACACCTCTCTGACCAAAACAGCTTCTTCCATCGACAACAGCAGTGCACACACATCTCACCAAACTCCACTTTCAATCTCCACAACCTCCCTCTGTTACCGTTTACATCCTCTATTTCAAGCAACTCTACTACACACAGCAACTCTACTGCTCTGTCTACCATATAAACCATCAATATTGCAACTTGCAGCAACAACTCACGCACACCATGCCATACAACCATCTCAACTAACCTCCTAACCTTCTGCCATACTGCTGTTGAACGAGTTTGTCGACCACCTGACCCACTGCTTGTTGCCTGTAAACTTCACACCATCAACTGCTGCCTGCCAAGACACTACTACATCATAAACAAGGCCTCATCACACCACCATCACCAGCTGCTTACAAAACCACTTCACTCCTACAACAATCAGACTTCTTCAAACAACACACTGCTTCAAATATCCCACTGCAAAACATCACTTCCTCACTGACCAAACAACCAGCAACAACAGCTACCATCCACACTTCAAAGCTTCAAACAACCCAGTAACCACCTTGCAACTCTCTTACCATTTCAAAAGAGCTCCCAGACACCACGTAAACCAAAATAACTACTATCAATAGCCTAGACTTCATCCCCACCTCTGTAATCTTCCACACTTCACCCTTCCACTTCATCTCATTGCTACAGCAAACAAATTATCACCACAACCTATTCAAACTTCCCACTGCCCTACCCAATTCCATAACACAATCACAGTTGAACAATTCAAACCACCCTGGAACCGCCTTATCACCTGCTCGATTCATCTGACAAAAGCCTGAATATCAACCTATATCCGACAATCAAACAACAATTGCCACACATCTCGCCAAACTTTACTTTCAATCTTCACAACCTCCCACTATTACTGTTTACATCCTCTATTTCAAGCAAATCTACTACACACAACAACTCTACTGCTCTGTCCACCATATAAACCATCAACATTGCAACTTGCAGCAACAACTCATGCACACCACGCCATACAACGATCTCAACCACTGCCCAATACCCTGCACAGCACCTCTACTACAAACTACATCACGAATGCTTCACTACCCCACACCATTACATTCATTGACTTCTGTCAAACATACAACTGCCTGCCTCCATTTTCAACCATATCACTATCTATTTTCAAACATACAACTGCTATCAAACTTTTGTGCTACATGTTTTTGCAAGTCTGACCAAAGCTGCTCAAATCAATATCAATTGGCGCTGCTCCCCTCAACAAACTTTGCTACGAAAAAGATAAAATCACTCAGTTTACATAATTCCAGTTCCAACCACTAGCTCCTCACTGCTATGCACATCAACAAAAACAGTGTGCAAAACATACTTAACCATCACCAACTTCATATCCTCTCTTTGCCTCTCTTTACCCTGCCATTACTCCTCATCACAGCAGTCATCCATCAACTGTCTCTACCTGAAACCATCTACAACACAACTGTAAACCATTTCAAAGTCCTCCACCACTTTACCCACCTGCTGTAGTCACTAGATCATCATCGATCGCTAGTTACAACCATCTATTCAATTCCTTCTCCAATTCGAACACTGCCCCTTCCCCACATCAATATCATCAACCTCATAAACTCGCCAACCTGAAAGCAATACAAACTTCTTTAACCATCAAACCAAAATCCCAAACCCCTTACTGACCTACACTTCTGTCACAACACCACCGACAAAAACCACTAACCCTTACACGAACCACGACCACCTCCAGTAACCACTACTGCCCAGAATCGCCAATGGTCGCGAGCACCGCAATCACGAAATCACCACGACTGCATCCTACCACCAAGTCAACTTCCATCACTACCGAAACCCAACCTCCACTTCATCCCACGCCTCACCCAATCGAACAACTTCAATCGAAACTCGACCGCCCTTATCAACGAGAACTGCTACTCCATCGCCACACTTCAAAGCAAACCACCAGGTCTTCAACTTGAAACACATCGAACATCGAACACGAGCAATAATCGGCGTTTTGGAGCTTGCGAACTTGGAAATTGAATTCGAACTCGAAAAATTGATTTGGGAATTGGTTTTTACAGATTTTGGTTTTGGCGAGATAAATTGGTTTTTACAGATTTTTGAGTGAAACCCTTGATATTTTGTTAACTTTTGTCCCTTTGTTTTTGCTTCCCGCTTTAAAATTTATTTTAGCCCGCTTTTTTTCAGCCCGCACTCATTTTTTATAATATTTTTATAAGTCTATAGGTGCTGCGACATAGTTTTGATATCTATGCTAACATCCTTAGGCTAATGTTGTAATAGATAAAAATCAGCATAGCTATCGTTACATTGTAGCTAGAAACATCTTGTATTTTCGTTGCAATAGGCCATCTATGGCGTTGTGATTTAAATTATAATAAATGGATTTTTACAATTTAATGTAATTAAATATTGTGTTAATGAAAAGTAAGATGAAAATGGTAAATTATTAATGTAATAAAATATATAATAATGTTAACTATGTAAGTAGAGAAATAATTCATTGAACTAAAAGATCGAAGCCAAATTTAGTCAATTTATTAGAATTAAATTATAATTAATTGGATTAATTGCAGTTGAAACTGAACACATTATTTTTGAAAGTAGTTAACGTTGGAATTTAGGCAAACTAGTTTTAAGTTATTGTAAATGCCCAGGAAATCAAAAATGATAAAAATGGTTAGTTAATTAATATGAATTAAAAAGTGATTAATTAATTTAATATTAATTTATTTAATTAATGTGAAAATAGCCATTTTGGCTACTGTCTTGAATTTCGACAAAACAAGTTTCATCGGATCCGTAACAGTGAATTATTGTAAGATTTCAAGTTTCGTAGCGATCGAACTATGTCGTTTGATCGTACGGACTTGAAACGCCTAGAAATAAATTTAATTAAACCAATTGAAATCAATTTGAAATTAGCTTATTTTAAGCTAATTTCTTCATACGATGAAATTTGGATCTGAAACATATTCCATTGAGTTAAAAATTATTGAAAATATCTATTTTGATATATGGGATGACCCATTACCGTTTCAGAAGCGAAATGGGCTTTTCGGGTCATTTATCGTTCTACTTTTACATCAATTTTGTCCATTCATTTCTATTTCTGATTTGCCTATAAAAAGCCCGTTATAAACCCTAACTATTTCTTATTCCATTATTCAATATGTACATTTCATTCTCATCTCCTCTTGCCAATGACAGACAAATCAAAACCCTAAATCAAATTTCAAAAAGAAAACAAAAATTTAAACTCCTCAAAATATATCGAATTATATATCGATTTAAAGCTCTCGTCAAGCACAAGTCAAATATGCATTCTTTTTTTGATTTGGACTCCTTTGTGGTTAGAATTTGATGATTTAGTTCTGGCCGTTCGTTTGTGATCATGGGATTGTGCGGCGGATCATCGATTTCACGACGATCAGGAGGTGCCATGGCTTCGAACTCGACGAATGTAGGCCATTCATACTATTCGTTCGTGTCGAGGAGGTCGCGGGTTGGCCAAAAAATTCAAAAATAGGCGGCGGCGGTGGTTGAACCTGGTGGACCCGGAGCAGTCCAGACGAATGATAGCCTCTTATTTGCTATCATTTATTGGGTTGGATTGGATAATGATTATGAGGGATGTTTGATTGTTGATATTGGATGATTGAATGTTATGTTTGATTTATATGTTGTAGCACTCTAAAAGTTACCTTGGTTATTATTAGGAATATCACTATGGGTTGAAATGCTACATACCCGAATGATCTACAGATTAGGGAAAAATTGTTATGAGTTGAAATGATAGACTCGAGTGATTTTAATGATTTTTATTTAGTTCGGGATTGCAGTTTGAAATGATATATAATCGTAAAAATTTTAAATTGCAGATTAAAATGATAAATATCTTTATCACTTGACCCTAGGGTAGAAAATTATATTGGCATCGGATTGATTAAATTAAATGATCTTTGAATCTTTGAAATTTTGAGTTCAGCTAACTGGTATTTTGAATTGAAATTGTATTTATTAACTGAATTATTTTTGAAAATCCAAACGTAAAGTCTGAAATTGGAATTGATTTAATGATTTGTTCAAAGGATTTAAATTGGAATTTCAAAGTTGAAGTGGGATTAGTAAATGAATCTATCGGAATTGAGTTATTAAAATGTTTGAATTTAATTTTGAAATTTATTTTAAACTAATTTAAACAATTTTCATTAAATTAACTATTTTAATCAATTTAAACTATTTTACTTCATATTAATCTATTATAACCTATTCAATCCAATTTAATCTATTTTCCTAATTTTACACTAATTAAATTTATTTAATCTATTTTAAATCTATTTGATATAATTAAAATCTATTTAATCTATTTAAACTATTTAAAATATATTAAATATCATTTAAATCTATTTAATCCATTTTAAATCAGTATAGATCATTTTGAAAATCTAATTTAATCAAATTTAAATCTATTTAAAACTATTTTACTATTTAAACTATTTTAAGTCTATTTAAACTTTTTTTAACTATATAAACTATTTATAATTACCTAAACTATTTTCTAAAATTTCAGACTATGCAAGGTTGAAATATTTATATTTAAATCCTTAATGATGATACAACCAAAGTTGTAATTTGGAACCGATACCCTTTTGTGAAACGACATATTTGAGCAAATAAGATGATTTTGAAATGAAGAATTTATTTATGTAACTTATCCATAATTTCAAAGTGAATGTGATTTCAAAAGTGAATGTGATTTGGAAGTGAATATGACATTGAAAGTGGATACAGTTCTGAAAGTGAATATGATTTCAAAAGAGATATAATTTGAATTTGAATATGATATTTTGATACAAATTATGAATTGACTTTTTGAAATGTAAAAGAACCATCCGGTGTGAAATAAGCGTTTGGTTGTTAAAGAGACCGGGATTGGATATTGTCACTCCCTGCCAATACCGAAAACCACTTTAACAACTGTGTACGTGGTGGAGATTGCAGAAATGAAGTAGGATGGTTTAAAGAACGATTTTTGTATGAGTTATGATGTGACCCTGACTCCTGTGAGTCAGCTTAGATGTGACTAAAACATGAGCCATGCCGGGCCAAGTGAGGTCATTTGTGATAACTCGGATTTAGAACATCTGGTAATTTGGAAATTTATCTGATTTTAAACAATTGAGATACTGATTTCATTTGATTAAAAAAATAAAATTTGATAAATAAAGATATCTGGATATGTATATTGGTGAATTGATCTATAGTAAATGCTGATTTAAAAATATCTAGATAAATATTTATTTGATAATCTCCTAATTTACTTAATTTTAAATTGGCAAAATTTTTCTTTCAAACAAAAATAATAATGTGTTGTTTATATATATAGGTATAAAAATATTTTAAGTAGACTTTTTTTTAATTAAGTAAGTGTTGTTTAATTGTGTGTGTGTGTGTATCTTCTGAAATATAAATGGTTTGGATATTTTAACTTAAGTTGAAACAAAATAAAATAAGAGGCAAATAAATTTGCAAATATTAAAATGACAAGGTTTAAAAAAACATAATTTATAAATAAATTCAACAAAGAGGGGTTTAGGCATAAAAGTACATATTGATGAGAAATGTTTAAATAAATGAAATAGGTAATAAACAAGTGTAAACAAAATGAACATGTGGCAAAAAGAAAAAAAATATAAAAATAAAATTTTCTTTTGATTTAGAATTCTAAAAAAAAATGTAAGTGAGAAGCTAGGACACTTTTCACTTCTAAATTTCTTCTTCATCTTACATATCTTGGAAGCAAAGAAAAAAAAAATCAACGCAAAGATCAACGTCAAAATTCTAAACCCAGATCAGTTTTCAAGCTTCAAACTTTAGCAAAGCTATGCTAAGAATCAATCATAATCAATATTAATTCAGGAATGATCTGATCTAATCAAGTGCAGCTCTGTCCTCTGTTCCTTAGCTGGTGAGTAAACTGATACGCGTTAAATTCTAGTTCTTGTTTGAAATTTATGCTTGTGAGTAAACAAGACAACATTTGGTTATATTTGGTGTATATGATGACTTTAAGGATCAATGTTGTGGTAATAGATTGCATATGTGAATGTAAACCTTCATGTTATAAATATGAAGTAATATGTGTGTGCATGTATCTATACACCTCTGTCTCTAAATTACAGGTTTTAAATACCGTAAGAATTCAAACATTCCTTATTAAATTAATTCCTATCTCCTTAAACACTCAACATTAGGCTTTGGATTCTGAAGATAAAATGTGAGGAATAGTCTGATTTTGTTTTTAATAATAGTTTAAGATAATTATATTTAATCATTAAATTATAAATACCTGGATTACAGTAAAAATCGAGTTTTGGAAAAAAATCAATACCAACAATTTCACTTTTGAATTATACAGACCGAATCGTCTAAACGAATCATGAATTTTAGTGAAAATCTTATGATTTTTAATATTGTTTTGATCGAGAATTTGTGAATTTCTTGGTTTGGGGGGTTTTTGGCGTATTGCCCTTGAACGGCATCGATTGGATGTTCGAGTTTTGGCTCGGAGGAGAATGGATTACGGTAGAATGTTGGAAAAATATCGTTGGATTTTTCTATAGGATGAGGGGATCGTATTTGGACGAGGTAGGGTTTTATACCCGCTGTGTGTCGTCTGGGTTCTAATGGTCTTTGCGGCAACATGAAGCGATTAGAGTCGATCGCAAGGTGTGCCATGGGTGATGGAAGGCGCGGTGGAGCAACGGTGAGGCTGGCGTGGCGTCTCGAGGTCTGGATCGTCACGGGCGGTCGAATTTCCAATGATGTATGATTTCAGGTCGTGTGGGTTGAGGTCGATTTCAATTCTCGTGTGAATCATGTTTGATGGTTGATCGAGAGGGGTTCCGTAGATCGCCGGTGAAGTGTCGAGAACATCGTCAACTGTCAAAGTGCCGTGGTTCATCGGTGTAGGTGAACGTGCATGTTTTTGTGCACCTGAGAAGTTTGTTGGGGAAGAAGGGTTTGACCCAGAGTAGTTTATGTTATTTCTCGCGTTGGACTCGAAGTTGTGATAGTGGGGAAATGCTTGTTTGGGTGCATCGAATACACTCGAACTCTGTCACGAGTATATCTTGAGGAATTGAGGTTTGGACTCGGCAACATTTTGTTTGGTTTTCAGTTTTGTAACAACCCTGTATTTTGTAATTATTTTATTGTATATTTTAATTATTTTTAATGTAAGATTTTGATTTAAAAACTTATTTTACTTATTTAAAATTATTAAATTTATTATTTAAATATAATCTTGATTTTTTATGAGTTATAATTCCAAACTTGTGTAAGTTAAATATTTGCCTGAAATGCTGATTTTGGTCAAAATACCCAAACTGTGACTTTCAACTTAAAATTTAAAAAGTTTAAAAAATTTAATTTTTTTTCTTTTATTATGAAAGTACATAAAATTCTAAGAACACCACTTTTCGTTTCGTTGAATTTGGATGTAAATTGTGAAAGTTATACCCTTTACAATATTGTGCGTATATAGGGTTATTTAACAATGACTATTTTAAATTGTATAAGTTACTTCTTCTTTGTTATATTTTACTTTAATATGTGATAATATGTTATATTATGTATATTTTGACTTTTAAGTATTTTTAAAATGATAATATAATTTTTCTAAAGTTCATTTGAATTCATTTCTAATTTTAAAGACTAGTCTACAATTTTAAGCCATTTTCTTGATTTAATTATATATAATTAAAATTTATTTATTTATTTTATGCACTCACTTTTATTTGCTGTGTTTTACTTTATTTTATTCATTTTACATGTATTTAAATTAAAGTAAATTTTTCCAAAGTATATTGAAGTTATTTCTAATTCTTAAGTCAAGTTTTCATTTTCTGTGCTATTTTTCTTGTTTTAATCATATCTAATTAATATTTAATTATTAATATTTTGTTTATCTATTATACTTTCAAATTTTAATAGACATTTTAATTATTTTCAGTTATTTAGATGTATATAAATATATATGAGAAATTTGAAAGGGTTAAAGGCTAAGAAACGTAAAAACGTTTCACTGTTTCTTTTGCAGTTTCTTTTGTCATCAACACATCTGTTTTTTTGGCATTTTCCTATACCATCTCCAGCCGACTTCCCTTGCTCATTTGTCATGAAATTTTTCTCTTTCTCAACCCTAAAAATCGTAGCCTCCATCTTGAGAAAAAAATCTGGTAATGGCTACATCTTTTTCTACCTTTTTCTTCTCATTTTCTATGTATTTTGCCTAGTTTTCTATGCTATCTGGATTGGCCTCTACCACCCACCATACTCTCCACCACCTCCTACACCTCTTCCCTGCCATCATCACCAGCTACCCCTCTGGTCTTGACCAAGTCCGAGCCCACAATGGTGCTAAAACTCCAAAAAAAATGCAACAATGCCCTTAAACAATGCTAGTTTGACCACCTTTGCCTCATCTCCTACAACCACCACCTTCCACCACCCATGGCCGCCACTAACACCACCTCCACCACCTCCAGTACCACCTGTACTCTCGGCCACACCATCCCCTTTGACCCCAAAGTACAGGCCATGACCATACTAGCATTGACAGTGCCTTGTAGTGCCTTGAAAATCATGTGTATGTTGATTGTTGTGTTGTTTTCCCTTCTCCACACTTTGCACCATGTTAACCTATGTTAGGCTGACCATACCCAACCAAAACCTGATCCAAATCTTACCTTAGACCTGTAGTATACCTTATGGCTGAACCTAGAGTGTGTTGGAAGCAAGTGCATAGCAACTCTGCCTTGATTTATGCAGTTATTTCTAGCCTAGTTTAGTCGTTTTTGAATTGAAAACTTATGTATTATTATATTGTTTTGGTTATTGTTTACAAGACAAATATCAAGGCTCTCCATCCATTCAAATCAAAAGTCGTGCTGTATCGTGCTTGTCATACTTTTGGAACCGCTCTTGTGTTTGTTGTTTTGGTCTTCAGCTTGGTGAGTCTTTCTCACTCTGACATTTATACTTATGAAAAGTGAATTGATGACAAGTGTTTAGTAATAAAAATGTTTATGCAAGTTAATGATGATCATATGATATGCCATGCCATGTTATTACCATATTATTACCATGTTAAAACTGTTAATTTTCACCTGACATCTGATATATGACTGTATATTGTGATATTGATCTTGTTTATATTATTTCTGTATATGATCACACTGCAAGTTCCCTGTTAGAAAAAAATGTTATGGGCTGAAATGATAGGCCTGAATAGTTTTAAATTTTTCATTTTGACTTGGGATTGCGGGTTTGAAATGATAAAACCCGGATTTTCTTTGTAAATTATGGGTTGAAATGATATATTACCCATATCACTTTACCTAGCGTAGAAAATTATATACAGACCCGTAGTTAAAATATGTTTTTCTAAAATTTTAAATATTTTAGAAATTTAATTATTAAAATATTTTGATTTTAAATTCAATAAAAAAAGGATTTTTGTAAATTATTATTGATTTTCTGAATAATTGTAAGTGAAATGAATTAATGAAAAAGTTATAAATTTTGAACGTAAGTTATTTTGGAAATTTTGATTTAATTATAATTGGAAATTTAATTGAATATGAAATTATGATAAATTTATGATAATTTGAATTTAAATGAATTTAAAGTGATTTTTATATCATATTAATGATTTAATAAAGTTGAAATGTGAAATGAATGAATATTGTAAGTTGAAATTTTGAAATATAACTAAAACTGGAAATTTATGAAATTGACGTAAAAGTGAACTTTTAGTTAAGTATATAAAAATAAAACAAAGTTATATTTGAGAATTTGAACTTAAGTGTTAAGTTGAAATTTAATGTAATGGATTTTAAAAATTCAACATTGCATTTTAATAAGTGAATTATTATTAAATCTTGATTTTTGAATGGAAATTTAACTTTATAAAATCATGAACTTGATGAAAATTAAATGATGTTTATAAATGTGAAAATGTATGATTTTATAAGTTAAAAATGTTTTTAATAAAAATATAACTGGTTGAGGAATTTTATTGAATATTTGAAGTTAATTGACTGCATTTTTGAAATGCAATTAATTACAATGTAAATGATATTACAGCATTTGTAAACGCTGTAGTTGATGATAATGAACTAAAAAAGCTAAATTGAAATAAAAGCTATTATAGCAATCTTTGTAAGTGCTATAATTTTTGAATTTAACCAAGTTATTCGAAATTTAAGTAAACCTAGTATAACATTTTAAAATGCTGTCTTTTGTTAAATTGAACTGTTTTGAATGTAACTTTCCGTATAAGTTTTCTAAATAATGCGAAAAGTGAATTTTCACGGTTTTGATAAAATTAAGTGAATAAATAAACTTTGGAAGTTGAAATTTTTGGAAATTTAATAATTTAATTATTAAACATAATAACATCATTGAAATGATAAAAAAGAATTTTTGGAATATAAACTGTTTTGAAATATGAATTGAAATGGTATTTTAGATTAAATAAAATGAATAATGATTTGAAATGAATGAAGTTTGAAAAGATACGATACTTTGATATATTAAAATGATTTGAAACGAAGTTTTGAAAGGATATGATATTTTGATATATTAAAATGATTTGAAACGAAGTTTTGAAAGATATGATATTTTTGATATTAAATGATTTGAAAACGGAGTTTGAAAGATAGGACATTTTGATATTAACATGATTTAAAAAGAAGTTCTGAAAGATACGATATTTTGAAACTGAAACTTTGAAAGGTTATGACATTTTGATATATTAAAATGATTTGAAAGGTAGTGTTGAAAGGGTATGAAAATTTAATATATTGAAATGGTTAGAAATGACTTGATATTTATTTTGATAAATATTTGAATTGAAAGATATTTTACGATGATATATTGAAATGGTTTTGGAAATGATTTAATCTTTATTTTGATAAAGATTTGGATTGAAAAGGATATTTTATTTTGAAGTATAAAATATTGTTTTAAAGTTATAACTACGGGTTATAATAACGATTGGTTGTTAAAGAGACCGGGATCGGATATTGTCTTATAGCCGGCCAATACCGAAAACCACTTTAACAATTGTATACGCGGTGGAGATTCCAGAATGAAGTAGGATGGTGGCAACGTTCTCGAGGTATATTACGTGGACCCAACTCCCGTGAGTTGGCATAAATGACTAAAACAGGAGCTATACCGGGCTACACAAAGGGTCGCACCCTTTCATCGAACATGCTCCATCGGAAACTATTCTATTACTGTTGTGATTCGATTCGGTGGCGCCACTTTGATTAGGGGGTATTGTTCGAGGTGGGCGGAAGCTGCTGGCTTGCCGTCACCACCGGTCCGGGAGTGCAAACGGTGTATCCACCCTGGCATTGCCTCGTGTGCCGTGTCCTATCCTTATATCGAGCCCACTACGATTTTGGTTTTAAAGATCCGACCGCGTTAAGGTTCACCATCCCCTTAACGTTATTTTCTATATGATTATACTTTACTGATTAGACACTACCGTATATAGCGTATATTACTACATAGTAAATAGTTTAACGGATCCTTAGAGGATGGGCGATCCCAAGCATCCTTTAAGTTACTGATGCATTTTGTTACTGTTCACTTGAGTTGATTTACAGTTTATAAGTATTTATGTCCTGACTCGAGGGTTTTGTATTTTGCTTTACGCTCGAGTCAGATTGATTGAGTTAGCATTCAAGATTCACCTTCGGCATTGGAGCTTTCCTTGAAGATCCAGCCATCTATTTTGTTTCAGTATCCAGTGGTTCAGTGATGTATCTGATTTGTACCTGATGTATCATGTTACTCTTCTGTTGTATCTTATTTAACTCTGATGTATCTTATATTTTATATAGTAGCTTCATGAACTACTATCTCTTTTTCTTCCGCTGCATTTTTATATACTCTGTGTCTGTGATCTGTGATTTTTATTTACTGCATATTCTGAGGTTTGTCAAAATTTTATTTACAACGTGGTATTTTGAGCAATTCAATCCCGGCATGAGTGTCTACCTATGCACTTATAATGGATGTGAATGGTTGAAAATATCGAGTCGTTACAGTTGGTATCAGAGCTCTGGTAGCTCTAGGCAAAACTCAGCATATGGAGTGAATGTATTTACAGAATCACTTTCATTCGAGTTTGAATCTCTCTCTTTTGACTCGATTCCTTTAAATTTTGGAACATTCCCTACGGTTCCAAAACCCATTCGTATCCCTCACTATTCATCTTCTTTTGACTCTGGAGTATTCCATAACTCCGCTTCGAATGATCTTTCTAGTGAGTCGGCGATCACGCCAATTTCAAATTTAATTGAAAAAGGGGGAAAACTCCTTTGCAGTTAGCATCGATTCACCAGAGATTCTTATCTATCCTTGGTTTAGATGCTAATATCTTTTGTTATTTCAAACTCTAACTCTTGAGATCGAATGTAGATTTACCCTAGAAAAATCAACATTGATCTTATTCTTTAAGTCACGGTTGACCCGGTTAAGGTTGCCCGTGATTTATTTAAGTTTATCCACCTCCCTACTCTGTTATTTAATCATATTGTCTTTTGTTTCCAATCTATTCTTCTAAACATTTTGAATTGTACTTGTATATCTATGTTTTGTTTTATATATTGTGTTGTTTGAGTTGTTGATGTTGATTTGGGTTTCTGATCGATTCGTCTGATCAACGTTATCGATAGGATTTCTAAAACACTTTGACAGAACAAACTGACACAATATTATTTTAAAATTTGGTTAATGAAATAAATTTTGATATATAAGTACATTTATGGAACTTAATGAAATGATTTAAATTGATAATTTGAAATGATAATACTTGATTTATCATTTATTGTTCTACAAATAGATTTATAAATATTTGTTTATAAATTTATTTGGGAGCTGAAATGAATTTAAAACAAGAATTTGAGGATTTAAATTCTGATTGTTTCGAACTTTGGTTTAAATTTTTAAAAGGTTATATTATTTAAAGTATTTTGAATAGAATTTGTTTTCAAAGAATTTTTAAAGGTTTAAAATTAGTGCTTTTCTCTTTGTCGCTGGAAAATAACTTCGGTGATGATCGCGACATCATCGACGTTCATTTTCAAGTTTCGAAGTTAGGAGACTGTTCTGTAGTCTTTCTACAGCTTTTTTTTGGGAAATTAAATTGATTTGAATTTCTAAAATATGACTTGATTTATAATATATATATATATATATATATATGATTGAAATTTGATTTGACATATTATATATGTATAAATATTATTACTTATCTCTAAATGGTTTGAAGAAATCGGAAATTTAATTCTTAAATTTTATTTTAAAGAATAATTCCAAAAAAAAAATCAAAATTTTGGATGAATATCAAGCATGAAATGATTTAATTGGAAGGTTTATTTGTATAATACAATTGCATTCAAATATAACTTACCAAAATTTCAGAAGTTAAAAATGTAATTGGGTAATATACAATATAAAAAAGATGTACAAATAAAATTTGAGTGGTTATAATAAATGCTATACACTTAAATTTTAAGTTATAAAACGATTAACAGAGTTAAAGAATAATAAAGGGTAATTGAATAACTTACAATAAAACAATGTTAGAAGAACTAAGAATAAAATAAAGCAGTTATAATAAGTGTAAGTATATTTAACATCAGTGATGAATATATTGAGAGGAATAAATTTAAGTTCAATTAGGAATAAAGAAGAATTAAATTTATTAAGTACAATGTGAGTGTAATAAATGATTATTTTTCAAACCCATGGTTTTAAAAATTGTTAATTTAAGATGATTGGATAATAAGATAATGAAATTTGGGGTAGTTAAGATTTATTTAACTTGTGTAAAGATTTATTCTCTATTTAAGTTGAAATTTCCATTCTTTCAAATTTATTTCCTTATTTTGTTTTTCAAACTATCTTTTGGTTGTCCTTATCATCCTTATCTTGCTATAGACCGGTATAGGCATCTTTCTATAATCTTTCTGTTTAAAAATCTTTTTATAATCTTTGATAGACCTTTGGTAATCATTTTGAATCCACTTTTTTCGTGCTTGTGTTCTTGATTCTGGAGGATCTTGGAAAGATAACCTCCACCTTGTAAAACTTACCTATAACAACAGTTATCAGGTATAACTTCAATCTTCTTGTCATCTTGTCTTAATCCTATTTCACTCTATCTTTTCTGTGCCCTTCCATACCTCATTCCTTTTCGGGGACGAAAAGTTTTGAGTGGGGGAGAGTGTAACAACCCTGTATTTTGTAATTATTTTATTGTATATTTTAATTATTTTTAATGTAAGATTTTGATTTAAAAAGTTATTTTACTTATTTGAAATTATTAAATTTATTATTTAAATATAATCTTGATTTTTATGAGTTATAATTCCAAACTTGTGTAAGTTGAATATTTGCCTGAAATGCTGATTTTGGTCAAAATAGCCAAACTGTGACTTTCAACTTAAAATTTTAAAAGTTTAAAAAATTTAATTTTTTTTCTTTTATTATGAAAGTACATAAAATTCTAAGAACAACACTTTTTGTTTCGTTGAATTTGGATGTAAATTGTGAAAGTTATACCCTTTACAATATTGTGCGTATATAGGGTTATTTAACAATGATTATTTAAAATTGTATAAGTTACTTCTTCTTTGTTATATTTTACTTTAATATGTGATAATATGTTATATTATGTATATTTTGACTTTTAAGTATTTTTAAAATGATAATATAATTTTTCTAAAGTTCATTTGAATTTATTTCTAATTTTAAAGCCTAGTCTACAATTTTAAGCCATTTTCTTGATTTAATTATATATAATTAAAATTTATTTATTTATTTTATGCACTCACTTTTATTTGCTGTGTTTCACTTTATTTTATTCATTTTACATGTATTTAAATTAAAGTAAATTTTACCAAAGTATATTGAAGTTATTTCTAATTCTTAAGTCAAGTTTTCATTTTCTGTGCTATTTTTCTTGTTTTAATCATATCTAATTAATATTTAATTATTAATATTTTGTTTATCTGTTATACTTTCGAATTTTAACTGAGATTTTAATTATTTTCAGTTATTTAGATGTATATAAATATATATGAGAAATTTGAAAGGGTTAAAGGCTAAGAAACGTAAAAACGTTTCACTGTTTCTTTTGCAGTTTCTTTTGTCATCAACACATCTTTTTTTTCGCATTTCCCAATACCATTTCTAGCCGACTTACCTTGCTCATTTGTCACGAAATTTTTCTCTTTCTCAACCCTAAAAATCATAGCCTCCATCTTGAGAAAAAAATCTGGTAATGGCCGCATCTTTTTCTACCTTTTTCTTCTCATTTTCTATGTATTTTGCCTAGTTTTCTATGCTTTCTGGATTGGCCTCTACCACCAACCATACTCTCCACCACCTCCTACACCTCTTCCCTACCATCATCACCAGCCACCCCTCTGGTCTTGACCAAGGCCGAGCCCACAATGGTGCCAAAACTCCAAAAAAATGCAACAATGCCCTTGAACAATGCTAGTTTGACCACCTTTGCCTCATCTCCTTCAACCACCACCTTCCACCACCCATGGCCGCCACTAACACCACCTCCACCACCTCCAGCACCACCTGTACTCTCGGCCACACCATACCCTTTGACCCCAAAGTACAGGCCATGACCATACTAGCCTTGACCATGGCTTGTAGTGCCTTGAAAATCATGTGTATGTTGATTGTTGTGTTGTTTTCCCTTCTCCACACTTTTGCACCATGTTAACCTATGTTAGGCTGACCATACCAAACCAAAACCTGATCCAAATCTTACCTTAGACCTGTAGTATACCTTATGGCTGAACCTAGAGTGTGTTGGAAGCAAGTGCATATCAACTCTGCCTTGATTTATGCAGTTATTTCTAGCCTAGTTTAGTCGTTTTTGAATTGAAAACTTATGTATTATTGTACTGTTTTGGTTATTGTTTACAAGACAAATATCAAGGCTCTCCATCCATTCAAATCAAAATTTGTGTTGTATCGTGCTTGTCATACTTTTGGAACCGCTCTTGTGTTTGTTGTTTTGGTCTTCAGCTTGAAACAGTGAGTCTTTCTCACTCTGACATTTATACTTATGAAAAGTGAATTGTTGACAAGTGTTTAGTAATAAAAATGTTTATGCAAGTTAATGATGATCATATGATATGCCATGCCATGTTATTACCATATTTTTACCATGTTAAAACTGTTAATTTTCACCTGACATCTGATATATGACTGTATATTGTGATATTGACCTTGTTTATATTATTTCTGTATATGATCACACTGCAAGTTCCCTGTTAGAAAAAAATGTTATGGGCTGAAATGATAGGCCTGAGTGGTTTTAAATTTTTCATTTTGACTTGGGATTGTGGGTTTGAAATGATAAAACCTGGATTTTCTTTGTAAATTATGGGTTGAAATGATATATTACCCATATCACTTTACCTAGCGTAGAAAATTATATACAGGCCCGTAGTTAAAATATGTTTTTCTAAAATTTTAAATATTTTAGAAATTTAATTATTATAATATTTTGATTTTAAATTTAATAAAAAAAAGGATTTTTGTAAATTATTATTGATTTTCTGAATAATTGTAAGTGAAATGAATTAATGAAAAAGTTAGAAATTTTAAACGTAAGTTATTTTGGAAATTTTGATTTAATTATAATTGGAAATTTAATTGAATATGAAATTATGATAAATTTATGATAATTTGAATTTAAATGAATTTAAAGTGATTTTTATATCATATTAATGATTTTAATAAAGTTGAAATGTGAAATGAATGAATATTGTAAGTTGAAATTTTGAAATATAACTAAAATTGGAAATTTATGAAATTGACGTAAAAGTGAACTTTTAGTTAAGTAGATAAAAATAAAACAAAGTTATATTTGAGAATTTGAACTGAAGTGTTAGGTTGAAATTTAATGTAATGGATTTTAAAAATTCAACATTGCATTTTAATAAGTGAATTATTATTAAATCTTGATTTTTGAATGGAAATTTAACTTTATAAAATCATGAACTTGAGGAAAATTAAATGATGTTTATAAATGTGAAAATGTATGATTTTATAAGTTAAAAATGTTTTTAATAAAAATATAACTGGTTGAGAAATTTTATTGAATATCTGAAGTTAATTGACTGTATTTTTGAAATGCTATTAATTACAATGTAAATGATATTACAGCATTTGTAAACGCTGTAGTTGATGATAATGAACTAAAAAGCTAAATTGAATTAAAAGCTATTATAGCAATCTTTGTAAGTGCTATAATTTTTGAATTTAACCAAGTTATTCGAAATTTAAGTAAACCTAGTATAACATTTTAAAATGCTGTCTTTTGTTAAATTGAACTGTTTTAAATGTAACTTTCCGTATAAGTTTTCTAAATAATGCGAAAAGTGAATTTTCACGGTTTTGATAAACTTAAGGAATAAATAAACTTTGGAAGTTGAAATTTTTGGAAATTTAATAATTTAATTATTAAACATAATAACATCATTGAAATGATAAAAACGAATTTTTGGAATATAAACTGTTTTGAAATCTGAATTGAAATGGTATTTTAGATTAAATAAAATGAATAATGATTTGAAATGAATGAAGTTTGAAAAGATACGATATTTTGATATATTAAAATCATTTGAAACGAAGTTTTGAAAGGATATGATATTTTGATATATTAAAATGATTTGAAACGAAGCTTTGAAAGATATGATATTTTTGATATTAAATGATTTGAAAACGGAGTTTGAAAGATAGGACATTTTGATATTAACATGATTTAAAAAGAAGTTCTGAAAGATACGATATTTTGGAACTGAAACTTTGAAAGGTTATGATATTTTGATATATTAAAATGATTTGAAAGGTAGTGTTGAAAGGGTATGAAAATTTAATATATTGAAATGGTTAGAAATGACTTGATATTTATTTTGATAAATATTTGAATTGAAAGATATTTTACGATGATATATTGAAATGGTTTTGGAAATGATTTAATCTTTATTTTGATAAAGATTTGGATTGAAAAGGATATTTTATTTTGAAGTATAAAATATTGTTTTGAAGTTATAACTACGGGTTATAATAACGATTGGTTGTTAAAGAGACTGGGATCGGATATTGTCTTATAGCCGGCCAATACCGAAAACCACTTTAACAACTGTGTACGCGGTGGAGATTCCAGAATGAAGTAGGATGGTGGCGACGTTCTCGAGGTATATTACGTGGACCCAACTCCCGTGAGTTGGCATATATGACTAAAACAGGAGCTATACCGGGCTACACAAAGGGTCGCACCCTTTCATCGAACATGCTCCATTGGAAACTATTCTATTACTTTTGTGATTCGATTCGGTGGTGCCACTTTGATTTAGGGGTATTGTTCGACGTAGGCGGAAGCTGCTGGCTTGCCGCCACCACCGGTCCGGGAGTGCAAACGGTGTATCCACCCTGGCATTGCCTCGCGTGCCGTGTCCTATCCTTATATCGAGCCCACTACTATTTTGGTTTTATGTAACGACTCGGATTTTGCCCGCTCAAAAATCGACATCCGTACTTCAAATCGTACTCGAATGCCATAGATTCGACCGTTTAAATCCGGTTCGCCGGAGCTTATAACAATCATTAAGTAAACAACACAGCGGAATAAAAGAATAATACATTGATATACAGCTTTGATACAATATCTGATACAACAGATGATCCAATAGATATCAATATACATCAGAGATATGATACAATAAAACAGCAGCGGAAAAGAAAATAGATAACATCTAGCATACGGAACAATATAACTCTAAAATAGTCTTCAACGAAGAACTCCAAATCGGAACTGTAACTCCATTTCCAAGAATCAATCAGCAGAAGCTCGAACTCCCAATAACGATGCACCTAGATAACCAAGACTGGTGCGATCCAAAGACTGAACTAACTCCAGATAATCTACTAAACCTGACTATCTGAAAAACCCAACTCTAGACTGCTCGTGTAGAAAATAATGAGCACCTAGAGTTTAGGAAAGAAACAATAAACTCCGGATCAGTCGTGGGACTGGTGTGAGCAACAAAAACAGTTTATCTTTAAAAACATTCAATAAAAGATTTTCAAAGTCAATTCGCAATGCTTTTTAAAAATGAGACTACCATAAGGCCTCCTGCCACACACACAATGCAAACGCAGAATCGGAGGAGATTTCTCCTTATGATAGTCAAAGATGCTTGATACGCATTTAAAAGAACATTTCATATTATTATTAGTGCATAGTGTATAAAACGATTTCGAAAGTAGAATATAAATCTTAGCCAACATAGGTACCATTATATTATGCCTACTAATAGCTACCATATTAGATGGCAGGTTCTACAACTAAAACCGTACAAGTTTCGTATTGTTTCTTTGGATTTCCAACAAATGGTCAGGCCAAGGAACTTCCCATTGCCACATGAGAATGCCTCTGGAAAGACATCCCCGAGAACCAAACCGGAACTCTGCCAACACAAGGCCGGGTTACCCCTAACTGGGTAACTACTGACACGAGCACGCCATTCCCCGATCGTAAACGACCTTTCTCACGGGATCCCGAAAACCAACAACCACAAAGTAATAAATTCGTAGTAACCACATAGGTTAAATATCTGGGCTCCATACCATGATACAACCTCTATCCAGAAGGAAACGTACATACCCTAAAGGGTGCTACCCCTCATAACCTTGCCGCATCTTTCCTGTTTTGACCATTTCCGGGGTGTGAGGCTCGACGAAGTCACGTCCACAAAAACATACTTTATACAAAAGCCATGCTTTGGGTCAACAAATGATCAACACAATGATCACAAGGATAGACGATCAAATAAAAGATCCTATCACAAATAATCAACACAATGATGATTTCAGCATCACTCAGCATGTCACATTACCAAATTGGGAATATATCGCTGATAACATTCAACTACATAACCTCTGAGCTCGTACGTCTCAGAGAAGGGTGTTAAGCTAAAAGAATAAATTCTCCGCCACCAACAGAAATATATTTGAAAGAAATCGGCTTTATATCTCAATTTGTAATGTCAGACATACTATCCATACAAGTCTGTTCTGGGTTCGAACAGAACCGAAGGCACTTACAAAGAAGTCCTTGCAATCCGGATATTCACAATCCTGATCGGATTTCCCATCACTTAGGGAGTTTCTATACCGGCGCGACTCGGTGCAGAAACAATCGATAGGTCATCCTATCGCTTTCGCAAATACCCGGTCTTCATCCCCGGTCTTTAAATGCTATCCATAACGTCGAATCACATATTTGGAATGGGTTATACGACCCAAAGGTCCTTTCCCGGCTAAACCGAATAGTGAGCATGATATTTCAAAAACAAATGGATAATGGGATTTCAATTAAGTCACAACTTAATAATTCAAAACTTTATTTCAAATGGTTTAATCCAATTACCATTTCAATCTTTAAACAAAAAGATTCATTTTCACAACCTTTAACGGTTTAAACAATTTTCACATTTTAATCTTTTAAACAAAAGATTCATTCACAGATTTTCCAAATCAATTTTCATTTCAATTTGATTAACTCGTTAAATCTTTAAATCAAAGATTTAACTTATAGCCTTCAAAACAATTTCATTTCAATTTGATTTAAACAAATCATCAATTTAAATCTGTTAAAAATAAACAGATTTAATTCATAGCTTTCAAAAAGAATTCATTCATAACTTAGGAAAATCATTTCTCTATTCAATCTTGAAATTCCCCTAATTAACTGGAATCTCAGTTCTTATCTAAAAGTGTTTATCATTTGAAAACAACAGTTTTTATTTTGGAAATCTGATTCATTTATACGAGTTGAAATCCTTGGGTTAAATTCAAATTCCCAAAACAATACTTTAAAAATGGTTTAACTCATATATAACTAGTATAATATCGTTAATCCCTAGTTTCAAATTACAGAATTCAATTTCAATATTGAATTCAAATTTAAATCAAATTATTTAAATTCCAAAACTTAATCAAGTAATTTAAAAATAATAAATTTTATTTTGAAATTCCATTCCAAAAGCTTTTCACATTTATTCTGGTTCCATTTCCAAAACATTTGAATTTAAAAATTCAAATTTAAAACTATTTCAAACATCTGTGACTTAAACGATTTCCTCGTGAAATCCATATTTGTGTGTGTATGGTGTGGTCCAGGGTTTTAACACAATAGTGCGCATCATCATCATCACAGATTAAAAACATATCAGTATCGATAAGCGATATAAACTATAACGCTTATCGTCCATTCATAGATTCATAGATAATATGCAAATGTAATAAATTATACACAGCTCAATACTTGGAACAAAATATCACAAGTCGGATAGGACAATCAATTCAAGGTATTTCACACAATGCAATCGTTCATAAGTAATTCAAGCATCCTATAATCATTTATAACCAGGATTAATTAATTGTTTAATCCTAAATTAATTAAAAAAAATTCCATCAAATTAATTACTTACGAATTTATTATCCAATCCTGATTTGTTAATTACAAATCATTTGATATCAATTAATTTATTAAACACTTTAATAAATTAAATTGATTAATCACTTCCGTGTTAATCATTCCTTAATTAGTCCATGATAGATTACATCATTAATTTATTTTAAATCAATGGTCTCTAATTTTATTTAAATTAAACCACTTTAGTTAAATTAATTACATAAGTAAATTAAAATTTTAAATTAAACACAATTATTGATCACCCTTAATTAATTACAAAAGTAATTACCCAAATTTAATTACAATAAGTAATAAATCCCTTAATTATTTCCATAAAATAAATTATCTTGGATTAAATCATTATTAATTATTCTTAATTGCTTCCTAAGGTAATTTATTAATTTATTAATATTAGCTTATTTAACATTTTAAAAGTCTTCTTTAAAAAAAAAAAATTTAAATCAATTTATTATTAACTACAAATCTTTAATGTTAACCAATTTCATAGTTAGCTTAAAGTAATTACTTAATAAAAATTGAGAGTTTAAAAACATTGTTGAGTATGAACTAAGATAACCCCACTTGTATAAAGTTTTATCCTAATTTGTTAAACATTATTCAAATTTACAATGCTAAAATCTTGTTGAAACAGATTGTTTAACTTCCACATTTTTTTTTAAGAACACCCTTATTAAACTGAGTACTACCCCAAGTTACTCATCAACATCCCTTGAGACGCTCCCCCACATACGCGTCCTCTTCTTCTTTACCACCTTTTTTTATCTAGTGATTTTTTTTTTAACTTAAGCTTATGTATAATAATTATGCATTGGCCACTGACTCAAAATCGAATACTGCCCTGAAGCAACCAGGTTACTCAACGACACGAGAAATACAAGCAAGAAAACTGAAGTCACTAATTTCCATTTTCTTGAGATTTTACTCAGGTCCTTCTCCTACGCATTCACTGACACACCGACCCCCTCCACGTGCACATGCACGATCGCTTTCGACCACCGTAGGTCATCGCGGTGATCCTCACCGATCACTCCTCCCCACGCAAACCCCTTCGAACCCTCAGATCGAACGAAAACCACGTGAATCAAAATTGAGGCATCTGAGTCGAACTCGAACCCAACATCAAATCACACGAAATCGCCTCGTCCTCACTGCACAGTTCACCAGAAAATTCGCGCCTCCGGTCCCACCATGACAACCCAATGTACTTCCCTTCCTCCCAATATCATAGAGCTCGATCGACTCGTGGTGACCCAAATCCTCGCGTTACAGAGCGCAAAAAAAAACTGATGACCAAACCCTACTTTCGATTCAAACCCCAAATCCCTGCATTCGAAAAATTCTTTAACATTTTTCCTATTATCCACACGTATCAAGCAAGCTATACAACACTTTTCAAAATTTACGATTTGTTGAATCTCCATAGATTTGCAAAAAGGCATTTTTGGTTCAAAAATGAACAGCACCTAAAATACTTAACTAAAAATCATCATCTTGGTTTTAAAAATCTTAGCTTGGTATGTTAAATCAAGATATGAAATCGAATCAACAATTTACAACATTCGAATTTTCACATTAATTCCTTTTTATTGTAAATTCAAAGATTCAGAACCAATTTTTTTATTTTAAAAACCTATAATTATTTTTAGATGAAATGTTACATGATTTCTAACATTTTCCATTTACAAATCATAAACCAATTGTGATTCAAAGATGAGATATTGGATTTTAAAAGAAAATCAAACCCTAAAAAACAACAGAGTTTATTTTTCATATATATATATAGGCATCCAACACTAATACACGCACATGCATCCATTTCAAATCCAAGTTCTCAGGCAAACAACATTATTTATTAAGACATCACTGTGAAATCCAGGTTGAAACTGAAAAAAAAGTTCACTCCCAAGTAAAGGAAACAAAGAAGATTTGCTCACCTGGTTTTGTTGAAGCAGAGAACAGATTTTGAACCTTAAAAAAAAAAAACTGGAAAAATGCTTTTGCTTTGATCCCTTGGAAAACTGGAAACTGGAATGCTTTGATTTTCCTTTACTTTGATTGAGTTTGTTTGTGATCTACAATCCGAGGTTGAATATTTGCACTGCTTTTTGTTTTTGACTTCTTTTATTTTTGCTTTGCTTCCATTTTACTTAGTTATGATAATCGAACTGAAATGAAGATTTGATGCATATAAAAAAAAGAAGTATGCAGTGTATTATTTGTACAAAAGCATGCCAAAGACACTTGCATTAAATGCATGATGTGTGTTGCATTTATCACTTTATGTACATATTACTTTGTTTATTCTTAACTTATGCAGATTGTCTTCCTTCTTTAGGTGGCTGAAGATGTTCATTGTGTCATGGGCTGATATGGTTGTTGTGCTAGCATTAAATGCTATTGTACTTGAGTGTATACATTTTTCTTCTTTTACTTTGTTACATTCTTACTCTCCTTTGCTTTGCTGACCATATTTTGTACATATTAATTTTTTTTTTATTCCCTTGTTCCTTGCCTGTCTTGGTTGAGATGTTCAATATTTTAGTGGCTCATGATGTTGTTATGTACAATATCAAAGACAAAATTTGTTGCAGCCTTACTACTTGTTTTTATTTTGTGTTTTTTTTTGTATAGGGTTTCTGTGTTGTATTTGCTTGTTTGATTTCTTTTATTTGTTTATACCTATTTTGTTTTCTTTGCAAGCTACATACTTGTATCCTTATTTTATATGTACTTCTTTTGTTTGTTTTATGGATATTTTGTTTTTTAAATCTTAACAAATTTGATTAAATGTGTTTTATTTCTTTTGTTTCTTGTATGTATTTAGTGTCTTTACTTTGAAATATGGATGAAGTTCTATATTAAATTTGATGTTAGAATTTATCTAATATGTTTCACTTTATATTTTTCAAGTTACACTAAATATTTGCTACTGTCTTTTGCATTGTAATATGCTTTATAATATAAATGAATTCAATATTATAGTTTTACTTGGTAATATACTTGTTATTTTGTAATTTGTCTTTTAATTATATTTGCTAACTTAAATATTAAATTTATAACGTATATTTTATTTTATTTTTATATCCTACACTTATATTCGATATTGATACGTAGTTTTATTTTATTTTATACTTTAAACAATTTACTTATAATTCAAATGATTTAACACATTTTTACTTGAAATCGGGGAAACTCGCACCAATTTATCAATACATTTCACGAATATTAATTCAAAAATTTAATTTAAATTAAATTAAAATCCGGGGTCGTTACAGACTTCCCCCCTTAAAAAGAATTTCGTCCTCGAAATTCGCAGGCACGAAAACAACACGGAGATAGACAGATTCGATCTCCTCTAATTCCTCAAACACAAGATATGGATTCCAAATCCAAGTCGGAATACTCCAAAGTATATATAACTTGTCCCTCTTCGGACTTCGATATACACAAGAAATTATAATATAATTTCAAATTTGGTTTTACACGAAATCGATTTGTCGATACAATTCAAATTATCCCCATATTCCATTAATTAATTTAATTCAATTGAAATTTCCAATTTCAAATTCATTAAGGTTTAAATCAAAAAGCTGATAAGAAGCCGATGAAGTACGAAGTAAAAATTTCCTATAACGATTCGTAGAGCATCAACGCACCGAACTTCTTTCTGTAGCTGTCTCGAAGCAATCAAAAGAATTGAAATCGAATCAAAGGAGATTGATAGAAAAAGTTGTTTCCATTGTTGTGACAGAGCATTGACAAATTATAGCCGTATTTACCTGTCCCCTATCTCGTCCTCTTCTTGCACTCATACTTACTATCAGTGAATAGTAAGATAATTTACTGAGGCATTCAAACGGATATCTTAAGGATTACTCATTCTAGGATTTACTTCACCCTATCTCTAATGAGTTACTTGATGTGTTATACTCCTGAGCTAAAGTTCAACCCTTAGCTCTGATACCAATTGTAACGACTCGGATTTTGCCCGCTCAAAAATCGACATCCGTACTTCAAACCGTACTCGAATGCCGTAGATTCGACCGTTCAAATCCGATTCGCCGAAGCTTATAACAATCATTAAGTAAACAACACAGCGGAATAAAAGAATAATACATTGATATACAGCTTTGATACAATATCTGATACAACAGATGATCCAATAGATATCAATATACATCAGAGATATGATACAATAAAACAGCAGCGGAAAAGAAAATAGATAACATCTAGCATACGGAACAATATAACTCTAAAATAGTCTTCAACGAAGAACTCCAAATCGGAACTGTAACTCCATTTCCAAGAATCAATCAGCAGAAGCTCGAACTCCCAATAACGATGCACCTAGATAACCAAGACTGGTGCGATCCAAAGACTGAACTAACTCCAGATAATCTACTAAACCTGACTATCTGAAAAACCCAACTCTAGACTGCTCGTGTAGAAAATAATGAGCACCCAGAGTTTAGGAAAGAAACAATAAACTCCGGATCAGTCGTGGGACTGGTGTGAGCAACAAAAACAGTTTATCTTTAAAAACATTCAATAAAAGATTTTCAAAGTCAATTCGCAATGCTTTTTAAAAATGAGACTACCATAAGGCCTCCTGCCACACACACAATGCAAACGCAGAATCGGAGGAGATTTCTCCTTATGATAGTCAAAGATGCTTGATACGCATTTAAAAGAACATTTCATATTATTATTAGTGCATAGTGTATAAAACGATTTCGAAAGTAGAATATAAATCTTAGCCAACATAGGTACCATTATATTATGCCTACTAATAGCTACCATATTAGATGGCAGGTTCTACAACTAAAACCGTACAAGTTTCGTATTGTTTCTTTGGATTTCCAACAACTGGTCAGGCCAAGGAACTTCCCATTGCCACATGAGAATGCCTCTGGAAAGACATCCCCGAGAACCAAACCGGAACTCTGCCAACACAAGGCCGGGTTACCCCTAACTGGGTAACTACTGACACGAGCACGCCATTCCCCGATCGTAAACGACCTTTCTCACGGGATCCCGAAAACCAACAACCACAAAGTAATAAATTCGTAGTAACCACATAGGTTAAATATCTGGGCTCCATACCATGATACAACCTCTATCTCGAAGGAAACGTACATACCCTAAAGGGTGCTACCCCTCATAACCTTGCCGCATCTTTCCTGTTTTGACCATTTCCGGGGGGTGAGGCTCGACGAAGTCACGTCCACAAAAACATACTTTATACAAAAGCCATGCTTTGGGTCAACAAATGATCAACACAATGATCACAAGGATAGACGATCAAATAAACGATCCTATCACAAATAATCAACACAATGATGATTTCAGCATCACTCAGCATGTCACATTACCAAATTGGGAATATATCGCTGATAACATTCAACTACATAACCTCTGAGCTCGTACGTCTCAGAGAAGGGTGTTAAGCTAAAAGAATAAATTCTCCGCCACCAACAGAAATATATTTGAAAGAAATCGGCTTTATATCTCAATTTGTAATGTCAGACATACTATCCATACAAGTCTGTTCTGGGTTCGAACAGAACCGAAGGCACTTACAAAGAAGTCCTTGCAATCCGGATATTCACAATCCTGATCGGATTTCCCATCACTTAGGGAGTTTCTATACCGGCGCGACTCGGTGCAGAAACAATCGATAGGTCATACTATCGCTTTCGCAAATACCCGGTCTTCATCACCGGTCTTTAAATGCTATCCATAACGTCGAATCACATATTTGGAATGGGTTATACGACCCAAAGGTCCTTTCCCGGCTAAACCGAATAGTGAGCACGATATTTCAAAAACAAATGGATAATGGGATTTCAATTAAGTCACAACTTAATAATTCAAAACTTTATTTCAAATGGTTTAATCCAATTACCATTTCAATCTTTAAACAAAAAGATTCATTTTCACAACCTTTAACGGTTTAAACAATTTTCACATTTTAATCTTTTAAACAAAAGATTCATTCACAGATTTTCCAAATCAATTTTCATTTCAATTTGATTAACTCGTTAAATCTTTAAATCAAAGATTTAACTTATAGCCTTCAAAACAATTTCATTTCAATTTGATTTAAACAAATCATCAATTTAAATCTGTTAAAAATAAACAGATTTAATTCATAGCTTTCAAAAAGAATTCATTCATAACTTAGGAAAATCATTTCTCTATTCAATCTTGAAATTCCCCTAATTAACTGGAATCTCAGTTCTTATCTAAAAGTGTTTATCATTTGAAAACAACAGTTTTTATTTTGGAAATCTGATTCATTTATACGAGTTGAAATCCTTGGGTTAAATTCAAATTCCCGAAACAATACTTTAAAAATGGTTTAACTCATATATAACTAGTATAATATCGTTAATCCCTAGTTTCAAATTACAGAATTCAATTTCAATATTGAATTCAAATTTAAATCAAATTATTTAAATTCCAAAACTTAATCAAGTAATTTAAAAATAATAAATTTTATTTTGAAATTCCATTCCAAAAGCTTTTCACATTTATTCTGGTTCCATTTCCAAAACATTTGAATTTAAAAATTCAAATTTAAAACTATTTCAAACATCTGTGACTTAAACGATTTCCTCGTGAAATCCATATTTGTGTGTGTATGGTGTGGTCCAGGGTTTTAACACAATAGTGCGCATCATCATCATCACAGATTAAAAACATATCAGTATCGATAAGCGATATAAACTATAACGCTTATCGTCCATTCATAGATTCACAGATAATATGCAAATGTAATAAATTATACACAGCTCAATACTTAGAACAAAATATCACAAGTCGGATAGGACAATCAATTCAAGGTATTTCACACAATGCAATCATTCATAAGTAATTCAAGCATCCTATAATCATTTATAACCAGGATTAATTAATTGTTTAATCCTAAATTAATTAAAAAAAATTCCATTAAATTAATTACTTACGAATTTATTATCCAATCCTGATTTGTTAATTACAAATCATTTGATATCAATTAATTTATTAAACACTTTAATAAATTAAATTGATTAATCACTTCCGTGTTAATCATTCCTTAATTAGTCCATGATAGATTACATCATTAATTTATTTTAAATCAATGGTCTCTAATTTTATTTAAATTAAACCACTTTAGTTAAATTAATTACATAAGTAAATTAAAATTTTAAATTAAACACAATTATTGATCACCCTTAATTAATTACAAAAGTAATTACCCAAATTTAATTACAATAAGTAATAAATCCCTTAATTATTTCCATAAAATAAATTATCTTGGATTAAATCATTATTAATTATTCTCAATTGCTTCCTAAGGTAATTTATTAATTTATTAATATTAGCTTATTTAACATTTTAAAAGTCTTCTTTAAATTTTTTTTTTTAAATCAATTTATTATTAACTACAAATCTTTAATGTTAACCAATTTCATAGTTAGCTTAAAGTAATTACTTAATAAAAATTGAGAGTTTAAAAACATTGTTGAGTATGAACTAAGATAACCCCACTTGTATAAAGTTTTATCCTAATTTGTTAAACATTATTCAAATTTACAATGCTAAAATCTTGTTGAAACGGATTGTTTAACTTACACATTTTTTTTTAAGAACACCCTTATTAAACTGAGTACTACCCCAAGTTACTCATCAACATCCCTTGAGACGCTCCCCCACATACGCGTCCTCTTCTTCTTTACCACCTTTTTTTATCTAGTGATTTTTTTTTTAACTTAAGCTTATGTATAATAATTATGCATTGGCCACTCACTCAAAATCGAATACTGCCCTGAAGCAACCAGGTTACTCAACGACACGAGAAATACAAGCAAGAAAACTGAAGTCACCAATTTCCATTTTCTTGAGATTTTACTCAGGTCCTTCTCCTACGCATTCACTGACACACCGACCCCCTCCACGTGCACGTGCACGATCGCTTTCGACCACCGTAGGTCATCGCGGTGATCCTCACCGATCACTCCTCCCCACGCAAACCCCTTCGAACCCTCAGATCGAACGAAAACCACGTGAATCAAAATTGAGGCATCTGAGTCGAACTCGAACCCAACATCAAATCACACGAAATCGCCTCGTCCTCACTGCACAGTTCACCAGAAAATTCGCGCCTCCGGTCCCACCATGACAACCCAATGTACTTCCCTTCCTCCCAATATCATAGAGCTCGATCGACTCGTGGTGACCCAAATCCTCGCGTTACAGAGCGCAAAAAAAAACTGATGACCAAACCCTACTTTCGATTCAAACCCCAAATCCCTGCATTCGAAAAATTCTTTAACATTTTTCCTATTATCCACACGTATCAAGCAAGCTATACAACACTTTTCAAAATTTACGATTTGTTGAATCTCCATAGATTTGCAAAAAGGCATTTTTGGTTCAAAAATGAACAGCACCTAAAATACTTAACTAAAAATCATCATCTTGGTTTTAAAAATCTTAGCTTGGTATGTTAAATCAAGATATGAAATCGAATCAACAATTTACAACATTCGAATTTTCACATTAATTCCTTTTTACTGTAAATTCAAAGATTCAGAACCAATTTTTTTATTTTAAAAACCTATAATTATTTTTAGATGAAATGTTACATGATTTCTAACATTTTCCATTTACAAATCATAAACCAATTGTGATTCAAAGATGAGATATTGGATTTTAAAAGAAAATCAAACCCTGAAAAACAACAGAGTTTATTTTTCATATATATATATATAGGCATCCAACACTAATACACGCACATGCATCCATTTCAAATCCAAGTTCTCAAGCAAACAACATTATTTATTCAGACATCAATGTGAAATCCAGGTTGAAACTGAAAAAAAAGTTTACTCCCAGGTAAAGGAAACAAAGAAGATTTGCTCACCTGGTTTTGTTGAAGCAGAGAACAGATTTTGAACCTTAAAAAAAAAAAAACTGGAAAAATGCTTTTGCTTTGATCCCTTGGAAAACTGGAAACTGGAATGCTTTGATTTGCCTTTACTTTGATTGAGTTTGTTTGTGATCTACAATCCGAGGTTGAATATTTGCACTGCTTTTTGTTTTTGACTTCTTTTATTTTTGCTTTGCTTCCATTTTACTTAGTTATGATAATCGAACTGAAATGAAGATTTGATGCATATAAAAAAAAGAAGTATGCAGTGTATTATTTGTACAAAAGCATGCCAAAGACACTTGCATTAAATGCATGATGTGTGTTGCATTTATCACTTTATGTACATATTACTTTGTTTATTCTTAACTTATGCAGATTGTCTTCCTTCTTTAGGTGGCTGAAGATGTTCATTGTGTCATGGGCTGATATGGTTGTTGTGCTAGCATTAAATGCTATTGTACTTGAGTGTATACATTTTTCTTCTTTTACTTTGTTACATTCTTACTCTCCTTTGCTTTGCTGACCATATTTTGTACATATTATTATTTTTTTATTCCCTTGTTCCTTGCCTGTCTCGGTTGAGATGTTCAATATTTTAGTGGCTCATGATGTTGTTATGTACAATATCAAAGACAAAATTTGTTGCAGCCTTACTACTTGTTTTTATTTTGTGTTTTTTTTTTGTTTTTGTATAGGGTTTCTGTGTTGTATTTGCTTGTTTGATTTCTTTTATTTGTTTATACCTATTTTGTTTTCTTTGCAAGCTACATACTTGTATCCTTATTTTATATGTACTTCTTTTGTTTGTTTTGTGGATATTTTGTTTGTTTAAATCTTAACAAATTTGATTAAATGTGTTTTATTTCTTTTGTTTCTTGTATGTATTTAGTGTCTTTACTTTGAAATATGGATGAAGTTCTATATTAAATTTGATGTTAGAATTTATCTAATATGTTTCACTTTATATTTTTCAAGTTACACTAAATATTTGCTACTGTCTTTTGCATTGTAATATGCTTTATAATATAAATGAATTCAATATTATAGTTTTACTTGGTAATATACTTGTTATTTTGTAATTTGTCTTTTAATTATATTTGCTAACTTAAATATTAAATTTATAACGTATATTTTATTTTATTTTTATATCCTACACTTATATTCCATATTGATACGTAGTTTTATTTTATTTTATACTTTAAACAATTTACTTATAATTCAAATGATTTAACACATTTTTACTTGAAATCGGGGAAACTTGCACCAATTTATCAATACATTTCACGAATATTAATTCAAAAATTTAATTTAAATTAAATTAAAATCCGGGGTCGTTACATTTTAAAGATCCGACCGCGTTAAGGTTCACCATCCCCTTAACGCTATTTTCTATATGATTATACTTTACTGACGAGACACTAGCGTATATAGCGTATATTACTACATAGTAAATAGTTTAACGGATCGTTAGAGGATCGGCGGTCCCAAGCATCCTTTAAGTTACTGATGCATTTTGTTACTGTTCACTTGAGTTGATTTACAGTTATAAGTATTTATGCCCTGACTCGAGGGTTTTGTATTTTGCTTTACGCTCGAGTCAGATTGATTGAGTTAGCATTCAAGATTCACCTTCGGTGTTGGAGCTTTCCTTGAAGATCGAGCCATCTATTTTGTTTCAGTATTCAGTGGTTCAGTGATGCATCTGATTTGTACCTGATGTATCCTGTTACTCTTCTGTTGTATCTTATTTAACTCTGATGTATCTTATATTTTATATAGTAGCTTCATGAACTACTATCTCTTTTTCTTCCGCTGCATTTTTATGTACTCTGTGTCTGTGATTTTTATTTACTGCATATTCTGAGGTTTGCCAAAATTTTATTTACAACGCGGTATTTTGAGCAATTCAATCCCGGCATGAGTGTCTACCTATGCACTTATAATGGATGCGAATGGTTGAAAATATCGAGTCGTTACAAGTTTTACCTTGTTTAGTTTTTAAACTAAATTGATTTCCAAATTTTCAAGTAGACTTAAATCTTAAGCAAGTTTTAACAGGTTCTAAAAAAAAGTATAAAATGTCTAAGTTAGAAATGATGTTTTAACTTATTTAATTTTAGAAGTATGGATTTTTAAGTTTTAAATCTTGCTTTGAATAGTGTGATAAATATTACATTAAATTAATTTTGTAATTAGTTATAAGTGTTTTCAACTTAAATATAATTGTTAAAATATAATTCTGGTTTAGGTAAAAAGCATTTAACTTGAATCAAAGGAGGATGATTTTAATAAATCATTTCAAGCTTTCGAATTTAATTTAATATAAAATGGAAGTTAAGGGCTAATGTGATAAATGATTTATCTTAACTTGATCACGTATTATTGACTAAGGTATTGGAAGTATAATTACTCTATTAACTATGATGTTAAATTTGGGCAATTAAATTAAGATAAATTAATTTGAGAAATTAATCAAGTATAGTTGATCACTAAATTAAGGATAAATTATTTAGAATTAATAAATTGAGAAATAATTAAGTAATAAGTCATTAATTAAGTTGATGTGGTAAATTTTAGTTAATTCAGTAAAGGTAATCATTAGATGTTGGGATTACGTATAAATACTTAAGAGAATTAACGAGGTGTAATTACTTAGTGAGGTAATTAAGGGATACTTACTGGATATAATTAAATATTAAGGAAATTACCTTATGGGAAGTAATTAAAGGATGATTATTTTGTAGAAAAATGAAGTGATAATTACTCATTGTAATTAAAGGGATTTATTACTATAATTAACCAAGGAATTGATTTAATTGACAGAGCAATCAAGGGAAGTTAATCAAAGTTTATTAATGAATGAAATTAAGTTGAGGGTTAATTATTAAATGAAATTAAGGATAAGTGGCTAATGAAAGTAATTAGAGGATCATTAATTAATGTAATTAATGAAAATGTTCAATCTTGCTTATGAATGATTGAATGTTGATGAGTGCTTTGGATTGGTTGATATCTCTGATATGTATTGCTTTGTGATATGATACGTTGGATGGTCGATGGAAATGAGATTATCTATCAATTATAAATTGTTAAAAAAAATGTTACCCGAAAGTTAAAGTTGAATTATATTTAATTGGATAATTTGGGTTTAGATGACATTGGATTCGAAGAGACCGAAGTCGGGTATTAATAAATACCCAGAAACCACTTCGATTCTTTATAAATTGATATATGAAACCAATGGGCTGAAATGGAATGGAAAGATTTAAGTGAACTGGATCATGTAAACCGAGATTTGGTAAATTAGAAATTGATGTGTGATGTAAGTGATGTCTATAACAAATTTGAAATTGTTAAGTATATACGAGTTGCCCCGGGTTTTAAATAAGTTCTTTACTGGAATTTCATGTTAGATGAGTTTACTCACACTGGTTTCCAGCCTGACCCAGGTGTTACTTTGATGTAATGCTCGGGTCAGACCGAGTATTACAGATTTTCAAGATAGGACGTTCTGGAGCTTAGGAGCAGAGCTAGATGGCAGGAGCGTATAGGGTGTATGCTGCTTTGGTATTGTTGTTATCTGGACAAGTTGTTATATAATCCAGTTTTTATGGGATATTGTAACTCTGATGTATATAAATATAAATTGACAGATACGGTTTTCTTTGTTTAACTGTTATTATTATTTGCTATTATATTTTATCCGCTGTGAATGTGAGATGTTGATGTTTTTTCTGTTTTTCTTTCTTCTTTCTCTTTCTTCTTTTTCACTAACTATCTGGAATTTTCGGGAATGAAAATTTCCGCGTTGTTACAGTTGGTATCAGAGCTGAAGGTTAAGCGAGAGCCTTGGCTCTGGTGGGGATTACTCATTAAATAGAGTCTGTAGTACTCTAGGATGAGTTGAGTATATATGTGTGTGTGTGTGTGTATGAGAGCATACTTGTTAGTTTCTTATATAAAGATTTTAAATGATCTTATATAAGAATATATTTTGATATATAAAGCAATATTTCTTTCTAATAAATATTATGGTAATTGGTTGTTAAATTTTTGGAATTAAATTAAGAAGTAATATAATACAACCAAATTGAAATCTTGAATTGGGGTTAAATTAAGTGGTAATAGAAATACAACCAAACTGAAATTGAAACTGGATAAAGATAAGTTTGAAATAGATTCAAACTGAAAATAAATCTTGAAGTTGGGGAAGAATTTCTAAATAAGATGAATTAGACTTGGTTTCAAACCAGAAAAATAGAATGGTTATTATGTTTAATAATGAGGTGATTGTTTTCCAATAAACAATAAAATATTTTAAGAAAGTAACCATTTAAAGAGAATAACTTGTAAATTAGAAAGGATGTAAATTAAAGTGGGTTTCAAATTGGGAAGTTCTGGATTCTAAATTTAAAAATTTGAAATTGTTTTCAAAATATTAAAGGAAATAATATTATTCAAACTATTTTGAATGTAATCTTATTTTTGAATAAGAAGTTGTTTGTAGATTTTAAAAGAATTTGCTTGAATTAAAACCATAGGTGGTTTAAAATTTAAGGATAACTTGGTGTGTAAAGAAAATAGTATGTGTATATGAGGAATATACATAATATCAAGGATGGTTTGAAATAAACTCTAAATGTTGAGTTTTAAATTTGGAATGAGATGTGATACCTAAAGTGATAAGTTTTTGAACTTAATAAGTGGAAAGATTATTAGTGTGAAGTTTAAAAGTTCAAATTGAGAAAGGTTGACTGAATTAAGTGAATTGAGCTTAACTTGGGAAAAAGTTAAATAAGTTGGAATGATCAACCTGATTTGGAAATTTAAAGATGAAATTAAGATTTAACTTGGGAAGTTAAGTGGTTAATTTGAATTTGAATAATCTCAAAATGGGTTTGAGATCTGGAAGTTGGAAATGGATGAATATTTTAAAATAATTTGAATGATGCCATCCTGTTGTTATTGATAATATTTAAACTGTAAATTGGATTTGTTTAAACGAATAAAGAAATGGATTGTGGTAATATATCCATTATGAAGGTAAAATGGAATCATTTTGGACATATGATATGAATGTTTAGGATAAAACTTCAAAGGTTTAGTTTCAAAATTAAAATTTGGTGATAAATTGAATTTCAAAGATTTAGTTGTTTTAAAATAGAATTTGGATTCAGAATTAAATGGTTTAAAGATATAAGTTGATTTGATTTAAAAGATTAAATCAACACTTAAAGGATTTAACTCGAATTTATATAATTCGAGATGGTTTAAATTTGAAATTTGAATTGAATTAGTTCAAATTGAATTTGATTTGAGTTAACTGAAATTGTGATTGAAGATGGATAAGTTTAAAATTTTAAATGGGAAATTTGAATTGGATTAAATTGAAATGATTTGAAATTGAAGTGGATTCGATTTGAAATTCGTCCAAATTTATTTGAATAATTTGGAACTGTAAATAAGGTTGAATGGGATTAAAAATAAAATGGAATTTGATTTGAAGTTGGAAAGAAACAGAGGTTAATTCAACTTGAATTGGGGTTGAATCAATTTCAATGGAAATTGAAGTTATTTAATTTGGAATTAAGTCAATTTAAATGGAAGTGGAAATTGAAGTTGAATTGTTGGGAAAGTGAACAGTTTGACTCTTGACTATTTTCAATATAAATTGTTTTAATGAAAACTTATTTTTCCAAGCTATTAAATATATACAACCTTTCTTTCTTAAAGCAAAATTAGTTTATACTTGTTTTACAATTATTTTTGGAGCTGTTTAACCATTTTTCAACTGTTTTATAAACTAATAACTATTTTTCCACTATTTTATGAATTAGTTACTATTTTACAACTATTTTGCAATTATCTAAATTTTTTGAAACTATTCAACTATTTAACAGCTATTTTGCAAAGTGATAATTATTTTTCAACTACTTATCTATTTTCAAATTTTCAAGCTATTTTCTAAGTACAAACTGGTCGGAGTCCAAACTGGTATTGATTAAATACCCAACTGAGATAAGGATTGAAGTGATAGTTCAATGGAATTGAGGCAATTGTAAATAAGTGAATGAAAATTTAGGAAAAGTGAATAGAAAGAGAAATTGATTTGGCTAATAATCAATGAAAACAAATACGTAGGATGTATGTATATTATTCTATTCGCATATTGATTTGATCCAGATTCGAGCACAGAATTTCAAGATAGTTTATCGATCCGAGTTGGGATTTTTCGCTCGATTTTCGACGGCGAACCTAGATATGGGTTGTTGATTGGTTCTGGATATTCTCTATCATAGTTATGGCTATGCAAGGAGAATGATGGTTTCTAATCAAGAAACCAGATCTGTGTCCGCACTAGGAAGTCGGGTGGACGATAGTAGTTCGGAAGTGAAATTGTGTGATCGAGTGAGCGATCAGATTGGTACAGCGTATGGATGATATGGGTACATCGTACGGATTTGAATGAAATTGATATTGAAAAGAGTAATCAAATGGGAATATTTGATTTTGAATAAACAAAGTTATATATCTTTGTTATATAAGATAAATCTCCCCTTGTTAAATCTATTGCCGGAAGAAAAGAATTTTTGAAGGTGTTTGAAGTATAAAAGAAGTTTTATACAAGTGTGAAAGGATCCAAAGTTTTAAAATTTTATATATATCTATCTATCTATATATATATATATATATATATATATATAAAGGATCTTATGAGGATTTTGGAAAAAGGTTTTGGGAACCTTTGGATTTGGAAAGGCTTTTGATTTTAGGTAAAATCAATATTGGAATTTGAAAAAGCCTAATTTGAGAATTATCGATTTTGAGATAATCGATTTTGTGTAAAGAAACTTTGTATTAGATCATACTAGGTGTATGATTTGAAAGATACTATATGTGTATAGTATAAGTGTTTTGATGACGGCTCTGGAAAAAAGGCGCTCCCTTGAAATGAACTTCTTGGGAGTGCCACCGGATGGTGCTGCCTGAAGCCCCATGGGAGGGTTCTAAAGTTGATCCTGTGAGGAGTGCGGACAAAACTAGCTCCTGAGGATTATGAGTAGAGTATACCATAGCGAAAGTCGTGTGTGCCGCTGAGAGCCAACGGTCTACGTTTGATTTTATGTCGGTAGACCGCGACCTATGGTAACATAGCGAAAGTCGTGTGTGCCGCTGAGAGACAACGGTCTACGTTTGTGTAACGACCCAACTTCCATACTCCAGGAAGTCGCATCGTTAAGAAGAAAGAAAGGGATAGAAAAGAGAAAAGATAGGAAAGAAAGAACAGACAACATCAGAATCTCACAGCGGAACGAACAAATTATATTATATCACATAATACTTTACATAGTATCATATACATCAGAGTTTTACAGCCAATATAACACAAACTAGACAGTTATAAACATCTGTCTAGCAATTACAATTCAAGAACATCAGTGAAAAACAGATACAACTCAAACACATCGGAACCACTATATATATATCTACACGCTGAAGCCTCCTGCTCCATTATCTCCTCCAGAACTCGTCAAAGCAATCCTGAATCACTTGACTACTAATACGTAATATGAGTACCCAAGAGTTTAATAAAACAGAAAATAAACACTCGGGTCAGACAGGGGTCGGGTGTGAGTAAACGGTTTAAAGGTTGCTTAACTTTAGAAAATCCTTTAAAACAAAAGGTATCACGTAAGACTTCCCACACATAAACATGGAATAGTTTTTACCTTACGCTAACCAAAACATTTGATAGGAAATCCAGTGATATTATAATAATGTCTAGGGTTTTCAAAATAAAATACAGAAATAGCTGGAATGCTTACATCTCACGTTCCAACATAGTTGGGCACAATCAAAACCGTACAGGCACTTATTGGATTTTGGATTCCATCAATGGCAGGGCTACCGGGGTACCGCCCGTCACAGTACGTGGCCTAGATCACCGTACCGAGGATTACTCCCAATCCCCTGCAACACAAGGCCGGACCCATTCCTTACTGAATAGTTCCGAACAAGACAACCCCGACGGTTGGAGCTCAAAACCGTCCACACAGCCGAAATATAAAGGGACCTCTAAACAGGGGTAAATCTCACTCTCAAGTGGGGGCTACCCACGAAGCCTTGCTGCACCTTCCCTGTTTTAGCCATTCCCGGTTGATGAGGCTTGAGGTTACGATTACCTTTAAAGAACACATCTATCTTAGAATGCTCATCGTCCACCTGACGATGTTCTGAAAGCATTCAATTCATACAAGTTCGTTCCGAGTTCGAACGAAACCGAAGGCATTATCTCGTTACACTCGTATTGGAATCACCCTCAGAGTTAACGAAAATAACCCTTGCACTCTAAACCCCCATCTCGAATCTATAAGTATTATTCTGTCAAACTCATTACGGAATCACCCACAGAGTTATACTGACGTATAGCCCTTACACCTCGAGTCTTCACTTGCTCCACTTGGATTAACGACCTAACGTTTAATTGGAATCGATGTGGTTTTCGGATATCCAAATATGGAAACCCGATCCCGGTCTCACCGAAACCAAACGCCATTTTAATGTCCAAGTTATACTTAAGGGTTTTAAACAATTAACTTGTTTTATTTTTATTTATTTCACACGGATAGATAAACTACATATTCTCATCATAACAGATAACCCATAACATTATCACAACAGATAATCATCACAACAATCAATCATCACAACCAAAATAATCCATCATACTATAACTAAGCATCCATATCTTATAGATACTACTCATCTCATTTCTGAGATCACAACCATCCAAAGGTATATCAATATCATCCATAAGCAATGATATATTATCCATCATTTATAATTAATTTAAAATGAATTAAATTAATTACTTCTATCTCCAATTAATTTAAAATAAATTAAATTAATTATTCACCTATAAATCCTACTTATAAATCTATTGATTAATTAACATAGTTAATCAATCATTCATTAAGTATTTAACTTGATTAATCATCTATGATTAATCATTCACTAATTATAATAAGTAATTAGTCTTAAATTAATTTTATAGAATTAATTAACCTTAATCATAAGTAATTAACATTTAATTACTTAATTTATTAATTAACTATAATTAATTACATTTATCCTTAATTAATCACAATTAATTAATCACTTAATTAATTAATTATTACATAATTAAACAATTCTTAGTTACATCATTAATTATAATAATTAATGATCTTTAATTAATATTTAATTAATTACTCCATTAAAAATTAATTACATTTAGTAATTAAAATACAATTATTAATCACCCTGATTAATACTTAAGTCTTGTAATTATCTACCCTTAATTACTTATTAATAAATTAATTATCCAATAATTAATTATCTTCATTAATTAATTCTTGATTAATTACAAAAGTAATTATCCAAATTACTTTATTAAAATAAAACATCTTTCCATAATTACAATCCAGTAATTATCAATTATCACTTCTCTAAGAAATCCTGCTCCATAAATTTCATTAACTAATTATTATCATTAAATTATTAAATTATTTCCTAAATTAATTAAACTAAATTAATTAATTTAACAAAGCACATTATCAGAATTAATTACAAAAAGTAATTAACCCTTAATTACTTTTATAAAGTAATTATACTTAAATTACAATTGATTATCTTAAATTAATTAATCTAATTAATTCCATCAAAATTAATTACATTAATTAATTATTTAATTATCCTTAGATAATTATCTTATTTAATTAACAACATTTTCATTAATTCCTTACTTAAGAAAATTACCTTAGTTTAATTATCCATTAATCATTTCTAATTATAAATAAATTCAAGTTATTATTTAAAATCAAACAAATAAGTAAATTCTTAATTATTTTCAAAATAATTCATTTACTTATTTATAACTTAATTAATATTCAAAATGTATTTAAATAATACATTTCTAAAATCTAATTCAACTTTTATTTAAGAAATTTAAGATTTCAAATGTTTACTATATAAACATTTCCAAATTTAAATAATTTAATAATCCTAAAAGTAAAGAACTAACATTATCATATAAGAAAAGTTTAAAAAATCAATATTACTTAATTTTACTAAGAAGTCATTGAAAATAGAAAGATTACTTAACTTTTAAATTTAAAGTTAAACATATCATAATTTTATTTCAAATACTTAAAAGAAAGAATTCTTTTAAAATTTTAAACCTTATTTGAAATCAACTTCATATTAAATTCTACTTAAATATTTTCTATCCAATACTTAAAAATTTCAAAACTGATTGAATTCAAACTGTTCACAAAAAAAAAACTGAAATCATACTTAAATTTGATTTCAAAACCAATTTTAAATCTTGCTTAAAAATTTAAAAGTTTCATTTTCAAACTTTGAATTCAAAAGTATTCTTAATCCAAATTCAAACTTACCTCTGAATTTAAATCTTTGTTGTTAAAAATTTAATTCCCTTCAGATTTTTTTTAAAACAAACTGTTTAAGAATAGAAAATCTGTATTCAAAAACTGAAGCTACATTTACATTGTTTCCAGATTTGAGTTTAAATATTACTTATATTTGAATCCATCATTTTAAACTTTTGAATTCATAAGCCTACTTGAATTTAATTCAAAACTGTACCTTAATTTAAATTATTGCTTTTAAAAAAAATGAATTACCTCAGATTTAAAAAAAGAAACACTGCACAGGTTTTCAACCTGTGCAACTAAACCCGAGCCATCAACAAATTACTTCAGGTTAAAACCCTTCCCACTTCGAGTCAAAATACTATCTACCCGGAAGTGACTTCGAGTCACCAAAACCTGCACCACCAAAGTTACCAGAGACCTCAAACCACTGTGCAACTGCGACCACTACTCCGGCGACTTCCAGCAACCTTCACCAACCCCTCCAATACACCATCCACCCCTCTACTTGATAACAACCTCTAACAAACTCTTAGTTTCTTGAAAACAGATTCAAGCAAAAAGACATCAACCTGAAAGCTTCACCACACGTACCAAAATCTGTCAACTCTCACTATATACATGGCACACCTGTACATGACCATCTTCCATAATTTCCCCACTCTCTCCAAGCAGAGATTCAAGTTCCAGAATTTACTAAATGGTTTGATATTCCCAAATTTCCAAAATACTGCACAACCTAAATTACTACTCCTCAGAAGCTTTTAAAAAAAACTGATGCTGGTTTAATAATCATGGTTTTAAACATGTATTAAAGTCTTAAACTTGTTTAAATAATTTAAAGATGTTTACAAATTTCACTTCTGGTAACTATTGACTGTTGTTCTTGATTTTCTCAAGTAACAGGTTTTAATTTTTCTAAATTAAAGTTTTCAGACCTAATCTATGCAGAACAAACACAATATGTTCACACAATAAATTCTAACTAGAATTCAGACCTAAAGAAGTGAATTTGAATTTAAATCCAAGTAAGAACATAAGCATGACCGTTAAAACAATTTACACAACATTTTTTTTGAATAATCTATAAAGTACACAGAGCATCCATTTTCAACAGTCAAAACATACTCAATTCTATCAATACTTATGCATAGTAAATTTGATACTATCTATAAACAGTGATGTTGATTACTAAAGAAAACAGTACAGTTATTATCTTTTTAATTTACCACTGTTTGATTTTCTTAATTGAAAAACATTTGAATTTAACTTGATTTTCTGAAACCTTATTAACTTAATTTTAAATAGAGAGAAACTGTTTTTAAACAAAAATTTACTCACCTTTAAAAATTGAAAATAGAAAGCATCCAAATACCAAACATTTCCCTGCAACCTGAATTCCAATGCATTGATTCTGCTTGCATGCTAGTTGATGTTGGTGATAACCTGATGCTTGCAGGCTTTTTGAATCTGCCTTTGATGTTGATTTGGTCTGCATGCTTCCTCAGATTCTTGCTTGCATTGATTTATTACAGGTTGAAGACATTGGAATTTGATTGCAGGTTACAGAATTTCCAGATTTGGATTTTCATTTGTAGATTTTCCAAACATTGATTTGCAGATCTTACATATTTGAAATTTGCAGAGTATTGATTGAGTTTGGGTTGTGAAATTTTGAGTAAATTGGATTTTTAGTTTATCTTAAATCTGAATTTTGATTCTTCATGGAAGATAAAATGTTTGAAACAAAAAGGTTTGTTAAGTTTTTATCTAAAATAATAAATTCAATAATGTTTTAGTGTCAGGACCCGATTCTTCATCTTCCGAAAATTCAACATCGATACTCACTTTATCGACTGCCGAGCAATCGAACGACGGAAAACCGAACACTGAGGGTTTAAGAAGAAGAAAAGAAGAAAAAGATAGAAAATGGAGAGGAAAGAAAATAGAAAATATAGAAAATAGAACGGACAGAAAACAAGTAACAGAGGAAAAAGAAGATAGAAAATTTTTAAATAGAAGAAAAAGAGAATAGGGAGGAAACAGAACAGAAAACAACAGAACAACATCAGAATTTCACAATTCGCAGCGGAACAACATATAATAATAAATGAATAATCTTTAAACAAAGAACTATATCAGTTATTACATTTTATACATTACATTACATCATATCATCAGAGTGTACAACAACAACAAACATCAAACAGCGGAAAAGAAATACTATATACTAGTAATACGCCATGCCATCCATCTTGCCTCCAGCAATTCCAGAATATCCAGAATATCCTGATAAACCTTAACTCTTGACTGCCCGTGTGAAAATTGGTGGGCACCCAGAGTTTAGGAAGGAAAACAATAAACTCCAAGTCAGTCATGTGACTAGTGTGAGAACTCAAAACAGTTTATTTATCTTTAAAATCAAAATAGAGGAATATTTTTAAATTCAATTCGAAATGCTTTTAAAAATGAGACTACCATAAGACCTCCCGCCACACACACAATGCAAACGCAGACTTGGAGGAGATTTCTCCTTATGATAGTCAAAGATGCTTGATACGCATTTAAAAAGAACATTTCATATTATTACTAGTGCATAGTGTAGGAAAAAATCATTTCGAAAGTAGAATATAAATCTTAGCCAGCATAGGTACCATTATATTATGCCTACTAATAGCTACCATATTAGATGGCAGGTTCTACAACTAAAACCGTACAAGTCTCGTATTGTTTCTTTGGATTTCCAACGAATGATCAGGCCAAGGAACTTCCCATTGCCACATGAGAATGCCTCTGGATGGACATCCCCGAGAACCAAACCGGATCTCTACCAACACAAGGCCGGGTTACCCCTAACTGAGTAACAACTGACCGAATATGCCATCCCCCGGTCCTTTGGGACCTTTCACCGAGCGCTCGTAATCAATTCACACAATCATAACAAAGTGTTTTCAACATGAGTAAGTATCTGGGCTCCATACCATGATACCACCCTTTTCCAGAAGGAAATGCACACATCCGAAAGGGCGCTACCCCTCATAACCTTGCCGCATCTTTCCTGTTTGGACCATTCACGGGGTGTGAGGTTCGACGAAGTCACGTCCACAAAAACATACTTTATACAAAAGCCATGCTTTGGGTCAACAAATGATCATAGAAATGATCACCAAGATAGACGATCAAATAAACGATCCTATCACAATAATCAACACAATGATCATTTACAGCAACACTCAGCATGTCACATTACCAAATTGGGAATATATCGCTGATAACATTCAACTACATAACCTCTGAGCTCGTACGTCTCAGAGAAGGGTGTTAAGCTAAAAGAATAAATTCTTCGCCACCAACAGAAATATATTTGAATGAAATCGGCTTTATATCTCAATTTGTAATGTCAGACATACAATCCATACAAGTCTGTTCCGGGCTCGAACAAAACCGAAGGCACTTCTTATGAAGCCCTTGCAATCCGGGTATTCACAATCTCGATCGAACTTCCCATCACTTAGGAAATCTCTATACCAGGAGCTACCCAGTGCAGAGACAATCGATAGGTCATTCTATCGCTTTCGCAAATACTCGGTCTTCAACACCGATCTTCAAATGCAATTCATAACGACGTATCACATATTCGGAATGGGTTATACGACCCCATGGTCCTTTTCCGGTTAACCCGAATAGTGAGCGCTTATTCAAAAATAAGTGTGGCATTCAAATTCAAAAAAAATCACATCAATTACCCATTCAAAGGTAAATATTGATAGTCGGTTATTGAACTATCAATGGATATGCACAACATCACCAGATTCCAAATAATTTTCCAAATTATTTATTTTCCAAAATATCTTTACAAGATATATTATTTTCAATACTTCAAAAATAAATCAATATTTATCTTTAAACAAATTCTTCTTTTCATTTATAAATTCCATAATGAATTTATATTCCAAAATACCCATGCATATACGATTTCAATTATTCATTTCAATTCATCTTCAAAAAGATAAATTCTCAAAATATTCACTTTATATTGGAAAACATTTCCATACTTATTTAACAAGTAATTCACAAATTTTATTTATTTTCAACACTTAGAAAATATTCAATACACTTAAATCGAGATTAAGTATATATTTCATTCTTTAAAGAAATCACTCCCTTAACATATTTATTTGGGCCAAAACGAATGTTGCGTAAAACATCGTTACAACAACCCAAAATCACTAGTATAGGGATTCGAATTTAAAATAGATATATAAATCCCAATACTATACAAAACATTTCCTTTCGGAAATCATTTACTATAACAATAGTATTATAGTCTACCATTTCCTTTTACTTCTCGAAAACATCTATTTCAACAATAAATGTTGAAATCTATGGTTTCGAATCTCAACCCAATTTAAACATCGTTAACTTGTTTTTAATTCTATTTAAAACACCACATTCAAACATTTTCTTTAACATATTATTCACTATTCAAAAACGTGAATATACTACGTTAACAACTTTCATCACTTCTATTCATTTTATTTTAAAGGATCATTCACAGTCAAAAATGTGAATATAACTCCATTACTAAGTTTCAACAATTTTCTTATCAAAATAAGTCGTTTGCGAATTTATAAAACAACGTTTATAAATTCCATTTCTATTTATTTTATAACTACTTCCTTTATAAATTCCTTTATTAACCTATTCGATTTATAACTCAATTATAAAACAAAAGTTCACATTATAAGTTAAACACTTATAAAACGATTATTTTACAAAATCGTTCTTTTAAAGACTTTTCAAATCATAAATCTTATAATTTATAAGATTCATTTATTTAACCAAATCTATTCTTCAAATAACTCCACAAATTTATAAATCTTACTATTTATAAATTTCATTTATAACTTCACCTTTTATAATTCTATAAATTTCATCCTTTTATGAAATTCGTTTTCACTTCATTCAAACCCTTATAAAAACTCGTTTTATAATGTCAATATTTCAATTTATAAATATCCATTTATAAATCTCTTAATATAAATCAATTTATATTATTCTTTAAAACGTCTTTAATCTCCTTTATTATTTCACCATTTTGATTCATAAAATAATTAAATTTCATAAATCCTATTTTTAAACTTTTTATAATAAATTCAAAAATTCCGATTTAACTATTTTATAAAATCATTAAATCCATATTTCTCAAAAATAAATCTTTAACCGTATTTCTCAAAATCATAATTTTTATAACTTTAAAAATTATAACGTTTATTTATTTAAAATAGATCAAATTCCAAACATATAGTATATTTTCAAAAATCACTTTATAAATCATTTTAAAATTCCAAAACTTGTCCAATGATGCTACATATCAAATAGTCAATCACGACAACAACGACATCATATATCGATATGATAGTCCATCAAATATCAAAATATCTGAAATCAAAAATAAATACTGTTGAGGAATCCAGTTGGATCCCTCCAACCTATTTTTCTGCATTCACAAACATTAGCACAATACCAATTTCGCTCCAGTACGAAATTATCGCGGTATATGGGATTTAAAATATTATCCGCTTAATAACGGCGCAATAGGGTCTCATCCGCTAAACAAAAAATGCGGGAAATCAATAACCCCAATATATACATATGCCAATACATATATATTGCTATTATATATAATACCAATTTCACTGTTTATGAAATATTCGCGGTATATGTTTTTATTAAATAACATCCGCTTACTAACGGCGCATAATGTCTATTTTAACAATCAATAGATAACAATCATCATTCAAACATGCATTCAAATATTTTAAATCTAACTATTTAAAATAAAATCGAAACTGATTCGATTGAGTGAGAAGTTCTCACCTTGATTTTAATTCCGTTTTAGCGATTTATTTCGAATAAAATTAAACGGACGTTTAATTTTACCCAAAATTCTCACTAACTCCAAACGACTCCAATCCAATTTCATCGTGTAGTGCTCGTCCATACGATTCCAACGCAACTGGTTTCGCGCGTTTTCGACCTCGTATGAAAAAGTTACAAATATTTGAAGTTACACGATTTAAACTATAATTAATTTACAACTTATATTATAATTTTAAACCTATAACAGATCATAGCCGTAGGATCCTTCATCATGCAATCCTGACCGCCCACCCCCTTCTCCCTCTCACGTTCATCTTCTTCAGTAAATAGCCGCACACCCAAACCCATAGATCAAAACTAGGTTTAAATTTTTCGATCACCACACTCAATTTGAACACGATCGGAGACCAGGGTTTTGAAGCCCTTCGCACAAGCTACACTCGGCCATAAGCTCATAGAGCTCGGCCTCATCACGCGCCTAGGGTTGCGTACGCAACCTGCAGGTGACGACCTCGCCTAGCTCCCTCCACGCGACACCATATTCGATTATAGCCGTTCACATCGAAGCTCTCATCGCCCTCTTCAATACTCTAGTTGAAAGTTTAGCCTAATTGTCGACGGATTTGGAGTAATCAAGGGAGGAAGGTTACGAATTTCTGGCCATTGGTTTTTGAAGTGGCGGCCTGCATAGAGAATTAGGGTTTTGTTTTTTTTTTCTTTTGTTTTTTTAGAATGGTGGCTATTTATAAGAAAATATCGAACACTATTCATCCCGGAAATTCCGAACTCCGATTTACGCGCCGTAACCAGCGTTTCTAGGGTTTACCCTGCATTCCGGACACAATGGAACAGGTTTCGAAAGCTAATTCGGACATCTGTGCGAGTTATGGCTATAAACGTTCAATTTAAATTAAACCGATTTCTAAGCGTTTTAATTTGTACCGGACAAACGGTAAATCCAATTGACTTGAAATTTGAAACCTTACAATAATATCACATTACGGATCCGATGAAACTGGTTTCGTCGAAATCCGAGACATTTTGAAAAATGGCTATTTTAACTCGCCAAATTAAAATTAAATATAATTCGATGCGTTTCGAGCTGCCACTTTTAAACGATAACTCCGATTGACACGAAAATTGAAATCCGGTAATAACTAACTATTACGGATCCAATGGAACTGGTTTCGTTCAATTCTGAGACTGTTCAAAAATTGACTATTTTCACTAGTCGATTTAATATTAAAATATTCAATTTTCCCAAATTAACTTTTAATTCGATTTTAAAAGTTCTAAAATATCGTTCTAACTTCAATATGATAAAATAAAATTTTACAAATCATTTTCAATCATATTTAACTCAATTTTCAATTATTTCCATAATTTAACCTAATAAATTATTGATTTAATTATCCAATTAAATCCAAAAATTCAAATTAAAATTTATTCGACTTATAAACTCACTTATAAATATTTAAAATTAATTAAATATTCAAATTTTAATTAATAAAAATTCTGGGTCGTTACAATCTTCCCCACTTAAAAGAATTTCGTCCTCGAAATTAACAAGTAAGAAAAGTTACAGAATCTATTAATTTTCCATAAATCCATAGTTAAACTTCTTATAATAACTTTACTAAGTTTTCAAATCATACTTAGTTATCTTTTCAAAAACAACTGCTGTTGTTTAACTTTCAACTTCAAATCAAAGTTAAAGTTTTCAAAATTTTCCAAATTTTCTCAAATTTTTTCTAACGCCTTAAATTTTCGGAAAAATTCGCCATAGTCTCCTTTGCGCGGCTCGATCCGGAAAAAAATGACAGTATATATATCACAAATATACATCTCATCAAGTAATGAGGCATCCCGCAGGGAAAAAATGTAAAAGTACGGTATGTAATCCGAGATATGTACCTTATATTTTATTAGCGAGCATATACGGCTAATATAGCGCGAAAGCGAGCTCCAAATGCGAAGCAAACGCGATCCGCACCTACTAATCACTCAACAAACAACATGAGAATCATGTATATGGACAATAGTATCAATATACAACATATATCAACATAATAACTATATATGTCACATAGCAAATGAAATAAAACAATAAATGCAACATCAACCAACTAGCATTCAACAAATTCATATTCATTCATATTCTCATTAATATTCAATGAATTAGGTTTCAATTTAAATCACATTTGATTCATTAACAGTGGATGTTCTTACTAACATTCATTTTCAATTAGTTTATATTCACTAATTCATATTCAAGTTGGTTCACTTCCAAATCAAATTCAATTCTATTTAAAATTCACTTAACTTCAAATTGAATTTCAATTACTTTAGCTTCCAATTTCATTAACACTTAATGAATTATATACAATCAACTAACAATCATATAACAATCAATGTATATTAATTACAACCAAATTACTTTACTTATCAATTGGTTTAATTAATTGATTTTTATTCAATTATTCAACTTCCAATAACATTAGATTTTAATGAATTAACACTTATATTCATTATTCCATATCAATTATTCACATTCAATTGATTAACATTTAATCCATTCATTCAATTCAATTTACAAAAGTTGAATTTCCTTACATAACTCAAGTTCATATCTATATAGTTTCACTTCTCATATATATAAGTTTATTTCACAATTGTAAATTACTTTAATTATAATTCAATTCTTATAATTTTTACTTATACAATTATTCTCTTGTTTAGATTATTCAAACAACTGAACAATCAACAATCTACTTATATACACTTTAATAATTTTGAAAAATTATTTCTTTATATATAAAAATATAATCAAGGTAAAATTATTTCATTTACCCAATTTAAACAATATTGTGTCGAATTGTTCTATTCAAGTGTTTAGAAATTCCTATCAACAACGTTAATTACTCGTATTAACCAGAATCTATATACCACTCAACAAACCAATCATCACAATATAAAACAATTTTATATATTCACTAACAAATACGCTCTCATAGCTATTATTACACTCAAACCCATTCTAGAGTACTGCTGACTCTATCTCTAATGAGTAATACCCAACAGAACCATGGTTGTCGCTTAACCATATGCTCTGATACCACATTGTCAGGACCCGATTCTTCGTCTTCCGAAAATTCAACATCGATACTCACTTTATCGACTGCCGAGCAATCGAACGACGGAAAACCGAACACTGAGGGTTTAAGAAGAAGAAAAGAAGAAAAAGATAGAAAATGGAGAGGAAAGAAAATAGAAAATATAGAAAATAGAACGGACAGAAAACAAGTAACAGAGGAAAAAGAAGATAGAAAACTTTTAAATAGAAGAAAAAGAGAATAGGGAGGAAACAGAACAGAAAACAACAGAATCTCACAATTCGCAGCGGAACAACATATAATAATAAATGAATAATCTTTAAACAAAGAACTATATCAGTTATTACATTTTATACATTACATTACATTATATCATCAGAGTGTACAACAACAACAAACATCAAACAGCGGAAAAGAAATACTATATACTAGTAATACGCCATGCCATCCATCTTGCCTCCAGCAATTCCAGAATATCCAGAATATCCTGATAAACCTTAACTCTTGACTGCCCGTGTGAAAATTGGTGGGCACCCAGAGTTTAGGAAGGAAAACAATAAACTCCAAGTCAGTCATGTGACTGGTGTGAGAACTCAAAACAGTTTATTTGTCTTTAAAATCAAAATAGAGGAATATTTTTAAATTCAATTCGAAATGCTTTTAAAAATGAGACTACCATAAGACCTCCTGCCACACACACAATGCAAACGCAGACTTGGAGGAGATTTCTCCTTATGATAGTCAAAGATGCTTGATACGCATTTAAAAAGAACATTTCATATTATTACTAGTGCATAGTGTAGGAAAAAATCATTTCGAAAGTAGAATATAAATCTTAGCCAGCATAGGTACCATTATATTATGCCTACTAATAGCTACCATATTAGATGACAGGTTCTACAACTAAAACCGTACAAGTCTCGTATTGTTTCTTTGGATTTCCAACGAATGATCAGGCCAAGGAACTTCCCATTGCCACATGAGAATGCCTCTGGATGGACATCCCCGAGAACCAAACCGGATCTCTACCAACACAAGGCCGGGTTACCCCTAACTGAGTAACAACTGACCGAATATGCCATCCCCTGGTCCTTTGGGACCTTTCACCGAGCGCTCGTAATCAATTCACACAATCATAACAAAGTGTTTTCAACATGAGTAAGTATCTGGGCTCCATACCATGATACCACCCTTTTCCAGAAGGAAATGCACACATCCTAAAGGGTGCTACCCCTCATAACCTTGCCGCATCTTTCCTGTTTTGACCATTCACGGGGTGTGAGGTTCGACGAAGTCACGTCCACAAAAACATATTTATACAAAAGCCATGCTTTGGGTCAACAAATGATCATAGAAATGATCACCAAGATAGACGATCAAATAAACGATCCTATCACAATAATCAACACAATGATCATTTACAGCAACACTCAGCATGTCACATTACCAAATTGGGAATATATCGCTGATAACATTCAACTACATAACCTCTGAGCTCGTACGTCTCAGAGAAGGGTGTTAAGCTAAAAGAATAAATTCTTCGCCACCAACAGAAATATATTTGAATGAAATCGGCTTTATATCTCAATTTGTAATGTCAGACATACAATCCATACAAGTCTGTTCCGGGCTCGAACAAAACCGAAGGCACTTCTTACGAAGCCCTTGCAATCCGGGTATTCACAATCCCGATCGAACTTCCCATCACTTAGGAAATCTCTATACCAGGAGCTACCCAGTGCAGAGACAATCGATAGGTCATTCTATCGCTTTCGCAAATACTCGGTCTTCAACACCGATCTTCAAATGCAATTCATAACGACGTATCACATATTCGGAATGGGTTATACGACCCCATGGTCCTTTTCCGGTTAACCCGAATAGTGAGCGCTTATTCAAAAATAAGTGTGGCATTCAAATTCAAAAAAAATCACATCAATTACCCATTCAAAGGTAAATATTGATAGTCGGTTATTGAACTATCAATGGATATGCACAACATCACCAGATTCCAAATAATTTTCCAAATTATTTATTTTCCAAAATATCTTTACAAGATATATTATTTTCAATACTTCAAAAATAAATCAATATTTATCTTTAAACAAATTCTTCTTTTCATTTATAAATTCCATAATGAATTTATATTCCAAAATACCCATGCATATACGATTTCAATTATTCATTTCAATTCATCTTCAAAAAGATAAATTCTCAAAATATTCACTTTATATTGGAAAACATTTCCATACTTATTTAACAAGTAATTCACAAATTTTATTTATTTTCAACACTTAGAAAATATTCAATATACTTAAATCGAGATTAAGTATATATTTCATTCTTTAAAGAAATCACTCCCTTAACATATTTATTTGGGCCAAAACGAATGTTGCGTAAAACATCGTTACAACAACCCAAAATCACTAGTATAGGGATTCGAATTTAAAATAGATATATAAATCCCAATACTATACAAAACATTTCCTTTCGGAAATCATTTACTATAACAATAGTATTATAGTCTACCATTTCCTTTTACTTCTCGAAAACATCTATTTCAACAATAAATGTTGAAATCTATGGTTTCGAATCTCAACCCAATTTAAACATCGTTAACTTGTTTTTAATTCTATTTAAAACACCACATTCAAACATTTTCTTTAACATATTATTCACTATTCAAAAACGTGAATATACTACGTTAACAACTTTCATCACTTCTATTCATTTTATTTTAAAGGATCATTCACAGTCAAAAATGTGAATATAACTCCATTACTAAGTTTCAACAATTTTCTTATCAAAATAAGTCGTTTGCGAATTTATAAAACAATGTTTATAAATTCCATTTCTATTTATTTTATAACTACTTCCTTTATAAATTCCTTTATTAACCTATTCGATTTATAACTCAATTATAAAACAAAAGTTCACATTATAAGTTAAACACTTATAAAACGATTATTTTACAAAATCGTTCTTTTAAAGACTTTTCAAATCATAAATCTTATAATTTATAAGATTCATTTATTTAACCAAATCTATTCTTCAAATAACTCCACAAATTTATAAATCTTACTATTTATAAATTTCATTTATAACTTCACCTTTTATAATTCTATAAATTTCATCCTTTTATGAAATTCGTTTTCACTTCATTCAAACCCTTATAAAAACTCGTTTTATAATGTCAATATTTCAATTTATAAATATCCATTTATAAATCTCTTAATATAAATCAATTTATATTATTCTTTAAAACGTCTTTAATCTCCTTTATTATTTCACCATTTTGATTCATAAAATAATTAAATTTCATAAATCCTATTTTTAAACTTTTTATAATAAATTCAAAAATTCCGATTTAACTATTTTATAAAATCATTAAATCCATATTTCTCAAAAATAAATCTTTAACCGTATTTCTCAAAATCATAATTTTTATAACTTTAAAAATTATAACGTTTATTTATTTAAAATAGATCAAATTCCAAACACATAGTATATTTTCAAAAATCCCTTTATAAATCATTTTAAAATTCCAAAACTTGGTCCAATGATGCTACATATCAAATAGTCAATCACGACAACAACGACATCATATATCGATATGATAGTCCATCAAATATCAAAATATCTGAAATCAAAAATAAATACTGTTGAGGAATCCAGTTGGATCCCTCCAACCTGTTTTCCTGCATTCACAAACATTAGCACAATACCAATTTCGCTCCAGTACGAAATTATCGCGGTATATGGGATTTAAAATATTATCCGCTTAATAACGGCGCAATAGGGTCTCATCCGCTAAACAAAAAATGCAGGAAATCAATAACTCCAATATATACATATGCCAATATATATATATATATATATATATTGCTATTATATATAATACCAATTTCACTATTTATGAAATATTCGCGGTATATGTTTTTATTAAATAACATCCGCTTACTAACGGCGCATAATGTCTATTTTAACAATCAATAGATAACAATCATCATTCAAACATGCATTCAAATATTTTAAATCTAACTATTTAAAATAAAATCGAAACTGATTCGATTGAGTGAGAAGTTCTCACCTTGATTTTAATTCCGTTTTAGCGATTTATTTCGAATAAAATTAAACGGACGTTTAATTTTACCCAAAATTCTCAATAACTCCAAATGACTCCAATCCAATTTCATCGCGTAGTGCTCGTCCATACGATTCCAACGCAACTGGTTTCGCGCGTTTTCGACCTCGTATGAAAAAGTTACAAATATTTGAAGTTACACGATTTAAACTATAATTAATTTACAACTTATATTATAATTTTAAACCTATAACAGATCATAGCCGTAGGATCCTTCATCATGCAATCCTGACTGCCCACCCCCTTCTCCCTCTCACGTTCATCTTCTTCAGTAAATAGCCGCACACCCAAACCCATAGATCAAAACTAGGTTTAAATTTTTCGATCACCACACTCAATTTGAACACGATCGGAGACCAGGGTTTTGAAGCCCTTCGCACAAGCTACACTCGGCCATAAGCTCATAGAGCTCGGCCTCATCACGTGCCTAGGGTTGCATGCGCAACCTGCAGGTGACGGCCTCGCCTAGCTCCCTCCACGCGACACCATATTCGATCATAGTCGTTCACATCGAAGCTCTCATCGCCCTCTTCAATACTCTAGTTGAAAGTTTAGCCTAATTGTCGACGGATTTGGAGTAATCGAGGGAGGAAGGTTATGAATTTCTGGCCATTGGTTTTTGAAGTGGCGGCCTGCATAGAGAATTAGGGTTTTGTTTTTTTTTCTTTTATTTTTTTAGAAAGGTGGCTATTTATAAGAAAATATCGAACACTATTCATCCCGGAAATTCCGAACTCCGATTTACGCGCCGTAACCAGCGTTTCTAGGGTTTACCCCGCGTTCCGGACACAATGGAACAGGTTTCGAAAGCTAATTCGGACATCTGTGCGAGTTATGGCTATAAACGTTCAATTTAAATTAAACCGATTTAAACCGATTTCTAGGCGTTTTAATTTGTACCGGACAAACGGTAAATCCAATTGACTTGAAATTTGAAACCTTACAATAATATCACATTACGGATCCGATGAAACTGGTTTCGTCGAAATCCGAGACTTTTTGAAAAATGGCTATTTTAACTCGCCAAATTAAAATTAAAAATAATTCGATGCGTTTCGAGCTGCCACGATCAAACGATAACTCCGATTGACACGAAAATTGAAATCCGGTAATAACTAACTATTACGGATCCAATGGAACTGGTTTCGTTCAATTCTGAGACTGTTCAAAAATTGACTATTTTCACTAGTCGATTTAATATTAAAATATTCAATTTTCACAAATTAACTTTTAATTCGATTTTAAAAGTTCTAAAATATCGTTCTAACTTCAATATGATAAAATAAAATTTTACAAATCATTTTCAATCATATTTAACTCAATTTTCAATTATTTCCATAATTTAACCTAATAAATTATTGATTTAATTATCCAATTAAATCCAAAAATTCAAATTAAAATTTATTCGACTTATAAACTCACTTATAAATATTTAAAATTAATTAAATATTCAAATTTTAATTAATAAAAATTCTGGGTCGTTACATTTAGTATGCCACTTGTTACTTAAGTATGAAAATAAATTACAAGTGTCTACTTAAAAACATGAATGCTTACACATGTATGATTTAGATATAAAATAAATTTCTTTGTTTACAAATGTTTTAATTTTAAGATAAAGCCATTCTAATTTAATTTAAGATGTTTTGTATGTTTATTTATATTTAGTCTTTAAATGATTACAAATGAATTATCTTACATATTTAAATATTTGCTTGAATATTTTTAAAAATTATTTAAAACTAATTTTCAAAAGAGAAACTTTTAAACGAAAAGAAAAATGTTGAATTCATTTTATTCCAAAGTTTTCAAATCAAAATATTATACTTTAATATAAATAAACTAAGTTTATTTTAAAATAATTTTAAGATAAAACAAAATAAACTTTATTATAAAATACAATTTTTAACTATTATATATTTATAACAAAATATTTACTATAATTTCTATTTGAAAATATAAGATAGATTTATAAATTGACTTATGAAAAATTTCAATACTATTTCAATCTAATTAATCAATTCATAAATTATACACCTATATATATATGTGTGTGTGTGTGTGTGTGTGTGTGCGCGTATATAATTTGAAAATATCCTTTATTAGATTTAAATTTAAAATAAAAATCAAAACTCCTATTTACAATGTATACATATATATATACATTATAAATAAAATATTTTTAAATCAGCTTAGAAAGGAAATTTTATCATTTAAAATATTTTTAACATTTTAAAACAATAAGATTCTCAAATTCAATTATTATTATAAATTTTCAAAAGAATATCATTTATCAACAAAATAATTATAAATTTTCAAAAGAAAATTATGTTTGAATTGGATTATTAAATCAATATATCACATTTTAAAATAATTATAAATGAAATTATTAAACAAATATTGCCCAAATTTCCGGGACATAATAGTTTGATTTTATATCGGTAGACTGCGACCTATATAGGAGTGGAGAAGTTTCATTTTGACAGCGAAAATCATGGGTGCCGTTGAGAGCCAACAGTTACATGGACTTTTGCTGTGATGGCAACGTAACCCTGGGATGTAACTGCGATCTGTTGTGGGTTCCATGGCGTAATCGAGGGGCGTGGAGTGCCTAAAGTTACATGGACTTTTGCTGCGATGGCAACGTAACCCATGTAACTGCGACCATGGATGGAGGTGATGATTTCCAGAGCATTCTCACCAAAGATATTTCCTCTATTTTCAAAAAAAAAAATTGTTTTCTATATTTTCAATAAAATTATTTTTTTCAAGTATTTTCCACTGGGTGTTGAAAGTGGGTCTGCTAAGTACTTATAGACTTTCATTCATACGCCTGATCAATGTATGACCGAATCTCTATGAGAACAAGGATGGACTTGTTGAAACATCGAGTTATAAAATGATATTTTTATAAAACTATTTTTTTAATATTATATGGAGTTTAAAAGTGTTTTGAAAATAACCAAAGAAAATTTATCTGATTTTAAGCATTTTAATAAATTTTGGCTTCGTTCCTTTTCGAGGACGAAAAGATTCAAAGGGGGGAGGAATGTGATAACTCGGATTTAGAACATCTGTTAATTTGGAAATTTATCTGATTTTAAACAATTGAGATACTGATTTCGTTTGATTAAACAAATAAAATTTGATAAATAAAGATATCTGGACATGTATATTGGTGAATTGATCTATAGTAAATACTGATTTACAAATATCTAGATAAATATTTATTTGATAATCTCCTAATTTACTTAATTTTAAATTGGCAAAATTGTTCTTTCAAACAAAAATAATAATGTGTTGTTTATATATATATAGGTATAAAAATATTTTAAATAGACTTTTTTTAATTAAATAAATGTTGTTTAAATGTGTGTGTGTGTATCTTCTGAAATATAAATGGTTTGGATATTTTAACTTAAGTTGAAACAAAATAAAATAAGAGGTAAATAAATTTGCAAATATTAAAATCACAAGGTTTAAAAAAACATAATTTATAAATAAATTCAACAAAGAGGGGTTTAGGCATAAAAGTACATATTGACGACAAATGTTTAAATAAATGAAGTAGGTAATAAACAAGTGTAAACAAAATGAACATGTGGCAAAAAGAAAAAAAAATATAAAAATAGAATTTTCTTTTGATTTAGAATTCTAAAAAAAAATGTAAGTGAGAAGCCATGACACTTTTCACTTCTAAATTTCTTCTTCATCTTCATCTTGCAAATCCTGGAAGCAAAGAAAAAATATCAATGCAAAGATCAACGTCAAAATTCTAAACCCAGATCAGTTTTCAAGCTTCAAACTTTAGCAAAGCTATGCTAAGAATCAATCATACTCAATATCAATTCAGGAATGATCCGATCTAATCAAGTGCGGCTCTGTCCTCTGTTCCTTAGCTGGTGAGTAAACTGATACTCATTAAATTCTAATTCTTGTTTGAAATTTATGCTTGTGAGTAAACAAGACAACATCTGGTTATATTTGGTGTATATGATGACTTTAAGGATCAATGTTGTGGTAATAGATTGCATATGTGAATTTAAACCTTCATGTTAGAAATATCAAGTAATATGTGTGTGCATGTATCTGTACACCTTTGTCTCTAAATTACAGGTTTTAAATACAGTAAGAATTCAAACATTCCTTATTAAATTAATTCCTATCTCCTTAAACACTCAACATTAGGCTTTGGATTCTGAGGATAAAATGTGAAGAATAGTCTAATTTTTTTTAATAATAGTTTAAGATAATTATATTTAATCATTAAACTGTAAATATCTAGATTACAGTAAAAATCGAGTTTTGGAAAAAAAATCAATTCCAACAATTTCACTTTTGAATTATATAGACTGAATCGTCTAAACGAATCATGAATTTTAGGGCAAATCTTGTGATTTTTAATATTGTTTTGATCGAGAATTTGTGAATTTCTTGGCTTGGGGTATTTGGCGTATTGCCGTTGAACAGCATCGATTGGAAGTTCAAGTTTTGGCTCAGAGGAGAATGGAGTAGGTAGAATGTTGGAAAAATATCGTTGGATTTTTCTATTGGCTGTGGGCATCGTATTTGGGCGAGGTAGGGTTTTATACCCGGTGTGTGTCGTCTGGGTTCTGATGGTCTTCGCGGCAACGTGAAGCGATCCGAGTCGATCACGAGGTGTGCCATGGGTGCTGGAAGGCGCGACGGAGCAATGGTGAGGCTGGTGTGGCGTCTCGAGGTCTGGATCGTCAGGGGCAGTCGAATTTCTGATGATGTATGATTTCAGGTCGTGTGGGTTGAGGTCGATTTCAATTCTCGTGTGAATCATGTGTGATGGTTGATCGAGAGGTGTTCCGTAGATCGCCGGTGAAGTGTCGAGATCATCGTCGACTATCAAAGTGTCGTGGTTCATTGGTGTAGGTGAACGTGCATGTTTTTGTGCACCTGAGAAGTTTGTTGGGGAAGAAGGGGTTGACCCGGAGTAGTTTGTTTATTTCTCGCGTTGGACTCGAAGTTGTGATAGTGAGGAAAAGCTTGTTTGGGTGCATCAAGTACACTCGAACTCTATCACGAGTATATCTTGAGGAATTGAGGTTTGGACTCGGAAACATTTTGTTTGGTTTCCAGTTTTACCCTTTTTAGTTTTTAAACTAAATTGATTTCCAAATTTTTAAGTAGACTTAAATCTTAAGCAAGTTTTAACAGGTTTTTAAAAAAATATAGAAAAAAGGTATAAAATGTCTAAGTTAGAAATGATGTTTTAACTTATTTAATCTTAGAAATATGGATTTTTAAGTTTTAAATCTTGCTTTGAAATAGTCTAATAAATATTACATTAGAGTAATTTTGTAATTAGTTATAAGTGTTTTCAACTAAATATAATTGTTAAAATATAATTCTTGTTTAGGTAAAAAGCATTTAACTTGAATCAAAGGAGGATGATTTTAATAAATCATATTCAAGCTTTCGAATTTAATTTAATGTAAAATGGAAGTTAAGGGCTAATGTGATAAATGATTTATCTTAACTTGATCACGTATTATTAACTAAGGTATTGGAAGTATAATTACTCTATTAACTATGATGTTAAATTTAGGCAATTAAATTAAGATAAATTAGTTTGAGAAATTAATCGATTATAGGTGATCACTAAATTAAGGATAGATTATTTGGAATTAACAAATTAAGAAATAATTAAGTAATAAGTCATTAATTAAGTTGATGTGGTAAATTTTAGTTAATTAATTAAAGGTGTTCATTAGATGTTGGGATTACGTATAATTACTTAAGAGAATTAACGAGGTGCAATTACTTGGTGAGGTAATTAAGGGATACTTATTGGATATAATTAAATATTAAGGAAATTACTTGATAGGAAGTAATTAAAGGATGATTATTTTGTAGAAAAATGTAGTGATAATTACTCAGTGTAATTAAAGGGATTTATTACTATAATTAACCAAGGAATTGATTTAATTGATGGAGCAATCAAGGGAAGTTAATCAAAGTATATTAATGAATGAAATTAAGTTAAGGGTTAATTATTAAATGAAATTAAGGATAATTGGCTAATGAAAGTAATCAGAGGATCATTAATTAATGTAGTTAATGAAAATGTTCAATCTTGCTTATGAATGATTGAATGTTGATGACTTCTTTGGATTGGTTGATATCTCTGATATGTATTGATTTGTTATATGATACGTTGGATGGTCGATGAAACTGAGATTATCTATCAATTATAAATTGTTGAAAAAAACTATTATCGGGAAGTTAAAGTTGAATTAGATTTAATTGGATAGTTTGGGTTTATATGACATTGGATTCGAAGAGACCGAAGTCGGGTATTAATAAATAACCGAAACCACTTCGATTCTTTATAAATTGATATATGAAACCTATGGGCTGAAATGTAATGGAATGATTTAAGCGAACTGGATCATGTAAACTGATATTTGGTAAATTAGAAATTAATGTGTGATGTAAGTGATGTCTATAACAAATTTGAAATTGTTAAGTATATACGAGTTACCCCGGGTTTTAAATAAGTTCTTTACTGGAATTTCATGTTAGATGAGTTTACTCACGCTGGTTTCCAGCCTGACCCGGGTGTTACTTTGATGTAATTCTCGTGTCAGACCGAGTATTACATATTTCCAGGATAGGACGTTCTGGAGCTCAGGAGGAGAGCTAGATGGCAGGAGCGTATGTGGTATATGCTGCTTTGGTATTGTTTTTATCTGGACAAGTTGTTATACAATCCAGTTTTTATGGGATATTGTAACTCTGATGTATATAAATATAAATTGACAGATACGGTTTTCTTTGTTTAACTGTTATTATTATTTGCTATTATATTTTATCCGCTGCGAATGTGAGATGTTGATGTTTTTTTTGTTTTTCTTTTCTTCTTTCTCTTTCTTCTTTTTCACTAACTGTCTGGAATTTTCGGGAATGAAAATTTCCGGGTTGTTACATCATTCCTCCTGTTGGACACATTTCTTCGATACTATATTTTTACTTTGTGATTGATTTGGTGGCCACCTCTTGATTTTGATTTGGGACTGTGTTCTAAGGTGAGCGATAATAGCTGTTATGCATTACCACCACTCCAGATCCGCAATTGGTATATCTACCCTGGCATTGCCTCGAGTGCCATGTTCACATGCCCTAGCACGCCTTCTATGAGTTTGTTTTGTACCATACTTATGGAGTGTCCTCTGATAGCTTCCAGTTTACGAGGAGTTACGGTACTGTATAGATTATGGGAATATATAAAAATATGTTTAAGGGGATATGGGTAATGCCTTAACGCTGTTTTAATACTTTTACTTTACTGTAAACATATTATAATAGCATATTGTACTACGTAGTAGATAGTTTAACTAATCCTTAAGAGTTGGGAATTCCAAACATCTCTTAAGTTATTGCACTCACGTTAGACACTGGATAGGAGATGTCAAACCTCATAAACAGCTCTTACGCCGTCACACTCATATTTACTATTGATTTAACTTACATAAGATATTTTAGTTCTGACTTGAGTGTTTTGTCTTTTCAATTCGATCGGGTCATCCTGAGCATTTCAGGGCTGAAGACCGACCGGGATCGGATATGGACATACTCTCTGTCCATACCGAAAACCACTTTAATAACTATTACACGTGGTGTGTTGATCCAGAATGAAGTGGATGGTTTGGTGAACGCGTTGATGGAAGAAAGAGAACGATATTGGATGACCCCTGACATGACTAAAACAGGAGCCGCGCCGGGCCATTGAGGTTCGCCACCTCTAGCGGACACACTTCTTCGATACCATATCTATTACATTTGTGATTCGATTTGGGTGCACCCCTTGATTTGGGAGTGTTGTTTCGCGGTGTTGGGGTAGCTGCTGGCTATGCTCAACATCAATCCGGATCACGCAACTACTAGTATCCTAGTTGGTATCGCCTCATGTACCTTGTCCTGATTATCCTATTCGCGACCACTACGTTATGTTTTGTGTTATACCTATGGGGTACCCTCTGATAACCACCAGTTTACGGTGGGGCTTACGGTGCTGTATAGACTATGGCATTATAAAAATGTGTTAAGGGGGATTATGGTAACGCCTTAACACTATTTTGATACATTATATTACTGATAGGCATTATCTACTTAGCGTACATTACTAAATAGTAGATAGTTTAACGGATCCTTAAGAGATGGAAAATCCCGTAACATCTCTTGAGTTATTGCACGCATGTTGACACTGGATATGAGATGTCAAACCCCGTAAACATCTCTGACGCCGTTACACTCATATTTATTTACAATTGATTTAACTTTCATAAGGATATTGTAGTCCTGACTCGAGTGTTTTGTCTTTTCGTTACGCTCGGGTCAGTCCTGAGTTTTTCAGATGTTTGAAGATCTATCCTGGAGGATGACGACGAAGATTTGGTATACTATTACTATTATTACCCTTGCATCATGCAATCTGCTGCATTATTTTAATTGTTCTGTTGTATATGTATAACTCTGATAAATGTTGTATAAATAATTGTCAAAGTATAGTAAACAGCTTCATGAACTGTTTATTTGACTATTATATTTTATCGTTCCGCTGCGAGATTCTGTGTTGTTTCATTTCCTTTATTTCTCTTTCTTTTCTTTTCTTATTTACCCCAATAACCATCTGCCCTTTTGAATGGTTTGGAATCGGCATGTGTATTTGATCGTCGGTATTAAACTGTCCAAAAAGGCGGGTCGTTACAATATATAAACAAACTAGGAATTGAAATAAAGTAAAAATATGAATAGCCCTAAAATGTAGTATTGAAAGATGTAAACTAAAGGAATAAATATATCAATAAAGATAAAAATAAATCTTCCGTTTCAAATATGAAGCTTCCAGAATTGCGAATGAAAGGAAGCTACAAGAACTAATGATGCATAAGCAAAATAAACTTTTGAAACGGAAAATAGTAAATTCTAATTAGATGGCATGCATATTAATTTGGATGTTCGCATTTAAAACGAAAAAAAATAGAAAAGGAAAAAACTTCAGGTAAAGCATTTAAAAAGAGCAAACGAATAAAGGAGAAACAAATGAAAAGAATGTGGAAATTATTAATTATAAATAAATCAAATGAAACAACCATTAATTTATAAGAAATGAATGAGTAGTTTAATTATTAGACTACTTGAAAACGAAAAGAGAGAGATTGCAAGGTGATAATAAATGTAAAGTAAATGAAGGGACCACCTATTTCCTACAAACAAACCTTTTGGGTCCACATTCCAAAACTTGCTCCAATTAATTTATATCAATAAACCCAAATATACATATATTTACATTATTTAATTCCATATTAAAACATTCGTTTTATGCTAATATATGTGCACACTACATTAACTCAATCAATCAATTAACAATCAACCAATCAATTAATCAAACATTCAATATATATTTATTTACGTTACTCAAACAAATTTTATTGATTAATGAATATATATCAACCTATCCACTATAAAAATGATTTACTTTACTTTTTAATTATTGTAATGGTCGCATTAATGCAACCCATTTACAAATTTTAACCGTATATAAAATGGAAAAATGAATATAAACTTATGTAATCAATGTACAACTGAAAAAAAAAAGTAATTTCTAATTGATTCCACGATATTTACACAACCATGAACCCTCTGATATATTTAAAAGTTTGAATATTAATATGCGTGTGTGTGTGTATATTATTCTAAAATTCAATTTTTTTATCCAAAATCATTCTTGTTCGAAATGAAAGTTTTATTTTTATATGCCTCAAAACATGCAACAATTAATAACAAAAGAAATGAAGGGACCATGTACATCGCACAACCTTTTTGAAATTCAATTTGTGAAACTTAACCAAATTGACTTCATTAACTCAAATAATATTCAAATTTGTACGCATTTAATTTTTTTATCTATGCATAATAAATAAAATTACTTACCATAAAAATGAAAACGTTCAATTTGGTTTTCCCAAAATGATCTTTTATTTCCATTAAAACATCCTTTCTGTTTAACACAAAAGATGCGTTTCTTTTATTAAATCTATTAATTGCAGTCAACGTTTTCTTCCCTTCTCATTGAAATATTTCAATTATATTAATTACAGTTACTTATAAAGTTAAATTTCAAAACAGACAACTAAAATGGATGAAAAATAGAATAATTGTTTCCTTTAGTCATTTAAGAACATTTATAAAATTGTTGCTTATACAGTAGAGAAATAAATAACTTACTTAAATAAATTATTTTTCCACTCTTGTAATCCATCTATATGCTAAAACACAGTTCAAATATACTTATATTTCTTCCTTTAAATCAATCATTCTATTCTTTATCTTAATGAAATTAAAACTACATTCACAAATGAAAGATCCATTTTATTTGATAATAAATGTTCTTTTCATTAAACCAACTTATATTTAAAGATTATCCCATTAAAGAGTCACAGAAATAATACTTCGTACAACCACATCATTTCTTTATCAATTAATTTCATATTATCATTATATTTGTACCAAATTTAAGTGCTTACAATTTGAACATAATATTTCTCAATGAAATTCTCATTATATTTTTAACATAAAACATATGTTGCACATATCATTAATTAATTACCATTTGCTTCTATCTCTTATTAATGGCAAGATATAATTACTATTACTTACAATGATTAAATCCCAAAACATACCCTAGTACAGGGAAGATAATTAATCCAATTGTTTCCTTTGAAATTCAATTTTCTATGTTAAACCCAATATCTATATACTAATTTAATTCCATCATTTAATTACAACTGTAATAAAACCTGTTCATTATATATTTAACTTTCAAACAAATCCTTTTATTTTGATTTACATTCTTATTATTAAATCAACTATTCCCTAATGTAATTGATTGACATAAGTTTTACGCTCACCACTCAACAGTTAACGTTTCTTCTTATATCAATTGTAATATTTTAATTACGTTAATTCTCCATTAATTACCAAATAAATTTCTAACCGATTTAATAATAAGAAAATAAATGAAACAATGGTTATACGTTAATAATCTATATCTATTAACTTATTCTTTACAAACAAAGGTTAATAAATTTATGTACAAAATAATTGATTTCATACTCCATATTAAAACCAATTGCAATTAATAACATAAGATTACATCAATTTATACATCATTTATTCTATTCCTTATTAACCTTTATTATTTAAATTGATTGAAACTACGTTAACATCGTATAGTAGTCAATTACATTCAATCAATATTAGCCAATCATATGTTTTATCTTATTAAATTATTTGTTTTAAGATTGATCTTAAAGTCAAAATTTCAAATCTAATAAGATTCAATTTAATAAATCATAAATTTTAATTTCTGACAATATTAAAGCCCAAAACCTTATTAAGTTTAATATTTTTAATTATCAAAATATGAGTTGTTACAGTCTCCCCCACTTAAAACTTTTTTGTCCTCGAAAAGGGACAAGAAGGAATCGAGGAGTTTGAAATATTTTATTCAAAATGATCAATTTATAAACAATTTAACCTACATATTTAAATTTAATATAAATTTGAAAATAACTCCATTCGGTTATTGAATAAAAATTTAAGTTTTTTGGTATTTTCCCTTGAAGAGAAAAGAAATATTTCAACATATCAAAAAATTTAGTTAAAACATTTAACTTCATTCACTTAGTAAAAAAATAAGATATATTTAAAACATCCTCAAAGCATTATGCAAAGATTTTTCAAAAGTCTAAAACAATGTTAGAAATTTATATCAAACATTACAATAAGCTTTAAAATAAGGTTCCTTAAATCCAAAAAATTTATTAGACTCATTATTTTTAAAATAAGTATAAACTCAATATTATTAAACTGAAACTAATAGTATACTCAAATCTTACATTAAATTTCTAAATCAAAGTATAAAATTTCATACCTTCATAATTAATTTAAACACTTGTTTCAAAATTAATATTCTAATACAAAATTTAAAAAGTAAATAAACCTATAAAATTTACTATTAGTACTTTGAAATCAAGTAAATATTTCAAACTACACTTCCAACATAGGGATTCAAATTTATTTGTCAAGTATATTGCTGTAAATAAACTTCGCAAATCAATTTTTTTTCCCATTTATATAATATCTTTAAATTCTACATTCAAAGAAAGTTATATAAATTTTACATGCAATATTCATTTGAAAGCTTCATTTGCAATTCAATTATCATTAGTACTTTAAAAATTTTCAAAACCCATTTGTAAAATTTCCAGCTTCCTTTATAAGTAACATTTATATGTTTAAATGACACCTTTATAAACATATGAAAACTATTTGGAAACAGTTATTCACATCATTAGTTATATTTACAAGGAAGTTATTTGAAAGCATTAAATCCATAATTCATAAATTTATTAATTTACCTCAAGACACTTTGCAAACATTATTAATAAATCAATAATCATTTGCTTTAAATATTTTTATTTAATTAATAACTTCCAAAATATTTATAATTTTCTATTAAACCATGTAGTATATAAATAAAAAATATATTTTAAAGATTATATTCAAAAAGGAAAGGAAGGTAGATTCTGGAAACGGAATATAGGTGAACAACTAAAGCTGAGCAGATAAGGAAGATTCAAAAGAATAATATCAGGCACGAATCGTTGAATCAAACCATAAAATTTTAAATTTCAAATATTAATTCAAAAATTCTTTGTTGGGAAAAATACTTTTATAATAAATACCTTTATAATAATACTTTTATAATAAAATACTATTATATCGAAATAAATTTTCCTTTCGAAAATACTTTTATAACTCGATGTTTCAACAAGTTTATCCTCGTTCTTGCAGACTCTGGCCATGCGTTGATCAGGCGCAAAGCTAGAATTCTTCAAGTACTTAGTAGACTTGTTTCAACACCTAGTGAAAATACTTGAAAAACCTTTAAAACAGATATGGAAAGTACAATCCAAACAAAACAACCAACCAAAACCTTTGTCCGACCATGGTTCGCAGATACACAATGGTTACGCCTGGATCCCCTAGGAAACAATCTATATCCGTAAGCTTTCTCAGCCCTGCGAGTGACGCCATAATGACTAGTAGAGTGCAGGATACACAATGGTTACGCCTGGGTCCCCCAGGAAACAATCCGTACCCCTAGGCTGTCTCAGCCAGGCAGTTTCGCTACTATTCGCGATCTACACAGATTGCAGGATACACAATGGTTAAGCTTGGATCCCCCAGGAAACAATCCGTACCCCTAGGCCAGACTCAGCCAGGCAATTGCGCTATACAGTCGCGAGAGAAAAAAAACCCATGGGTTACGCCACGGTGGGAACACTCGAGTATTACATCCGGAAAGCAAAAATCAAAGAGAATAATATCAATAGAATGAATCCACGATGTGGCCACAAAGAGGATATCAAGCAGCAGACACTTTCCATATCTTTACTTCGAAAATATATATCATATAGTACCTTTTCAAATCACTTTCAAATATCATACTTATATAAAGTCTCATTATATATAGGATTCCATTTTCAAATCGAATACTTTCCAAATCAATAATCTCGAATATATCAAATCATTCTTATATAGACTTCGATTGTATAAAATCTCTTTCCAAATTGAGTACCTTTCAAATCAATAAATTTCAAATCAACTTCATACTTATACAATCCATTTTATATAAGTTCGACCATTCCTAAATCAAGTGCTTAATAATATAAGGTTCTCAAATTTCAAATCATTTCAATATCAATTCAGTTTCAAAATCATATATGATTTCACCAAATTTTCTTCCAAATTAAATATCTAAATTTCAAAGTTACCAAAATAATAGGTTTAGAAAATTATCCCATTTTCCAAATTAAAATAATTCAAGTCAAACAAATTCATTTCCAAAATCACCATATAAGTACTGGTTTTTATTTCCAATTTAATTTCAAAACCAAATATTTTCCCAAAATCAATTATACTCAAAATGGTTTCCAAATTTATAATTATCCCTTTTTTTTAAAACTTTTAAACTGTCTATTTCTATGTGAAATATCCAATTTACCCTTCTGAAAACCATTATTCAACTATTTTTTTTCAAAACATTTCAAAACTAAATTTATATTCTTTATCAAACATTTTATACTCTTCGAAATTTCTTAGCTTTGAAAATTTAATCTCGATTTGGAAGTGTTTGAACATTCAAAATAGTTAGGGAAATCAAATTTTCAATTCAAGAGTTGAAAATCAACAATAAATCAATAAATCAATTATTAAATCCAAAACTCGAGGACTGAACATCGGTCTCATTTTAAATTATTTCAAATATATACTTATATCTTTCTAAAATATCAAATTATACTTCGGAATTTGAAATCAAAAACAGTTTTACAAAATCACTTGCATAGAGAAGCTATTAAAGTGGCCTTCCCCCACTCTGAAACTCGAAAATAATTATCGATGATGCGTGCACTCATCACCTAAATTATTTTCCAGCGACATAAGTGAGTTCTAGACTTCTATTTTCTTGAAAACTTCTTTGAAATTTCATCAAAATTATTGGAATTCATTTGAACTCATTTGAAACATTTCTTATTCGAAAAAATACTTTTAAATTGTATTATTTTATATATTTTCCGAAATCTTAAAACCAATTTCAAAATACCGGAATTCAATTCTCGAATTTCAAATTTAACTCTTCAGTTATAAATCATTTTTATATAAATCAATTTCTTATAATTTTTCAAAATTTCAAATCCTTTCAGAACCTTTTTATATAGAATAACATTTCTTATTTGCTTTATATATATAGGTATATAATCCTTATCGAAAACATTTTCACTTTTATATATATAAAAAATCATAGTTATCAAAATAAAATAGAATAAGATAGTTTGTATAAGAAAAATAAAAGAAATATTTTTGTAAAAATGGTTTTAAATCAATAGTAGTTTTGCATAGAAGAAAATTCCAATTTAAAGTATGAAGATATCCAACCCTACAACTTTCAATTTCAGCGCCAAAGCATATCAATATTATTAGAACATAAGATGTACGTATGTCATCATTTCGCAAATTCACATTCGATCGCCCGCTCGATCACACAAGTTAGCTTTCGAACTAGTGTTGTCAATTCAACTTCCCTAATGCGGACTTCGATATGGTTTCTTGACTAGAAACCATCATTCTCCTTGCATAGCCATATACTATGATAGAGAACTCTATAATCAAACCAAAAATCCATATCAAATATTCGCCATCAAGAATCGAATGAAAAATCTCAACACGAAGTGATGTAATTCACATAGAACTTGTGTATTCAAATCCGGATCAAATTAATTTTGCGAATAAAATAATATACATGCAACTTATGTACTTATTCCAGTTTGTTTCATCACAATTTCATTTCAATTAAATTCATTTTTAATCTCATCGATTAACACAAATATCACTTCATACTTTAATATTTGTTTCACAGAATTTCTCCATTTAATATAAACATTAATATATCCATTCTCATAATATAGCTTATATTTCTCTTTAATTTAAATTACATTCATTTCACATGTAATATTTCTCATTTAAAACTAATTTATTTGCAAATCATTTCATAAGGAATTTCTTTACGACCAATTTATAAAACTTATTTCCTTTTTATAAGATATTGTTCGAGTTTAAAGTTATCACAACTTTAGTTATTACCATTTATTGCAACATCTATTTATTTCATAACAATTTACAAGTCATGGCTTTATTTGAAATCATTTCACTTTTAATTCATATTTGCTTATTCCGTTTAGTTTCACCTTTACCTTTAAATTTATTTATGACATGTTTCGTAAATGTTAATTAAGTTTATAAACATATTTTTCCAATTTAATCGTATTCACAACATTTCCTTAATCACAATTTCAATTTAAAGATCCAAAGGCTTAAAGTACACACTTGTATATTATTACATTTCATGCCAAGAATGTATACCCCAATTCCATTCATTTACTAAACATAGGTATAACAAATTAAACCTTATTTTACTTGCTTTCAAATTAAGGTTATCAATTCAACTATATAATTCAACCTAATTATCAAGTTTCACTCATATATTAATACAAAAGGGTGTCGATTATCCAAAATATCCAAATATTCCATTTTTTCCAATAGGTGAAACTAAATGTCAACAAACAACAAAATTCACATCAACATTTCAATTTCATAAACAAATATCCTAATTATTCATTTTATTCTCTTTAATACACCATTATTAAACTAGTGTTTAGTCCATTAATTCAATCATCAATAATTAACCAATGTTTATAATTTGATTAAACACAATAAGTCAACAAAAATGATAATAATTAAATATTACCATTTCATAAATCAAACACATTACTAATAACTATATTAGTCTTAAAAATTTATTCCTTTATATATATCATATAATATTAGGAAAAATTAATTTCATTTCAAAATTTATATAAAACATGTTTATAACACTAACAAATTCGCGCTCTCGTATATACACTCAAACAAATCATTCTAGGGTATTACTATCCTATCTCTAATGAGTTAACCCCAAACAGGTTAAGGTATGTCTAAACCAAAGCTGTAACAACCCTAGTTTTATAACTATTTATTTCTTTTAATTATTTAATTTTGAAATATATTTTATATATGTTGTGTTTACCAATATAGTTAATTATTTAATTTGGAGATATGTTTTATAAAATTGTGAATGTCAATGAAAGTAAATAATAACTGTGAAAATTTAAGCTAGGTTTGAACGGTCAAATGTCGCGTTTAAAAGACGCGTCAATTTTAGGGTATAAGGGACGTAATAAAACGTGTGATTTTAAAATGTTATTTTATGAAATTTTTTGATGTTTTAGACTGCGTCTGCTTAACGTAGTGTAAAAATCAAGTTTTCGAAAAATTTTGAAGAAAAATATCAGTCAGTGATTTTATAACAAACGATACGTTGTTATACTAACAGTCTGATTTTGAATAAATTTGTGTACGTTTCTTTTCTCAAACTTTGCATAAAAATCTACCATTTCATTTATTGTTTCAAACTAAAAATCATAACGTATTCATTGCTCACATTTTATCACGCCGCTAATTCATTTTCCCTTTCAACGTCTTTACTTTGCATAAATTTTCCTCTGCCTCTTGCCTATCCTCCTTTGCATAAATCATGTAAGTAACGTGTGAGACTAAAAAGATCAAAGGAGAAATTTGTCCATGCCTATATTAATACGTACATATCAACGTATGCTTTAAATTCAACTTTTATGTAAATCAACACTGAACTGAACGTGAGCTCTGCCCTTTCTTTTCTCAGCAATTAAATCACGCATTTGCTAACTTTCCTTGTTTTATTTCTTTAATCACATATATAGGCATTTATCAAAAAGAGAAACTGAAACATAACTCACGGCCTTCTACAGTTGCACTAGTAATTCTTTTGCTTTTCTTTCCTTGCAGTTATCACAAATCACGCTTTCATATTTATAAATTCATATCTTTACCTGATGCTTTAAAATCTTTGCTTAACAATCAAGCCTTATACTTGTGATCTCTCGGCCTTCCAATAAAAAAAAAAAAAAAAACTTATAATTTGTGCAAACTGAACTAAGAAATAAGTTTTACTTTTTTCCAGTTCTCGGCCTTCCTTTAATCCATCCTTAACATTAAACCATAGAGAGAAAATCACGTGAATAAGACAGTTAACAATAGTAACTGATAGCAAAATAATCGGCCCTCCTTTAATTCATTCAAAATTTTTACCTTCAGTTGAGATTAGACAGTAAATAGCATACACAAATTTACTTATATATGCGAAACTTTATCAATAAAATCAAATTTTCACACGGCATTTCACCTGTAATCTCGCAAGCCTTACCTATAAGTATACCCTTTCTCCTCTGCATCTCATTTATTCTGCCTTGCTTCCTCTCAAGTCATCAGGTAAATTCTCTTTTCTTCTTCAGTCTTTTTTTTCCTTTCCTTGATGCCTTGCTCGGCCATTCTATTTTGTTAAACCGTGCTTTGCCATAAGACTGTCTGCATAGGGATCCAAAATTTGTATAAGCTGAAAGATCTAGTGGATGGGATTGGAATATAGGCAGAGAGTGGAGTGAGTTTATATTTTGCATATCTTTTTCTGGATAGGATGCTTTTGAAAAAATTCTTCACAGAACCAAGAATTTGCATAACATAAGTTGTTTAAAAACATAGGGTCTGGGGCCCAACTGTGTATAAGTGCATAGACTAAAATAGTTGACTTAGGCTGAAAGTTTAAGAGGAAAGCCATGTTTTTTATCAATGTCAGTAGATGCTTATCCCAGTTGCTTGTGAAATTGATGCATAGATATCATAGGGAGGATTTCAGTGATAAAAGAAGATGGACTGGGAATACTTGGAGTATTTCAGATTTGTGAAAAGTTGTTGCATAGAAACAAAGCATGTGAGTTTCAGATTTCATTCATGGCATAAGATTAAGTCTGCATATATACAAATTTTGTAATAGGATGTACATATTGTATCACTGGGTGCATGTGTTGAAACTGACTGAAGTGGAGATGCATGGCTGGAGTTGGGGTTACTAGGGAAAGTTAGTGTGGTGGCTGAGTGTTCAAAGTTAGATGGTGGGGAGTGATTGTCTGGAAAGAAAAAGAAAAAGAAAAAGAAAAAAAAACATTACAGAGAGGTTGCTTTGTTTCAAGCCTGGGGAGTAAAAACTGAAAGTGGGTGAGTGTAAAGCAGTGATGCCAATATTGAGTAAAACATGATACATGTGAAGTTGATAGAAATAGGAGAAGTAGGCAGGGACAAGCTCATTGGAACTAAACAAATGAAATAAGATATGTTGGCATGAGTTGAAGTAAATGATGAACTGGAAATAATTTGGAAGGGTAGCTGTCATTCAAGTTAGTTGACTGAAGAAAAAAAACAGTGGTGCAAAACTTGTATTAATATTGTCTGAAAGAAAAAAAAAGAGAAAATAATTTTATGCTAAAGCAATGAAGAAGAATGCATACATATGGAAGTTCAGGGACATGAGTTGTCTGGAGGAAGTAGGTATCACTGATTGTAGAAGAGAAAGAGAGGAGAGTTTTGATGTAATGTTGCGTGTGCATGTCAGTTGTCTTAAAGTTTTTTTAGATCTACTCGGAGCAACTACCTAGTTGACTCGAAGAAGGCATGTTGGTGACTCGGGGAAGTTGTATGCAAGTCTGGGCTGAAAGTTATATTATAGGAAAATTTGTAAAGCAACAGAAAGATGTGCATATGCGTGTGTCACTGTGTGCACGTGTGTACCATTGAGTCATGCACTGGTGTGACCGAGTGGGTAGGTGGAAAAGAGGTGATGCTTTATGGGTTGGCGTGAAAAAGAGAAAAAAAATGAATGAGAAGAAAAAAGTGTGCACGTGTACATGTGTATCACGGCATGTGGTAGGAAAAGCTTCACCATATTGTTTAGTCGGCCTTTAGGAAATTTTGTCAAAAATTTAGTGTTAGACCGGTTCACGTTTTGGGGTATATTTTGGCCATATTACACGGTGGAGTGGTCGAGCAAGTCAACCAAATTCCCGGTCTACCTTAAAATTTTCTTTGACCGAAATTTCTAAAGTCGCGTATTCAATATTTGAATTTTATTCTAGATTTGAATCTAGGCGACATCAGAAGAAATTTGATCGTTATTCTCTGTCGTTCTTTACCGGTGAATCGTCATGTTTGAAATTCAAAATTTTCTGCAGTTTTCAGGTGAGTATTTCTCACCAGACATACGTACATATATTTTGGTAAATTATCGCAAGTGTATGTGTAAAATTTTATTTCACTATTATCTGTCTGTAGTATAACGTAGAATGATGAATCCCATTTAAATTGACACCTCATCAGTTATTATCTGTTGTATTATTTCTGCAGTTATATTATATTATTGTTTATTTACTGCTTAAATCACCACTGCAAGTTCCCTGTTAAATTTAGATTGTTGTGGGCTGAAATGATAGGCCTAAATGATGATTACTGTGCTATTATTATGTTAACTGTTTAACTGTTAACTTGGGATTGCGGGTTTGAAATGATAGAACCCGGGGTTTGTAAATTACGGATTGAAATGATATAAATCCGTATCACTTGACCTAGGCTAGAAAACTATATACAGGCCCGTGGTCCTTATAATATTTTCTGAAATATTTAAAATTATTTTGGAAGTTAAATATTTGATTTAATATCTTTAAAGGATTTTATATTGATTTTGAATGAGTTATAAATGTTAATAAATAAATAAATAAATATTTGAATAAAATTTTGGAATATAACTTATTTTGGAAATTCTGGATTTTTGAAAGGATAAGATTTCAGTTAAGAAATATATATATAAGTTATATTTGGAAATATTTATTAAGTTAAACAATCTACTAAAGCATTTAAATGCTGTCTTTTGAAATTGGACTAGTTTTACCCGTAACTTTAGGTAGCATTTCCTAAGTGCTATAGAATCTGGAATTTGATTGTTTTGAAATTTAAGGAATTTGATAAATTATATTTATGTTTAAGTTTTGGAGACCTTTAAGATATGAGATTTATAACTGGATTTTTCTTAATAAATTTAAGATGAACATTCTAGTGTTAAGTAAATTTTGAAATTATTTAATGGCATAATTGTGGAGTTTTATTTATGGAATTTATGGGAATATTCAAGACTAAAAAATAAAACATTGATTTGTTGAAAGAATAAAATCCAACCTTAGTTTTGAATAGTAATACTCCAATTGGATATATATATAGGAATTGTAATGGTCTTGGGAACATGAAGTGATATTTAAATTATGGTTTAAAATAAAGAAATATATTTGTAAAGCTATGTAAATTATCTTCTTTACAAAGTAACCATAAAGTTAAACCATTTATTCTATATACCGTTGAATGTCCAAACCATTGTGTTTGGGAGTTATGGTTTTAAAGTAAAATTTCCAAAATATTATGTTTTGAAGATATAATTTAAATATTTGGTTTCCAGATATTATAAATTTTAAGCAGTATGGTTTTTGGAAAAGAATTATACTTGAATATAACGGTATCATATTGTTTTGGGTTTTGAATGATATCGTGTTTATAGTTTGAAATAGAAATGTTTATTTTGGTTTTAAAGTATAAACTGTTTTAAAAGACCACGGTGTTATAATAACGATGGGTTGGCAAAGAGACCGGGATCGGATATGGACATACTCTCTGTCGATACCGAAAACCACTTTGACTAACCGTGTACGCGGTGGAGATTCCAGAATGAAGTAGGTTGGTGGCGACGTTTCCTGTAAGGTAAATACGTGGACCCGACTCCCGTGAGTTGGCATAAGGTGGCTAAAACAGGAGCGATCGACGGGTTAATGAGGTCATTCCTCTGATCGGACACTCCTCTTCGATATTATACTATGACTTTGGATTGATTCAGTGGCCACTTCTATTTTGATTTGGGGAGTTGTTTCGAGGTGGGCGGTTGCTGCGGCTTCGCGTTACCATCGGCCCGGATGCGTAATTGGTATATCTACCCTGGCATTGCCTAGTTGTGCCGTGTCACCTACCATACCGCGCCTTGTACGAGTTTAGATTTCTCCCGTAGCCCGTGTGGTATCCTCTAGTTGCTTCCCGATCAGGAGGAGCTATGATATTGGATGGACTACTGGGACTATTACGTGTTAAGGTGGAAAATGTAAAGCCTTAACGCTACTTAAAAGTAAGTTTATTTTATAAATAGACACTAGTATAATAGCGCAATATACTACATAGTAAATAGTTTGACGGATCCTTAGAGGATGGGCGGTCCCAAGCATCCTTTAAGTTACTTGCTCTATATTACAGTACACTTGAATTAGCTTACATTATATAAGTATGTATGTCCTGACTCGAGTGTTATGTTTTATTTTTACGCTCGGGTCAGCCTGAGTTGCAGTTTCAGTTTCTCTCCGGAGTTATGTCATCCCGTAGATCATTCATACTGCCGGAAGCCTTTCAGTCTTTATCTTATTTGCAATCAATCAAATTGGAAGACTCTGTTTCTATTTATGTCTACAGCTGTATTGCAGATTCTAAACTATGTAAATTCTATTTGGTTAAAGTTTTATAGTGGCTTCATGAACCACTGTATATTTTATTTCCGCTGTGAGTTCTGATATATGTATGTGATTCTGTGATTTATTTACTACATATTCTGAGTTTTGCCAAATTTATTTTACAACGCAGTATTTTGAACAATTCAAGTCCGACATGTGCGGATGCGAAGGGTTGAAAATACTGGGTCGTTACATTTGGTATCAGAGCTTTGGTTCTAGGCAAAACTTAGAATGTATGGTAAATTTGATTTACAGAATCACGTTCATTCGAGATTGAACCACTCTCTTTTCGAATTTTGGAACATTCCCTACGGTTCCAAAGCTCATTCGTATCCCTCACTTTTTCATCTGCTTTAGATTCTGGAGTATCTCATAACTCCACTTCGGATGATCTTTATTGTAAATTGGCGGTCTCGCCATTATTCTAATAAAGGGGTGAAACTCCTTTACCATTAGCATTGATTCACCGGAGATTTATATTTATCCTCGGTTTATATGCTAGTATCTTTGGTTATTCCAAATTCTATCTCTTCGGATCAAATGTAGATTTACCCCAACCACATCGATATGGCTCTTTAAGTCACGGATGACTAGGTCAAGGTTGTCCGCGACTTATATAGACTTACCCAGTTTCCTTATTCTGATCTTCTGATTTCAATTTATCTTGAATTCTATTTGATTTGAGTTCATCAAATTTGAGTCTCTATCCTGGTTTGAGAAGTTTATTCCTATATTTGAAATTAAAATCTAATATTATATATATGAGTATAATTTTCAAAATTTTATAATTAATTTAACTAGTTGTCAAGAGATAATAGTTTTGATTTTATTTATGGTGTTGTAAGCCATGTGTTTGTCTAATAAATAAGTGAATATAAAACAATGGTTATAAATTAATTTGGAAACAGAAATGAATTTAAAACTAAAACTTGAGAATTAAATTTCTGATGATTTCAAACTTTGTGTTTAAATTTTAAAAGGATGTAATAAGTATTTTTGTATAGAAATTTGTTTCCAAAGAAATTTTAAAATTAGTGCTTTTCTCTTTGTCGCTGGAAAATAATTTCGGTGATGACTGCAGCATCATCGACATTCATTTTCGAGTTTCGAAGTGAAAAGACCATTCTGTAGTCTGGCTACAGTGTTTCCTTGAGATTTTAATTGATTTGAATTTCTAAAGTATGACTTAATATATATAGATATATAATTTAAATTTGATTTGACATATTAGGTATATATATTTAGTTATCTCTAAATGGTTTGAAGGGAATCAGGAATTTAATTCTTAAAGTTTATCTTGAGGAAGGAAAATAAATATAATAACAAAAATTTGAATAAAAAGGTTCCAATTGGAGATAATTAAATTGAAAGTTTTATTTGTATAACACCCAATTTCATTTAATATAACTTACCTTGATTTTCAAAAGTTAACATGTAATTGGATAATATACAATATAAAAGGATTTTATGAATAAAATTTGAGTGGTTATAATAAATATTATACACTTAAATTTTAGTTATAAAAGATTAATGGGGATAAATAAGGAAAAGGAATTTAAGGAATTTTATTCAAATGTCTTAATAATCAAATTAATTTAATATGGAGCCGTAAATCTAACCAAGAGATTTTAATAAAAGGTTATTTCCTGAAATGAATATGTTTGTGTAATAAACAAGGTATCTTTGAATAAGGAAAATATATTTGAAAGGGATATTTTTGGAGTAAGGATTATATATCTTCAAATCATAGTTTAATTGATGTCTAAATAAATAGTTAAGACGTATTCTTATATCACTAAATTTTGATAATTGAGAATTGGTTTTCAAATGGAAATTCAAGGGTAACTTATTGAAGGAATATCTTATTTATAAGATAAGTATTTTTTAATAAAGTGTTAGGTTATTTGTTAAAATTCAGAGTTAAGTACATAATAAACTGATTAGGAATACTATTATATCTACTATAGCATATTATGAGTGCTGCTGTTTCTAAAAATAAAATGTTTTGGAAATTTTTTTTTTTTTTTTATAAATGAACTTAGGAATATTTCAACCTTGAAATGAATATTGTTTGGCATTGAATTTAAAAGGTATAAATGAAGATTATTTTAAAGGTATTATGATTTTAGTAGCATGATTTCCAAATTTATAAATTTAATGATTTCAAAGCATTATGATTGCAAATTTATTATCTTATTTGTTTTCAAACTATCTTTAAGTGTCCTTGGTTTCCCTATCTGCTACAGAATGAGGAGGCTATTGCTTATACCAGTCTATTTAGAAATCTTTTCTATAATCTTTAAAAATCTTTGTTACTCATCGGGGCCTGAGCACCGCTTACCACCCATAGACCGACGGTCGAACTGAAAAGAGTAAAACCAATTCTAGAAGATCTTCTTCGTGCTTCAAATCCGGAACTATTCGTTTAAAGTTCTTGTTTATCTAGCTTATCTTCTTTTGTTTCCCTTCTTTCGTTCCTTTTCGAGGACGAAAAGTTCTTAAGTGGGGGAGAGTGTAACAACCCTAGTTTTATAACTATTTATTTCTTTTAATTATTTAATTTTGAAATATATTTTATATATGTTGTGTTTACCAATATAGTTAATTATTTAATTTGGAGATATGTTTTATAAAATTGTGAATGTCAATGAAAGTAAATAATAACTGTGAAAATTTAAGCTAGGTTTGAACGGTCAAATGTCGCGTTTAAAAGACGCGTCAATTTTAGGGTATAAGGGACGTAATAAAACGTGTGATTTTAAAATGTTATTTTATGAAATTTTTTGATGTTTTAGACTGCGTCTGCTTAACGTAGTGTAAAAATCAAGTTTTCGAAAAATTTTGAAGAAAAATATCAGTCAGTGATTTTATAACAAACGATACGTTGTTATACTAACAGTCTGATTTTGAATAAATTTGTGTACGTTTCTTTTCTCAAACTTTGCATAAAAATCTACCATTTCATTTATTGTTTCAAACTAAAAATCATAACGTATTCATTGCTCACATTTTATCACGCCGCTAATTCATTTTCCCTTTCAACGTCTTTACTTTGCATAAATTTTCCTCTGCCTCTTGCCTATCCTCCTTTGCATAAATCATGTAAGTAACGTGTGAGACTAAAAAGATCAAAGGAGAAATTTGTCCATGCCTATATTAATACGTACATATCAACGTATGCTTTAAATTCAACTTTTATGTAAATCAACACTGAACTGAACGTGAGCTCTGCCCTTTCTTTTCTCAGCAATTAAATCACGCATTTGCTAACTTTCCTTGTTTTATTTCTTTAATCACATATATAGGCATTTATCAAAAAGAGAAACTGAAACATAACTCACGGCCTTCTACAGTTGCACTAGTAATTCTTTTGCTTTTCTTTCCTTGCAGTTATCACAAATCACGCTTTCATATTTATAAATTCATATCTTTACCTGATGCTTTAAAATCTTTGCTTAACAATCAAGCCTTATACTTGTGATCTCTCGGCCTTCCAATAAAAAAAAAAAAAAAAACTTATAATTTGTGCAAACTGAACTAAGAAATAAGTTTTACTTTTTTCCAGTTCTCGGCCTTCCTTTAATCCATCCTTAACATTAAACCATAGAGAGAAAATCACGTGAATAAGACAGTTAACAATAGTAACTGATAGCAAAATAATCGGCCCTCCTTTAATTCATTCAAAATTTTTACCTTCAGTTGAGATTAGACAGTAAATAGCATACACAAATTTACTTATATATGCGAAACTTTATCAATAAAATCAAATTTTCACACGGCATTTCACCTGTAATCTCGCAAGCCTTACCTATAAGTATACCCTTTCTCCTCTGCATCTCATTTATTCTGCCTTGCTTCCTCTCAAGTCATCAGGTAAATTCTCTTTTCTTCTTCAGTCTTTTTTTTTCCTTTCCTTGATGCCTTGCTCGGCCATTCTATTTTGTTAAACCGTGCTTTGCCATAAGACTGTCTGCATAGGGATCCAAAATTTGTATAAGCTGAAAGATCTAGTGGATGGGATTGGAATATAGGCAGAGAGTGGAGTGAGTTTATATTTTGCATATCTTTTTCTGGATAGGATGCTTTTGAAAAAATTCTTCACAGAACCAAGAATTTGCATAACATAAGTTGTTTAAAAACATAGGGTCTGGGGCCCAACTGTGTATAAGTGCATAGACTAAAATAGTTGACTTAGGCTGAAAGTTTAAGAGGAAAGCCATGTTTTTTATCAATGTCAGTAGATGCTTATCCCAGTTGCTTGTGAAATTGATGCATAGATATCATAGGGAGGATTTCAGTGATAAAAGAAGATGGACTGGGAATACTTGGAGTATTTCAGATTTGTGAAAAGTTGTTGCATAGAAACAAAGCATGTGAGTTTCAGATTTCATTCATGGCATAAGATTAAGTCTGCATATATACAAATTTTGTAATAGGATGTACATATTGTATCACTGGGTGCATGTGTTGAAACTGACTGAAGTGGAGATGCATGGCTGGAGTTGGGGTTACTAGGGAAAGTTAGTGTGGTGGCTGAGTGTTCAAAGTTAGATGGTGGGGAGTGATTGTCTGGAAAGAAAAAGAAAAAGAAAAAGAAAAAAAAACATTACAGAGAGGTTGCTTTGTTTCAAGCCTGGGGAGTAAAAACTGAAAGTGGGTGAGTGTAAAGCAGTGATGCCAATATTGAGTAAAACATGATACATGTGAAGTTGATAGAAATAGGAGAAGTAGGCAGGGACAAGCTCATTGGAACTAAACAAATGAAATAAGATATGTTGGCATGAGTTGAAGTAAATGATGAACTGGAAATAATTTGGAAGGGTAGCTGTCATTCAAGTTAGTTGACTGAAGAAAAAAAACAGTGGTGCAAAACTTGTATTAATATTGTCTGAAAGAAAAAAAAAGAGAAAATAATTTTATGCTAAAGCAATGAAGAAGAATGCATACATATGGAAGTTCAGGGACATGAGTTGTCTGGAGGAAGTAGGTATCACTGATTGTAGAAGAGAAAGAGAGGAGAGTTTTGATGTAATGTTGCGTGTGCATGTCAGTTGTCTTAAAGTTTTTTTAGATCTACTCGGAGCAACTACCTAGTTGACTCGAAGAAGGCATGTTGGTGACTCGGGGAAGTTGTATGCAAGTCTGGGCTGAAAGTTATATTATAGGAAAATTTGTAAAGCAACAGAAAGATGTGCATATGCGTGTGTCACTGTGTGCACGTGTGTACCATTGAGTCATGCACTGGTGTGACCGAGTGGGTAGGTGGAAAAGAGGTGATGCTTTATGGGTTGGCGTGAAAAAGAGAAAAAAAATGAATGAGAAGAAAAAAGTGTGCACGTGTACATGTGTATCACGGCATGTGGTAGGAAAAGCTTCACCATATTGTTTAGTCGGCCTTTAGGAAATTTTGTCAAAAATTTAGTGTTAGACCGGTTCACGTTTTGGGGTATATTTTGGCCATATTACACGGTGGAGTGGTCGAGCAAGTCAACCAAATTCCCGGTCTACCTTAAAATTTTCTTTGACCGAAATTTCTAAAGTCGCGTATTCAATATTTGAATTTTATTCTAGATTTGAATCTAGGCGACATCAGAAGAAATTTGATCGTTATTCTCTGTCGTTCTTTACCGGTGAATCGTCATGTTTGAAATTCAAAATTTTCTGCAGTTTTCAGGTGAGTATTTCTCACCAGACATACGTACATATATTTTGGTAAATTATCGCAAGTGTATGTGTAAAATTTTATTTCACTATTATCTGTCTGTAGTATAACGTAGAATGATGAATCCCATTTAAATTGACACCTCATCAGTTATTATCTGTTGTATTATTTCTGCAGTTATATTATATTATTGTTTATTTACTGCTTAAATCACCACTGCAAGTTCCCTGTTAAATTTAGATTGTTGTGGGCTGAAATGATAGGCCTAAATGATGATTACTGTGCTATTATTATGTTAACTGTTTAACTGTTAACTTGGGATTGCGGGTTTGAAATGATAGAACCCGGGGTTTGTAAATTACGGATTGAAATGATATAAATCTGTATCACTTGACCTAGGCTAGAAAACTATATACAGGCCCGTGGTCCTTATAATATTTTCTGAAATATTTAAAATTATTTTGGAAGTTAAATATTTGATTTAATATCTTTAAAGGATTTTATATTGATTTTGAATGAGTTATAAATGTTAATAAATAAATAAATAAATATTTGAATAAAATTTTGGAATATAACTTATTTTGGAAATTCTGGATTTTTGAAAGGATAAGATTTCAGTTAAGAAATATATATATAAGTTATATTTGGAAATATTTATTAAGTTAAACAATCTACTAAAGCATTTAAATGCTGTCTTTTGAAATTGGACTAGTTTTACCCGTAACTTTAGGTAGCATTTCCTAAGTGCTATAGAATCTGGAATTTGATTGTTTTGAAATTTAAGGAATTTGATAAATTATATTTATGTTTAAGTTTTGGAGACCTTTAAGATATGAGATTTATAACTGGATTTTTCTTAATAAATTTAAGATGAACATTCTAGTGTTAAGTAAATTTTGAAATTATTTAATGGCATAATTGTGGAGTTTTATTTATGGAATTTATGGGAATATTCAAGACTAAAAAATAAAACATTGATTTGTTGAAAGAATAAAATCCAACCTTAGTTTTGAATAGTAATACTCCAATTGGATATATATATAGGAATTGTAATGGTCTTGGGAACATGAAGTGATATTTAAATTATGGTTTAAAATAAAGAAATATATTTGTAAAGCTATGTAAATTATCTTCTTTACAAAGTAACCATAAAGTTAAACCATTTATTCTATATACCGTTGAATGTCCAAACCATTGTGTTTGGGAGTTATGGTTTTAAAGTAAAATTTCCAAAATATTATGTTTTGAAGATATAATTTAAATATTTGGTTTCCAGATATTATAAATTTTAAGCAGTATGGTTTTTGGAAAAGAATTATACTTGAATATAACGGTATCATATTGTTTTGGGTTTTGAATGATATCGTGTTTATAGTTTGAAATAGAAATGTTTATTTTGGTTTTAAAGTATAAACTGTTTTAAAAGACCACGGTGTTATAATAACGATGGGTTGGCAAAGAGACCGGGATCGGATATGGACATACTCTCTGTCGATACCGAAAACCACTTTGACTAACCGTGTACGCGGTGGAGATTCCAGAATGAAGTAGGTTGGTGGCGACGTTTCCTGTAAGGTAAATACGTGGACCCGACTCCCGTGAGTTGGCATAAGGTGGCTAAAACAGGAGCGATCGACGGGTTAATGAGGTCATTCCTCTGATCGGACACTCCTCTTCGATATTATACTATGACTTTGGATTGATTCAGTGGCCACTTCTATTTTGATTTGGGGAGTTGTTTCGAGGTGGGCGGTTGCTGCGGCTTCGCGTTACCATCGGCCCGGATGCGTAATTGGTATATCTACCCTGGCATTGCCTAGTTGTGCCGTGTCACCTACCATACCGCGCCTTGTACGAGTTTAGATTTCTCCCGTAGCCCGTGTGGTATCCTCTAGTTGCTTCCCGATCAGGAGGAGCTATGATATTGGATGGACTACTGGGACTATTACGTGTTAAGGTGGAAAATGTAAAGCCTTAACGCTACTTAAAAGTAAGTTTATTTTATAAATAGACACTAGTATAATAGCGCAATATACTACATAGTAAATAGTTTGACGGATCCTTAGAGGATGGGCGGTCCCAAGCATCCTTTAAGTTACTTGCTCTATATTACAGTACACTTGAATTAGCTTACATTATATAAGTATGTATGTCCTGACTCGAGTGTTATGTTTTATTTTTACGCTCGGGTCAGCCTGAGTTGCAGTTTCAGTTTCTCTCCGGAGTTATGTCATCCCGTAGATCATTCATACTGCCGGAAGCCTTTCAGTCTTTATCTTATTTGCAATCAATCAAATTGGAAGACTCTGTTTCTATTTATGTCTACAGCTGTATTGCAGATTCTAAACTATGTAAATTCTATTTGGTTAAAGTTTTATAGTGGCTTCATGAACCACTGTATATTTTATTTCCGCTGTGAGTTCTGATATATGTATGTGATTCTGTGATTTATTTACTACATATTCTGAGTTTTGCCAAATTTATTTTACAACGCAGTATTTTGAACAATTCAAGTCCGACATGTGCGGATGCGAAGGGTTGAAAATACTGGGTCGTTACAAAAGCTCTGATACCAACTGTAACGATCCACCTTTTTGGACGATTTAAATCGACAATAAACCACACATGTCTGATTTAAACCATTCAAAAGGGAGGATTGTTAATGGGGTAAATAAGAAAATAATAGAAAAGAAGGAAAAATAAAATAGAGAATCGCGCAGCGGAATGACAAAATATAATAATCAAATAAACAGTTCATGAAGCTGTTTTACAAATGACATTTGATTATACTTTTACAATTCAAATCAAGGTTATACTACATCAGAAAATAAAAATATAATGCAGCTGTGGAATAATAATAATAAATAGCAATAATATACAGAATCTTCATCTTTGTCTTCGTCCTCCAGAAAATAAAATGGTCTTCAATACACTGAAAAAGCTCAAACTGACCCGAGCATAACGAAAAACAATACACTCGAGTCAGAACTAAAAATTCCTATGTAAGTCAAATCAATCTCAAATAAAAATATGAGAGCAATGGCTTCAGAGAGGTTATGGGATTTTTCATCTCTTATCAAGTGTACATCGTGAGTGCAGTAATTTATGGGATTTCAAATAATTTGAAATACCAATTTTAACCACTTTATTTAAAATAAATCCGAAGTTTAAATTAATAACATAAACTTTTTAAATAATTTAGTTTTAATAAATAATCCAAATTCAAGAAATTGTATGGGTATATATCATTTCAACCCATAATTTAATTGTCTTAATTATCCAATTCTAAAATGATTCAGAGGACCACTTAAATGATGTCAATAATATAGATGGTGATAACAGGGACATATTACAATAAACAAACAACCATACATCCAACATATCAATCAATAAGCATCCATTTCAAACAACATCCAAATCAACCAATATATTTCAACATATAATAGTTATCAATATCGGGGTTTAACTATCAATTAAATTCCAATATAAAATTAAATGTCAGTTCAGATTCAATATCAATTCAAATGTGAACTTAAATCAACAACTTAAAAAAATTATATATCACGTCATATATTTTATTTAACTTGCAATGGAATTTTAAGTATTGCGTGAGTGGGTTGAATCACTCACCTTTTTGCTTTCCCTTTTCTAGCCAGATTTGGATCTGCAACTACTTTCTCATTTTATTTTGTTTCCTTGCTATCTTAATCTTTTTTTTATAGAAAGTTTTGAAGAGAAGATTGTATAAATATGGATTTGAAGAAAAAGACATAGAAAGAAGAGAAGGTTTAAAAGAGAAAAAAAATTAAAGAAGAAGATGAATTAAAAAAAGAAAAGGAAGCTTTGAAAAAGAAGAAGATGATTTGAAGAAGAATAAAAAAAAGCATAAAAATGAAGCAAAAAAAAGAGACGAAGGAGATTTAAAAAAGAAAAAAAATGAAAAGGGAATGAGGAATGAGGAAGGTGAACAGTGAAAAGAAATGAGATGAAAATTTTATTTGGAAAAAATGAAGCTACAGAAGATGAGATTAGAAATGAGGCTACAGGAATGAAGATGGAAAAAAAACATGAAAAGCTAATAAGGTATATATAAACAAACTAGGAATTGAAATAAAGTAAAAATATGAATAGCCCTAAAATGTAGTATTGAAAGATGTAAACTAAAGGAATAAATATATCGATAAAGATAAAAATAAATCTTCCGTTTTAAATATGAAGCTTCCGGAATTGCGAATGAAAGGAAGCTACAAGAACTAATGATGCATAAGCAAAATAAACTTTTGAAATGGAAAATAGTAAATGCTAATTAGATGGCATGCATATTAATTTGGATGTTCGCGTTTAAAACGAAAAAAAAAGAGAAGGAAAAAACTTCAGGTAAAGCATTTAAAAAAAGCAAACGAATAAAGGAGAAACAAATAAAAAGAATGTGGAAATTATTAATTATAAATAAATCAAATGAAACAACCATTAATTTTTAAGAAATGAATGAGTAGTTTAATTATTAGACTACTTGAAAACGAAAAGAGAGAGATTGCAAGGTGATAATAAATGTAAAGTAAATGAAGGGACCACCTATTTCCTATAAACAAACCTTTTGGGTCCACATTCCAAAACTTGCTCCAATTAATTTATATCGATAAACCCAAATATATATATATATATTTACATTATTTAATTCCATATTAAAACATTCGTTTTATGCTAATATATGTGCACACTACATTAACTCAATCAATCAATTAACAATCAACCAATCAATTAATCAAACATTCAATATATATTTATTTACGTTACTCAAACAAATTTTATTGATTAATGAATATATATCAACCTATGCACTATAAAAATGATTTACTTTACTTTTTAATTAGTGTAATGGTCGCATTAATGCAACCATTTACAAATTTTAACCGTATATAAAATGGAAAAATGAATATAAACTTATGTAGTCAATGTACAGCTAAAAAAACGTAATTTCTAATTGATTCCACGATATTTACACAACCATGAACCCTCTGATATATTTAAAAGTTTGAATATTAATGTGTGTGTGTGTGTATTATTCTAAAATTCAATTTTTTTACCCAAAATCATTCTTGTTCAAAATGAAATTTTTATTTTTATACGTCTCAAAACATGCAACAATTAATAACAAAAGAATGAAGGGACCATGTACATCGCACAACCTTTTTGAAATTCAATTTGTGAAACGTAACCAAATTGACTTCATTAACTCAAATAATATTAAAATTTGTACGCATTTAATTTTTTTATCTATGCATAATAAATAAAATTACTTACCATAAAAATGAAAACGTTCAATTTGGTTTTCCCAAAATGATCTTTTATTTCCATTAAAACAACCTTTTTGTTTAACACAAATGATGCGTTTCTTTTATTAAATCTATTAATTGTAGTCAACGTTTTCTTCCCTTCTCATTGAAATATTTCAATTATATTAATTACAGTTACTTATAAAGTTAAATTTCAAAACAGACAACTAAAATGGATGAAAAATAGAATAATTGTTTCCTTTAGTCATTTAAGAACATTTATAAATTTGTTGCTTATACAGTAGAGAAATAAATAACTTACTTAAATAAATTATTTTTCCACTCTTGTAATCCATCTATATGCTAAAACACAGTTCAAATATACTTATATTTCTTCCTTTAAATCAATCATTCTATTCTTTATCTTAATGAAATTAAAACTACATTCACAAATGAAAGATCCATTTTATTTGATAATAAATGTTCTTTTCATTAAACCAACTTATATTTAAAGATTATCCCATTAAAGGTCACAGAAATAATACTTCGTACAACCACATCATTTCTTTATCAATTAATTTCATATTATCATTATATTTGTATCAAATTTAAGTGCATACAATTTGAACGTAATATTTCTCAATGAAATTCTCATTATATTTTTAACATAAAACATATGTTGCACATATCATTAATTAATTACCATTTACTTCTATCTCTTATTAATGGCAAGATATAATTACTATTACTTACAATGATTAAATCTCAAAACATACCCTAGTACAGGGAAGATAATTAATCCAATTGTTTCCTTTGAAATCCAATTTTCTATGTTAAACCCAATATCTATATACTAATTTAATTCCATCATTTAATTACAAATGTAATAAAACTTGTTCATTATATATTTAACTTTCAAACAAATCCTTTTATTTTGATTTACATTCTTATTATTAAATCAACTATTCCCTAATGCAATTGATTGACATAAGTTTTACACTCACCACTCAACAGTTAACGTTTCTTCTTATATCAATTGTAATATTTTAATTAAGTTAATTCTCCATTAATTACCAAATAAATTTCTAACCGATTTAATAATAAGAAAATAAATGAAACAATGGTTATACGTTAATAATCTATATCTATTAACTTATTCTTGACAAACAAAGGTTAATAAATTTATGTAAAAAATAATTGATTTCATACTCCATATTAAAACCAATTGCAATTAATAACATAAGATTACATCAATTTATACATCATTTATTCTATTCCTTATTAACCTTTATTATTTAAATTGATTGAAACTACGTTAACATCGTATAGTAGTCAATTACATTCAATCAATATTAGCCAATTATATGTTTTATCTCATTAGATTATTTGTTTTAAGATTTATCTTAAAGTCAAAATTTCAAATCTAATAAGATTCAATTTAATAAATCATAAATTTTAATTTCTGACAATATTAAAGCCCAAAACCTTATTAAATTTAATATTTTTAATTATCAAAATATGTGTTGTTGCATTGTTACATTTCAAATATTATAATGATTACTCATTTTTATAAATGTTTTAAATTGATTTATTATTTATATTATCACGTTTTAATGTTTATTTCAAATAGCCTTTAATGTTTCCATATACAAATTATCTTTATTAATTATAAACTATGCTTAGTTCATTGATATATTTTAAAATATATCTTCCAAAACTAAAATTTAAAGAAGGAAAATTTTGAAAAGAATAAGATATTGAATTAAATCTTATTTCAAAGTCTGATACTAAAAACATTGTACTATAATATATATACTAAATTTATTTCAAAAGCCAATTTTTAAAGAAAACAAATTAAACTATTATTATATATATTATTTTAAGCTATCATATTTTTTAAATAACAATAAATATTTACACAGATATTTATAATTAAATTTTTATTACATTTTCAAATTTACATATCCAGATATAATTTATTATCAGAATTTTATATGTTCAATTGATTAAAACAGTTAATTACCCATTAATCAGATGTCCAAAAATCTAGGTTATCACATTCCTCCCCCCTTTGAATCTTTTCGTCCCCGAAAAGAAACGAAACCAGAATTTATTTAATACTTAAAACCATATAAATTTTCTTTGATCATTTTTTAAATAATTTTAAAATACATATAATATTGCCAAATTAGTTTTTATAAAAATACTTTTCATTAATCGATGTTTCAACAAGTCTGTCCTCGTTCTCATAGAAATTCGGTCATACGTTGATCGGGCGTAGGACCGAAAATCTACAAGTACTTACTAGACTCATTTTCAACACCCAGTTAAAATACTTTGGAAAATAATTTTATTGAAAATATAGAAAATACTTTTGAAAATAGAGGAAATATCTTTGGTGAGAATGCTTTGGAAATCATCATCCCCATCCACGGTCGGAGTTAACCCGATGGTTACGTTGTCGTCCCGGCAAAATCCATACATAACTGTAGGCCTCCGTGCCCCTCGATTACGCCATGGAACCCACAACAGATTGCAGTTACATTCCAGGGTTACATTTCCATCGCAGCAAAAGTCCATGTAACTGTAGGCATTAGCGCCATCGATTTTCGTTACTAAAAATGAAACTTCTCCACTCCCACATAGGTCGCAGTCTACCGATGTAAAATCAAACGTAGACTGTTGGCTCTCAGTGACACACACGACTTTCACTATGTCACCATAGGTCGTAGTCTACCGATATAAAATCAAACGTAGACTGTTGGCTCTCAGCAGCATACATGACTTTCGCTATGGTCTGCAGTAGATTGCAGTGGCATCGAGTTACATTGTCGTCACAGCATAACCCAAATGCCTCTGTAGGCATCAGCACCCTCGACTTCTGCTACACACTACACATAATCCTCAGGAACTAGTTTTGTCTGGACTCCACTCACGATCAACTTTAGAGCCTCCCTCTCTTTGAGGCTCAAGGCAGTACCAACCTATGGCACTCCTGAGAAGTTCATTTCAAGGGAGCGCCTTTTTCCCCAGAGCCATTTTCAAAACACTTTATACTATACACATATAGTATCTTCCAAATCATACACCTAGTATGAATCTTAAATAAATCTCCTTTCTCCAAATCAATTATTCCAAAATCGATAATTCTCAAATTAGGCTTTTCCAAATTCCAATTATTGATTTTACCCAAAAATCAAAAACCTTTCCAATTCCAAAGGTTCCCAAAACCTTTTTCAAAATCATTCTCACAAGATCCTTTACATACATACATACATACATACATACATACATACATACATACATACATACATATATATGTATGTATGTATATAAAACCTTGAAAAATCTTTGGATCTTTTCAAACTTGTATAAAACCCTTTTTATATTTCAAATATTTTCAAAAAACCTTTAATTCTGGCTAGATTCAATCAAGGGGAGATTTATCTTATATAACAGATATATATAACTTTACCAAATCAAATATTCAAATTTGATTACTCTTTTATAAAGTTATTAACCATATTACCTTTCTACCATCGAAATCTTTATTTCATCATATATTTCACAAAATATTCTTTTCATTTCAAAAACCATTTTCCAATTCTTATCCACAAATCCTAGTATCAATTTCATTCAAACTCGTACGATGTACAAATATCATCGGTATGCTATATCAATCTGATCGCTCACTCGATCATACAATTTCACTTTCGAACTAGTATCGTCCACCTGACTTCCTAGTGCGGATTCAGATTTGGTTTCTTGATCAGAAATCATCATTCTCCTTGCATAGCCATAACTATGATAGAGAATATTCAGAACCAATCAACAATCCATATCTAGGTTCGCCGTCGAAAATCGAGTGAAAAATCACAACTCGGATCGATATACTATCTCGAAATTCTATGCTCGAATCCGGATCAAATCACTATGCGAATAGAATAACATACGTACACCTTACGTATTTATCTTTATTGGTTATTAGCCAAATCAATCTCCTTTTCTATTCACATTCACTTTAATTTTCATTTACTTACTCACAATTGCTTAAATCTTTATTTGGATTATCGCCTCAATTCTTATCTCAAATGGATATTTAATCAAATCAGTTTGAACTCTGTCCAGCTTAAATTTAGAAAATAGCTTGAAAAAAATTAAAAATAGACAAGTAGTTGAAAAATAGTTATTAGTTTGTAAAATAGCTGTAAAATAGTTGAGTAATTGTAAAATAATTGGAAAATAGTCAAATAGTCATAGAAATTTTAAATAATGGCAAAATAGTTGTAAAATAGTAATTAGTTATAAAGTAGCTGAAAAATAGTAATTAGTTTATAAAACAGTTTGTAAAATAGTTAAATAGTTCTAAAAATAATTGCAAAACAAGTATAAAATAGTTTTGGGTTTTAAAAAGAAAAGTTGTATATAGTAAATAGCTTGGAAAAATAGATTTGTATTAAAATAATTTATTTTGAAAATAGTCCAGAGTCAAACTGTTCAACTTTTCAATCTCCATTTCCCATCAATTCCATTTAAATTTCCACTTCCTCTTGAATTGACTCAATTTCAAATCAATTTAAATTTCCATTTCTATTTGAATTGATTCAATTCCTATTTGAATTGATCCCAATTCCAATCAACTGCCAATTTTCAATTAACTTTCAATTTCAATTCAAATTAAGTTAACTTCCATTCTCATTCCAAATTTAAATCAACTTCCTATTTGAATTTGAACTCTTTCAACTTTAATTTCATTTCAAATTATCCAATTCAAATTTCCATTTGAATTTTTAAACTTATCCATCTTCCATCATAATTCCAATTAATTCAAATAAATTTCAAATTGAGCCAATTTAAATTTTCAATTCATTTCAACTCAAGTTTGAATTTAATCCCAATTCAAGTTGAATTATCCTTGATTCTTTCCAAATTGAAATCAAATCCCATTTGAATTTAAAACTATTCAACTTAAATCACAAATCCAAATTATTTTAAATCAAATTTCAATTTGAACTAATTTCAAAATCAATCTCACTTTAAATCATCTCGAATTATATAAATTCGAGTTAAATTTCAAATGTTGGTTTAACCTCTTAAACCAAAATAACCTTTATTTAAAGTTTTTGAACAATTTAACTCTGAGTCCAAATTTGAAAATTCCATTTTAAATTATCTTTACTTAACTCATTACAAGGTTCAAGTAAGAGTTCAAAACAATTTTAATTTACAAATTCATTTCTTAACATTCAAATCTTAAGTTCAAAGGAATTCCATATCCTTAATTTCAAATTTAGTTAAACTTTGTTTATCTCTATAATGGATATATTACCACAATCCATTTCTTCATTTATTCGAACAAATCAATTCACATTTTCATAAATTATTTGTAACAATGGAATGATATCAGGATAAATAAACATCCAAATTTATCCAACACCAATTATCAATATCCATTTTCAATTTCCAGATCTCAAACCCATTTTGAGATCACTCATAACTCCCATTTTAAATCAACCATTTAACTTCCCAAGTTAAATCCCAATTTCATTTTGAAATTTCGAATTCAGGTTGCTTGTTAACTTATTTAACTTTCCCAAAGTTAAATTCAATTTACTTAATCCAGCCAGCCTTACCAAATTTGAATTCCCATTTTAAATTTTAAACTTCACATTAATAATCTTTCCACTTATAAGTTCAAAAATTTACCACTTTGGGTTTTTACATCACAGTCCAAGCTTAAAACTCAACATTTAGAGTTTATTACAAACCATCTTTGATATTATGTATATTTCTCATACATATTATTTCCTTTCATTCAAATACATTAAATAATATTATTTATTATTTCTTCATCACTTTGAAACAAATTTTCAAATTCTAGATCCAGATTTAAAACTTCAAAATTTAGATCGTCTTCAGTTCCAATTTATAAGTCATACTTGTCAAAATATTTTACTTCCTTAAAACATTTCATATTGCTTACTCATTAATACACATTTTATTATTAAACACAACAATCATTTATGGTAATAACCAAGATATCATATCTGGAAACCAATTCATTATTATCTTATTCTGAAATTTTTCCCCAAATTCAAGATTTTAATTTCAGCTTGAATCCATTTCAAACTTATCTTTATTTAATTTCAATTTGGTTGTATTTCTGTTACCACTTAATTTAGTTCTAATAATTTAAAAACCAATTACCTTAATATTTATTAGAAAGAAAAAATTGCTTTATATATCAAAGTATATTCTTATATAAAATCATTTAAAATCTTTATATAAGAAAATAACAAGTACGCTCTCATACACACACACACACACACACACACACTAAATACATTCTAGGGTACCATTGACCCTATTCTTAATGAGTAATCCCACCAGAGCCAAGGTTCTTGCTTAACCTTCCGCTCTGATATCAAATGTAACGACCCGGAATTTTCAATCCATAAAATTCCACATAGTTAGAAAAAGAAGAGAAAGGATAGAAGAAGAAAACAGAAAACAAGACACAGAATCTCACATACGCAGCGGATCAAAATTATAATATCAAATAATATCAGTTATACAAAAGAAAACTGTATCTATCAATTTGTATTTATATACATCAGAGTTACAACATCCCATAAAAACTGGATAGTATAACAACTTGTCCAGATAACAACAACAAAACCATAGCAGAATACACTCCATACGTTCCTGCCATCCAGCTCGCCTCCTGAGCTCCAGAACGTCCTAACCTGAAAATCTGTAATACTCGGTCTGACCAGAGCATTACATCAAAGTAACACCCGGGTCAGGCCGGAAACCAGTGTGAGTAAACCCATCTAACATGGAGTACAAAAGCATACAACTTATATAAACCCGGGGTAACTTGCATCAATTTACAACTTCACAATTTGTTATAGACATCTCTTATTTCACACATCAATTTCTAAGTACCAAAAACTTAGATTAAATAGTCCAATTCACTTAAATCATTCCATTTCAGCCCATTGATTCCACATATCAATTTATAAAAATCGAAGTGGTTTCGGGTATTTACTAATACCCGACTCCGGTCTCTTCGAATTCAATACCCTCTTAACCCAAGTTATTCAAGTGAATTACAATTCAACTTTAAATACAAGATGTCTATTTTTACACAGCAATTCATCATCGGTGTTAACATTGTCCACCCAAACACATCATATATGTCACAACCCGATTTTTCGATGCTCGAAAAACCGAACCATGAGGGTTAAAGAAGAAGAGGTAGAAGAAGAAAATAGAAAACAACATCAGAATCTAACCGTCGCAGCGGAATAAAATAGAATAGATAATAACAGATCTTTACACAAAAGAAAAGTATATCTGTTTTATACATACATCATCAGAATACGTCATCAGAGTTTAACAACATCAATAACATACAACTGGACAATCATATAAACTTGTCCTCAAATCTGAATACACAGCGGAAAAATAATCAAGTACGGAAGTATGTATCGCCATCCAGCTCCACGACATCATTTCCTGTCATCTATAATACTCAGTCTGACCCGAGCATTATAGTTAAATAACACTCGAGTCAGTCTGGAATACCAGTGTGAGAAAACCACACTCAAATTGATTATTAAAGTTTCAAAATCCTTTGAAAACAAAAGCATCTCGTAAGACCACGCCACAAATAAACATGTCGGGTTTTTACCTTACAATAGCTAAAACACTTTTATCAAAATCCTATGATATTATAATAGTGTCTATAGAAAGTAAAATAGAATCTAGCTGAAATGCTTGCATCTCACGTTTCATCAATAGTTGGGCACAATCAAAACCGTACAGGCGCGTAGGGAGAATGGATTTCCAACTAATGACTAGGCACTAGGGTACCACCTGTCACGGTACCTGGTCTAGATCAGCATACCGAGGATCACTTTCGACCCCCTGCACCACAAGACCGGGACTACCCCTTACTGGATAATCCCGAGTAAGATCACCCCACGGTTGGGATCAGTAACCGCACCACTAAGCCGAATAAAAAGGGACATTTAGACAAGGATGACCTCACCCTAATGGGCACTACCCACCTAGACTTGTTGCATAACCCCTGATTTTCAGTCATTCCCGGTTGATGAGGCTTGAGGCTAAGCGTTATCTTTAGAGAACTCATCTCTTAGAATGCTCATCGCCCACCTGACGATGTTCTTAAAGCATTCATCCATACAAGTCTGTAACATTCCCGAATTTTGAACAAGTTTAATCTAACAATTTATTTAATTTTGAAAATTAAATTGTGAATTTAATTATGAATTAATTTGAAAATTCTAGAATAAATAAATAAATTGGATTATAAATAAACTTTAATTTAAAATTTAAGAACAAGTATTTACAAGAAGATTTAAAATGCTTAAAGTTAAATATCTTTGAATTGTTTTAATAATTGGATTGTAAGAAATAAAAAAAAATTATTACTTAATTTCAAAAGCATTAATTTATGAAATAAATTAAAGGTAAATTTATTAGAGTAATAAATTAGAGGTTTATTTATCAATGTATAATTTTATTTTAAATAAAATATTCTGTTGGAAAGATTATGCAAGTATAAGTTATATGTATATATATGTATACAATATCTAAGTTTAACAAAAAGGTTAATGTTGTTTCTTTTAAATAAAAAAATAATAATATATACATTTGAATAAAGGTGTATATGTATGTAAAAAAATTTATACAAAGTTTAAAATATTTATATATATCTTCTAAAATGATAAATAATTTAAATTAAAACATGATTTGTAAACAAAATAAAAATAAAATAAGGTTTAAATGCAAATGCATGAATTAATTTAAAACAAGGGTTTAAAATAAAAATTCTGAATTCATTCAAGACAAGGTTAGAAACATAAAAAGTTCATAATTCAACAAACGTTAAAAATAATAAGACAAGTGTTTATCCATTTAAAAAAGTGGCAAACTTGGTTTTATCTTCATTTGAAAAGAAAAAAAATTATGTAAAGAAACAAAAGCAGGAAAAAAAAAAGAAAAAATAAATCTGAAAACAAAAAGGAAATGAATCAAACAATATGATTAAAACAGCCTCTGTTCCTAAATTCCTGGTTTTCAAAGCAAAAATATAGATTCAAAAACATGTAAACCTAAAAGCAGATCAGAGCCAAACTACAACTTAATTTAGAGTGATTCAAAGCAAAGATCTGAAGCAAATTTTAAAACCTGGAAAAATAGAAGCTTCAAAAATCTGGAAATTTGCTGCTACATGTAAACCTAAGAACAAAGAAATGCAAATGCGAACTGTAAACTGATTTGGGATAAAACAAAGGAGCAAATATGGAAAACACACAAGCAAGAAAATGCAAGTGAATCAGATTTAAGTTACAAAATATCAAAGCCTGTCTCTGTCCAGACTTAAAAAACTGTGAGCAAACTTTAACCTCTTGAAACTTGATTTCCTTTATCCCCTTGAATCTATGATGATGGATGATTTGAAATATTCTATTTTGTTTAGGTATGCAAATCCCTTTTATCACTGAATGTATGCATACATGGTTGTATACATCTGTATACTTCTATTGACAGGGTCATGATTGCTCAAAAATAACTTTTATCTCCCCATCAAAATCTTATAAAGTATGATGTTTAAAGGGAAATTTATGATAATGATGTGATATAAATTTTAAAGAAAGAAAAATAAGAAATTTTTTATGTATATTATCTGAAATAAAAAGAAAAAAAATCTTAAGTTGGTAAATTGGTTGCCTGACTAAATCTGGAACAAGTATGATTTTTATATATACATTTTTCTACAAATATATTTATGTACATATAAATGTTTGTGCATTTGTTTTATCAGAGATCCTTCCCTGTCTTTAAGTTTCCAGGGTCAAGTTTTTTCAAAAGTTCAATTTCTATTGATCAATTCACTAATAGGATTTGGTATTTAAATAAAACTTGTTTATGTATTGATAAAGTACGTTTTAAAATTTATTTAGGTAAAAATAAAAAAAAATTGAGAATTTCACCGGAAACCTTCAAGAACATTACATGCATGGGTTTCTTCTCTATTCTAGACACAGGCTTTAAAAACATAAGTTTAAAATCCCAAATCTTTGTATCTGGTCATTGAAAAACCTTGCATTCAAATAGACTAGTTAAGTTTAAAACTCAATCTAAGACATAAAAATATGAACAAACATTTTAAGTTTGGAAATCGCTAGTATTTGGAAAAACAGTGGCCATTCTTGATAACATGATAAAATCAAGTGTTGAAAATTTGCAATCTAATTTTATAACTTGAAACACCTTTGGAAAAGATGATTTTTAAGATAAAAATCATAAAATTTAGTTTAGTATTTCTTATGAAATTCTTAGATGACTGGAGATTGTTTTCGAGGGGATTACTGGTGATCCCGACGATCTGAGAAGTCGGGGTTGCATCTGGTTGTAGTGGAGTGAGCAGCGGTGTTGGCAAAAATGTCAAGAGGGTGATCCAGGCAAGGCGGTAATGGCGGCGAGCATTTTTCTTTTCGAACCCTAGTTTTGGAACAAGTTTGAACTTCGAATCATTGCTACTACTCTGGTTGACCGAGTGCTTTGGGACTTGGGGTAAAGGTGCCATGGGGTGTCGACAGATTGTGGTCAAAGTATGTCGACCTCTGGTGATCGAAGCGAGGTGGACGACGGGTTTTGTTAGCGACTGATTGGGTTCCAGTTTTACTGAGTAGCCCAATTTTTATTTGAGGCAGATGGTGGTGGTTTGATGATCGAAGTGTGTTGCGGTGATGAAGGGTGAAGTGCTGGAGGGTGTGGCGGAGATCGAAGGTGGCTCCGGCAGTGGTGCAGGTCCACGTGGGCATCAGTGCATATCAGAGGTGAAGTGTTGTTGTGGGCTGAGAGTTGTACTCTAAGTGGGTATCGTATGTGAGGGTTTTGAGCTCGAGTTATCACTCGAGTAAAATATTAAAGCACCGAAAAGGAAAAAAACTTAGGAAAAAATTTAAATTGGAAGTTTTGGGTCACACGAGTAAATTTGTAGGAAAAACCGAAGCAAGGCTCGTGTATGTGAGGGATTGGCTCGGGGAACACTCGGGTGGGCTGTGAATTCTTATGTTTTCTAGTTTTGAAACTTTAGTGAATTTGATAAATGAATTTCTGAAACAGATTCCTTTTTTGAAACAAAATGTTTTAAAACTTATATTGTTAAAAGAAGTTTATTTTAAATAAAGCTTAGTAATGTGATTAAGGAGTTAATTAAGTGTTTTTAAATTGTTAACTTTAAGATTAAGTTAATTTAGATTTTTCTATGATAATTAACTAATTAAGGATTTTTAATGACTTAATAATTAAACAATGATTTATTTAAAGATTCATTAATGATTAATTAAAATGTGAATTAATTTATAATTAAGGTAATCAATTAAAGAATGATTAATTTATGAAGGTAATTAATTAATTTAATAATTAGGGTTAATTAATTAAGTAATTAAATATTTATATTTAGAAGTTAATTAATGATTATGGATAAATTAATTATGATGATAAATTAAGAAACGATTTAATTATTTTTTGTAATTATAACTTAATCGATAGAAATTAGTGATAATTTAATTTATGGATTAAGATAACTAATTAAAGGTCAATTAAATTATGAAAGTGATTAAGAAGTAATTATTAATTTAGAATTGATTATTTTCAATTAAGAATAATTAATCAGAAAATTAATTATAAATTAAAATTTAATTAATAAATGATTAAGGAGTAATAAATGAAATTTATTTGTAATTAATTTATATTAATTAACCAAGATTAAAAATTTATTCATAAGTGACTGATCTGATTTAATTTAAATCAGATAATTTAATTTACTTTGACTTATGAATCTTTGGATTCTATTTGATGTTTGGAGGGTTGATATTCCTCAATATGTGATGCTTTATGATGTGAGTTCCTGTGTATTGATCTGTGATGTTTGTGATATGCTTCTGTGTAAATACTCCTTTGCCCGTTAAACAACATTTGAATTTCGATGCGACAGTGAGTCGGATTCCAGTTGGTTATCCGAAACCCACATCGAATTGTAATAATAAATCTTTGTGATTAATAAATTTATTTTATTTGTGATCTGTGAATGAAGATAGGTGTTATAAGTTATACCGCTTATCGATGTATCTGTGATGATTTTTATTGCACTATTGTGTGTAAACCCCTGGACCACACTTATACACACACAAATATGGATTGCACGTGGAAATCGGTTAAGTCACAGATTTTTAAATAGTTTTGAATTTGAATTTTTAATTCAAATGGTTTTGGAAATAGATTTGATTTAAAGTGAAAGGCTTTTGAAAATAAGTGTTTTAAAAATGAGAGTTTTTCTGAGTAACTTAATAAAGATTTGAAAGTTGAATAAATCTGATTCAAATTGGAATTCAATATCTGGAATTGAATTCTAGATTGGGTATTTATAATTTAAAAACGATATATAAGCTTATATGGGTTTCAAACCATTTTTGATAAATGTTGTGGGGATTTGAATTTACCTCAAAAATGTTAACTTGTATAAATAAAAAATCGGATTTTTCGAAATAAAAACAATTTGTTTCCAAACAATAAAAGCTTTCATATGATTAATGAGCTACCAATTTATATTAAAGGGATTTCAAGTTTGAATTTAAAATGATTTTCCAAATTATGGAAGAAATTTGGAAACGAGTTTTGAAAGCTATAAGTTAAATCTTGATTTAAAAATTTAACGAGTTAATCCAATTTGAAATGGAATTGTCTTGAGAAGCTAGGAATGAACTTTTGTTTAAAAAATTGATGAATCTTGTTTTAAATTGAAAGGGGATCTTGAAAGGTGATTCTTTTGTTTAAAAGATTTAAATGTAGAAATTGTTTAAACCATTGAAGGTTTTTGAAATGAATCTTTTGTCGAAAGGAATGAAAAATGGAAATTTATTTTAACCATTTGAATGAAAGTTTTTGGCTTTAAGCTGTGATTTAACTGAAATCCCATATCCATATGCTTTTAAGTATTGCGCTCATTATTCGGTTTAGCCGGGAGAGGACCTTGTGTCATATAACCCATTCCGAATAATGCTACGACGTTATGGATAGCATTTGAAGACCGGTGGTGAAGACCGGGTATTTGCAAGAACGATAGGACGACCTATCGATTGTCTCTGCACTGAGTAGCTACGGTATAGAGATTCCCTAAGTGATGGGAAGTCCGATCGGGATTGTGGATTCTCGGAATTGCAAGGGCTTCTTCAGAAGTGCCTTCAGTTCTGTTCGAACCCGGAACAGACTTGTATGGATGTGTGTTTGACATTACACCTTGATATGTAAAACCAGTTTCTATCAAATACATTTCTGTTTGGTGGCGGAGATTTATTCTCTTATCTTAACACCCTTCTCTGAGACGTACGAGCTAAGAGGTTCTGTTTGTTTGGTCGAAATAGGAAGGATGCGGCAAGGTTATTTGGCGGTAGCGCCTTCTGAGGGTATGTTCATTTCCTTTTGGGTAGAGGTGATATCATGGTATGGAGCCCAGATATTAACCTATGTGGTTACTGCAAATACATTACTTTGCGGTTGTTGGTATCGAGCGCTCGGATAAAGGTTGGTTACGACCGGGGGATGGCATACTCGTGTAGTAGTTACCTAGTTACAGAGGTAACCCGGCCTTGTGTTGGCAGAGATCCGGTTAGGTTCTCGGGGCGTCCCTCCAGAGGCGTACCCATGTGGCCCAGGAAGTTCCTTAGCCTGACCATTTGTTGGAAATCCAATTACCAATACGCGCCTTGTACGGTTTTAGTTGTAGAACCTGCCATCTAATATGGTAGCTATAGTAGGCATACTATAATGGTACGTATGCTGGCTAAGATTAATATTATACTTTTGAAATGATTTTCCACACCGTTCACTTATGATAATAATATCAAATGGTTTCTGCGTATCAAGCATATTTGACTATCATAAGGAGAAATCTTCCCCAAGTCTGCGTTTGCATTGTGTGTGTGGTGGGTGGCCTTATGGTAGTTTCATTTTTCAAAAGCATTGCGGATTTCAAAATTTAATTTCCTTTGTTTGTTTTTAAAGATAAACTGTTTTGTTTTCTCATACCAGTCCCATGACTGACCTGGAGTTTATTGTTCCTTTCCTAAACTCTGGGTGCCTACTATTTTCCACACGGGCAGTCTAGAGTTGGGTTTTTCAGATATAGATATCGATTCAGTAGCTTCTAGCTTTCTCTTTGGTACTCTTCGGAGACTTTGGTTATTGAAGTCTTTGGTGGTCTAGACTTGCTTACTTGGGTGAAGCGAGATGGTGGTTCGAGCTTGTGGTTTGGAGCCTTAGATTTGGAGCATTGGATTGGAGTTATCTCTTGGCTATTCATTTTATGCTGCTATATCATATTGTGTTTTCCGCCGTAGTATTTGTTATCTTGTCTCTGATATTCTTTGTATCATATATATCATTGTTGTATCATTCTGGATATTATATCATTGGTTGTATATGATATTCGTTTCTTTTTCTTCCGCTATGTTGTTTTACTTAATTGTGTTATAAGCCCGGCGACTCGGATTTGAACGATTGAATCTGCGGCATTCAAGTACAAGTGGAGTATGGATGTCGATTTTCGAACGCGAAAAATCCGTATCGTTACAAAGTCCGTCTCGGGTTCGAACTGAACCGAAGGCACTACTCCTACTACATCCATTTTGGAATCACCCCAGGTTTAGTAGCGACTAGCCCTTGCACTTCACTGGTCCATCTTCGACTTCGAACTCGTCTTCCTCATGAAAATGTACAAACCGGATCGAAGTGGTTTTCGAGAAATTAATCCCGATCCCGGCCTCTTCGAGATGATCAACGCATTGGCCAATATTGATGGTCGGTTATTCAATTAACATTCACAACAACCATCAAACATAAATAATTTCCCCAAATTATTTATTAATTTCAAAATATCTTCACGATATATATTTCAATTTTCAACCCTTTGAAAATAGTTTTCAAACCGTTTTCCTCTCACGGAATACATTTTTCAAATATTTTCTACTTCCACTGAAATCACCAAATACAAATCTTTAGATTTTCAAAATAATTTTTAAACACTCTTTATTTTAAAATATCCTTTAAACATTTAAATTAAAAACTACTTCAATACTTTACTAAAATATATACTATAGGAATATTTGAAAATGAGGTTACTTTATAAAATATAAAACTAGATTTTCTCTTTTAAAAATAAAATACCAAGTCACCTTTAAATAATTGCAACTATAATAGATTTGAAAAATACTTACTTTGGAATTTAAACAATTAGAAATAATAAGTTTTATATAACATACTTTCAAACGACTTAAAACTTTTAACTTATACCTTCCAATTTGTTTTCAAAACGTACTTGGCTATCCAGGGAAATACGCTTTCCTTTCACATCTTTTAAAAATAAATCACTATTTATTTTTAAACAAATTTTTCCATTCCTTTAATAAATTCCCATCATGAATTTATTCTTCCAAATATCCACCGATATATTACTTCACTTTCATAAATCCAGTTTATAATTTTTTTAGTTTCAATTTCCCTTTAAATTCCGATTCCAAGCACTTAGATCAATTTCCAAATTGATTCCCAATTTACTCATTTGAAATAAATTTCTTTACTTACTCAATTCATTTCAAAATCCATTAATTTCAGCCTTTATTCCTTAATTATGATTTAAAATCTTTCAACGGAAAATACCAATTTTAGATTTCCCAAATTCCTTCTTTATCCTTTTAAATAAATTCAAACCTTGAATTTTAAAGTAAATTCTTTATTTCTTAATATAACATTACTTGAATTTAAAAATAAAATCACTTATTCCCATTTATTCAAAATCTCATTTTCCACACTTTGAATTTTATTTATCAAAATTCAAAAATCACTTTTTATTCTTTTCCAATTCATTTTTAATTTATTCAAATTTCTATGGTTATTTTACTCAAAATTCACTCTTTTATTTTCTTTTCAAAAATCCAATTCTATATATTTTGATAATCTCAGTGTATCGGAATATATTCAAGCAATCCATAGCATTCAAAATTCTAATTATCAATATAATTCATCACAGGATATCTAATAATCATAACAGAGAATATTAAACAATCTAAATAATTTTTTAGGAATCAATTTGGATCCCTCCAACCCGTTTCCCTACTTTCGTACTCCAATATATACTATATTCTACTATATAATATATAGCACATCAAATCAATTCAATCATCCACTAAATATTTAAATTTAACCATTTAAATTTAAATAGACATCTAGAAGAGTGAGAACTCACCTTTGTTTTTGCTTTGCAATCCACTTCAATCCTGACTATTTTCTTCACGATATTTGGACCTTATATAAACACTAGGTGATTATTAATACTTGAATTAACCGAACAATTAATTTCCCCTTAAATAAATTTAATTAACCCAACATTTTTATTTAAATTAGTTTTTATTTTAATAAATAAATTTTAAGTTCCAAAAATGAATTAAATAAGTTAATCTCCCAAATATTATTGAAAATAAACTAGTAAATAAAAATGTGTAAATGCATATTTATTTTATTTTACTTTCTTTAAAACTACATATATTTATAAAAAATTTAAAAATAAGTTGTGGGTTTCAAAAATCTAACTGTCCATATCCTTAAACATATTTAAAATTCACAAATATATATATTTTTCAAACCTTTCATATATATTTTTTACTTTTATAACAAATCAAGATATGCATATGTATTTATAAATTCAAGTTCTGTAATCAACAAAACAACAGCCTGTTTTCCATTCCGGACTTTACTTACTTACATATATAGATTAAAACAAAATTCCTTTGTTAAAATCTTACTGTTTATATTAATATAAAAGTATGGTTTCTTCTTTGCAAATATAAACTGTGATTGTAACAATATTGACTGTAACCATTTTTTTTAAAAAAAATTAACCAACTAACTTAGACATTAAATAACTTAAATTGATGGAAAAAATATACCTCTCCACGACAACTCAAGCACTGCAGAACCCAACCGCACGCCTCGAAGCATCGTCGCGACATCTGGCCTTCCCTACCTCGACAGCCTCGTGCGCCACCTACCACTACCTCGCCTTCGAACTCGATCGTGCTCATGAGTTCCTCTGCCGCAATCGAAACGAGCGCGTCTTCGGCCTCTCACAAACCCTAGCTGCGTCCCCTCAAGCCTGCCATTGATTCAAACATGGCTTCGACTCCTCAACCATCTCGACTTCACCCTAACGTCTGCACGTCGTTACCGCCACAACCCTAATCCCTAGTCTCGCGCCTTCCAATCCGCCATGCGACCCAAGCCCTAGCTCAAATTCGAGCTCACTACTCCCCTTTGTCATCGCGCTCGAGATCGATGTTACGTGATTCCATCGCGTTTGACTCTTTTTTTATTTGGAACGAACTGATTGATTATAAAAAAGGAAGAGGGGATTTCATTTGTGAAGAAATGGGGAGGAACGAAATATCTAAAAAAATGGGAACGACGTGATTTGAAAAGAAAACGTAATTTCAGAAAGAAGGTTGCGTGCTGGACTATACCTCCTACAGTGTTTTTGAATTGAAAGGAAAAAGGGTTGCTGTGAGATAATTTCAACTGTAGTTGATTAGTATAAATATTCAATTTAAATTCAAATTCAAATTGTTCCGGCAAATGCAATTTAAAAACTTGACCTCCTATTGAGGCATACCACTAGGCGTTTATAATGTTTTACCCCTATTTCTAACGCAATGAAAAAGGTTTTGAGTCCTAACTCGATCGTATGGAGAAGATAGCTTTTTGGATCAGTTATTATACTGAATTTTCGATATAAATTTCAGCGCGTTTATATATCGTACGCTCACACAACAACTCCAAATGCTACAAAAATTGAAATCCGATAATAATTTAATATTACGGATTCAATGGAACTGGTTTCGTCGAATTCCGAGACTGCGCCTCGGAAGGCTATTTTTAAATATCAATTTAAACAATATATTTTCAAAACTTAACAAAACATTCCCAAATTCAATTTTAACACTTTTACTATTTCCAGTACTATCAATATAAATCTTACAAGCCTTTAAAATATTTTTAACAAGCTTGAAATTCAAGATTTAATATTTTACTCAATCTTCAATTATTGAATTGAATAATTATATTATTCAACAAATTGCTGTATCTACATTCTGAATAGATAAATCCAAGTTTTGTTTCCATATTCAAAACCAATTTATAATTCAATTTCTATATTTAAAACCATTTAAATATTCCAGATTCAACGCTGAAAAATCTAGATCGTTACATTCCTCCCCCTTAAAAGAATTTCGTCCCCGAAATTACTAGTTAGGAAGAATGGTCCAATGCCCGTTTACTATTTCCCCAAAACCAAACAGTTCAAACAATCTTTATTAAAGACAACCTATCCATCTAACTAACTTTCCAAACGTTTCCACAATTCCCAAACAACTTTACTTATTCAACCATTAAAATTAGAATTCAAAACCAAGTTTTAAATTTTCAAAATTTCTCAAAAATTTTCTAACTCCCTAAATTTTTGAAATATTTCGCCTGCATCTCCTTTACGCGGCTAGCTCGGTACAACTACAAAATGCCTCTACGAGCTCCCAAATTCCAAAAGAAAACAAAAGGCCAAGTGGTTAGATCAAAAACCAAATCAAATTTCATATATAAATTTAAACACATACCTTTTTGTCGAGCAATTCAAATTTATCTTCTGAAATCAAAACCAATTTTCCTTTCCCTTTATAATACCTGCATATCCTACTTAGTAATAGTATCCAATCATAGCTTTTAAAATCATTTTACACATTTCCTTACAGAAGTTTTCATATCTACTTCTATTCAAATTAGTTTTCCCATTTCCATATAAATTCAGTTTATCTTCAACTCTGAATATTGAATTTTATCTTCCATTTATAACTGATTCATATCATTATTTTAAATTAGTTTCAATTTTCATTTCCAAAATTCCTTATTTCAATTCCAATTTGAAATTGTTTTGTCGCTAATAAAAAAATTCAAAAAAATTCCTAACTCCCAAAATTTTAGAAAAAAATCGACAGAGTTTCCTTTGCACGGAGGAGCTTTTGCAATTTGAAAAGAGATATAAATATATATACATCGACCCACAAGGTCGGAAAAACAAAAACAGTTCATATTTCCTATTTTTATTGCGTAGGCGTACCTTTATTTAGCATTTTTAAGCAAACGGCTTATTATTTTAGCAATTAGCGCGTCCAAATCCATCCAAACGGCTTCCTTGTACCTGTACTTGCTCAATTTAAATATGTAAGTGCCAAAAACATGTAACTTAACAACATTTTACATATTTAACTAGTAAACATACGAGTTTCTATAAGCAAATGCAGGTTAAACAATATTTATAAGCAACTTATAGGGTTTCGACATTAATTTTAATTGTTTACAACCAATTCGTGCCATTCCATTCAATTATAATGGTTTACACTTCAATTTCTTATATTCAATTTATTTTTGATCCAAACGAGCTCATAATCAACTCAGTTGATTTCAAAATCAATTTTATTTCACTTCTATTAATACATCGAATTTTAATTACCTTCGTTACGTCAAACGACAATTCATTCAATGCAATTTGATAATATCCATGTGAATAAATATTTACTTAAGCTTATAACCATTTTAAATTGATTCCAACTCAATTTATATTTAATTCCTTCCATTTTAACTCATTCACAACCATTTTGACACATTCCATTTCAATTTTATTCCTTTTCAATTTTATTCATGATCCATTCATTTGCGTTTCATTTCTTATCCGCATTCATATCATTTTAAGTCATTCTATTAAACTTGAAAATATTCCATATCTCTTATTGTCTTTAAGTTATTTCAATTCCTTAACAATTGCATTTCTTCTTAACTTGTTGCGACTAAAACTACTCCATTTTTAACATTATAGCATATGTTCATTTCATTCAACCAATCTCTATTTCTTTTTGCAACAAGATCTATTTCCATCTTTCATTTGATTCTTATTTAATCAAATTCCACCCATTTATTTATTCAACCCAATTAGTTTATTCACTCAATCCAAGTCGAATTCTATTTATATTCGAGTTTATTTTCACACTTCATTATTAACTTACAATCTATTTTATTTATTCAAGTTAAATTTTATTAACATACACTATCAAACAATTTATTTAGCTAATTAGCTTATTTCCAACTTTTAAATCGATATTCGATTTTATTACAAAAATCACTTCATTAAATTTTCCTGAGTTCAAAATATTTTTTTTATTTGAATGCTTTTCAATTCTTTTATAAGCTTCTGAAGCTTATTTATCCCAATTCAATACTTATTTAATTTACACTTATTTATTTAAGTAAGAATTTTATTCCATTCTATATTATCAGTAACTTCCTGAATTCATTTTAATTCAATTCCATTCCGACTTTATTCGAATACAACTAAATTTTATTTTCGGTTTAATTCAAATCCAACTCAATATTAAACTTAGCTTAAGTTCACTCGTTTCATAATTTTATTTCTCCATCCAATTCAATTCCAATTTAATTTTTGTTTTCCCATTAAATCACAATCAATTTAAGTTTCAAAATTTTAATTTCTTCACTTCATTCCAAGTTGAATTTTATTTTCACTTGATTAAACCCAACCCAATATCATTTAACTTAGTTTAAGTTGACTTCAATTCAACTCTCCTCCATCTATTTAGCTTAAGTCAATTAAATTTTATTTCTTTCAAATCACCATCAATTAAATTTTCCATAATTTAATTTCTCCAAATTGAATTTATTTAACTTTATCACTTTAAATTTTAATTCTAGCATTCACATCTCCTGTTTTCCTTAATTATTTAAAAATCATCTCGATTTATAATTTTATAACTTATATCGCCAGGATCTTCAATTCAATTAAGGATTCAGGATTTTTAAACACCCTGCTTTTGGTTTCAAATCATTTTGAAATCACCAATATCTCAAAATCACACATCTCAAATTTTTAAACCAACTCTGATTATTATCCCCAACAAATTTCCTTTAAAATTTCAAAACAAAACTAGTTCTTCTGAACAAATTGATTTGGCAGCAATCCTTCACTTAGAAACTCGAAAATGAACATTGATGATGTTGTAGTCATCACCGAAGTTATTTTCCAGCGACTGAAGTGAGCTCAATGCTATACCCCTTCCCACTTTTTATTTGAAACAATTTCTTTTCAGAAATACTTCTAAAACAATAATGCTATTATTTGTCTTCAAAACACTTCGACAAACACATCCAAAATCTCGGGGGTTTTAAATTTTCAAATTTTGACTTAAATCAAATTTTAGCTATAATTAATTTGTATAGTTTATGCTTATACAAATTCCCATTTGATCGTATTTCAATTTATAAATCACGTTTATAATTCACATTTATAAATTTCATTTTATAAATGAATTTATTTCCTTAACCTTTGGTTATATTTTCAATTTCTAGTTAAATTTTCACACAATAATTTAATATTATCATTCCTAATATCCAAGCAACCATATATTAGCTAAAATAGTTTACAAAAACTTTTCTTTTATATCAAAATATATTTTGGGTAAAATTATTGCATTCACCCACCTTTAAAACAATACTGTATCAATTTATCGTGTCAGGTGTTTATAAACTCTTCTCGAATAGCGGCCAACTTACCCGATCAGAATTCATATTCCGCTCAACCAATAAGTCAACACAATATTAAAACAATTTATATTCACTAAAAAATACGCGCTCATATCTATTAATACGCTCAAACTCATCCTAGAGTACTACGGACTTTATTTTCAATGAGTAATCCCCACCAGAGCCAAGGTTATCACTAACGAAATATCTGATACCACAATATCAGAACCCAATTTTCCGATGCCCGAAAAATCGAACCATGAGGGTTAAAGAAGAAGAGGCAGAAGAAGAAAATATAAAACAACGTCAATATCTAACCATCGCAGCAGAATAAAATATAATAGATAATAACAAATCTTTACACAAAAGAAAACTATATCTGTTTTATACATACATCATCAGAATACATCATCAAAGTTTAACAACGTCAATAACATACAACTGGACAGCCATATGAACTTGTCCTCAAATCTGTATACACAGCAGAATAATAATCAAGTACGGAAGTACGCATCGCCATCCAGCTCCACAGCATCATTTCCTGTCATCTATAATACTCGGTCTGACCCGAGCATCGTAGTTAAATAACACCCGAGTCAGTCTGAAATACCAGCGTGAGAAAACCACACTCAAATTGATTATTAAAGTTTCGAAATCCTTTGAAAACAAAAGCATCTCATAAGACCACGCCATAAATAAACATGTTGGGTTTTTACCTTACGATAGCTAAAACACTTTTATCAAAATCCTTTGATATTATAATAGTGTCTATAAAAAGTAAAACAGAATCTAGCTAAAATGCTTGCATCTCACGTTTCAGCAATAATTGGGCACAATCAAAACCATACAGGCGTGTAGGGAGAATGGATTTCCAACTAATGACTAGGCACTAGGGTACCACCTGTCACGGTACCTGGTCTAGATAGCATATCGAGGATCACTCCCGACCCCCTGCAACACAAGACCGGGATATCCCTTACTGGATAATCCCGAGTAAGATCACCCCACGGTTGGGATCAGCAACCGCACCACTAAGCCGAATAAAAAGGGACATTTAGACAGGGATGACCTCCCCCTAATGGGCACCACCCACCTAGCCTTGTTGCATAACCCCTGATTTTCAGTCATTCCCGGTTGATGAGGCTTGAGGCTAAGCGTTACCTTTAGAGAACTCGTCTCTTAGAATGCTCATCGCCCACCTGACGATGTTCTGAAAGCATTCATCCATACAAGTCCGACCTAGGTTCGAATGGGACCGAAGGCACTACTCCTACTACATCCATTTTAGAATCACCTCAGGATTAGTAGCGACTAGCCCTTGCACTTCACTGCTCCATCTTCGACTCCGAACTCGTCTTCCTCACGATACGTACAAACCAGATCAAAGTGGTTTTCAAGAAATTAATCCCGATCCCAGTCTCTTCGAAACGATCAGCGCATTGGCCAATATTGATGGTCGGTTATTTAACTATCAATTAACATTCACAACAAACATCAAACATAAATAATTTCCCCAAATTATTTATTAATCTCAAAATATCTTCATGAGATATATTTCTGTTTTCAACCCTTTGAAAACAGTTTTCAAACCATTTTCCTCTCACGGAATACATTTCCCAAATATTTTCTACTTCTACTGAAATCACCAAGTACAAATCTTTAGATTTTTAAAATAATTTTTAAACACTCTTTATTTTAAAATATCCTTTAAACATTTAAATTAAAAACTACTTCAATACTTTATTAAAAATATATACTATAGGAATATTTGAAAATGAGGTTACTTTATAAAATATAAAACTAGATTTTCCTTTTAAAAACAAAATACCAAGTCACCTTTAAATAATTAGTACTATATTAGATTTGAAAAATACTTACTTTGGAATTTAAACAATTAGAAATAATAAATTTTACATAACATACTTTCAAACAACTTAAAACTTTTAACTTATACCTTCCAATTTGTTTTGAAAACGTACTTGGCTATCCAGGGAAATACGCTTTCCTTTCACATCTTTTAATTATAAATCACTATTTATTTTTAAACAAATTTTCTCATTCCTTTAATAAATTCCCATCGTGAATTTATTCTTCCAAATATCCACTTATATATTACTTCACTTTTATAAATCCAGTTTATAATTTTCTTAGTTTCAACTCTGCTTTTAAATTCCGATTCCAAACACTTGGAACAATTTCCAAATTGATTCCTAATTTACTCCATTTGAAATAAATTTCTTTACTTACTCAATTCATTTCAAAATCCATTAATTTCAGCCTTTATTCCTTAATTATGATTTAAAATCTTTTAACTGAAAATACCAATTTCAGATTTCCCAAATTCCTTCTTTATCCTTTTAAATAAATTCAAACCTTGAATTTTAAAGTAAATTCTTTATTTCTTAATATAACATCACTTGAGTTTAAAAATATAATCACTTATTCCCATTTATTCAAAATCCCATTTTCTGCACTTGGAATTTTATTTGTCATAATTCAAAAATCACTTTTTATTCTTTTCCAATTCATTTTTAATTTATTCAAATTTCTATGGTTATTTTACTCAAAATTCACTCTTTTATTTTCTTTTCAAAAATCCAATTCTATATATTTTGATAATCTCAGTGGACCGGAATATATTCAAGCAAACCATAGCATTCAATATTCCAATTAGCAATATAATTCATCACAGGATATCTAATAATCATAACAGAGAATATTAAACAATCTAAATAATTTTTGAGGAATCTAGTTGGATCCCTCCAACCTGTTTCCCTGCATCCACAAATGTTAGCACAACACAGTAATACCAATTCCACTTCGAGGTGGAATATCGTGATATATGGGATTTATATAATATCATCCGCTGTTATGCGGCGCATAGGGTCTCATCCGCTATATAATGCGGGAAATTAATCACTCCAATATATACTATATTCTACTATATAATATATAGCACATCAAATCAATTCAATCATACACCAATTATTTAAATTTAAGCATTTAAATTTAAATAGACATCCAAAAGAGTGAGATTAACTCATCTTTATTTTTGCTTTGCAATCCACTTCAATCCTGACTGTTTTCTTCATGATATTTGGACCTTGTATAAACATTAGGTGATTATTAATACTTGAATTAACCGAACAATTAATTTCCCCTTAAATAAATTTAATTAACCCAACATTTTTATTTAAACTAATTTTTCTTTTAATAAATAAATTAAATAAGTTAATCTCCCAAATATTATTCAAAATAAACTAGTAAATAAAAATGTGTAAATGTATATTTATTTTATTTTACTTTCTTTAAAACTACATATATTTATAAAAAAAAATTAAATAAGTCATGGGTTTCAAAAATCTAGCTGTCCATATCCTTAAACATATTTTAAAATTCACAAATATATATATTTTTCAAACCATTCATATATATATATTTTAGTTTTATATCAAATCAAGATATGCATATGTATTTATAAATTCAAATTCTGTAATCAACAAAACAACAGATTGTTTTCCATCCCAAACTTTACTTACTTACATATATAGATTAAAACAAAATTCCTTTGTTAAAATCTTACGCTTTATATCAATATAAAGGTATGGTTTCTTCTCTGTAAATATAAACTGTGACTGTAACAATATTGACTGTAACCATTTTTCTAAATTAACAAACTAACTTAGAAATTAAATAACTTAAATTGATGGAAAAAAAATTACCTCTCCGCAGCAACTCGAGCACTGCAGAACCCAACCGCGCGCCTTGAAGCATCGTCGCGACATCTGGCCATCCCTACCTCGACAGCCTCGTGCGCCACCTACCACTACCTCGCCATCGCCTTCGAACTCGATCGTGCTCGCGAGTTCCTCTTCCGCAATCGAAACGAACGCGTCTCCGACCTCTCACAAACCCCAGCCGCATCCCCTCAAGCCTGTCGTTGATTCAAACACGGCTTCGACTCCTCCACCATCTCGACTTCACCCTAACGTCTGCACGCCGTTGCCGCCACAACCCTAATCCCCAGCCTCGTGCCTTCCAATCCGCCATGCGACCCAAGCCCTAGCTCAAATTCGAGCTCGCGACTCCCCTTTGTCATCGCACTCGAGATCGATGTTACATGATTCCATCGCATTTGACTCTTTTTTTTATTTCTAACGAACTAATTGATTATAAAAAAGGAAGAGGGGATTTCGTTTGTGAAGAAAGGAGGAGGAACGAAATATCTAAAAAAATGGAAATGACATGATTTGAAAAGAAAACGTAATTCCGGAAAGAAGGTTGCGTGCTGGACTATACCTCCTACAGTGTTTTTGAATTGAAAGGAATAAGGGTTTATGTGAGATAATTTCAACTATAGTTGATTAGTATAAATATTCATTTAAATTCAAATTCAAATTGTTCCGATAAATGCGACTTAAAAACTTGACCTCCTATTGAGGCATACCGCTAGGCGTTTATATTATTACACCCCTATTGCGAACGCAATGGAAAAGGTTTCGAGTCCTAACTCGATCGTATGGAGAAAATAGCTTTTTGGATTAGTTATTAAACTGAATTTTCGATATAAATTTCAGCGCGTTTTTATATCATACGCTCACACAACAACTCCAAATTCTACGAAAATTGAAATCCGATAATAATTCAATATTATGGATTCAATGGAACTGGTTTTGTCGAATTCCCAGACAGTGCCTCGGAAGGATGTTTTTAAATATCAATTTAAACGATATATTTTCAAAACTTAACAAAACATTCCCATATTTAATTTTAACACTTTTACTATTTCCAGTACTATCAATATAAATCTTAAAAGCCTTTAAAATATTTTTAACAAGCTTGAAATTCAAGATTTAATATTTTACTCAATCTTCAATTATTGAATTGAATAATTATATTGTTCAACAAATTGCTGTATCTACATTCTGAGTAGATAAATCCAAGTTCTGTTTCCATATTCAAAACCAATTTATAATTCAATTTCTTTATTTAAAACCATTTAAATATTCTAGATTCAACGCTGAAAAATCCGGGTCGTTACAATATAACAAAGCATTTCATATCAGAGATATCAATCAATTCAAGGCCTTTAATCATCGTTTAACCATTCATAAGAAAGATGGATCATTTCCAAAATTAATTAATCACAAATTAATTAACTAATCTTTTTTTATTATCCATCTTAATTAATCATCCCTGATTAATTATCTTCAATTACATAAAGTAATTATCCTTTAATTAACTGCACAAAAATAATTATCCTAAAATAATTTCATTCATTAATCAACCCTGATTAATCACATTAGTAATTAGCTTCCCTTAATTACTTTATCCATTAAATCAACTCCTTGATTAATTACATTAATTAATCTTTTAACTACATTGAGTAATTATCTCTTAATTACTTCCCCTAAGTAATTATCCTTTAATTACATTGCATTAACTAATTTCCTTTTAATTAATTACATCCAGTAATTATTCATTCATTACTTCACTAAGTAATTACACCTCATAAATTTCATTAAGTAATTATACTTAATCCAACATCAAATGATTATCTTTAATTAATTAACCTATAATTAAATATTCTTAAATTTCTAAATTAACTTAATTAATCTTAAACAATTAAAACCATAATTATCTGAAGATAAAACCTTATCTTATCTTATTTATGCCTTAATTATTATTTAAAACATTTTATTTAAAAATATATAACTTTACTAAATTAATTCATTAATTAAGTTTTAAAATACTTATTTAACTTGATAAATTAAAAGTTACAAATCACAACTTATTTTTAAATGCTTTAAACTATTATCAAGTAATAGTGTTAAATCTATTATCAATTTAAATTAATAAACTTGCTTTTTAAAATCTTAAAATTTCATTTCGACATAAGTTTTAAATAATCTTGACTTAATTTAGTAAAGTTTAAAATTAAATAAAGTTTCAAAACTTCATAAACAATGTTAAAGAAAACTTCTATTATATAGTAAGTTATTTAAGAAAGTTTAAAACTAATTTCATTTTAAAAATTCCAAAAACCAAGATTTAAAATCCTTTTTAAAATTTTGCAAAACATTTACTTTGAGTTGAAACCGAAGACTACTCGGATCTAACCCGAGTTCCTCTACCACTTTAAAATTTTAGTTAGTTCAGTTTAAGTTTAAAATTTTAAATCCTGTAATAAATAAAAACTATTAACAAATTTTAAAATACTCAGGCATTACTCGAGTTTGAACTCGAGCGAACTTCCCACAGTCTCGAGTTACGACCCGAGATAATTCATCTTCCCAGACCAACACAATACCACTAACACACGACTGTGCACTTGCACCAATGCCAGAATCACCTCTGGCCTCCGATGATCCCTCCGACACTTCGTCCATCATCGTTGAAACTCACTCCGATCATCAGAACACTCGCACAAATCCTCAATCGAAATTGAGTAGTCCATTTGAAAACTGGAACCAGACACCCAACCTAAAAACACGTCGAATGTTCAACGACGATCACCGGAGCGCCAGAAACATTGGCCACATCTCCACGAAACATCCACATGGCTTCCTTCCATATCCCAAGCAGCTCGATGCATTAGAAACAACGCAGCATCCAATATTGCAAGATCGACCAAAACTAAGTTTAGAACGGAAAACATCACATCGTCATCGCGACAGTCCAAAACCACCACATCCATCATTTTTGCCGAACACACCGTAACTTCCTTTGTCACCAGTAGAAACCCCGAGACTTCTCACCCTCTTGATCGCCAGAGGATGCCTCAACATCAGTTTCCAGACAAACCCAAATTTCATACTCAATGCAATATTAAAAATTTAAGTTTTAAAAATCATAACTTTCTAAATTGATTCGAGTTATAATCTTGAAACATCAAATTACGATGTTTGAATCTTAACTTATTTTGAATTTTGTCTGCAATTCCAAATTCCTAGATAAATTTTGCTATTATTAACATTAAAATTATTTTTATGGTTTGAATCTTGATAAAACTAACATCTTTTGTCTAGAAATTATTATCTAATATCAATCAGGGAATTGGGAAATGATTTTTGAACAAAATCTAATGCCTGTAACCTGGAACATTCTCATATGTCTAATTTTTCAGACATGCATAGCATCTTTATACATATAAAATGTTTCAAAATCATAAAACCGTCATGAAAACATATTTTCAAGCATACATCACTAGTTAACTTCAGCCATATGTCACATGCAACATATTTAGAGATGTTTCATGATCACAGTTTAAAGGACAGAGGCAATTACTAAAAACAGAGATTATAAAATCAATAGAAATACACCAGGCTTATATATATGAAAATATGCAAAGCAATCATCACACAGTAATTCACATAATACTTAAGTTTTTAATTTTAAAGTTTACTCACCTTTAATCAAAATAGAGAGATAGCACTGTTGTATTTTTGTTTTCTTGTAACAGTATTAGATCTGTACTTTGAATGTTGAATTTGCTTTAGAGTTGAAACTATTTGCTGAACTTTGAAACTCGTGGTAGTTGAATTGCTTGCTGTAGATCCAGAGATCCTAGCAGTAGTGGATTACTTCAAGTTTCCTTTTGGTTTGAATTTGTTGAGTTGATTAGAGATCTTTACAGATTGATTTAAAGTTTGTTGTTGAATTTACTGCTGTTGAATTTACTTGTTGTTTGAGAAGATTACTTTGATTTTGAACCTTCTTTTTTTAGATCTAGTTTTCAGTTTTACAAAAGAAGAAGAAAATGTTTTTGAACACAAAAAATTTTTGCTAAGTTTTTACTTAATACATTTATTAATAAATGTTTTCAAAAATAAACTTAAGATAATGCCACTTGTTGCTTTAAGTTGTAGATTATTTTACAAGTGTATTTGCATGATCTAATATCCTTACACATTGTTACATTTCAAATATTATAATAATTACTCATTTTTATAAATGTTTTTAAATTGATTTCTTATTTATATTATCATGTTTTAATGTTTATTTCAAATAGCCTTTAATGTTTCCATATACAACTTATCTTTATTAATTATAAATTATGCTTAGTTCCTTGATATAGTTTAAAACATATCTTCCAAAACTAAAATTTAAAGAAAGAAAATTTTAAAAAGAAGAAGATATTGAATTAAATCTTATTTCAAAGTCTGACACTAAAAACATTGTACTAAAATATATATACTAAATTAATTTCAAAAGCCAATTTTTAAAGTAAACAAATTAAATTATTATTATATATATTATTTTAAGCTATTATATTTTTCTAAATAACAATAAATATTTACACAGATATTTATAATTAAATTTTTATTACATTTTCAAATTCATTTACACATCCAGATATCTTTTATTATCAGAATTTTATCTGTTCAATTGATTAAAACAGTTGATTACCCATTAATCAGATGTCCAAAAATCTGGATTATCACATACATATGTATATTGTTATTTATGATTTAATTTCAAAACAATATATTTGGCTAACCAACAAACTTGAATATATTAATTCAAAACCAAATTAATCTAACTATAGGATTTGACTTGATGTTGGCTTACAATCTTGAATACGTAAAATTAAAGCATGTGCATATATATAATCATAAATTTAATTAATTAAACATTAAATCCATGTTTGTATGTGAATCAAATTATGATACAAAAGTAAGTATTTGTTATAGTAAATCAGACCTATATAAACCAATAACCCTATATCTAACAAACTATATCACTACAAAAAATAAATTAGACATAAATTGATTTCAAATTAATTAATTAAATAATTTAATTGTTATAATAAAAGTAAATTTTGACGCAAATCAAATCTGGGTTAACTAATGATTTCAAATCAAACAACAGAATCAGTAGTTAAAACAAATCATATACAAAATAGATTTTAAAATGACAATACAAGAGGTTTAAATAGATTTAACAAGTAGTAATGTAATATACATATACGTGAATTATGTCACGGTTACATCACGAATGAGTATAAATAAAAAGTAAATAGACCTGAAAAGTCTTGCCCTTTGTAACACCCTGATTTGTGTTTTCTCCTCAGATCTTTAAGTAGATCCACATTCAGCTTTGCAAGAGAAGGACAAAACACTTAACATTTATTTTATTTGATGTTTTCATTTGATTTGGAGTTGATTTTATTGAAGGAGATGGATTAATTTTCAGTCATGGCTATAGAGAGAAGAGAGAACAATAAAATGAATGAATGAATGAATCGAAATAAAATTAGTGGGTTTGCTTTATTTGAAAGAACGAAACCTTTCCCTTTCTTTCATTTAAGACTTCCTAAAAAAATCCATTAATTTTCGCTCTTGCTCCATCCCTCTTTCTTCTTAAGATATGGTTGGTTGTTGGTGCCATTAAATGGCTCAAAATTTCCAAAAATCTCTACATACAATTATCATTTATATAAACATTTACAGTTACATCCATATCGTGTATAGATGCATGAAAATGTAATTTTTATATATGCGTTCAAATAATTAAAATCAACTGCCAAACATCGAAGAAACTAAATACTAGTCAATGTTTCTCAAAATATTAATTAATTGACGATTATAAACTAGTAAAGTTGTGTAGGTTTTTGGAGAATTTATATACATGATTGTGTGACACAAAGGTGTGATCTTGTAGACAATTAATATTGGATAATCCAAATATTAACATTCACACATCCCCTTAGCCGTGGTGTGACGGTTTGGCCGAATTCATCGCTTATAGGCTTTTTTAGCAAAGTCGTATATTATGTTATCTTAAGGATACAATTTAGTAACAATAATTTACACAAATTCTCCTCGTCGACGCTTTATCACTTTAGGACTTATAGAATTTAGTGTTGGTCAAATTCCAATTTCATCCTTACTTAAATTAGTTAGTCTAGAAAAAATTCCTTAGTTCAATAATAAAATTTATTATTATCCATACTATTTTGGCCAAAGATTTTGACTTTTTTTGAAAAGCAAGAGTAAAAACTCATTTTATTGACTTATGTAGAATTACAAGAGCAGTTACATGTTCACAAAAATATCACTAAAATACAACCAATTACAATGATAATAAAACAAACAATACAATCAGAAAATTATTACATAGACCAAACTGAATGACATGGGAATCCTATTGTGTATATCAATCCAGAAAGTAGCCCTCTGCATGAAGTAGAAACTGCCATGAACATCAAATATGATTAGCTTTAATGTCTCTGAGAATGCTGCCATGAATCTGATTGTAGAGCTGTGCCAAATTCTTACATCCAATACCAAAAACTCTATCATTCCTTTCAGACCATATTGCATATATCAATCTCTTAAACAGTTTAAGCAACAACCTTGTCTTATGAGTCTTCCACCTTGTAGCTTTGAACACATTAAACCATTCCACCGAACTAACAGGTGATGGTTTATAAAAACCACCATTAGAAAGTAATCTGAACCAAATCTGATACACAAAGGTACAATCAAAAAACAAGTGAGTATTACTTTCAGTTTCTGATTTGCATAGAACACATATGTCATCTGAAATAATACCCAATTTACATAGTTTATCCTTGGTATTTAATGCATTAGCCATTACTTTCCATAACAGTAAATTTTCCTTTGCACTACCTCCAATTTTCCATATTCTTGAATGCCATGGAAATTGATAACCATTCTGACATAGAGCATTATAAACAAGTCTAATGGAATGATGTTTACCCTTGTCAGACCAAATTAAAACATTGTCATTATTATTAATGTGATTGCCTGTGATGGCATTCCATAAATTCCTAAGTTGATAAGAACTAGAATATGGTAACACTATACCATCATCATGCAGAAACTCTTCAACCTTTGCTTGTTTAGGAATACCAGAGCTTCTTCTCAAGTTATAATCCACTACAGAACTTAAGATAAGCCCTTGTTTAGCCCATGGTGAATGCCAGAAAGACAAATCTTTAATCAAAACATAATTACACTGTACAAGAGGAATGAAAGTCTCCCTAAGCTTGAGAATACATCTCCAACTCCAACTGCAGCTTTGTGGTATGGGCATAATCCAAAAATTCTTTTTACCAATAAGATAATTATTGACCCATTGAGACCATAATTCCTTTCACATTCATAGATTTTATTAAAATATACTGATGTTGCAGCCTTATTCCAAAGAAAAATATTAGTAATACCAAGACCACCTTTCTTTTTGGATTCAAATAGTTTGCAAAAAGAAATAGGAATCATCTTTCTGGAAAAAGGATCACCATGCCAAAGAAATTTATTAAATGCACTAGAGATCATATTAATAAGCTTAACAGGCTGAATGTAATGTCTAGTCCAATATGTTGTGATAGCCACTGCAATTGATTGGATGATAGTTAATCTACCAGCTTGTGACAGTTTATCCATTGGCCATAACTGAATCTTTCAATAATCCTCTCAAAAAGTGGTAAGCAATTCTGTTTAGTAATTCTAGAGCAAAAGATAGGCAAACCCAAGTAGAAAGTATTTTTAGATAACTCCTGTAGACCAGAGCACCTAATAATATCATTTTTCTGAACTGAATCTAAACCAGCAACTAATATATTAGACTTGTGAAGATTAATCTGAAGGCCGGTAATAGAATAGAAAATCTCTAGAGATGAAATTATACACTGTATATTGTGATAAGAAGGCTTAGTAAAAATGATAAGACCATCAGCAAAGAGAAGGTGGGTAATAACAGGTCTTTTACATTTGGGATGAAGTTGAAAATCTCCTTTAGCAACAAGACTCATCAAAATAGGATTAAGAAGTTCCATAACTATTATGAACAAGTAAGGAGAAATTGGATCACCTTGCCTAACCCCTTGTATACTTTTAAAATAACCATACAGCCCACCCTCTCTAGAAATAGAAAACATAGGTGATGATATACAAGTGTAAATCCATGCTAAAAAAGGCTTTGGGAAATTCATTCTGGACATGTTTGCTAAAATTGAATTCCAAGCAATAGAGTCAAATGCCTTTTTAATGTCAAGCTTTAACATGAACCTTGGAGAAATATTTTTCCTTTCATAACCATACAATAATTCTTGGGTTAAGAGAATATTATCACTTATTGATCTACCCTTAATGTATGCAGCTTGATTGTTGGAGATGATAGATGGCAAGACTAATTGTAATCTATTAGCTAAAACCTTTGAAATTATTTTATAAATGATATTACAACATGAAATTGGTCTAAAATCAACAATAGAAGTTGGATTAACAGTCTTGGGTATAAGTGCAATAGCAGTGGCAGCAAGTCCAACGGGTAGTTTATTATGAAGAAAAAAATATTGGATAGCCTTAATAATGTCAGACCCAATTATCTTCCAACTCTGTTGAATAAAATGTGCATTATAACCATCTGGACCTCCACAACTATCACTGTCCAAACTAAAGACTGCAGCTTCAATTTCAATATTAGAAATAGCACTGATCAGAGAATTGGATTGAAGGGTATTTAAGGTTGGAAGAGTAATATCATAGAGAGGTTTAATGTCAGGAATGAATTGATTGTTTGGAGCTAAAATGGATGTAAAATACCTCACAAAAGCTTCATTAATACCATCAAAGGTTTCCACTAAATTTCCAAACATATCCTTTATCTGAAAAATGCCTTCACGATTCCTTTTAACTTTTAAGTAATTATGAAAATATTTAGTGTTCCTATCAGCCTCTTTATCCATTCTCAAATGAATTTTTTGCTTAAGAGATGATACTTCTTTTTGAATAACTTGGTCAAGAGAATTCTTTAATTGCAGTTCAGTGTGAAGTAAAGTAGTATCAAATGGTCTAGCACTCAGTTGCTCCTGTATCTTAATCAGCTGATTCCTTGTTTGAGAAGAGAATTTAGAATCCTTACCAAAAATTGCTGAAGACCAACTCCTAAGACGAAATTTCAAAGCTTTCATCTTGAGTAAAATATTTGTAAGAGGATCCTTGCCAAACTGCATACTCCAAACCTGCTTCAAAATATCATAATATTCCACCTGCTTAGTCCAAAAATTAAAAAAAATTAAAAGTATGTTTCCCTCCACAAAAATCATCAACTCCCCAATGAAAAATTAAAGGGTTATGATCAGATAAAGAAGGCTGACAAATGTTATAGAAAGATTTTGGCCAAAGATGAAGAAAAGAAAGATTTAGGAAAATATGATCAAGCTTACATAATGTTGGATTACCACTACTATTACTATTAGACCAAGTAAAATCAGGACCAAAGTATTTAACAGGGATAAGATTGGATTGTATTAAAGCACTGTCTAGTGGAGAAATATCCTTAAGAGATAAAGGGCAGCCACCACTTTTATGATTACTTGCAAACATACAATTAAAATCACCACCAACAATCCAGGGAATAGAAGATGATTTTAAGGATGGAAGATAATCCAAGAATACCTGTCTCAGAACTGATGAGTTTTGAGCATACACAGAAGTAAGATGAAAGTTTGTATTGGAGGGTAAATGAATACAGTTATAATGAATATATTGATCAGAGGCACTAATTCTAGAAAGTTTAAAAAAATGTGGATTCCAAAGAGTGAGCAATCTGCCATAATTGGATTCAATAAAGTTATTATCATGTAACCAAGATGGAGCAATCAAACGAATAGCCTTAACAGTTGAATTAATGTCAAGCTTAGTTTCTGAAACACACATCAAATGAATCTTTTTGATCTCAATAAGATTTTTAATCTCTAATTGTTTAGAGGGTAAATTAGCCCCCTAATATTCCAGAAATCAATGTTATTCATTTATTAGGAAGGGGAGGAAACTGACTTTAAGTTTACTAAAGTTTTACTAATAAATTCGCAGAACTGATGAGTTTTACTAATAAGATTTTGACTTTAAGTTGACTAAAGTTGACTATGGTACTAACCTCATACAACTGAGCAGATGAGTCGTCAATTAAATAGTGCTTCACACCAGTTCTTCAACTAAGGACAACTACAATCACTTGATGGATCTCCATGCTATGATTTAACTATAATAAAAGTTTAGTATTCATATTGAAGTTCCACGGTATTCTCAAGTCAAGAAAACTATATAACACTGTCGCCTTGAGATTTCTTGTTTGACCTAGTTGTTATAAACCTATAAGAAACTCTCATATGATTTATTTCTTATCTAATATCTGTAAGTATGTAACCTCTTGGTTCCCACTGCAGCCTTGAGTAAAACACTACACAAAATTTAGAGACCATTATGTAGTCTACTCTTAGCAGATGTATTAATATCCTTTCTCGAATCATCTTGACAAAGAATGTTTAAAATAATATTGTTGACTGGATATTTATTCAACCTTAAAAGAGTGCTTTAAAGGTGAGATTAGCAAAAAATTATTTACTAATACCTTAGTTAAAAATGAAAAATGAATAGATACTGGTACTCTGAAAAATAAAGAAAACAAGAGATTAGAGTGGTTCGACCAAATGTGATCTACGCCGACTATATGAAATTTGTTATTTCTTTCACTTCTATTACAACAGCCTAGATTAAAAGATAATGAAAATTCAGTGTCACTTTCAAGCTAGAGCTCTTTGATCCTTTTGAAGTGGCAATGCATGGGGCAGTATAGTAGTTGAAATTGTGCTTAGATAGTTGGGATTGCACTGAAAAAGCCCAGGAAATGCCTTGGGCTGCTGACGGAGGTATGTGGTTAATGTGCATGCCAGTTAGGATGCCAAATGGCTTGTATGGCATAGAAGAAGTTAGTCAGTGAGTCATACAGTGGCAATGTTTGAAGCATCGAAGATGGCGTTGGAGTATAGAGTGGCTGTAATAGAGGTACTTGAGTAGCAGCAAAGGACATGAGAGGTTTACTAGATAGTGGCACTTTTGTCATGTGAATAGCGCCAGGTTATGCTATTCCTTTCAAAGGAGCGGTATACATGGAGCTTCTCTTAGGCCAAGGTAATTTAGTACTTGTGAAAATGGTTGAAGATTACAAGAGGAACTTGCCGGCAAGGGCGGGCCCAGATGGAGCTGAAAACGAGTGAGGTAGATGTTCGATGATCTATTGAAGGAGTAAACAGGCCACTAGTGGGCCTTAGTCCTATAATGCAGCTTGCTCTAGCCTTATCACTTAGTGCTAGTAGGGAAGTTAGTATGTTACTAATGCCGAAGAAGGTGAGTTGTCCTTTGAGACAACCTTGCTGGTCCATATCGGTCAATGGACAAGAAATGAAGAGAGGACATTCTAGACGTATGTGTTGTGTCAGTCGTTGCTATTTGAGCTGGGTTGGATGAAGTGTTGTACCCTTGTGGTAAGTTGGCCTAGAAAGATATAGTTACCTATGTGAGTTTGTTAGACAATGTGAACCAACTTGCTTCTCTATTGTGGAAAATACAAGCAATATTTTGTCCCTTAAGCCTTATCCCATGAGAGGGGGCGGTCTTGTCACTCATGCATTTAATGTTGCATTAAATGTCATAACACATGTTTTCGAATCATTGGTGGAAATAGTTTTTATTCCTAGATATCACAAAGGCCAAATGCTTTTTGACATGGTGATTTGACTAATGAATTTATTACACCTAGGCGGTTTAGATCTCCCCATTCATGGTTCGTCTAATGGAAAATACTACTTCCCTCTACATATATCTTCCTTTCTCCTTCTTCATTTTAATTTTTACCGAGCTTTTAAGGACATTTCACCATTAACAATTGTTGAAGCTTCTTGTTTCCAACAACGAACTCGATTTTTTCCCCTAAGTTTTACTATTTCATCAGCAAGTATTTTTCTTTCACTTTGATCCTCATTTTTTCTGTTTATGGTCTTTGCTTGAATACTATTGTTTTCAACACATTTTCTGAAATGATATTGAAGTTTTTTATGTCGTTGATTTCTCTTCTCTTTGCATGTTATGACATTGTGATATAAGGAGTAGTTAACCATTGCCATAAAAGCCTTTTTTCTGATGACCTTGGCTGGTGTGTTCTTATAGTCTGTAGCATTTGACGATTGTCGTTGTGCCACCAATGACGATTATCTGATGTTAAATACCATAGAGAATAACCTAATGCCCTAGATGCCAATTTTATTGAACTGGCCTCATTTGTTTAGAAGTAGGAAATACCGTAGTATAAGCACGTAAATAGAGCTATGTTGTAGGTTGGAATGCATGTGGGTCACGCAGGTTAGTCATAGGCAGTAGTATGAGCTTGCCTTCTAGAGGGTGGTTGATTTGCTCATACTTGTATGAGGAATAGTGTTTCCGCTAGCCCTAGTTAGACTACCTTTTTAATAGGTGGGGACGGTTTGGTAATCTTGGTGACTTACTATTGATTGCAAATAGTTGAAGGTGTTTCTACTAGTGGCCGGCAGCCTCTCCAACTAGGGATCTCCAAAATCCGAGAGGACCAGATCAACCTTGCATCTTCTTTAGTCGATTTTGACTATGAGAACATTGTACCTCTCTACCCACTAATCACGGACCCGGCTAACCAAACGACGATGGGATATTTTTCCTAGTATTTGCTTATATAAAGGCTAGGGCAAATCTCCCTCTTCACCCATTCTTCAGTAGGCTCCTAAATGCACACTACCTGGCGCGAGTCAGTTGGCTCCAAATTGCTATAAGCTTGTGCCCGAGCTTTTCATAGTTTGCCATGATTTAAACATCCTCAAGCATCTATATTAGTCCAACCAGTTTTTAAGCTCTTCTGATAGGCAAAATCTAACCTAGGCAGCTATTACAATCGTTAGGGCATCAAGGCACCATCTTTAATATTTGGTCTCTCGAGATAGAGCCGGCTTACAAAGATCGATTTTTTTTGTCCATGCAACCATTAACCCAAAACTTACCACTTAGGCCTTTGGTATGCCTTTTAAGTTTCCTTAACCATTCTTATTGAATAATTATTTAACGTTTGTTTCTTTTAGTAATCATCTCTTCTATCGTTGTAGTGACCCCCATGAGGATCCGTGTAGATCTTAGATTGTATGAGGCTATATTTATCAAACTAAGGCAAACAAAACCAACACTAAGAACCTGGCATGATTATGAATGATGAGAACCTTCGTTGGGTCAGATTATTAGGTCCAAGATAAACCATGGGCAAAGGTGCCACGATAGTGAGGCCCCAACTGTGTAACCAACAAGGCCCGCTAGGATTGTGATTATGAAGATAACAGAGGTGGCAATGATGGATGATGTTGGTGATGATGATGGGACCATATGTCGAATGATGGATGGGATAAGTCGGCAATCAGGGTTAGTGGGAACCTTACGATCTAGTCCCCTTAGAGGACTTCATGGTCGTCTGTCATGATCCTATTATTGATTAGTCATCTAATTATTCTATTTCGTCAAAGACACCTAAGGCGGCAATAAGCGCAGGAGCTAGATATGTTGATAAGCAAGTGCTCCTTCTCTAGGAAACTCCTTCACCCATAGCTCTTTAGTACAAGTAGCACAAAATGTTCCCTTAATACACAAAACCTTGAAGGGGGCATAGTATAGCAGTTCTAGCATGGAGCCTCTCTGCTAGTCTTTAACTAGGATGTAGTCATGGGACCGATCTGATTAGGATAGCTTATCGCCTGCCTTTTTCTAGCTCTTTTGTATTTTTATTTTTTGTAATGGTCCATTTGAGCTTAGGTGTCGCTCTTGATGTTTCTTACATAGGGGGAACCCAATCGGGGATTTTGCCTTACAATCCCGCAGTAGCACCACTTCTCAACTACAGCTACCAGACCCTAGCACCTCAACGCACACGCTGACCATCTTCTACCAACCTTAGGGAAAGGGCCCACTTTTCCACTCTGTAACCTAACGTTACATGATGATTCGCCAATCAAAGGGGAAGGAAGGGAGGTGGAGGTGAAGTAGAGTAGGCTGTCTAAGAGGAATCGGGTTTTTGAGCCAAATGGCTCTTGGAGTGGCCCTACTTATAGATTTTTGAAGGAAGTTGAGGTGGTCAAGGTATTGTTGGAGGAGAAATTCAAGGTAGGGGTTGACCACCCTAAAGATGATTGAGGAGGACAATGGCCGATAGATGTTGGTGGATACATTTGGCTAGTGTAATATTGAAGGCCTTGCACAAAGGTGTTGGGCCAGGTCAGGCTGGGGTACCCTCTCCTTAGAGGCGGTCCTAAATGCCTAGCTGACGGATGCTTATTTGGTAATAATCTTTAGACTTAGTATTTTTTTTCAACGACTTAAATATTGAACTATTTATGTCGTAACCTGCATTGCATACCCTTTGAAATTCATTCGGGTCTAATAGATTTGATTTAGAAGGAGGAGGAGGAGAAGAAGACTGCACGACCTGGGAGGAGGTTGAAAGTGTGTAAGATCATGTAATATGGAATATATATTAAACTAAATTCGAAAGCAGTTAAAAGTAGTAAAGTAAATAAGAGTAAGCACACCAGGAATTTTTATACTGGTTCGAACTCCCGTTCTACGTCCAGTCCCAGATTAACTTCTGGCTTTAACTAACAATACCCTCACTTAACCCGAAGGAATAGGTCTGAGCAGCAGAACAGTCACCTGAGCAACAGAACATGATTTTGTCTCAGCAGCCGAAGAGGACTTTCCCTTGCCTGAGCAGCAGAACAGGTCTTTAACAAAATACAAAAGTAGTTGACTCAATGTGTTCTTGATAACACTGATTTGTCTTTTAAGATTACAAAACTTCCTATAATCAATTCCTCAAGAATATAAAGAGTATGTGAAGATTTGAAACGAAGAATTTTGCTAAGAATCAAAGTATATGTAATATAATTCAAAGATTCAAAGCATTGGAGAGTATGAATGCACTAGAATAATCACAAGAGAGAATATAGAGAATTAGAATCAGAAATTGGGGATTATGAAGTGAGTGATAACTCCTATATATAGATTTCAGATAGATGCAACTCTTAGTGAAGAGTTTTAGCCAAGAGAGAAATCTATTCATGCAGCGCATCCCTTCATGGAAGAAGATGTCCATTCAGAATTCTGACAGTTGAAGCCGGATCAGTCGACTGGTCGATTTTGATCAGTCGACTGAATTTGAAAATTTGAAAACGTTTGACTGTTTTTTGAAAAAGAGTATATTGTTGTACATATGCACAGTCAGTCAACTGGGCGTGCATAGCAAATCGACTGGCTATGTATATGTTGCACAATGAACTCTTATTTAAAGAAGAAATGAAAAGTTAGAAAACTTGAGGATTGATTTTAACATATTTCTAAGACTCAATCACATATAATAATTTACTTAGGCATAGAGTTGTAGTTGATCCTCTGATGTCTTCTTTTGTCATGTATGAGTGCATATTTTTCTTTAGCTTCTAAACCGTCTTGTCATAAATCAAAACTAGTGATTCAACATTCTCCCCCTTTTTGATTGATGACAACCTGTATATATTTTAGAGAGAAAATTTTCTCCCCCTGAATGTATGATATCATTTTCCTGCATCAAATATGTTAGTGCACATACTTTTTCTCCCCCTTTGTCATCGACAAAAAGGAGACAAATTAAATAAATTTCAGCGTACATAAAAAGAGAAAATAGAGTATAACATACTAATAGTACACATAGAGTAGACAGAGTATCATAGTACATTGCAAATTTCAACAAATCTTACTAAGTAAAAAACTTACTAATCATGATCCTAGTCAAAATCCTCTTCAGATATATGCACCTTGCCAGGCCTTGATATGTTTTGACCACTACCACTTGGTCTGCTAGTATCGCTTCCAGTGTGTTCCTCGGAAGTAGACCATGCGAATCTCGGCTCTGGTCGCTTGCCATGTGCTATCGAAGAAGCAGTAGTGGATGAAGAACCTGAAATCGCATCCCATAGGATAGAGAAAAATCCTTTAACCTTGTCTAATTTTTTATCAACTTTCTTTAAACGAGTTCCTAATATTTGTTGATTTCTAGAAGGGATCTCTATGGATTCTCGTACACTAGCCGATTTTGCAAGATGAATTTCTTCGTCTTCTTTGGTATGAGGTGTTCATTCTCGAATGGTTGGACCGGCTGATTGTTGTTGTTGGCGAAGCCATTCTTCATATGATGAAAATGCTGGAGGAGATGACGGTAGTTTCATGAGACTTAATGTGCGAATGTTGATAATGCCAACGGAAGAAGTTTCGGATTCCGATTGCGGTGTAACCACATTTAAAAGTAATCTCATTATATATTCGTCGAAGTAAATGGTTCTCATATTACCATTGTTAAAGGTGAGAAATTCATCCAATATTCTCCGTAGCCAATTTACTTGAATTCCTCCCCATACCGCATATAGTGCTTTGAAATTTTCCGGGTAGATAAGTTCATAGGACCCGATTCTTAGAAGGATACTCCTCATGAATGATTTATGAAGAATTCTTGCTTTTGGTCGAAGAAGAATAGATTTGAGTTCCGTCATATTATCACTCATAAACATATGACTAACTCGATCTCTTTGTCGAATATTACAATCGACGTCATTTAGAGGAATACCTTGGTTAGGAGTTTGAAGTATGTGTGCCATTCGATCTAAGGAGAAGAAAATTTGATGCCCACAAACTAAACTCCAAACACAATCATCTCTATTTGATGGACGTTGATGAGGAAGATTTAAGTTAGCATAAAAAAGCTTTACCATGAGATGATTGATCTTGTGAGAATTGAGATTCAAGTCAAGTAGAGATTCTAATCTGGATCTACACATAAGCTCTTGTAAACCGTAAGCCGTGAAATCGCTGTAGACCATGAATGAACCTTCAAAGATCCACGAATTTTTCATTTTATGCCATCTTGCTATTGCTACATCATTATATAGCCATTGTGCAATTTGGGCATCGGTAGGATCGGCGGAAGAAGAGCTTTGCCTATGTCGCTTTGTAGGAGCCATTTGATTGAGTATTTAGTGAAAAATTTGAGTTAAATTGGGATTTTAGGGCTTTTGGACGAAATAGATTTGGGTGAAAAACTGAGAATGGTAAAGTGAGGGAGAAGAAAACAGGGAATATAGTGAATTTTATACAGCCAGTCGACTGGTATATTGTTGACAGTCGACTGGTGCACTGAGGAAAAACAAAAATTTATACAGCCATTCGACTGATCGTGTTAGGTCAGTCGACTGACTGGTTTCCCGAGAGTTTTTCTTACCTGTAAACAGTTGACTGAATATTAATTTTCAGTCGACTGATGGTAAAAAACTGCAGAACATCTTTTGAATTTATTTGTCATGAAGACATACAAGTTTTATTTAAGAACATAGATACAATTTTAAACAGAGATATTGAGCATAGAAATTAGAGATGAGAGTGTGAGTCTTCCGATTCTTCTCCTGGTTCAATTTTTGTATTTTCAACAAATAGTTTTGTAGGAGAACATTCTTTTTGAATCGGTGAGTTTCTCGTTCCTCCACGTTCCCATGAATTTGGTGATACATGAGGGCGTTGAGGTGAGTGAATATGTGCGTTCGTGTTGATGGGGGATGAACCACATATTTTTGCAGCACATCGTTCAAGAAAACTAAGTCTCCTACCATGACTCTTTTGTTCATAATACATTTCACGCTGAAGTTCAAGTGTTTCTTTCTGATAGTGATGCAAGTCATCTATCTTTTCTTTAGTTGTTGGAGTTGGAAATAAGTTTCTTCGCGTGCGTTTATTTTCTGGCGTATATCATGTATGATGGTTTTATGGTGGACATATTAGGATATAAGCAGGAGTAGGAGTTGGAAGATTTGAAGACCTTGAACTTGTAGATTCAAAGTTTATTGAAGAATATTCAAACGAGTTATGAGAGGAAGGCTCGTCTGAGGATGATCCGGCAATGGTGTAGAAAAATAATGCAAAATTGAAAATCATGTTTTATTTTTTTCGATAGAAGTAAAAAATTCTTTAATCAAGTAAAAAAGTTTACGAATGAATATAAATAGAGAAGACAATTAACAAAATAATAGCTGAGAGTAAACATAGAGAGATTCAATTGCAGCCATAAAAGAATTGAGGATAATAAACAAGAAGACGTGGACCATTAAAAAGAGTAAGCTGAAATGAGCTATGAGCTTAGACAAGAAACATTATGTAGTCTAGTGGTAAAGACACATCCATACTTACCAGGAGGTCCAGAGTTCGAATCCTAGCTCATGCAGAAATATATATTTTTTTATTTTTTTATTTTTTATTTTTTTTAAAAAAACTTATATATTTTTAAACGAGATGATTCCAAGTTCTCATCTCAATTTTACAAAAGTGTTTTCATTTAAAGGTTTAGTAAAAATATCGGCCAATTGGTTTTCAAAAGATACGAAATCAAGATTTATTATATATTTTTCAATGCTATCATGAAGAAAATGATGACGTATGTCAATATGTTTTGTTCGTGAGTGATTAATTGGATTTTTAGATAGGTTGATAGAACTTAAATTATCACAAAAAATTGTTGATTTAGATAAATTAAAACCAAAATCTTGAAGTGTTTGCTGTATATAGATTACTTGAGCACATGCCAAAGCTGCAGATATATATTCTGCTTCACAAGTTGATAATGAAACGCAGTTTTGTTTCTTACTAAACCAAGATACAAGAGACCGTCCAATAATGTGACAAGTCCCACTTGTACTTTTTCTATCTATTTGGCTTCCTCTAAAATCAGCATCACTATAAGACACTAATTCAAAAGGACATTCCTTTGGATAGAATAGTCCAAAGTCCTTGGTTTTATTAAGATACCGTAAAATGCGTTTCACTGCTCGTAAATGTGAATCTTTGGGATCTGCTTGAAATCGTGCACATAAACAAACACTCATCATAATGTCAAGTCTACTAGCTATTAAATATAGTAACGATCCAATCATACTTCGGTACAATTTTGGTCAATACTTTTTCCATTTTCATCTCTATCAAGATGTATGGTTGTACTCATAGGAGTTGGTTTGGTAGAAGTATTTTCCATACCAAAGCGTTTAATTAGATTGTTACAATATTTTTCTTGATTAATAAAAATATCATTTTCTAGTTGTTTTATTTGTAAGCCAAGAAAATAATTTAACTCACCCATATATGACATTTCAAATTCATTGGTCATTATTTTAGAAAATTCTTGACAAAGTCTTTCATTTGTAGATCCAAAAATTATATCATCAACATATATTTGAATAATTAAAAGTCCTGTTTATTTCTTTTAATAAAAATAGTTTGATCAATCTTTCCAATTTCAAAACCAGAATCTATTAAATATTTTTTAAGACGATCGTACCAAGCACGGGGTGCTTGCTTCAAACCGTACAAAGCTTTTTTTAGCTTATAGACATGGTCTAGAAATTGTTCGTGCATGAATAACGGAGGTTTTTCAACATAAATATTTTCTTTTATAAAACCATTTAAAAAAGCACTTTTGACATCCATTTGATATAATTTAAAGTTATGGAAACATGCAAAAGCTAGTAAGATTCGTATTGCTTCTAGTCTAGCAACTGGAGCAAACGTTTCTCCATAGTCAATTCCTTCTTCTTGATTGCAACTAATCTAGCTTTATTTCTATTAATATTTCCTTGTTCATCTACTTTATTTTTGAAAACCCATTTTGTACCAATAACTGATTGATCATTAGGCCGTGGAACTAAATCCCAAACGTTATTTCTTTCGAATTGGTTTAGTTCTTCTTGCATAGAGATTAACCAATTTTCATCAGTAGATGCTTCTTTAATATTTAGGTTCAATATTAGATAGAAAAGCTACATGATCCATTTGATTTAATTGACTTCTTGTTCTAACAGATGAATTGAGTTCTCCAATAACATTAATAGAAGGATGATCTCTTAATACTCTAAGTGGAGATCTTAATTCATTGTTATTGTGAACAATGTTTTCAATATATTCAAAATTTGAAGTTTCTGTATTTGTGATATTATCAGGGAAATCTTCATCATCTCTTATACATGGGATTGGGTTAAAATTCTCATTGAAGGATACATGAAGAGTTTCTTCAATGATATTTGTTCTTTTATTATAAATTCGATAAGCATTGCTTCGATCTGAATACCCTAAGAAGATTCCTTCATCGGATTTTGGATCGAATTTACCAAGCTGATCTTTTGTGTTTAAAACAAAACACTTTGAACCGAAAACTTTAAAATAAGAAATATTTGGTTTTCGTCCATTAAGAAGTTCATAAGGAGTATTCTTAGTTAATGGTTGAATAGAAACACGATATTGCAATTGCTTCGGCCCAGAAATGTTTTGGTAATGTACTTCCATTTAACAAAGTCCTTGCACATTCTTGTAAACTTCTATTTTTACGTTCTATAACTCCATTTTGTTGTGGAGTTCTAGGAAACGAAAAATTATGGAATATTCCCTATTTCTTACAAAAATGTTCAAAGGCGTCGTTTTCAAATTCTCCTCCATAATCACTTCTAATGTTTTTTATTTTTAATCCTTTAAAATTTTGAATTCTTTTGACAAATGTTTTGAAATTATCAAAGGTATCACTTTTGTTTTTCATAAAAATAGTCCAAGTATATCTAGAAAAATCATCAACAATAACAAACACATATCTACTATGATTAATGGATTGTACTTGTGTTGGTCCAAATAAATCCATATGTAGCAATTCAAGTGGTTGTAGAGTTGAAATGACCTTTTTAGATTTAAAATATGACTTAGTTAACTTTCCTAACTGACATGCATCACAAATATGATCAATTTTAAAATTCATTATTGGTAGACCTTGTACTAACTCATTTTTAGAGAGTTTGTTTATAGTCTTGAAGTTAATATGACAGAATCGTTTATGCCATAACCAAGGATCATTTTCTTTGGCTATTAAACACATATCTGAATTATGATTTATTTTCATATTTAGAACATAGATATTTATGTCTCTGTTTCCTTCAAAGATAAGATTTTGATTTTGATCAAAAATACTACATTTGTTTTCAGAAAAAGTGATTTTAAATCCTTTGTCACACAATTGGCTGATAGTAAGTAAATTATGTTTTAAATTTTTGACAAGTAAAACATTTGAAATAAGAGGTAAATTTGAAATACCGTTATTGCTCACATCGCCTTTGTCGATGATATATCCTTTGGAATTGTCTCCAAATGTGATGGAGCCTCCATCTGAGTAAGTAATATTTGATAGCATATCTTTGTCTCCCGTCATATGTTTTGAGCAACCACTATCGAGTATCCATTTTCCTCTTTTCTTGAGTGGGGCCTAAAAAATATAAGATAATATTGGTACCCACTTTTTAATAGGGTCCTAAGAGTTAAATCTTAGGAAACCAAACCCAAGAGGGCTTAGTGTCCCATTTAAAAATGTAATCTTTATTTTTATGAACAGTTTCTAAAAAGGTGTTTATATATTTCTTCCTAATCAAACTATTGCTTATTTTAGGAATCCATATTTTTATAGTTTTTAAATTTGTCCTTTTTGAATTTTCTTTAGTGATTGTGGTTTTAAAATCAATTCTCCTTTTATTTTCTATTCTAGATGGAGCTATAGATTTCTTAACATAGCCTAACCCCTTTTTACTTGATACTGATTGAGAATTTTCAATAATTTTAGACAAATTTTCTCTTCCTTTAATAAAGTTAGAAACATTTTTAGTAATATTCTCTAGCTTATTTTTAGCACAGTATTGTCTAGTTCAAGTAATTTTACTTTTGTTTTTAACTCGTGATTTTCATAGACAAGAACATTATTCTTTTCTATTTGAGTTTCAATTTCTTGACTCAATAAAGTAAGTTGAGAATTAATATTAGAGTCTGATTCTTGAAGTTTTTCAAGTTCTTCTTCTTGTATTTTCTTCTCATCTTTAAGCATATCTCTTTCAAATTCTGCTTTGTTCTGATTTTCACGAGCTTCTTTATATTTTCTTTCGAAACTTTTTAAGGTATTCAAAAGTTCTAAATTAATTTTAATTAGATCATCAAAAGTCAGATCACTAACCTCATTTCTATGGCCATGAAGCATACATTTGTTTTTCATTTTCATTATCACTATCACTATCTGATGATGAGGAATCTGAGTCGTCCCATGTGACAGAGAATGCTTTCTTTTTGTACCTATCTTTTCTGCCCTTGTTAGAATAATTCTTCTTTAGTTCTGGACAGTTTTTCTGGATATGTCCATTCTTGTGACAATTATAACATTCTAAAGCTGATGCAGATGGTTTGCTTGAGAAATTCTTGTTATCATTGGATTTGTTGTTCTTTCGATACTTTAAGAATTTATTGAAATTTTTGGCAATGAATGCTAAATTCTCATCATCTAAATCTTGGTTCTCTTCTTCTTTAGCCCGAAAAGCTATGTTCTTTTTGTCTTGTGCATGTACTCTTTTAGCTTGTAAATTAACTTCATAAGACATTAGATTTCCTATCAAGTCCTCTGGTTTTATAGTAGAAATATCGTTAGCTTCTTCAATGGCTAAAACTTTTCTCTCCCATTCATCCATGAGTGAGTTGAGAAGTTTTGATACAATATCAAAATCTGTATACTTTTCTCCTAGTGCTAACAGTGAGTGATATATGTCTTGGAATCTAGAGTACATATCATTTATAGACTCATCTTGTTTCATTATAAAGTTTTGAAACTGATTTTTGAGCATGGAGATTTTGCTTTGTTTGACTTTGTTAGTTTCTTCATGAGTGATCTTAAGCGTTCTCCATATTTCATAAGCAGTTTGACACATACTAACATGATTAAATTCATTTCTATCTAGTGCACAAAATAACATGTTCATAGCTTTAGCATTGGCAGTAGAATCTAATTTTTGTGTGTTTGACCAAGTGGAATACTCTCTAGTAGGAGGAGTGTATTCATTTTGTGTGATATTCCATGATTCAAGACTATTAGATTGCATATAAATTCTCATATGAGTAGACCAATAATTATAATTTAAACCATTGAAAAATGGAGGTCGAGCAGTGGATTGACCTTCAATAAAACTAGTGTTAGTGACAGTGTTGGTAGTGCTGGTGTTGTTTTCCATATTAGCAAAATATCAGATAACTGTGTAATGGTTATATGATGACCTTGCACTGATACCAAATGAAAGTGTGTAAGATCGTGTAATATGGAATATATATTAAACTAAATTTGGAAGCAGTTAAAAGCAGTAAAGTAAATAAGAGTAAGCACACCAGGAATTTTTATACTGGTTCGAACTCCCGTTCTACGTCCAGTCCCAGATTAACTTCTAGCTTTAACTAACAATACCCTCACTTAACCCGGAGGAATAGGTCTGAGCAGCAGAACAGACACCTGAGCAACAGAACTGGATTTTTGCCTCATCAGCCGAAGAGGACTTTCCCTTGCCTGACCAGCAGAACAGGTCTTTAACAAAATACAAAAGTAGTTGACTCAATGTGTTCTTGATAACACTGATTTGTCTTTTAAGATTACAAAACTTCCTACAATCAATTCCTCAAGAATATAAAGAGTATGTAGAGATTTAAAAGGAAGAATATTGCTAAGAATCAAAGTATATGTAATATAATTCAAAGATTCAAAGCAATGGAGAGTATGAATGCACTAGAATAATCACAAGAGAAAATATAGAGAATTAGAATCATAAATTGGTGATAATGAAGTGAGTGATAACTCCTATATATAGTTTTCAAAGAGATGCAACTCTTAGTGAAGAGTTTCAGCCAAGAGAGACATCTATTCATGCAGCGCATCCCTTCATGGAAGAAGATGTCCATTCAGAATTTTGACAGTTGAAGCCGGATCAGTCGACTGAATTTGAAAATTTGAAAACCTTTGACTGTTTTTTGAAAAAGAGTATACTGTTGTACATATGCACAGTCAGTCGATTGGGCATGCATAGCCATTCGACTGGCCGTGTATATGTTGCACAATGAACTCTTATTTAAAGAAGAAATGAAAAGTTAGAAAACTTGAGGATTGATTTTAACATATTTCTAAGACTCAATCACATATAATAATTTACTTAGGCATAGAGTTGTAGTTGATCCTTTGATGTCTTCTTTTGTCATGTATGAGTGCATATTTTTCTTTAGCTTCTGAACCGTCTTGTCATAAATCAAAACTAGTGATTCAAAAAGGCCATGAAGGAGAAGAATGTCTTGGATGCCCAATGGGAGGATAGGGTGACCAAGATGTTATAGCCAATTTTTTTAGAAAACCAGCACCTCTCATTATAAATCTCCTTTATTATTCTAGAACAGTATGTATAAGTCGATGTCGATGTCGCAATAAAGAGGCTGGCGGTTGGGATATTTCCACCAGTGAAACAGATCCTAGAGCAGATTGCTTCTCTAACAGAAGGACCGCATAAGTCTGTTGCTTTCGACTCTCTCCAGGTGAATAAGGAGATCATTTGTGATGATGATTGTTAAGTCATAGGGTATCACCCATCCTACTGAGTGGTTAAGTTGGCCTTTTCTTTTTGTTTTTCTGGATCAAGTATAAGTCCGGTTATGACCCATTTTTGTAAAAATATAATGAATCTTTTTTTTCATGCTCAGAATCATCATTGTTGATTAGTTTATCTTGTTTGATTTTTCTATGCCTGCCTCAAATTTCTTTTGCTAACATTGTGCATGTATGCATACTTTTCTATCTCTCGAGATTACTTCATATAATTCGAAGAGCGGACTGCATACCCCTGATGTCCTTTAACTAAATAGCAGACTTGGGTTTTTATGCATAAGACAATTAAGTAAATATGGTGAAAGAGAAGAGTACCCAAATAAAATAAAATTTATCTTTCAATGAGATTGCCAGCCCATATTTCTTATGCACAAGCATGAGCTGTTGTTAATGCGCCTTTGGGTAATTGCTCGCTGCTTCTGCTGAGGAAGGAAGCATTGATATTCTTACGCATCCTCGTAGAGCGGCACAAAGTTCGTAGTTACAGCCTGGGTAGCTACACCGCCAAGGCACCAGTGCCTCATCTCACTAAGGGGACAGATAGTATGGTGGACGAAGGAATCGGGATCACTTCGAAGGTGTTCTCACTATCGGCTCGTCAATGCCTTCAGTAAGGAAGTATGTGTAGAGTGGCTTGTGCATCTTCATGAAACAGCATCATGGATTCCTAGTTTAGAGTTACAATGTGGGTAGCTTCTCCATCAAGACTCCAATGCCCTATTCCACTAGGGGACGGCAGCATCATGGGTGAATGAAATGGGACCATTATTGGGGTGGTCTCGCCATTAGTTTCTCAGTGCCTTATATGAGGAAGGAAGCATTGAGTGGCTTAACCATCCTCATGGTGCAACATTATGGATGCCTAGTTTGGAGTTTGAACATGGGTACTTCCCTATCAGGTTGCCACCGTCTCACTAGGGGAATAGCAATATTGCAGGCAAACGAATCGAGGCCATTACAAGGATGATTTCGCCATAGGTTTGTTGATGCCTTGTTTTGAGTGGCTTGTGCATTCCCTAAAGCAGTTTTTGGGTGTTCCCCAATTGTAGAGGTGGTTTTCAGCCCATTCCCGTCGAATAGCCACGACTATAAGTCCCATGGTGACGGTGGGGTTTTGTGTATGATGAATCCCATTGATTAGCCTTGCTGTTATAAGATCGAGAATGTTTCTAGGGTGTCATGTTTTACATTCCACATACAAAAAGAGTTGATACAAGTTCCACCACCTTATAATTGCAACAACATTTCATAGCCTTATAATAGCGACTCATACAATTTTCATACATAATACGCCCGAAGACACTCTAGGTTCCAGGTGTGGGATATGTTGGTACCATAGGGATGTGAGATGCGGTAGGCGCTATTAACGAGTGTAGAACAGATTGCATAAAAATCTTTACCATTTGGCCCAAAGACTCCCTCGACTAGGTTCTATATGTTAAAGAAGATGCAGCGACGCATTAAGTCCCTGACTTTAAACTGGTTGGGTTTTATCCTTGCATCGTAGTGCTTGGCTATTTTTATTTTGTACGCTTTCATGCATAATTCAACCTTCATGCTTTTTTCTTCTAAGCAGTCAAGCCTGAGCTTGAGCAACTCCCCATTTTGCTTTGTGTCGTGAATGAGACGTCTTGAAGAAGTTATGTCGATCTTGATGGGTAGCATAGCGTTATACCCTTAAGTCAAAGAGAAAGGAAAGCACCTGGTTGACATGTGGCTGGTTGTGCGGTATGACCAGAGTATGAGTGTTAGATCATCGGCCCTGCTTCCTTTGGCCTGTGTTAGGCGTTTTTTCAACATTTCCTTGATTATTTTGTTTACGACCACAACTTGCATGCTTGCCTATGGACGGGCGATAAACGAGAAGCATTTCTTTATTTCAATTCTTAAGAAATCCTTAGAACAATCCACTCTCAAATTTGGTGCCTTTGTCGGTTATGCTCTTCTTTAGGAGTCCGAAGATAAATGATGTTCTTGATTACAAAGTTGAGGACCTTAAGTGTGGTGACCCCAATAAGAACTCTGCCTCAACCCATTTCATAAAATAGTCGATGGCGACTATAGCATGGTTGTACCCACCTTTTGCATTTTTGATTCTACCGATTAAGTCAATTAGCCAAGTGTCAAATAGGCAGGGGGATGTCATAGGAGTCAGAAGATTCAGGAGGCTTTTAGTATTTGGTGAATCTTTGGCATCGGTTGCACTTCCTAACATAATTCATTGCATCCTTCATCATTGGCTGCTAATAATAACCGTATTGGCAGCTTTCTTTTCCGTGCTCTATCCCCTTGAGTGATCTCCATAGAAGCCTTCATGCAGTTCCTCCGATATGTATTGGTTTCTTTTGCTAATTACACGTCATTAGAGGAGAGTTTAGTATCTCCTTTAACTTTTTTTGTGTCCTTAACGGTGTAATATGGTGCCTGGTACAAAATTCTTTGGGTCTCTTTCTTTTCAGTAGGTAGATCGTTGCTTGTAAGGTACTTCATCAATGGGGTCATTGAAGAGTAGGGGCAGGCTTTATTGATTTCCATGGTGGTTGCCCTTGGTTTAAAAAAAAGGGCCAGCTGCACCTCCATCAAGACCTAAGGAATGCTCTCTTTAGGATTGTCGGTCGCCTTAGCTACTTGGTTGGCCTAGGCATTTCTTTCATGGGGCATCTATTCCGTTTTAAAACTTGCAACGGTAAATATGAATTTCTTGGTTTATGCAACATAAAAGGCCAACATCTTGCCCTCGAACCGAAATGCTCTTTGATCTGATTAACAACTAGCAAAGGGTTGCTGAACATATGCAATGATTCCACACATAGCTCTTTAGCCATATTGAGATCGATTAGGACGACTTCATATTCAGCTTCATTATTTGTAGCCTTGAAGCCGAGGCTAATAGCAAAGCAAAGTTCTTTGCCATCGAGTGTGATCAAAACCATTCCTTTCCACCACACCCTTCTCATTAGACGCCTTATCAAAATAAAGTTTTCAAGAAGGCATATTAGTTGTTGCCATCTCGACCCCACCGACCGGGCTAGAACATTTCACTACAAAGTGGCCATATCTTGGGCCTTAATTGAGGTGCATGGGTGGAAGGTGATGTGGTGCTTTTCAAGGTCTACGTACTACTTCAATAGTCGACCAACTATGTGGGGTCTACTCAGTAATTGCTCTAATGCTGATAAGTGAGAAACTTAATAGGGTGAGCTTAGAAATATGGCCATAGACGTCAGGTGACCATCATTAGGTAGTAGATTAGCATCTCCAACCTTAAGTATCTTGTTCCAAGGCTCACTAACCTTTTGCTTACGTAGTAGATGAGGCATTGGACCTTTACTTCGTAATGAATCAAGGCGGCACTGATCACATGAACATTTGCTACAATATACAAGTACAAATCCTCCACATCAACTGCCTTTGGAGGCATGAGAGGTGTGGCCAGATGTCTTTTCAATTACTCAATAGCTTTGGTGCAATCTTCACTCTGTATAAATTATTTCCCCTAACTGGTACGGCTGAAAAAGGGACATAACATGCGATTGAGTGCCACGATAATTCCATTTAGATTTTGCATTTGTTTGATTGTCTATGGTAACTACATCCCTTGAATTGCCTGAATCTTGTTAGGATTTGCCTCGATGCCCTTGGTGCTTACTACAAAGCCAAGGAATTTTCTAGATCATACCATAAAAGAACATTTCCTGGGGTTGAGCTTTATGTTTTATCTATGGAGGATGCCAATAGTTTCGACCAAATTTTTCACATACCCTAGGCCCTTTCAAACTTGATCAATAAGTCGTCCACATAAATTTCCTTCGAATGACCAATCCGTTGAGCGAAGATTCAGTTGATGAGTCATTGATACATTGCCCTTGCATTGTGGAGGCTGAAATGCATAGCTTTGTAGTAGTAAAGTCTAGTATTGTTAATGAAAGAGGTATCCTCCTAGTCTAGGCCATGCATGTCTATTTAGTTATACCGAGAGTAGGCATCCACGAAAGTGAGTGGCTCATTCTCGCTAGTTACGTCTATAAGCTGGTCAATGTAGGGCAAAGTAAAACTAACTTTAGGGCACACCTTGCCAAGATATGAGAAATCAATGCAAGTCTCCAAGTCTCATAAGGTTTTTGAAGGAGTACTGGGTTGGTTACCCAGATAGGGTATGTTGCTTTACGGACGAAGCCAGTTGCTAAAAAGTTTCTCCACTTCCTCCATGAGCGCTCTGTACCATTGTGGGTTACGCGACAGCCATATTTGCTGGACTGGGTGACCCTTTGGTATAATGCTGAGGGTGCGGCATATGATTATGGGTTCTATAATTTTGCCCCAAAGCAAACACATCTTTGTTCTCCTTCAGAAAATAAATCAACTCGGCTATTTTCCTGTATTGATGACCTTACTGGCACATCGTTATAGATTGATACTACCTTGAGTGGCATGGCTGGCCCGTCATTAGGGTTGAAAACTCCCATTTAGGATCAAGCGGATTACGATCCTCATCTCCAATACTTTATTCCAATTCACACTGATTTAATGCACAAATCATATATTCAATAACGTCCTCAGCTGCCACGGATGTCTCTACTTAAGCCGAGGGGCGATCGATACCCTCGGGTCCCAAAGATGAGTTCTTTGGCATTGAGAGGTAAGGAGCGGTAGTATTTTTCGCTCCCGCATACTAGTAGGGAGAAAATTATTCATTCTAGGTAGCTATTAGTTCTTCGATCCTATTTGGGATGGCTAGGGAAAGATTGTTCCCGTTGGTTATATTATCTTAGACTGGGGAGGCTATTAGTGCTTGTGGTTTGCTTTGAATAACTTGGGTGATCTCAGTGCAACCGAGGAAGTGGGTTGCTCGCGTGTTCTCTTGGTCAAGTCATCACTAAGGGTTCCCATTTCTTATCGTGACATGAGTACTTCCATCGTTTCTTATTATAGGGAGATGTTGTAACAATTTTTGAAGGTTATTAGGTTGTCATGGAAACATCCTATGTAACAGCCCTTTTGGTTATTACATAATTAATTAAATTTAATTATAGATAATTGATTGTAATTAGTGATTTGTGAAATTTAATTGTAAAATCAAATCTAGTTTTGAAAATATTTGATTTGATTTATTGAAGGAATAAGTTTGATTTCTTAAATAGGATTTAAATTTAAATTTGAAATATTATTAAATCAATTATTTAAATTTAGGCTTTTTGGATAAATTGTTAATATTGAGATTTATTGTTTAAAATGAGATTTTACAATTAATAGTTTATTTTATGAAAAATAATGAGAATATATTTTATTTTAAAAGTTATATTTAATTCTATAGGATATCTCAATATTAATAGAAATGGAATTTTAACTTGTTAATTGGTTTTGGTAAGTTGGGAAATTAATTTGTGATTTTGTAAAATCATTATTTAGTGTAAAATAGTGTTTTATGATAGTAAGACAGAGGAAATATCAATACTTCTTAGATTAGCAACACTTATTCTTATTGGGTTGCAAGTTAAAGCCCAAACCCAAACTCATTCTTAATGAAACTAGGGAAAGAAAGTTCATATCTTTCTCATTTTTGAAGTTCTGTTCTTTCAATTACAGAAAGGAAACTAGGGTCCTTCATCTTCCTTTCAAACTAAATCAAAATTGGTGTTTTTACATCGCAAATAAATCCTATAAAAATAAGATAAAATCAAGGTAATGTATCTAAAACCTATCTTAGCTTTTAGGCAATCCAATTTCAGTTTTACAATGGTTGGTTTCTGGTTATTGTTTGTTTGGATTGAGGTTATGGAAAGGGTTTGCTAATTGAAGAATTGGGACTGCTATTATTATTATGGCAAGGGTTTTCTAATTGAAGAATTGGGACTGAAATTATTATCTTGGCTATTGAATTGAGGAACCTCACCAATTATCTCTAAACTTACGTGTATATGATTATGGGTTGTTGTTTGGTTAGTCGTGGAAATATAGGATTGAATTGGCCTCTAGTTCTTTTATATTCATAAGTTAGGTTATGAAATTCATAGGTTTTTAAAGCCATCAGTTAGTGATCATCTTTACACCAATTTGTAGTTGATTATATGCTTGAATGTTGCTAGAATCAGTGTTCTAGAGGTCAAAGTAATAACTACAGAAGAAGTCAATGTCGATGGACAGTCGAGGAGGCAACCTAGAGATGAAACGGCTGCAGGTTGTGTCACCATCGATGGACCGGTAGGCACTACCAGTGCACCTGTAACATCCTGCCTTTTGAGGCCCAAAACTAACCGCTACTGATGCTGCAGTCATCCGTAGTTGTTATATCTTGACGACCGAATGCGGCATACTTAATATTGATACACGGGAACACAAGAATATGAAAAAATTTAAATTTCAACAAAAAAGAATTTATCATTTCTTATGAATTTCAATTTAAGATTTAATTACATAATCTCATGCGTTAACCATGCTCAGACTACATATACATGTACAAAATACGATAAGAGTGACATATAAAGATGTTCCCTTATGATGATTAGAGAATTAATAAATATGAATTTTACAGTTCTTAGTACATCATAGCGGAATACACAAAATAGCTCCTGCATAGCTAATATTGCCTCTTGCACATCTCCGGAAGCTTATTCATCCAAAAACCTGAAAGTCTCCCACTCTCAGAATACTCAAATTAATTTTTGATTACCCGAGAGTATGTGGAGAAACACAAACTTCAAGTCAGACAATAAGTCTGGTATGAATAATCTGTTATCATCTCTTATCATAAATAGATATCTAGTGAGACAACGCCGCTTAGCGAAATGGGTTTTCCCCTCACTAGTGTCCAAAATAAAACATGAAAATCATTTACTACACCCCTGCAACCAAAATGATTAGTCCTAACATAATAAGAAATAAAGTCATAAATCATATGTATTGGATATCCCATCCACCCATTTATTAGATATTCCATCTAAAATCAATCTACTAGAGTTCCCCTCTAAAAGCTTCAAAATGAATATCTGTCAAATTTAATAGGATTGTCGGTCCCAAATCCCTTTAAAAAAATGCAGATTATCCATCGTACATTGTTTTACAAAACATGGTGTGGGCTATCGACCGCAGACACCATAGTTTACCTAGGATGACTATGAACCCTTAGGTGCCAAATCCCGAGGCTAACTACCTCTGGCAAAACATTCTTTACTTTAGAAATTTGATGTGGGCTATCCACCACACATTCCATGGTTTTCCTAGGTTAACCAAGAACCCATCACTTGGCCAATTAAAATATCATTATCCCCATGATTATTTATAAAAATTCATGATACCCATGATTAATTATTTTCCCTAGATATACCATATGTTTAACCTATTTCCATTGATAAACCCAATGAGGTTAAATTAAATAGAAACACATTGATAGCTCTAATGTATATTTGCAAGATCATATTTACGTTTGTAACCCTAAACTATGTATTGAAAGCATTAAAATCACCCCGGTGTCCCTAAGATTTTATAACATTCAATTTAAACATGGATCCCCCTTATATATTCAAACAAAGATAAGTTTTTTTTGCTATAACCCTTCAAAGTAACCCCTTCGACAGCAAAGTTTTGCTTAAGAAAAATGGCTAAAAAAAGCCCTTGAAAACCCTTCGAATGATGTCCCATTCGAAAACAAATAAACATCCAAAGTTAGCCTCTTCGGAAACATTTCTTTTGAAAGCATCACAAAATCATACCTTTCGACCTTGTCGAAAGGTCCTAACTTTCGACCTTGTCGGACGGTTTCTTTTCGACCTAGTCGAAAGCCTAGGGTATTCCCCCATTATAAAACCATTTATAAACCTTTCAAAAGCAACGAAACTCAAAACCTTTCACAATTATTGAAGGTAACTCCTTTAAAACCTTTCGAAATCAAACCTTTCAAAATCAAACCTTTTGAAATCATAACCTTTCAAAATCCAAACCTTTCGAAATCAAAACCTTTCGAAATCAAACCTTTCGAAATTAATACCTTTTGAAATCAAAACTTTTCGAAACCATTCAAAAACAATGAAGTGTTGTTGCTGGAACCAACTCTTCGAAAGTATACTTTCGACCTTGTCGGAAGTTTTACCCTTCGACTTTAAAAGGTATTAAAACTTTTACTTTAAAAACAATGGGAAGGTTGGGATTTTCCTCCCTATTTCCCTTCGAATTTGTCGAAGGATATAAAAGTCTTTCTGGAAAGCATTTAAAACATTAACTCTTGAAGGTTTTGCCTTTCGAAGATCCCCTTCGTGGCCCTTCCTTGAGTATATAAAACTTAGTCTTTTAAAAAAAAAATAGAATCGAAGGATCCCCCTTCGTCTCTGTTGAAAGCAAATTTTATTTCCATTTGAAAGAAAAGGAAGTAGCTCTCCGACCCTTCGCCCATCTTCCCTTCGTCGACATGCTTACCCTTCGACTTAGACGAAGGGATAAAAGCGGCTTTTGGAGTCGGAGGGAACATCTAGGCCTACAGAGGTGATGTTTTATCTTGATTGTCTAATTGTGATTGGTCAAGGGGGTTCCACCTATGCTTTCGAATAGTAAAAAGTATATCAAAGTCAACCTTTTTCTTAAAACACTATACTTCTTCCCCAAATCAATTTTTTAAAGCAATTTCCCTCTAGCTTTGACCAAGGAGGAAGCAATATTGTAGTTTAGCCCTTAGGCTTAATTAATTTAATTGCCTTACTTAACCACTAAGGAAAAATCCCCAAAAATCACCAAAAATATTATAAATCATATACTTCAACGTATTAAAATTTCAAAGCATTTGAAGATCAAAACAACTAAGAATTTAACCAAAACCGAATAAGACATGTTAATTTGCCCATTAACATTTTAAAACATCTAAGTCTTATCCAAACAAAGGTTTAAGTGGTTATATCCTAACCAAAATCACAAACAAGAATCGGGTATAACCCATAACCGATCTAAACATAGGAAATGAGATGACAAACTTGATTATTCACCTTGATTAGTTGATTAGAGAACGAAATAATTTCCTAGCTTTAATTCCTTAGCTTTTTCTTCAATTTAAGCTCTTCTTGGAGCTTTTAATGGATGACCGAAATATTAGTGAGGCGTTACGAATGAGAAAGTGAAAGTTTATTAAAGTGGTGGAAGAGATATATACTAAGAAATGCAGCCCCATTTCCATGTTTACCCCTTAGGAAAATTCCTCCTTTTAAATTTAGTTAAGTCTTATTTTAGTTTATTCATTAAGACATGGCCATTGGAATTATTAATCTCGTCTCCCTAATTATTCACATTATTCTATTTAATTTATCCAATTAAATATCCCCAATAATGTTAATTAAAATTCAAGGGCATTACAGACCCCTCCCCCAAAGAATTTTGTCCCCAAAATTTCAGTAAAGACAGAACAACAAGCATATAGCCCATGCAACCAAAGCTAATATAACCTACAAGCCAAATTCTATATAAACCCTATATAGAACATACCATCTAAATCATCCTAGGAAAAGTAGCCATAATCCTGTCTTCTGTCTTCCGAGTATAGTCATACACGTTTTCGCTCCACTAAACATTCACCAACCTGACTGTCTTGTTCCTTAACCTCTTCTCATCTTTTGCCACAACACGAACTGATTGCCTCACAAAAGTCATATTCGGTTCCACCACTAAGTCCTCCAGTGCCGTCGGAGCGATAGTAGTTTCTGGATCATAAACACACTTCCTAAGATGAGAAACGTGAAACAACATTGTGGAACCCGACCTAACTGCTTGGAAAATTCACTCGGTATGTGAGTCCCCTAATCCTCTTTGATATAGGAAATGGTCCAACATATCTTAGTGCTTACTTCCCGGTCTTCCCGAACCGAACCACACCTTTCATCGGTGATACCTTGATGAAAACTCTATCTCTAACTGAGAACTCTATGTCCTTGCGCCTTTTGTCTATGTAACTCTTCTGTCCAGACTGAGCTTCTCTCATTCTTTCCTTTATCAACTCGATCTTATCTGTCGCCTCTCTCACCAAATATGGACCAAGGACCAATCTGTCTCCATCTCCAACCAACATGTTGGTGATTTGCATGGCCTTCCATACAAAGCTTCAAAAGACGCTATTCCTATAGTAGTCTGATAACTATTATTATAGGAAAACTCCACTAAGTGCAAGTGATCTTCCTAAGAACCACTAAATTCCAGCACACAAACTCTCAACAAATCTTCCAGTACCTTGTTGATTCTCTCCATCTGCCCATTTGTCTGAGGATGATATGCGGTACTCATCGTGAGCTTAGTACCTAACACACTCTGCAGGCTCTTCCAGAACTCTCTATTAAACAAAGCATCTCTATCATTGACAATACTACTAGGAATTCCATGCAGTCTAACGGTGTTCTTCATGAACAACTTAGCCAAAACAGGTGCCGTCCTGGTTGACCTTACCGGAATGAAATAAGTGCTCTTGGTCAATCTGTCCACTATGACTCATACACTTCCACTACCCTAGTTTGAACTTGGCAACCCGTTAATAAAATCCGTGGATATCGAGTCCCACTTCTAAACTGGAATATCCAAAGGCTGAAGCAAACCACTTGGCTTCTAATGTTTAGCTTTTACTTGCTGATAGTTCAAACACTGTTTTACCCATAAGCCAACATCCTTCTTCATTCCTTCCCAGAAGAAACTTCTCTTCATCTCCTGATACATCTTTTTTCCCCCAAGATGAATCGTAAACTTCGATTAATGACATTCCCTAAGAACTTCCTTCTTAAGGTCTCCAACATCCGGAACACATAATCGTTCCTTTTTTCTCTACCAACTCCGGTAGTCAAGAACAGAATCCTTGTAATCACCAATCTCAGTTCTAGCTTCTAACCTTCTAATCATCTCGGCTAACACTGTACCCATTTTTTCCTAGAAAAATCCATTCGATCAAATCTGTTCGAACTTCTAAACAAGACATCATGGTGATATTCCGGCTAGATCCAGAGGTCGACCTCAATTGCACACTCCAAGCAGCCAGTGCTTCCAAGTCTTTCCATTCCACCAACATAGCTAACACCACATTCTAATGTTTCCTGTTAAGCACATCCGCCACCTTATTTCCTTTTCCGGTGTATACACGATGCTAAAATCATAAGCTACAACAAACTCCAACCATCTCTACTCTCATGTTCGGCTCCTTCTGATAAAATAAATACCGTAGAGATTTATGATCCTTGAATAGCTCAAACCTTTCTCCCAAAAGATAATGCCTCCATACCTTCAATGCGAAGATTACCGCTGCCAACTCCAAATGATGAGTAGGGTATCTCACTTCATGCGGTCTAAGCTGTCTAGAAGCATAGGCAATAAACTTTCCATTCTGCATTAGCACAGCACCTAACCAAGTACCACATACATCGATGTAAATTACCAACCCCTGTTTCCCATCAAGAACTACTAACAAGGGCGCATTGGTTAACAAATGTTTCAACTTAAGGAACGCCTCCTTACATTTGTCAAGCCAAACAAACTTCATGTCCTTCCTGGTTAGCATAGTCAAGGATGCCGCTATCCACGAGAAATCCTTAATGAACCTTCGGCAGTAACCTGCAAGTCCAAGAAAGCTTCTAATCTCACACACCATCTCTGGTCTTTTCCAATTGTTAAAAGCTTCGATCTTATCCGGATCAACTGTTAAACCTTCCTAGGAAACTACATAACCAAGGAACTTCACTTCCTTCATCCAAAAATCACACTTTGAGAACTTCGCTTTCAACTGATGTTGCCTTAGTGTCTCCAACACTATTCTAAGATGATCCACATGATCCTTCTCATTCTTAGAATATGTCATCAATAAAAAACCAACGCAAACTTATCCAAGTACTCTTGGAAAACCCGATTCATCAAATGCACAAAGAAAGCTAGCGCATTAGCAAGCCTGAATGGCATAACCAACCATTCGTAAGACCCATATTTGGTCCTAAACGTCATCAAAGGAATATTATCCTCTACCACTCTTAGCTGATGGAAACCTGTTGCCAAATCCATCTCAGAAAACACTCTAGCTTCAGTCAACTGATCGAATAAATCATCGATTCTCGGCAAAGGATATCTATTCTAGATCATCCTCTCATTCAGCATACGATAGTCGATACACATCCTTAAGGACCCATCTGGGTTCCTCACGAATACCGCTGCCATTCCCGAAGGAGAACTGCTTGGCCGGATGAAATTCTTTCCTTCCAATTCCACTAGCGCACCTTTGGTTCCTTTATCTCGGCAGGTGACATCCTACTAGGTGGTAAAATTATGGGTTTAACTCCCGGTATGAGATCTATCCGAAATTCGATAGCTCATTTCGGCGGTAAGCCGAAAACTAGTTCAAACACATCCGCAAACTCTCTTGCTACATAAAACTGCTTCAACTCTACTTCCATTCCCATAGCACCCAATAACGCATAAGTATTTCCGTTCGAAATCCTTATTGAGTAAATGAATCGGTTACGATTATTAGGGTGTCTCAATGATAGTTCCCCCTCTTGGAAAAATATCCTAACATCATATCGATCTACCAATCCATACCCAATATGATCTCAAAACCTATGAAATCAAAAACATATAAACTGCATGCAAATATATGACCTAACAAATTAAGTTCTAACTAGTCATATGTAGTTCATAGAGTTGCATACCCTTCTATAGGACTCGCAACCCTCAAAAGAGTAATAAGGTATAAAGGTTCCAAACATAAGAAATATACCAAATATTGAGATATAAAATGAGTATGATGCACCGGTATCAAATAGTGTCCTAACCGGAGTAATACGAATCATAAGCATACCTTCCATCACAGCTTTTCCTTTCTCAGCAGTTGTTGGTCTAGGGATGATGGTTCCAATGCAAGGACTTTTCCTTTCCAACCTTAGCAGCCTTGGGACACTTGTCCTTATAATTCCCCATCTTGCCACAGTTGTAGCACTTCACATTTGGCCTCACTACAACTGCTCTTCCATCACCCGAGCGACACTCATTAGCGTAGTGCCCTTTCTTGTCACACTTATAACAAACAATATCATCCTTGCTCCTCTTAGCTATTACCTCCGACTGGGCACCTTTCTATTTGAAAAGCTTTTGCTTCTTACCCTGAAAATTCTAAACCTCAACTGGTTTCCCTTTTCCAAAAGTAGAAAGCATCTTTTCATTCCAATAGCCATCTCAACAGCAATATGACACGGATCCCGAAGGTTTGGCATGGTTGCTCTGGTGATCTTAAGATTTAACCCTTTGATAAACTTATCATTCCTTCGAATGACAGTATCCACAGTAGCATATCCATAACGAGACGGCTCATCAAACTCTGTAGCATACTCAATCATTAATCTATCGCTCTGGACTAAATCTGCAAATTTCCTGAGCAATCCTAACATGGAAACCTTTGATAGAAATCTTTCTCCAAACCTCCTTTGAAATTCAGCTCAAGTCAGGTCTACCTCTGCCTCTCCTACGGTAACTCTGTTCCACCAAAACAATGTTGCTCCCTGCAATTGCCTGGAAGCAAGTCTCCTCTTTTGCTTATCTATCAAGCCGAGATCTGAAAATATCCTCTCACAATGCAATAGCCAGTTCTCCGCTCCTACTACATCCTTGGTTCCCAGAAAAGGCTTCCCTCCAAGATTAGCGTATTCCCTGCTTAGCTTGGCATAATTATTGCCAACTGGGGCCACCAGCTTAGCTCCTCCAACATTACCTATAGCCACTTCCATAGTCGCTCCATCTTGCATCACATTCATGAAGAATTTATACATTATCCCTATATCAACTGACGGAATCTCAGCACCAACATTGGCATTTGCATCTGGATTTGCATTTTCCTGTCGACATCGGTTGCTCCTAGTATTGGGTCGAACATTTCCACTTATTATGGTGCGTCTTCCACCATGATTCACTCTTCCATTTCCTGCCTCCATATCTTACTTTCCTATTACCTGAAATCCAATCTTTGTAAGATACAGAAGAACGGTCTAAGAGAGTGGAGAATACATACTTAGGTATTTATAGCAAAGTACACATATGTTACTATAATGCTTACGCAATCCCAACTGTATTTTAGATTCATTAGATCATGCTTTAAAAATCTTTTAAGGTTTAAATTCCTTTTAAGTACATAAACCATATTCTAATACCAACTTGTAACATCCCGCGTTCTAAGGCCCAAAACTAACCGCTACTAATGCTGCAGTCATCCGTAGTTGTTATTTCTTAGCGATCGAATGTGGAGTTAATATTGACATACAGGAACACAAGAATATGAAAAAAATTAAAATTCAACAAAACAAAATTTCTCATGCTCAGATTGCATATACATGTACATGCTCAGATTACATATACATGTACAAAATTTCTCATGCCCAGACGTTAACCATGCTCAGATTACATATACATGTACAACATATGATAAGAGCGACATATGAAGATGTCCCCTTATGATGATCAGAGAACTAATAAATATGAACTTTACAGTTTTAGTACATCACAGCGGAATACACAAAATAGCTCCTGTATAGCTAATACTGCCTCCTGCACATCTCCGGAAGCTTATTCGTCCAAAAACCTGAAAGTCTCCCTCTCTCAGATTACTCAAATTAATTTTTGAGTACCTGAGGGTTTGTGGAGAAACACAAACTTCGAGTCAAACAATAAGTCTGGTATGAATAGTCCCATATCATCTCTTATCATAAATAGATATCGAGTAAGACCACGCCGCTTAGCAAAATGGCTTTTCCCCTCACTGGTATCCAAAATAAAACATGCAAATCATTTACTATACCCCTGCACTAAAAAAGATTAGTCTTAACATAATATGAAATAAATCCTTAAATCATATGTATTGGATATCACATCCACCCATTTATTAGATATCCCATCTAAAAGCAATTTATTAGATTTTCTATATAAAATCAATTTATTAGAGTTCCCCTCTAAAAACTTTAAAATGACTATCCGTCATAATTTAATAGGACTGTCCGTCCCAAATCCCTTTAAAATAAATGCAGATTATCCGTTGTACATTGTTTTATAAAAGATGGTGTGGGTTATCCACCGCACACTCCATAGTTTTCCTAGGATGACTGTGAACCCTTAGGTGCCATATCCCAAGGCTAACCACCGCTGGCAAAAAATTATTTACTTTAGAAATTTGATATGGGCTATCCACCGAACATTCCATGGTTTTCCTAGGTTAACCAAGAACCCATCACTTGGCCAATTAAAATATCATGATCCCCATGATTATTTATAAAAATACATGATCCCCACCATTAATTCTTTTCCGTAGGTATACCACCTATTTATCCTATTCCCATTGGTAGCCCCAATTAGGTTAAATTAAATAAAAACACATTGATAGCCCCAATGTATATTTTAGAAAGCATATTTCTGTTTGTAACCCCCAACTATGTATTGAAAACATTAAACCCACCATGGCGTCCCTAAGGTTTTATAAAATTTAAATAAGGATCCCCCTTATATATTCAAACAAAGATAAGTATTTTATGCTATAACCCTTTGAAGTAACCCCTTCGACTTAGCAAAAATTTATTTAAGAAAAATGGCTAAAAATAGCTCTTTAAAACCCTTCGAATGAAGTCCCATTTGAAAGCAAATAAACATCCAAAATCAGCCCCTTTGGAAACCTTTCTTTTGAAAGCATCACAAAATCATAACTTTCGACCTTGTCGGAAGGTTTCTTTTCGACCTAGTCAAAAGGTTCTACCATTCGACCATGCCGAAAGCCTGGGGTATCCCCTTTATAAAATGATAAATAAACCTTTCGAAAGCAATGAAACTCAAAGCCTTTCAAAATCATTGAAGGTAAACCCTTCAAAAACATTCAAAATCAAACCTTTCGAAATCAAAACTTTAGAAATCTAACCTTTCGAAATCAAAACCTTCCAAAATCAAAACCTTCATACTCAAAACCTTTCGAAATCAAAACCATTTGTTGGCATTGGAATCAACCCTTCGAAAGTACTCTTTCGACCTTGTCGAAAGGTTTACCCTTCGACTGTGTCAAAATATTAAACCTTTTACTTTAAAAACAATGGGAAGGTTGGGATTTTCCTCCTCCATTCCCTTCGAATTTGTCGAAGGGTATAAAAATATTTCTGGAAAGAATTTAAAACATTAACACTTTAAGGGTTTGGATTTTGAACATCCCTTTCGTGGCTCCTCCTTGAGTATATAAAACTTAGTCCTTTTATAAAAACTTATAGAATCAAAGGTTCCCCCTTCGTCTTAGTTGAAAGCAAGTTTTATTTCCATTTGAAAGCGAAAGAAGCAGCTCTCTGACCCTTCGCCCATATTCCTTTCATCACCATGCCTACCCTTCGACTTAGACAAAGGGATAAAAGTGGCTTTTGGAGTTGGAGGGAATATTTGGGCCTACTGAAGTGATGCTTTATCTTGCTTGTCTAATTGTGATTGGTCAAGGGGCTTCCACCTATGCTTCAGTAAAGTAAAAAGTATACCAAAGTCAACCTTTTTCTTAAAACACTATACTTCTTTTAAAACTTAATTTTTGAAAGCAATTTCCCTCCGGCTTTGATCAAGGCAAAGGTAATATTGCAGTTTAGCCTTGTGGCTTAATTAATTTAATTACCTTAGTTAACCACTAAGGAAAAATCCCCAAAAATCACCAAAAATATTGTAGATCATATACTTCAACATATTAAAATTTTAAAGCATATGAAGATCAAAACAACTTGGAATTTTACTAAAACCGAATAAAACATGTTAATTAGCTCATTAACATTTTAAAACACCTAAGTCTTATCCAAATAAAGGTTTAAATGGTTATATCCTAACCAAAATCGTAAATATAAATCGGGTAAAACCTATAACCGATCCAAATACAGAAAATGAGATGATAAACATGATTATTCACCTTGATTAGTTGATTATAGAATGAGATAATTTCATAGCTTTAGTTCCTTAGCTTTTTCTTCAATTTATGCTCTTCCTGGAGCTTTTAATGGCAGGCTGTAATATAGGTGATAAGTTATGAATGATAAAGTGTAAGTTTATTAAAGTGGAAGAAGAGATATATACTAAGAAATGTAGCCCCATTTCCAAGTTTACCCCTTAGAAAAATTTCACCTTCTAAATTTAGTTAAGTCTTATTTTAGTTCATTCATTAAGACATGGCCATTGGATTTATTAATCTCATCTCCCTAATTATTCACATTGTTCTATTTAATTTATCCAATTAAATATCCTGAATAATGTTAATTAAAATTCATGGGCATTACAGCACTGGTGGCGTAAGCTTCAAGTGCTGCCCTGACTCGCCCGTCACTTGCCTTGTTTCTGCTCTGTTTATTTTAGTTGTTTTCTATTGTTTTGCTTGTTTGGTTGCGGTTATTTTGATGTCTATTTCCATTGATTTGTTAATTTATAAAATGTATTAGGAGATAATACAAAAGTTGAACCCTATTGACTAATTTGTTGCTATGATCTTGTGATGTGTAATAGTGAGTTTTCTTTTTCTCTATGGACTCTGAATCGCTTTAATTCAAAGCTTTGGAAATTTAGTAAACTTATTTTTATCTATTTTCCAAATATAAAAATAGACAAATTGGATATAAGTAATTTTATAAAAGAGTGTTTATTTAAATTCTAAATATCAAACTTGTTTTCAAAAAAAAATATTCTCTCTTTATAAGTGATTTTAACAAAGAGTTATATGTGTGTGTGTGTGTGTATAAGTATATCTATATATATTAAATATTTCTTATATAAATAGTTATAAATATGGAAATGTGGTTTTGCAAAATATGAACTCAATCTATTTCTAAATAAAATGGTCATCGGATTTGGAAATATAAACTTAAGTTGTTTTAAACTAGTGTATAAATACTAATTTTGGATTTGTAATAAGAGTAATGAATATTATTTTATAAGTTAAATGACCACTTAAATATATATATAGTATTTGGTATAAAATTTGTGAGCAATATAACTTTATGGGACTTTTAAATATGGTTTTGGAACACAGAAAATCTTGGTTTCATAAAATAAATGCTTTTGAAATAATTTAGGTTAATGGAATATTTTTAAAAAGTGATAAATCAAATAAATGCTTTGAGAGCCTTAGTTCTATAATGTGGGGAGTAATAATAATCGAATTAGTGTTACTGATTGGTTTAAATGCTTTCGAATAACGCTTCGTCGAATATGGTAAACTCATTGCATAGAATGTTTGAGGGGAATTTATTAGTCTGTTAGCGAATACTCAAATTTCACTTGGTAGTATAGGATACCTTGGTTAAGTTCTTGTGTTTGCTATTAGGAAGTATTTGACATTTTAGAGTTGTATTCTCTTTTAGTCTACGTTAGGACTACTAGATCCTTAAGATAATATAGTTCGGGTTTTCCAATGGTATCTGTAACGAGTGAGATTCACTAGCTTCTAGTAAATATTGGAATTTCATGATGCGGTAAGTGATGTTTTGTTTAAGTTCTACTGATTACTAAAAGTGATAGTATTTAGCGCTTTAGAGTATTTCCTTTTAGGGTTTGGTGGGACCGATAAACCCTTAAGAGGTATACTCCAGGATTTTTTTTCAAATATATATACACACATACACACAGATATATATATATAAACTAGAGTTTTTGAGTTATCGTTGCCCCAATCATTTTGATCGATCGAGATTTGTGATTTCTTCGATCCTTGTGATTGGTCGAGATTTTGTGTTACAGTATGAGTACGATCCTTGGTATCAGATTGGTCGAGTGATACCATGTTTTTTGCATGGTATGAGTACAATCTGATGATTGGTATGTACGATTAGCTAAGTGATTAGTATTGAATTGGCTCTATGTACTCAGAGGTATTATACTTTGTTCTATAATTCTGCATTTAATGAAAAATCTCTGTCTGTGATCTATATATATATATATATATATATATATATATATATATATATGCCTTGAGATAAATGTTGTGTTAGATTAACTCCATAACTTGTTATTTCTTGGACATCTGGATTAAACCATATGTTATTTATTCTAGTGTTATATCTTGTTCCCGTCTTATTGGATATTTAGAGATAGTCTAACCTGGGTATTATTTTAATGCGAGGGTCTTCCCGGGACTTTTCAGGTTATAGGATAGGTAGACCTTTGGGTGATTAGGCTACCCGGAAGATAAGCTATTTGACTTTTAGTTTATCTCATTAGGATTTTGTGTTTATATTTTGATATGTATATTTGAGAATAGAGAATTGTAACACTTATGTATTATGTGAATCTAATATTTTATTTTGTAGACTCGTGATTTGTGTGTGTGTGTGTGTGTGTATATATATATGAGATCTTTTATTCCGGTGTGATTTGTGATTGCTATTTTTTATGAGATATATTTCTGATTATGAGAAACCAATGTGTTTATCACTTTGAATCGATGCTTTACACATTAAATTTTATTCCAGAGATTTAGTGAAAAGGTAAGTATGATGTGTCTGTGTTATTTGAAAGTCATATTCGCATTCGGTCTCCCTTAACAAGTCGTATTCTCTGTATTACTAGATGATATTATTTATAATATTCTCTAAAAATAGGGGCATAACGGTGGGGTCGTTACGTCCTATTCCATTATTAATTGGGAAGTTCATTGTTAGACGTGGGTATGCCACTATCGTGTCCCTGTCTACTAAGGCTAGCCTACCCATTAGAATATTGTATATGAACATATAGTCTACCGTAGTGAACTAAACTATAACCTTAGCTACTAAGGGTTCCTCGCCAAAAGTGACTATATGAGAGGTAACCCACATTGTTACTATGCCAATGCCCCTACACTCTTAGATGGGTAATGCACAGGGAGCAAGGCTAGAGGTAGGAAGCTTCATTCTATCGAAAACCTTATTAAATATCTCATTAAAGGAGCTTCCTCATCAATGAAGATCAGTGCACCTTTGTACTGGCTATACTGATTGAGATAATGGTAAGGTCTTGATAGAAGAAACCAACTCCTTTCTTGTCTTTCGTGTTAATGCAATATCAATGGATTCCTCCTCGAATCGAGGAACTTTTAGGTCTAGAGATTTGTCGAATAAACATGTTCTAGGGATAACTTCCTTCTATAGTAGTGCCAAGCCCCTCACTACTTTCAGCCATGTGCAGGCCACCACAAATTGACATGATTTCTGTTTTGATTGTGGCTATATTTTTGTCATCTACCTACTAGGGTAGGACAGGTGGATTTTGTCAACATTGTGCTACTGCACCTGTTGTCTAACATACTAAACCAATACTCCTTCATAGATTAGCCGCTCTATCTCCTTTAAGATGTTGCATATATTGATTAAGTGGCCATTGAACTAGCAAAATTCACATTATTTATCACTGCCTCTAACCACCTCCCTCTACTCTGTCTGGGAGGGAGTAGGTCGCTAAATTAGGACACAATCATGTGCTGTAAGATAGATAGTCTCCATGTCACGGTATAGGCCAGGTTGCATACTTAGTGTACCTAGATTTGAAGCACACTTCATCGTTGGAATGCTTTTTCTTATTTTCTTGTCGATCATACTTTTAGTGATTATCTTCTCTTTGGCTAGTCTTGTTTCTTTGGGTACTTTCTTCATCACTATTGGAGATGTCTACCTCCTCCACTTGCATAATGTCATTCGCCCTTTGAATAAATCCAGTTAGGGATGAAGCGGGTTACTTCTATAGTTCGTTCCATATACAGGTCTAATATTTCACACCTGAACAAAGGGTGACTACCAAGCTATTTTTGTTCTCTCTTCTTTGCCTCATTAACTCCTTATTGAAATTTGTAATACATAAGCAGAAGGACTCGATCGTACCCTGCCTTATGTTGCCCGTCTCATTTGCCATCATTATTTTAGTCTTTGATGTGAAAAAGCAGGGCTTGAAGTCAAAGCATAATTAGGCCCATGTATGGATACTGTAAGCTTGCAAATGGAAAAAACAACCAAAATACCAGCCCAGTTAGGGTGGAAGAAAACATGAGATATTTTGCATGGTTGGAGATCTGGTCAGCATGGGTCGTTGAGTTGAAGGTGATGATATGATTGGATGGGTCTGCATTCCTGTCATAGTTTTTCATAGGAGGAAATACATACTTTAATGGATATAAGATCTTAAGATTTCTTTGGAAAAGGGTCTATGTTCTCATTATGTAATGCCACCTTGTCCTTAGAGTTTCTAGTCTAAATCTTGTGCACTTACTGGCGTGGGGAGATCATCTCTTCTCGATGGCCAAGTTCCGCGAGCCACAGATGATGCTGGCCCCTCGTTTGGGAGAAGATTCTTTACCGCCTGTTGGGGACCTATTCCAATAATACTGCAATGGATAACGGCGATGCATGTTTGAGTAGGAGACTTACTCCTGACAACTTATGGGGATCTGGACTTTAAGGCACCTCCTATTAAGGTCGAGAGTGAATCAATGGTTCTCTAAACCATGAGGCTCTACCGTGTCCTCTACCACTATGGCGTTCAGAATGAAGAATGTGGCTTCCGTCTACAATCGGTAAGAGATGGAAAGTGGCTGTCTCCTGATTGAAGGGGATGTGCTACACATCAGTGGTTCTGGTTCTGGGACTTCATGGATGTTCTCTTGCATTGGAGCAGTTTGAGCATTCCAGCAATGGACACGGACCTCCCTAATCTAGTTTTCCATCACTACCCTTTCCAATGCTTTTTTAATGCTCATGATATTATATGCGACTCTAAGAACCGGTTGAGGAGTCTATCCAGACATTGGGTCAACTGGTAGGGCAAAGTTGGTTTTTCTCTTATCTTCTAAGCTTATCCTTAGACACTCCACTTCGTGGGTCAAATTGCCCATATTCATCAGTTGCTGCGTCATATTGTGCCATGTATCAATATTGACTCCTTGAATAAGGCAAGTAACACTGGCAATGATTTACCATTAGTTACATGCTCGAGTTGTTACACTCAAGCCTAAGGGCTAGTTCCTTGGTAATAAACTAGAATAGGTTTTTAGGAGAAAAGGTGGTGAAAGTAGAGAGCTTTAAGGGGAAGACCTCCTTCTAGCATCTAAATGTTGACTGGATTTTTAGTTAACCTTGAAAGTGTGCTGGAGAGGTGGTATTAGGTTATTAATACCTTAGTTAAAAATAAAAAATGAAGAGATATTTGTACATTGAAAAGTATATAAAACAAGAGTTTAGAGTGGTTTGACCAAAAATGATCAAACTCCACTATATGAAATTTCTTATTACTTTCACTTTCATTACAACAGCCCAGATTGTAAGATCATGAAAACATAAAAATAGTTGAAAGTTATAGTTCTTCAACCCTTTTGAAGTAGAATTGCTTGAGGTATTTATAACGGTTAAAGCTGATGCTTGGAAGAATGAGATTGCACTGAACAAGCCTAGGAAATTCCATATCCGTTGATGGAGGAATGTAGTTAATGTGCATGCCAGCTAGAACACTAGATGGCTTGCATGGTGTAGACGAAGACAGTTGGCGAGTCATACTATGGAAATGCTTGAAGCATGGTAGATGACGTGGGAACAAGATTGGTTATTATCATATAACATATCATTTAAGGGTTTCCTATATTAATATACTTTAATTAATCACTAGATTAATATATCACAATATAACAAGTATATAATAAAAAATTAATCACCTTTATTACGAACAATATTGGTTATAGAGTTAGATGTATGTAACAAATTACATAATTGCCCCTAGGGAAAAAAACTCTCTTAGATTCTACAGGTGAATCCAAGTCAGTTCTACACATCATGTTAGCAAAATCGTCAACGTAATATATGGATTAAGTTAAAACATGCAACTTTTGTTATTACATTAGAGGTATAAGACCATAAAAATGCCATTTAATTTAAATTTGTAGATTAAACAATATCATTACTAAGAGACATAATTTCACATTCGTATCAAAGCTATAATATTATCTCTATGTTAATCTATAGTACTTCAAACGTTTGTCATAATTAGATTGGAACATCGATCTTAACATAGATGTGGACATTACTTCTTTAGTTCTTCGTTTTGCCACCACTCATTTTGCTGCTCATTCTAACCAAGGCCCTTATAGCATATGTTTTATGAAGATGTCCACAAAATGGTTGAAATGATTGAAAAACGATATGCTTTCGGTAACTAGTTCTTTTGAAAGCAGTGAAGCTCCACAACAAATACACCGTTGAAGCTCTGGCAGGCCGCGAACAATGCATGAAGTTGAGCCTATAATTGTAATACTCGGTAAATTAGAAAATAACTATTTAAAAAATTAATTATGTGAATAGGTTTTTTTAGTGATTTAATCATGAAATTGAATAATAAAATGTGACAAATATTTGGGAGTACATTTATTTATCAAGATTATTGTTTAGTGAGGCTTAACTAAAAGGAATAAATAAAGAAGAGTGGAAAGGGCCGATATGCAAGAAAGAAGCGGAAAATAAGAGGTTCAAATAAAAATATCAATCAACTACACTATATATATATATATATATATATATATATATATATTTGACCTGAAAATTTCTCACGGTCAATTCATTAGCGTTAGTTTTCATCCTCCTTATAATTTATTTGACCTAAAATTTTAATATGATGACAAGAATATATTATCATAGGTAGGTTTCAATTTATAGAATTTTTCCATAATAAAGTAAATTGATATGAATTAAATTGAGTGTTGTATAGTATGGAAAATGGTTAGAAATATGGAATTTGGGAAATTTTATAAAAGAAAGCACATGAAAATATCATCTATGTGTTTTTGGAATAAAATAATTAATTTTCAAAAGTAGCTAGGCGTGGCCGAAGGGATATATGGGGCACCGGAAGACGATTGCGCAGGGTCGGAAGGTAACTTAATTAAACTATGTGTTTAATAATGGGTTAATGGACCATATCCACATTCAGTAAAGTACTAAATTATGGTAAGGAAGGTCTAAATCAAGCAAATTAGAAGTTAACAAGTGTAAAGCTAGAGTCAGATGTGTAGATAATTGTTTCCAATATATACCAAGAGGGGGTGCCGAAGGATGTGGTGTCAAACCGAAAGTAAAATCTAATTATATCTTAAGTATAAAGACTTAATTAAGAACCTAAGGAATGTAAGTAAATATCTAGGACTAATGAACTAAAGTTGGTGGTCGAGGTGTAAAGCCCGTCAAAGGATAAAGTTGATTTTTGGGTAAAGGAGGTGATTTAAAATTTTAAAGGTTTAAATGTCATAAGTAACCAAAGCTAAACTAAGACAGGATTCCCTAGACGATGCCTAGGGATAGTGATTGGCAATGGTAGTGTAGCTTTTGGTAAGGTATTAGACCGTAACAAATTAGCTTCTAAAATAAAATTTACGGTAAGGCTTAACATGGCTGACACTTATACTTAGAACATTGATGATAATATGAGAAGTAACATTGTTAACCAAAAAGCATTTAAAACGGATGTATCCTGATGAATAGAAAATTTTAAGCCTAATGGTGAATGATTAGGTTGTGTGTTTGGTAATTGGTGTAAGGTCTGAAGTGGCAGTTAAGAGACCAACAAACGAGAACGAAGGAGTATGGCTTTAGCGGAATCCACTAATGAAAACATAGGTGTAAAGCCTGAAGTGGCAGCCGAACCCATAAATGTAGATGTAAGGCCTAAAGTGAAAACTGTAGATGAATGTTGTAGTAAGGCCTAAAGTGGCATCCAAACGCAATTGATGTAAGGTCTGGAGTGGTAACCAAAGATTCAATTGAATACAAAAGGCCCAATATGGAAGTTAAGAAAAAAATATGAATTAAGTGTAGGGCCTTATCGGCAAACAATATATGGAAGCGTAGGTGTAAGGCCTGAAGTGGCAACCTAAAACGAAAATGAAGTAGACATGAGGCCGGGTATGGTAGCCAAAATACCAAATCGATGGTGTAAGGCTTAAGTGGCAGCCAAGACCGAAAAGTGTTTAGTGAAATTTAGGATGCAGTGAAGGCATAAGGCCTAAATGACAACTGAATTCTTAGATTAAAACCTTTCATTATTGTACAAGGCATATAGCCTTAGTGGCAGCGTAGAACCGAGTACTTCGGAATTGGTTAGAATGTGTATGACAACTAATGGCACATTGCACAAAATGGAGATTTAGCCTAATTAAGAAAAAATTGACCTTATTTGTGTACTACTTCTATGAATGAATGTTATACTTTAGTTAAAGGAAACACATTCCACGCTTTGGCAGCATAGTCACACTATGTTTTGTGTTTAGGGTAATATATTGCTCTTACCAGACTTTATGTTTGAACCATGTTTTTATTATTGTTTCCCCTATAAGTTCATATGCACGCGTGTGAATTGGCTTAGTTTATTAGCTTAGAATGGTTGCTTTTGGGATGGATGGATAAAGGAGCTATAGATGAAGCATGAGGCTTGGGTGTTATATTTGTTATTTTAACTCTGTTGTACTAAGTGTTTATTTTAGCATCTTCATATGTTACGCATAACACTAATATATATGGTATATTATATCTTTGATCCCACATGGGAGTGGGTACTGGGAATTAAATTGTTAAATGCAATCTACAAAGATGTGTTTCTTACTTTTAGTCAACATCTTCTGTTTACTTAAGACTGTATGATATAACTGGTCCCATCTCTAACATCAAAGAAAATTCAAAGGTGATTGTAGCACATGTGGATTTCACCTTTGAGTCTCAAAATGTGAGATGTTACATTTAGTAGTAGAGCTTAGGTTAGGTGACACTTAAGTTAAACATAGTTAAGTAACTTTTTTAGGTAATAATGGTAGTAGAAAACAAACACCTTGAGGAAGGTATTCGCTACTAAATGGCATATTTGTATTTTGATACAGAGATATTGATGAGTTTAGTATATTTTATATTGCTAAATCGTTTTCTTCCTTCTATTTTCGATGAAAACTATCTTGGTAAAAATTGATCTGTGAAGTGGAAGAGTTACAATATGAGGAACCAATGCTAAAAGAGAGGATGATAGCATGCAGACTATCGAAGTAGTAGTAAAGAGGTGACTTTGGCAGTTGAGAATCAGGCAGTCCCTCCTATTGTGAGAATGGAGGTGAATGCGTTATTTTGACAGTTTATGGTGCAAATGATGGGAGATAATATGCTAGAAGTAGTTGAACCAAGACCGATGGCTATGGAGGACTTCTCCAAGTTAAATCAAAACTACAGAAATCTTGGAGGCAATATGTTTATCAGGAGAGAACCGATGGTTGAAGTGTTAAATTTGCTAAAATTAAGTAAGCGTATATTCAAGGATACGAACTAGATGATGCATAGAAGAGAAGTCTATCCTCAAAACAATTGCATGAAGATGCTATCTATTAGTGGGGGACGGTGACAGCTGAGACTGTTGAAGAAGAGATCACTTGGGAACAATTTCAAGAGAGGTTCGAGGCTGGCTAATTTCTAAGTCTTAGAGAAATATTGTTTAACAGAGTTCATCTATTTTAGGCAAGGAGCTCTTTCTAAAGAGCATGTCCAGAAGTTCAATGCCTTGGTAAAATATGGTCGAGAACTGATTAACACACTACTGAAGAAGAATGAGAAGTTTATCCACATGCTGAAGCAAGGATTGAATCATTAGGTGATGGCATAATTAGAATCTCCATTTTAGTTTGTAGTGGACATGGCCCGAAGTTATGATAGTATGTATCGAAAGGAGAGAAGGGTGTAAGTGAAGCCAAAAGTAGAACTGGAGAAGATGTTAACTCCTTACCAACAGGCAAAGTATGGGAAAAAGATGAGAGAGAAGGCCCAAGAAGGGAGAGGTCGAAAGGATATTTCAGAGATCACTTGTTACAACTATAGGAATAAGGGGCATTGTGCATCAATATTTCCATAGCCAGTCGAGATAACCAAAGTCAAGTGCTTCAATTGTGTCAAGCCGGGCCATAAAAAAAGGATTTTCCAAAGCTAATGTAGACAAGGTTATTTGCTTGGAGGGATCATCCTTAGGACCAATAGCTGAGGAGAAATAAAGGGAGTAGTACTTGGAGGTATGATTTCAATTTCCTATATTTTAGCCAGAGTTTTGTTTGACATTGGAGCTACAAATCTATACATTTCCAAGGATGTGATAGATAGAGTAGGGTTAGATATAAACTACTTGGTTACTTCTTTGAGAGTGGTTAACCCAGTTGGTATGTACTCCACCCTCGCTTAAGGTGCATTAATTTAGAGTTTGTTCCGTGTGATCGTTTTTTTTTTCTAACTCGGTTGTGTTTAACTTCGAGGGGTAGAGGTAGTTTTGGGTGTGGGTTGGTTAGTATAAAGTAATGTCTAAATTTAGTATGCTAAAAGAATCATCCACATAAGGAACCTGCAAAGAGAAAACAAAGTCTTAGTATCATTGGAAGGGATGAAGGGAAGGTTTAGGGTTTCGTTGTGTGTGAAGGAAGTCTAAAAGAGGAGGTAGATATATTTTTTATGGTTTGAGAATCTACTGATGTCTCTGAACCAGTAATGGGATTACCGCCGAGAAGCACAATTGAATTTTGTATTGATTTGGTACCTGGGGCACAACTTTTTAGTAGATTATCTAGTAGAATGCCATTTCAGAAGATAGAATAGTTGAAGAAGCAATTAGTGAAACTTATGCATAGGAGTTTCATTCGGCCAAGTAGTTAGCTATGGGGAGCTTCTATGGTATTTGTGAAGAATTATAACGGATCACTTCGAATGTGCTTCGACTATACAAAGTTGAATGAGCCGATGGTGAAAAAGCATTATCCCTTGCCGAGGATAGACGATCAATTTGGCTAATTGAGTAGAGCTAGAGTATTTTTGTATTAGATTTGGCTATAGGGTTCCATGAAATAGATTTGTAGAGGAGATTATTCCTTTGACTACGTTTAGTAAAATCTATGGTTCATATGAGTGGTTAATCATGCCTTTTGGGCTAGCTAATGCTCCATCATTCTTTAAAGATCTTATGAATCGAGTCTTTCATGTTCAGTTGGATAGATTTGTGTTAATCTTTATAGATGATATCTTGGTGTATTCTAAAAATGAGCCAGATCATGAAGCTCATCTTAGTCTATTATTTAGGACTAGAGAATGGCATAAGTTGAAGGTAAAGTTTCCTACATATAATTTTTGGAAGTAGGAAGTTAAGTTCCTATGTCAAGTGGTTTTGAAGGAGGGATTGGTTGTAGGTCCTTTAAAATTCGAAGCCATGAATGATTGGAAAAGATCTAAGAGGGTCAACGAGATAAGGAGTTTCTTAGGGTTGGTCGAATACTATCGAAGGTTCATTAAGAACTTCTTTTTAATAGCAATACCATTGACCAGACTTTATGAAATAAATAATATGTATGTTTGAATAGAAGAGTGTGTGATAGAATTCCGAGAGTTGAAGCTTTGATAGGAAAAATCTCTAGCTCTATTATTGCAAGAAGGGGATGAAGATATGATAGTGTTCAAAGATGCTTGGGGATCAATGTTGATGTAGAAAGCCAAGGCTTTAGCATATGCATCTAGAAAGTTGAGACCCCATGTGGTACCGTATCCACCTCATGATTTAGAGTTAGTAGAATTTATCTTTGCACTAAATATTTTGGGGCATTAACTTTTAGGGGAAATGTTTGAGTTATTTACTAATTATAAGACTTTGAGATATTTGTTCTCTTAGAGGGAGCCGAAAATGAGACAACAAAGATGGTTACAGTTCTTGGCATCACATAATTATAGGATAGAGTGTACCCTAGGGAAGGATAAGAGGTTGCTGCCTTGAGGTGAAAGTAGCAGAGTTGTGTTTTAGCTGTGATTGAAGAGTGAAAAGTTTTGGAGACTTGCTACTGGTTCAAGTAGAGCTCTAGGAGCATTTTTTATGTTTGGACGTTCACCCAACCCACATGAAAAATATCGAAATGCAAAAGAGGACCAATTGTATGTTAAAAGAATTAGTGGCGTGAAGAGTATTGTTGAGATCAAAGGGCTAAGGATTTTAGTATGGATACGAAGTGATAGCTTTGGTAGAAGGGAAGTGATAGAGTTAGGGGCATGCCCTAGAGTTAGTTATGTAATTGTTACATATATCTTACTCGTTAACCAATCTTATTCAAAATAAAAGGTATTTTTTATTTATATTTATTTACTTAATATAATGTGTTATATTAATTAATTTAATTAAAAGTATATTCAATAGAAAATCCATAAATGGTAAGTTTTGTGATATTAGTTATAATTTGTTGTAATCATGAATGATTTATCATATTAAAATAAGCATGCCATTTTAAAATTTTCCTAGTCAACATATGTCAAGACCGGATATCGATACATCCATTGACATAGAGTACTTTATGCTCTCCAAATGTTCAGTAGTGTATTACTCATGCCTTCTAGATGCACCAAGTAGTTACATACTAATATTTATTGCATATCCATGGAATGCTCGCTCGATAATTTTCTATTGGTTAATATAACTAAGGCCAAGTAGAAAATATTGATGTGACAACATTACACAATTCCCTCAACTTGAGAATATTGTCAAGCTTCGTTGTGGAAACGCCACTTTGATTATAGTTGAATTATGGCACAACATCAATCGAAAGACTATTATTAGGTCGAGTGAAAGCATTAGAAGCAAGACATAATTCAAGTGAGAACTTGTCTCCTTAGTTATATGAGGTTAGTATCATGGTTAACTGAAGTCAACTCAAAGTCAAAGTTTTGGGCCAAACCAGTTTGGTTAGTAATAATAATTGTTATTATTGAATCAAGGACTTTGTATTTGGACTATAAAGTTTAATATGGACGATACTGGTATTTTGACCATTACCAAATTCTTTAAGTCGTAATGTGATACAGCTTTGACAAGAGAGTTAGTGTAAATAATTGTCACTGCTGGGTAACGCTTAAATTAGTAAAATTAGATTTTACCTAATCTATGTAAGAAATAAATTTGGCCATAATGTTACGCCATCTACTATGTGACGTATGAATGTTAATATTTAAATTGTTCGATATTAATCGCTGATCAAATTTACACCTAAAAGTCACACAACTAAAACATTCGGTACTCATATTACCACTTGATTTAATTAATTATAATTGTTATAAATTAATTAAATCAATTAATATTTATGAAATATTAATTATAAAATTTTATTTAATTTGGTTGATCAATATTAAATAGTGTGCACGTAATAATTATAAACACATGTATCGATATATGATATCAATCTGCATTTGAATTAGACTGAAGTGCAACTTTATTGATCGGGTTTGAACTACTTTTGAGACCCAAAAAGGGGCTATAGCGGCCAATCATATTGAGGAGTTGTATGTGGAATTTTAATTCAAAAGGGGTGATTTAGTAAGAGCAAAAGGTGGATCTAGATCCCCTTTTCACTTCATAGGACTTTGGCTATTTAATCATCTCTTTACCCGCTTTAGATCTTGATCTCTTTTTCTCTTCTAAGGTCAGTAAGGCCAGCCCCCGTTTTACCTCTTCTTCTTCAAATTTTCAAGCAACTAAAACATTAAGTAAATATAATTCGAAGATCAGTGATTGCCTTTTTTAAATTGGTAGTTCTTTCTGGATTCTAGATATCGATTTAAGGAGTTCTTCTATTCAACGTTTAAGGTGTTTCATCAAAGATTTGGAAAATGTAAATTCTTTAATAAACATACATTTCTATACATATAATTATTCATATGTCATTATATGCTTAGATAGAATATGAATATCATGAATCCACATATGTCAATGCTATCGGCATTTGATGATTAATATATACATATGTATATAATTAAAAATTATATATGTACATAGCAACATATTGTTCACGATAGGTAATTTAAAAAAATATTTAAATAATGTTAACAAATTGATATTGAAACATATACATAATTATATAAAATACATGTATACTTATCTTATTAATACATGTACATTATAGTTTTTAGAAAAATAAAATAATATATATGTGTGTGTGTGTGTTTTTTTGAAGCCGTATGTAAATATTATATATATAATTCATTTTAGTTATTATACTTAATTTTATATATTATAATATATGTAGGTAATTATATATTTATACTAAATGTTATATATATATATATATATATTTATAAATATATGTATTTTGAAAATATCAATCTAATACACACACACATGTGTAAATAATATATGTATATGAATTAAAAAATATAATTATTTTGAAATATACATAATATAAATATAACATTAATATATTAATTTGAATTTGAAATATCCAAACAATTTTATATTCAAGTCGTTTGTAACAATATTTACAATTACTTTATATGATAATATAAATTATAAATATATACAAATATATACAAATACATATTTACAACTACATATCCTTATGATTTACCTGAAGCATGTGTTGTGGGTTCGGTGCATACTTTCTTAGAATTTACAAGCAAAGCTTGGTTCTCTAGGTCTTCAAACAAAATTACATTCATATTTTACAAACATTATCTACTTTTATTTATAAAACCACACGCGCGTGCATATTAGATAGCATATGTGTATATGGAGAGACTAATATGTCTGTTGCAGTGTAAATCCTAATATCTATGCACGGGTATGTTAAACCATGTACATGACTTACGTAGCACATGCACATACATACATATGTGTATATGATACACATATTATACTAAGTAATTTGTAAACATAATAATAAGTAAAACCTTATTTATAAATTGAATAAAATACTTGTGAGAAATGCATATTACGGATCTTAAGGCTAGAATTAACACTAGAGGAGGGGGTGAATAGTGTTTTAAGGAGTTACTGATCTTTTTGAGTTTATATTAATTTGAACACAAATGTATGCAATATTCAGATATGATCACAGAATCAAACACAGATGCAAATATAAAGTAAAAGCAATAAAGGAAAGAACACACCGGATTTTCTACTGGTTCGGAGTTACTGTAACAGTACAGTATTTTCGTTGCCGAAAAAACCGAATAGTTATGGGTTTTAAAAAGAAAAGAAAAAGATAGAAAGAGAAGAAGAGAGATAAGAAGATAGAAAATAGAGGGAGAAAAGAAATTTGAAAACAGAAAAATAGAAAATGGAGAATAGAAGATTTTTAAAATAGAACGGGACAGAAAGGAACAACAGAACAACAACAGAATCTCACAATTCGCAGCGGAACAACATATAATAATAAATGAATAATCTTTAAACAAAGAACTATATCAGTTATTACATTACATTTCATTACATTACATCATATCATCAGAGTGTACAACAACATACAACAATAAACAGTGCAGCGGAAAAAGAAATACTATATACTAGTAATACGCCATGCCATCCAGCTTGCCTCCAGCAACTCCAGAATATCCTGATATCCTGATTAACCTAACTCTTAACTGCCCGTGTGGAAATTGGTGGGCACCCAGAGTTTAGGAAGGAAAACAATAAACTCCGAGTCAGTCATGTGACTGGTGTGAGAACTCAAAACAGTTTATTTAACTTTAAAATCAAAATAGAGGAATATTTTTAAAGTCAATTCGCAATGCTTTTAAAAATGAGACTACCATAAGACCTCCTGCCACACACACAATGCAAACGCAGACTTGGAGAAGATTTCTCCTTATGATAGTCAAAGATGCTTGATACGCATTATAATCAAATCAATTTTGATATTATTATTAGTGCATAGTGTAGAAGAAATTCATTTCGAAAGTAGAATATAAATCTTAGCCAGCATAGGTACCATTATATTATGCCTACTATAGCTACCTCCTGAGGAAGCAGGTTCTACAACTAAAACCGTACAAGTCACGTATTGTTTCTTTGGATTTCCAACGAATGATCAGGCCAAGGAACTTCCCATTGCCACATGAGAATGCCTCTGGATGGACATCCCCGAGAACCAAACCGGATCTCTACCAACACAAGGCCGGGTTACTCCTAACTGAGTAACAACTGACCGAATATGCCATCCCCCGGTCCTTTGGGACCTTTTCAACCGAGCGCTCGTAATCAATTCACACAATCATAAAGTGTTTTCAACATGAGTAAGTATCTGGGCTCCATACCATGATACCACCCTTTTCCAGAAGGAAATGGACACATCCTAAAGGGTGCTACCCCTCATAACATTGCTGCTTCTTTCCTGTTTTGACCATTCACGGTGTGTGAGGCTCGACGAATTCACGTCCACAAAAACATACTTTATACAAAAGCCATGCTTTGGGTCAACAAATTATCAACACAATGATCACTAAGATAGACGATCAAATAAATGATCCTATCACAAATAATCAACACAATGATCATTTCAGCATCACTCAGCATGTCACATTACCAAATTGGGAATATTTCGCTGATAACTTCAACTATATAACCTTTGAGCTCGTACATCTCAAAGAAGGGTGTTAAGCAAAGAATAAATTCTCCGCCACCAACAGAAATATATTTGAAAGAAATCGGCTTTATATCTCAACTTGTAATGTCAGGCATACAATCCATACAAGTCTGTTCCGGGCTCGAACAAAACCGAAGGCACTTCTTACGAAGCCCTTGCAATACGGGTATTCACAATCCCGATCGAATTTCCCATCACTTAGGAGATCTCTATACCAGGAGCTACCCAGTGCAGAGACAATCGATAGGTCATCCTATCGCTTTCACAAATACTCGGTCTTCAACACCGATCTTCAAATGCAATTCATAACGACGTATCACATATTCGGAATGGGTTATACGACCCCATGGTCCTTTCCCGGTTAACCCGAATAGTGAGCGCTTATTCAAAAATAAGTGTAGCATTCACATTCAAACAAATCACATCAATTACCCATTCAAAGGGAAATATTGATAGTCGGTTATTGAACTATCAATGGATATGCATACATCACCAGATTCCAAATAATTTTCCAAATTATTTATTTTCCAAAATATCTTTACAAGATATATTATTTCAACACTTCAAAAATAAATCAATATTTATTTTTAACCAATTTCACTTTTCACATATAAATTCCATAATGAATTTATATTTCAAAATATTCGTGCATATACAATTTCAATAATTCATTTCAATTTATCTTCAAAAAAAAAAAATTCTAATTATTTACTTTATATTGGAAAATAATTCCAT